>OX459112.1:136932821-139332821 GCA_949775065.1 Brachyopa scutellaris | reverse complement strand
CTCGTTTGATTAGTTTAATAACTGGAGCCATATACAAAAAAAACTGCTATTTTTTAAACTAAATATTTTTTTCAACTTTTTTTAAAATAACCAAAAGAAGCCATTCCAACCGTTTTTCTTTTTTTTTCCCCACGCAAATTAATTCGTGCATTAAAGCGTTAAAATGCATTTTTCTCAAAACTTTTACTTAAAACCATTTTTTTTTTATTAAACTTTCATATTTGACCAATTTCTTTGTTAGTAAATTAACAATCAATTCTAAAACAAATATTTGTTAATTTATTCGTAATTTGTGTGATCCCGAATAAGATCCTCAATCCGAAATATACGAATTTTCATAATTTCATTTCCCATCCCCCCCATGCATCGATTAGGTTAAACTTGGACTCATCAGAGAACACCACATTTAACCAATCTTGAACACTCCAGTTTTGCCTTTCCTTAGCCCAGCTAATGCGTTTTCTTCATTTTGCTGGTCAGTAGTGTTTTTTTTGCTGGTCAGTAGTGTTTTTTTTGCTAGTCTCCTTGCTAGCAAACCCATCTGGTTGAGACGATTCTGGATGGTTTTGACGCTAACTTCATCCCCAGTAGCTTCTCGCAGGTGAGCTATTAGCTCAGATGCGGTTTTAAACCGGTTTCTCAAGCTTAGCCCCTTGAGTTGTCGGGCCTCCCGAATAGTAGTACATCTCTTCAATCCTGTGCTAATTTTTCTGTCCAGATTGTGATCCCAACGATATTTGTTACATAATCTTCTTACAGAACTCTCATTGCATCCAATTTGTCGAGCAATTTCACGAAATGACTGATTCTGATTGGATAAGGCAACGATAACTGCCTTATTTTCTTTACTCAATTCTACCCTTTTAGATATCGCGATATCAACTTTTTATTTTTATTTAAGAAATACAACTACACGCACACTGTTAAATACTGCCAGAATAAATTTCGATACATTCCAGAATGTGCATTACCTAACCCGGAGCAATAAAATTTAATTTGGGGAATCCCTTAACAGAAATTAGCGCAAAAAATGGAAAATCCGTGTGCGGCTTTTTTCGTTGCGCGGGGTGTATAATATACACTGTATATGGCCCTATTCCATAACACAACCCAATTTAGTCGAGTTGGCTGTCATTCAACTCCACTTTTGCGCAACTCAACGAATTTCTCATATTACAATAAACAACCTTTTTCAGTTGTGATTGTAAAAAAAAAATTGCATACTTTTAGATGCGAATGACAACTAGAAATGGACTATTTAACGCTAATGTGACATTTCTTGTTGTCGAAAAAAAAAAAAAATTAAACTGATAATATTGAATGAAAACATTATGGACAGCAGTTTTGATTTATGTTTTAATGATATGCTTGATGAAGAGAGTGCAGTGAATGTTGCGCACATAAGAAAATCTATTCGTGACTATTCCAACCCATTAGAGCTACCGAATACAAAGTACATACATTAAACATAATATGTATACACATATATTATATGCTTTTTCAAAAGTTGATATACATATGTACATTTATTATTTTTCAGATTTATAAGTTATTTTGGAGTTGATTTTTTAAAGTTGCTGGACGTTCGACTGCAAATCCACTAGTACTTCCGAGTGCTGAAGATGTAAAAACATTTTCTTCAGCTGATGTGGGCTATATGCTTTTAAACTGCACACATTTTCACTTAATATTATTATTTCATTATTTTATTTGTCCTATATACGTCTTTTTGTTCATTTTCCACCTTTCGTATCTCAACATTCACTCGCAAACAACTTTTAAAAACCAGTTAGCTGAGTTGTCTATCATAATACCAGACAAAATACATACACAACTCTAAAGACAATTCGCCATCTTGGTTTGCTGTTGACAGGCAACTCTTTTTCTCAGAGTTGTGTTCAGTAATACCGAATCTCGAATTTCAACCGAATTTCAACTCAACTTAGGAAAAATTGTCTTGCGTAATAGGGGCAATAATTACTACAGGAAAAGGTCTTTGATCTTCTCTTTTCTAGCTTTTTCATTTCTGATTGTTCTCAGTGATTGTGGAAGTTCGTTAAGCGTCGTTGGGACGCAGTATTTCAGTATTTCTTTCTTGTTTTTTATTTTTGATAATGTTCCAAAGATGCTAGTAGCTCGGACTATTAGCATGCACGATTCGTACACCCAAATACTCGATGTCGGGAGTACGCCTATGTACTAATCCACACCCAGCACACATATACAACTCTTCCCGCGGAACTGCCGTTAGGCATTACTTCGCGGGGCTGGTTGGCACCTTATGCTATGTGCACCGTGTCTGCCGTTACAGCTTTTCTTAGTCTTTCGAGTCTTCTTAGCCCGTTCGGCGTGCTCGTTATGAAAGAGCAGATCTGCAACTAGTGGTCCCTTGAGCTTATCATGCGGTTAACAAGAAGCTCCGGAGTCGATAGATGCATTCTTGTTTCTGTGAAGCGTCTACAGTGGGACATTGCGTGCTCCGCCGCGTCTTCTTTCTTCTTCCTCTGGACATTCTGGGCAAATTCTGTCCAAATCTGTGAAGGTATTTTCGATAGCCGCCGTAGCCGAACAAGAATTGCGTAAGATGGAAGTTGCCATCTCCGTGTGCTCTTTTTGTCCGGACCTCGATTGGCGGAATCAGTTTGTGGGTCCATCTGCATTTTGTCGTGGTATCTTGTTTGCCACAGCACTATTAGATGTTGCCCTTTCTTCTGTTTTTATCTTTCTGGCAACGATGGTCTCTTCTTGGTTTGTCATATGCCTAAGGTAGTTGGCGAGAATGTCGATAAGGATCATACTCGCTATAATACAGCCTGCTTCGTCCGAAATTGACCGAAAACCGCATATTGTTCTTATTGCGCAGAGCCTGTATGCGGACGAGAGCTTTCTTTTAGTCTCCTTCGTTGTAAGAGCTGCCCAGACTGGAGCATCGTATAGGAGTATTGAGCTTACCGCTCTGGAAAGCAGGATCCTCCTCACGTATCCAGGTCCACCGAAGTTTGACAGCATCCGGGAAAGCGCTGCCTGCATCTTTGACGCCTTCTTGCTGCAGTACTCAACGTGGGTTTTGAAGTTAAGTCGGTTGTCGAGTATTACCCCCCAAGTAGAGTTCCCAACTTTGTTTGAAACAAAAGGAGGACACCGAACTTTTATTGTCTTTTTCGATAATTCCATACCACAATCCGATGAACTGTACGATAAATTGTGCTTAATATTGTGGAAAATATGTGCAACTTCCAAGGCTAACTGCTTATTCTTCGGCACTATATTCAGAAGCGTAAAATTTGGTTAGATATTATTCGAAGCTGCGGGTCTTGACTTTTCAATTCGTTGCTTTTGTTTTTAGTGCTCAGTCACCAAATAGTATCCATTGTAAGCAAGTGATAAACATTAATCAATTGTCTATCGAAGAACCCACTTTGGTTGCTCTAGGTCTAATACACTGGCTGGTTGGACACGACAAATATTATTTTACAGTATTGTAGTGACGTGTGTTTCTTTTTTACTTGTCAAATAGTTTTTTCATAAGTACTTTAACTGTTTTTTTAGCATTGGTATTGATAAATTAACACGAGTTATCTCTAAAAATAATCGAAAACGGGTTCATTTAGGTAAGTCTTCGTAGGTTTGTTTTTAAAAAAATATCGATACGTATTAGAAAAAACTCCAATAGAAAATTATGACCACAGGGTAGATTTGATCCATATAATGTAGGGGAGACTTGTTCCCAAAAGATTGTGCTTCAAAAATCACAATATTTCGCAGTTTTTCGAAAATGTACGCTTTTTGATGAAAAAGTTTAAATTTGCGGGGCAGTATCTATAAGGAACATTGATGAGACTAGGCTAACTACAGATACAGTCCATAAAGGAAAGAGTGGTCGCTATCAATGGGTAGAAACAAGTAAACAAAATGACGTCAGGCGGTGAACATGCTGTGTTATACCTAAACGCAATGGGGAACTATCTTCCGCCCTTTATGATCTTCCTACATAAAAATTGGCAGGACCGTATGCTGTATCCCCCATAAATCGCCCCATAATCAAGTCTACCCTAAGCTCGGATCAAGTCTCCCTGAATAGGGCACACTTGGTTATTTTGGATAATTTTAGAAAAACAAATTAAAAAGGGGGGAAATAGGTGTCCCCAGGTTCCCCTACCTATCTACCTACTCCTCTCAAGAATATTTTTATACACCCTGTAGCTCAGTGGAGGTGGATGCCCATACGATTTTTTCATAGCATAAGCCAATAAATCAGCTCTCAAGATATCTGTATCCCAAATCGGACCACCCTGTATACATACCTTTTACCAAGTGGAACTAGAAATTAAGCTTGTTGCACGTTTGTGTAGAATTAAAAGTGACACTTGCTCGAAATATGGAAATGTCAAATGAATGATTACCGAAAAATATTTGCTAACAGCCATATTATCGAAAGGTGCGCCCAACAAAAATATAATAGTATAGTAATAGTTTTTATCCCATTTTTGTTTTTTGGCTTCAAGAGCAAAAGAAGGACATTTTCAATTAAAGGAGGACGGGAGGGCAAAGCGCTGAAAAGGAGGACTGTTGGGGACCCTACCCCCAAGTATTTTAACGCCTCTTTAGACCTGATTCCATAGTCTTTCGGCTTATTATTACCCCATTAAGTCCCGAATTATTTTTTCTTAATACAAACCTTCCATACTCATAGTCATGGCTTAAAAGTAGTTAAATAAAATGTTTTTTGCAAAAAAAAAAAATTTTTAGTAGTTTTGTGGGCTGATGTCATTTGAGATCGCTGGGACAATACCTACAATACAAAAATGGGTCGATTATTAATTCATTTTATTTTACACATTATGAAAAGTTTTAAAACAAGGAATACACAAAGTTAAAGTTAAAGTAAAACGATAGAATATACCTAAGCAATTTTTTACTCAAAGGCACATATAGGTATATTCACATCAACTATAGGGTGATTTTTTAAGAGGTTGAGAACTTTTTTTTAAAAAAAAACACAAAAAATTCGAAAAAATGAATGAAATATTTATTTGAATCGATAGTTTGAACCTTGCAATTTAATGTTTAAAGATAATTTCATGCAAATGTTGACCGCGGCTGCGTCTCAGGTAGCCCATCCGCTGAGTCCAATTTTGGCATACTCTTTCACACATATCGGCCGGTATCTCACGAATGAATGCATGGATGTTGGCTTCCAGTGCGTCAATCGAAGCGGGCTTGTCCCTATAGACATTAGCCTTGACATACCCCCACAAAAAATAATCTAATGGTGTCAAATCGCACGATCTAGGCGGCCAATTGACCGGCCCGAAACGTGAAATTAACTGTTCACCAAACTCGCCTCGCAATTGCGCCATTGTTTCGCGTGCTGTGTGGCATGTGGCACCGTCTTGTTGAAACCACATATCATGCAAGTCAAGAACTTCCATTTCGGGCAAAAAAAAGTTTGTTATCATCGCTCGGTAGCGTTCACCATTGACAGTAACGCTGCGATTCGCATCATCTTTGAAGAAATATGGCCCAATAATGCCGCCGGCCCATAAACCGCACCAAACAGTGGCTTTTTCGGGATGCATTGGTAGCTGTTGCAATGCTTCTGGCTGATCTTCACTCCAAATGCGGCAATTTTGCTTATTTACGTACCCATTCAACCAAAAATGAGCCTCATCGCTGAACACAATTTTTCGATAAATCGATAAAAAAAACATTTCGAACCGAGCACGAATTTTGATAGTAAAATTCAATAATTTGCAAGCGTTGTTCATTTGTAAGACGATCCATGGTTAAATTGCAAACCAAACTGAAGCTGTTTGACAGTGACACAAGGTACTAAACACACGTCAGCTGTCAAAACCAGTGTTGCCAAAACCAAACCAGCTAAAAAATCACCCTTTACTATTGGCTGATATGCAAATCTCAGTCAAATTATTTACCACCAAATAAAACGTCCGAGTATTTCCAATAAAATCTTTGTGTAACCTTCGACATCCCGCAAATGGATTTCAAATCAACTGCAGTGCTCTAAAATTCAAATATTCTGGCAATAACCACGTCGGTTTCAAGGATAATGAAGCGGATTATTCGGAAAGTAGCACTTTCCAGACGAGTATCCAAAATTTGAATTTAATTTTGGAAAAGAGCGAGAGAAAGGAAGCCTCAATTGCTTTTAAAATCGATAAATGATGCAATGCATCGGTAATGGAATTCGTAAACGTTCATACAGAGCTCAATCCCTCTCCCTCTCTTTCTCTCTGTCTGAGTATTCTACAAATGGAATTTTCAAAGACTTAAGTTCTTGAATTTTAAAAAGCCAAATAAATGTGCTTGACTGGTTCATATTCCAATTGATATTCCACCATGCACAGTGATGACATACAAAACAAAAAAAAAAAAAAAAACCTGCAAGGAAATCCAATTGACGAACGTGGGCACACTTTCTGACATCGCTCCATGAATCATAAGTCCCCACTTAAATAGATAGATGGTACGGCTCATGGCTTATGGATTGACGCATAAATCAAACCAATTTCTTAGGGATCGATAGGTATCACCGAAAGAAGGTAATTTCGAGGATATTTGTGTTATAGAAATCGATACATATGCAGGTGTGTGTGCACGACTAAGTGGAATGCTGCTATCTAAAAAAAATGAAATTACGCTGCGGATGGCGTGCATTATTTAGGAAGAAGTATCTGTTCAGCCAAGTGGGAAAGTTAAATCGTAAAAATAATGTACGTTCCTACACTCTAACTTTGAACTGCCGGTAAAAAGACTGGAAATTGGCATACTGTAATCTCTGGATACTGCCTTATAAATAGGCATGAAACTAGACTTCGGGTCCCCTCCACCGATTTCTGTAGGAGCTGCAGAGACGAGGACGAGCAAAAAAATCACAGTAACTAGTATCAGCACACTTAGCTATGGGCCTAAGTGATACCAAGGACCTAGGGGATATTTATCCCTGCTACTCACGGGAGCCATTCGGAGCTTTGTATGTAAGAAAGCGAAAAAGGCTTCCGTGGGGTCTTTTTGTACTAGGTCACTGAGATCGTCGAAGAAGTATGTAGGCAGCGTTGCCGCTTGACTGTGGATAAATGTAGCCCAAAAAACTGGGAAAAGTAGCAAAAGTATCAAAATCTCTAACTCTGAAGAGTAGCCTGAGGTAGCAAAAGCAAAAACAACAAACAGAGATTAGGTTATGTTAAGTGGGGGTTCTGAAGCTGATGGTACTTAAATCGGAACATTTTCGTCCAAACATTTAATTTCCCTGCAAAAAAGATTTGATTATGCCCAGTTTGGCCATTTTCTTTCAGTGTATTATGAAGAATTTCCCTAAAATTTTCTTTCGAGAACAATCAATGGCCTCCGATTTTCCTATGTCATTGCAGTATCTGCATTCGTTCGTGTCTGGAAGTTCCATTCTTTTGACATGTTTTCTTAAGAGACAGTGTTCAGAAAGTATTCCTATTAGAGTTCTTAACGTTGCCCTGTAAAAGCAATCAATTTATTTTACAAAAACTGATTGTTTATAAAACTTGTCTTTTTTGTTATAGCACAAGTTATATGTTGTGCTACCCTGGAGTCAGGAAAACTTCAAAACTTTTGGAAGAGAATTTATGATGGACAGCGGAATATGATATACGCTGCAAAACATGACCAGTAAATGCTCTGTGAATTTTCTTCCTCCTCATTTTCCTTTCAATCGCTTATTACCAATCTGCAACCGATCCATTTTACACTCAAGCAGAAGAAATGCATTAAACAATTTCCCTGCTTGCTTCAGTCAACAAATTTGGCAGTTCACCACTTTCTAAATTCACATGTTTTGGTTGCACAAAACAGCAAATTCAGCAAATTCACCTCTCACCATTAAATGCATTGTTGAGATGAAGCAACAGAAAGCACTACCAAAACACTATCAAAATATTTTGTAGGCAACTTCAAAAAAGAAAATGTAGCAAAATGGGTCAGATTTGAAAATTAAAGTAGCAAGGTAGCAAATTGAAAAAAACCTAAAAAAAAACGTAGCACTTTTGCTACAAAAGTATCATTGTGGCAACGCTGTATGTAGGTGTAGTTTTCTACTGCGGGAGAGAGCTGGGCATGAACAGAGGAGATGTGTTGGGCTCTCTCCCTCTTCTTTATCTCTGCAACTTCTGCAGAAGTCATTTGAGATGATGCCAAGCCGGGTCGCATTTTATAAGGCAGTGTCCGGTAATGACACCGAAAGCCGTGCTAATATGTAGTCTTTTTAGGGACAAAATGTATTTGGAGCGGTTTTGATCCAGTCTAGGCCAGATCTGTTTGGTGGTAAGGCAGTTAGTTCCACCTTCCCATCTAACGTTGGTTTTATTAACTGTGTCAAGTTTGAGTGCTAGCTTGCACATAGGTAGCGAGGGGCATACATATATTCTTTTTATCAGTTAGATTAGGTATTGTTGACCCTAGTTTGGCGAGCTCATCAGCTTTATAATTCCCTGGAATGTCTCTGTGCCCCGGCATCAGCGTTGCCAGATTTATTTTCGGGCAAAGCGGGATTTTGAAACATTTTTATTAAAAAAGCGGGATTCTTACGTCGAAATCGGGACATAGAAAAATAGTCAGTAGTTTTTAATTACTCCTATCCTTTTATTTGGGTAGCCTGCTGTGGTGTGCAATAGGGGGATAACATGTAGTAACTTATGTTACACGTGCCGTAACTATTGTACATACGGATGTCCAGCTATGACCTCCACGTGGTGGCTACCGGAAACAATTCATCCAGTTGGATCATGTTTTCTTCTGGTGGATTGGCTAACATAGCGGGCGGGGAGAAGGTCAACTCCTTGGGTAATCCACAAAAATCCTCTAATCCAAGGTGGAACAGCAAACGCCAAGGGATGCATGGCTAAGAGAGTGCTTAGTCTCTAGTTTGCGAACTTCGGACAGCGGGCGAAATCCGAATTAACCCCCAGCCTTCTTCTCAGCAAAACGGGCTCTGCTAAGAGGTGACCTTCCTATCCCGATTACTCATGGGAATCAAAATAGATCCTTAAATAACAAACTTCATAGAGACTGATGACTCTATAACACCATCAACTTCGAGGGCTGCACTCGTGCAATCCGCAGCTGAAACCGTCAGTGGGACTGTTGCTGCCAACGATGACGCTGATATGAGAAGCGAAAAAGGGAATAAGTCCCTTTTGAGTGACTCGAACTCAGACACCCTGTGCGAAGACACAATCAGCATGCTATCGGATGAGATAGCTGCACCATCCGTCATCAACCACAGACTCGGATAATGAGTCTCTGAAATCTACTGGTTACATTAGACTTCGAGCTTCGGAGAGGAGACGGTTCAAACAAGCCTTGAAACAAGGCAACTCAAGGGAACGTGCTCTTGAGATTGCCACTGCCAAGATCGACAACAATGGCACAGAGGCTAAACGAACCCGATCTGATGACTCCACCCCACCAACATCAGAAGCAAAGAGAGTCCGAACTGGAGACACTCTGGTCGACAAAACTCCCTATAGCAATATAGTGGGTCGTGTCAGGCTAGGTGTAGTGCCTACGGACATTGATTGCAACCCATTAAGTGTAGAGCAAATGGCTCGGATACAAGAGGGTGTAATCGATGTGACGATCGAGCTTCGAGACGAAGAAGTGAAGCCGTCTTTTGACAGCTCCAGCTATAGGGCTGGCTGGCTCTAATTCATTTGCTCCAATGAAACCACTGCTAAGTGGATGAGGAGCAACTTCCCGAAAATCAAAGAGAAATGCGGTTTGGACGTGATACTAGTGGAGGAGGATTCATTTCCGAAACCACATATCATAAGGGGGTTCTTTCCGCAAAGTATCGGGAAACATATCCTATGTGACTGCATGGCACTTTGTGCCCTCCGGAGACAACAGTTCCACAGAGAAATTCTAACTCTTACCAGTGAGATCCTCAAATTCATCAAAAGAATTGAGCCTCTTCTGGTTCCCTAAACTGACTTCGTTGTAACAATAGATCTTTTAGGTCGCGGTGCCCTCCGCAACTGGCGGGTCAGTACCCCTTTAAAAAAAAAAAAAAAAAATCCTTTTATTTGGGATTCAAGTTAAGTTTAAAATGATGATAGACATAAAAGCCTGCTCTTACTAAAAGAGTTTTTTTTTGTTTTGCTTATTATTTGTGCTAGAATAAAATAGTGCATATGTTTATGTGCGCAGAGAGGTAGGTAAGTGCGTTGGAGTCGGCAAAAAACTGTTGGTCCCTTCCATTCGTGCAAAAATATAACACGCACACACAAATGGTTGCGAAAAGCAGGCCCATGTTCACCCCGACCCCGAGCTGTAGCGCCACCTAGAGTAAAGTAGAGTTCCACAAGGATATATCTGTTGACCCTTAATTTTTCCTATGTAAATGAACGATGATGTGCAACTTATTTTAAGCTGTCCGTTGGGCTTAATCGAGAACGGTGCCACCTACATATGTACATACATATGTATATTAATAAAGAATCCCAACAAAATCTATTGCATACGTACCGGTCTGGTCCGAAACTATTTGTTACATTTCGTACCATTTCGTGAACAGCTTGTGTGTAGTTTAGTTTCGGATCGTACTTTTTCTGTAGTTTCGTACCCATTTTCGTACCGACTTTCGTACCGGAATGAAATTAAAGTTTTGTATGTTTGTTTTTTATTTATTAGTATTTGCACAGGAGCAATGATCTGGCACCTGTAAGGAATAGAGTTAAGGCATCTCCCCTCTCCGCTGGTCGGGATTGCACCGTGTTAACTGAAAACTAAAGGCACAGAAGAAGAAGAAATACATACTATGAACAAAACATGAATATTACATTTTACTAGTAAAAATAATTGCTGCCAAGGAACCGGATTTCAGACCAACGTTGGAGGAAATGGCCTGTGAGAGCCAAATTGCAAAAGCATACAACGGCTCAAGCGGGGGACAACTGGGCATCTCGAAGACAGTTCAAAAGGTCAAACAACGGTTCTACTGGGTATGTTGTCAGCAGTCAGTAGCAGAATGGATCCAGTCGTGTGAAGAATGTACAAGAGCGAAGGATCCGAAGTCGAGAAGCCGTGGCAAAATATGCCAATACAATGTTGGAGCACCATTCGAACGAATTGCAATGGATACTGCAGGACCATTTCCAATCAGCGATCATGGCAACAAATACATCCTGGTAGCAATCGATTACTTCAGCAAGTAACCAGACGTCTACGCCTTACCGAACCAAGAAGCCAACACTTGCGCGGATGTGTTTGTAAGTAATTGAGTATCCCGTTTTGGAGTTCCACTAGAATTACACTAAGACCAGGGAAGAAATTTCGAGTCAGCAAGGAATATGAATGCATATGAGTTTCGTGATTCAATCATATCGTGAACCGAAACTAAACTTCACAGCATTAGTATCGTACCGAGTAGTTTCGTACCTGATAATATCGTACCTCATTTTAGTGCCTTAGTTTCGTACCGGTTTCGTACGAGTTTCTGAAATAGTAAAATTTCGTATCGGATCACATCTCTGTATAAAAATGACACCTCTTGTTAGATGACCACTTGAAACCTTTGGACAATCATATCAATTGAGGTGCTGGGAATACGTATGATGTAGGTTAGCATGTATGTAATGTCAGTGCTTTTTTTTAGTTTTAATTCAATTGTTTTACCAATTTCTTTACCTATATGACACATGAATTGTCCAATGTAATTATAAAAGATTTTCCTTCTGTTTTATTCGCAGATAAACTCATACCATCGCTTATGACGGGGGATTTTTTCAATTCACAACAACGTGCTATACAATTGAACGTGGGAAAAGGCCACTACCTCGCTGTCACGTGATTCCAAGAATTTTAAATATTTCATGTGATGTGACGTAGTGGAACATTCCTAACTTTCACACCATCAAACAGCACCGTGTCGCCAGAATACCACATAATTTTATTGTATGTCCATCTTATTGATATTCCAGATTTTGTAGCTGTCATCACGTCGTATTACTACGAAATGCATTTTCTATTTACGTACACGTCAGCTAAATATACGAAGCAATAAAGTTCTCCGCCTCGGATAGGAAAATGCAAATTCACAAAAAGAAACATTCCGACGAAGGACAAAACCACAGGTAAAAATCATTCTAAAATTGATTCACGAATAAAGTTTTTTTCTTTCTTAGATTGAAATTGCGACAGGTTACCGAACGACAGACTCTAGGTCCAATACCGCACATGCTTTAGCAGTCTGTGTGGGATTTTTATCCAATGAATAGAGAACACAATGTCCTGGGAATGAAACACGAAAAACCCGACTGTAGATGGTGGTACACGTATCATGTCTTCGACGATCAGATGGATCACTGCAATTGATTGGATCGATCATCTTTGTGGATGTGTATCGAAGTTGTAAACCGTATTTGGTATTACCCACATAATGCAATTTGTTACATTGTACGTAATTTCCTGTGAAATGGGAATACCAAAGGGACTGTGCAGGTATCCCGGAGGAATAGTTCGATTGACGTACAATGTGAAACCATGGAATAGAATGCAGGAATGGGATTTGATTAGAATATGAGATGTCCACATAATATTAGAATATAAAAGGAGTGTGGACATTGCGATGTAATGCAATACGAATGCAAATTTCGGAAAACATTTTTGCATGGTATTGCAACAGATGACATTCAGTGGGATATTATTGGTGTGTTCAATTCAATGGCGATTTAATGTAGTCAACTGCCAATGCATTTTTTTCGCAATAAATTCAGTTGGCAGGATATTAATGTACATATGTATAATAACTATACACTACGAATCACTTGATTGAGGCCGAACATGTTTTTACCCGAAAATATATACATTGGAACTTCCCTAACTCGAACTTCTGTTACTCTACTTTAAGTCGAACTTTTATCGTTAGCACTGCTTTTTCGTTGCTTTTTTCATATATTTTTAGCTCCCTAACTCGAATTTCTAAACTCGAATATTTTTATAGCTCGAACACGAGTACTGATTTTTCGTTGCATTTTTCACACATTTCTTACTCCGTAATTCGAGTTTCTGTGATGGTGATGCGAATATATATTCTAACCATGACTCGAATTTTTCGGAAACATAATTTGTGTTACGATAAAAGGGAAATGATTCCATACAGGGGAAATATGTACAAAGAAAACATCAGCTGTCTGTTTGTCTGTCCGTTTGCCTGTCTGCCTGTCGGTCTGCCTTTCCACGTCTAAACCGTTGAATCAATCATAATGTAACTCGGTATAGAGATAGTCTGAGACCTGAGGGAGGACATATACTAAAAAACTACCCGCTAGGTGGCGCTGGAGTCAAGTTATTAGCAACTTCTATATTATTTGACCAAAATGACTCATATTTACAGTTTATGTTGGTATAATGCCTAAAGAGAAAACTACAAAATCAGCTGTATATTATTATATGTACATATGTATACATATTTACTAAATTTTATTACACATTTTCTATCGATTGTACAAAACAACTTTCTTCTTCTCTTACACATTACACATACACAACTGCTTTGGATTGGATAAAAATTCACTTCCCCTGTGAGCTTACGTGGATGAGGTTCACGCATTTGTTTTTTATAAGATGGCATTAAAAAGACGTTTTCACTTATGAGGTTTAATCTAGTCATAATGATATTACAATGCAGAGCTTTTGTGGAGTGCAGAAGTAATGTTCTTGAAAATATGCATAAGTCTTTGTGTTTGGTGGAGGATTTTGTAGAAAAAGTGAAGTGGCCATCAAAACCCTAGCAAAAAAATTGCAGATTTCTGTCACATAAATAAATAACTTTATTTATGTATTTTCTTGAACTCGAAGTTTCTATAACTCGAATTTATTTTCTGGTCCGTTGGAGATTCGACTTAGGGAAGTTCCACTATACTATCTTACTTACTCACATACTAAGGTGGCGCTGCAGACAGGGGTGGAACAAGGCCTTAACCAGTCCGGTCCTTAGCTAACTGCCTCCAACTGCGCACTCCAAGTTGTTGAGCTCCATTTCCACTTGTGTGCGAGTTACGATCTTGAACGATGGGAGCGATTAAAGATTAAATAAACACTAATTTTGTATATAAATTTCTTTATTTACATTTAACACTAATTTTAGTTACATATGACGAACAACAGGCGACACGTGACAAACTGCACATACTTATTAGTAATTACCAAATGATTTCATTTAATATGGAACATTATTATTCAAAACAACACGAATCAAACTGTAAAATCATAACGGTAGATAAGTGCAAAGCACCCGCTCTTGTTGGCATCGCATCGATCTCCAAATTCCAAGTGTTGTTGTTACAGCTGATACGTAACTCGTGCCACCTTAGGCGAGGCGCCGTCTTCAGCTGGGCTGACCATCCAGTCTGGAATCGAATACTCTGCGTCCATTCGCTCTACATGTCCTAGCCACCGTAAACGCCCAATGCACAGTTTCTTGACCAAGTCGATATCGCTGTACAGCTCATATAGTTTGTGGTTGAATCTTCCCCAACAAAACCCGTCAACGCAAACGGGAACGAATATCTAACGAACGATTTTTCTCTCGAAGCGACAAAGGATGTCTTCATCCGATCCATGCTTCAGCTGCATATAGACTGGGATAATAATGGTCTTATAGAGTCTCATTAGTCGATCGGAAAGGGCTTTAGTACTCAATCGCCTTCTTAGCCCCAGGAAACAGCGATTGGCAAGAGTAGTCCTTCTTCAAAGTCCTCTACTACCTCAAAGTTGTAACTGTCTGTTGTGAAGTTGTGTCCAATTCGTCGATGTTGAGTGTCCCTTTTCGTTGACAGCATATACTTTGTTTTACCCTTGTTTACCACCAAACCCATTTTAGCTGCTTTTATTTCTATATTTGCAAATGCACCGGTGACAGCTCTCTGTGTTTTATCAATGATGTCAATATCGTCGGCGATGAACGGACTTTTGAAAGATCGTGCCTTGTGTGTTGGCTTGTGAGTTTCGAACAATTCTTTCAAGTATGATGTTGAAGAAGTCGCATGACAGCGCGTCACCTTGTCTGAATCCTTTTCTGACATCGAAGGTCTCGGTGAGGTCATTATAGACCTTGATGGAGCAGTGAGTTTTCTCCATCGTCATCTTGCACAGACGAACGAGTTTGGCAGGGATGTCAAAACTAGACATGGCTCTATAAACAGTTCATCTCTCCAGATGCTGTCATAGGCGGGCTTGGAGACGTTAAACAGGTGGTGGGTATCGATTTGAACTTCTTGGGTTTTTCCAGGATCTGCCTTGTTGTGAAGATTTGTGTCTATGGTGGACTTTTCTGCCCTAAAACCGCACTGATAGGGGCCAGTCAGGTTGCTGAAGAAAGGTTTTAGGCCTTCACATAATATGGCAGATAAGATCTTGTACACGATGTTGAGGGAACTGATGCCTCTGTAATTGGAGCAGTTGAGGGGGTATCCTTTCTTGTGGATTGGGCGATTCCATACTTTCATTTGACCAAATTTATAGAAATGAGTTGGTGTATGCTCTCTACCAAGCTATCTCCAGCTGCTTTAAATAGCTCTGCGGGCAAACCGACAGGTGCAGCAGCCTTGTTGGACTTAAGCTTTAATATCATCACGTCTTTTTGATCAGGTGGATGTGAGTTTTGGCTATCATCATCTAAATTGAATGGTTCATACTGCCTGCCAGCGGGGTGTTGGTCTTCATCGCCGATATATCTACAGTCTGCAGACGTAGCTTTTCCATATTCTCAGCACCCCCTGTGATTCTACTGCAAGGTTTTCTTCGTCATCTCTGTAGGTTTCCGTACGGGACTTGTTTCCCTGACACACTTCTGGAGTAGCATCTCTCAATATCGTCGGTCACGCGCTTCTCATGCTCTTTCTTTTTCCTTCTTAGAAGCCGATGTCCTTCACGTCTCTTTTGCCAGCTCATCTTGTCCGTTTTTGCAGCACCGGCCGCTTTATACGCCTGTTGCTTTTCCGCGTTAGATAATTTACATTGTTCATCAAACCAGAGGTTTCGCGATGGTAGTCGTGACATCATTCGCGGCACTTGTGATGGCTTGCTGGCAGTGTTGCCACTGGTCTTTTGCACTAGCTGTTGCTGCGGTAGGACTCGTTGTGAGAGATCAAGATACGCGCTTGCTGTAGATTATCTTACATCTAATTTTTATTCATCTTTGATATTTGCCAGCTGATAATTTTAGATTGAAGGTTGAATACTCTTAATGCTTCGAAGCAACTATGTACTTTGCAGCTTATTGCGGAAGTGTGAACATCGACTGAAAACCGAATACTGAATGACCACTATAAACGATAGCCGCAACCAGCCACGAACCAAGATTATTAGCACGACATCACGTGAGTGTAAGTATTTTGTAAGCCGTTTTCTCATAATTTAAAAGTATCTAAATAAGTACTTTGTATTTTCTACGTGCGTGTTGAATGATTGGATGAGATGCATCATTTAAATTAGAAATCGCAAGCAAGTACGTATGTACAGACAGAAATACCCCGCCTTCTGCATGTACGAGCAAATGCTATCTGCATTCAACTAAGCACCAATATCTCTATCCATAGATTGTTTCCCTTATTATTTATTTTCTTCTTTTATAGATATCCAATCAGCAGACTCACATACACTTATTATGCAGATGAAATTCACTTTTACATAAATGAATATTAAAGAGGAATTTATACGTATGCCGCAAGTGGCTGGCACTAGCAGTCACATCCAAAGCCATATGCCAAAACCCGGCTGTCCGAACAAAAAGAGAGGCCGCACAAAATATTATATTATATGCAAGTTGCACACATGAAGTAGAAATCCACACACAATAAAAATGCAATGCTTTGCATCTAGGACTTGTCGTTTTGTTGTTTTGTTTTTTGTTTTTTTCTATAATTTTATGCGATTTTATTTTATGCGCACTTTTTTATCAACTCAGGCGGATGACATATTTATTTTTAGACTTAACTTGCATATACATACATTGACTGATGACGTGAGAAGGATTTGCAAATGAATTTGCCAAGGAGGGGCGAAATTTAATGTACATATATTTGTTTTCTTATCTTTTACGTTGAGTAATGACCACAGTTAGTAATACTCTATGATAAACAAATAGAAAATAATACGTGGTTGGAATTTGTGGATAGAATTTCAAAGATGTTGTTGAAAAAAAGAATGAATTGGTTAGCGTTAGAGCTTCAAATTTTCTTTAAAGGAATCTTGCATGCAACCTTATTCAAAGACTCTTGACTCCTGACAATTACCTATGAACGATGGGTTGGGTACGAACTCCAGAATTACAAAATCCCGAATCACATAATCCCGTCTTTGGAGAAAATAATAGTTTAAAATTCGCGGTTGTAATTCGTGAAAATGCGGCTATTTTATTTTTTTTCGTTTGAATGAAATTGTATATATCTCTTCGCGGAACTATTTTCTCATTCTTAAAGAAAGATTTCTTCCTATGACTCACCATACCACCCAACAAAAAACTGAGAACAACATAACACGAACTATAAAGAAGATACAAAAATCGTTTGTTTAAGTGCACAGGATGAGAATCAAAAAGCGCTTTTCTTTTCGATTCTCATAAATTGATATTCATCACAAATACTTAATAGGAATCATAACTATTTGAAATTAATATTTTTTGCCAACTGACAACCAGGTCACTCACTATCCTTACTCGAACCAAAAAACCGACGAACTTGCCAAAACGCGCACTATGAACCAGATACAAATATCGTTTCGATAAGTGCACCTAATGAGAATCACAAAGAACAGCGCTTTTCGATTCTCATCATGTGCACTTAACCAAACGATTTTACTAGCAAATTCGTATTGTGATTTGGTTCCTTGGTTTTTTTTATGGTAGCGTGGAGGGGTGGTGGACTAAAAAACATTCAAAAAGTGGTTAAGAGCTATGAAAAATCAAATTTATTTTTTTTCGCAAAAAATCCCCCAAGTATCAAAAACCCCAAAAAATTCGGGATGTTTCATCAATGTTCACTTTTCGAGATTTTTATAAATGCGTGATTTTTTTTTCGCGATTTTGTTATTTCGGGATTTTGTGCCTTTCCCTTGAACATGGGTGGCCAAACCGAGGCCCGAGGGCCGCATGCGGCCCACCGGAAGTTATGTTCTGGCCCGCGGAGTTAAGTTAAATGAATCTAAATGTTAACTTCATTGCACATTTCACCACATGAACATTACATCATGAGTCATTTGTATCATATATTTTTAAATTATAGCTAAGAGAAATTTTGAAATATCTCTTATTCCTGGAAAAATAAATTGGTTTGAGCTATTTTAAAATATCCTGCATTTTTGGAAAAATTCATCGATTTTAACTAATACAAATATCCCGCTATTTGACACTCAAGGTTACTTAGTTTTTTGTCCGACGCTAGGTTGATAAAATCGGTGTCTTCGGGAAGCTCGCAACGCTATTGGGCTCATACTCACAACTACTTTCAGTCCAGCTTGCCAAAGTTCCGTGTTATTTTGTAGTTTTGTGCTATTACCGCCACTGCATCTGGAGAGAATTTGCGATCGTCCAACGTTTAGAAAATATATTTTGGAAGAGTTTGGAAGAGTTCTATAAAAAAAAGTTTCCTGCGTTTTACAAACATGCTCTTTTTCGCTATTTGGAAACACTTATGCGTGTGAACAGATTTTTAAATGCATGAAGTACATCAAATCACAAGTGAGAACACGAATTACTGATGTTCATTTGGAAAAGTGTTTGCGTATAGCGACAACATCAGTCGAGATCAATTTTGATGCATTTAGTTGTGCTCTGTCACAATTTTAAATATTTTTAAATTATTTGATTCTCAGTTGTTTTATTTTTTATCAAAAAAATAAATACATTATGTATTTTATATATAGCCCAGTCGAATTAGAATTTGACACGGAAAAAATTCCGCGCAGCAATTTACCTTCGGAACTCGTTGGGGGGCTCACTGGCAGTCTACATTTCGGTTTTCGGTACTCCAACCCACCATCTTGAATTTAAGGGTGCATTTTTGTTAATTGAATAACTCATTTATTTTCAATTTTACACGAAAATGCTACCAAAGTTGTTTGGAATTAAATTTCCTACAATTATGGTTGTTTGATAATATACAACGATTCTGGTTAAATTTGCGAAAAGAATCTTTGTATAGTTAGCGAAAGAAAGGAAGGACCAGCACTTGCAGAGATTGGTAGAGAAAGCGACGAAAAAGTGACAAGAAAAAGAAGCGACGAAAAAAAAAAATTTCCTATTGTGTATTTGATGTAGGTACTTATCTCTCCTGTGGTCGAAATCCAAGTGAACGAGAAATCGATCTTGCACACAGTTGATTGAATCATACATAATATTATCTACGGTAATTCTAAACAATTTTTTACATATTCTGTGTAAGACTAAATGAGACTAAACAGTAATCAAGTGAGATTGAGAGCAAGAGTGAACTAGGAATTATTAATGTTATGATGATTGTTAACATGAATTTTAGGGTATTATTTAAATGTTTGGCAAAATCGAACAAATAGATTATATTAATGAAATATGAATTTAGCAGTTTTTTAATGTTGAATTTTGAATTTTAAGCGAGTTATTATATTTCCGAACATTCCGCCGCCCCTGAAACAAGTTTCAGCTTATAGGGAGTGGTGCCAGTTTATGGATAGGTCGAACTAGATTCCCATTTGCGGTACGTAGTGTGACAACTCTGACATGCCCGTCCTTTCCAGGATGGATGTTGATGATACGTGCCATAGCCCATTTTCCAGGTGGCAAGTTTGCTTCCTTGATGACCACTAAGTCGTTTACTTGTAAGTCGCGTTGTGGCTGCGACCATCGTGGACGTTGTTGTAGCGAGGTCAGGTACTCCATACTCCAGCGCTTCCAATAGCCTTGTATTTTCGATTGGATGGATTGCCAACAAGACAAACGATTTTGGACGATGTCAAGCGATGGTTCGGGCACAGCTGCGTATGATTCACCTAGAATGAAATGGGCGGGGGTTAATGGATCTAAATCATTATCAGATGCTTGACATAAAGGACGACAATTTAAAAGGGCTTCGATTTGTGTAAGTAGAGTGTACAGCTGTTCAAAGGTCAGAACATCAGAGCCAACGACGCGTTTGAGGTGTTGTTTAACTGACTTCACCCCTGCTTCCCACAGTCCACCGAAATGTGGTGCGGAAGGGGGAATGAAGTGCCAGGTGATGGCATCGCGAGCAAGTGATTCTGCTACCAAGGAGTTGTGCTGTTCAGACATGATAATGTCATGCATTTCAGACAACTGTTTGGCAGACCCGCGAAAATTTGTACCATTGTCTGAGTACATGTGTGATGGTTTTCCACGACGAGCGATGAAACGGCGAAGAGCTGCGAGGAAAGAGTCCGTAGTGAGATCACTCACTAACTCTAAGTGTATTGCTTTTGATACAAGGCACACGAACAACGATATGTAGCCTTTATGGTGATGGGTCTTCCTGCCGATTTTTGTTTTAAGGACGATGGGTCCTGCATAGTCACATCCACAATGTGAAAAAGGCCGGCTTGCTTGTATCCGCTGTGCTGGAAGGTTTCCCATGATTTGTGTTGTTGTTGATGTTTTCTGGCGGAAGCACTCGATGCAATCATGGGTTATCTTTCTTAGAAGATTCCTGCACCCAATAATCCAGAACTCCTGGCGAATCAGAACGAATAGTGCTGATACACCAGCATGTAGCATGCGTTGATGGAAGTCGATGGCGATGAGTTGGGTAACCCAGTGTCCTTTTGGTATGATGATCGGATGTTTGGTGTTAAACGAGACGTTTGCTTCTTGAATTCTTCCTCCAACGCGCAATATCTGATCGTCATCTAAAAAGGGAGATAGATTAGCAATCTTCGAACTCTTTCCGAAATGACCATGCTTCTGGTAATATAACGTATCATCTCCAAAATAGATATGCTGTAACCATTTTATTAGATTACGTTTCGCGTTGTAAATTTCCTGAGGGCGAAGTTGAGGTGCAGATTCATGAGCTAGTTTACGACTTTTTGCTATGAACCGAAAGATGAAAGCGACGATTCGCACAAGCCGAATCCAAGAAGATACACGAGGGACTAGTATATGAAATGGGTGATCCACATTTATAGTTAAGTAGGACTGTTGGAATTGTTTTTTCTCCTCCTGTTTGCAATCTGGGTGTTCTTGAAGATGTTTTTCGATAGGCCAATGGTTTTCACTTTTTTCTAACCAATGGGGACCTGTCCACCAAATTGGGTGATGGACTAGAGCCGATGGTGCTATACCGCGCGAAGCACAGTCCGCAGGATTTTGGTCAGATCTGATATGAAACCACCTGCTTCTGGGAATGGTATTCAGTATCTCAGAAGTTCGATTTCCTACGAAGGTATCCCAGCGACGAGAAGGAGACGAGAGCCACGACAGAACAACCTGTGAGTCACACCAAGCGAAGACGTTTGAAAACGTAGTATTTAACGACCTTTGGACCGCTACGAGTAATCGTGCAAGCAATAGTGCCCCACACAATTCCAGCCGAGGAATACTTAACTGTTTAATTGGTGCAACTCGACTCTTAGCCGCGACGATGTTTGTTTGGACTGATCCGTTGGGTAAGACGTGACGCGAATATATGACGGCGGCGTAGGCTGAGGCCGAGGCATCGGAGAAACCGTGCAATTGGAATAATGCATCTGAAATGCCTATGTACCGGGGTATACTGAGTTTCGTAAGTTCAGGAAGTTCATGACGATGCTTAGACCATTGTGTAATGATGGAGTCTGGGAGAGGATCGTCCCAGCCGAGTTTCTGATGCCATAATTCTTGAAGAATGATCTTTAATTGCACGATTGAGGGAGCGAGAAAACCGAGGGGATCGAAAATTCGAGCAACTTCACGAAGAATTTGGCGTTTTGTGACCGATTCGTTGGGTATTAGATTTAAGCGAAACGAGAAACGATCGGTGTTAGAATTCCAGTACATACCGAGTACTTTAACCCAAGAATCTGCTTTATTATCTAGTGGGATAATCTCCTTTTGAATAAGTTCTTCTTCTTGCAGAAGTTCCTTGCAATTACTTTGCCACTTGCTCAGTTCTAATCCACCTTTTGCAAGAAGCTCGATTAAGCATTTTTTCTTAGACATAGCATCAGTGAGTGAATCTCCACCTGAAACAACGTCATCAACATAAAAGTCGTTAAGAATTATTTCTGCTGCGACAGGGTACTCTTCGCGATAATCATGCGCCAACTGTTCTAGGACGCGAACCGATAGATAGGGAGCGCACGAGGTTCCATAAGTAACCGTACATAGTCGAAAATGTTCTATAGGATCTGATTCCGATTTCCGCCAAACGATCCGTTGGTAATCCGTATCTTCGTCTGATACCCAGATCTGGCGGAACATTTTTACTATGTCCGCGGTGAACACATATTTGTGGCGCCGAAATCTCGAACAGACGGAGAAGAGGTTTCGTTGGATGGGTGGACCAATCAATAGGGAATCGTTTAGAGAATTTCCGCCCGTGTCATTAAAGGAACCGTCGAACACAACACGAAGCTTCGTTGTTGCGCTGTCTGGCTTTAGGACTGCGTGATGCGGTAGATAAAATACATTGGGCTTCGATATTTCTGACGCTGGTATCTTACGCATGTGCCCTAGAGACAAATATTCCTCCAAAAACTTTGTATACGACTGGGCGAGGGTATGATTTTTGGAAAATTTCCGCTCCATTGCCGAGAGACGAGAAATTGCACCACCAAGAGTTTTAGCGAAAACAGGTTGGGTTTTAAATGGAAGTTTGACAATGTATTTGCCATCTTCACCCCTTCGATGCGTGTTAACGAAGTGTTCTTCAATTGCCTTATCTTCCGTTGAAAGTATTGATTTTGGGTCAACTTCCTCGATTGTCCAAAAGGCCTGCAAGGTCGAATCAATATCGATGAGTGTGTGATTTGACTGAATGTTTTGTTCCCATCGCGAGTGTAATTGTCCAGCCAATACCCAGCCAAAAATCGTCTTTTGGGCGATTGGTCGACCTTTTGAGCCGTGAACTATTTCACCTTGGAGAATTTCCCATACCTTGTCTGCCCCGAGTAAAATGTCTACTGGACTAGGTTGGTTGAAAGAAGGATCAGCTAAGTTCAGATTCGAGATCTGATCCCAATCTGTTATGTCGAACGATACCGATGGCATCACTGAGGTTATGTTTGATAAAATGAAGGTATCTACCGAGATACTAACAGAATCAAACCGAGAAGAGATGACTATCGAAGCTAGACCTCTAGATGTCCCAGCACAGGTTGCACCAATCCCGCTTATTGGGATGCGAGCATTGGTTCGTCTAAGGCCGAGTCTTTGAATACAAGATTCGGTGATGAAAGAAACCTGTGATCCAGAGTCTATCAGAACACGAACAAGCTGATAATTTCCGCGGCCATCGAGAACTTTACCAACCGCAGTTGGTAGTAAGGTTTGTGGCAAACACTGAGCGATATTGATGCTGTGGTTTGTGAGGAGATGGGGTGGATGCGACGACGATGACGATGAAGACGAAGGATTTGGTTCAGGCGACTGATTTGTGTTTTTCGACGACGACGACGATGAAGACGAAGGATTTGGTTCAGGCGACTGATTTGTGTTTTTCGACGACGACGACGATGAAGACGAGGGATTTGGTTCAGGCGACTGATTTGTGTTTTTCGACGACGACGACGATGGAGACGAGCTATTATCTGAGTTGACTGTGGGGGGATGGACAAGAGTATGATGGCGAGACTTGCAGCTTCTGCAGCGATATTTTGATTGGCAATGAGCTGAGTTATGACCACTCCGCAAACAATTAAAACAGAGTCTTTTAGACTTAACCAACTCCCTCTTTGCCCCTGTATCCATTGCGATGAATTCTGCACATTGCGTGAGAGAGTGCGTTGAGTTACATTTTGGGCACTGAATTGACGATGAAACGTGCATACTTTTGAACGCTGTAGGCTTCTTGATAGATTCCCGAATATTCCCTTTACAAGATTCGAGAGCCTCACAGCGTCGTTCGAGAAAGGTTAAAAATTCCAATATAGTGGGGTTTTCTGAATCTACACTATCCGCAGACCAAGCCTGTCGAGTGTCTGGATCCACCTTGCTGACTAACGCGTAGATCATCCATGGATCTCTAGAAAGGGAATTCAGAGAGTTGAGACCTCGAACCACCTCATCTGCACAGTCAGATATTTTCCGAAGAGCTTTTACGTTAGAACTCTGAAGCGAAGGCAGTTGGATTAACGTTTCCAAAAGGTTGTTGGTAATGTACCGTGGTCTATCATACCTTTTTCCTAGTCGTTCCCATGCCTGTTGATATGTGGCATCAGACAACGGAATATGGGTTAGCAAATTAAGGGCATCACCTCTAAGAGACGAGCGAAGAAAGTGAAATTTTTGTATTCGTGACAAGTTTGGTTTTTTATGAACTGAACTCACAAACATGTCCCGAAACGATGGCCAATCACGATAATTTCCGGAAAATGGTTCGATATGGATCTTTGGGAAGTGGTCGATAAAGTGTGTACATGGAGATGCACTAGATATATCCGACGATGTGTCCGACACTTCGTCTTCAGGCGCTTCTACATTAGGCGAGGGTTGGAGTTGAGAGGGGGTCGATTCTGATTTCTTTCTGCCCCGAATCGTAGAAATTAGAGCCGATTTAACAATAAGATATTTCGACTCGAACTCCTCGAAGTCGTTTTCAGGGTCACAATAACCTTCCTCATCCGCCAAAGTATACATTTGTTTTTGCGAAGTATCGAATTTTACCCATAAGTCCTCAAGCTTCTCTAGCCTAACTTCGAGAGCCTCTAAGGTAACCAACTCGGTGATCTTTTCCGTAAAGGTTCCCAACTTGGTTAGTGAACCCTTTAAATTACCTCGGATCAAACGTAAAACAGAAAGACTGGTATCTTGGCTCATCTTGAATGAACTATTTTAGAAAATTTCTAAATCCGCGCGCGAAAATATATTTAAGTATAACAGCTTATGAACCCACGTGCAAATTTAATAGTCTATATCACCAGGCGAATGAAATTATTCTTATGCAAATGATCGTTCTACGTATTTCGATGCATGCGAATTTAATTGTTCATGCAATTATTAAAATAATTTACACGTTAGCACCAACGAGATTGTCCACGAAACCGATACGAAAGGTGCACTCAATTTTTATACAAATAACGTGGGATAGAAATTTATTTTCTTTTCACCACGTGCGAAAGTCAACTCAAATTTATCACGAACTGTAACCGATTTATATGTATTTATAAATCCAAATGCGCTGCAGCGATTGATATTCGATAATGATTTTGATGAAGGGCAGGTCCGTTAATTAATCCCAAATGACAACGTAAGTGGAATACTAAATTCCTGCTTCGAGACAAGATCCAAAAATATCCAAATCCGGCTCGATTTGGACCAGAAAATGTTTGATAATATACAACGATTCTGGTTAAATTTGCGAAAAGAATCTTTGTATAGTTAGCGAAAGAAAGGAAGGACCAGCACTTGCAGAGATTGGTAGAGAAAGCGACGAAAAAGTGACAAGAAAAAGAAGCGACGAAAAAAAAAATTTCCTATTGTGTATTTGATGTAGGTACTTATCTCTCCTGTGGTCGAAATCCAAGTGAACGAGAAATCGATCTTGCACACAGTTGATTGAATCATACATAATATTATCTACGGTAATTCTAAACAATTTTTTACATATTCTGTGTAAGACTAAATGAGACTAAACAGTAATCAAGTGAGATTGAGAGCAAGAGTGAACTAGGAATTATTAATGTTATGATGATTGTTAACATGAATTTTAGGGTATTATTTGAATGTTTGGCAAAATCGAACAAATAGATTATATTAATGAAATATGAATTTAGCAGTTTTTTAATGTTGAATTTTGAATTTTAAGCGAGTTATTATATTTCCGAACAATGGTCTTTATCAATTTTTCCCTAGGAGCAATATTTTTCGATTTAGACCCAAAAGGAGGGGTTATTACAACTTCGGTAATAACCATTTTTCGTGTAAAATTGAAAATGAACGAGTTCTTCAATAAACAAAAACTCACCCCAACCTCTTTTCGGGTATAAATCGAAAAATATTGCTCCTAGGGAAAAATTTAAAAAAATGTTCCGTGTCTTTTGATCTAATTCGACTGGGCTATTAGAACATTAAACCAGGCAAACGTTTGACCACTATCTCATCTACTGGGAAACGACGATGTGCTCGAACATGTAGCACGATTGCTTGGTTACTTTAATTAACAAAAAATAAACTTGGTGCGTGGCCCGGCAGAAAATATTTTTCCTGAAATTTGGCCCACCTGCTGAAAAGGTTGGCCACCTCTGCTTGAACGATTTCCGCCAGAGGCACCCGTACACTTTTTTTCAGTTTCTTTCAAGAAATTTACGAAATTTATCCAACGGGTGTTCATTTAGATTTTAGAGGTACTTTTATAAAAAAAAAAATGCAGTATTATAGGGTAATCTTTACTACCATACAAAAGAATAACTCTTCGTCCCATCCTATAGGCCAACATCAATCTTACCGGTAATAGATAAATGTTTGGAGGAAGAAGTGACAAGAAGGCTGCTTACCTTTATCGACAAGCACACAATTATTCATGTAAAGGAATACGGATCTCAAAAGAACAAGAGTACGGGCAAGCTCTTATCAGAATTTATGAATGCTGTCAACGAAAGCCTGAATAGAAATCACCACGTCTTGTCTTAGCACTTTTCATGTATTTTAGCAAGGCTTTTGATACCCTAAACCACAAAAAAAATGAGAGATGTGCTTAACAGACTGCGAATTCGAGGGACTTTATCGAACTGGCTTGAGGACTGCTTAGCGAACAGGTTTTTTCGTGTTAACATTAAAGATGCGAATAGCAATGACACACTAATTAAGTATGGAGTTCCGCAAGGCTCAAAGCTCGGCCCAGTTCTTTGCATATTGTACAAAAACGAGTAGCTTCGCATGTTCGAAAACAGTGCACCCTATGTCTACGCTGATGACACGGCGATAGTCGTTCATCATAGATGTCATAATGCAGCGGCAAATATCATGCAAAAAGAATTTAGTAAAGTGGTCAATTTGTGCCACGACAACGATCTAATAATAAATGCATCAAAAACAAAGTTGATGCTCATACGAGGACCACACCACACCAACAAACTATACAGCTGACAAACAACCTCTGTTCAGGGGCACTCCCAGACGAGCAGATCGAAATAGTTAACAGTTATAAATATCAATATTACCATCAAGAGTCACTTTATTTGGGACAAACATATTGACAAACTACGGTCGGATTTCAAGAAGGCGCTTTTTGGAGTTGTATATCAAGAACTTTTCGACGTCACACATCTTTAGACAGGTATAATATGCTCTAGTTGAATCTGAACTATGGTATGGTTTACTTGGTTGGGGTAATGCATCTAACACTCATCTAGATAAACTGCAAAGACTTCAAAACACCATAGTTAGAAAAATAAATGAAACAACTCAACGAAATATACATGGTAAAGGACGTTCAAAGTACTTGGCATCCAAGGATTATTAAAGATACAACGCTCGAGTACTACGATGAAAACAGGTTCCAGAATAGAATAGACCATCGATTCAACACAAGTAGGCATGCCGAAGGGATGTTTCAAACGCCAAGATTCTCCAATGTTTACGGAAAGAGAGAATTAACCCTTCTGTCAATGGATGTTTTGCCACCTTCCCATCAATGGAATATGTCTGGCTGGACATACGTACATTTTGTATGGAAATTAATTGAATACAATGAAATAATTTAAGTTTTTTTTTTATTATTTTGGACATGTTAATATTTTTTTTTTTTTGGGTTAAGAGTTGTTTTTATACATAACTAGCTGAACCCGGTGCGCTTCGCTCCACCTATCTTTTCAAAATTTGCCCGCGCACTTAGTTATTCGGGTATGATAGAAAGGAAGTACTTAGAAGGATGCAATCACTGCTGTTCTGTTTTCCACTTCAATTTCCAGTTGTTTTTTCTATTTGCCTATGTGTCTGTCTATCTATCTGTCTGTCTGTCTATCTGTCTATCTGCCTGTCTGTCTTTCTATCTACCTGTCTGTCTGTCTGGCTGCCAGTCTATCTATCTATCTACCTGTCTTTCTGTCTATCTGTCTATCTGCCTGTCTGTCTTTCTATCTGTCTGTCTGTCTGTCTGGCTGCCAGTCTATCTATCTATCTACCTGTCTTTCTGTCTGTCTGTCTGTCTTTCTGCTTGTCTGTCTATTTGTCCGTTTCTTGTTTCTCTGTCTGTCTGTCTGTTTGTCTGTCCGTCCGTCTGTCTGTCTGTCTGTCTGTCTGTCTGTCTGTCTATCTATCCATTTGTCCGTCTGCCTGTCTGTTTGTATGTCTATCTATCTTTATGTCTGTCTGTCTGTCTGTTTGTCTGTTTGTCTATCTGCCTGTCTGTCTATATATCTGTCTGTCTGTCTGTCTGTAAACAGTCGCGTTATTTAATAGGTAAAACACTGTTCTATTAATGTACTTCTGGATAGAAATAAGACCCGCAAAATTCAACAAACCTTGTTGAACCACACCAAATGTTCAACATGTGAATGAACAATAGCATAATTTTTCTTTTATTTGGTTGTACTACATTAAATGTTCAATTTTAGTAAGAAACATTTAAAATCTAATAATACTTATTTATACCTTTATCTTTTATCAAAATTAAAGGGGTTTGAATCTACATCGCTCTTCCAACTTCAAATGTCAAGTATAAATATTTTAAAGAATTTCTGAATTTTTAACGCAATGATATCTTTAAAGGATTTTATAGCCTTTTGCTTGGTATCGGAAGAGTATCTGGTAGCTAAATAACTTTAGACTGAGTGGAACATCAGGACAGTACCGTGGATGGGGAAGAATTTTCAATCCCAAATATAAGAGTTTTTGTACTGTTACACGTGAGGTATGGGGTTTAGCATTGCACTGTAATAGTATCATACCATGACATTGCATGCACTTCTTATATATGTCTATTTCCTCAGAAAATTTTATGGCGTTTTTCGTTTCTCGTGTAAAGTCAATCAGAATGTCACCATCAATTTTTTGTTTCTTTCCCTTAATATAGAATTTGTTAATAACTCGACTCCAACGCCACCTATCGGGTCCAGATGCTTAGTTTATTCTTATTTATCCTTCCTCAGGTCCCAAACTATCTCTGTGCCAAATTACATTACAATCGGTTCAGCGGTTTAGCCGTGAAAAGATTTTGTTAATAACTTGACTCCAGCGCTACCTAGCGGGCGGTTTTTCCACCTATGTTGTTCCTCATGTCCCAGATTGTCTTCTTGTCAAATTACATTATAATCGGTTCGGCGGTTTGGGAGTGAAAAGGTTTTGTTAATAACTTGACTCCAGCGCCACCTAGCGGGGTTTCATGTCTATGTATGTCCTTCCGCAGGTCCCCGACTATCTCTTTGCCAAATTACTTTACAATCGGTTCAGCGGTTTAGGCGTGAAAAGATTTTGGCAATAACTTGACTCTAGCGCCACCTAGCGGGCGGTTTTTAAACCTATGTCCTTCCTCAGGTTCCAGACGATCTCCTGGCCAAATAGTATTGCAAAATTGCAATCGGCTCAGCGGCTTAGGCGTGAAAAGTTTTTGTCAATAACTTCACTCCAGCGCCACCTGGCGGGCGGTTTTTACACCTGTGTCCTTCCTCAGGTCGCAGACTATCTCTTTGTCAAATTACATTACAATCGGTTCAGCGGCTTAGGCGTGAAAAGGTTTTGTTAATAACTCGACTCCAGCACCACTTAGCAGGCGGTTTTTAAGCCTATGTCCTTCCGCAGGTCCCAGACGATCTCCTGGCCAAATAGTATTGCAATCGGTTCAGCGGCTTAGGCGTGAAAAGTAAACGCACAAAAATATCAATTCATTTTTATATATATAGATAGTTATATTACAAAGTGTTTTTATTGATTTACATACTTATGGCATTTATGTAATAGAATATTGTGTTGTAAATAGTAATAGACAGGTTCTTCGCACGCAGTGCCTACAAATCTGGTTTTCTTTTGCGTTGGGTCGTTTACTTTGCAAATTCTGCATTACCTTTTCTTTGAGTATGTGTGCATTCACTTAAAGTTATTAAAAATTATGTATATTCTTCGTTATTTTTTATCATCCGTGTAAGATTCTCCTTCGCTAAAGTGATCTTCCTCTTCACTGGATTCTTCGTCACTGTTATGGTTGCCCTCATTGTCCGGAACTATCCTTCGGATCCATGCGACAGGAGAAGCAAAAACTCCAAAAGTCAGACCCTTCAAAAAAGAAATAAAAAAATGTTCATTCCTCTCACAGGCACAATAGCCGATTACTGGTGTGAATCAGATAATGTCTCTTCCTTTCAATATCATTTTATTGCAGCAGATTAATTTATAATCAGTCCCATAAGTTTCTTGATTTCTATGTAAATATAAACAAGCTCGCAATGCCACTTGCTGCGTCCAAAAGCCACGCCTCGTTTATCTATCTGAATAATCCGATCTTTATACCACTTATGGTTGCATAAAGAAAATCATTTCAAAATTCGTCTGCAATTGCCGGCAGAAATCATCACCAACAGCCTAACAAGCTGCCTGTTTGATACCACAACAATCCGTGTATCTTATCTAACTCGGAAAATCTATTTTTATTTGTTGCACACGTTTACCTGTTGTCTCTCAAGTATACCAACTTCTAGACACACTGGCTGCTGGGCTGTGTTGCATGCATATGCGCGTCTGGAGGAAATTATACTTTCGATTGTTTAAATGCAAAGCGGGTTCAAACGCTTGCCGAAAATATGCTTCCGCAATTTTACACTGACTAAACGAAATGAATCTCTGTGAAGAAATAACAACGTAGTGTTTGGGTAACCGTTGCAGTGCAGGCTGTATTATTTCGTTCGGCAAGAAATCCGGTTTGGAGGGAAACTATCGAGTTAAGATGCGTTTACTTGGTATTTTTTGTAATCAGCAGCATGTTTTTAGATCCGCAGCTTATGCAGATGCAATCGGAAGCTGAAGCTGAGTCATATTTGAAGCGCAGAAATTATTTCAAGTGGAACTGCATAAAGGCGATTTCTTAAAAAAAAAAGAAGGAATATTATATAAAGACATACGTATAAAACTTTATTGTAGCGAAAAAACAATACATATGTTATAAGCAGGGATAGGATTTTGTTGACCTAAAAAAGTAAAAAAAGGCAAAACAAAACACTTAAAAAGGCAAAAAAAAAAGGCATTTATTAAAAAACAAGAAAAAGGAACGTAAATGCACATTTAATTATTGTAGAATTGAACTACCAAGAGCTTTTTGAAATTTTCTGGTAATAATCTTCTCCGGTTGTCTCTCAGAAGCGCATAGAACAAGCTAAATGGCATTTCTATTTAAAGCTTTCAACATTATTTACATCAATTTTTGACGGTACTTTCTGGAAAATATTATTTAATTTCTATGGTGGGCGGTACAACGAGTAAAAGTCAAAAATTTAAATTTTTCAGTAAGAGGGAAAAAACTAAATAAACCTTCTACTACGTCACATACAGTCTACTTTGCACTGCTTGTTTTAACAATTTGTGTGTGCAATAGACCGATACAGCTTTTACCAAACATGATATATAAAATTTGCAATCGAATGATGTACAAATTTTGACTCATACTGGTTCTACCGCCCAACATAGATTTGTCGGAACACGTGTACATGCATTTTTATTAATGCACAGAAGCAATAAAAATTCTCAAACCAAAGCGGGTAGATGTGTACAAACATACATACATATTACATATGTATGTACATAATAGATCAGTGATCGCAGGGCAGGGACACTTTAAGTGGCGGCAATATGTATTTTTTATAAAGCGTAGCAACGCACGCAGGCTAGTGTACGAAATTTCCATGTTGAAAAATGCAAAATATGTAAAAAAAGGCAATAATGGGATAAAAAGGCAAAAAAGGCAAAATAAAATACATTTGGAACCGGGAGGACATGAAACGAGTTTGTGTAAAGTCGATACTATCTTCCGACTAAGCAAAAAAAAGAGGTAAAGTTAGCAAAATCCTATCCCTGGTTATAAGTCACCTTTCTACTGAGAACTCTATTACTATTATAAGAAAAAAAAAAAAAAAAAATACTACTGAGACACGGCAGCCCACTCTCTTCGATCCCGGGCACGCTGCTTCCAGTTGTATAGACAAAGCGCAGTGGGATCCGCGATAGCTTGAATCTTGAAACGGAGATTCGGCCTGTGATTCGAAAATCCTCTTTGCTGGAGCATTGTTGTCCATTCCCTCGATGTGGCCGAGCCGTGTTTTGGCTTTTCGGACTACATCCACATCTTGGTACAGCTCATAGAGTTCGCGGTTGTATGTTCTCCTCCATTCGCCCTCATCGCATACGAGACCGAATATCCGACGAAGAATTTTTCGCTCGAAAGTATTCAAAATCTGCTCTGCTTTCCTGCTTATCGTCCAACACTCGGCTCCATGCAGTAGAATTGACAGGATCACTGTTTTGTAGAGCATGCATTTCGTCTTCCGAGTTAGGAGTTTTGAACCCATTTGTTTTGCCAAACCGAAGTAGCAGCGGTTTCCGAGGGTAAGTCCTCGTCGAATCTCCACTAAGGTGTCATTCTTTGAGTTGATATTTACTCCAAGGTAAGTAAACTCCTTAACTACTTCGAAGTAACTGTTGCCAACAGTGACGTTTTGTCCTAGGCGGTGGACAGATGTTTCTTTGTTTGTTGACAACATGTACTTGGTTTTGTCCTCATTCACTTCAAGGCCAACTCGTTTCGCCTGTTTTTCAATTGCCGTAAAAGCCTCTAACACGGCGCGCTGTGAGCCACCAATGATGTCGATGTCATCTGGGTATCTCAGTAGCTAGACAGATTTGTGAAAGATAGTGCCTTCCGTGTTCACACCTGCCCTGCGCACTATCTGTTCCAGCACAGGATTGAAGAAATCACATGATAGCGCATCTCCTTGCCGAAATCCGGTGCATGTTTGGAATAGTTCGGAGGAATTGTTTCCGAATTTCATTTTTGAGTATAAAATTCGCCCCATATAAGTTCCTCTGTCCACTTCCAATCTTACAAGGTTGGTATCTCATCATTAGGTCCCAATATTTTGGGGCCATTATTCATATGAAAAATCACCCAAACTGAAAAATAAAAATATATAGGTACATAGATAAAAAATAATTTTTAAAAACAAGCTTTGATGAATGAAAGTAAAAATAATTTTTAAAAGGAAGTAAAACAAGTTTAACCGCCATCTCATGGCAATCAACATATTGAATTCGGAATCACGTTACTTAGCTACTCGTATTCTACTTGTCAAATCCTTTCCTTTGATACCCATATTAAGGAGGTCGTGAAGATAACGGTTATCCACCATCTTGGGGCGTCCACCATATTAGATTTACAAAATTATCAAATATACTATATTGAGTTGTCGCCGGACATGCAAAATGTCAGCATAATCGGATATTTGGAAGTGGGTGTAGAATCGTTTCCCAGAATTGGTCCTATCAGAAATTGAAGTTGAAAAATCGCCCGCCATATTGGATTTACAACGTCATCAAATAGCCCATATTGTACCTATTGTCTCCGGAACTATACACATGTGCAAAATTTCAGGATGATCGGATGATGATCTGGAAGTGGGTGTAAAATCGGTTTCCAAATTCTGCCCTAACAGAAAGTGAGGTTAGTATAAAGCTTGTAAAAAAGGCCCAAAAATATTAAATTTCACCCCAATTCCAAAAAATTTAAATACTTTTCTAATTTGAAATATGTGTTCTAAAAGAGAACAAAAAATGTTCAAATAAAGGGTTTTTCAATAAGAGCGCTACAAAAGTTTTTTTTAAATAAAACAGAAACGGATATCAATGAAATTCTTTATTCCTGTGAAAGTACGTTCGATGCCATTATGTATGGAATTCGATTTCTTTTGCATGGCCACCACGGGCACGCTTGCAGAAGTCCAGACGGCAGCAATATTGACACTACGGGCACTTCTTTGTCTCACTGGCACTTTTGTACTGTGCCTGTGGATTCAAATTTTTCCACTAGACGCTCAATTGTTGATCTGCTAGGACGATTATGACGACCATAAATTGGACGTAGCGCTCTTAACGTTGAGGCCACTGACTCCGAATTTCGGTAGTAAATTTTAATAATTTCGACTCGTTGTTGGCTCGTATATCTTTCCATCATGAAATGGCAAACCTTACTGAAGAGAAATGTCAAAAGAGCGGCAAGAAATATGGCGTCGTTTGCTGTCCCTGTCGCTCTACTTTTGTAGCGTCCCTATTGAAACACCCTGTACATTGCTTTATGTATTTTTAAAATGCACTTAATATGTACATTTTACACAGGCCTGCGAAATGTAACTTTTAATTTCCTTTTTGAACAATAATGTTTTTTTTTTATTAATTTGGGTATGCTGAATTAAAATATAGAGATGGTTTTTTTCTAGCATCTAGCACATCGAAATTTATTTTTATGCAAGATATCCATATTAACAGATTTTGGAATAGGTTTTATGAAAAAATGAAATACATAATATACACCACTACTACTACGCATGTTGGAGCAGGTTTGAACAAAATTGACGGGGCACTTTTGAACACGTTCTAATGTGCATACCTTCTCATTTAAAAGTTGATCCTCTTTTTGTTAAATTTATTTTTGATGGTATAATAATGTTTAGCAACTACAAAAAAAGAACTACCGATCCTAATGCAAATTTCGTCAAGAGCACCGTTCTTGCACTAACTCAACACTTCAGGAACTTCAAGATGATTAAGTTTGATTTTGTTATAAACAAAAATAAATTGTTCATTTAAAATTGCTTTTATTGAAATACAAATATGTATTTGATTCATTTAAAAACAAGCGCGCAGCCTCTAATTTGCTACCATAAACCATTAAAATAGCTTAAGTTCAAAAGTGCCCCAGGCCTGTTCAAAGCTGCCCCGGGTTGGGGCCCATTTGAGCTTAAGGACTTATTTTTTTTAAAAAATTAAATAAATTATAGATAAGCCTTTATTGAATTTTCACAAATATTGGTTTAAATTGATGCTTAATTTCACTTCTCAAAGTGTGAATATCTTAGAAACCAATATTTCAAATATATTGGTGTTGAGAAGGCTTCAAAGGAAAAAATGTTCAAAGGTGCCCCAGTCTCCGCGCGAATTGTTTGCTGTTATCTTTTTCAATAAGAAAAACTAGATGCGTGTATGTGTGTACGCTGAAAGAAACTGGTAAAAAATCGTTTTAAACACAAATAAATAATGTTCACTTACATGGTCGTTATGAGCAAAGTGCACAATTTACAGCTGTTTAAAGCCGCAAGTTGAAACCACACTGAAAGTGCCATCCAAAAGATAGTTTTGGGCGGATGCGTCGGGTAGTTTTTGAATTGCAGCCGCAATGGTCAGAGACAAAAAACATGGAATAACAAACAATTTCCTCAACGATTGTGCCCAATCCCAATTCCATTGATGTTGGATTAATTGATATGGGAGTAGATAATCATCTGGGAAAAGGTTTTTTTTTTTTTGCACAAACACTTGAACACTAAAAAACCTATTAATACTTACAACAAACTTATTTAAGCCTTTGATTTCTTTTCGAGCACAGATTGAAGCATTAATTTACCTCGGGTAAACATTTTAATGCAATTCTATTAAGAATTTCACTACTAAACCACTTTATTACTTTGAGAGTTGACAAAAGAATGCACGCAAAACAGAAGCATTACAAGCTTTTACGAAAATAATCGTTGGATCCGTTAGACGCTAAAAAAATGTAAGCTGGCAAAAGAATGAGTGAGACAACTAAAAAAAATTCCAGAGTAGTGACCGTTACTGCCCCTCTAGGTGCATTGAACATTGACTTGCATTCAAAGATAAAACTGAGTGAGATAATGATTTTTTCCTCTGAAGAGAAATTAAATACCTACACTTAATGAGTTTTACAATTTTGTAATTCCTGTTAAAACGCAAATTTTGATTTTCTAATTTTTTACAGTTAAAGAACGTGAAAAATTATAATCATTTTCATAAAAAACTCATTTTTACAATTTCGTACTTAATGACTTTTACCTTTGAACCGACGTATAATGAATATAAAAGTAAATGTTTAGTTATAAAACGATCAGCATTCATTTTAAACAGGGGTCGAATTACGACATCAGTTAACGAGTGAACGAAATCCATACGTTAACGAGTGATCGAGTATCTTTATTGGGATGATCACATAAGAAAGGTCACGTATCGAGTGCACGTTCGAAATTGTACTAGTAACATTCTACTACACTTGATTTGAAGTGACTGACATATGTCAAAAGTGATAATTTTGTTTATAAGATCGGTGTTTTTATTATTTAATCTTCGCTTAAAAATGGAATTTGTGCTATATTTCTCGTCTTCGGAATCAGAAGATGATTGTGAAAGTGGCTTTCCCCTGGGAGCACGAAAGAACGTTTTTGGCAAGATCCGGGTGGCGGCTCATGAAACCTGCCAAAATCTCTTTTTGGGAAGTGTTTATTTTATTAATGTTCGACCTAAAATACATATTAAATAATTAAAACACATAAAAAAACAAAACAAAAAACATTCTTACATTTTCCCTCCAAAAAAACTTCCATCCGTCACAAAAAACCCTATCGAATAAAAAATGACTCGTTCACTGATGACAGAATACCAAAATTCGCTACTTGTCACTCGTTCACGTAAGCGGTCATGCGAAATCGACAGTATTCAGTCACGTATTATTCAGTCACGTATGTGGTAATTCGACCCCAGGTCTTAAGAGACTAGCGAATTCAAAAGGACTTATGAAATTGTTTTCTACATTCCTCAAAACTCATTTTCAATATGTTTTTCTTGTACTTGCGCTTCGGTTCATTTCTCTATAACATCCAGCAATAGTCAGGCATTATGCTAACGTCCCACCTGCCTTGATATCTGTTCTCCATGACCCTAATGTCTTGATGAAATCTCTCCCTCTGTTCTTCACTTACATCATCAAGATTCTCAGGAAAGAAGTCAATATGGGAATGTAAAAAATGCATTTTTATTTTTTTTTACAGAATTTTTATTACAGAAGAGGATATGATAGCTTATAGGGCCAGTGCCTTTACATACTTTTGCTTTACAATTTTTTCTAACTAACGAATTTCAAAAAGTAAGACTTACCATACCACACAAAAATCATAGAAATAATAAGTTATAACATATAATATAAAAATCTCATGTCACGGTTTTTGTAATCGAACTCCTCCGAAACGGCTCGACCGATTTTTATGAAATTTTTTGTGTATATTTGGTAGGTATGAGAGTTCTTTGTTAAGTATATTTCATCCCGCAAGGTGGCGTTGGAGTAGAGTTATTAACAACTTGTATATTTATGGACAAAAATGCTCATATTCGAATATATGTTGGTTCAGTGCCAAAAGAGAAAATTGTAAAATCTAGACCCGCTACGTGGTGCTGGAGTTAAGTTATTAGATCTACATTTATATACCATAAAAATGGATGTATGTATGTTTGCCTTTTATAGACTCGGAAACTACCCAGCCGATTTTGGTAAAATTTTTAGCGTACGATTTTCTTAATATAGAAAACAACAAAGCATCAGTGCGGTTACTCAATAACCGGTGGTTTCGGGACCTGTCATACAAAATTTAATTTCAGGTGAAATGTGAATTATTTTGGTCAATTAATATAGACAGACAGACAGACAGACAGACAGACAGACAGATAGATAGATAGATAGATAGATAGATAGATAGATAGACGGACAGACAGACAGACAGACAGACAGACAGACAGACAGATAGGCAGACAGACAGACAGATAGAGAAAAAAATGGAAATCGAAGTTAAAAATAGACCAGCAGTGATTGCTTCCTACTATGTACTTCCTTTCTATCATACCCGAATAACTATGTGCGCGGGCAAATTTAGAAAAGATAGGTGGAGCGAAGTGCACCGGGTTATAGCTAGTAATATATAACAAGCGACACACGTAGCTTTAAATTATGTTTCTAATCATCATAAAAAAACAAATAGTGAGGAAAAAAAATATCAACAATACCATTAATCTACACTTACGTGCAAAAAAATCGACCCACTAAGTGGATTTCGTTTTGGAAAAAGAATTAATAAAAAAATTAGATAAGTGAACCTTGACTTTTACTACAGAGTGAATGTAGGGTTCATAAACTTTATTTACACATACCCTAAAGTTTGTTAAAACCAACGTTGTTGACAAGATCGACACTAATCTTCAGACACTTTCATTACACATTTTGATAACGTTAACTCTGTGACTTTGCTGCGTCTTTACAGTTAATCAAATCTTTGCTTATTCGAAAATTGGTTATTCTTGTTAGTTGATTGACCATTTAACTTGAGTTTATGTGTTATTACTCCTTGTGGAAATGGATACTACGCCGTCTGAGTCCGCTCAAGTAGTGGCACTTATCCAGTATGGCTTGAGTCAGCGCGTTGCTAGACGTCTTCATTTAAGTCGATCAGCAGTAAGACGAGTGTACCAAAGGTTTTTGGAGACTGGAAACTTCAATAGGCGATCGGGATCAGGATGGAATCGGGCCACATCAGAGCGAGATGACCGCTTTATGGTGTCAACATCTTTAAGAAATCGGCAACTCACTGGAGTTCAGGTGCAGCAGCAACTTTGTAACGTCCGTGGTGTAACAGTAAGTGAGTGGACTGTACGACGGAGACTTGCGGAAAGGGGATTACACCCACACAAACCTGCCAATGGTCCAAAATTAACTCCTGCTCATCGCCAAGCGCGGCTTCGGTTTGCTCGTACTCACGTTGATTGGTCGCTCGAACAATCGAAGCTTGTACTGTTTTCGGATGAGAGCAAAATCAATCTTTATGTGAACGATGGACGCAAGAACGTGTACTGAAGAGAGGGAGAGCAATTTGCACATGTCTGTATTGTGGAACGAGTAGCATTTGGAGGAGGTTCATGGACTGTTTGGGGTGGTTTTTCTTTAGAAGGAAAAACTAATCTTGTGCTTATATCCGGGCCTCGTTTAGGCACTCTGACTGCCCAATCCAGAGGGTTCTACAACAGCATGTCATGCCATACGCTTTTTTTTTTAGGCGAAGGTTTCATGCTAACACAGAAATTGGAAATTAACTCTATAGTACTAAGAAAACTGAAAAAATATTTTTCTCAAAAACTGTACGTGATAGAATTTTTTAAATATTTTTTTCTTATGAGTACCTGCCTTTGAAAATAGCTAAAAAGTTTTGTCGGGGGAAAACCATCACGGGCGTGTGTTATTATTCGCTGTGTGTAACTAATAAGAATATTATATTATTTTTGACAATACTGCTACTATTTTCATAAAGGCCCTATCTACAATATTTTCCATTTCCAGTTCAATGCATATTTGGAGTTAAGGCATTGCCTCCGATAGTTCTTTTGTAACTATGTATGTATTTCAAAAAATAAAGCACACAGCAAATAACGAAAACATTTTTTTCTTGTATTTTTTAAATTTTATTCTCAGGTTGCGGAAGTAAATTCAACATTTACCTATACCATCTAGAAAATGTGAAAATGTAGTTGGGGCCTTTTCGAAAATAGCGGCACAATAGGTTATGAATGATCTTCGGTAATTGAATTTAAAAAAAAATTAAATTTAATAAAAAGAAATGATTTGTGTAAAAAAAAATTATATGTTTATGATTTGCTTTATTAAGGAGCAGAGCAAGCTGACTGAATCTAGCTCTTCACCTATTTTAAAACTGCCTTTAAATCGATTTAAAACAGCTAAACAATTTTTGGCGTTAATCAAGCACAAGTCGACAAAATACTCACACAATATGTTCAACTTAAGGTAATCAATCAGTCGTGCAAAAATGTGAGACGCGGTTCTCCGAAGCCTAATATTTATTTATTTATTTTAATCAATCTTTTACTGGCTTGGGAAAAAATGTATTTTTTATTGACAGATGCACACAAGTCGAATACAGATATTTTTCCTTAAACTACTGATTGCCTATCGTAATCGATCTACTTCTACTACACTCGTACAGATCCGAAAACGTCAGAGAAGTGAAAGAAGCATGCCGCTTATAAATTATTAATTTGCGCATTTTATGGTTCAGACAGGTCGCATTGGTCGTCATTTGGACAGGTCTCCCTCTTCGATTGTTTGCGAGTATGGCTCTTGAAATTCGCTTGTTTTTCGTGAATAACTGACAGAAAGATAAGTTACGTACGTGTGTGCAAGACACTGCTTACGCGATGGATGGCGATATGGTGATGTGCAATGTGCATGTGCATGCTGCTTCCCTGCATTCAGGCGAAAGTAATGCTATGAGAAAAATTCACCAGCCAGCGCTTAGCCTCTTTGCCTTCCGTGAATAAGTCAATTGACCGTGGCGCATGTTATGTCTATTGTGAGAGTCTCTGCGCCACCCGCATTTAGCCAAACATACGGGCATGACACATGGCTCTGGTACTACCATATGATGCGATGCTCCTAATGAGCTCTTCTCCAATAAACAATTCGTCTCGTGATACATACTCACTCGTTTGTATGTATTCGCAAGACAATGGACCGTCAATTGGTTAGGTGGGTGGTGGCGGCGATGAATTTTGCAAGTTTGCTTGGTGATGCTCAAATTCATCATCATCCACGTGTACAGAGCCCCGCAGTACTTTACTCCTGAGTGTGAGTGAAAGTCCCTACGGGCTGGTTGGTAACTGGTAGTAACAAGTTGCTTTTGTTGGCTTAGATAAGAATCTGGTTCGTCGTTGAGGAAATTATTAATTATTCCTATCGTTATGGTCGTCGTCGTCCCGGCATTTTCACTTCTTCTTCTCCCAGTTCATCGCTAGACTCGAAAACAATGGACCAGAAACACTGACAGCAAAAACACTTTAAAACACTTGTCGGATGAGTTGGTTGTTGGATTTGTTATTGTTTGCCAAGTGGAGAGAGGATTTCCAGATTTTATTTGCAACACCGATGATAGATGTACCTCGACTCGTTAGAGTTGCACGGTGGATGCATTTTCTGGTCCTATTAATTGATGCGAATCGAAATTGGTGGCGCTGCAGTTACGTAAATGTTATCGATTTCTATCGATGGAAGGGGATATGGGAGGCAGAGTATAAACACTACCTCTGTGGAGAGATAAATATTGGCAGATGGAAAGGTTAAGTGTATCGATTTATTCCATACACAATCGAACGTGTGCTAATCTTATGATAGATCTCATATCTTATGGATTAACTTCTCACCATAGTCATTGATGGAGGGCGGTCTTTAATTTCTACTGAACAGGGCAGCTAGATTCGTTTTCAATACGTCATATCGTCGCCCCAACATTGGGTTGCCGTAAACGCCATTTTGACAGCCTATTGCGTGAAACCCAACCTCTGGGATTTTTTAATTTTTTTTACATCATATTCATACGGAAATCCTCTTTCAAAAAATGTAAGAAGTTATCCTAAAACACTTTTAGTTTTTAAAATATTTAAAATTTATTACGAAATGAGTTTGCCGTATACGCCACTAAAATCAATATTTTCTTTTACTCATACACATACGTCAAAAATTCCAGATTTTCGCAAACGTTTTCTGGTACTGTTTCCACACTTCAACTTCAGGCAACTTTTGCCTTTTTCGGGTAGAGCTTTTTGGAGTTATATCACTTCCCATTAAAAAATATTTAATGTAAGTACAGTGGAAGTCGCTTATAACGACGGTGAAGGGACCGAGCAAATGTGGTCGTTATAACCGTCGGTCGTTATATCCGACTACCCTCCATATGTATTCAGAGACAACTTTAAAACATTCCGACAAAATTAATTTATTTTATTTAAAAAATTATGAAGGACATTATACAGAGGTCATAAATTAATTAAATTTATTTATTTTTTTTGAAGTCTAACAAAATAAATCATCCAAATACTCCAAACTCGTGTGAGTTTGTACGCTATTTTTTCACCTGACTCAAAACGGAAGAAAATCGTTGCCTTTTCCTCTACAGAAAAGTTCCTACGTTTTCTAGAACTCATGACTGCATAAGAAAATAAAATCAATAAACTCCTAACTAATACCCTACTCTTTAATGACAATGCGTTAACTCAAATAAATACACAAAACACTAGAACTAAGATCAGTTATCCTGGCGACAATAATAACATGGAACAGATACACAGCTGCACAATGTAGAACGACAATCATCGTCGGCACAAGAAAACACTAAAAAATCACTAGAATGAACAAGAAATATTCAGACTATGTATGTATTTTTTTGTAAATTTTCTCTCACATCGTCGTTATAAGCGACGAAATCGATTCTTTCTTCTCGAAAATTGGTCGTTATATCCGAACCGTCGTTATATACGACGACGTTATATCCGACGGTAGAATAGCTTAAAATATGAAGAAACCAACCAAACTGAAAGGAAAAGCGAGGTCGTTATAAGCGACTTCCACTGTATATGGAACTAGTTCTTGTGTTTGTATAAGATCTTATTTACAAGAAAAATCACACTCGGATGGCATACTTCTTACACTCTCTATTAAAGGTTGTGGCAAATTTGGTTCATAATTTCTTGTTCCGATGAACTTGATGGAGCACTATTTGTTTCTTCCCTGAAATCTGCTTCATTTGGGACTAGCTCGTCTAATAAACTTAAAGACTATATGTAAGTTCTTACGAAAGGAGGGATTCATCCATAATGGGTACTGGAGAATTCAATTCTATGATCTTCAATCACGCCCTCTTACGACAAAAGATGGGACATGGGAAGCAACTGTAATAGTTTTCAAAGAGAACGTTATTTATACAGTAAAACTTGAGAATAGTGGAACCTGCGAATAAAAGAATCTTGCGAAACCTGGATAGTGGGCATTTTTGGATCCCAATTTTCTTCGTACAAACTCACTCTTATAATAGTGGAAACCTGTGAAATCTGAATAATGGAACATTTTTCACTGAATTTTGTTTTATTCCCATGCAATTTCACTCTTCAATAGCATAATCGAGTAATGAATGAGCCAAAATTAATTAATAGTTTGTCGGCTTCGTTTCTTTTTACGAGCATTTCTGCTAGCAGCTACATTCAACAAGTACACATTCTGAACTCCGATATCGAAATTGATCGAAAAATATTAAAAGTAATTAGGTTGCCGATAGAGGAAAAAATTGCGAATACTAGTAGAAATATTGCGAATAGTAGAAAAAAAATGTGCACCGAAGAATTGTAGTGTACTTTTTTACGGTCACAGTAAAATCGTATGCACGTACGACAAAACCAAAAAAAATGTTTTTCTTTCTAATGACGTACGTGTATACGATTAAATAGTTTTACCTGGCATTTTGTAGGCACATAAGTCAAAACAATATTGGACAAGCATTTGAAGTTTGATGGCGTACGTTGTAGGACAATAGGACGTACGTCAAAACAATTCTTAAAAAAAAATTTGCTTAAATTGTATGGAAAATTTGACTTTGAAACAATACGTGAAACAATACGTGAACTTGATGAATTTGATGGATATACGTCAAAACCATTCCGTATATCTTTGCAATGGAAAGAGATAGAACAAAACGGATAAAATATTCGGAAAGAGCTACCCCGAAAACATAAGACTGCATACCAAACTCAAAAAGTGAATTTTGGCGTTTACGGTAACCCAATATGAGGGCGACGATATGTATTCACATATACAGTAAAACCACCTTATTGGGGCACCTCCGAAATTAACCGCACTTCATGCATACATTTGGTTTTTTCATATAAGCGAACCTCTGGAAACGGGGCACCTCTGAATTGGATCATACTTACTTAGGTGGCGCTACAGTCCGGGGTGGACCAAGGCCTCAACCAACAATCTCTTCCAGTTAGCCCGGTCCTTAGCTAACCGCTTCCAGTTGCGCACTCCAAGTTGGTTGAGGTCTTGTTCTACTTGGTCGCGCCACCTTAGGCGAGGTCGTCCTCTGCTGCGCTGACCCTCCGGGTTAGAGTTGAATATTCTCCGAGCCGGAGCGCTGATGTCCATGCGCTCTACATGTCCTAGCCATCTTAAACGCCCAATGTGCAGTTTTTTGACCAGGCTGATGTCGCTGTACAGCTCGTACAGTTCGTCGTTGAATCTTCTCCTCCAAGACCCGTCAACGCAAACGGGACCGAATATCCTACGAAGGATTTTTCTCTCAAAGCGACCAAGGAGATCTTCATCCGCATTCGATAAAGTCCATGCTTCAGCTCCATATAGCAAGACTGGGATGATAAGGGTCTTATAGAGAGTCTCCTTAGTCGATCGGGAAAGGACTTTACTGCTCAGTTGCCTTCTTAGCCCAAAGAAACAGCGGTTGGCAAGAGTAATCCTTCGTTTGATTTCCGACGAGATGTCATTTTTTGATGTTATGGCAGAGCCGAGGTAGACAAAGTCCTTTACTACCTCAAAGTTGTAGCTGTCTATTGTGACGTTCTGTCCAATTCGTCGATGTTGGTTGTCCCTTTTTGTTGACAGCATATACTTAGTTTTGCCCTCGTTTACCGCTAAACCCATTTTGGCCGCTTCCATTTCTATACTCGCAAACGCGCCGGTGACAGCTCGCTGTGTTCTACCAATGATGTCAATATCGTCGGCGTATGCAAGTAGTTGAACGGACTTTTGAAAGATCGTTCCTTGTGTGTTGGCTTGTGAGTTTCGAACAATTCTTTCAAGTATGATGTTGAAGAAGTCGCATGACAGCGGATCACCTTGTCTGAATCCTTTTTTGACATCGAAGGTCTCGGTGAGGTCATTACCGACCTTGATGGAGCAGCGAGCTTTCTCCATCGTCATCCTGCACAGACGGATGAGTTTGGCAGGGATGTCAAAACTAGACATGGCTCTATACAGTTCATCCCTCCAGATGCTATCATAGGCGGCCTTGAAATCGATGAACAGGTGGTGGGTATCGATTTGGACTTCTTGGGTTTTTTCCAGGATCTGCCTGAGTGTGAAAATTTGGTCTATGGTGGACTTTCCTGGCCTGAAACCGCACTGATAGGGGCCAATCAGGTTGTTGACGAAAGGCTTCAAGCGTTCACACAATATGGCAGATATGATCTTGTAGGCGATGTTCAGGAGACTGATGCCTCTGTAATTGGAGCAGTTGAGAGGGTCGCCTTTCTTATGAACCGGGCAAACGATGCTGAGATTCCATTCATCTGGCATACTTTCATCTGACCAAATCTTAGAGATGAGTTGGTGTATGCTCACTACCAAGTCATCTCCAGCTGCTTTAAATAACTCTGCGGGTAAACCGTCAGGTCCAGCAGCCTTGTTGGACTTAAGCTTGGATATTGCTATCCGCACTTCGTTTTGATCAGGTGGATGGGAGTTTTGGCTATCATCATCTAAGTTGAATGGTTCATTCTGCCTGACAGCGGAATTTTGGTCGTCATCGCCATTGTACAGTCTGCAGAAGTAGTCTTTCCAAATTCTCAGCACCGACTGTGTTTCTACTACGATGTTTCCATCCGCGTCTCTACAGGTTTCTGTACGGGATTTGTTTTGCTGGCACATTCTTTTTACCCTCTGGTAAAACTTCCGTACATTGTTCCTGGAGTAGCATCTCTCAATATCCTCGAGCGCACGCTTCTCGTGCTCTTTCTTTTTCCTTCTAAGAAGCCGATGTTCTTCCCGTCTCTTTTGCTCGTAGAGCATGCGAGCAGATCTAGTCCTTCTTTGCAGCGCCGCTTTATACGCTTGTTGTTTTTCCGCGTTAGCTAGTCTGCACTCTTCATCAAACCAGGGGTTTCGTGGTGGTGGTCGTGTGAAACCCAGCACATCATTCGCGGCACTTATGATGGCTTGCTGGCAGTGTTGCCACTGGTCTTCTGTACTAGCTGTTGCTGCGGTAGGACTCGTAGCAAGAGATCGGGATATGCGTTCTCTGTAGGCTCTGGCGGTGTCTTGCGATTGTAGCTTTTCGACATTGTACTTTCTCACAGTATTTCGTTGTTGTGGCGCTGTGGATATCCGCATTCGTACCTTGGCTACAACAAGGTAGTGGTCCGAGCCAATGTTGGCCGCCCGGAAGGTTCGGACATCCATAATACTGGAGGCATGTCTGGTGTCGATCGCAATGTGGTCGATTTGGTTGACGGTTATTCGATCCGGAGACCGCCAGGTCCCCTTATGGGTATTGAGATGTGGAAACTGTGTGCTTGCTATACTGACACTTCGCCCCGCAGCAAAGTCAATCAGCCTTAGTCCGTTTTCGGACGTGGTGTCGTGTAGGCTGTGCCTTCCAACCGTCCTACCAAAGATGTCCTCTCTTCCTATCTTGGCGTTAAAGTCGCCCAGTACGATTTTAACGTCATGTCTAGGGCATTGCTCGTATGTTTGGTCGAGGAGCTCGTAGAAACTATCTTTGGTAGCGTCGTCTTTTTCTTCTGTGGGGGCGTGAGCACATATAAGGCTTATGTTGGCGAATTTTGCCTTGACACGGATTGTCATAAGACGCTCGCTCACGTGCCGAAAGCTCAAGACTTCTTGCCTAAGTCTGCCGCGTATGACAAATCCGCATCCGAATAAGCGCTGTTTATTTTCTGTATAGCAGTCACCGTAGTAGATATCACAGTTTTCCATCCTTTTTCTGCCTGGCCCATTCCATCGCACTTCCTGGATGGCGGTTATATCTGCCTTGTAGCAGTTTAGGGCCTCTGCCAGTTGTTCGGATGCACCGTCGCCGTTCATTGAACGAACATTCCAGGTACATATCCGAACGTCGTTGTCCTTATTTCGTTTAGCGTGGTTGTCAACAGTAGATCCGTCCTTTTCCGAGGCTTTTGGTTGTTTCGGAACTCTTTTTTTTTTTTACGTGGTTAGGTAGTTAACCTCACGCACAACCCCCAACCTGGAGGGCCAGATCCTTGTATACCCCTAGGACAAGGGGCCGGGTACACCGGTGTCAGTAACCCACTACGGGGGTGTGAGCGCTGCCGTTGGCCCACTAGGGGCTCATCCGCCACCAACTCTTTTCCAAGACCCTGACTAGTACTTGGAAATCCTTATCGACCTGAGCTCCGAATATGTCGGATCATGGAGCAACGAATTGCTTGCGAATTGCGTTAGAATTAGGGCTCTCGGTTTTAGCCGTGTATTTAAGTACACGTATATTTATGTCACGTGTACACGTGTAATGAAAAACCATTTACACGTGTAGACGTGTAATTTTTAAATACACGTGTAATTAAAAATACACGTGTAATTGCAAAAAGTCCGCCCTTGGCGGCATTTAATCAAAACTCTAATCTTACCCTCCCTCAAGTTATAGCCCGTCAAAGTGGGACACCTCCAATTTGGCGGTATAGCTTCTTTAACTGATATTATGTCTGAACTACTACAGCTACAAAAATAGTTTTCTATATTTTAGAGAGCCAATCAGAAGCGCATACAAAATGTTGAAGACTCCATGTTATTCTATGCAGCCACAAAAGAGTTATTACTCCTTAAGCTTAGAATTATGAAAATTTGTTGTTCCAATTTTTTACTTAAAATGCATTTTTCTCAAAACTTTTACTCAATAAAAAACTTTTTTCTACTTAACTTTTATCTTTGACAGATTCTCTAAAAATCATGTTCAACATTTTTTTCACATACGATGAACAGAACTCTTAGTAAAAGCCATTTTTGTCAGACAAAAATGATAAAAAACCGGACAAGTGCGAGTCAGACTCGCGCTCAAAGGGTTCCGTAGTTTTAAGACTAGTTACATACATATGTATATTTTGTTTAAATAACTGTTTCGTTTCGTAAACAAAAAAAATGAAAACGACCCAACTCTATATTCACTTTACAAACTTATAATCAGTAATATTATTCACTATGAGAAATTGGATAAACAAAGAACGCGGCTGAGTTCAGGGGTCTCAGGTTCGTTTCCTGGCAAGATCCGAGTTTTTATTAATTTTTTTTTTAATTTTTTTTGTATGGCAGCACAATTTTGGATAGCCTTTAATTTTTCCAAAATTATTGTTAATCGAATAGTGATAATTTCAGTAGTCCAGTAGTTTACGAGCTAATCGGTTGAGAAATTGAATTTTTCGACATAAAATTGAATTTTTCGACGTGAATTTCTCAAAAACTATACAACTTACGAGACTCGTTATATTTTTCTTCAAAAATATGGTTAATCACCTACGAACTGTGATTTTTTCATATTTTTGACTTAAGTAGTTTCTGAGAAAAAGTTCTGGTGCTTTTTGTATGATATTTTTCACATATTTTTGACAATAACTCCCAAAGTTACTAACAGAAAAAACTGAGCAAAATATTTTTGGAATTTTGTTTCGAGCCCTTTCGAATGATATCCCACATGATATATTTTTCAGAAATTTTTTTTTTGAGCTCACATTTTACCCACCCTGTATAGTTGTTTCACAATATTTTTGAGTAATATTTTGTCCATGTATGTGGACCACCATAATGTATAAGTGTGCCAAATTTCAAGTTTCTAGGAAGAACGGTTCTTGATGTTTTTATCATTTTTGAGTTAGAGCGAACTTATAATGGTTCCGTATTACCATATGGGTACGTAACCCTAAAAACCATGCAAAACAATGAATTATCACAACCAAAGGTTGGAGCTAAATCGACCAACCCCGCTCGTTCAATAATAATTCTTTGTTTTGTCTAACAAAAAATGATTTTTACTAAAACTTCTGTTAAACGTACGTGAAAAAGTTGTCCTACACAATTTTTAGGGAATTGGTCAACGATAAAAGTTAAGTAAAAAGAGTTTTTTATTGAGTGAAAGTTTTGAGAAAAGTGCATTTTAAGTAAAAAATTGGAACAACAAATTTTCATAATTCCAAGCTTAAGGAGTAATAACTCTTTTGTGGCTGCATAGAATAACATGAAATCTTCAATATTTTGTATGCGCTTCTGATTGGCTCTCTAAAATATAGAAAACTATTTTTGTAGCTGCAGTAGTTCAGAAGATCAGTTAGTTAATGTGGTCTTACCATCAAATCGGAGGTCCCTTATTTCGTCGGGCTATATTTTGGAGGGGGATGAAAATAGACTACCCCCTGCCCTACGATTTTTTGTTCACCAGCACTTCAGGAATCTCCAGTTAAGTGATTATACCTCTTAACTAGGACACCCTGTAGTATCACCCCCTTTGATGCTTGTCAGACATTCGAAAGAGGTGGCAACCGTGAAAAACTTTTTTAGGTGTTGGCTCGGATTTAACCCGGGCAGCATGCGTAGTAGTCCAACGCACTAACCACCACGGCCACGGCGACCACCACTGCCGCGCTTTAAACAACAATAAATATGTACTATACAATTGTCGCATGTTAATAAATTACCAAAAATGTGGTATTCCTGGCGCACATCTGGAATGATAAACAAGCCCTAAAACGACATCCCCACCCTGTCCAAAACCCCAGAATTTCAATTATCGTTGAAGATCTATAGCAAGGTTCTGCATGAAGCATGTAACTACAGGTATCCGCCAAACATCATAATCTAACATCTGTGCTCTATGGCACATAAGGTTACAAAAAAATCATACCTATGCGGAGTTCACATTGTTGCTAAATAAAAATAGGTAATTTTGATTGTTACATTTGCTATCATCACCAATTTATTTTTGCCAAAAGAACTCAGTATTCTAAACGCTTCTCAAGGTCGACTTCTGTCATTTATTAGTAATGCACTTATGTATGATTCAAATAAAGTCAACTTACTCTACTGCTAATAATCCGTAGAGAGTTTCAATGTTTTTCTTATGGTGTTGCAGCGAGAAATATTTAAAGTGAAAATTTGGGGGTGGCAACTATATGTGCCGTGCCATTGGTCATTAATGGGTTAATACTGAGACAAATCTACAAAATGTGGAAAATAATGGTATTTATGCTGATAAATTGCTGTCATCATTTTACAAGGAATACTGTACCTAATGGTACAGTGGTTCCACTCTCGAACAAAGGCGGTCATAATTACTTGCTGATTGAAAAATAACCAAAATTAATTCGTGTTAGAGTAATTTGTAATTTCCGAATCTGCAATCCGTTTTGCTCTATCAAGTCACGCTTTCGAGATAACAGTACGGTGCGGTACGGTACAGTACGGTATACAGTGTGGTCCGGTTTGGGAAACATATGTTTTGGGATCTGATTTATTGATTAATGATATGAATATCGTATGGGAGTAGGGTCTATCTTGAATACCCAATGAGCTACAGGGTGTTTAAAAAATATCCTTCAGGGAAAAAGGTACCAATTATAACTTCGAGCGTATTAAACTTAGAGCAACCAAGGTAGGCTCGTTTCATATAGGTACAATTGATTAGTACATATCACAGTTGAAAAATAATTACAGTCGACTCCGCTTAACTTAAACGGCAATTTGCCACAAATTTTTATTTCACCTAAGCGGTATTTTCACTTATGCGGACTTCAGATAAGTGAAAAATTGTTGAACTTAACCGAAGTTCGGATAAATTGAAAGCAATTTCATTCGAAAATCCAAGAAGCATTAACAATAAACATTTGACAACATTTTTATCTAAATAATAAATATTTTACTAAACGTAACGCATAATAAAGTAAAAAGTAATCTTAAATGCTTACGAGCTATTTCTGGCGCGTTCAATAACTTTATTTCAGTTATGCGGAGCTGAATTAGTATAATTTATTAATTTTGGACGTAATAATTTTTTCAGTTAACCGGGTTTTTTAGTTAAGCGGGTTTTTTTTAGTTAAGCGGGTTTCAGTTGAGCGAAGTCATATGAGATTCATTAAAAAAATGCTTCGTGCTAAATTCGGCGTTTTAATTAACCGATTTTTTCAGTAAAGCGTAGTTTAGATAAGCGGAGTCGACTGTACCATGAGTACTTTAATTTTTGAGATATTGGTCTTCAAACACAGATTTTTTTAATTCCTTTTTACCAATTGTTGTGAAAATCGCATTTATCTCGGGAAAGTGTGCTTATACAGTAGACTCTGCCTAAGTCGAACTCTCTATAAGTTGAATTTCTCTCTAACTCGTCGCTTTTCGCCATATTTTATCATTCCCTTCAATTTTCCATACAAAAACCATTCTTTAAGTCGAACTCCCCCTAAGTCGTCACTCTCTCTAACTAAAACACATTCTCTCGATTATTGGCATCTTTTTTCATCCCTTAAGTCGAATTTTGTTTAGCACAAAACAAAATAAAAATACATTACCCCTTCGAAATTCGTATTTGAGTATATAACTACTAACCATCTAGTACCCACACATTTAAATATCCTAAGTATGTGTAGCATCGCGTGTGCCATCATCGTCAGCTCATCGTGTTTCTTCATATTCATATTATTGGTACAAAGATACAATTTTTTAATAGTTGCAACGCAAAAACAAAAAAAACATTTTTTTGTAACCTGTATAGGCTAAACATGTTTCAGCAGCATGTTTACCATGTAAAATACAACAAAACTTTAGCCTGGATAATTATTGAGTCTTATTTTTACTCTGAAAGCTTTTTCGAAGTCTATATAGGTTACAAAAAAAACACGCCTATTGTTATCCTTTTCTTTGTGTTGTTGGTTGCATTCAAAACAGGGTTTTCAACGTATGTATATAAAAAGAACTTGTTTTAGTAAGATTCCAGCTGGAATTTCAAAATCAGTTGATTCCAGGCAGTTCAACGGAGCTGATGCAGTCTTTATGTTCATGTTTGTAGCTAGATCGATTACCACAAAATGTAACTTACATGGATTATTGCGAAGTAAACTGTGTGGTCAAAAGTTTTGTTTATTGTTTGTAAGTACATTTACCTTTTTTTTTTATCAAACAAACGTTTTAAAACAAATCTAAATGGTTCTCTCTATTACTCGAATTTTTCCAAAACTCTCTCTAACTCGAACAAATCTGGGTATCCCGTGAAAATTTCACTTAGGGATAGTCGACTGTAGTTTTTTTTTTTTTTTAGTATAATTTTTTTGGGCCATAATGTCACCTACAAATTCACCATACAAAGTTTTTACCTAGGACTTACAGTTTTCCTGCTATATAAAGTTAATTGAAACACAAGAATCATTCAAAGACTAAATGCCAGGCTATTAGAAAAATCAGGTGAAAAAGTTTGCAGATTAGATTTTTTATACTCAAGCAGACGTCTGGCTATATTATCAAGTAAACATAACATTCTAGTAAAAGAGCATTTAGTGATAGCACCTGAAATAAAATAATAAGAGGTTTGGTCACTAAAACTCCAAAGCGATGGGCTTGCAAGCAGATGGTTTTGACTTAACGGATCATTTTTTTATCTCATTAATATTAACTTTGGGTTGTTCTCAGATAGCTTAAGTGGTTTTGGGTGAAAACGTTTACAATTATACGGTGGTATACCTATGTAAAAGAAAAGAATGATGGTATAATTACGTATTTTATTTTATAAAAAATGACCTGAAAGTTCAAAAACAAAACGTCAAAAAAAGATTTTCTCATAAATTGGATTTAATAAAAAATGTCAAAACTACGAACAACACTTCTTCTATAAACTTAAGTAGATATACAAAAGGAGTTCTGTACAGTAATTATTGCCGGAGCTGTTGAGTCTAACGGGGGTCAGGGTGGGTAGTAAAAGGCTCTCTATAAATCGCCTGTATCTTGATGTATATCGAATACCCTCTTAAAATGGTTTACACCAACATGCTACCCAGTATTGCTAAGCCTTCTGCAATAATTATGTTCATTTAGGTATATTGAATTCCAGAGTACAAACATACACTATGTACATATATGTATAAATATGTATATGCGATAGTGCCTTTGTAACTCAAAGGACGACTTAAGAACACTCGCCCTGCTAACAGTTTATTCTATGTTCCATGTGTGTGTATTAAAAGGGGCCAGTCAAGTCACCTTCACCGATGAAGATGTTCTAACCATAGAAATGCTTGAATAAGCCTAATCCACTCACTGAATAAATACATATGTATGTCCATATGTACATAGATCAAAATAGAAAACAGTGTATTACCTACCAAAAGCACAAAAAACCATCTAAATAGAAAAAAAACAATTTTTAAGTTATGACAGAACTTTTTGTCCTTCTTTTCTCTGGTTTATATCCTCATATCATAACTGTATGTAACGAATACGTGCAGGCAATTTCACACATGACCAGACCGGGCCAACAACAGCTATACGTTTGTCCCAAGTACATAAAGTTGTTTGTTTAGCTGCAAAGTAGAGCGCAGCATTACGAGTATTACCCAACAAGATGTGCATATCCATATTTTTTTTCTTCACATAATCGCATTCAAGTTGCATTCTAAAGATACAGCGAACTAGAATTCTACTGTAACGGACTCAGAGGACACATCCGGGTTGGGCGGGACCATTTTCTGCTTTGTTCTAAAACTAAACAAATTATGCGAACTCAACGAAAGGACATGATGTTGTTATTGTACCGAAATATAAACGAATATTATTTTTAATTTCAATGCAGAGATGGTCAGGATGAAACTGTATACTGCTTCTCAGTGGGGCTGGTGGGCTGGTTGAATCGTTGTGGTTGGCTCTGTGGTCTACTGACCCATTTTCGCCGGCCAAACAACCAAATTGTGTTGCGGTAGTGGCCTGGGCGCACACAGCTCGATTAGTCCCTTCAGGTGGAATACGCTGGGTTATAGGGTCGATTGTCGGAAGTGTATCTTTTCTATACTGCCATCGCCAAGGATATGTTCGTATAATGCGTAGTTAACGTTTGAACGAATGTAATGGGTGAACTGTCGATGATAATGCCACTCTACAGATGATTTCATACAGTTTAACATTGGCCTCTGGTTGATAGGAGCTTCCGATTTGTTCAGCGGTAATACACTGGTAATTTGTTCTTTTTGTATCTTGTCCAACTAAATTGTCTATTTACATACAACGGAAGTATGTACATATTTACTATTTTGGCTACAGGGAGCAAGTTGAAGATACACTACACTGATAAATGGACATTGGGTTTTGTGGAATTACACGGATGGATAGTTTAACATAAACATTGATTCCAGGAGAGTAATCGATTATGTGCTGAGTATTGATGATTACGCATAAAGGCTCTCACATACCGCCGCAATAGGGATAGCGATTGCGATAACATGACACATAAGTTGGGGTCACATGTCAGCGCTAATCTAATCTAACCCCTAATCGTTGACCACAATCCAGTCGAGCCATCAGTATTTGACTCTAGACTTCGCATCGTGTAATATCTTTTGTAAGCTCAAACTAAAGAATAAATCTTGAACCGATCGTGCAAAATGATTCTAGACATTGACATTGTCGCTACTTTATACTCGAATGGACGGTAAAGGTTCTTAGTGAATTGCAATATGGATTTCAAAAGGGAACATCAACTGAAGGAGCCCTTATTGCTTTCTTAGAGAAAATAGAAGAGGGATTGGATAGCAATAACAAAACTGCAGGTCTCTTTCTTGACTTGACAATGGCTTTTGATTTAGTAAACCAAAAAATTCTTCTGAACTGCAGAGATTAGGATTCAGGGGGACTCTTATTGATTGGTTCAGCTCGTATCTTCTTAATAGAAAACAGATTGTAAAAGTAAATGAAACCTATAGTGAGATTTTACCAGCGGCAGGTACAGGTGTTCCACAGGGGTCGGTTCTTGGTCCCATCTTCTTTTTATTATACATAAACTCTATTTTCCAGCTATCACTTCATGGAAATTTAGTTGCATTTGCTGATGATCTGGCATTATCTTACTCAGCACAATCCATCGAACAACTTATATATCAAATAAATGAAGACTGCATAAATGGTTTAAATTCCATTACATGGTACTTAGCAGCAAGTCAAAGGTAATGTCTTTTTCTTTGTCAAGCCAATTCAGAATAGATGACGTAGTTTATCATCAATTAAACTGCGAATCAAGAAATTGTGATGACAGTTGCTTAAAGTTGGAGTCAGTGTCAGAGTTTAAGTATCTAGGTATTACTCTCGATGAATTGGAAGACACATATCGGTAATGTGAGGAAAGTAGTCTACGCAGCCTTAATCAAGATATACCACCTAAGAAAATTAGTACCATCGAACCTTCTTACCACAATATACTATGCTTTTATTAACTCTCGATGGGAATATGGTATCTCTTGTTGGGGCAGCTCTTACGTTAGTAATTTACAGCCGCTTATTACAGCTCAAAAGAAAGTTATTAGAACAATGCGGTTCAAACTAAGGTGCGCAGCTTCACTACCATTATTTAGATCCAACAATATAATGGCACTACGATATATGTATATATATAAAGTACTGAAATTGTTTTTTCTACGAAGTGGATTTTCAAATATAAGTAGAATCCTTTCACTACGACCTTAGATCCGTATACCAATACGAAGAGTTAAAAAGGAACACTATCGCCGCTTTGCAACAATTATAGCTCCTTTTATATTAAATAAGCTAAATAAACAGAAAGCACCCCTAAGTTCTTAAAAGTTGTTAAGAACTGGTTAATGGCCAGATCAAAGGTAGAAACACTGCTGCAAGTAATAACATAATTATATTATCATACGCGCCTCATTAATACTACTGCTATTAATATTTTTGTAAATCTTCTCATCATAATACATTATTTCCCTTTATTCAGTAGTACCCCTAACTTTTAAACCCAACGCCTTTCTTATAAAACTCAGTCTTTTCTCTCAAGTGCGGCTCACACAAAAAGAAAAATTGCATATTTTTAAACTAAATAAAAACACTTGCTACTGATAATTATCACAAAGTGTTAACCTTAACTTTCTGTTAAAATAAAAATATGGTCAAATATCGAAGAAGGAAAAACAAATGTTAAGTTTCTAAACAGTAAAGATATTATAAATTTTTGAATCTGTTATCCTGTATTCTATAAGAATTTTTTAATTGTATATTTTTGCAATGGAAAATAAATAAAAAATAAAATAAATAAATAAAGAGCACTGTCACATCTTGATTAATAAAAAATATAAGACGATTATTATTGCAACAATCTAAGGAGCGTGATTGAAAACATAAGAAAGAACTCACGTGAAGAACTATCAACTAAAATACGACCCCAATAAAAGAAACCCTCGATACGCGAAACTCCTCGATAAAAGCAACACAAAATCTTGCCATTGTTGACCAATTGCAACTCTTTTCTTCTATAAATTCTTAGATCTTTCCATATTTGTATCTTGTTCTACTTGTTCACTTATTTCTATGTTACAAACGGAGGCGAAGATTCCGATTTGAAAAGAAACATTGAGGAATTTAATTTAAGGCATGCGCATGCCATATACGACATGCCAATCCGAAGTGCTGGAACCATATGATGTATTTACCCCCCTGTTCTGCATTTCGAGTGAAAGTGGATTGAAACCGAAATTCAAATTCACTCGGAATGGACTTCGAATTCATTTGTTTGAAATGTCAAACACAGCTGTCAAATCATTTCAAAATCATTGGAGATGTTCAGTTCTTGGTTTTTGTTTGGTGCAAGTTAAACATTTAAGAAAAAATATATTTTATGAAAAAAATGGAAAAAATGGAAAATAAAATTTTTAAATGATTCGTGAAAGCCGCGAAGAAAACCGAATGGAGAGAGTTCGCAGGAAGATCTTCCGAGATAAATCTAACATTCTGGATCTTCCCGAAGCATTGTAAGCAGAAGTTAGACAACTGAAGAAAAATAATGTATTTCATGATTTTTGCATTTTTAAAAACAGTTTTAGGGTGAGTAAGAAAATATTTGTTGATATCCTGCGAGAAGTCGAGTCAGAGAAATCTTGATCTTGGAAAATCTTGATTTTCTTTCATGTAATTCAAGAGAATACTCTCTTGCCTCTAATTTTTGTGTTGTACTATATTAAACAAAGGAATTATTTTAATACACTAATGGAAAGTCTTATTATTCTACTCATATTTTTCAAAATGATTCTGATCAACAAATTAATTAATTAATTCACTTTACGACGGCATGTGAATTCAATTCACGTCAAGAATCTCAAGTGAATTCAATTCACTAAAATCACAGGATTTTCGGAATGCAGAACACGAATTTACAGCTGTCATCTTGAGTGGAATGCAGAACACCAAAATATTCACTTTCGAACATACAATCCACAATTCATAGTTTCGTTCGGAATGCCAATGCCACCCAATTCCACTTTTGGTGGTTGAATTCACTAAAAGTGGAATGCAGAACAGGGGGGTTAAACATTGATTACGACAAAGATGAAAAAAATGCATCAATTAATGATTTGCTTCAAGACCTATCCCCATTTGACTTGTACAATAGGACAATAACAATTAGCTGGGCGAAAATGAAGCGGATCTGGAATCGACTTGCAGTAATCTGGAAGCCTAAGAAATCGAAAGTGATTTCGAAATGCACCCCACGGCCACAAGTTAATGCAGAGGCTGCAATTCAAGCCCACAACATTTGCCTTCAATGCGCTGAAGAAAATTCAGGTTCACTGGATAACATTCCAGTTCTGTCAAATTTGAGGAAGTCAGTCATGGCAAAGAATTTTGCATCCAAAAAGACTCAGTTAAAAATTTCAAAATATGTAATTAGAAATTAACATATGAATGTTTGCCTTTTTGAACTTAAGTAAATAATCCGAATAATGCCGAACCAATGGAAAGTTGCGGAAGTCATAATGGTTTTAAAACCACGAAAACCGTCATACGAAGTAAAATCGTATAGACCAATCTCGCTTCTTCCAGTCATATCCAAAATTTTCGAGAGGATATTACTAAGGCGTCTCCAACCGGTTATAGAAGAAAATAATCTCATCCCTGACCACCAGTTTGGGTTCAGAAGTAAGCATTCGAATATTGACCAGGTGCATAGAATTACTAACGTAATCGAAAAAGCACTAGAAGAAAAAAAGATATGCTCAACCGTATTACTTGACGTCTCGCAAGCCTTTGATAAGGTGTGGCACGATGGCTTGAAATTCAAATTACGACAAGTACTCCCCGTGTACCTATACGAGATTTTGGATTCATGTCTCGGCAATAGACTCTTCCGTGTTAGAAATGGAAACGAATACCCAGAGCTCAAAGAAATTTCGGCCGGCGTACCGCAAGGAAGCGTTCTGGGGCCGCTTCTTTATCTGTTATATACTCGTGATACGCCGAAAGAAGATGGCACTATGCTTGCTACGTTTGCCGACGACACCGCTATCCTAGCAGTAGGTAAAACAATCGAGGAAACGACTGCCAAACTGAAAAACGCATTGAATAAAGTAAATGAATGGACGAGGGACTGGCGGATCGCCCTTAATGGAACTAAATCCGTTCACGTGAATTTCACTTATAGAAAAATTAATGACTTGCCAATTTTTATAAATTTGGCCCGAATACCCAATGCAAATGAAGCCAAATACCTGGGAATGACACTCGACGCAAGGCTGAAGTGGAATTCGCACGTGAAAATGAAACGTAAAGAACTAGATATCAAATATAGAGAAATGTACTGGTTGATCGGGAAACATTCCCACCTCAGTACGGAGAACAAACTGCTTTTATACAAGCAAGTGCCAAAGCCGGTGTGGACCTACGGTATACAACTTTGGGGTTGTACCAAGAAAACAAATGCCAATATTTTACAGACCTTTCAAAATAAAGTGCTTAGAGAAATTGTCCAAGCACCGTGGTATGCTAGAAACGACGATATCCACAGGGATCTCGGAATTCCGACAATCGAAGCTGAAACTAGAAACTTCGCGCGAAAACATAGAAACATAGAAACTACTAATTCTGGATGAGAGCAATTTATTGCGCCGACTACAAAGGATGAAACCTTTTGACTTGGCGAGATAAGGATTAACCGCGTCTAAATTGAGGAACATGCAGGATCTTTCATTGGAAAGTAACCTGCCAAACGTTTATATTTCGTGATAGAAAAATTGCTTGATAAGTAGTATAACTTAGTTGCAGTATCTAAGAAATTTATATCGAAGGGTGGTGTTTTTGGTCAGTAAGAATCTGACACTACTATGAGCACGCGCTTGCTATTCTCATGGTGTCTATGGAAGATTTTCACCTACCCTCGGAAGAAAAAAGGTAAACAATCCGTTGTTTTCATTAACAGTGTAAGAAAGTTTTAGCATTTTACTGCAGTACCAGCATTTTTTGACTCGGTTATTGCAAGAACCTCAATAAAAGCAGTTGCCCGAATTTCTATGAGTTGCAACTTAATTATTGATATTTATATCGTTATTATAACTTAATTTATTCGTACAGTACAAAGTACAATTAAAACAAAAAAGACCTCTAGTTGCGAGGGCTTTTGGCTCGTGAACTTAATTACACTCGTGGACAAAAAAAAAACCTAATATTCGAAATAATTTGTATTCACTCCTTTCCGACGCGACGGGAGCCAATGTCCGGTAAAACTGTTAAGAAGCCTAAATTTGTTCAGTTATTGTCAATATTTTTTCTATCTCAATATCCTTCAAGACTACTAATAAGTACTCGGTTTTGTTTTTAGTGGTTAGTGGTTAGTTTTTTCAGAGATTTGAAATGATGCTAACTCTTAAAGAAAAAACGTATATTGTCCCTTGGCGTTAGGGAAAAAGGGTCAAATCGCAGTATTGCTCGTCGATACTAATGAATAGAGTGTGTAGAACGTATTGAAAAATGTTCAACCAGAGGGCTCCATCACACGGAAAGCTGGAAGCGGAGAACCAAAAAAAAAAAAACGTCTCCTAGAGATCTGCGTCCAATCCAGCGTTTAAAAAACCAGTTGTATACAGCGCCAAAAGTAGAAAAACCACACGCTACACACTCAACCGCCGCGGTTATAAAAACTTTTCATCCAAGTTCTTACATAAATAATATCAGCTTGTAGGTATGTACTCTGTTCTGTCATCTCATCACGAATAAGAAAAATAGTAAAAAATACAAAAACAACAAAACAAAAAAAAAACCGCCTCATCTATCACACTAATATTATAAATGCGAAAGTAACTCTGTCTGTCTGTCTGTCTGTCCACTACCTTTTCACGCCTACACCGCTGAACCAATCATAATGTAATTTGGTACAGAGATAGTCTGGGACTTGGGGAAGGTCATGGGTGGAAAAACCGCTCGCTAGGGTGCGCTGGAGTCAAGTTATTAACACAACCTTTTCACGCCTAAACCGCTGAACCAATCATAATGTAATTTGGTATAGAGATAGTCTGGGACCTGGGGAAAGACATAAGTGGAAAAACCGCTCGCTAGGGGGCGCTGGAGTCAAGTTATTAACAAAACCTTTAAACGCCTAAGCCGCCGAACCAATCATAATGTAATTTGGTACAGAGATAGTCTGGGACCTGGGGAAGGACATGGGCCTTTTCACGCCTACACCGCTGAACCAATAATAATGTAATTTGGTATTGAGATAGTCTGGGACCTGGGGAAAGACATAGGTCACATATCTACATACATACAATATATAAAGGCCAATGTATCTACATCTACATATATCTGCATATATATGTAGATATATATGTGTATATTTTATCTACATATCTACATTTATATGTATATTTGTCAGTATAATATGGACTTTAAAGCAACCAAACCAATTGAGCTCGGTATTGGCCCGAGTGTTTCTGTGAAGTTTAGTCAAAATCAGTTCAGCATTTTGCCAAATTACTAACAAAACACAGAAATAGATCAAATTTTCTGTTACTAACGCTCTATTTATATTGCGCATAGGCCTTAATTTTTCTGATGAAATGATTTTGTTAATCTGGGGAATACCCCATTAAAAAACTGCCTGAAGGGAATCATTTAATGTAATATTCAAAAATGTAAAAGTCTTGCCTTTAGTTTTCTGATGAAAATGATTTTGTAACTCCGGGGAATCCCCTATTAAAAGACTTGGCCTGGAGGGAATCATTTTCTTTTACATTTTTATTCTATTTTGAACCAGCGAGCAGTGAAGATATAATTTTGAACCGGTTGGCAGTGAAGATATAAATAAATAAATAAATACATACATACAGACCAATGTTCGCGCACTCGCACCCACCTATCCGGACATGCGGACAAAGAAGGAAGCAGCTACGGCTGAAACCCCCCAATACGGTATTGGACGCAGAGGTGGTTTTAGTTAGGGTTCAAGTCCCACACACAGGCATTCGATGCTTTCCACCTTCTTAAAAAAATAAAAAAATAAATTCCGGATCTAGCTGACATGTTTCTTTCATGTTTGATGGTAAAAAGTTTTATCAAATTCTCAATTGCAAGACTGTATGGTGACAGCCTGATGGAATTTTCATTTTTAAGTCCTTCAGCCACCAGAAAGTCTTCCATACCATGCAAAAGGCCATAAAATCCTTAGAAGATATCATTGCGTTAAAAATTCAGAAATTCTTAAAAAAATTAACACCTGACGTTTGACGTCTGAGGAGCGTTGTAGATTTCGATATTTTGATTAAAAATAAATGTATAAAAAAGAATGATTAGCTCTTAAATGTTTACTACTAAATCGAACCTTTCACAACCAAATAATAGTAGAAAAATTATGATGTTGTTTATTCACACTTTGAACAGTTAGTGGGATTCAACAAGGTTTGGCGAATTTGGCTCTTATTTTTACCCAGAACCACATTACTAGAGCAGCGTTTTGAGTAATAAATAACACCACTGTTTTAGTACACGGGCGAAGCCGGGTGGAACAGCTAGTCTTCTATATATGCATGTAATTAAATCGCAAGCGCAAGAGCTTGTGATTCCTCCTGAGAGTTTATCTCTGCACCGATTTCAATGATACTAATACAGATTGAAGGCTTCATCAGTATAAATAATTTTGAAAAAAAGCATATGAATGATGTTATTATGGAAAAACATTATTTCAACGTACCTACAATTACAAATGAAGTGTCTAAAGAAAATAATGTCTTGGAGTAATGACGAAATGCACTCTGAATTTATAAATATACACAATTTGTTTACACTTAATCTTAATATTTATCAGGATCTCTATCAAGAAATGTAGCTCTTATTTGTTGGAACAATGTGCCACTAGGACACTAGAGGCCAGTAGGTAGTCATTTTATTCATAAATTGGTTGAAGGTTTTCTACATGCGAGATTGTTAGTAATATTTATAAACTAAAAATCCAAATCACTGCTCTAGAAAATCCTCTTTCTTTTGACACCTCATTTGTTAAGATTGGTCGAGTGTGAGAGCCGCAAATTGTGATAATGATTGCTGAACATTGAAATGCAAAGCATTATGATCTTGTTAGAGCGCGCACATATACTCACACACACACTATTGCAACGATACCCACTGCTGCCCGACTGCTGGCAGTGGTCTCCACTGAAAGAAAATTGTGGGCGATGCTTTGAATAATTCTTTTGAACATTGCTCAGCTTCAGGACAACGCAGGAGGATGTTTTATATATCAAATGAATCAGGGACAAATTTACTCATTTCATCTATTTTTTTGTTTTTTAATCCGATAGGCCATTATTGAGTTAGGGCTGTATAACTATAATTTTCCCTCTCAATATGCAGCATTTTCACTATTTTCTGAAAACCATGCCATTTTCCGGGATAAAAAGTTTATTTATAAAAGTTGACCAGGAACATAAGCAATCACTATGTCAATATTTCATCGCGCTGCTATGAAATTTGAGTTACAAATTTCGTAACCGTTCGATATTCCGTCCCCTAAATCGCGGAATTTCTCCCCAAAATCGCGGAATTACTTCACAAGAAATTTTGTTAACGCGCGCTGAGATGTTTACACATCAAAAACTTATAATAAACTGGACTCAGGCCGAATGGGCACGAGTGACATTTTCGGATGAGTCCAATTTGTTTGGTCCAAACGACAACGCGGTGGGGCGCCGAAGAAAATGTGAACGATATTCAGATACAAATTGCATTTTGCCCATCGTTAAGCATTCCTCTTACATATGTACTGGCATGGGGTCAAGAACCAGATTTGGTGTTGGATAAATTGTAATGCGTAGGGGCCCAGAATACCGAAAAATTGTAGAAAACGATATTATGCCTACTCTACAGTAACTCCGCCGAAACTGCGATAATGTGATTTTTCAGGACGATTTAGCTCATGCTCATAGAGCAAAATCGGTAAGTTTTTCTGTTGCTTATGATCTGTAATCTAGCATTTTTATAAACTTGTTTTACTTTACTCAAATTTTAGGTACCAAACTACAAGGATTCTTTGGGAATTCTTTCTCGTCTATGGCCTGGTAAAAGCCCGGATCTTAACCCTAGAGAAAAATGCTGGCATTACATGGACAAAACAGTTAGAGAGATAAGGCCAAAATGTGTTAGTGAACTGGTGGGATAATCAAATATTAGGTTAATTGAAAGAATACGTATTTGATGCTATTTTATTATTTTAAAGGTAGCTACATACATACATAGGTGTGTATATTGTATATTCAATGTTTACTTAAGATTTTTTTTATAGTTACACCTATACGTAATGAAATTTTGATAAAATAAAACGTAAAATTCAATTGCAAAAATATTTTAATTGTGTAGTCAAATTTCGATTAATAATTAACCCACCTCGTACACTTTGATTTGGAATACAAGAGATCAAAAACTTAAAATAATAAAGAAACAGTTTTAATACTGTTTGATAGACAAAAAAATAAGGTTTCATTAGACATCTTGTAACGGTTATTCATTGAACTTTTATTGATTTTACAGACTTAAAATTAGAATAGATAACATTTTTATTCTTTAATTTTGAAAGTCGTGGTTGCAAAAAACCAAAAATTACAAAAGAAAACTAACTTCAATAGCTTGTATTGCCACTTGGATAGCCACTTTTAGTTCCTGGATGGTTTCTGAGGGCTGAAGTCTAGCCCTGACCCTTCTCTTAAGCTCATCCCATAGATGCTCAATGGGATTAAGATTAGGGCTCCTTGCTGGCCACTCCATAACAGGGATTTCGACCTCGTGAAGATACTGGAAAACCGCTGCAGCAGTATGTGGCCGGGCGTTATCCTGCACTAGCATGAAACCTTCGCCTAAAAAACCAGCGTATGGCATGACATGCTGTTGTAGAACCTCCTGGACATATCATTGGGCAGTCAGAGTGCCTAAACGAGGCCCGGATATAAGCACAAGATCAGTTTTTCCTTCTAAATAAAAACCACCCCAAACAGTCCATGAACCTCCTCCAAATGCTACTCGTTCCATAATACAGGCATGTGAAAATCGCTCTCCCTCTCTTCGGTACACGTTCCTGCGTCCATCGTTCCCATAAAGATTGATTTTGCTCTCATCCGAAAACAGTACAAGCTTCCATTGTTCGAGCGACCAATCAACGTGAGTACGAGCAAACTGAAGCCGCGCTTGGCGATGAGCAGGAGTTAATTTTGGACCATTGGCAGGTTTGTGTGGGTGTAATCCCCTTTCCGCGAGTCTCCGTCGTACAGTCCACTCACTTACTGTTACACCACGGACGTTACAAAGTTGCTGCTGCACCTGAACTCCAGTGAGTTGCCGATTTCTTAAAGATGTTGACACCATAAAGCGGTCATCTCGCTCTGATGTGGCCCGATTCCATCCTGATCCCGATCGCCTATTGAAGTTTCCAGTCTCCAAAAACCTTTGGTACACTCGTCTTACTGCTGATCGACTTAAATGAAGACGTCTAGCAACGCGCTGACTCAAGCCATACTGGATAAGTGCCACTACTTGAGCGGACTCAGACGGCGTAGTATCCATTTCCACAAGGAGTAATAACACATAAACTCAAGTTAAATGGTCAATCAACTAACAAGAATAACCAATTTTCGAATAAGCAAAGATTTGATTAACTGTAAAGACGCAGCAGAGTCACAGAGTTAACGTTATCAAAATGTGTAATGAAAGTGTCTGAAGATTAGGGTCGATCTTGTCAACAACGTTGGTTTTAACAAACTTTAGGGTATGTGTAAATAAAGTTTATGAAACCTACATTCACTCTGTAGTAAAAGTCAAGGTTCATTAATCTAATTTTTTTATTAATTCTTTTCCAAATCGAAATCCACTAAGTGGGTCGATTTTTTGCACGTAAGTGTATTTGTTTTATTCTAAAGTCTAAACTAACAAGTTTTTTCATATTTAAGCAAAAAATACAAATTAGTTTTATGTAAGTATAACGTAAGAACAACTTTGATTTTTTCATGAACATTGAAGAGAAGTTTTTTTTTGTTCACGAGTGTAGTAAACGAAGATTTCTGTTAGAACTTGGAAGTTAAAACTCCTATCATACAGTTTTTTTCTGAATTCTTTCTCCCAAACCCAACTCAAACCCAATGGCCAATGCAACGCAACATCAACAATTCACCTCGTTCTCTTAACATCCCCAAAGAGACAGCTCTTCGACTTAAGAGTTCATAATTCAGAAACCTTATCTTTATTTCTCCTCATTGCTCATTCTTCCTCAAACTTAAACAAATCAACCATTAGAAGAGACAGAAAACAGAATGCAAACACAAAAAATCCCAAGAAATCTGCACAAAAAACAGCAAGACCAACAACTTAACGAAACGGTCAGGTGGAATTGGAATACCATGGAATTAAAACGGGGCGGCCAAACCACTTAAGCTAGCCACAAATAAACAATCCTCCTCCTCTTTTAGTCAAATGGTGGTTTCTTTCGGCGAAAGTAAGCGCATGTGCTGTGTTTTTTCCTGGGTGTATTCGAATTAGAACTTTCTTTCAGATTGGTTTTGGTATTTCATTAAGTTTTGATTAAATTTCTAAGATAAAAGCTAAACGCACAAGTCACCAACTGATAAAATGCGAATTTCTGATTAGAATTTCCCAATTCTAATCTAATCTAATCAGAATCATTTTAGTCATCTACTTAAGCACACGCAGATCAAATGGTAAAGAGTAGTATTAAGGGATATTTTCTCTTTTTAACGAAACCACTTTACAATCAAATTGGAAATGAAACGATTAAAGCACTTCAATTCAATCTCCAACTCTTCGAGGTACACACGAATCGGTTGTTGTGCGGTGGCTCGTTCCTCCAGTTGAGTTTGAAACATTGATTCGTTTGGTAGTGCAGTCGTTAGTTCTGTTTTACTGTATAATTATTTTCAAATGAAAATTGGAAAAAAAAGTTCCCCCGCTGTACAGTGACTTGTGTGGGTAGAACCAGTTGCCCAGCCACCCTCGGATTAGGGTTGATTGCAAAGGAAAACAGATTTTCCACGCAAAGTGATTCGAGAAACAAGAAAACAAATAAATTTCGCGTTACATTCCATTGTGAGGTGTGTGTGTGTACGTTTCTTTTTTTGTCAATTTTAAATCCCAGCAGAGACTGAAATCTTTTGTGCCGTTTATTTTGTGCTTATTCTCCGTTTTAATCCGACCACGACTTAAAGAAGAGAGCGCACTTGAGTCGGTGCCGTGGGTATTATGTGTGTTGTTGTGTTTGGTGCGGTGCTGGCTGGTGTCTTTCGTTTCGTGGTCTAAAAAAGGGCGATAGAAGATAGACAGTGTCGCCTGGCTGTAGTGGTGGTAGCTTAAGATACTGCTGCCGTCTTCGCTACCGCGTCAAGGGAGAGGAAAGAATTTTTTGATACTCGAAACCGGTTTTGTTTTCTTCCTCCGCATCCATTGCCACCTTATTCGCCCTCTTTTTTTTTTGTGCAGAGATTTAGCACGGTTTCGGTGGTTAAATTGAAAAAAAGAAGAAAAAAAAACATCGAAGAAGAAAACTTATCGTCTTGGGTTTCCTTTAAATTCGTGTTTTCATTTTTAGACTTCCCCCGCCCGTACATCCTTTATTTTATTATCCTGCGCACTGTGTACAGAAGTGATTCGTGTGTATTCGCCGTCGTCGTCGCCTTTTAGTCCTTTGACTATGTTTGTGTGTGTATTCAATTTAAACGGCAAGTGGAAATGAAAATCCTGTATTCACTACCAGGGATTTTTTTTTATTCTTCCAATCGGGTATTTCGTTTTGTATGGTGTTTCTAGTTGGAGAAGGATGCTGCAGTAGAGCCAGCATCATCATCGCCGTGTTGGATCGCGCAGTCAAACGCGAAAATTCCTGAATTTTTATACCTATTCACTTTTGTTTGCTTTTACTTTATTCATTCTATAGAGAGAGAGGGAGAGAGAGAAAGAAAAAAAGGAGTAGACGAGAAAAGGAAGAAGAGGAATTTATTCCTTCTCCGCTTCCCACTAGTGTGAGTGCGTCTTTTGGACCGGTACAATCCGGTGTGGTGCATTTTTTTGCCGAATAAAAAATAAAATAATCAATTCTCTCTTAACTGAGACAAGTGTATGATTCATTTCATAATTCATTATCCTGCCGGAAAAAAAGGGATTCCATTTCAGTGCATTTTTGTGTTGGTGTGTGATGAAACCAATGATTAATAACTTGATAAAAAAAAATCAAAACAGAATAACACAGGATACTCATCATCCGTCAGAAAGAAGAGCGAACATTTTCTTGTATGGAACGGCACCAGTACTGAGAAGAGAAGGTCAGTATCCTAGTTTTCCTTTTGTTGTTTTTGCTTGTACTTGTACATAAAATTTGGAAGAAAATATGGGTGTGGGTTTGTACGTAGATTATAAAGATGTTCTTTGTAGGTTATGTGTACAGAATTTTTTACCTGTTCAGTTTTTGAATTGAGGCCGCAGTGCTACACTCGAGACCAGGCTAAGGCAGCAATAAAAGATAGATGAATGTAACGAAAAAAGGATTAAAGAGTACTTTTCGGTATGCAATTTGGATGCATTCATAGGCAATAAGCGCACCGGCTTTTAAAAATTAAATAGTCGACTTTGAGAAAACAATAAGTGCCTTGTTGAAGTGCTTACTGAAGTCAATTAGGGATTCATTCTACTATGTCGTTCAGTTGAAGCCTTAAGTATTTACTGGTGTGGTGGATAGGGACTTAAGCGCACCTCTTTCAAGCAATTGTAAACAAATTAATCTGGGCTTGAAGTTCTAAGCCCGTATTTATGGTCCAAGTATACTGATACTGAATATTTTAATAATCCCTACTTTGTAAATATAAAACAGGGCCGAAAGTAGCTTACCAGCAAATGTCCATTCTTATTACTGTCCTAGTTTAAGCTAAACAGTGCTCAAGCTAAAAGTCGTTGGTGCTTAGGTAATAGCAGGCCAACTTTTGCCTCTAGTACAAATAACACTTTTAAAGATCATTACACATCGCATCGTATCTATCTATAGGAAAACACAAGTCTGTTACAAGCCTGCATATTAGATGTTAGCGTTGGGTCTTCTGTACTCCTTGTCCCTGTATACTGTCGAGTGTCGACTAGATAAAAAGAATGCAAGCAATTTTGCTCATAACTTTGTTTCAATTGTGCCTTACAACTGAATAGGGCGTAATGTAGGAGGGGATTTTGCGATGCCTTAGAATTCATAACTTATTGTAGTTACGCTTTTAAAGCTGAGCTCGTAGAGGGGGTCTTTTCCGTAAACACTTTAAATTAAGGCCGCTATCGTGACTGTGAGTGTCGATAATTGATCCATGAGCGACAACTATCGATCGTCGATTGCAGATTTTGGTATTGTGTATTCTGATTGTGATCGATATCTGTCGATTTGACAGTCGCTTGTAGGCGATTACAATTTTCTGGTCGATGCTTTTTTTTTGAGAAATTCGAAAGAGTTTTGTGTGTATGAAATTATAGTAATTTTAATCAAATAAGTATTTTACAAAAAATTAAACTACGAATTGCAATGTAGTGCGAAGCAGGTTGTAAACAAAAAGCAATTGGTGCTTCTGGTTTCCTTTATGGAAACTAATTCTGATATCGCGAAGGAAATTTGCGTAAAAATTTAAGCAAAAAGGCGATGGAAAAAAGAATTTATAATAATTATTTAACTTATTCTCTTTAGCTTAATGCCTCAATGTGATGAAATAAAATGAAATAAGTTGCAATTTCAAGTAATTTTTATTTGTTTTATTCTTCAAATTATGTAGGTACACGATGGATCCAACAAAATTGTTTGCCATAATATGGTGCATGCACTTCGTCACCATTTGTCTATTCCTCGATCATCGATAAGCCACAACTCATTGCAACTCTTTTATTTTAAATTACTTCTAATGCAAACAAATAAACGATGTATTCACAACATTCAAACTTTTATTCACAATAATCTATTCCTCTATCGGTTAAGTTACACAATACCATAAGCAAAAATCAATCGATGCAATCCACAATTGTGACGCGCACTGAACGACACTAACCTAACAATAGGGGCCTAACTTTATTCGCGTTAAATTTCTGCCAGGTATTCTACGGTTTCCGTGATGCCAAGGGTTGAAAGCGCCATTTTGTAGATCTCGGTGAAATAAGCACAAAATATAAGGTAAAAATTATAGGTTTGAAAATTAATTTTTTCCTTTGGACATTCCATTGAAATTAATATGTAATTATTTTCGCTTCGGGAACAAAAAAAAAGGGTTGCATACATCTAGGTGTAAAACTTAGAAATCGCTATTAAGAAAGGAGATTTATTCAATTTTAGTTTTTGGGGATTTCAGAATTTGAAAAAATAAATCTAAAAAAATCGCGAAAAAAATGGTAAAAAAGTGGTATAAAAAAACAATAGTTTCGCATTTTGAATAACTGATTTACATACATATTTCAACAGAATAAAGAAAAATAATAATTTATAAAAGATGTAGTACACCATAACTAGAGTTAGTGCTAGCAGAAGGTTATGTGCTTCCAGCTTCCATACTATTTACCACAATCACAGGATCAGATTAAGTGATCTAATAAAAACCAGGCCTGTTCACTGAAGCGAGATTGTTCATTGTAACGAGCGTGGACTCCTTGAAGCAAATTTTATCAAAATGTGTATGTTTTTACGTACAATTCATCGAAAATAGAATATAATTACAATTTTTCTTTGCGATTAGTAAAAAACAAGCCAATATTTATAAGAAAGAATATCTTATTTTTAACAAAAACAACTCTTCCGTAAAAAACATAATACATTCCATGTACATACTTTAAAAAAACAAAAATACAACAAACTTAAGCTGTGCTTAAGTGACATGGTCACAAAAAATATCGTTCAAAAAATAACAAAATAAGCAACACGCACTTTGTTTTTGCACTAAAAACAACCACAAGCTGTGAAACAAACAAACTTGTTCACTATTTAGAATAGCCTGTATAAAATATTGTGTGTTCACTATATTGGATTGTTCACTACATATATCGATGTTCACTATATCGAGCGTCCACTGTAATAATTTTCGGCACACATATTATAATTGTAAGTTATTGTAATCTCTGAAGACTGGAGCAAATAAATTGAATAAATGCGTTATAACTTTCACGTGTCTTAATTTTATATTGAGAATATTATATAAATCCTTAAAAAAGTCTAAAAAAACGTATTTTTTTAACGTAAATTTAAAAATATGTCCCGCCCTAGCCACCAATTAATCTGATCACTTTGGCCATACCTTCTTTAATATTTCGAAGTAAATTCCATCGATAACAATGTTATCAGTCGTATTTTTTGTTGTTGTTCTTATAAGTATTCCATTCGCCTTACAATTTCCTCCACTCAGCATTTAGATCTTCAATATTTATTAATGGAAAAATGTGTAGTGTATGTGAAAAGTCTGATAAAAATAAAATGGTAAAAAGTAGTAGAATTAGAGTTAAGGTTGGTAAAATTACCAACATTGTAAAAAGTGGTAGATATATACCACTTAAGTGGTAGAAGTCTCATCACTGCGATGGAATACCACGTGAAGAGCGCTCCGGAAATCATGTGTGATATAATCGAACGAACTTTGTGGGTTGCAATTCAATGGGTGAATTTTAAAAACTTGCAATTTAACAGTATTTTTCGTCCAATCGGGTATAACAGTAAATCCTTTACCGCCTCAACACTGGCAATCTATTTACTACCACCACCATCATAATTTCACTGAGATTAAAGCATAATTCACGTTAAATATGTATTGATTGTGATCTGACCACCTCAAACCTAAACCCTTCAAGCTGTCTAACTGTCAAACTGTCAAACTGTCATTACGTGTAGAAAAAAAAAAAAAACAAACACTTGGACAGATTAAGAAGTTGCGTAATGGCGAGTTCTTCTCCTTAACACATTATGTACTTCGTTTGATTAAAGCCTATTTTTACCACCTTACTTACTTTTCACCATTCCAACCCATCCCATGTCTGTGAAACTTCCAAGCGCACACTATTGGGATGGATTTGGAGTTTTCCTCTTGCATTCAGGTTGTCCATCCGATAAGGTTTGAAGTGAATATTATCTCAGCATCCGGACTTAACGGATCCAATTAAGATTAGACAAATAGTCGATTATTTTGATGGTGACATCTTCTGGGCTCCGTTACATTTAGACTCAAACGATTCGTCAACGTTGGCGTGTGTGTGTTTGATTGTCTCGGCGACCGTTGATAATGCCATGCACGTGCTGAGTTTCGCTTTATCATTTGAATTCAAAACAACCCTTGTTGGTTTTATATTTATTTTTTTTTTCCTTTTTTCCTTTATACATATGTATATAGATTTATCTCAATCTATTCTGTTTATCAGTGTGTCTGCCTTTCTGATGTGCGGTTTAGGCCTAACTGCACCTTACCGGGCGTAGATGGTGACCAGAATATGGTCTACCAATGGAAATCCAAATGGAAAATCGATTCCGACTGCGATAACAATAAATGGACAAGGATTTTGGGATCTGTATGTACATAGGTTGATTGTAGTGATTAATTGTTTGGCAATGTGTGCGGAAAAGATTACTTCGAACGCGCATACGAAATGTAAACGAATTAATAATTATGTACGATTTGGCGATAAATCACTATGGTTGAGGGTTGGTTGATAAGTATTTCCATAAAATATGTTAATTGATATTTGGCTGAAGAAATACCGTTAAGAGTTCTTGCGTAAACACAATCAATTTTACTTTTTGCCAAGGTTATTAAATTTGAAACGGCTTACGGAATACTAATTTTGAGAACGACAATTTAAATTAATTTATTCATTTGCAGTCATTAGCAATTTCAAAGATAACATACCTACATTTAGTAAAATATACTCTTTTAAATTTCAAAATGAATGAAACAGTAATAGATAAAAAACCGTTAAATTTAGGCCAGTTTCTATTAAAAAAAGACGTTTGGATGAAGCGTTTATTTTCGATGCTACTAGAGTCAGAGGAGGATCTGGCCTAGTTTCTCGAAATCATATGTGTGTGCGGCCTTAAAACTTTGACGGCCAAGCCATTTTAACGGTATGGTTCACGACAGGCCAAACCATTTGTTCGTATATCTTAATGTGTAATGTTTTGCAAAGTAAACGAAATGTCTTTATGCATTTAAAACACTCAAAAATTATTCTACAGCCATGGATGTTACACCAATATTTTTAGCAGAGGCCACAGAATCTGAATTTCATATAAAACCACTCGAAGCGCACGACATAGCCCGGGCTGAACTACTAGGTGTCGTACAAAAATGTATCGCACGAAAACGTGCGACATGGCAGTCAAAGTGTTAATGCATTCGAATAGTGATCGAATTCCAACAAAGATCAGCACCTAATTTACCACGGCGCCTACAGTACCTACAAGGCATGTAGCTTAGAATGTATAAACCATGATTTGATAGTACCTAATGTCAGAGAATGCCTTTCGTTGAGTTTAGGCTTCCCAATCCAGCAAAGTCTCTGCCAAATTTCAACGCGGCTCTCTGCCGTTTTCACTTTGTAAGACTCAGATTACTGTTTTAGCATTCAGTTATTCTTTTAAACGATTCGAGTTCTTCCATCTCAAAACTGGTTCGCACATGCTAGAGATCACACATCTCGTGTATCGATACCCAGAGTTCATGGACTGGGATCCATAAAATTTTTTACGACCTAGTCACTGGGACTAATAAGCGATTTGTTTTTCATTGTTTTGATTATCTTTATCATATTTAAAAATATAGAAGCTTTACCCACTGGAGTCTAATTAGCTCACAAAAAGTAGCTATGTACACACATATGTACATAATTAAGCTAGTGCAACATAAGTGGGAGTTCACTTCGAGCGCTCAGACGCTCGTTGTTGTCGTTTCGTTTCATTATGCTTATAAATATATTTGTACATATATCTGTTCAGTGATGAACTAATTCTAAATATCCTCATTAGGTGAGTGCAGTCCAGAAGCTAGAAGGCCTCATGCTTCGTATGATGTCGAAGCATCTTTTTATGTTTTTTGGCCAGTCTTTTGACTTCACATTGCACTGGTTCTATGTCCAAGCCTCTGTGGAAGCCCTCATTGCGAACATACCAATGTGCTTTGACAATATTTCTCACTTTGTTTTGGAATCTTGTTGCTCAGTTTAGAACAACCTCAGAGTTGCACCCCGTATGTCCATATGGATTTACATAATTATTTGCCTATAAAGTAAGAGTTTATTAAGAACTAATAGGCAGGAGTGTCCCATTAGCAAGTGGATCTTCCTACATACATACATATACGTACCTAACCTAGTATATCAACCATCGACCTTCTCTTTTTTTTTTTGAAATTAACCTTTCAGTGAAGTTTAGCGTCCAAAGTCATGCCACGATATTTAGCTGTGTTCGCGAATGGAATTATTTGATTATTTACTCATATGTACTTATGTAATTAGACCTATATACATATGTTATATTGGTATGTGCTCAATTGATTTGTTTGTACATGTAATGATTTAGACTTGCTTAGATTGAGGCGCAATTTCCAATTTTGAATTTTTTTCTGATAAATAGATATTGCTTTCTGTCATTATGGCCGGTCTCGGCTGTGAATGTATGTAGCAATATTGTATTATTTTCCAGTGATGGAGCATCGCAAGTATATAGAGAGAGAAAAAGTCAAAGCACGCTTCCTTGGGGCACATCTACTTTAATTTCCCTAAGTTCCGAGTACGCACTCTGTTCTTTTATACGAAAGATTTAGGATTCCCAGATTTTAATTGGGAAGAGCATTTTTTCATTTCTAGATCGGTCCTTTGTGCCAAACTTTATAGAATTCTTGCCGGTGTTCCACATCATATTTTGACTTAACTTTGTGTGGCCAGTGCTTGATCCTTGAAGTTTGAAAATATGCGCTGTTATTACAGTGTTAATATTGAAATTGGAGCATACTTTAATGACATTTTCACTTGCGTGCTTTGGATGGGTTCAAAGACACCAGCCCAATTTAACTTATCGTGATGATTCCCCATTAACTCATGACTCTCCTAAAAAACACCTTACTCTATCGTGGCGGCGCGAGTATAGTACACCATCAGTAACTGGCAGTATCGCCTGAGTGATCGGCAAAATCATTTGCTTCTTGCTTCACGTAATAAGAAAAACTGTCAAATTGCGAATATGCTCGTCACGTGTATTTGCATGAAATGTTTCACTATAGTTTTGCAAGTCATTTCTATTCTGAAGTAAGTTGTTTAAGACCATGTCAGACTAACATCTCGTTTCGATGTGGTTTTCTTGGTCTGGATCGTTTTTGATTTTGAAAGATACCAAGTTGCTGATAGTGCTTTTTTGCGAACAGCCGATAGATCTTGCAATTTCGAATATGTTCCACATAAAGTAGATCGCAATTAGACTTCTCTTATTTACTTTCTTACTTATTCTTAAATCTGAAAAAAAATCATCAAAAGCATGGGGGAAAAATACTGATAATACTCGTAAAGTTTGATATTTTTAGCTAGTTTATAGCTAGTAGGTTTCCAGGCAATTCTTAACACTCTATAACTCAAAACCTTCGAATGAGATATTTTTCATAGAATTGGATAGGTTTATTAATAAAAAAAACAATACGTATTTTTTTTTAATTTTGAAATTGTTTATTAATTGTGCATATTTTTACAAAAAAGGGAGTGTAGCTTACACGCAACAATGAGTTACAAGATAGAGAAAATTGCCCAATTTATAAGTAAAATTAATGAAAATGAAATGAAATTAATATAAAAATAACGATAAAATATCAAAACATTGTAGTAATGTAGTAAACTTCGAACATTTAACTATGTATTACTTTTTTTTATTTTTTTTATCAGGCACCGACTATTTGAAATTTTTCACTTCACCAACGATATCACTTGAACAACATGAGCAACATGAAGTTTGATTTGCTGTGCTTGATTGATAGAACAGACAACAGAGTGTAGACGACATTCTATAATCCTTGATAAGACGAATTAATAGTTCCTTGGAGAATTTAGGAGGGTAAAACGGTATGTTGCCTGTAGTCTACAGGGTACTATTCTTTACATTGCCATCGGATGTACCGGAATGCATAAAAGTCTTGACTTGTCTCCGATAAAAATAATACTTGGCCAGTATCAAAATACTTGCCCACCCCAAAATTTAGACAAGTTAGAACGCTGGAATAAAATTACTCCAGACTATCACCCCTATCGTGGAGTCCGCCAGATCGGAGATTGCCTCCACTTGTTCGGTTCACTTTCACTTTACCTTTGTGTCGCGACACATGTCGTCGAATCCATCGGAGATGTTTCCTTACCGACTGTCTGTCTCTCGTTCTCGTCCTTCATGTGCTCGCGCTGTGTGTAAACACTAAAAGGGTATTCATATACCCTTTAGCGTGTGTAGATTATAAAAAAAAATTAGTGTCGAGAAGGAAGTGTCGCTCTCATATAGAAGTCAATCTTCAGCCTATAAGTACAGTGAACGTTGGAAAACGTGAACCCCCCAAAATGTGAACGACCCCAAAACGTGAACACCGCATTTATTACATTGACTGCTCTAAAACGTGAACAAATCTAAAAGGTCTAAAACGTGAACAGAAATTTTTTCAACATTTCTACATAAAAATGCACTGAATTCAGAAATGCACTGAATTTCAAGACTTCGGAGATCCCATAATATTGACAATGCGTAGTATTCGGGGGATCCCATAATATTGACAATACCTGCCTTACCTAGTATGTACATACATATGTATTTGGTGACACACGTGCGGGACGTATTGCTATCATTGCCTAAGAAAAAACGCAGTTGTTCAAATGTTGGCAAAAATACGAGCACAACTAGGCTTGCCACCTTTTTACAACTTAAAATGCGTACCTATATATTGCCCAATCATTACAAAATAAATAATAATAAAATAACAATTCAATGAAAAACGGATAGAGATATAGTAGTCCAGTGCAACTAGTCATTATAAATGAAAAATGACTGAGCCCAGTTATAGTGAATGGATTCGAATGATTTTTTTTTTTTGGATTGCTAATACCATAAACTAAAAAGTTTACCCATTAAAATTACCGCAATTCTTAAAATCCTTAAATATTTATAAGCAAAAAATCAAAAATCAATTTTTTTTTCTTACTATACAGGGTGGTCCGGTTCGGGGTACAGATATTTTGGGATCAGAATCATTGGTTCATGCTATGAAAAAAATTGTTCAGGACGGGGGGGTCTATCTTGAACACCCACTGAGCTACAGGGTGTTTAAAAAAGTTATTTGAAGTAGGTACCAACAGTTCTTCCATTACAACTTCTAGTGTATTAAAATTAGAGCAACCAAGGTAGGATTGTTTCATAGACAATTGATTAGTGCTTATAACAGTTAAAAACTATTACCGTCCGTAATCTCGTTTTTGATATATTGGTCTTTAAACACTGATTTTTATAATTTTTTTTAATCAATTTTAGTGAAAATTGTATTTTTCTCCGAAAAGTGTGCTTACAAGTTTTTTTATTAATATTATTTTCATGCGCCATGACGTCTCCTACAAATTCGCCATACAAAGTTTTTACCTGCGGCTTACAGTTTTTCTGGTTTTAAGTTAATTTAGTCACAAGGACCTGTAAAATGAATGTACTCATACTAGAAGTAGCATCATTTTCATGGGAAAATTTAAAACAAAAAAAAACATTAGCGGAAGGTTTCAAAAGGTAAACTTTTTACTTTATAGTATAAGAAACTCAAAAAATTCCGAAACATCTAAATGCATTCACTATAGCTGGGTTCGGAGGTATAAACTTAATTGCACTGGACTATGGATAAATTACTAGAAAGATACAAAAAAATAAAAAACAAACAAACAAAAATGTTTTGGGAGTCGGACAGAAATATAAATAAAAATATTCATGAATTGAAGCAAAATGGAGATAAAATCGAAGAAATGTGTCTTATTTTAAGAGCAATAGTAAGACAATACTTAAGGAATATAATTTAAATCATAAAATGTTACATTCCAAAACATGAACAATCTCGAAAACATGAACACCCTTTAATTAGTTCACGTTTTCCAATGTTCACTGTATGTTCATTGAATTGCTTAAAAATATACTAATATTGCAATTTTCTTAGGGGTGTGCTTAACTATCTCGCCAGTGCTGTAGTTACAGAAAGAGAAGCAGCTTTCTTTAAAAGTACACCATATTTAAGAAAAAAAAAAAAAAACAATTATACTCGAAGAAGTGACATGATAGCGCATCTGTTTGCTTCTAATTTAGAGCATGGTTGGAAAAATTAAAATGACAGTTTTTGCATACAATAAACGATGCAGTTCTCAGTTATTTTCCAACAGATGAAGTTTGGAGGCATTTGGTGAAAGGGACAGAAAGTGTATGCCGGCTGAAGCTCGACGTTTATTAACATCTGGTCGAGCAACTCAAAAAGCTAAGACCGCCTTTCGTTTTCAATTGCATTTCTCTTAAACACCCCAATTATGTGCGTGGGATTGGACGATTCCTCCTTCACTTCTATGAAAATGCCTTTCACCCAGTATCTTATGTAGACAAAAACCATATACGATTTTCCAATTCCAAGCCAAGTGATAAGTAATTTTTAGGATTTAAACAAAATTCTTAGCAAGCAGTATCAATTAATTCAACAGAGTAGCCGAGCAATTTAAAAACCCGCCCCATGTGAAGCAGCCATGGAATCTGAGCGCAAACAGAAAACAGTAAAGTCACAATCAACACACAAGCGATAAGCGCATAAACACTAATTATCGCAGCAAAACAAATTAAATTTCTGTTTTAAAAAAGAAAATGTTTACGTTAACAAATTAAAAGCTAAAATCCCATCCAAGGAGGGCTACATGCATACATACTCGCTTTGTTTTTTTTTCCTGTTTTAAAGTTAACGAATTTAATTACATAATTGTAGCGAATGACGCGGAATCTCTTGTGCAATGCGCGTTGTGTGCGGCGGTAATGGTGTACAAAAGGCTGACCATTGCGACCATTATGCGTAGGCGAAGTAGTGATATGCAGTTCATTGCTTGTATCTGTGTAAACAATCGCATTCGTTGGATACACTCATTATCCGAGACTGCCATTACAAAAAGGAATTTTTATTTCGCTTACGAGTATAATATAATTGTTGCGCGTACGTCAGTGGTACGATATGGTTACCTTGTGCGAGCTGATAAAAGATACATATCTGTGCCTGTAAACAGATGCCATAAACATTTATTTGTTTGGTGAATCAAAAGAATTTGAAAATTCATATCTAAATACATATTGTACTTTCGCACGATTGTAAAACTCTGAGAGAGTATAGCTTGCAATATTCGTGTTGTTTACGTCAAATCTCGCGAATTCACATTCCATGATAAGTGCCAAAAGTGGGTGTGAAGATTTGTGTTTTTTTTTTTTGTGTTGTTTGTCTGCTGCATCATCTACGAGCGACGACGCCTTTGGGACATACTCGTAAATACGCATTTCGAGTAATGGCGGCATAAATGTTGGGTGGAACTTGACACGTTAAAAATATAATACAGACGGGGGTGTTATAAGCATAAGGCCTATAAACTTGTCCAATGATAAAAGCAATTTTCTTTTATTGCACTTTGCGTAGCCACATAGAGTAGCGGTATGAAGGGGGTGGCAACTGAAAACAGGTTTTTAAAGTTGACATTCGTGTGTGTACTACTTTTGTGCAAAATTGTTGAGCTCTTGTTGTTTGGTTATAATATGATATGTTATTGCTGTAATACGAAGAGAGCGTGTAATTTTTTTATATAAAACAAATGATATAATTGCTACTACCTTTGTTGAATCACGCTGACTTGCACGCTGTGTGACATTAAGTGTTGTATTTGATTCTGAAGTGCTTTTTAAAACGATTTATACCTTGTTTCCGATAGTTAAAGTCGATGTGGGAAAAGGGCTTTATTGGTTTACTCAGAACTAGTCGTGGAGACTTTTATGGCACGTTTTTTAAAGCAGCTGGGTTGAAAAGAAAAACATAAAGTTCTTGTGAAGATATGTTAAATAAGTTAGCAAGGCTCTCTTAAAAAAAATGAATTTATTCCATTTAATATTTTTCAAGTTTTCCGATTATTTCTGGAAAATAATTGAATTTAAATAGCAATAGCCCATCCTGTCAAACCAGTATGCACATTTTCGTATGAACGAGGCTCTGTTTCATGAATAGATCTATCAGTATAGTGCTTCAGTGCCTGAATCGTCGTCCTAGATAGTCAACATATCAGCGATCTTTGACGGCAACCCAATTGGAATGCTTATACGGCACGTAGAGGCGTCTGGCTGAAACCAGGGATCGTCTAAGTTAATTTGAGTTTCTGGCCAATTTTATCGTCAAGCGCGCTACAGCTCCGGGTCTCCCTGGGCGTGCTTCTCGCAACCATTAGTGTGTGCGTGTTATATTTTTGCACAAATGGAAGGAATCGTCAAGTTATTCCGGCTAATATTCTGTTCCTGAGATCTGTGAAGACTGAAGAGTCGAGCTTTTTCGGCAAACTTCCGGAAACAGCAGCAATTTTTTCGGCTGAGCGGACAGGATGAACACGACGATAACTTATGTTAAAAATTAGCATGCCAGTCGCACAAAGTTTCTTCACAAACATGCGTGCAGCAAGTATTGGTTGGTTGGTGCATTTTTTACAACGAATTCGCACACATTTTGGAAATAGATTTTCGTTGTTCAACCAAAAAACCGAAAATCGCACAAGTACAGTGCGTCCTCGGTAAAAGCAATCATCGGAAAACACAATACCTCGGGTAAAGAAGGAACGCCTAAATTGTTCCCATTAGTGACTCAGTAATTGCAACTTTTCAAAAAAATGTGACTCAGTAAACGCAACTTTCCATCAATGACCTCTTATTTCGTTTTATCTTTGTGTCTATTTTTTGGTGTTTGGTTTTACAGTAATAATAATAATTTTACAGTTTTACAGTAACTGTAACAGTACTTCTCTCAGAATTTTTTACACTCGTACATAGATCGTAGGTGCATTGTATTTGCGTTTTAATTTACCAGTGTTCAGCTAATTTTCTCGCGGTCGGTACATAATTGCTTAGTTTTATTGTAGAAATCATGGCTATCGTAAAAAAGGACTTTTGGCATATTTAGTCGGAAGCCGAGGTTCAGATTTGGAGAATAAAATAAAGGTTTTTAATTTAAGGCATGCCATATGCCTCCTGACTACTGCATGGGACAAGGTTAGGTCTTCGGCTATACGAAAGTGCTAGAGGCCTTTGATCTTTGATGTCTCCTGACAGTGAGTGGGACGAGGAGGATGAGCTACCGTTGATGGTCATAAGCGATAAAATCATAAGTGACCGCGAAATGATTGATGATTAATGACTTGCTTCAAGAGTTATTTTCCACTAAAACTTTTGTCAGTGGACACAAACTCCTAGCGACATAATTTGAAGGTCGTACTCCAAAGTATCGTTAGCCTATAACTAAAGTTATAAAAAGAAAAGAAAAAAAAATTGTATTTAAAGTTTTTTTTTTTTATTTTATTATGATATTTTTGGCTTTCGATTACATAAGCTTTTAATAAAATTAAAGATCGAAACTGTGTAAAAATACCAATTTAGTTTATTAACACTGAAATTGACTAAAATTACTTTCATCAAAGACTAATATTCTGTCAGAAAAACCGTTATATCTGTGGCTAAACTAAGGTAAACAAACTAACTAAATAAAGACAAATTTCATTGTAAAGGGTGATTTTTTAAGAGGTTGAGAACTTTTTTTAAAAAAAAAACACAAAAAATTCGAAAAAATGAATGAAATATTTATTTGAATCGATAGCTTGAACCTTGCAATTTAATGTTTAAAGATAATTTCATGCAAATGTTGACCGCGGCTGCGTCTCAGGTAGCCCATCCACTGAGTCCAATTTTGGCATACTCTTTCACACATATCGGCCGGTATCTCACGAATGAATGCATGGATGTTGGCTTCCAGTGCGTCAATCGAAGCGGGCTTGTCCCTATAGACATTAGCCTTGACATACCCCCACAAAAAATAATCTAATGGTGTCAAATCGCACGATCTAGGCGGCCAATTGACCGGCCCGAAACGTGAAATTAACTGTTCACTAAACTCGCCTCGCAATTGCGCCATTGTTTCGCGTCGGCTGGCTTTAGTTCTTGCACCAGCTGTATCTTAAAAGGATTTACGCCCAAATCCTTCCGCAAAATTTTCCACGTAGTGCTGTAACAAAGGCCTAACTGCTGGGAACGGCGCCGAATCGACATTTCGCGGTCTTCTGTCACACTAGCTGATACGGCCGCAATATTTTCTTCACTACGCACAGTACGTAAACGTGTTGGTGGTTTAATGTCCAACAAAGTAAATTTGGTGCGAAATTTGGTCACAATCTTCCGAATAGACTGCTCAGAAGGTCGAGAATGCCGATCATAAAATGGAAGCAGCGCGCGATGAACATTTCGAACCGAGCACGAATTTTGATAGTAAAATTCAATAATTTGCAAGCGTTGTTCATTTGTAAGACGATCCATGGTTAAATTGCAAACCAAACTGAAGCTGTTTGACAGTGACACAAGGTACTAAACACACGTCAGCTGTCAAAACCAGTGTTGCCAAAACCAAACCAGCTAAAAAATCACCCTTTAGTATTATGGTACTGAAAAGTCTCGTAGTCTCTTATTGTCTAAATTTGTTCCTATATGGATTTCATTTTAACCCTTAAATGCCCAACGACACCGATTTGTTTGGGAAAAATATATTATATGTTAAATGAAACATAAATATTGAATCAGGTGCCGAAAAAAAATAAAAAATTTTTTTTATCAAGTTATTGATAAAAAACCGGTTGTATCTTTAAATATACACTGGGCATTAACCCCCTCAAGCGCGTTCTGAAAATGATTTATTATGAATACATTATATCATTTCACATAATATAATTACATCCGCATGATTTTTTTTATCAATTTAGTGCTACGAATTCATAAGATATTTGATAAAAAAAACTAAATTTTTTTAAGTTTTGCTAAAAAACATTGCAGCCAGTAATTGTTTAAATAATAATTGCAATTTGATAGTTAAGAAACTGAGTATTTTATTGGAGATAGAATTTGAGTCAATAAACCCAAAAATATAAACTTCGAAGCTTAAATGCTAATATGCACGAAGATATCATGTTTTGAATGGTTGTATCTTTAAAGATACACTGGGCATTTAAGGGTTAAGTTAAACATGTCGGTACTTGTAAGTACCGTCGGTCAACAAAAGGTTAAGTCTAGAAAATTGTCAGCCCAAGGAAGAATGTTAACATTCCTTAAATTTATTATATATAAAGGTGTTGGAGAAGACTGACTTTGCAAATAAGTCAAAAAAACTGTATGGTAAGTACTGGTTGAAGTTCATTATTTTGTACGATATTTTGCAAACAAAAATTTAAACCATGGCAGTGTTCCCAATTTTTTGGCGGAGTACTGTACTCGTATATGTAAAAGTAAGGTTGCATAATAGAAGGATTCAAAAAAAAACTATGCTATCATCTTATTGTGGGTAGAAAATCTTAACTGAATCAAGCAGATCTTGGGACCTACAGCGCAGAGTGAATTGTTAAAAATGGTACTAAGTTCTAGCAAAAATGTAGCAAATGTAGCAACTCCATAGATTAGATCTTAGTACAGTGGTAGAATCATATGAACATAAATATTTTCTTTTTTTTGGTTTCTAAACCTTAACAGCAATCTCCAACCATAGAATTTTGTTCTACATATTTTTACGCTGAATACCTTAGGGAGTACCCATGAACCCAACTACTAGAACAGCTTATCTGTTCACTTTTGAGTTCATTGCTTTCGAAATTCATGAACCCGTCTAACATAATCACAGCATGCTTATCGCTAATGATAAGTTCAAAATGTAAACGTAAACATTGTGCATTGATAGTTATTTGACGGGAGCCGATGCACGAAATTTTGACAGTCGACGTATCAGGAATAACGAATCAGCCAGATAATCAATGATATAACTTCTGACGTCTAGTGTCAGAGTTATAGCAATGAAGCTCTAGCTATATGCAGACAAATTACGTAAAATTTGTACATCTTGCTATGCAGAAAAAACACCTTCGTGGTTGTTTTCCCCCCCCCCCCCCCCCCCTTATAGTGAATTATGTTATTTTGTGTTAGTTTATTTGTATCATGTATCTTTGAATTTTCAATTCAAAACCTTTACAAAAAACACACAATAGTAAGTAAAGGTATTGTGTGTGATCTCGGTAATTGTATTACTTTTCAATGTTGTCCGTTAACAATGTTTACACGGTTTCTGACCTTGTTGGCTACACACTGCATAATTACTGGAAAAAAAGGAAAATACAAACGATACAGAGATACATATGTACATACATACATATAATGTAGGTATGTACAGTGTACATACGAGTGTATGCTTTGTTACGAATATACCTACATCATAAATAACACTAATTGTAAAAATTTGTAGATGAAGTACAATTTGCAGCAATTACTATTCACTTAAATAATTAGTATTTTTTTATATTTTTATTATTATAAAGTGAAGGTGTTGGAAAGAGGTAGTAAAAAAACATATTTATGCAATGGAAAATCATCTTAAGTTCCTATTTCACCGAACTTGATTGATGATTACGGTTTCTGTTACCCGAGTTCAAATCAAAGATGGTCTAACGATAGCTCAACCCAGCTTATTTTAAACTAGCTGACCTCCGTCGAGAACGACGAACATTTTTACAGAGCTTAATGGGCAATAATATATAAGAAAATGACTGTGTAAATTATATTTACCAATAAAAGCTCAGTGTAGTTAGAAGATTCAATGCCTACCTCTGAAGATAAATAATTCGTTATTCATAAGTACTCGTATATTCCTTTCGCGTGCTTGTAAGCGCCGCGCCGTATAAACTAAGTTTGAATTCATAGCTATAATGCAGAATTGAATTGAGAGAACTGAAGGAAGGAAAAAGACAACAACAGCACTATCAGCACCTTTAGGCCCACATCATTACCATGTTCTTTTTTTCGACATTTCCTTCTGTTGCAAATCATGCTTTCGTTGTATGGGCGGCAGATTTTGAATTCGAAAACTAGAGAAATTTAATTCAATCAAAACTCAATCAATATTATGTACCCACTTTCAGCCCCATTATTAGCTGTAGCTAAATAAATATTTTTGAAAATTCCGCGCACTTTTGAATAATTTGTTCCTCAAATTTATTTATAAGATGGATTGTTTTTTTTTTTAGCCAAACCTTATTCATACGCTTCCACTTTCATACCGAATTGTATTGCAAGAGGAGCAAAACACGCGAGTGATATATGTACATATGACAGGCAGGAGGATTTGACATCAGCACTTTTCTGAAAAACTAAGACCTTGGCGGAACTTTGAATGATGAGAAAACGAAGTTAATAACGATTGGTTTGAGTGATAAATAAACAATCACTAAGGTCTAGGAGATAAGCGAAGTGGACGTCTTTTTTATTTTTGTGCCCATTTCATCTAACTTTTATTGTAAGCAATCCAACTGTAATATTTTAATTATGTAGCTTTTGACATTGAAAGTGCAATGTAGTGCACCTTCATTCGTTTTAAAATTATTAGTAAACAATAGTTTATCCTGAGCATCATTACAAAAGTTTTTTTTTGTATTTGTCCCAAAAGTAATCAAAAAGGAGGATTTGACATTTTTGCTGAAGGAGGAATTGACAAAGTGTCAAATCGTCAATTTTGAGTCAAAATAAAAATTGTGTGGTAAAACAACTTCTTACTTTTTTAGAATGTAAAAATGTCAAATATTTACAACAAAAAAAAAATCCCCACCTCAAAATCGATGAAACAAGTTTTCAATTAAGTTTTTATGAAATGTTTTTACTGTTGGTTAATTAATTTTGTTATTTAAATTCTATGTCGTTAAACTTAAATAAAAGTAGACTGAACTAATAAACAAAGATTGATATGCGTTAAAAATAAAAAAATAATTTATTTTTTGAACAAGAAAGCAATATAAGTTGTTTTATTATCCCTCTGTCAAAACCTTCTTCATGGTAGGAGGAATTGACACTTTGTAAGGTTTTGGAAAAAGCCTTACAACTCTGTTAAAAATATTTGTATCGATTAATCATTAATGCTTTTATATTGCTAAAATAATATTGTAACTTATGTAAATTTTAAAAATTTGAAATTGTTTTTGTATTTTAAGATATTTCCAAATGTTCGTTAACGTGTCAAAATCTCCCGACCTTACCCTACCGTTGTACAACTTTTTAGGCAAAAACCTGCTATGATATTTGATAGCATGTGTGTCTAGGCTAACCTAAATGTGAAATTTTAACAAAAACGTTGGAGCCGTTTTCGAGAAAATCCGCTTTTTATAAAATCGGTCCCAAATGAGGTATAGGTACCTTAATTTTTAGCGCTAGAATGAAAATTCCAAATTGGACTTGTGGTATAGTCCCACAGACCCCAGATACGAAGTTTCAAGCAAATACGCCCAGCCGTTTAGTCTCCAGTCCGGGATACAGCCGTGTTCACAGAATGAGCGTTACTGCTTTATTATATTTATATAGTACTAGCTGTCCCGCCCGGCTTCGCCCGTGTCCAAAAAATATAGTGTTACTTTCAATGCATACATTGTCGTTTAGTTCAATGAATCGGACGCTCTGTCTGTCTGTCTGTTTGCCTGTCTGTCAATCTGTCTATCTGTCTGTCATTCAATCTATCTGTCTGTCTATATTAATTGACCAAAATGTTTTATATACACATTTCACCTGAAATTACGAAATTTTGTATGACAAGTACCAGAACCGCCGGTTGTTGAGTAACCGCACTGATGCTATGTTGTATTCTGTATTAAGAAAAACGTACAATTTCATGAAAATCGGTAGAGCCGCTTCGGAGGAGTGCGACTTACAAAAAAATCATCACCAACTCCACACGATTGCCACTGTGTGCTGCGACTGTGATACACTATACACATTAAAAGTCACTCAGTATGATTTGAAAAAAAAATCAAAAACAAATGCTAGAAATACGAAAAGGAGTGCAATGAGAGAATTAAAAAAAAAACTCGTCATCAACGCCACACGATTGCCACTGAGTGCTGTGAATCAGCTTCTGTTTGAAAAAAAAAAAATTTAAAAAAAATGTTTTTGGAATGCATTTTGTACTATTATTCAGCTTCTAGTAATTGCACAGATATGATTTTGGTCTTAAAATCTGCGTATTAAATGTAGTTAAGCTGAGAATAAATATCAATCACATGGGAGAAACTGTTCTGAAGTAAGATGCGTTTGTTTGAAATTGAATTTTTGTTTTCTCATTTGTAGTCCCTTAAACTGTAAAACAAAAAATTTATCTAATTCAAAGCTAATTGATAAACCTTCTCCGAGAAATTAGTAATCTTATACCAAAAGAATAGTTAAAATCTATATAGCGGTTCTTGAGATCCTTTACTACAAACGTAATATGACACCGATCGGGACTTTGCTTTATACTATGTAAGGATGATAGTTTGTGGTGAGGATAACGAATAACACGATTTCTTGGCACATGCCAATTTAAAAACTTATGATTTACAGTGAAATCTCTCTTAAGTGGACATAGAATAACATGCACTAGATCAACCAGCGCGATGAAAATAATAGCAGGATTGGAAGCAATTCGAAACCTTCTGTTTCTGGATCTTTATATGCAGGAGATCGCAGCAAAGAGCGCTCTCAAGTCAAAGTACTGAAGGTCGAATGCATATGGACACACCAAGTAACTTGGCAATCACCTTGTCTGTCTGAAATCAATTCAGACTACACTATCCCATACGTAGCTTTTCGTGAGCCTTTCCTTTCAGGACGCATAAGTCCATCTACAGCGATGGGTCAAAGATGTACATAGGTATAGGATTCGTTTCCGCACCCAACATTCATATCGCGGAAAATTAACCTTCAATATAAAGCCCGAAAAGCGATAAATTGTCTAACAGTCTTACTGTTTTTATTTACAAGCTGAAGTTCATGCCATTCAAGTGTGCGCCAACGTCATCCTAGAATCGGGAATAAAAGGTGTCGTCATCCATATACTCACGGATAGTCAAGCAGCCATAAAAGCACTAGGCTTAGGCTCCAACCTGATTGACTCCAAATCGGTCCTGAACTGCTTCAATACTCTCCAAGACCTCTCCCATAGAAACAAAGTCAAACTTTGGTGGGTGCCCGGACATGAGGGTGTTGATGGAAACGAAAAAGCTGACGAACTGGCTAGAAAAGGTTCGGCCTGAGCCATTTTGTAACATTCCAAATTCAGCTATTAACTTAAAAATCAAAAATTGGGAAAACAACATGTGTATCTCTTATTGGGAAAATACCAAGGGTCTTCGTCAGGCTAAAAGAGCCAATAAACCCTTCCAAAATAAATCCAGAAACAACCTACTCCTCAGTAGAAATGATATCACAAGATTAGTGGGATTTCTATCAGGGCATTGCCATCTTCGATATCACCTAAACAAAATAGGTCTTATTCAGGAAACCGAATGTCGTCCTTGTATGGAAGACGACGAAACTGCGGAACATATTCTATGTGACTGCATGACACTTTGTGCCCTCAGGAGACAACACTTCCACAGAGAAATCCTAACTCCTATGGAACTTCGTAAAGTCTCCACCAGTGAGACCCTCAACTTTATCAAAAGAATTGAGCCTCTTCTGGTCCCCTAACCTGACTTCGTGGTACGATAGATCTTTTAGGTCGCGGTGCCCTCCGCAACTGGCGGGTCAAAATCAGAACCCCTTTAAAAAAAAAAAAAAAAAAAAACCGTATTTTAACAGTTTGCCCAGATATGAGAAAGTCGAAAAAAAACGAAAATCAAGCGGCAACACCCTCACATACTCAAATTCATTTAATGGTTCTCAAAGCACAAAATCCCAAAGCCCTTTAACAAAAACCACAGAAAAAACAGTAACGATTTGCTTTAACTTAATAATGGTGACACTATTTTGATGTTCAGGCAAGACAAAACAGTTTTACCAATATGACCTTTGAGGCGTTGATGGCGGCAACTCGACCATTGTGTCATCGACTGTGTGGCAGGCTGGTTATAATTAGATGCATGCGAATTTGAGTACAATTACAAAAAAAAAAAAACCTGAGTAAGTCAGAGGTTATTTCAGTGGCAATTTGAGTGCCATAAAACATGCACAGGCACCAGTGTTTAAAAAAAGCTCCTCCATAAAGCCTATATTGCCAATTCGGTTGGGACAGAGTATACATGTAGTTGTATAGACTAACTCGATGTCTTCAAGTTCAGGAGTTCAAGAAAAATATTTACATTATAAGCTTCGATAGATACTCGTGTATTTAAAATTTACATTTTTTTTTTATTTTAAGCTATCCTCCCTCTTTTGAGTGCCTGGATAAAAAAAAAGGATATCGGCCTTCAGTAGCTCCACAGGCACCAAAGGCACTTACTTAAGACAATAAAACAACAAAAAACAGCTGAAAAAACCCTCAAGGACTAAAAATAAAAAATACATAAATCGAAAAAAGAGTATCAACCGAAAATATTCCATCTGACGACGCAGCTCCTACGTCTTTTATATAAAATTTATTTTTATTATTTAAGAGTCACAGTCCAATTACAAGTGAACCAGAACGGGACGAGCGGGTGTTATGGAAATGACGCAGCAGCAACTTGTTTTCCTTCGTTTTTCATCATCACTGAATGAAAATTACTTTCGTTTATTTGTACAGGAGAAATGTTCACGGCTAAACTATAATCGAGCATTCACCTGCATTCCAATAAAAGGAGCCGTTGCTAACCCACCCTTAACGAAATCCACCTCCAGCGTTTCTTCTACGTCTGGGCAGAAACCAAAAATAAAAGAGAAACTTGAACACGGCAAACAAAATATAAATCGTAGTTGTGAGCTCTCCACCCACTCTGGCGAGCAGCCGCCCACAGTATATCCTTGAAAAAAGTATCTCATTCGTCCCCGCGCGTCGACGACGTTGTGGTTTTGGTGTTGTGTACGAATATAGTGTGGTACAAGCCATTTGTGTTTCTATGCTGGATTCGCCTGGAGTCTGCAAGATGGATGGATGATTGGGTGGTAATTTTCAGTACAAGACGACAAAAGGAAAACCGACTTTGATGAAAATGTAAGATGGAATTTATTATGAAAAAGGAAAGAAAAAAGACGAGCACGCACGAGTCGACTGATGGGTATAATGTCCTTTCCTTGGGTGAATTTTTTTTTTGTTACATGAAATATTAATATCTTTCTGTTTTTCTTATAACATCGTGTGTACGTAAGTAACGAAAGCGACAAAAGAAACCAAACAGCGCAGAGTGTGTGTAGGTAAGAGTACTTCTTTTTAAATTTGAGTAAGAGCTCCACCACCAGCACAAGAATAACAGATGGGAACGTTGATGAAGAAAACAGCCAGCAGAGAGACGGATGTTTCTCTACCTCCTGCTGCCTCTGCTCTTCTAAAGTAAACAACAAACTTGACGAACAGTAATGCTATAGGAGAAGATGAAAGTAGAATTTTGAGTGAATATGCGAATAGAGATGTTAGGGGAAAATAAAAACGGACTCAAGACACGCTCGCTCCATATGTTTTAGAAGAACATTAAAAGAACAAAAAAAGAGTACATGGGAAGGTGTGCCTAAGTAGGTTCATACTAAATAGTGGCAACAAAAACAGTCGTTAAAATACATTTTCTATCAGCGTTGTCGTTGGGCCAATTTTGCGGCTATTTGCCACACTTTTTCCTGCTGCGCCACTTTTTTCTAATTTGCTAAAATATTCTACTTACGCATTCATTTTTGATATGAAGAAGTGCTGCAGTAAAAAAGGTTTTAACTTTTCGAACTCAAAAAATAATGGAACTGTTTTTTTCTTTAAAAGTAATTTTGTTAAAATTTTGTCTAAACGTTTTTGTTTTTAGTAGGTAATCACCCAAATTCTGAAAGTCGCATTTGAGAGTCGCATACGACCATACTCGTATTTTGTAATAGCGAATACATTACAAAAGACGAGTATTGTCGTATGCGGCTCACAAATAAAACTTTCAGAATTGGGGTGAGTGTTTTTTTATTTTTTGAAAATGTCTTAAGTTTGTTACAAAAAGTCAATGTTTGAAATCTACATATTTCTTTGTATAGACACATTTTGCACTCGTATATAAAAGTGCACAAAAAAAACCTATCGCCGCTTAACGAATTCATCACAAAAAATTGGCAGCACAGACATATTTATGACAGATAACGGCACTTGAGCTGTCAGTTGTTGCCAAAATTGAATAAAAAAAAATTATTTTGAGGAATAAAATTTTAAAAATGGAGAACTCAGGAGGTGCGCATTCTAATTTGTATATTTAACTAGCTGACCCGGCGAACTTCGTACCGCCTCAAAATTAATCAATGTTGTGTCAACAACAATCAATCAATAAATTGATATCAATTCAGTCGAAACATCAACAGAAATTTGGCCATTGCCAAGCGCCAGCAGTTGTTTCGAGAATTCAGGAGCCGATGGGTCGTTCTGGAATGCGGCTCTCATGTTCGTGGTCAATTTCAACTTCTTGACATGCCGCCACAAGGACGACGATTTCAGGCATGCATTGAGCTCATCGACAGCAATAGATTTCGGGATGACGGGAAGCGTTTGACGAAAATCTCCGGAGAGCAACATCATACATAGCCCCACCAAATCGTCTTGTGTACGTCGTCCAAGGTTTGACCGTCTAATAGGAGGCATTAGTCAAGCAAATAACTCTCCCTAAAAAACAACAGTCGTTTTTGACTAATCCTATTCAAAAGAACGCAATATCGCATTGAATTTCAATTGATCGTAATGCTTGTACCGTTGCGGATGTAATGGGTGATGTACGACTATCCGGAATCAGTGTAATGATACGCAAAACTCGAATCAATTGCAGCAAGAAAAATAGCACATTTGCTCAATAGAAAATGACAATGCGAAAAGGATACTTGTCAAATTGCGCACAGCCTAAGTAAACGTATAGCGCCATCTATCGGATTGTGGCATTGATCGCAGGACAGCGCCATCTATTATTTATCTTGTTAACTTTTCCACCCAAAATGCACGCAAAACGTTTTTTATCACAATGAATTTCACAATTATCCGAAACAACGCTTCATAACGAATTTTCCACCACATCATGCGATAAAATGCAAAATTTCGTCGAAAAAATTTTTTCGCGTTTTTCCGGGATTTTCCGAGTTTTCCACTAAGAATTTAATATTATTCCATTCGAAAAGTCATACCGGAATAATTGCACACAAAATTCCATACATTTCGATTTTTCCAATTTTCCGACTTTTCCGGAGGGTTTTCCCAAAATTTTGTTTCGTCAAAACCTTCTCCTGGCAATTACGAACAACTGAAAAAATGAAAAATTTGAGCCAAATCGGCCCAGCCGTTCTCAATTGATGAATTACTATACATTTTTTTACACCATTTTTGTATACATATGCATATGTATAGATTTCGATAAAAGAAAATATTTATTATCTAATGTGATCAATTTATTGCTTATTGACTAAACCAATCGTTGGCAAAAGAATAAATAAGATATGGAATAATGGTTTTCGATGGTTTTTTTTACGTTTGGGGTTCTCCGGTTGTCAAAAGAATGAACTTTTTTTTATAGGAATTCATCACAAAAGTAGAAATTTAGATTTGGTATCACTGTTCTTATATCCGGCGGCGGCGGCGAGTCTCTCTTCTAACTTGTATTTGACATGTAAATTTGTAAAATAAGCGTATATACACGTGAGTTACACATCAGCAGTAACAAGAACACTAGCAAAATAACATTCCTAATGAAATGGTGTAAAAATGACAGTGTGTAGCTTGGAATAAAAAATTACGATTGGAATGATGACGAGAATGATGAGAAATTGTTCGTGGATTTTGCTAGAATGATAGAGAATGATGCATGATAATGTCTATTCAATTTTGTTTTCAAGAAATATCATTCCGGGAATGATAGTGTATAGCCTACCTAGACCTAGAATGAAGTGATGAGAAAAGACAGTCTAGGAATGTCATTTCAAAAAATGACAGTATGTAGCCTACTTTAAAGCGAAAGAACAAAAATGGGATTAAAAATGATATTTTCCTTTTTCTTGCTGTTAGTCTGTTTTCTAGTTCCACTTGTTAAAACGTGTGAATACAGGGTGGTCCGGTTTGGGATACAGATTTATTGGTTCATGTTGTGCAAAAAATTGTATGAGCCGGTGGTCTTTCTTCAACACCCACTGATCTACAGAGTGTTTAAAAAATTTCCTTCAGAGAAGTAGGTACCAACAATTATTCAGTTATAACGTCTAGCGTATTTAACCTAGAAAGAGCATCCAAAGTGAGCTCGTTCGATAAACAATTGATTAATGTTATCACTTGCTAACAAGGGATACTATTCGGTAACTGAGCATCAAGAACGAGAGCAACATCTGGAAAAGTCAAGAGCCCTAGCTTCAAATAATATGCTAAATACTAAATTTAACGCTTCTGAAAATAATGCCGAAGAATTAGTAGTTATTGCCATGCAAGTTGCACATATTTTCCTCGATATTAAACACAATTTATCGTACAGTTCATTGTATTGTGAAAAAGATAATAAAAGCAAAGAACTGAATTACTTCCAATAATTTTTTACATAATATTTATTTCCTTAAATCGATGTCCTTCTTTTGCTTCAATCACTACAGCCAATGCTACCTAACCTAAGGTGAACGAATATGCATAGTCTTTGTCTTTTTAGAATATAACTGCATTTAATTCCATTTGCATCATTATTTCCGCTGCTTTTACGTTTTTGTGACCTACTTTATTGTGGCCGTATCGTCCGAATGTGAATACCGTAGTGCATGGTGTGTTTCAGTACTGATAGCAAGTTGTCTAAAAATTAGAGTACCTACCTTTCATCCTTGTGGAACCCCATGTTTCGCCTCTTTCGCACTTAAGTATTCTTTATGTCTTCTCTCTTTCACGCAGCTTTCGGCAATATGGAACCTCTTACTCCAACTTTTTCTAGCTGTTTTAAGATATTTTTGTGGTACAGCGCGTCCAAAGCTTGTTTTAAATTAACCAATTGAGCAATTACATATTGTTTTGTCTATTTGTAAAATTTCGATGTAGACCATTTATACTTTTATTTTGCCCAAATCCAAATTGTTTTTTTTGATGTTTAATTTAAACATCTAAGCGCGCGTTAGCAAGATTTCTAGTGGAGTAATTCCGCGATTTCGGGGAGAAATTCCGGGACGTTCTTGGTCAACTTTTATATATCACTTTTTATCCCGGAAAATGGCATGGTTTTCAGAAAATAGTGAAAATACTGCATATTGGGAGGGAAAATTATAGTTATACAGCCCTAACTCAATAATGGCTTATCGGATTGAAAAACAAAAAAATATCTGAAATTAGTAAATTTGTCCCTGATTCATTTGATAATAAAACATTCTCCTGCGTTGTCCTGAAGCTGAGCAATGTTCAAAGGAGGAATCACAAGCTCTTGCGCTAGCGATTTCATTATATGTATGTATAGATATGTAGATGAGGCGGTTTTTTTTTTGTTTCGTGATGAGATGACAGAACAGAGTACATATGTATATACCTACAAGCTGATTATTATTTATGTAAGAACTTGGATGAAAAGTTTTTATAACCGCGGCGGTTGAGTGTGTAGCGCGTCGGTTTTTGTACTGTTGGCGCAGTACATATACAACTGAGTTTAGGGGTCCCAGGTTCGTTTCCTGGCGTCGGCTGCTGCGAATGGAGTGGATTCGATGAGTATATACTATGTGATCGGCTTGAATTTTATCGAACATAGACTAGTTATAATTTACTTTCTTTCCAATAAAGTGGAGCTACATCTCACGGTTCGAAAAAAAAATGTCTCCGAAACATTCATTTCTAACGAAATAAAAATAGAATAATCAGTTTCAAAAGCTTATGTTAAAACCTACTGCGAAGGCATTAAACTGGCAGTCGGATGGTCGTGTGACTGACGAAATTTATCGCAAAAAAAATAATAAGAAACATCTGGAAAACAAGGACAAAAAACTTTCAATAATACACAACTCTCCAGTTATCCTGGACACCACCACCACCCATAGAGTTATTTGTTATTTGTTATTTGTTATTTATTTATTTCATGACATTAAGTATAACAAGACAATGATATGAGTCTTTTAAATCTATACCTAATACAAAATTGTGGTTAGGTTAATAATAAAGATATTAAATTCAAAATTAAATTAAATAAAATTTAAAAAAAGAAAAGTTAAGATAAAAATAAAACAAATAAGCAAAAAGAAAAGTGAATAAAAATAAAAGAAAAAGAGAGAATAGTGCATGTTTTGAGTATGATGAAGAGTGAATTTATCTTCCGTAGTGACTTGAGAGTGCCTTCCTAAAACTGCTACTGCCGTTCAATCTTCTTAGTTCAGCTGGTAGTGAATTCCACAGACTGATAGCGTATACAAAGAACTGTCTCTTTGAGACATTATAACTAAATGCAGGTAGTATCATAGCTCTGCTTCTTTGTGACACAGGGAAAGACAGTCTCTCGAAGAGGTACTCAGGTGATTTTGTTTCCATTATTTGAAAAAGAAAGTTTAAAATACCGAAGTTAAGGTAGTTCGTTAGACTCATACCGAAAATACTGTCAGTGTATCTGGAAACATGATCAAATCTGCGTAGGGCATATACAAAACGAACCACATTATTAAACGCAACTTGAAGCCTTCTTTGGCTAACACTATCAAGGCCGCAAACAATTAAATTTCCATACAATAAGGTTGGAAGAACAAGCGATTTTGCCAGCATTAGTTTAATTTTGATTGGCAGACAGCTTCCAGACAGGTGAAGAGCTTGCAATGCTCCATATGTTTTCCCCACGACACGGGATATGTGGTCACTCCACGTCAGAGTTTGGTTGAAAGTTACTCCCAAATTTCTTACTGTCTTACAGTATTCGAGTCTTGAGTCATTTATAACCACACTGGGCAGCGAAGAAGTGTCAATAACGTTTTTGCTGATAATTATAGCGTTACTTTTCCCAGAATTTAGTCTTAGCTGATTTCGCTCAGACCAATTTACCACATTTAGGAGGTCCTCATTGATACGAGCTGTTGCATCTTCTACTAATCCGATGGGGTAGCTGAGATAAAGTTGGACGTCATCAGCGTACATGTGGATATTGCAATGCTCAAGTACCAATGGAAGATCGTTGTTGAACATGGTGAAAAACAATGGGCCTAAGATTGACCCCTGCGGAACACCAGCATAAGTAGGAAGAAAATCAGACAAGGTATTGTTGACGGTCACAGCTTGACTTCTTCCTCTTAAGTAGTCTTGAACCAGGTTCAACGCAGTGGTGTCGAAGTGGAAGTTAATTTTTAACTTGTTCAAAAGTATATTATGCGGAACAGTGTCGAACGCTTTGGAAAAATCCAACAGCACCAAGGTGGTCACATTCCTTTTATCAATTTGTAGCCGTATGTCATCAACGATTTTCAGAAGTGCGGTGGAACAGGAATGCTGAGGTCTAAAACCAGATTGATGTGGTGTGAGTAGGCGATAAGTGGACAAAAACTCAGAAATCTGCTTACTCATTAGCTTTTCAAATACTTTTGAGATAAATGGAAGAATTGAAATAGGCCGGTATTCTTTGGATGTAGAGCTGGAAGTTTTTAATATGGGAACAACTTTTGAAAATTTCCATAGACTTGGGTAGCAAGACGTTGTTAATATTGTGTTAAAAATGTGGGTAAGATAAGGTGAAATTTGAAGAAATATTATTTTAAAAAACTTCGGGTGCATATTATCTAGACCGATAGCTTCGGATTTTATAGCATGGACCGCATTGCTAACTTCAACTTGATCTACCCTGTTAAACCGGAAATCATTTGAACTACTAGGAATGTTATTGTTGGTAGTGTATGCTACCTCATCTCTTGGGGGGTCCCCTGAAGATAACCTGACAAATTCTTTATTTAGCTCATTGGGATCGCAGCCATCGAGAGCTTGGTTTGGCTGTTTGGATAGAAGGTTAAGCTTCTTTAGGTTTCTCCAGGTTTTTCGAGTTGAAGTATTGCGAAATTTAGAGGTAAAGAATTTCCTTTTCGATTTCCTTATCTCGAGGATTACATGGTTTCGCAGTTTTTTGAACTCCGTGTAGAGAATAGGCAATTTAAAGCGTTTCCAGCGTTGGTAAAGTATGTTTCTCTGTGAGATCAGGCTGTCAATTCTATCGCTGTACCACTCACACGGACTATTTCGTATTGTTATTATTTTCATCGGAACATGAGTTTCGAATAAATGATTAACAGCCGATGTGAAAAATTGAACCTGCTCGTTGACTGACGCTAAGGAATAGATCATGTGCCAATTAAAGTTAATTACATGATGTAGTTGTTACAGTTATGTAGTTGAAACCTATCACTACGCCGATCTTTATGTCTCTCGATCTTTTCCTTCTTGTGCTCCCGCTGTGTGTAAACATTATAACGGTATTCATATATAGGGGTGTAATTTATAAAAAAAAAAATTGAAACCGGCCTTTAGTATGAGATTTAATTTTTTTTCCCAGACTCGTGTATTAGACGGACAAATAAGGTTTAGAGCGATTGATTGCTGACGCTCATATTCATCATTTTGGTTACCCTGGCTGATTTTATTTATCTTAATTGATTTTAGTAGCAATAATCGAAGATGCGTTTCCTTTCAAAGAAATTGAATACTTTATTCAGCACCAATTAGGGACCAAGTTCATAGTCTTCTACAGCTGCAGAAAAACCACATTCTTAACAATCATATAAGTTCTATGACCTTTTTCGAAAACGGGAAAAAAAACCAATAAATAATTATACACACATTTGAGTGTGGCTATGTCGTTTGTATATCCACCGCTAGCGGCATGCTGGTTAATTGTTACCACAATACAACCACCATAAAAATGATAAATCAAATCAACGCCGATAAAGCGTATCACAATTGAATTTGAACGAAAAAAAAAGAAGAATATCCCATCGACTTTTGAGTTCTCAGAGTCGTATCCGTCGATCTATTCAAAGCCACCGCCAATTTGTAACACTCATCGAGTGCTATGCCTTTTTCAATGACATAGGGCGCCTGTAATATCTTCAAACCCCCACCAGATAAATAACTGATAAGCACTAATAGTCGTTGTGTATTTACAGAAAGGAAACCAGTCAAAGTGACATCCATTGGCGACAATTTTATCATCTTCAGCAAATAAGATAAGAGCAGGATGCCAAAAGTTACACCAAAAAAAAGGTCCACCTGTCACAGGGATAGTACAGCATAAAATGTTATCTTCTGTTTGCATCGATATTGATTACAAAATTCGACAAAAAAAAAGAGAAACAAATTACAACTTGTAGCAGAGCAAGCAACATTTCTGTACCGAGGCCACACAAGAAGTGTGTCCTTTTGAATTTTGAACAGGAGCCAAACGAAAAACCATTGCGAGGAGACAGTTTTATCCTTAGTAATATGAAAATCGTTGTTTGGAAGATAACGTTCATAAAATGAGCAAAACAAAAAATTAAATTGAGTTGTCATCTTGGCAAAGCTGGCAAAAAAAGCAATAACAGGCGGAACGTCTGTCGGCTAAAGTGTTATTACTCGAAAATCGACGTATTCTGTATTTTCATTTAATTTTTTTTTTGGAATTTTACGAAAGCTTGATAGAAGCTTTCGTAATGAAACCTAAGCATATTATAAAGCGAAGTACCCGCCCATCTGCAGTGTATCAGCATGAGAGTTTTTATACTGAAACGAAGTATTATTTAGTAGAAAAGTGAATTTGAACATGCATACATTCAATGTTTTCAGAGTGATATTGGCGATTATACTTGGACTGGTATAAATATAATAAATATTCTAGTCAGGACTAACACCATCTGTCCTTCAATAGACATCTGTTAGCGTATTACCATACTGCTTATCAGCACAGACATCGGTCGCTCTGCCATAGTCTGTGCTGAGCTACATATTGCTCCTCGAATCTCAGAAAAGCTAAAGCGAAATACATGCTACCACGGACTGCTCTGTGATCATATGCGGTTTGCTTTTTTAATTAATTAAAAAGCTGAGCAAACAATGTGCTACTACAGATTGCTCTGCGATCATATGCGAAAAATCTAAAACGGAACGAATTCACGGCAGCTCTTAGCTTATTTGTTTGTAATTATTTCGCCTTAAATAAATTTCTGCGTTCACTATGGGGCACTGGGCACCGTAGCGCAAGTGGTTAGTGCGTTGGACTACTGAACCAGCGGTCTTGGGTTCGAATCCCGCCGCAAACACCTACAAGTTTTTCACAGTGCCCACCTCTTTCAAATGTCTGACAAGCATCAAAGAGTATCATTTGTCACGATTGAGCTTCTCAACTCGCCGTTCGGAGTCGGCAAAAAACTGTAGGTCCCTTCCATTCATGCAAAAATATAACACGCACACACAAATGGTTGCGAGAAGCAGGCCCAGGTTCACCTCGAGCTGTAGCGCCAACTAAGTAAGTAAGTTCACTATTTTGCTTTATTTTATTTGGCAAAATATTAATATGTATTTTTAATTTGTTTAGCTTTCATTTTATCACATGTAAAAAATTTCGCGAAATTTGATTTCGTAAGAACATGACAACCGACAGGCACACGAAGTGTCTGTTACCGCAGGTACTTTGCTCTTAAATTTCAGAGCAGAATATATGTATATCAACTCAGATAAATAGCGTTTGCTCTGATGTAGTATATAGTCTGCCTTCCACTTGAATAAGCATACTATAATCTATTGCAGGGCGACCGATGTCTGTGCTGCTATAGAGTATGGCAATACGCCATCTGTTACCCTTCTATTAATTTGTCAAAATAACTGCAGCTGTCCTACCTCCCTATATGGATGTCTATGTCATACAAATGTACTGTCTAAATTTCAGTGCTTTAGGTCCAGCGGTTTGGTCTATGCGTCGTCTGTCAGTCAGTCAGTGCACAGTTTTATTTTATATAGAGATAACGATATAGAACAAACGAGAACAAACAGCCAAAGAAACCAAAATGATTGACATTTCGATTATTTTTTGTTAGTGACATTTCAATTCGAATTGTGGCGACATCTAGGGCAAGATAGCATGGAATCTTCGTTTTTGAGATTTGTGGCGACATCTGAAGGAACGTGGAATAATATCATCGTTAAGTGCAGGTCCCCTTAATTGGTGGACTGACCTAAATAATTTAGAACCTGCTCGATGTGTTTACACCGATGATACCTAGACTGTAACTATGCTTAGAATGCGATATAGTCGTAGGTATAAACTAGTAGGCCATTGATATTGAATTTTTATGGATTCGAGTTTGGAGACATCCTTTAAACAAAATGAGTTGTTTAACACCAACTGAGAAAGAAAAATGCCACTGCTACCTAACCTTACCTCATATGTAAATCAATCCTTAGTTACTAACTAAAAAGGAAACTAGGACTTGTATAGTTACAGAATTTGTGAATAATTATATCTCCAATAAAAATGAGTTTCTGGTCAATGTGTTTTATTATTGACTAGCTGTTGCCTGCCCGGCGTTGCCCGTGCTTTGAATCAGTCGCGTTGTTTGAATATAGTTTAATAGAAAGGAAGTAGTAGGAATCGATATTATTTAAATTAAGTTTCTAAAGAATTCTGAAGTCAATACATTATAATCTGAACTTAGTGGTTGTTCCCTATAGATAAAACGATTGCATAAAAAAGTGATGGAAATGTAGTATGCCTGTGTACAAACACATCTACGCACATATGTATGTACATAATATGTATTTTATGAGCATCAAATAATGGTACTTTCTGGTCTCTTATATCTAGGAGTTGTACTTAATGTTCATAGTTAAAGTAACATTATGTTAACGCCGAAGATATTAGGCTTTGATGTAAGCATAAATCGTGGAGTAACTGGTAAGGTTTGTCTGAAACTATTTACTGATTTTAAAACTCAACAACGCCTACCTACCTCTACTACAATATATGTATTTGTGAATTGAAATAAAAGGTGAAACTTTATTCTTAGGTTACCACTGACTTAACCTTAAGGACTTAAGGTAACCAAATACCGCTGTAAAGTGACAAAAAAAAAAAGAAAGTAAAAAGAATCATACATTTCCCCCTATTCCGTCGATCTAGATCCGAGCGCTGACGAAGCAGAAACACAACTAACTAAAGTCGGTAGCAAATATCAGCAAAATCATCCCTCCTCTACTTTGTCCCACAAAGCATTAATATTAACACGAACAACCCTCTCTCAACAGAATGACGATCAATAGGCGTGTTTTTTTGAAACGTAGCTAGCCAGTCGTTCATTTAAACGATTCCCAGCCAGCCGAACCCAGCTGACTTACCTCCAAGTTGGTGTGTGTGATTTCGGTCATATGCGTGTGATTTCGATCAGCTGTTAAGTGTAAACTGTCAAAGTATTCGGCATTCAACAAAATCGATTTTTTGTTATTTTTTGTGAAAACAATTAATTTCGGTATTTTATTCAATAGATAATTTACATAAAGTAATATCAAATCATAATAAAGTGGATTATTTCAGTGAAACATCATTTAGTAATTGAAATTATATAATTTTCGTACACGGCAGTCTGTCAAATGTTCTACAAATCGCTTTCAGCACCCCCTGACGATGAGTAGACGTAAAATTCCTAGCCAGCTGCTTTTGGCTGCGGATAAAATCAAGAGTTGTAGCCAGCTGGTTGTTGTATTTGTTTTACGTGTGAAATTTGACTTTGCTAGCAACTACTGGCTAGCTAGGTTCCAAAAAAACACAGCTAATGGCAATGGTTTCCCATCATTCAATGCGCGTATGGGTAGAAAGAAAATTAAAGAATAAGCCATAGCGATATGGATTTGTGCGAAGAGAAGAGCATAACATCTACAGAAACAACCCTCTCCCAACTGAATGACGATCAATGGCAATGGTTTACCCAAAAATAATGAGCAAATAATGAAAGCGAAAATTGGAATTATGTGAATTATGGAATCAAGGAATTGTTTTTTTTTGTATAAAAAGTAACCTAATCTCTAATCCAGGAAGTACATTATCTATTCCCGAAAGTTTCATTGAAATCTGTTAAACCGTTAAAGTGTTATTGAGCAACAAACATCCAAACATCCAAACATCCAAACTTTCACATTTATATATTAGTAGGATAGGATAGGATAGGATAGGATAGGATGTGTAAACATCTAAGCGCGCGTTAGCAAAATTTTTAGTGGAGTAATTCCGCGATTTCGGGGATAAATTCCGCGAATTTGGGGACGAAATACCGAACGGTTACGAAATTTGAAACTCAAATTTCACAGCAGCTCGATGAAATATTGACATATTGATTGTTTATGTTCCTGGCCAACTTTTATATGTATATCAGTTTTTATCCCGGAAAATGGCATAGTTTTCAGAAAATAGTGAAAATACTACATATTGGGAGGGAAAATTATAGTTATACAGCCCTAACTCAATAATGGCTTATCGGATTGAAAAACAAAAATATAGGTGAAACTAGTAAATTCATCCCTGATTCATTTGAGATATAAAACATCCTCCTGCATTGTCCTGAAGCTGAGCAATGTTCAAAACCATTATTCAAAGCAATTTTCTTTCAGTGGAGACCACTGCCAGCAGTCGGGCAGCAGTGGGTATCGTTGCAATAGTGTGTGTGTGAGTATGTGTGCGCGCTAACATGATCATAATGCTTTGCATTTCAATGTTCTGCAATCATTATCACCATTTGCGGCTCTCCCACTCAACCAATCTTAACAAATGAGGTGTCAAGAGAAAGAGGACTTTCTAGAGCAATGACTTGGATTTTTAGTTTATAAATATTATTAACAATCTCGCATGTAGAAAATCTACAACCTATTTATGAATAAAATGGCTACCTACTGGCCTCTAGTGTCCTAGTGGCACCTTGTTCCAAAAAATAAGAGCTACTTTTCGTGATACAGATCCTGATAAATAATAAGATTAAACCCATTTGTTCCCATGGTTGCGAATTAGATACATACATATACATATACATATAGAATATAGATGAAGCGGTTTTTTTGGTTTTGTTGTTGTTTTTTTTTTTTGTACTATTTTTCTTATTCGTGATGAGATGACAGAACAGAGTACATACATACCTACAATCTGATATTATTTATGTAAAAACTTGGATGAAAAGTTTTCATAACCGCGGCGGTTGAGTCTGTAGCGCGTCGGTTTTTCTACTTTTGGCGCAGTATACAACTGAGTTTAGGGGTCCCAGGTTCGTTTCCTGGCGTCGACTGCTGCGAATGGAGTGGATTCGATGAGTATACATACATTCATATATGCGATTGGCTTAAATTTTATCGAACATAGACTAGTTTTAATTTACTTTCTTTCCAAAAAAGTAAAACTACAAACCCCATTCCTGTGATGTTTACACATAGCTCGGGACTGTTGGATACAGTCGTATAATTTTTTTATATCTAAGTACGCTGAAATCTTCCTTGAAAACTCATGTCTGCGCTGTGAAAAATTATAAACTCAAGGCGCTCTTAAAGTATCAATTATCGATAAATAAGGGAATACTATCTCAGTAATTTGTTATACAGTGGAATCTCTTTTAGGTGGACAGCCAAGGCACCGGAATTTTTTTTGTCCGTTGTCCGTTGTCCGTTTATAAGAACGCATTTTGTATGGAAAATCAGAAATTGGTTCTCCAAAAACGTGTCCGCTGTCCGGTAATGCGAGTTGTCCGCTAATCAGGGTGTCCGCTAATGAGAGATTTTACTGTACTGTACTTGTGGTATATTGTGGTGGTATACTGGGATTGAGACTGTTTAAGTGCTCTCTGGTTATTACTCCATTATTTTTCTCAGTTGTTCCAGATTTTGAATTTCTATCGTTTTGTGATCGAAAACCAACCACCTTTGGTAGGGTGCCCACAGGTTCTCGATAGGATTTATGTTTTAGCTGACCAATCCAATGCTCTGAATTCATGTTCTTCAAACTTTGCTTCTAAAGCACAAACTGGAAGTGTGGTAGTGCTACAAAAGAAGGTTTTCATCCTCATATCGTGTTATTAAAGGAAGGAAATGTTCCTCCAATACATCTTGATGGAACTTGCTAGCCTCCATTCTCCCAGAATTAAAGACTATTTACGTCTCAACTCCATCGTTAGGTCCTGTGTCACATGATTTTCCTCTTTTTTTTCCTAAGATCATGCCAAACGTACTTACGTTACATGGGTGTATAGTGCTAACACTGTACATACATAGAAATGCAGGAGCCTAGCGCAGAGCTGTGCCTTGTACTATATTCTACTTTAACTCTTCGCGATAGCACTTCACAAGATTGAATTTAAGTTGTACTTAGCTCGAAAATCAATTAGACAATTAAATAGCATGTCGCTTAAATGTAGCGGTAGCTCGACTTGCTTTCTAATGGAAGTTATAGCCGTCGCATCCTGCATGAAAAAATTAAAGGTCTCAAGTCGCTCAGTTGGTGTGCTTCTCATGGTACTAAAGTCTTTTGATTACTTTCACATATTTTATTTAATTTTCTTTAGCATCACGACTCGAGCTTTGATCTGTAAATAGCGTTTTTTTTTTTAATTCAAAATTGAAATCCACAGCACTGACTCCGCGTGGCACTGTTTCATTTGAGCATTTAATAATTTAAATCATTAAAAAATCTCAAGAATCCTTGCGATGGCAAAAATTAACTTAGAGTGTAATAGTAGTAAACTACAAATATTTTCGTTTCTTGATTGTTTTGCAAATAAAACTCGATTTGTAAAAACTCCAATTTATTTACTTAGAGAAGTAATTGATTGATCAAGTATGTGGATGAGTTCATAACTACTTGTAATGGAAAAAAACTAAAAATTCAACAAATGCGACTCATCTTACGAGTATGGCAACGGCGCAGTGCGCCGTAAATGAATTACTTATCGATTAAATTCACATTATTACACGGATATTTATGTAACCAAAGATAAGATATACAAAGAGGAATTTCGATTAGAAAAAAATGCAATAAATGCTTAATTACATTTTATTGAATCACTACGATTTGTTTAACAAATACATGTTTAGATAAGATATTTGTAGGTTTGTACGAGTGGGTACATACTCGTAGATACTACATAAGAATGGTATCACATGAAACATCGCCACCTGCCGTGATTGTGCGGAATTATTGACCGCCGCGCCGCTCGTATATTGTTGGATTACTGATAATTTAATGAATATCACAAATTGAAGTCTTAAAAATATTCGTTTAAGCATGTAACCTTGAACTTAAATATAAGGAGAGAGGCAAAGTTCTGGTACACATCTCACATCATTCTTAAGTTCAACTAGAGACAAAGATACTGCGATTCGATATTTTCATTTACGTAGTGACGTAGTTGGTGTCAATTTGGTAGTTTTTGAAAAAAAAAGATGCGTTTCTGTAGCTTTTAATCTAAAGGTATTTATTTCAGAACAATAGGTAAAAATGGAGACGAGAAAGACAAAGTTTAGTGACATAAACTCGAATGAAGTTCCACCGTCAACACAGGTAGAAATTCGTTTTTGCCATTCTCTTTGGATCGAACGGATCGTCAACGTCAACTTACGGAATAAATGCACTATCTCTTGTTACTATTTCAAAGTGGTTTCGAAGATTCCAGACTGGGCATTTTTCTGTGGAGGTCGAATCTGGTGAAGATCGGCCCGATCGACGATACAAATGTGGCCCTGGTGAAGGCTAAAATAGACGAACATGCCAGGATGACATAGGAGATGCAGCGGATGAACTGGGCTTGAATGCCATGGCTGTGCCACGAATTTTAGATCCGTACCTGAAATATTCGAAGAAGTCAGCTTGATGGGTTTCAAAAAATTCGAAGTTCATATTGGTGAACGTACCACATGGTCAAACGGCGGACCTAGCCTAGAGCCAAAATGTCTAGTATGGTACACTGATGAATCGAAAATGGCCTCTGTTGTTGGTTCTGGGACTTTCGGGCTCAGTACCAGAATTTCCGCACCTTTTGGATCATTCCCCAGCATGTTTTAAACTGAGGTCCACACCATTGAGATATGCGTCTTAAATAACATTAAGAGAGGCCCTAACATAAATGTCTTTAAAGACAGTCAATCCGGACTAAAAGCTTTGAGATCTTCTCTTTGGATTCAAGATTGGTAAAGTGGAGGTTCAATGCTCTCCCATTCCCTAGCTGTAGCTACTCACAATGCGGTCAAACTTTTCTGGGTGCCTGGTCACAGAGGCATTGAAGGAAATGAGATTGCGGATGAGCTGGCTTGTTCCAGCTCTACTGCCAAATTCTCAGGCCCGGAATCCATTTGTGGCATAATCTGGGCAACAATCCCGGCCTAAATCAACAAATCGCCGTCTCCGTCTCTCCCATTGGAGAGATGTCCCATGGTTTAGACAAGCCAAACCCACCACAGGGAACATCTTAACTACAATAAGAAGGATATTAGGCATCTAACGAATTTCGTCTCCGGTCATTGCCAGTTACAATACCATACAAACAATTCAGGCCTGTCTAGCGAGACCGATTGTCGACTCTATTTAGAAGAGGTCGAGACTGCCGAGCACATTCTTTGTGATTGCCCAGCACTTTTCGGGGTCAGCGGGGTACCCTACATAAAGAACTTCTCAGACCTTATGACTTAAAAAATGCGTCAATCAGGGACATTCTAACCTTTATTAGCAAGGTGGTATACCTCTTGGACTAATTAGAATCCTATGCTATAATAGATCTTTTAGGTCTCAGTATCTGCCTTGGGGCAGGATCCATTAAAAAAACACAAACCACAGTGGTGAGCATTGCCTTCTGCAATTGACTTATTCAAGTCCTTTAGAAGTTCGCATAATAAAATTCCGATGACATGATTCTATGTACTTCACTTTGTAAAAGTTCATTGCAAAGAAATGTAGTTTGAGTAAAAGAGTGACAATAATTTGCCAAATAATTGGAAAATGTGTTTGGACAACAAAAGTGCGGTCATTCGAGTTCTAAATTGGGCGTAGTTCAAGCTACGGAAAAAAGTCGCGCCACGCCTTACAAAACTATCTGTAAGAGGATAATCAATCTACCTTCAGAGTTAAGTATCAGAGATACCATCTGCCTTGGTTGTCAGGCCGATGTTTGGTCGGTACAATTGGACTTAGTTCAAAAAGAGAAAACATGAACTTTTAGCTTGGAGTCTGAAAGTGAGTGACAATCAATGAATGTGACCGATTGTATCACGTACGAATGAATCACTGACAAGAAGAGGGTACTGGTAATGTCTGCATAAAAAATATCTTATATAGCTCGTAATTGGCATTGGAGAAGTCTACGAAAGTCTGGCTGATACGATGGTTCGAAATAGTGAGTTTAGTCCAATGACTATGCACTATAATAATAGCAAACATTTGAAAAACAATACAATACAATACAATAATAATCGTCACCCGTTGTGAGTCTATGACAGACATCATATAAAAAAAAATTAAGGTCGCCTCTTACACTCAACTATAATACTCGTACCACTCAAAATTATTACGCACCCAAATTGAAATGTAACCATGCCCATCACAATGAGATATGTATTACCATTGTTGTTGTACTCCGCATTAAGCATTTTTTCAGTCTCAAGGTGAAAATTAAAACAACACTAGACAAACAATTGAAAATACTAAACAATACTACGTGTCTTTTGTAGCGTCCGAGTACAAAATTCATTGCACTTTGAAGACACATTTGAAGCACTCAACGCATGTTGTTGCATACGTACATTCTTTTGTGTGAGGCTTTGCTGACATCGTCATAACTTTGTCAGTAGAAGAACAAAACAACAAAAAAATAATATCACGATTACCATCGCATACATGTGTGTTATGGCGAAAGTATATATGTAATTTGGAAATAAGCAAAATCGGGCTATTTCAGTAAAGTTTTGAAAGAGTTTGTGAATTCAAACAGAAAAGCTTCACTGTCACAGTCTCATACTGTTGTGCAGTATGCACTGGTTTCTTTGAAAATCTAAAACCACCTACATTCTCGAAATCCAATCAACTAATGTATGTCATTGTACATGGTTGGCTATATCAAGTCTTGAGTCAGCTCATCCTGTAAAAGTATTTCGGGTCATTTATGCAAAAAGCAACAAAAAAGAAGTAATGTCCAGTTTCGACAAACTCTTTAAATGGAAAACTATCAAATTTCGCTCGCAATCGCAACAGCAATATTGCTCTGCGACTACATATTATGTATGTACATGTATGTCGTGAAGAATATGGCTTGCTACTTGTTGGTTGTTTCAATAAGAGCGGAGCTCCTCTTTTATGGAGAACATACAATAAAAGAGGAGCTCAGATCACTGGAGAAGACAAACAGGACTAGATCCTGTACAAAATCTCAGGGTCTAAAACAGGCGAAGAAACTTTTGGGTAATTCCAACTTGAAGGGATTCAAAGTTTACATCAGCCATCAGCCACTAACACAAACTCCGCATCCTGACTACAATCCTTACGGGGCATTTAAAAATTCAAGGTACAACGCAGGAAGCTAGGTCTACCAGATGAAGACTCAGATTTTGCTGTGAGTCCAGTGAAACTCCAGAACAAATTCTGGTGGATTGTGGGGCACTAACCCAGAAAAGATTCAAGTGCTTGGGTAAATACCAAATTACAGCAGAGGATCAACAACTCATAGCACCCAATCTCCTACTGCGATTTCTTAGGGAAATTGGTCTGGATGAACTGCTGTGACTTATGGAATTCTCACTTGGGCTTGTTGTGAGCGAAGAATATCTCTAACCGATCCCAATAGGAATAATGACGAAAGGGATTTTCATTCGTCAAGGACTTGTAGGTGGTACAATAGATCTTAGGGTCGCGGTGTATTTCCCCTTCAATAATAATAATAATGCATAACCCATAAGAAACAAAAGTTTAAGGGCGTTACTCCACATCACCTCTTCTCGCAATAATGTGATTTTGTAATTTGTTCCTATATACAGTGGGTGATCAAATTATTACGGCCACCTTAAAAAATAACTTATTTTCACGGTTAAGTCCAAATAAGTGCCAGATATAACCTTAATAATAGATTTATTTTCTTTTAAAATGAATATGCGGGTGATAAGCTTTAAAAAAGTAAAAAGTCATCAGACTTAGAAGTGTTTATTTTTGTGGTAGTTATTTTTTTTTATTTTTTTTTATGTTATTAGTTCAATTGTATATTATGGGTGATACGACGCATAAAACCTGATTTGGATACATTTTTCATAATTTTTCGTTTTAACCCATTAACGCTCAGCGTCCTATTTATAGGACAGTTGCGGACGAAAAATTCTAGTGACTAAGAAAATAATTAAAAGACAAGATCTGCATTTCTAACGTTAAGTTTATTCAATTGTCTATGTAATTGAAGGGTAAAATAAAAAAAATATTATTTAAAATTATTTTTTTTTTAATTTTAAAAATAATTAGTTTTTGGTTAAATAATATACTTTTTGGGGAAATTTTTTTTAAAAATATAAGGTTTCAATATAAATGGATGAAACCTCAGATTTAAATAACTAATTGATTATATATTAAAATGGGAAGTCAGATTAAAAAAATATAAAAATCAGGACGAAACTGGAAAGGATTGCAATCAGGTGTCCTAAAAATATGACGCTGGGCAGATATGATAGCTTTCCAAAAAAAAAAAAAAAAAAAATGTTTGCAGGTTGAATGTTCATTTTGATACGTTTTTTTAAAGTTTCGTTGCATTATAATTGTAAAATATTCGCTAAACTTACTATATAGCATACATATTCAATTTTAAAGTCTGAGGGTGAATTTTCTGTGACGTAATATAGCATTAGACACATATGAAATACATTAAAAGCCATTCAGATTCACAACCCTTCCTTTTGGCTTTGCCATAGTCAGGTAAAAAGAATACAATTTAGCTTTAGCAATCAAAATGTGATGCGAAGGACTCTGAACTGAATAGTTGAATGGAGTAGTTCTGACTTTTTCCTTTATTGATTCATTTTGCAATTTAATTTTCAAAAAAAAATCGTTGGTTTAACTGTCGACCAAATTGCCGATATGCTCGAGTAACTTCAACGTAATTCAAAAGTCGAAGATGCAAGTGTTGCAGTTTTACCTACGCCTTAAGACTATGTTACTGACGAGAATTCCAGGTTTAGAAGAGAACTACATAATTTGTTCTCTAGCTTCCATATATTCTAAGAAATGACCTATGTATGAAAACGATAACGGAAAATCTCTAGGCTAAGATCCTGTCCAGTTATTATGAATCGTTGAAATGAAGAAAACGATCGTGGTTTCTTTGACCGCATGTTTGATGTTGCAAAGGAGATTTTCATAGTTCAATTAGTCACAACTCCTTCAAATTTTGATCGTATTGAACATGCAAGCCACTGCTCGCACTACTCACAAAAAGAAAATAAACGAATTGAATTTATTGCCTCAGCATCAGTTGGTAAAGCAGTACAACTCTCACAAGTGTAAAGTTGATAAATATGATTGACTTGCCTCCAAATACAATACTGCAATAAGCGGGGAAGAAATGGTACTGGTGCCCTTCACCCGAGTTTAGGATATGGCTAAGATGAATGTTTGGGTTATACACAAGTTTTTGGTACCAGACAAATATAAATAATCATCGCTGCTGCAGTTAGAACGAAGAAGTTTTGTCTCTTATACTGAACTCTGATTTATATTTGTTCACTGTGTTTTTATTTAATTAAATTTTAACCTAATTATCAATTAATTAATTCTTCGCCTGGCATTTATTTCGTTTTTTTGTCAACAGGCATTTATAAATTCCTTAAATAAAATAATAAAAAAAATTAAAATAACTGAAAATTATTTACATAGGTATCAAATTTTAGACCTCATATCTGCCCAGCGTCCTATTTATAGGACACAGTTTTGGAACTTCTGTTGCAATATTTTTTTTTTGTAATATTTTTTCTTAAATTGTCTATCGGTAAGTAACAAAATACTAAAAAAATTAACAAAATTGGGACCAAAATATTACTCTGAGCGCTAATGGGTTAAGGAACTTTTCTTATTTCTTTCCTAGAAAATGGAACCAACAATATTAAATTTTGACAGATGAATTTGTTGGAATACAAAATTGGGATGCTGAGAAACGGGCAAAGTGGGATTAAACGGGATTTTAAAACGCGGTATTTTAGAAGACGATATTTTAAAACTTTTTTTTCGGGATTTTTAAAAAACGGGATTTTAAAAAGCGGGATTCCGATACGCTCCTATTATCACTTAAAAATGCTGAAAATAAAAATTATATCATAGTTTGCAAAATGGAAAATTAAATAAAAACAAAAAAAAAAATGATGAAATTATATGGGTATCATGCGAACGGGCTTAGAAGTAAGGAGTTCAAAAAATTGCGAGTTAAGGCGCCTTGTGACAAACAACAGAAACAGGAACAGAAAAAGAAACAGAACAGAAAGTGCTTTCGTTTTGTCGTAAATTCTGTTTCTGTTTGCGTTGCTCGCTCATCTACAAAAACCTGGAACAGATCTTCAGGCTGACGAGAAAAACATGGCTACCTTAGTTTATCTATAATTTCTTCCTCTTCGTCGACTGTAAACTTTTTTTTTATACATTTCTCCCTCTTGTCAATGCAAAATGAAATCATATAGCGAATTGCGAAATAAATTCAAATTCAGAAACAAAAATCATGGCTTCTACGATAATATTGGCATTTCTGTTGCTGGCAGAAACAGAAAGAACTCATCTTGACTTGTTTCTGTTCTGTCGCCAGACGGCATTTTTCTGTCGCTAATCTCTGTTGCTACAAAAAAAATATTCTGTTTCAGTTGCAAATGTATGGGATTCTGCTTCTGTTCCTGTTTCTGTTGTTTGTCACTAGGCGCTTTTACTGTCCAAAATATTGAAAAAATACCATCCATCCGTTATCCCCAAAATAAAATGACCAGTTTTTGTTTGTCTACCAAATTTATCTATTCTAACGTTCAGAAATAAGTTTCCCAATTTTAGCCTAATCAACCCCTAATGGGAAGCTTGTTGATAGGGGTTTTAAGATACATACTTGTTTTTTCTTGGAATCTTTAGTGTGTTCTTAAAATTTCACCGTTAAAGGGGTTACATTGATATTGGTGATATATTACTTTCTGCTTCCATGGGCAATAAAAGCCTATGGTTTTCTATATACTGTGAAACCCGGTTAACAACCACCCTCATGAGTGCAAAACCCGCATTGAATCATCGGTTTTTTGAAACCCTTAGTTTATAAAGTAATATTCTTTTTAAAATCCACTTTTAAGTACGTATGGAGGTATATCGCTTAACTACATTCCCCATTTCAGTACTCATTGTTTCTCTTTCTTTCTCCATAATTTACATGAAATATTTTTAAATATCTACCCTTTTTAATAAAGCACTAGAATCGAAACAAAACTAAAGGTAATAAAGCTAATCTAGTACATAATGTGGGGAGTTCTATTACTTTAGGAAGACTTTGACGTTTTCTCTTGGCTGTCAGATTGTTGGTTGTGAAGATTTTTCTCCTTTTCGCGGACTTGTCTTGCTCGTGGAGAAGTATATATCGCTGAGCAGCTAAGCGGGCTTTCGTCACTACATATCCCGGAGAAGTACCTCACAACATTGGACAATTTTGATAATGCAGTTATCCGGGTTTTACTGTAAATATTAACGCAGCACAGAACTGCATACATACATACATATGTAAATATGTAGACTTACTTTAGGTAGCGCTACAGCTCGGCGTGAACCTGGACTTGCCTCTCGCAACCATCTGTGCATGCGTGTTTATTTTTGCACAAATGGAAGGGACCTACAGTTTTTTGCCGCCTCCGAACGGCCGGCGAGTTGAGATACTCTTTGATTGCTTGTCAGACACGAGTATATTGAATTTCAATGATTCCATATAATTTCTTTCAGAAATTGGTAATAAAACAAATCTTTTGAAATCTGCATTTTGGATTTGATTTATCTAGTTATGAGTATAAGTTACCATCCGCAAAAGCATTGTATAGAAAATATAATTAACTGCTTGTTTAACGACGAATTACACTCCGCTCTGCCATCGCCATTAAAGCTTTCTTAAAATAATTACACATTTATACAAGTAACGTAGTTTTAACAAAGACGTAATGATCTCTCACATAATAAACATTAATATTTTACTTATCTCACAAGTCATCTAATGAATTCTTTTTGTTTTTCTCCTTTTCCAGGTAATTAATTGAATAGGAACAGTAATGATGCAATCACATTCTTCCCAGCCTACTTCAGTGGCTAATTGGACTTTTTATACTTTTTTTTTATAAATTGTTCTACGAAGGTAAATTAATTACTAGTGAAAGTTAATAATCGACTGTCATTTGCAGGATGATTTGATCTGTGTAGTTGTTAATAATTATTGGTTTTATTTTTAAATTTAAAAAAATAATTAAAAACAATACGATAAATGGTTATTATATTGTGTGTGTATAAAATAAATTAATTATATAATTAAAATCTCGTACGCATTTGTATATACATTCAAGAGTCTCTAATTAGATGCAACTTCATTTGCTGCTGTTGTTGAAATGTCTGCAGAGGCATATTGAGTTCAAAGAATGTCATTTGTCTTACAAAACTAGAAATCAAATCACTTAGAACAGGCAATATGTGAAATAGCAAATACACGATAAAATCGTTGTACAACGGTTGTATGCGATGATTGTATCGTGTGTTAGTTAGCTTACGACGGTTGTACCGATATCGCACGGTGGTACGCTTAGAATCGAAAACCTGAGGTCGCATGCGACCGATTCTATGGAAATTGTATCTGTTGTACAACCGTGGTATAAGTTTCATTTACGTTTGTGGTTTTGTCGGTGAATGTGTATCGGATATTCGCAGCAAGGAGTACAGTAACAAATGTTTACGAGAAGATGCCTTGGGAAAATTAAAGGAAAAGTGTTCGGAGCTGATCCCGGCTGTTGATAATTTTAATATTTTTACATAGTAAACAATTTTTTTTTGCTGTGTAAACATCTTAGCTCTCGGTATGGGCAAAATTTTCGCCGTTATCCGTCACGCGTAACCAAACTTGGTATAAATGCGTTTTCTGTAAATAATTCTCTAAGTATTAGAGGGATCTGTTTATCCGCCATTACACACAAACGTATGTTTACACATCGAATTTCACGAGTACCTGGTACTCACGCCTTTTTTTTTTTTTGACATGATCACTTAACGACAGCGGAAGAATGAATGAAACAAAATGTTGGTTGTATAGAAATCGCACGCAAATTGTATAGTGTTAGTGCTACATATGGGAGCGGGCTGTGGTGAAATTTATTTCACATATGGCATATGACAGGGATGTGGTCATGTACTTTAAGGAAAAAAAAAAAAAAAAAACCATACGTTCGAAGAACATACACAAATAGTCGGAATAAAAAAATCATAATAAAATAGTCGCACCAGAAAAGTAGTACGGTACAATTGTAGTACGGGGAGCGACGCTGAGCACACCCCTCAATTCGGTCGAATTCGCAAGAAATGCTAAAATCCGCACACCGAAACATTGAAGACGGTACCTACGGATTGGAATTCGACCGAAATTGATCTCAGGGGTGAGTAATTAAGATTAGCTTCTTGTTCTCATCATTTCAATGGCAATTATCTTGCTTTTGATCTGATTTATAAAAAAAAAAATACCTTCATTGACTTGGAAAGAATTTTTTCCCTGAAAATAATTTTTTAATATTTTAAAAAAGAGCACAGCCTTCAATTTATTTCAACTTATCTCAACATCTTGTCCCATCACTATAGCTTCTAAGTTGTACAAGAATCAGTTCTCCTCCGTATCCTTTTTAAATTATAAATAAAAGGCCACTCAAATAATCCATTAGAAGATTGCCTTTTTTTTGTATTACGTACACAAGCGTAACTCGATTTTATTTTTAATTATTTAACTAAGCTTTAGAGATGTTTTCTTTTTTTTTGAGTATTATTTTTTTTACCATTACCAACTTTCATATTAAAAATAAACAGAATGTCAGTGTGCCATTTTAATCGAAATACATTTAATTATTATTGAGATGTATTTATAGATTAGTTTAGGTATACTTGTCGTGTATTAAAATGGACGTGGAACGTATACACTTCATGCTCAAATTGATTGCAAATTTGAAAATCGATATTGAGTATGCCTGTTTCAAAGGCAGGCATATTATTAAATACCACAGTGTGATCTACTTTTCAAACAATATAAATTATTAAATAGTTGAAGGTATAAACAGAAAGTTCTACGTATAGGTACATATTCAGTTTTGGTAATTCTTCTATGACCTAGAAAAGTAAGGTAGGCAGAATGTTAGTTCAAATAAGAACCCAGTTGATGTTGTTATTCGTCCTGTATATAAAGTCTCTATTTGTTTTTTTGTAAGTATGTACATACATACCTATGTATAATTGTATACCCGTGCATATGCCGTCGTTGACGAAGAGTGACCACTGTCTATGAATTTACAATAGCTAGAATTGCTGTCTGGCATACATAAATACTTTGGGCACTCTCCTATTTTGCCTATAGCTATGATTTCGCCTATATTTTAGTCCTTTTTGAAGGTCGTTTGTTTCGAATCTTCAATATGTTGCATGATGTATAATATATTATCTAATTTTTTTTTTGTCTATGTATTCTTAACCTCTTATTTGAGAATGTCCTCTAAATTCATGCCAAATATGTAAAATTCTAAACATTTGCCTCTTCAAGTTTCAAACTAGTATTTTCCAAACCGTTCTAACTATCAGTTGTTGCAATATGGTTGTGTTCGATATGAATCTGATATAAACTCGACTGTAGCTGGCGCTACAATTCGTGGGGGATGATGTAGCTTCCTTTGGTCAATCCTCCTACACATTTCATGTAACGGATCTTCCATTATAAAGTTCTCGGTACTTTTGTCCTTTCAAACATATTACGGTATACGGGCTCCCGACCCGTAAAGAATCTCTGCCTGAGACACGGCAGCCTTCCACTCTCTTCGATCCCAGGTACGCTGCTTCCAGTTGTCTAGACCAAGCGTACTGGCATCCGCTATAGCTTGATCCTTGATCCGAATATCCGACTAATAGCAAATACATTACAAAATACGAGTATGGTCGTATGCGACTCGCAAATACGACTTTCAGAATTGGGGTGATTGTTTCATAGAGCGAGCCATTGACTGTGACCGTGGCACCGGCTTGATTTTCAAAGAAAAAGGCTTGATAATGCCTGGTCGACTAGGCTTTATTTTTTGGGGATACATACGTCAACGATGAGCTCTAAGCCTATGATTCATAAAAGATTCGCGAAATTGAGCCACAACTGTGCGAAAACCTCATGAAAACATTTCCTCAAAGGGACGACCACTGACGAGATAAGCCGAAGTGGACATTTCTCAGATATCGTATTCCACATGTAATGGTTGGAGACAAGGCGAGTAACATGTCTAGGAATGCCTAGATAAACTAAATAGATTGGGCGAACAAAACAACGTCACCATATACTGGGTACCATGACACCTGGGGATCGACGGTAAATGAAGAGGCGGACAAACTTGCCAGAAAAGCGGCTGCCACACCCTTTGTGGGCCCTGAACCCTTCTGCGGCATAGGGGAACACACCATAAAAGAGGAGCTCCGATCACTGGAGAAGACAAACAGGACCAAGTCCTGGACAAAAAACTCAGGCTCTAAGACAGGCGAAAAAACTACTGGGTAATTACTACCTGAAAAGATTCAAAGCTTGCATCAGCCTTGACAAAAATGAACTCCGCCTCCTGACTGCGTTTCTAACGGGGCATTGTAAACTCAGGGGACATCTCAGGAAGCTAGATCTATCAGATGAAGACTCATGCAGATTTTGCGATGAATCCAGCGAAACTCCAGAACACATACTGGTGGAATGTGGGGCATTAACCCAGAAAAGATTCAAGTGCTTGGGTAAATACCAAGTTACAGCAAAGGATTTACTACTCATAGCACCCAATCTCCTGCTGCGATTTGTCAGGGAAATTGGTCTGGATGAAAGGCTGTGACCTATGGAATTCTCACCTGGGCTAGGTGTGAGCGAAGCTCTCTTTAACCGATTCCAATAGAAATAATGACGAGAGGGATGTTCCTTCGTCTAGGACTTGTTGGGTGCACAATAGATCTTAAGGACGCGGTGCATCTCACCCTTCAATAATAATAATAATAATAATAACATTGTTTGGCTACACGTAATTTGCGCTTGTTCGCAGTATCTGATCAGCAGTTAATTAAGTTCGCTTAGATTAGAGCAATATCCACAGTGTTGTGGCATAAGCAATATTAGCTTCCAGAGTGTAAAGAGTGCGTATTGTTGTTGACGTACAACATGAAGATAACGCCATAAGTTACTAATCGATATAATATAACCTAACTAGGAAAGGAACTATCTACATATAATGGTAGATTCATATGTAGGTTAGGCTCCGATAAATAGGACTTTGATTAGCGAAGATTTCCATTTTATAATTATCAGATTAACTTTTTTTAAGCACTTTGGATTTAAGTTTCCCATCATAACCAAAGCAATTCATTGACAGAAAAGAAATTGTTAAACAGCTGACGCATACATATTACACTCGGTGACTCCTCTTACTACTGACATTCAGTATACAGATACACGTACTCTTTCTTCTCTGTTCTGTTCAAGACTGCGAGCTCTTACCTACATTAAGGAACTGTAGTGTCTTCAGCCGAATTAATTAAATTGACTTCTCGAGTCCTTGAATGTTAAAAAAAATGTTGGAATATTCTGTGCGGTTAAAAGATTTGTCGATAATTACAACTTAGTACTTTGTCAATCGATTTTCCTTTCATACATGCAATAAGTCCTTTAAACACGTAATTGTACACGCAGACCTCCGATATCATTCGTGGCAGTACTATCCTTGCTATATACGCATAACGTTTATTTATATCTGTTCGTGTGGAGCATTGGTACGTAGTTTATAGCCTGAATATGAATTAGAAGAGAATAATGTTTTAACCTCACTCTGAAAGATGAACTCTTTGCAAGAATAAACAAGATTTTTTTTATTTTTTCCTTTATACACATTATAAATGCTACATTTATGTAGATACATACAGTCATGTGAAAAATAATAGGGACACTTCTACGCCAATGTTTCAGAAGCGTACAATTTCTCTCAACGTTGAGCGAAGTTAACAAAACGAACGGGATCTTAAGCGTTGCTTTTTGCTAAACAAAGTACAGTTTTCTATACCAAAATATTCATCATGGATTCCAATTGTGTTGTTAGTTTTGCGCAGTGCGGACGGTTTTGGCTGTGAAAAATAATAGGGACACCTATAAGAACAACGGTTAAAATTAATAATTGGTTGTTTTGGTTTTACTTTTTTGAACCGAATAGGTAAGATTAAAGTTTATTTTCACGAAATATAATGAAACTTATGATTTTAATAGAATTTAGTGATTAAAAATTTGTCAAGCACTTCACTGTAGCACTGAGGAGTGGAACCTGATCAACGATCTCCAGAATAAGGGTATGTCTTACCGAGAAATTTCTGAAATTGTTGGGTATTCCAAAAGAAAGGTGGAAAACGCCTTTAAGTGGCAATCTAAGGAAGAAACTCGTAGGCAAAAGCCTAAAATGTCTGCCTATTCAAAAGTGGAAGCTTTTGCTTCATCCAGTGCATTGAAAAAGAGTATAGCCTGCACCTCGACACCTCTACTTTATGCAGGAAACTTTATAAAAACAACATTAAAGAAGAATGTAGCTAAAAGATTCCTTCTTGCAATGGAACATTCCAGTTGGCCTGAATCGATAATGGCGCAATATCCTTTGGTCTGACAAGAGCAAAGTTAATTTATTTTACTCTGATTGCTGTAGTTCACAAATGCGAAGACCACCCAATACGGCATGGTGCAATAAATACACTATCAAGACCGTGAAATATGATGCGTGGCTGCTTCATGGTATGGGGATGTTTTACCTACCGGGGTGTAGGTCTCATTCATAAAATTAAGGGCAATATGATTGTACTACAACTACGGGGACATGTAAAGAAACACCATGCTTCCCTTTGCGGAGGAAAATATGCCTCTTCGATAGGTGTTCCAACAGGATAATGATCCATCCTAAACACCCATCGAAGCGAGCAAAATAATGATTTCTTAAAAACAACCTCAATGTTTTAAGCTGGACTTCTCAATCACCAGACTTAAACCCGATTGAAAACCTGTGGCGAGAGGTCAAAGTGGCGTTAAGGGACGTACATAAATGCGGATAGTAAAAATAATTTGTGCACATTTTTCAAGGCTGTGTATGAAGCTATTGCACCTAGGATTTGGCAGAGCTGGTTGATTCGATGTCGAAACGTTGCTTGGCTGTTTTAAAGAACATGGGTTATTTAACGAAATACTGAAGTAGCTATTTGAAAAAATAGTTCATTTATTATCATACAACATTATTTTTTTGCCTTAGTTTGCATTCAAAGTGAATAGCTTTTTTTTTCTCACATCAATTTAACAGGACTTGCAGTTTTTTTAATATTTTTTTTTGTATTTTATGTATACATACATTTTGGGCCAAACTGTTTATTTTTATACTATTGTCATTCTAACCAATTAATATAAAATCGAAGCTTATCATGAAACCAAAGAGGTTCTTAGTTTGTTTGCGTTTTTAAATATGCTAATGGCTGTCCCTATTATTTTCCAACATGACTGTATGTCCCAAATTTCAAGTCAGTACGTCTGCTGGAAGGACCATATGCATTTTGATGATCGTTGTGTAAGCTACGAAAATGACGATTTTCGGTAAAAAATTGTAATTTTTTTTAGTAAAATCACCCGGTTTTCTATTTCTGATTCTTGTTCGATCTGTTTTCTGGTTAATTTTTTTGTTGTCATAAGAAACTTTGTATATCATTTCAATGAGCATAGTTTTCATGACAAGGTTATTAGGGATGAGTTCTCAAAGTAAAATGTCAACTCGCAAACATCGCAACTGAGGCCTAAATCGATAGTGAGGCCCGGAAGCGTGTTGTTCGCGCTTCTTTTTCAGAATTTCGCTCTCCTGTAAAATCACTTATCACAGACTTATCTTCCGAACCGCTTGATCGTTTTCGCCAAGATTTTTTCTGAACATTTATTACTTGATGGCTGTTCTGAAAACTGTGAAAACTGTTGAAAAAAAATTCAGTCAAACATTTTCCCCAAAGTTCTCCATAGTTTTCGTTCATTCAGATGAGATGAGTATTGCAAATTTGAAATGAATTGGTTCAGTGGTTTCGAAGAAAAGTGTACCGTTATTGCAAAAAATCGGCCAATTACTTTTGTCACAGTGATGGTAGATAATTGAAATTTTAAAGGATTGTTTCGAGTGTAAATGAAAAGTACGTATGAACATATTCAAATTAATTGCCAGTCGTTCGGGAGGAAATGCAAAAACAGCGCGCGCAGAGCGATTTTCAGGTAGCGGGAGAAAATCGAACTGAGGGTCCCCTTAACTGAAAAACCTGGTTAACTGAAAAATTATTAAATTAAATGAAATTAATAAACTACTAGTTCACCAGTGCGAGAAATCTCGCATTCGTTTACTGTTCACGATTAATGGCTACATACCTACTGGCACCTTGTAGGGAAAAAAAGCTGCGTTTTGTGGTGATGATCCTGATATATATAAAGATTAAGTGTCAAAAAATTGTTAATGTATATACAAAATGAGAGTGCAATTCGTCACTCCTCCAGGACATTCTCTTTCTTTTGACACCTTATTTGTTAATATACGTTGAAATAATGTTTGTTCGTAATGACTTAACTCATTTTCAAAATTGTTTATATTGATGAACAAAGTTCAGTTGATAAGCTTTCGATCAGTGTTAAAAACATTGAAATCGGTGTGGAAATAAACTCTCAGGAGGAATCACAAGCTCCTGCGCTAGCGATTTAATTATAAAGGGTGATTTTTTAGCTGGTTTGGTTTTGGCAACACTGGTTTTGACAGCTGACGTGTGTTTAGTACCTTGTGTCACTGTCAAACAGCTTCAGTTTGGTTTGCAATTTAACCATGTATCGTCTTACAAATGAACAACGCTTGCAAATTATTGAATTTTACTATCAAAATTCGTGCTCGGTTCGAAATGTTCATCGCGCTGCTTCCATTTTATGATCGGCATTCTCGACCTTCTGAGCAGTCTATTCGGAAGATTGTGACCAAATTTCGCACCAAATTTACTTTGTTGGACATTAAACCACCAACACGTTTACGTACTGTGCGTAGTGAAGAAAATATTGCGGCCGTATCAGCTAGTGTGACAGAAGACCGCGAAATGTCGATTCGGCGCCGTTCCCAGCAGTTAGGCCTTTGTTACAGCACTTTTTTTTGCCCGAAATGGAAGTTCTTGACTTGCATGATATGTGGTTTCAACAAGACGGTGCCACATGCCACACAGCACGCGAAACAATGGCGCAATTGCGAGGCGAGTTTGGTGAACAGTTAATTTCACGTTTCGAGCCGGTCAATTGGCCGCCTAGATCGTGCGATTTGACACCATTAGATTATTTTTTGTGGGGGTATGTCAAGGCTAATGTCTATAGGGACAAGCCCGCTTCGATTGACGCACTGGAAGCCAACATCCATGCATTCATTCGTGAGATACCGGCCGATATGTGTGAAAGAGTATGCCAAAATTGGACTCAGCGGATGGGCTACCTGAGACGCAGCCGCGGTCAACATTTGCATGAAATTATCTTTAAACATTAAATTGCAAGGTTCAAACTATCGATTCAAATAAATATTTCATTCATTTTTTCGAATTTTTTGTGTTTTTTTTTTTAAAAAAAGTTCTCAACCTCTTAAAAAATCACCCTTTATATAGAAGATACTAATTCAGCCCCGCATAACTGAAACAAAGTTGTTGAACGCGCTGATTATATTAAAATTTGTTATTTCGTCAATTGAACACGTCCACTAAACTTGACACTTCATTGTCTGTCAATTTTGACCACGATTTCAGTTGTGTTTTGAATTCTCCTTCATTTTGAATTGGATAAATGAAATTGTTTTTTTAGTTATCCGAGCTTCGGTTAAGCTCAATAATTTTTCAACTATCCTAAGACCGCATAGGTGAATCTAACGCCTAAGATAAATAAAATTTATGGCAAATTGCAGTTATGAAATTATTGAAGGTTCAAAACACTTTGGTCGATTCTACCCCCATTCGCGTAGTCCGATATTAGTTTCGGAGGTAGATTCAAATCAGCGCTCCCCTTTAACCACGTCAGACCCCATACTGCCAGCGTTTATTCTGTCGACGTAAATTCACATACAAATATATCGATTGAAGAATCAATGAAAACCCCATTTGTGTTGTTTGCTATCCTTAATCGATTTAATTTCTGAAATCCTTGTCCCAGTCCAGCTCCTCGTCTTCGATACCAAGTGTAGGGTAGTAGAAACAAAAATAGCACACGCACTAGCCAAATTGGTTTCTCTGTTGATAATAATTAATTGCATAAGTCGACCAATTTACAACTATTAAATAAATTCAACAATTGCTAAATAATTTATTGTCAATTTACTCACCTCCGTCTGGTTGCGCGTCCACCTCCGCTTGGCGACAAATTTAATGAATGAAAAATAATGTGTTCAGTTCGTTACACTGATTCGGGCTACCTATAGTTGTTTATTTTTTTCTTTAATTTCCTATACAGACAACCAAGCCAACGTGTAATCGAAAGACAACATTTATTAATCCAACGAAACCGGAAAATAAATGATCGGGTGGTCTGTCGGTTGGTCGACGATGATGTGCCGCAGCAGTGACAGCGGTAAACAAAGTACACAGCCGTATACGAAACATGAGTACCTTACTTACGTGAGAAAAAGAGAGCAAAAGAGTGAAAGAGAAATAGAGAGAAAAAATTAAGTAATTATTGTTAATCCAGTTTACTGCACGTTGCCTGCGGTACGCTAGCTGTTTCTGGATTCATAGATATTTGCTGCGACTTGTTCGCCTACATATTAGCAGCGCGGCAGTATTTGCCTTTACCAACAGCTGTCAAACTGCGTCTTTGAGCGTAGAATGCGCATAACATGGGCTTTAGCCGGGAGTTGGTCTTACCTTTATTTATACATACATACATACATATCTACCCCCACCGACCACTTTTGTGGGGAAATTTAATTTGCATTGTGGTTCCTGCTTAAGTATCTGCAAAAAAAAAAAAAAAAAACGACCAAAGAGACCACATTCGATGATGTTAGTGGGCCTGCATGTAGGCGGATGGTATGTATAGTTTGCGTGCATAATAATTATGGTCAAAGCAATGTCAACGTGTTGGCCAAAATTGACAGAAGTAGTTGTTGCGGTGGTGGATTGACATGAAGTGGTAAATTGTGGAGGTATGACATTCATTGCTTAAGGTAAGCATCATAGTGAGTGACATAACCAAAAAATGGTCAGATTGAGTGGTAAAAGGCAAATGCTACAAACATGTAGGTATGTACATACATATGTATGTGATTGCTGTTGTGATAGCACACCTGGTACGAGCTCAGAGCGATGACTCTAAACTTATTTTAGGTTAGTTTACAGCAAGTCGATAATTGACCCAGTTCCACCAGGCGTTTGTTAAACATTTAACATATACATTTCTGCATATCAATGTGTGTAAACATGTTTGTCGTACATTGACGGCTACTGCTCAGTTTATAACTGTGAGTTAGTAATTAGTAAGTGTCAACCCCCAAGAAATTAGGAATCGGGAAAGATCAGTTTTTGTTTTTTTTGAATTTAAACAAGCAAGCGCTTCTTTTTCTTCTCCATACCAATGCAGCCACTTCTACTTCAATCGAAGTGATTTTACTTCCCTTTTTTTGATCTACTACCTCACTTCGGAAAAAGGTAAAATACTTCACTTTATTAAACCCGAAGCGTTGAGTATCATCTTTGGTGTAGAAATAAAGCTGCTAACAAAACAAAAAAATGTTCAATTTTAAACTTCTCAGAATGGTAAAGTGAAGCGTTATGCTTATCAGGTAACCACAATTGTATTTGGAATGCAAATTGACATATAGGCTTAGGCTGAAAACACACCGGCATAGTAAAAATGATTTTAATTTATAAGGTAAGAAAACGTTTTTATTTCAACATATACACCAACCGAAACACAAAACAAATCAATTTACTTTTATTTTCTTTTCTGAGAATTATTTTATTTCTGAAACACAAATCGACTTGTTTTTTTGTTTCGTCGTATGCGGTGTGTGTTGCGCCAAAAGCAAGTGTGCAACAATAACAACCGACAAAGATGCTGGTTTGAAACATTTTTGTTTCATTCGGTGTGTGTTGGCTGTACCTATGAAAGTCATGTATTTTTGACAATCGGTCATGAAGCGCATCGAAACAATATCACGTGTTTTGTTTTGCCTGCTTTGGTGTGTTTTGTCTCATAAAAATCAATGCACCAACTGATGTTTCACTAGGCACAAGAAAACGTTTTGACTGCTCCGGTGTGTTTTCAGTCTAATTGGCCTAGTGTCGCTATGTTGAAGTGTTATAATGGCAAATGCTAGAATTTGGCTTTATATCACGCAACCTTTTGTATCACTTCACTTTTTCGGATCTTACTTCCTTCTTCACTTCACTTTTTGAAAGTTAAGTGGCTGCACTGCTCCATACTAGCCTTTGTAGCGAAGTAGTTGACGTTGGCTTTTCTAGTACGAAATCGCCAAGTCCTGCGGTCCTGGGTTGTTCTGCTATCAATCTGTGCATTTCTGATGACTTTTGTAACAAGGATCATCCCTGAATCTTACCATCTTTTTTTGGCCGCAAAAATGGAAAAATCCACTAAATTTGGCCATTTCGCGGGATTTCGAAATGGGAAAAAAAGATAATCACGCCTATCACAGAATCCGTCGTACTCGGAATTTTGCTACGAACCTCGAAAGAACTTTCACAAAATCCGTCGTAGTGGACATTTTTGCTACGTATTTCGAATTTCGTAGTAAGTGGTAAGGTGTTAAGTGCGGCAATGCACATTCGGATTCCACTACCACGGATTCTGTGATAGTTATTTCGGGGTTCGTAGCAAAATTCCGAATACGACGGATTCTCTGATAGACGTGAATAAAAGGATATCAAATATACAAAAAAAAAAAAAAAAAAATGGCGCAAATTCACGTTCCATTCGTCAAAAATAGTTATACGCTTATTCCAATCAATCTACCAACATTGTTACAACTTCGTCGATTTCGTCGTTGTCATCGTTATCGTCTTTAGCGTTAATCGCGCTCGCATTGGTATCACATTTGGTGGGATATTTATCCTTTTTAGCAATTTGGCGGAGTAAATCTGGCTTCGTTTTCAAAACCTGGCATAATCGCTGCTAATCGAGACTTTTTTCAGCGTTTTTGCAATTTTCAGCATGCAGTCCAAACCGAAAATCTTAAAACGCATCTATTCCAAACGTGTAACTTTTAAAGCCTACTTCGAATTTATTTAACTAAACATATAAATTGGGAATTTTGTATGAAAAAAAGGATTTAGAAGATTTTCGCGGGATCGGTTTTCGGGAGCTGAAAAAAAAAAATGGATAGATGGCAGCATTATCATCCATGATGTGATGTCTTCTACTTCTAGTATTGAATTCCATGATTTGACGTGTCATACTATAATCTCACGATGTGTGATGTAAGATCTGAAGCGGCGTTCTGCGATATTCTCTTCAATAGATTTTATTTTAACCCTCCGTTTAGCGTTGTGGTCAGTCAGACCATTTTGAAACTTTTTGTGTTGTAATTTTTTTTCCTTTAAATATTTCGGCAAATGGTGCCATGACTTTGTCAAACTCGATGCAGCGAGTCGAATGCGATATATTTTGAAACAGTTGTCCATATTTCGTGGAATGAAAATACAGTTGGAGTAAAATTTCGACGTTGTTTAGCGTTGTGGTCCGTCAGACCACATAATTAAAAACGATTTTTCTTGAAATTGAGGGTGAGAGTGTGTTTTTATACGGTGTCAAGATGTGGTGGGCTTATGACTCTAATACGTGCTATCTATTGCAGGGTCAAGTTTACACAGGTAAACCTCCCCATGAAGATAGAGAGGTGAATCAGGGCAAACGAGTGGTAATGGATATTGTTATAGCGTTTTTTGGTACAGGACGAACAATATACACTGACAACTTCCTTTCCACACTCGACTTAGCCAGTGCCTTGATGTCTAAAAGCCATACTTAAGTTAAAACAGTTCGTATGAACAAAAAATTTGTTTCACCAGAACTACTGGCCTCTTCTACTTGCCCACAGAATAGCAGGTTTGTTTGTTTCCATAACAACAAATTTTCATTGTATTGCTACTTGCCAAAAAAGAGTTAGTCAGTTATTCTTACTTCAACTGAACACTTAACATGTTACGTTGATGGATAGGCTAGTTAAACCCATCAAACATTGGACTACAATAAATAAAAGGCGGGAGTGGACACAATGGCTACTAATCGCTGGCAACTGACTTTTTTTTCAACGTGCTATGTATATTTTTCTGCACTCGCTTCATAATATTATATTTGTTGACGGATTATTTACACAGAAAATCAATTGGTAAAACCTCAGATGGAGTTACGGGCAGTCAATTCCAAAACATCGCTTTTTCATCATATCAAATATGCCATGAACATTTTTGGCATAGCTGCGAGTATCAAAATTAATACTTCCCCTCCGTTACTACTGATATTATACAATTCCATTGACTTCAAACATATCCTTCATCGACATTGCAGCCACCATATTCTCCGAAATTATTGAACGATAACACTGGTAAACATTAGTTTTGTTGCATGAAGTTTTATGCTCAATTCTAAATGTATTTGCCTCGCTGATTTCAAATTTGAAGTCCATTTTCCAGTAGCAGTTCTAGTTAATGAGGTATGAAGGGCAGACATTTTTTCAAAAATGTACCAGTTTTCAAGCTAAAATCTTTTATTACACAAAATTAATTTGAACAAAATTTTATTTTACACGACTTTCTTGCATAAGTGGACCCAGGAGTATTACCCTGAATGCTCCAGCAAAAATCAGCCATCATGTTTGCATTCCAGTAACCCTGGTATCCCTCTTCCATAGTGCGAATGTCCTGATGGGATCATTCTCCAACCGAACTCATTCCTTTTCATTCATTTTTCAACAACTGCCGTGCAATTGGTGAAATTTGAATCATTTATTAATTTTCTAATCTGAGGACTATCAAAAATACCAGCTCTTGTCTTTTCAGTACTCAATTTTGGAAACATTTTTGCAATGTACTTGAAACACTCCCCATCTTTCTTAAGAGCTTTTACATACTGTTTTTGGTACCATTGTCACTGTCTTCTAAACGTTCTTGAGATGTAAGATTGGATGTACTAGGTTGGGACTGTGGTACTGACTGACTCATCATTAGAACTCAGAACAGGTCTAATACTAGATTGCAAGCTAGAATAAATCCACTTGGAACGATTTTTGCGGTTCATTCCAGTAATATTCTCAACACAAAAATAACAGTCATCGTGATGATTGGATGGTTCACGACAGATCATTGGACCTTTGTGCTTAAAAGTAGGTCTTTTTTTATTTGCCCATAAACGCAAGGACTGAACAAAGTTTTTACACACCAAATTTGGGATCCAGGGCTTGATATTTATTTCTAATGGCATCCCAAAGATGTCTATGTAGACTTCTTTAACAAAGTCAGACACATTCAAGCGACATTCTTCAAACATGTACACGCCACAAATGAAACAAAAACTATTTGGATAGGTTTCACAAGTTCTTCTTGATGACGACACCGCGGAAAATTTATAAAATCTGGTTGATTGCTTCGCCGTTGGTAACAATTCCTCGACTAAGAAGTAAGAGGGTACTTGTATCCCAAAAACTCGAGCTGCTAGATAAAAAGGAACGGTAGATTCGGAATCAGCAACATCAAATTAGTGAGAAACAGTTGAAAAATCTCATGCAACAGAAAAAAAGTGTGATTTTGTTTACCAGTGTAATCTGCCTTTGTTTGCCCCGTCTGCCTCTTACAGCTCTGTAAATGTAAGATCTACCAGTATGGAACTAGACCCGTCTTTCTTTTTTGCTCTTCCTTTCTATCCAATAAAGGTAAAAATCTATCAACACAAACATACATAATTTAAAAACTTTACTATACACCGATTTTACACTTAATGTTACACATGGAATAGACCACACCGCGATTTTATAAGCCACAACTGCAAAATGGATAATGTGGTCTGTCAGACCAAAAAGTATGACTTACCGCCTTTTGGGTCACCGCTAAACGGAGGGTTAAATAAAGAATTATGTTCATGGTGGATTTTTGAAAACACTGCTACCAGAATCTTCATTAGGGATTTCTCAATTCCGATACCGAAATACGTCTCAATGTCAAATGTTTCCTGCTTTCTGTTTTGACATTTCTCATCGTGTATTCATTAGAAATTGAGACATGAACACGTACACAGTCGAACAAAACGTAGAGGCCGTTCTTCTTCGAAAACGAAAAAATCTACCGTTATAACTGATTTTTTGTGGACATAGGATGTTGGCCACATACACATACGCCAATAAGCGTGCAGTTGTTTTAACCCAACGTGTATATCGTCGAAAATACCGTGGCCAGCAAGCAGCGTCAGACAAAACTATTCGTTGCTTGGTTGCGCATTTTGTTGAGCACAGGACAGTGGGAGATCGTGGACTCGCCGTTCATCAGCGCCCAAGGCGTTCCAATGAACTGGTTTACGCGGTAAAAGAGAGTGTTGCTGAGAACCCAATTATGTCTTATCGTCACCGCGCTCACCATTTTGGCGTCAGTGAAACGGCCAAGCAGTCCCTCGAATGGTTAACACTAAACCTGATTTTTGGAAGCAAATTTTGATGACCGACGAGGCCCATTTCACACTTTCTGGCGCCGTTAACAAGCAAAATTGCCGCATTTGGGAAACGGAGAGTCCAGACGAGATCCATTAACCACCATTGTATGACCAAAAAGTGACTGTTGTGTGTTGGCGATGGAAATCGATATCGGTGGGTGTTGGCTCATTATGTCTGCTCACAAATGTGTCAAAAAGGTCTGGACGGTTGCTGATTTCAAAAAACAAGACGGCGCGCCATGCTACTGCAAACCAAAAAATGCAGTTTCTGCGACGAGAATTAACTGACAAATCTCCAGATTTGACCCCTCCGGACTTCTTTTTGTGGAGTAATTTGAAAAGCAAAGTGTACACCAGCAAGCCTCAGACCATTGACGAGCTTAAGGCAAAGATTCGTGCCCAAATCATCGCTATACCGCCCGAGATGCTCGAACAATTTTTTTTTTGAAGCGATATTAATTTTTGGCCAAATGGCGAACTTCCAAGTGAAAAATTTGCCTAAAAAATCATCAGATAATTGTTAATAACAAATGAAATATGCAATATAAAAAAAACCTACGTACGTCCATAGATAATGTATTTTTCAAGATATATTCAATATTTCAAGTAAATCGGTACCAAATTGTCTAAGTTATGTTCGGGCAAATTTTAAAACTGCAGTTTTGAGATACACGCGTTCGAAGATTTGAGTAGTAGAAAATCATGAGGAAATTTTGCAATACCTTTAATCTGCGATGCCTGCACCGAGTACTTAGAGATTTTTCCCGACCATAATCTTTTGGGACATCATTTTTTAGGTCTTATTTAATTTATAATAGCAAAAAAAAATCGATTTTCTCGAAAAATTCTAGAGTGTCCTAACCCCTTAAGCATTGAAAAGGAATCATGTTGCAGAAGAGAAGTATGAAAAGATTGCATTTTGAATGCTGAAAGCTGTAAGCATATTCAAGGGCAGTGAGTTCCATAATCTAACGGCATGAACGAAAAACAGGGGATAATAATTCTGGATTGAAGCAGGGTATAGTTAAGTTTAAGGTCCTCAATGAAAAGAGCGACATGCAGCGTATGTAGGAGGTTTACTTCTGATGAGCTTATAAAGAAATATGCAATTTCTGGTATCGATATATTGTTTCAGAGTCCGAAATGTGATTATATCTATGAAGGACGGTATTTATGTAATGTATAACGCATCATTGAAAGCTACGTTCTTATGAGTTTCCGTCTAGTTTCATTGGGGGTAAAGTCAGCAGTTAACCAGAGTTTGCAAAGACATCCGTAATTACGACCAATGACAACGTTGGTGTGATTATATCCAGACAAGTTGCGATTTATGATGAAGCCAAGAGAGGTAACTGATTCCTCAAACTTCAATTTGCATTCTGATAGCCATACGTCTGGTACAAGATTGAGGTCGATTTTCTTGTTTGAAATTGGTATAATCTGAGACTTTGTAGGATTTAGCAGCAATCCAGTCATCATCAGATTTGAGACAAATCTTCATTCAGATTGGTGACGAGTTCAATAATACTAGATACTTATGGGCTGGGCCAAATGGAGTAGTCGGTCGTCGTCAAAATATAAATAAATTGAAACATGTTTGCATACAGAAGGCAAATCGTTGATAAATACATATGCAGAATAGTATCGGTCCTGGGAGATATCCTTGCCGAAGACCTTGAGTTAAAGGTTTCAGCTCAGAGAATTTTTCACTAGTAAATACTCCTTGTGACCAATCGGAGGGAAAACTTCGTAGAAGTTTCACGGCTGATAGGTTCCAGCAAAGAATTTGTGGTTTACCTTATCAAAAGTCTTTGAAAAATCAAGTAGACAAAGAAGCGTCACATAGCCTTCATCAAAGTCACGTCTAATGTCTTCTAAGATATTGATCACGGCCGTAGAACAGCTGCATTTAGCTCTAAATCCAGACTGAAGGGGATACAATAACCGATTTAGTAACAGGTGAGTTTGAATCGGTGCAGCAAAGATTTCTTGAAAGGCTTTTGACAGGCACACTTTATTCACGCTTTTCATGGTGAAATCCATAGTGGGCCACCCTTTATTATGTACGTGATTTAATAAAATTCTGCTATGCAATCTTGCATGCATCTTTTTATGTGACATGGACACCACAGTCGCCTCTCGCCATAAACGGAAATGAAGAAAAATCTCTGGACGGCTAGATTGCAAGTTTTGCCAAATTTGAAGTCATTAGCATAAATCGGCTGTGACATACAAACTACAAACGGCCAACCATGTCTCACGATAAGAGTTCGCAGTTTTAGTACCAAAACCTAAAAAAAAAACACAATTTGTGAATTTCGGCAAAGCGAGTCAAGTTACTCATAAGTTAATTAGCTAAGCAAATAAACTTAATTTTTCTACGAAAACTTTCGACAAAAAATATATAAACAACACTTCACCCACAATATTATGACACATACTGTAAATAAAATTTAATTTAATTTTGGGAGAAAAAAAAAACAACGAAAATAGCATACGTCTCCCTTTTTGCTATGTCAGTTTGTCTGTCCTTCTGTTTGCTGCTTTCCTGTCGATTATTGAATTAAGACGAATTATTATAACACACAAACGCACACGCAGTTTTCTTTTTTTTTTTTTGCTGAAAGTGTAATTACACTTTTGTCATTAAATATGTATTTTGTTTCATTGGAATGTACGCAACGTCGTCGTCGACAACACAATCAATTTAAATTGAAATATCTGTGAAAAGAGAATAAGAAAAAATTGCCATCAACAAAGCCGTTGCGCTGCGTTGCGTTGCCGGTTGCCTACAGATTTGACAGACAAATGCGTGTGTTTGACATACTTTGGCAAAGCGGGCAAATTGGAAAACACTTCCCATTACTCCAACTGACAGATAAAAATAAATGCTTAGTTGCATACAATGAAGTGAATGCGGAAATAAAATAATAAAATAAATGAATCTTATGAAATCTCCATGAGTTATTTTAAGGTTTATTTTCTAATAAGACAAATGATGAAAATCATAATATGTAGGTATGTTGGTTTTCATTTTCGAACGTTTGATCAGTGGCATCAGCTGGCAGCCAGTACCTACCTCATCATCAATGCCAGATACGTGCATAAGGATACAATTTAAAGGTTTCGTTATTCTGAAAAATAAATGGTTTTGGATAATTTAAGTTCTGAATTACCCTCATCAATTTGGTTCGGAATTGTTTTATACATACAGTGTTGGCCAAAACTAAAGCACAATACTATCCTGCGTAAAATTTATAAAATGTATGATGTTTTTTATTACAAGTTTCACTTTCTGTGAGGGCGAAATCTGGGATTCGATTTTACACCCACTTCCAGATATCCGATTATGCTGAAATTTTGCATATTCGGTGACAACTCAATATAGTATATTGCATGATCTTGTAAATCTAATATGGCGGACGCCCCAAGATGGTGGATTAACGTTATCTTTCCGACCCCCTAAGTATGGGTATCAAATGAAAGGGCTTGGCAAGTAGAATACAATACGGTATAACGTCATTAAAAATTCAATATGGCGGACGCCCACAAGATGGCGGATAGCCGTTATCTTTACTACCATCTTAAAATGGGTATCAAATGAAAGGGTTTGACAAGTAGAATACGATAAGCTAAGTGATGTGATTCTAAATTCAATATGGTGGATGCCATAAGATGGCGGATTACTTTTTTCTTCACAACCCGCATGACATGGATATCAAACAGAAGGGTTTGACGAATAGAATCTCAAACAATATAGTATATTTCATGATCTTGTAAATCTAATATGGCGGACGCCCCAAGATGGTGGATTAACGTTATCTTTCCGACCCCCTAAATATGGATATCAAATGAAAGGGCTTGGCAAGTAGAATACAATATGGTATAACGTCATTAAAAATTCAATATGGCGGACGCCCACAAGATGGCGGATAGCCGTTATCTTTACTACCATCTTAAAATGGGTATCAAATGAAAGGGTTTGACAAGTAGAATACGATTAGCTAAGTGATGTGATTCTAAATTAAATATGGTGGATGCCATAAGATGGCGGATTACTTTTTTCTTCACAACCCGCATGACATGGATATCAAACAGAAGGGTTTGACGAATAGAATCTCAAACAATGTAGTATATTTTATGACGTTATAAATGTAATATGGCGAACGCCATAAGATGGAGGATTGCCGTTATCTTAACGACCTCTTTAATATGGGTATTAACTTAAAGGGATTGACAAGCAGAATTAGACTAGCCAAGTGACGTCATTCTGAATTCAATATGGTGGGTGCCCCAAGATGGCAAATTACCTATTTCTTCACAACCACTATGGCATGGGTATCAAATGAAACGGCGAGTAGAATCTCAAACATATTGAAAAAACTTTCTCATATCCAATCCACCCAAGCTAATATACGTATAGACGTAAATTTGTAAAAAAAAATTCAGATACTAAAAAGTTGAAAAAAATATAAAGATAAAAAAAATATTTCTAAAACAAGCTTTAATGAACTAAAAAGTAAAAAAATAATTTTTTCCCGAGTCACCAATGTGTGACTATAAATTAAAGCTTGGGGCACTCAGGCACAAGACAACACATACACGATGTGCAACGAGTTTAGTTAGACCTCGTCAAATTTTACCTCTAGCCTGAGTAGAAATTATATCAAGAGATTAATGGGATTTCTAACTGGGCATTTCCATCTTCGATATCACCCTCAGGAAACTGAATGTCGTCTTTGCATGGAGGACGACGATACTTCGGAACATATTCTATGTGAATGCATGGCACTGCATGGCACGGCATGGCACGGCACTTCGTACAGTCACCATCAGTGAGATTCTCAACTTCATCAAAAGAGTTGAGCCTCTTCTGGTTCCCTAAACTGACTTTGTGGTACAATAGATCTTTTAGGTCGCGGTGCCCTCCCCAACTGGCGGGTCAGAACCCTTTAAAAAAAAATCACTGAATCGGCCAATATATTTTTTGATTGTAGTTAGTACAGCAGTTTTTTGTTTGTACACACAATATATACAAATTATTTGAAAATATGTACAGTAGCAAGCAAAGAAACTTACTTACTTAGTTGGCGCTACAGCTCGAGGTGAACCTGGGCCTGCTTCTCGCAACCATTTGTGTGTGCGTGTTATATTTTTGCATGAATGGAAGGGACCTACAGTTTTTTGCCGACTCCGAACGGCGAGTTGAGAAGCTCAATCGTGACAAATGATACTCTTTGATGCTTGTCAGACATTCGAAAGAGGTGGGCACTGTGAAAAACTTTTAGGTGTTTGCGGTGAGATTCGAACCCAAGACCGCTGGCTCAGTAGTCCGACGCACTAACCACTTGCGCTACGGTGCCCACAAGCAAAGAAACTGCAACACAAAAAAAACCCACATCTCTCTTCATATCTACCTTTTTTGTCAATGAAAAAAATCAATAAAATCATAAGTGTTTTCCATAAATTGTTTATCAACTTGTTGGCAATAAAACAACATATAGAACCATTTGTTACAGATAGAGAATCCGAGCAAATCAGAATTTCCAAGAAAGTGTTGAAAAAACCATATATTTTCTTGCAGTAGGTGACAAGCCTTTTAAATGTTTATTTATTGTTTATGGTCATCCAACTTGTACATTTTGGAACTCTGAGGCAAGAGCATTTACATTTATAGAATTTAGTGGAATATTAATACTTTGTAGCGCCTCCTTTATTTTTTTTATGGCCTCCTTACTTAACTTAGGCATTGAATCCACTAAATTTGAAGATGTCCCATGGATATTTCCTTATCCCAAAATTCTTCAATTACTTTAATGGGCATTTTCATCGCGGTAGGCATTTTGCTATTTACATTCAATGCCATAATATGCCAGAGATTTTCGATGTGGCTGAGGTCCGGTGAATAACCTGGCCAGTCAAGTGTGAATATTCTCTTGTCAATCATAAATTCTTTAATCTGTGAAGAAAGTGAATTTTATTAATTTTTTTTCGTTGCGTAGAATTACTAAGGGTTTAGAATAGAAATAAAAAAACCAAATAGCTTACCATTTTGGAACAATGGCACGGAGCAGAGCCGTCTTAAAAAATCACATCGATAGCGTCTGATGAAATGCTTTTCAATTGAGGGTAAAAGTGATTGACTAAAAAATGTTTGTAAACTTCTGAGCTTACAGTTCCTTTAACGAAGCATAAATCTCCAACTCCATAGTAAAAAATTCCCATATCATTTGGAACGCTGAATCTTTCACTGTTCTCTCAAGGCAATTTTTCCTTAAGGGCTCTCCAGCTCTTCGGCGCACGTACTGAATTTCATCGGATCCACAAATGTTGAATTTGCTCTCGTCGGAGCAAATGACTTGTCTACAATCAATTTGTGTCCACTTTTCATATTTTTTTTTTGCCCAAATTGGCCGAGATTTCTTCATTTTAAGTCTAAACATCGATTTTTTTCTCGGATGGACGAGCCATTAAGCCAAATTCTCTAAGTCTTCGATGCACTGTATGCACACTAATGCGATTGCATTTGACTCCACAAACTCTACTCTTATTTGTACAGCTGTTTGAAAACGGTTCTTCAATGACATCCGGTGTGAAACTCGATCATCCGCGGTAGATGTCTTACAAATCCCTTCTGTTCCTTTTTGCAGTTCAACTGTGCCCCTAAGTTTTTTTTTTTAATAATCTCCTGACAGTCGACTTGCTGCAACCAACCTCTTTACTTATTCAACCCTGCCACTTGAACACGTGTAATTATTTGATTTTTTTGGTCCTCCATCAATTGCTCGTAATTTGGCATTTTTTCAAAAAGAATTAATTTTTACACCAACTCTGATAACTTTAAAAACAAAAATGACTCTGAACGACTTGTAGCACTCTTATATACCCAAGAAGGATGAACTTAATTTAAAAAAAAAAAAGAACTGCTACCAAAAAATTATTAAGGATTATTCTGTAAAAAATGGGTGTTGCACTTTCTATGCTCGCTACTGTATATATGTGTGTATATGTATGTATGTAATCCCACAAAAAATAACGTAGATACTTATCCTACACCCGTTATCGTTCCACCCACTCATACAATACAATTTTTCTACAGAACCACTTTTATCAAATCCATAATTAAACGATAGTCCTCTCGTTTCAACAGTAAACGAAATAATGAAAACATCTATGAGTTTTCAGCATCTTCTTCCACACGAGCACGTTGAAATTAAAAATCAATTTCAATTATGTTCCATTACTCCAGTCTCACTGTCATGTCCGGGAAAATGAAATACCTCTGCACTTTTACAGTAGACAGGCACTTAGGGAGTAGGTACACTGTAAACATTGAACAAGTCCAATCCCAATACGTAACAATAAATTCCCCATTCTCTGCTGTTCCCTTTTTTTATAGATACTACGAGCGCAGATACAGATACACGGCAAGAAAAAGAAATTTCATTTACAGAAGACTGCGTAAAAAATAAGCAGCGCTTTTCAAGGGTCATTAACACCCATCATAGCTGTAGAACTTATATTGGAAGACGTACACAACATAAATATGTATGTAAAAAAAAAAAAACATCTCGCAGTTCAGAGTATCTAAAACACCCAATCGCAGTACAACACCACAGTTCCACCATCAAGCCCTATGAGATGAAAAATGATGTGCATTCTTGAAAGAAGTCCCACACTGCAACGTGTTCTTCCCCTTTTTTCTTTATGCCTTCTCAAAAGATTTTGCACATCATCGCTTGTTCATAGTTACGTATCTTTGAGTACACGTAGTGTTCGGATGGGAATCATTATAGTCACCCATTAATGGATGACGCTTGCTCGTATAACGCACGTCCTCCAAGAGGCCGTCAAAGCGCCAAGTGATGTTTTGTCTGAGCCCATGTGCCCACATTGAATTGTGCATCTCATTGCCATACATTCATACCTACAAACGCAGATACTTATGTATGGATAGAGGAAGAGAGAGAAAGATCAATGAAAATAGTCAGACAAAGAGGGAACGAAGGGGAGACCCTAAAGATGACGAGTATCTGTTTTTTTTTTCGTTCATCCTATTTTAATTGGGAAATCACGATTCTAAGAAACCACAATTGAATGACGTTATTAACCATTATATGGAATTTTTTTGGATCGCAATTGATCCGAAATCTTGGGACTCCTCTGTCCCGCTTCTTCACACGTTCACAGTTGAAAGTAAATTCCCGCCGATTAAAAAGGAAAAACACCAAAACCCGACCATGCTATGTTTAAAGAAACAGGTTTCTGTTATGATGATGTGTATGCGATGTAAACTACCTGCAATAGGAGCTACCGAATGCTTTGGATTTAAGTTCAACTTCGATTCGAACAGTCTTCGACCTGTTTGCTGTTTCTCTTTGGTAGCATCTTTTATATTGAATTTATGTTTGCGTTTCATCTCGTGCGGGTCAGGTGAATTTGATTATATATATTTCCTATTTGACGAATGTGTATAATGAGGCCGGACAGTTTCGTCAGTAGTTTCATTAGCAAATGTGTTGATGTTATTTTTGATCTTTCCCATTTATAGGGGAGAAATTTATGTGATTTCTAAGAATGGTCGCGTCAGTTCGACGAATGGTGTGGAATATCTCAACCACGAAGTTAAAATCTGTCTTCTTTATGTAAACTCATCAAATCTAATCAGCATCAGCCGAAATTGAAATTAATAGCTTTCGTATAGAGGTATTTGTTAAGGTCAAAGGTTAGTTACCTCTATTTGCAAGACACTACAGACGAGTTTTGGTAAACACCGTAAACTGCATTCAAAAAAGATACAAGCCTATTATAGACGAAGTAGATACACGCATGTGGTAGAGTTTGATCTGGACATGAGAGATGAGACAACCCACAACAAGTCGCTTTCGACTAGTCACCCCAATTCCCAATGTTGTATTTTCTACTCGTATTCGACTTCAGTCGACTATTCTCATTCCGAAAGGCGTACTAAGCGAACATACTCGCATGTCTAATTGCCTTCTGTCAAAAGAAAAGCATCGCATTCGACTCTTGGTATTCCCAATCCCGTATTCTACTCGTATATGTGGCTTATAATAGTCGAGAGCTCATTTGACTACGGGTCGTTGCAATTTTTATTAAAAAAATGGAAATAAAACAGATGTAAGTAAACAAATTAATAATTTTACATTTGAAAATGTGTTTTTAGATTTGTTTCGAACTAATACATATTTATTAAAGTTTTATATTACTATTCCATATTTATGTATATACATTTTGCAGGAAAGTGAAGAATCGTTGCCAAATGGAGTATCCTGAATCGCCTGAAATGATTAATTTATTCTGTTGTTTTTACATGAATTTTACCTAGTACCTATCCAAGTATTTGTTTCTCCTTCCACAAAACGTTATTCAAGGAACTGCTTTGTGTCACAATTCGTCCACATGAACGAATCATGAAAAGATTCAGGATGTCTTGTATCAATACAACGTCTCCGAATCTTAGAATAATTGCATCCACAACGAATTAAGAATGCTTCTTTGGAAAGCCGAATGTTTTTATAAAGCTTAAATATAAAAAAAACATGTTACAAAACTGGCACTTAAGTTATTTAATTTTAAAACATACCAGGAATGCGGTAGTTCCAATTGATTGTAAAGGGTGATTTTTTAAGAGGTTGAGAACTTTTTTTAAAAAAAAAAACACAAAAAATTCGAAAAAATGAATGAAATATTTATTTGAATCGATAGTTTGAACCTTGCAATTTAATGTTTAAAGATAATTTCATGCAAATGTTGACCGCGGCTGCGTCTCAGGTAGCCCATCCGCTGAGTCCAATTTTGGCATACTCTTTCACACATATCGGCCGGTATCTCACGAATGAATGCATGGATGTTGGCTTCCAGTGCGTCAATCGAAGCGGGCTTGTCCCTATAGACATTAGCCTTGACATACCCCCACAAAAAATAATCTAATGGTGTCAAATCGCACGATCTAGGCGGCCAATTGACCGGCCCGAAACGTGAAATTAACTGTTCACCAAACTCGCCTCGCAATTGCGCCATTGTTTCGCGTGCTGTGTGGCATGTGGCACCGTCTTGTTGAAACCACATATCATGCAAGTCAAGAACTTCCATTTCGGGCAAAAAAAAGTTTGTTATCATCGCTCGGTAGCGTTCACCATTGACAGTAACGCTGCGATTCGCATCATCTTTGAAGAAATATGGCCCAATAATGCCGCCGGCCCATAAACCGCACCAAACAGTGGCTTTTTCGGGATGCATTGGTAGCTGTTGCAATGCTTCTGGCTGATCTTCACTCCAAATGCGGCAATTTTGCTTTTACGTACCCATTCAACTAAAAATGAGCCTCATCGCTGAACACAATTTTTCGATAAATCGATAAAAAAAACATTTCGAACCGAGCACGAATTTTGATAGTAAAATTCAATAATTTGCAAGCGTTGTTCATTTGTAAGACGATCCATGGTTAAATTGCAAACCAAACTGAAGCTGTTTGACAGTGACACAAGGTACTAAACACACGTCAGCTGTCAAAACCAGTGTTGCCAAAACCAAACCAGCTAAAAAATCACCCTTTATTTGTTTCTCCTTCTGCAAATTGTTCAAGGAACGGCTTTTTGTCACAATTCGTTCATATGAACGAATCATGACAAGATCCAGGATATCTTGCCATACAACGTCTCCGCACTTGGAATAGTTCAATTCAAAACCAATTTAAATGCTTCTTTAGAAAGCCGAAATGTTTTTTTGCAAAGCTTAAATACATATTAAAAAAGCATGTCAAAACACTTGCGCAAAGCCAGGGACCAGTGTACATATTTCCAAAGGCTTACTACAGGTTGTAGATATGTATGTAATTAATTAAAAATTTCTAAGTACAAGCTACTAACCTACACATCAGGTTAGATTAGGTTAAGTTAAGTTAGGAGGGGTGTGTGATTGTTCGAGCAATTATTTCCCCTCGGAGACCCGAGGGTCCATTGAGAATCCCCTCTTTTTACCTATTTAATTGGAACCGAGCTTGGCTATGTCTGCCAAGAATCTATGGCCTAATGAACGAAGGTGTCATTCTTGGAGGGCGAGGGCGGGAGTAGATGTTGAATAGATTCGCTTTCTTCCTCATCTCCGCAGTTTCTACAGATATCGTTGGACTCAGGTACCCATTTGCTTGTCATAGGTCGCACAGTGTCCTGTGATTAAGCGTATCACGGATTTGTCCAGATGTTCGTTCGTTTGAGCCACAGAGCGTTGGTCTCTTTTCAGTTACATGGTCGATTATATTGAACAGTGTTTTAATCGGTGACAGTGTGGAGGTGGCAGCCTGTCTTTTGCAAAACGCCATATGGGTAGAGCACAAATAAAACTGATGATTGGCCTTTATATGGGACACATCAACTTGAATAGACATGCAATCACACTATGACTAGTGCAACATAGCATCTGCCTGGGCTGCGAAGAAGAGGACAAAAGTGTTAAACACTTCCTTTGCGATTGTCTTGCCTTATGCTAAATAAGGCAAAAATACCTGTGAAGACATATCCTACCTGGGCTGACATCGCTCAGATCTATCGATTTCTCGAAAACACTGGAGTTCACACCGCATACCTAGCGTTTTTCTTGAATCCACATATTCCCTTTTAAACTTTCCATTCCCCCAACTCAAAAACCCTTCACTTACACAAACCCCTACACTTTCTTTCTCAGCACAATTCTTGAGGGAAATACAACGGGCCCGACTCGCGGCCTACGTGAAGAGGAGAGATCTCTCCTCACCCTCTCAAACGAACCAACCAACCAACCATGGAGGTGTCAGCACTCAGCATCACTGTTGCTCATGGCCGATCTAGCTCTAGCTATTTCGTCTGCTATGTCGTTGCCTTCGATGTTGCTATGTTATATCCGGATACCCAGCACGGTCTAACCTTGTGGTGCCCTGTGACGTTTTCGGACTACCTTCGATTTTATTGTGTTTGATCCTATTGATTATAGAGCTGGCTGATTATCCACCTAAATGGCAAACTCCAACGGAGGGAGGTCGCTTTCTTTCTTGAATATTGCGTACGAACTGTATGTATCTGGTAGTCTAAAAGATTCCCGTTTCTGAGTAGAACCCTGCTGCTGTACCTAAGTCAATTTTCGACCCTTCAGTGCAGAGTGACATTTCCTGGTCTCTTGATCACCTTATTTGACAGCCATTCCCTACTGAGAAATAGGATTGGTACATTCAAGTTGAACTCATAGTGAGGAGTGATGTAGTCTAAAGTCTTTGTTAGAAGTTCAGGGTTACATCACCTCAGTTGCTTTATGTTGTATGATATGTAAAAATCAATGCGTTCACATGGCTTACGTCAAGATTAGATAATTTTTAATTACATATGTATAGGGAAATACAGTAGAATCCGCTTAAGACGCCCTTTAAGGGACCGACAGAAAATAGCGTACTAAGCGTGAAAAACTAAAAAAATACATCCAGTTAAAAATATGGTTATTTTATAAAAAGAGTTGAAATTATACATGTATTATGCTAGTTTTCCTGTCATCCCTTGTACTAACCATTGTACGCAATCAAATTCGAATGCACTCACACCACCTGTATGTACGTAACTGATAAAAGTAACGACCACAAAAACGACACGCTTCATATAGTTTGTTTTCGAAAAACAAAAAAAATTGCTATAAGAACGTCAGCGCCGCCGTATATCCCAATGCACCACCGAATGGTTTTTTTTTTTTTGGAAAACAAATTAAAAAACAAGAAAATAAAATTTTACTATGTGAACCGTTTAGCTGTGTGAGCGTATTAAGCGGGAAATAGAGCGTATTAACCGGATTCTTATCAAAATGAAGGGACCGGAGAAAAAGAGCGTTAAAAGCGGGATAGCGTCTTAAGCGTGAGCGTGTTAAGCGGATTCTACTGTAGTTGTTTTTAAATAGAAGACCCGTCAGTTTCAATTTACCCTACATCATTTTTTACACCGTCTTACATAAGACCACAACTACACCTTACCAATGCATGAAATTGATTTAACCTCATCCGTTTGTAACCCAAAGCAATGCCCAAATAACTCCCCACCCGCGGTTGGTCCAAAGAAAAAAAAAACATCAATTGGAACCGTAACAAACTATACCCACAAATGTTCAAACCACATCACTTGTTGAACTCGCTGGATCTTCCACCTGATGCCAAAAAACCTGAGCGGACCAAGAAAGACGAGAAATAATAAAAAAAAAATACTCCGTAGGTAGTCATAACTAACGACCAACAGTTCCTACCAGCAGTAAGGTGTCATAAATCTTTTTCATCTCCATCTTCATATGGACCAGAAATAGATTCATGATTTCCATGGTCTCTTGAAGCAGCAGAAAGTACGCTCCCAAGACCCCGCTGACGTCCGACCATACACGCCTTCTGTCTTTGACTAATTTTTCGTTATTTGGGGCGGTAACCCTATTGCACTTGCACTCAGATTAAAGTTTTATCTTCTCCTGCTCTGGCTGGCATGTGAACTTGAAAAGTCATGCTCTGTGTATAGGGCGGGTACGGTGCAGCAAGTACCGAGAAAGTAGCTAAATCCATTCAAAAGAAAAACTCTTTAAAACAACAAAAACAAAAAGAAGAAGCAGAAGAGGAATGCATTGGCCCCATGGCGAGCCTGGAAGTTAATTACTTTGAAATGGGCGGGCTGAGGGAAACAGCACATTCTCCACTGATCGGTGGGATAATTAAAAAGTACACACATCCACAAACTACTACGAGTAGTACGACGTAACTGCAGTCTCGGCATTATTCAATAGAGTTATGGAACGAAATCTGCTGAATCATCTTCTCTGATGAGAACCTAGAACAGAGTTGGAGCTTCGGTCTGTGACGGCACCGCATACCCTGGTAATGGGTGGTGGTGGCGTTGTGGAAGGGGACCCACTGAGGTCAGTTGCATTTCTTTGGAAGAGATGGCTTTTCTCCGAAAATCTTTTGTTGTTCGGACTGGGGTTTGATTTTTGTTTTGTTTTTCATTTCCAATACCAAAATAAAATTTCCATTGCCACGAAGAGGAGCACTACAAACTTGACTCGAAGACCTTACGTAACTTCAACTTGATAGTTGAATCTGGATTGGAGGTTATGTAACTCGCAAGTACAACGCCGCCACCGAGTGTTGCTACGAGACTGACATTCGAAATCTGTTTTATTATTATCTGCAAATTGCAGAGAGATTCTAGAGAATTTTAATTGATTTTTAAATAAAATTTACATCACAGTGATTATTTGTGACAACGGTTTCAATTAGCTTGGTTATTTAATCGCCATGCTAACATTTGCATTTTCGTAAGTGAATCCAAGCGATTGGGTCACATATGTTTGAGAGATGGATGGCGTTATCAGCTGAACTCAATATAAACAGCGGCGGCGCTGCAATTAAATAATGCTATCGATTTCTGATTAAAAATCAACGTTAATTGAGATTTGATATAAGACCCATGAAGTGATGTTTTCAAAATGTCTAGCCAGTGTTGTGTTTCTGTAATCTTACATTTCTAGCTTATTGTTGTGGACTCATTGTAATCGAATATTAGATAAATGTACGTACATACGATTAAAATGTGAGTGCTGCGTAAAAAATATTACTCAAGCATTTTCTGGGAACCTTTTTTACCAGTAGGAAGAGAGAAATTCGTTGTTTGCGAATGGTAATGCTACGAAAAAAATCCTGTCAAGTGCAAGTCGTATCATATCGTGCTATCAGTTATTTTTACATATGTAATAGATTTATGTTGATACTTGATAGTAGATCTTTATATACAAAACAAAGTCGGGTTAGTTACACCATTTATAACTAAAGAATGGCTGAACCAATTTTAATGATCTTTGATTTGTTGGATGTGTCTCCGCCCCGAGTAGCAGAATAAATATTAAAACATCGGACAAATTCATGAAAAAAAAATTAGGAAGAAAATTCATTTTCTCATACACATATAATTTGTCACTGATTTCTGCGAATACTGACTGAAAAAGTAATTATAAAGTGAATGTTAAAGAAGTTATTAATAAAAGGGTGAAGTTCTTAGAAAAAGGATTGTTTTTAAAAATTTCGATAAAGAAAAAGATTTTATCCAAACGATCCCTATAGCAGATATTATCGAAGAACGCGGATCCAATCCGGCATTTAAGGTAATTTCTGCTCGAGAGAGTAAGCGTTAATTTTCTTTTGGTGATCAAAAATGAGTAATTCTGACTTCGATTTGGACTTTTAAGGCCACATTCACAGCACAGCATAGATTCATCCAACTTCACTTCATGGGCAATATGAAGGACCAACTTGATCGTTTGCACGAACGTTGCTCTACTGTGAGATGCAACGTTATATCACTTGGAACGCTTCATCGAAGAAATGTCCACGTTGGAAGCAAGGCCATGTAGCTCCTGATCATCCAAATGTGCGTTCTACTGATGCTCTTGGTCGCATTTATACAGTTCATCCGAAGAATGCTTCTACTTTTGCTTGTTGATGGTAAATATTTGAATCACTGAATCACTGAATTATTTAAATCACGAACTGTCAATGGTGCAGTGTGCCCAACATTTCGTGCATTATGTCAACAGCTCAATTTCACTGAAACAATTATTTCTGCATCTCCAAGTCGCACATTATTTGCTATCATTATTTCGACATGCTTCCCATCAAATCCACGTGAACTGTGGAATAAGTACAAGGATGGTATGTCAGAAGACATTTGACATCGAATTCGTGTCAGTTCAGGGAATCTCGATCTCAAGTGGAATGAGGAGATACATAACCAGGCTTTGCGTTTGATCGAAGACATGTGTTACCTCATGTGCAGCAGTTTGTTAGTCAAGTTAGGAATGCCAACGCCATACCGAGGAATGAACGACGCTTTCAATCAAGAATTGGAACTTGAACGTGAATACGATCGAGATGCATTGAACCAATCAGTTGGAATGAATTAACCACTGTTGAACCCCCAACAAAATGGTGGCATCTTTCTCCTTGATGCGCTCGGGGAACTGGGGAGACATTCCTCATGTTATTGATTTTGACCACTGATCGTACGAGATCCGAAATTGCTGTAGTAGTTACTTCTTCTGGGATAGCCGCCACGTGAGAAGAATGCCGAACCGCTCATTCAGCGTTAAAATTGTCTCTGAACCTTCAAACTACTGAAAATCTGACATGCTACATTGCGAAATAGTGAACAATGGCCAAAGTTTTGATAACAAGTAAAATAGCACAATGGCGTACAAACGCGCATTGGAAGCACTCAATCAATATATGAAAAATCTGTGCAATGACTCAAGATGTTTTGGAGGCGCAATGATTCTACTGTCTGGCGATTTCCGCCAAACACTACCAATCATTCCAAGATCGACTACTGCCGATGAAATAAACGCTTGCCTCAAATCATCGACGACAAACATGCGAGTTGCATTGCTAAGCGATCCATTTATTTTACCTTACGAAAAAAAATGAGTTTAATACAGCTTATAAGTTGACACAACATTTATTGATTTTGAGGCGGTACGAAGTTCGTCGGGTCAGCTAGTTTATGATAAAAAAAAAAAAACAAGAAATAAAGTATAGAAGAAATTTACACATGTGCATGCGATTTCATTCTTAGTCTCGTTATTCGTTGTATTGTATTTAATGCGTGTCTGTGTCTGCACCCAAATCAAATTTTTCCCAATGTAGTGAATGTGGTCGCCGTGGCCGTGGTGGTTAGTGCGTTGGACTACTACGCATGCAATCCCAGCAAAACATCTGAAAGTTTTTTCATGGTGCCACCTCTTTTGAATGTCTGACAAGCAATCAAATAGTATCATTTGGCATGGGGAGCTTCTCAACTCGCCGTTCGGAGTCGGCAAACAACTGTAGGTCCCTTCCACACGCAAATGGTTGCGAGAAGCTAGGCTTGGTTCTGTATAGGATTGCTAACGCCATTTATTTATCTTAGCTTCAATTAATAGTCACATATTGGTGACTCGGAAAAAAAATAATTTTTTACTTTTTAGTTAATTAAAGCTTGTTTTAAAAAATTATTTTTTTATCTTTATATTTACAGCTGTGTTCAAAATAATAGTAGTGCTTCATAGATTTTCTTTGAAGTGGATTTTAAACAAATTTAAGATTTATTCAAACATATTTATAGTAAAAACACTATGCTCATATATTGTATTCATCATTTCAAAGTCAATACAAAAGATTACATAAATAGTTTAAGAAGAAAAAAATAAATTATAATATCAATACAATTATGTGCTGTTCAAAATAATAGTAGTGTATGTTAAAAAGCCACAAAACTTAGTCAATAATCCCGAAATTAAAGCCAAAACTATCACAGGCAACTTAAGTTGACATCAATATTTTATCGAAGTTTCATTATTGTCCAACTCTGCACCTGCGTTCAAGGAGTCCATTAGACCATGACACCGTTTTGGAGGAATTTTACTCCTCGCATCTTGAATCACTTGCCAAAGCTCCTGGTAATTGGATGGTTTGGCATCTGAAACCTCTTTTATATCGTCGGCCAACATATTTCTTATGAGATTGAGGTCAGATGACAGTGATGACCATGGCATAACCTCAATCTCTTTTACCGGAAACTACTCTTTAACTCTTCGACAAGCATATTTCAAGTCCTTACCCTGTTGACAGACCCATTCTAACGGCTTTTTCTGCTCGGCGGAATGTAACATTACATTTTCTAATAGATCAACATACACTTGATGATCCTTGACTTGCTTTATCACATGGATTGATCCCACATCTTAGTACGAAATACCGTACTATTACTTTCGATCCACCATATTTTATTTTCTTCATATTATATTTAGGGTGGAATTTGGTATTGGGCGATTGGGGCGCATATCACCCAGAGCCAATACCATTGAAAAAGATAATTTTTTTTGTCCGTCCACAATATTTTATGCCATTTGTCGATATGCCATTCAAGGTGTTCTTTTGCAAAACTGTTCTCTTCTGACCTTATATGTTTTTAAGTCAGCACTGGCGCTTTCAGTGACCCCGTACAAGTATTTGATCTTCTATGAGATGCCTACGAATATTTAGTACACTTACAGTAAGCTTTAGATCCTTTTTGATTACATTCGCCGAGTCAAAAGGGTCGGTTTTCTTATGCAGCCTTATAAATTCTGTAAGTTTTTCGCTTGCGACCCCGAGTTCCCGGATTTTCTTTAAAAATATTATTACACTATCAATCATAGTAGGGGCTCATCCAAAAATATTTTGAGATTCGAAACGTTTTTCCTTGCCCCCGCAGCTTTAAAATGAGTTATCGTTCTTCAATTGTGCAATGTTTACGCAGCCCACTAAATTGTTAAAGTTAGTTTCTATTGTTTGTTAAATAACAAATAAACATGTTATTTTCTTAATGTTTGTAAACTTTTTAAACACAATTTTACAGTTCTGCATCAATTTACCAAACGACTACTATCGCACTACTATTTATTTGAACAGTTGATTTCAAATCCAAACTTTTGGTAATATTTTCTTACCTTTATTTGATAACAACTGTTTTGGGAGTTGAATTTGTTAGTTAAATGCTTTTCCTAAAAATTGCATCAAACAATTTATACATCGCATATAAAAAAATTTGATTTCTTGCTTTTTTAAATGTTTCGAGTGGAGCACTACTATTATTTTGAACACAACTGTATTTTCTACTTTTTAGTATCTGATTTTTTTTTTTACAAACTAGCTGACCCGCCCGGCTTCGCCCGTGCACACAAACAGTCGCGTCACTCACTTTTGCAACCATTTGAACTGTAATATTACGATCAAATTAAAAATAAAAATTCCCATACGAAATATATGGAAAATCGATTTTTCTGAATTATCGAATTTTCATCGAAATTTTCCAAGATTTTCCACCATAGTGTCCCTCGTTGGGCAAATACGAATCCATCAATCCCCAAATCGGGAAAATCTAACGATCCGTCATCGAGTTATGCGTGCACACACGGACGTCAGTCTATTTTATATATAAAAGATTTACGTCGATACGTATATTAGCTTGGGTGGGTTGGATATGAGAAAGTTTACTCAGAATGTTTGAGATTCTACTCGCCCGTTCATTTGATACCCATACCATGGTGGTTGTAAGGGAAAAGGTAATTCGCCAACTGTAAAGAAAAAAGGAATGAAAGATTAGGTGAGGTAATTAAATATAAGGTAACTGTCATCATTCAAGACTTCACTTTTACAATATTTCCGAAAACCAGTTTTAATTAATTACAACCAAACTCAATGAAAGGTTGTTAATTGCATGGCGAACGTGTTTATGCATTTGTAAACAAAAAAAAAAATGGTCCAAGACGTTTGAGAATTTATCTTTCCAGATGTACACTGCGGTTCACTAGATTAGATGCAGGCAATCTTGGGAAATAAAAATCATCTATCTTCCAATATATGGCAGAACAAAAAAGGATGGTGAAAGAAAGAGTGGTTTGTGCTGAACGCAACTATGAATTCCAAAATTTTAAGAAAACAGGCTAACTGTACTTTTGAGACATGTTAGTTGAATCAGTCAGATTCGCATGCAATTAAATTGGTTCATAAGATGAGAAGCAGTCAAATTATTATCGTTGTTTGTGAAAGATTTATTTATTTTTGGTATAACAAGTAAATTTTGTCATTAAGAAAGGGTTGGCTTTATTTTTTCTTCAAGAATGGTAAAAAAAATTGTTTGATATTGTTAGAGAAGGCGAAAATAGACGATTATCATGCGGAACGCTTGTCTTAACGTGCTATCATTGGCAGGATTAATCGGAGTGAAAGTACGGAAAGAAATACAAAGGAATTGTTTCCATGGCCCATACAGCTGCGGAAAAACGAAAAATTGTCCCATTTAGCCTTCAATTCAGAGGTTTCGACAGCTAAGATTGGACATACAGCTGGTGTTACATGCTCGTCGTGCAATTTGTAGTGCCAAGCGACTTAAGCTGAAGAAAAAACCACCACTTAATGCTTCGCGAAAAATCCAAAGCTTACAATTCGCGAATGACCACATGACCTGGGATGTGCCACAAGGAGCAAGTTCGAATAGCTGGAAAAGGAGCTCTTTTCTGACGAAACAAAATTAATTTAGATGGACTGGATGGCTATATCTATTACTTCCACGATTTAAGAAAAGAGAAGCTCTTTTTAAACCGCCGCCATAATAGCAGAAAAGGGGGCGTAATGGTCTGGGGTACAGTATCTTATTTTATGGCACCGTCGACTTGGTGGTTCAAAGCAATAAAATGACAGGAAATAGCTGCACAGTGGTGTTGAAATCTGCTTTTCAGAAGATCCACGATCTCTTCGGACCACTTTCATTGGATATTTCAACACGACAGCGTTCCTATACACACAGCTCGCATTGTAAAATCGTTTGTCGCCAGTAAAAATGTTGAACTTGTTCCATGGTCACAATATTCGCCAGACGTTAACACTCTAGAAATTGTCTGAAGCTGGCTCATACGAAAAGTGTACGGAGGTGGAAAGCAGTTCCGAAGCTGTTAAACCTGCCTGGAATAAGATTTCACTCGAGTATTTAGCCTCATTGTATAACTACCTAAAATACCGAATTTTTGAGGTTATTTTGGGGGAAGGTGATTCTATTTATTATTAAAAATTGTACCTGAAGAATGAATTGAAAACAAAAAGTAAATTTTCATAGAAAGAAACCAAAAACTTAATGAAAATTTTTGTTCCCCCGAACTTTTTCCTACCCAGGAAAAAGTTACTGCTATTGTGAATTTCCGTCGGAATTTTTTCCCCCGGACTGAATTCGAAACAAAGTTCGAAAAATTGAACAGCTGTCATTTATCAGAAATCGGTTTGTTTATTTGTCAAAAAAAGATATATAAAAAACAATGATGTTTAGAACTGGTTTTAAGGAACTAATTATAGAGGAAGAAGAAAGACCAAACAATGTGACACGTGCAATAAGAAGACATTTAAGTCGAATCCCTTGGAATTACCACCAACCATGTAAGCTAATTCGTTTTTGCAAAATGTTTTTCAAACCGCTATGACTTATTTCATTAGATTCCAGCAGTATTTTAGGGTAAACAAACCCGTGTTAACAGAATCCTTGCCACCATCTAAAAAAATCGCTAGCAATGTCTGGATATTTCTCGATCCAGCTAACTAATGTTTCGCTTTGTATTTTATTTGTTGCATTCGACCTTTGTAAATAAATGCCCGCTAATAAATATTTTCATCAAAATTCAAACAAAAATACTTACATTTTCAAAATTTTACGACAAATATTCGAAATTTTTTAACCCTTTTTAATTTTCCCCAGAAAAATGACAGGGAAAAAGTTCGAGGGAAATTCTGTACAAATTTCCATCGGAAATTTATTCACAATAGGGCGAACTTTTTCCTTTTCCTTTCGAACATTGTTCACAATATCGGGTTTCCCGATGAGAGAAAAAGTTCGGGGAGAATATAATTCATAATAGGGCTGATAGGCAGCCCATGAATAGTGCCTATAGCCGACTTTAGTTACAGCCGGCTATAAATAAATAAGCCGGCTATAACTTTTCGTTATTCATAAACACATTTTTTCCTGTGTATTAGTTAGTATCGACTTTGGTATGTTTTTGTAAAGTGATTTGAACGAACAAACCCAAACGTCAAAATATTATATGAGAAATTTAGAGCGGACTATAATTATTAAAAGTGACGTTTGGATCATTTTAAATTTTCGAGCCAGCTATACATTTAAAGTCGACTTTAAGGTGACTATGAATAACAAAGGGTATATTTTAGGTTATGTAGGTGAATAAATTCTTTTATTGGCGACTTTATCTGACTATGAATTTGCGCCATTATTTTTTTCATTCATTTGTAAGGTGCTTCTGACTCATTGGGCAAAAATGTCTTCCAGGTACTTTGAAATTTTTTTAAAATTTGATTATGAATTAAATACAAACTATTCTAACTTTCACCATCATTTTCTATTTATTTTTTTGCTTCGCTGACATATAACAGGAGAAATATCTATATATATTTTATCTCCCAAAGTTAAGTGCTTCTAATCTAGTGAACCGCAGTGTACAAGAGCTCGCTCACACTGAGGCATCAAGAGTGATATAAAAGAGTTCATATAAAAACGTTGATTCTTTTTTGAATAATTGGCAGCAATGTTCGACCTGTAGACTTGTTTATTTTGCTACCACTTTTGAAAGAGATACGAGATACAAAACCTTGAACAAATTATTTTTATTTATTTACTAATACATATTTTTTTTATTTTATTTTCAGGTAATTTAAAGCTGAATCATGTCAAAATCCAAAAAAGTGAAAGATCTACTATCGTAGTTTAAAGTAAGACTTTTTTTTATTGCATTCACTTTGATATTGAACTTTAAGTGTTCGCGTAAACATTTGACAATATTTGATATACCTTAACAACAATTATCTAAAACCAAGTGAACAGGTTTTTGTTTTTGCAGAAAACTTTCAGAAAACAGAAATGTCAATTGGTCATTTCAAACCGGACAACTTCCGTCTGTCCAAAACTGACAATCTGCACACACATTTAACTTTATTCGCCTCATTTGGTAATGAGCAAGCAGCAATCCTCAGTCCATTTGCTGCGTTCTCGAATCACGTAGCTTGTGGTATAGTAATTATGTAGATACTTACGAGTACATACTTAATTATCTTCCTGGTCTGATTGGCCTAATTTTCTTTCTTACTCTCCAGCTAGCGTCGGCTGTGTGATGGTGTGATCAAAATGATTTACATTGACATGGCAACTCCTTAATGGACTCTGACCACGACAGAATTTAGGCGGGAAGTGGGGAAGCGCGCAAGCCATTTAGTTTTACGGCGAGACAATGGAGGCGGTAATTTTGGTTCCGTCCAAGTGGTCGCATAATTTTTTGTAATTATTGTTTTCATTCTAAATTAAACTTTAATTTAATTGTCGATTAGCAAGTAGAGTAGCTATCTACTCGTTTGCGTAGGAAACTTCTTCGCATCTTGATAGAGAATGGTTTTGAAGGTTAAAATGTTTTTATTTTTATATTTGTTTTAAGCTCATTTTAACGGACAAAGTTTTTAGAATACCTATACTGTCGGCACTGTAAGTCATCAGCGGTATCAAGACAGATTAGCATTTCGAATTTGGTTGGGGATAATGGCAGCGTAATTACTGATTGATTGGTTGCTTTCAAGATGATCTTGTAGCCCATAGGTGGTATGGATTTGATATCGATGATATTTCCTGAAGTTTTAAGTGCGGTGTTAAAGTTGGCGCGAGGAAGTCATTAAATAGTGGTTATGAAATTAATTAAATTTTGAGAAGTACCTGCACACACATGCACGTGTTTCTGTGTATTGGCTTCTGGAATTGCTATTTACATAGCTTCACCATGGCTTCGTTAATAGGCAATCATTCGAAAGTAAAGATTTTCGATAAGTCTTAGCAATAAAAGTAAATCAATGTCGGCGTATCTGTGGCAGCTCGAAAGTTGTCTTTCGGTTGTGTAAGTGTTTGTGGGTTACCGATGTATATGTACATTGCTTTTTAAATAACCGCAAAGAAAGTACCTAATCCATATCCAATAGAGTTTAATTGCATGACCTCGAAAGCCAATTGACCTCGCGGTATCTAGAAATTAACTTCGAGTGTATTAAAGCGATTTTTATACGACTTCTATAAAACATTGCGCAGTGCTAGTTTATAGTCCAGGCCACAGAAGACCGCTCAGCACATTGCGATAACGTTCAGAATTGGTATTATAAAGCTGGCTATATGTAAAGCTAGGTGAGGTTACAAGGATTTAGACTTTTAAAGGCTAAGCCATCAAAAAACACCAGGCTCATCGCGATTCACCTAGGACATATAGGTGGCCAAACCATAGATCATGGTGGACTGGTCGAACGCGAAGGCATTTACAGTCGACCCCGATGCATATGCTTTAAATTAATACATTATAAGAAATACGAAATACATGAATATCATCTTGAAAAATGTTACAACATTGCACTGCACTCCCAGAAAGCCTATGCAATGGAAAACTTCGTGCTCTTTGTCTTCTTCCTGATTTGTGATTTGGGCAAAAAGGTGAGCTATCGTGCCCAAAACGGTGTAGGCATTTCCGATACCCACCGTGACTAGATAGGAACTGCATAGGGTGGTAGTAACAGTTTCCGTGCCTTCGGTTTGTCCAAACGTCTATGGTTGGGATCAATCTGTAGTTCCATCTGCTCTTCGTAGTGGTATCCTACCGAACTTGCCACCTGGTCATTGAAGTAACTCTTTCTTCGTCCTTGATCCTTTGATGACCGTGGCTTCTTGGTTACTAGAAGTTCTCCTATTAAAGACCCCATCCCTGCCACTGATTATCCTTAGTGCGCTAAGTTGATATTTTAACGATAACTTTCTCCTTGTTTACTTTGTTGCTAGGGCCCCCACACAAACTGCGGCAGCGTATAACAAGGATATATTCGATGACCTCTGCTGAACGTATACCATTGGTCACTAATGTCGTTCGGGAGTCTTAAGGATGTATTTAGCTCTGGTTCTGTTGTTTAGATTCCTAATCCCATTCCGTTGATGTATAGATATAGACTGAAATAGACCGTTTTTGCCGTGTGAACACATTACTACCCCAACCTTCTCTCACCGGGTACAACTTCTGTATGGTGAATAATGAAGTTTTAAGTTTGCTGAGAATACTGATGGACATTCGTTTGGTGAGGTATTTACATAATTTCTGCTGAGTTTTATGGATTGTATTGTTTTTAGTTAATTAATTGACGCAACAAATTTTAAAATATTACTAAGAGATTAGCCTACGAGTGGATAACAACATTTCACCGTGAAGGAAGTAATTAATAAAGGTCCTAGCACACTTCCTTGTGGAACTCCGGTTTTAACTTTGCTGAGAGATGACAGTTTGGACTCAAATTTTAATTATTTTGTTTAAATTAATGAGAATGAAGGTACACTTTTATAATTAGTTTTGTGGCAGAGTGTCGCCAACCAAAACCAACTCGGGGAAAACCCTTAATTTATTTTCTGAAAAAACTCAAATTTCGCCTGTGGAAATAGGGAAAACAACTTGTTCTAGTTAAATATACGAAAGCGAACATTTAAAAAGATTTAAAATGTTGTTGGTGTACCTGTACATGTCTGTCCCGACATTTTAAAACAGCATACACTGGTTAACAGAATATCGAAAAAAATCCCTTTTTATTTCGTCGAAGTAACAGTTAGCAGCATTCATAAGAAGGAAGGTGGTAATCCGACTGAGCAATCTGACGCTGAACGGCGCCTTTTAAAATGCGATAGTCATATAATTTAAGTTTAAAGTGTGTAGTAGATTTAGGAATCTGGAACAGCCTTCGAAATAGGTACGCTTCGGTTTCCGCGATGACTTCGTCATTTGATCTGAATCACTTTCCCTGCAGCCACCGCCTGAGGTTTGGGAACAGATAATAGTCGCTGGGAGACAAGTCTGGAGAATAGGGTGGTTCAATTTGGCCATGGCTTTCAAAGACGTGTGTACCGGTGTTTTATCATCATGGTACAGAACTTTTTTCTTCGTCATATGAGGTCGTTTTTTCTTTAATTTGTCCACAAACGCTGCATAATACTCTCCTGTGACTGTTCTTCCCTTCTGCAGATAATCGATGAAGATCATGCCATGTGCATCCCAAGAAACGGAGGTCAAGACCTCCTCGGCCGGGCTTTGGTCGGTCACAAAACGTCGAAAAAAGTCCGCTCGATTACCTTGCAACAACGCTAAACCGGCCATTGAATCATCAACGCGCTGCTGTTTTTGGTCGACGGTCAGCAAACGCGGTACCCATCGCACCGATAGCTTTCTCATCTCCAAAACATCGTGCAAAATGTATCCCGCCTATTTTTTTGCGAAACCGCTGGCCTCAGCTAACCCACGCAACTTCACTTTCCGATCACTCAAAACGATTCGATGCACTTGCTTGACGATTTCCGAACTCGTACCCTCTTTTGCCTGAGGTGCGTCTTCGGTGCTGGTACAACCAATTTTAAATTAACTAAACCACAGATAAACTGTTGTTCTCGAAGGAACAGATCTGGGATAACATTTCTGCAACCATTGCAATGATTGTTCGGAAGTTTTTCCCATTAAACAACAATGTCTGATTAAGATGCGATACTCCTGTTTTTCCATTATTTTTACTACGGCGAAAGTAGCGTCACTCAAATGATTGTAGCTCAAAAACGAATGGACGAAATGTCATGAAACTTCATATGAACTAGTGACAGAAAAGCCCCTCGCAATGAATCATGATCATTTTCTAGTGGCGCCACCTAAGTATTAAAAAATCCCGGGACTTTTCAGTCTATGTACTATGTTGCAATTGAAGTTTAATAACATCTCTAAAAGTTTTCGAGTCAGACCTTTTATCGCACCATTTCATCGGTATCTAGCGGATTTATGTTGCTTTTGTAATTAATTACAATTAACGAGTAATCTATAAATATTATAAAACTGTAGAGGTTTTTTTTTGTTGGTTACCTAATAGCGTGAAATTTTTTTAAAATGCTTCTTAAGTACCCGGGATGATCACAAGCTATGTAATTTTTTGTTCAGGCTACTGGTTTTTACATAATAGTCAAAATAACTGTATATCGGTGAGGAATATTATGATTATACAGCCCTAACTCAATAATGGCTTTTCGGATTGAAAAACAAAAGAACAGGTGAAATTAGTAGATTTGTCCCTCAATCATTTGAGATATAAAACATCCTTCTGGGTTGCCCTGAAGCTGAGCAGTTTTCAAAACAATTATTCAAAGCATCACCCACAATTTTCCTTCAGTGGTGACCACTGCCAGCGGCCGGGCAGCAGTGGGTATCGTTGCAATAGTGTGCGTGTGAGTATATGTGCGCGCTCTAACGTGATCATATGGCTTGCACTTCAATGTGCGCTACAACCATTTGCGGTTCTCACAGTCAAGCAATCTTAACAAATGAGGTGTCAAAATAAAGAGAAGTCAATTGCATTTTTAATTAAAAAAAAAAGATCCAAAATAAGTATTCTACCCAAAATGAACTCCTGTTGCTTTCAGATCTAATTTTGGTTCATATATGTACATACATATACATATCATCATCACATAAATAAATCATCTAGGAAATATTGGTTGTTCATTGATACGAAGCCAAGGTAATATTGCCCTTGGATGTCGCGTCGCGTCGTCCGCGGAATAGTGATATTCACCCCAATTATGCAAGTCGTATTTGAGAGTCACATACGAACAAAGTCGTATTTTGTTATTATGGAAGTCGTGTCACTACGAACATACTCGTACGCTAATGACTTTTCAGCTGTCAACAGAATCGGATGCCATCGCATACGACTTTCGGCTCATATCAGCTATTATGCAAGTCGTATTTAGTGGTATTTAGTCGTATTTTGAACGTTTTTAGTGGTATTTTCTTCGGCTGCGATTTCTTAAGTGACTCTATACGAAATTCGACAAACATGAAAAATAAACAATTGTATACTCTTGCATGGAAACGATTTAATGTTCTTCGAAGTTATTTTACTACTTAAATTACTTTTACTTTCTAAAAAACTTAAAAACAGCAACCAATTCGAAGCTTTGGTATATGCTACGGAGATTAATGTCGACATCGCAAAAGACAGATGTGTTCTGCACGTTCATCTAAAAGATGGACAAATGGTTGTCAACAGAATAGTTTTATTAAACTGCAATGGTCAATTATTTTTTTAGTTAGAAAATTGTAATTTAAATTTCGGAAAATACATCCATATATACATACATACATACACAATGAATTGAAACAATCTGTGAATATAATTCCTTTTAAGGATATTCCTTCGTGTGCTCATTAAAAAATAAATCTTTTGAGTTTGTGGTGACATCTTTCGGGAGCAGTTGTAATAAGACATCTCCTTGACCTCGCCGGCAAGGAAACCTGTACTGACAGGAAAAAGTTCATTTTGAAGTGCAACGCAATGCGTTGCTAACATGCAGCAACTTATATGGAGTCGTATTCAACGCATACGACTTGCATAATACCAAACGAAATACAATACGATGCGAGTACGACTTGAAGTGAGATACGAGATACGACTTGCATAATTGGGGTGAATGTTCGAGTTTTCTGTGACTGTTGTCTAATTGTGGAAAATGTTAACAGAACCTAACAGGATAAACTTAAGGCACACGTTATCAGTAGTACCATGAGGCAGAAAAGCTGATGAAGTAAATGCCTGTCTGAAAAAGTCAAGTCTCTGGGGTCCAATGTTACTCAAATGCACTTGACCGTCAATATGCGGGCACGAACAGGCGGCAATCCAAACGCACAAAATTTTCTTATTTGTTACTTAAAATTGGTGGAAGAACGTTTGCGGAAGAAAATGAAAAATGGTTATATATCACAACTAACAAACCCTGAGAATTCTTAGCTTTGTGAGCGAGCTATTTTGTTGCCTCGGAATGATCAAGCTCCAGCAAATGATAGCGAGATATTTTCACGTATTGATGGTCAAAGTGCAAAATGTAAGTATTTCAATCAACCGGGTTGTAGACCAAGAAGTAACAATCAGCTATCTGGTCGAATTTTTAAATTCTCTATCTGCTCCATCCAGGGCTTCCATTATATAAATGAAAACTAAAAGTGGGTGTACCCACTATTCTTCTAAGAAACTTGAGCCCGCCTAAATTATGTAACGGCAACCGACCTAGAGTTACAATTCTGCAACGACAGATTCTGCAAGGCTACGGTGCGGTGCGGTTTTTGAGAACTATGAAATCTGCATTTAGGGCCTGAAAGTTACATATTGAAACGTTTTTGATATTGACGCAGTTAATCAACAAAATTTATTAAACACTTTTGTGGACTTAGACAAATGTTTCTTCGTTCCCACTGAAATTGCATATTAGTATGAATGAGAAAGCCCTTAGAATAGAATGCGAAGCAAGGCGAGCACGGGTTCAACTAGTCTGAAATAATTCCAAACAAGATTCTATTCTTAAGCTCCTTTGTCTAATATTATTGACGCATAAGTCTTTAGAAGGTCAAGTTGTTTTTTTCCTGACATTAAACCAATTGATTGTTTCACCACTAAATGCTTAATGTTGTTTGTCCACGAGTATATACCATCGAGTAACATTGTTTCTTTACTGTTCGTGAGTCACGAACCCCAGCCAGTATTTTTGGTATCTTTTAAAAATAGCTTCAAATTTTGACAGTACGAATAGCAAAAAGCGCTCAATTCATATCCTTAAGGTTAAATCAACCTCGTGTACAATGCGAGTTCCTTTTGATCAACTAAAAACAGAATTCGGTAGAACATTTTAAGTGGTGCTTAAAAAAAACTATGATTCATACATACTCCCATAATTTACCCCAATTACCCAGTTCTAATTATTTTTTTGGTATCTAAGTCAGAGATTTTTTTCCGTCAGGCGTGTTTTATTTGATCCATAACTGTAATTATATTTTAATTGCATGGTTTTACGTTTTACCAAACCCAAATGCGCATTTTCCTTCACTGTAGTATGACTATCCCACCCAGAAAACTGTAGCCGAAGAAACAACTTCACTACACTCGACTTAACACGGCCTTGAGTGACATAGAATCTTCCAACCACACGCATCTTGAATTCATGTCAAATATGTAGATATTCACCACTTCGGTAGATATCAATGACAGCTGGCTGACAAGTGTATTTTCAGAAACGTCGTGCATACACTATGACGCCGCCGTACGTACACTCTCGATGATAACTTCTTCTCTTCATCACCTGTCGCCTTTGGATGCTAATTTGAAATTGAAATCAGATATCAAATCGTGGTCACAGCATTGCCATCAGCGGTAACAACAGAAACTTCATGAAGCGCCGCCGCTGCTGTTTGCCACAAATGTGTCATCGCAGATCTTCTACACTCTACGTGTACGAGTACAATTGATGTTGATTAAAATCAATGTAAACCAAGCCGTGAGGTGCAAATTGCATTGGATACAGTAAAACAATCATTAATTAACCCAGAGGAGTGTTACATATACATACAAACACACGCATATCACTGTGCCTTTGTTTGTAGAAGCAATAAATAATAAATGAGAGCAAAAGAAAAACGTACTGTTGCACTTGACTGTTGAAACAGTTTCATAATGCAATGCGATTGCGATGCGGGGATAAGGTGTGAACGATGTCAGGTTTAATTTGAAATAATAATGAGATTGGAAATTTATCAGATACACATACACACGCACACACCTGGAGGTATTTCGTTTGCATCTCAACGTGTTTATCGTAGAAGCGGCCTATTGCACTGGAAGCGAAATTTGAAATCAGATGCATAGTTATGTAGCGCTTTAGGCCTGCAAAACATGTTTCAAGTGACTTAGTCACTAAATCGGTAACATCGATCGCTTCTTGCAGTTCATGGCAATCTTAGACAATGCGTATTTTTTTTTTTTGCCTGCACACTAATAACTCCATTGTTACAGTTACAAGAGTGGAAGAGCGGTTGTACCGGACTCAGTTGGCACTTGTCGTGAGATCCGTCGAGTGTCGGCGAATTTCGGCCAGTACCATACCGATATTGAACACTACCAGTTCTTATCCGACTAGGCAAAACGAAGGGTTATGATTCTCACAGGTTGGGTTTGTATGTTTGTATGCAAAGGATGTTACCTCGTACAGCCTAACCTATGGAACCGATTTTAGCAAAAGAGGTGTCGTTGGATTCGTTTTGATTCGGAGAGAGTCCTAGGCTATATGACGTCAATATGGCGGACACATCAAGCAATATGGCGGATTACCTTTTGTTTTTCCCTTTCTTTTCATTTACAACCGCCTTGATAGTGGTATCAAATGAAAGAGCTTGACAAGTAGAATACAATACGCAATGACGTCATTAAACAATTCAATATGGCGGGCGCCCACAAGATGGCGGATTACCGTTATCTTTACTACCTCCTTAATATGGGTACTAAATGAAAGGGTTTGACAAGTAGAATACGACAAGCTAACCGACATTTAAAATTCAATATGGCGGACGCACGAAGATGGTGGATTAGCGTTATCTTTACGACCTCCTTAATATGGGTGTCATATGAAAGGGGACAAGTAGAACTAGGGTTACCAGACGTCCCCCTTTAGGGGGAACAGTCCCCCTTTTTCATACCAAAATGCTGTTTGTCCCCCTATACAAACATCTGTCCCCCTTTTGAAGTAAAATTGAGAAAGAGAAAAACAATCAATTTAAAACTGTTAAAATATATGCATTAAATATTTTTAAAAAGATTCTCTATAAACACATCCATTTGAAGTTCAAAATCCTTTTAATATATATATTATAAATATTATTTCACGCGTAAAAGTTTTCCTTCATCTGTCAGTTTATGATTTATGCTGCTATCTTTGTCAGTTTTTGTTTACAAAGTATTTACAAATTATTTTCGTTTGAGTTTAATAGTACCCAGAGTTGTTAAAGAATGCATTCTTTTGGGAATGCATTCGCAGAATTCACAAAAAAGACTTCAAATTTTTGATTAATGCAATCGAATTCAAAAAAGATTGGGATTTAAAAAAATCCTAAATCACCATTCTTTTGAAGTCAGTATTAATGCATTCAATTTTTAGCAGTCACTGAATTGAAATCATTTTGAAGTCAATTGAATTCACGTCATGTCAGTTGAAGTCAGTAGTGAATTCAGTTGAAATTGGTTGAAGTCAGTAATGAATTCACTTGAAATTAGTTGCAGTCAGTGAATTCAACTGGACTCAGTTGAAGTCAGTCAAATTCAGTTGAAGTCAGTGAATTCAACTGACAATATTTTGAATTCACTTGACGTCAATGAACACTAGTTGCTTCTGAAACCAGTTGAAGTCCGTAAAACTAGTCATGAACCGATAAAAAAATGAAGAATGAATGAATGAATCTCCCCACTGAAATTAAGTGAATTCAAATTATTTATGTTTAATTCACTGACTTCAACTGATTTTTTATGAATTCACTACTGAGTTCAACACTCATCAAGTGAATTCAGTAATGTTATTAGAAAGAATCCAATCATTTGATTTAATTCAATGATTTCTAAAAATTGAATGCATTAATCACTGACTTCAAAAGAATGGTGATTTAAGTTATTTTAAATCCCAATCTTTTTTAGAAAAAGACTTCAAATCATTTCTAGGTGAATTCAATAGAATTAACCCTCGAAAAGATTTAATTCTTTTACAAGTCTGAGTGTGCATATAATCAGTGCTGGGAAAAGTATTTCGAGAGGTTAACAAAAAGCAAAGAAGGTCCTGAATATGCGACATGTTTAATTTGCTTTAACTTTTTTACTTCACTTTTTTTTACGCTGGTGTTATATTTTTCAAAAACATAGTTTGTCTCGCGATGTCCCCCTTTTCGTTATTTTCAATCTGGTAACCCTAAGTAGAACACGACATTGCTTACGTACATACACTCTACATATTTTCTGAAACAACTACAACGAAAAAGTTGTAAATAAAAAATTATGTTTAAAAAACTAAAACCCGACTACTGGAAAAACAAACTAAAAAGTACAAAACATGATGAAACGAAACGATGATTTTCAGGGTATAGCCGTGGTCGCATGTGACTGCTCTATGAATCTCTACGCAAGCTCTTCAAGCGGCCGATGAAAGATGGCGTAATCTTGACATGTGTAGCTGCGCCATACAGACTTGGCCACAGTTAAACCAACGTAAAACTCGCAGCCTGCTTAAAGTTAGCAGAGCACATATCGGCATAATAGTTGCCGTATTGACGGGTCATTGCGCAATAGGCAAACATGCCAACAAGTTAGGAATCCTCGCCAATGACTTCTGCCATAGCTGCATGGACGAGGAGCGGGAGGAATTCCCCTATCACCTACTGTGCAGTTGCCCAGCTCTCTCCTCCTTGAGAAAAAAGATTCTGAGAGAAAACTTCTTTATAGACCTTCGAGATATTTCTTCAACGGATATCAATAAAATACGGAAATTCATCCAGCTCTTAAAATAGTTCCAAAGAGTTTCGATAAGAGTCGGCAACACAATGGACCTACTTTGGTCTAAGTGAATCCTACCATATGTGGGGATAGGCATCGTCCCTAACCTAACCTAACCTAAGTCGTTATTATAACGGCTACGACATCCGACCACGGCTATACTCTGTAAATCATCATTTCGTTGCATCTTGTTTCGTACTTTTTAGTTTGTTTTTCCCGTAGTCGGGTTTTAGTTTTTTAAACTTAATTTTTTATTTGATTATCAATCAATCCATTGAAATTTAAAATTTTTCGGTAATTTCCCTCAAAGTTTTACCCCGCATACGGTCCCCAACTATCAGCACATGTACTTCAGTCGACTTTTGCTGCAGCTGGTATAATTATAAATTATAAATAATTATAAATGTAATAATATATATAAAATAAAATTGCCATCAAACAAAATAGGACGCCGCGCCGCGCCGATCTAAAAACAGTTGCTCTCCGCAAATTTCAGGTTTCAATTGACTTTTTGTAAAACAGAAGAACATATAAAGTGAATTCTTCTTAAAATTAGGGACTTTTCTCAACATGATTTATTTTTAAAGATTGGAAATTTATGTTTCAATTGATTGGTACATATAAATATTGGTACTATTTCTTAAAGCCACATACAATATGTGAAGTACCACCCCATTCGCTGAATTAGCGATTTGTTACTGAGCTGTACGTCGATCTTAATCTGCCCGTCGCTTTTGCAAAGCGAAGCAATATGGCAAGATTGAGCTCCAGTAGATCAACGTCCCGTAGGACGTAGTTGCCTAGAGTGGCCTTTCTGATTCGAGCAAAGGCCGGACACTCGCTGATGAAGTGCTCAGCCGTCTCGTCTTCTTCAAGGCACATCTCGCAAAGGCCCGAGCTTCTAATTCCAATTCTGTTCAGGTGCTCGTTTAAGGGAGTGAACCCAGTGACCAGTCCTGTGAGGATTTTGAGGTCATTTCTACGAAGGTGTAACAGAAACTTAGTTCTGTTTGCCCTGGGCGCGTCTACTAACATTTTTGCCTGTCGGCATGACCTAAGCTCGTGCCAATGGTTATAGTGCTGTAGTCGCAGCAGTTCAAGAAGCTTGTTTTTAGCATAGGCTGAACTGCAGCCAATAACAGGCTGAGGACCAATAAAAGGTGCCGCTGATCCAGCTCTAGCCAGAGCATCAGCTTTATCGTTTCCCGGGATGTCAGAATGTCCCGGGACCCAGACCAATGTGATCTTATTACATCGCCCAAGCTGGTTCAGTTTATTGACAGCTTCCTCAACAATTTTTGAGTTGATCAACGCTGCTGAACAGGTTTTAATAGCTGCTTGGCTATCAGAGCAGATGTAGATGGACTTGCCTTTCCATCTCTTGTTGAGTGCAATGTGCGCTGTACTAGCGATAGCATACACCTCTGCCTGAAAGACAGTTGTAAATCTACCCAGTGGAATAGATTTCTCAACGCAGCATTCTTCTGAGTAGATACCTGCTCCGGAGAGCAAATCCATAAAGGACCCGTCCGTGTAGAATACTATACTTCCTGATGGGAAACCAGACCAACCTCCGCTGTTCCATTCAGAGCGGTCTGGAAGGAGACATTGGAACCTTCGCCCGAAATTGTATTTGGAGCCAGAGCTCCCCCAAAGGCTCCTGGTACTGAATCGAGAAGCTCCCCCTCATACATATGTAACCTCTCGACAATAATACGACTGAGGAAACTTAATAAAAAAAAAACTAATTGCTCAAAGGCGATAATCCTGCGCGAAAGAAAGGTATGAAGTTGTGAAAGCACTCTTTCTACACCATAAATTGCTTCATTTCTAACTAATCACAATTGATTCCGTTTAATTTGCGATTACCTAATTGTTTACTCGTTGGAAGCACCACTTCAGGAAAACCCACCTTCCCTCCCACTTTAACCATTGATTCTTTTTTTTTTAAATCTTTTCCCGTCGTCGACACGGTCATGCACTGTTAAACTCACGTGGGAATTTCAAGTTCAAACCGCGAAGAAGGAAGGAAACTAAAAAAAAAAAAACACAACGGTGGAAAAAAACGTGCATGCATGTGGCGATAACAATCACATTGTTGTTGTTGCCACGACTCTTGCCGGATGAGCTTTCAGGCACTACTCAGTGTGCCAGCCAACAACTATGTATGTATGTCAGGCGCAGCGCTGTTGACTGCAATTTAATGAAGAGTATCTGTGGTTGCTAGTGGCTGACGGGCTGGTGGGCTTAAGGCGGCTTACCACAGCCGTGCGAAACACAAATACCGAAACTTGTCGTCCTCTTCTTTTCCATCGTATTCTGTTCCTCATCCCGTTTTACGACTACCTGACCGATAGATGACTTTAAGTTGGCTTAAAAGACTTGTGCCCTCAGCCTGAACCGACTAATTGACGGTAATATAGAAATTGAGTGATTTATTTACCGGTTGTTGTATTCTCGTTACCATTACGGTGCGGTAATGGCGCGGGAAGTTAACACTGCGATATCAATCCTGTCAAAGCAAACTCAACAATTTAAATCAGAAATGTAGGGAATACACCGTCAGAGACAAACTATTATAGTTTCACGGTTTGTTAGCCACGTTCACGTAATAAAACAATCGGAGAACTTCAGTTCGATGTCAAGTTCAGGGTTACATCTGGAGCAAAACGATTTCCATTACATTTAAAATGCAAAATTATTATGGAGGGCAAAAGATTGTAGAGGTAGACTATGTATAATTAAAAAAAAAGAAAAAAACGCTATCTTTTAGTTTTGTATCTGCGTGTGGTCATAGATCATTGGATTTTCGAGACGTCAGCTTTTTGCGCAATAATCGTGCCAACATTGCGGATCACTGTGCAGTGTTTGTCAGTAACACTTGACAATCTAGGTAACCTGATCTGACAGTAGTGTGATAATGTTTGCTCTGTACAATGCGCAAATTCCTTACTCTGACGAGCAGATACATGGAAGATATGCATGAGAGGTATGCGAGTAATTGAATTTGAGTTGGCTAACACGTGTGAGATAATTTCATAGTAGGATCGGCATTGTCGTGAATTAAAATTCTTCTACAAACTTGTAACAAGTTTTCGAGTAACCTTCAAAGATTCATATCGTGATAATTGAATTGAATAATATATCAATTACATTCGTCATATTGATGAGCTCATGATTATGTTTGTAATGTGATACCAAGAATAAAAATGAGTCGAATATGAGACTTGCTTACCCAATTTCGCTGGTGTTTTCAGGGCGGAGCTACTAGCGAGGCTTGTCACAATTGTATTGAACTAGCCAACACAATTAAAACTGAAAATTCACATTATCAAAGCTGGTTGGAATAATGTCAGAAAAACGTTGGACAAACAGGCTGGGGTTACCTTACAAATACTCTAGGTCCCAGGTACGGAAAATGTTCACATTCCTATAGTTACTGATAAAAACAATATACTGTCACACTTTTAAAGACTAGCAGTTGTTCACCAGTTGGACAAACATCGTCTACCCAGGATGATATGGCCAAACTACTTACTTAGTTACTCAACGCGCTGCCGACCCGTGAAGAGTCTCTGCCTGAGACACGGCAGCCTTCCACTCTCTTCGATCCCGCGCACGCTGCTTCCAGTTGTCTAGACCAAGTGCAGTGGCCTTCGCGATAGCTTGATCTTTGAAACGGAGGTTCGGTCTTCTTTGTCGTCTCGAACCTGTGGGCTGTGATTCGAAGATCCTCTTTGCTGGAGCATTGTTGTCCATTCGCTCGATGTGACCGAGACAGTAGTCGACTCGCCAACTCGTTTCGCGTGGTTCTTCAATTGCCGTAAAAGCCTCGCGCTAGGAGCGACCGATGATGTCTATGTCGTCCGCACATCCCATTAGCTGGACAGATTTATAATTCCGTGTTTACACTTGCCCTGCGCACTATCTGTTCCAGCACAAGATTGAAGAAGTCACATCACAATCCGGTGCTTGTTTGGAATAGTTCGGAGGAACTGTTTCCATATTGCACGTTGCACCGCGTGTTTTCCAGCGTCACGCGGCATAGCTGGATCAATTTAGCCGGGATCCCGAATTTGGCCATCTCGCCTTGTAGAGCTCAAGACGATGAATGCTATCATATGCGGCTTTGAAGTCGATGAAGAGATGGTGAGTCTCGACTTGAAATTCGTTGGTCTTTTCCAGGATCTGCCTTACTGTGAAAATTGGGTCGATCATCGATCTGCCGGACTGGAAGCCACACTGGTACGTGCCGATTAGTATGCTGCAGAAAGGCTTCGGACGTTAGGATCTTATATGCGACATTAAGCAGGGATATGCCTCGGTAGTTCTTACAAGACATAGGATCGCCTTTCTTGAAGATTGGGCATATAGAGTTCATATTCCAGTCATCGGGCATGGCTTCCTCCACCCATACTTGGTTGATGACTTGGTGCATGCACCCTACCAAAGCATCACCACCATGTTTGAAAAGCTCTGCTGGTAGACCATCAGAGCCGGCGGCCTTGTTGTTCTTCAGCTTTTTGATGGCTGAGCGGACCTCTTCAAAACTGGGAGAGGGGATGGATTCTTCACTGACTGGATACGGGTTCTCTTCTTGCCCTATCACTCTCACTAACTGATGCCCATTAAGTGGCTGCTGGAAGTGCTGCTTAAACACATCTACTATACTCTGCGCTTCGGTGACTAGGTCTCGTCCACTGATTCGAAGAGCCTGCGTTCCAACATTGAAGCCGGCTGCCAGTTGCTTGGCTTTCCTATAAAACAACCGGATGCTGTTCCTATCGCGGGACTCTTCGATATCTTTGAGCTGGGAGACTGCGTAGGGCCTTTTCTTCTTACGCATGATCTTCTTCTCCTCCCTTCTTCTGGCTCGATACTCCTCTCTCGCTGCTCTTGTTTTGCGTTGCAGCGCTTGCACGTGTGCATTTTCTGTCACTTTTTTCCGACGCACGCATTCATCATCATACCAAGGGCTCTTTTTGGGTGGTGGCTGGTAGCCTATGGTGGTCTCTGCTACCCCTTTGATGATGTCGCGATACTGCTTCCACAGATTGTTGGCGTTTGTGGATGGTGAATGCAGAGCGGAGAGTCTCTCGCTCAGGCGCTCTCTGTAGGCTCTGGCTGCTCCATTCGTGCTAAGACTTCCAACATTGAATTTCTTTTTCTGAGCGGTTTGCAGCTCTGAATTTAGCTACAACATGATAATGGTCAGAGTCGATGTTTGCCCCTCTGAATGTGTGTTGGATGCGTGTCTCGCATCTATTAGCACGTGGTCGAGTTGATAAGCGGTTCGACCATCTGGAGAGCGCCAGGTTGCTGTTGGATTCGTAGTCTTGGAAATCGATTAGCTGGAAGCCGTTATCTATTGTTGTGTCGTGGAGGCTGTGCTTTCCAACTAGTCCGCCGAAGATGTTTTCCTTACCGATTTTAGCATTGAAATCCCCGAGTATGATCATACTCCGGACAAGCTCCGTCCAGGAGGTCATAAAACTCCTCATTGATAGAGTCTGCAACTTGGTCGCAATTTTTTCTTTTTTGCATACCTGATCCTATCCATCGTATCTCCTGGATCGCGGTAATATCTGTCTTGTACCGCGCGAGGACAGATTCATCATGGTGAAGTACATCGATATCATAACTTTTGTCGCTGACTTTTTTTGTTTGGCCGTTGCTGGAGGATTTGCACCTTCTGGGCTCTGTTTGGTCTCCGGGTCGTACTTGAAAAACTAAGATTCATCACCTGTTATGATCTTATTGAAGTAGCTTGACTCTCCATTTTCAAACTCGTCCAGGAAATATTGAGCGAAACCAACACGAGCCTCATTTTGATCTCTATTCAAAACTTTTGGAACTGACTTTGAATATTTCAAGTGATGATTTTAAGCTGACATACAGCTATGTGCAAAAAAATAGCACCATCATTTATGAAGTCTTATGAAAGTATATTTTTTAAAGCTAATGAGAATTTCGATTTATTTTTTTATTTATTTATTAAAAGCAAAGTTAAGGTAATTCAGAAATACAAAAGTTCATTCATTATAACCAAAAATAAAAAATATATTTGCATTTAAACAAAAAAAAGTCAATTCTAACCTGTGCAAAATAATAGCACCAAAAATACAAATTCATACCCCTCTGTTCTGCATTTCGAGTGAAAGTGGATTGAAACCGAAATTGAAATTCACTCGGAATTGAATTCAGTGTTCTGCATTCCGAGTGATTTCGAATTTTTGGAATCCACTTCGAATTCATTTGTTTGAAATGTCAAACACAGCTGTCAAATCATTTCAAAATCATTGGAGATTTTCAGTTCTTGGTTTTTGTTTTGTGCAAGTAAATTAAACATTTAAGAAAAAATATATTTTATTAAAAAAATGGAAAAAATGGAAAACAAAATTCTTAAATGATTGGTGAAAACCGAATGGAGAGAGTTCGCAGGAAGATTTTCCGAGATAAATCTAACATTCTGGATCTTCCCGAAACATTGTATTTAAGCAGAAGTTAGACAACTGAAGAAAAATAATTTATTTAATGATTTTTGCATTTTTAAAAACAGTTTTAGGGTGAGTAAGAAAATATTTGTTGATATCCTGCGAGAAGTGGAGTCAGAGAAATCTTGATCTTGGAAAATCTTGATTTTCTTTCATGTGATTCAAGAGAATACTCTCTTGCCTCTAATTTTTGTGTTGTACTATATTAAACAAAGGAATTATTTTAATACACTAATGGAAAGTCTTATTATTCTACTCATATTTTTCAAAATGATTCTGATCAACAAATTAATTAGTTAATTCACTTTACAACGGCATGTGAATTCAATTCACGTCAAGAATCTCAAGTGAATTCAATTCACTAAAATCACAGAATTTTCGGAATGCAGAACACGAATTTACAGCTGTCATTTTGAGGGGAATGCAGAACACCAAAATATTCACTTTCGAACATACAATCCACAATTCATAGTTTCGTTCGGAATGCAGAACACCCAATTCCACTTTTGGTGGTTGAATTCACTAAAAGTGGAATACAGAACAGGGGGGATAGATAAAATAAAGTGTTTTAAAGAAATCAAAATGTTGACTAGTTTTAATCTAATGAAGAACTCTAATACTTGGTCTTATGACCTTTATTTTTAATCACAACGGCGCAACGTCGTGGCAAGGAGTCGACTAATATTTTACATCGCTCAAGTGGAATATCGCTCCACGCAGCGTGCACAGCTTCCCATAACTGCAATGTATTTTTTGGTTTTGCGTCTTCACATCAGTCCAAAGGTTTTCGATGGGGTTCAGGTCTGGATACTGAGCCGGCCATTCCATAACTTCGACCTTATTCGTTGCGAAAAATTCTTTAGCCAATTTGGTAGTATGATTTGGGCCGTTGTCTTGTTGCAGATCCCACGTGAAAGGCATATTCCATTCTGCGTAAGAGATCATGATTTTCCTAGTAATGTCAACATAAATTTCAGCAGTCATTACCGGTTTGAACCAAAATATGGACCGGAACCATTATAGGAGAAGCATCCCCATACGTTATTTTTTGCATCGCCCGTGCTTATTTGTCTCTATGGTATATTTTCGCTGGAACTCCTGGTTTTGTTGCCTAGGAACGAGTGTTCTACTTCCAGGAGTACTAAATAAAACAATTCTGGACTGATCGGTCATGAGGATATGACGCCATTTGAAGTGCGCCCAATGTAAATGATCGTTTGCAAATTTCTTTAATTTTTGCAAGTGGACCTTCTTCAATAACTGTGCTTTTCTGGGACCTCTGGCAGGCAAACGGTTTTTCTGCTTATAATGCTTCGTTCATCGCTAGGGGTTAAATTCGCCGTTCTGCCAAACATACCTTTTTGCGTTTGAAATCATTTTATTAGAGCACCCAACTAGTTCTCTCATAAATTTGTATGTGTTTCCTTCAAAAATATATTTTCTTATTAGTTTTCGTTTTTCATCGGTACAATGACTACGGAAGCGGATACGTTTTTTTATGAAATATTAATTTTTAATAATTCAAATATGTATCTTGTCTTGAAATATTTTAATCTAAAAAATTTGATTAGCACAGCTTAACAAATTTAAAACTTTCTAAAGAATGACGCGGTGCTATTTTTTTTGCACACCACAGATTTGACTTTTTTACGTATAGCGGGAATTTATTTGTCTTAAAGCTCAATTTCAAGAAGGCTTGTTCTTCCATTATGCAGCTGAACAGCAGAGAGATATTTTAGAATAGATGCCATACATTTATCCCAGCGAAATAAAAAAAGTAAATTCAAAATTCACTTTGGTACTATTTTTTTGCACATAGCTGTACGTCACTAATTTTTCTCTTTCTCGTCTCCATTTGAACCTATTTTTCTGAAATTTGGAAATAAATATTATTAGATTATATGCTACAGTAATGCATCTTTTTTTTTTTTAAACTAATAAATTGACATCAACTAAGCGAACTTTTGTTAGTCCTGTCGGCCGAAGTTCCTGTATTTAGATTATTTATTGAAAGTATTCTGGCGTGCCCTAAAGCATTTTGATGGTTCGCGTGATTTAATGCCTTATTTCGTCATTAAACCTGGCATCAGTTGAAAGCCATGGCTGGCGTATCGTTCCTGGACTGCGGATTATCCCCCCGAAAAGGACAGTGTATGGACAGACTTTCATCCTTTATGACATGTGATTTTTTTTTTGAAAATATGCTCTTCTACTTCTCAGCTTCAAATAAACAATCTTCATTCTCTGTAAAATGTAAATAAAAATGTTTGATAGCAGTCGTAAGCTATATCTGAAACATAATGCTCACATGCCATACCAGTACCATTCAAATATCAAATGAAGTCAATCTCTGTTTAGAATAGAATTGATATAACAATTCAACTATACATGTCTCAAAATGCTCAAAATGTTCGGCTAAAGGAAATAACCAATTCACCCGACCCATAGGTGTAATGGCTTCAATTTTAGGATCGTTTCAGTCACATGTAGATACACGCTCTTAGAGCTATTTCAGTTTAAGGTTTGCCATGTGATTTGTATGCTAATGGGACAATGAATGGAATATCTTTTGTTATTCTATTTTGATACGGTACTACGGTAGGTATATAACATAGGTACGAACGAATATATGTGTCACTGTGAAATATTTGTTATTAGGTCGAGTCTATATTTTGGATACATGATTACTTCTGATTTGCCAAATAGTTTCGTATATGAATAAATTTGAATATTATTGGGTGTCGTTAGGGATGTAATGCGTGTTTTTTATGTGTAAAAATAAATCACTACGAAAATAGGTCATTCAACTCAATGACCTTCAGTAGTTGTTGTTTATTAATATACATTATATACTATATATATATTGCGTATATAGGCGTCATTTAACTTTTTGGAGTTAATCTTAGATTTTTATGTAGTACTACTTTGAATTAGGTTTTATTGAGAAACTTCGGGTAAAACTTAATAAAACAAAATAAAAACAAAAAACTTTTTGAAGTAAAAGTCCTCACATTCCTTGTATTAAGGTTTCAGAGGTCTTGGACACCAAATTATGGAAAGAATATATGGAAAGACCTGTCTTTTTATCAATTCTTTATAAATTTGTATTAAGTAGGAGGATCCCCAAAGATTTTAAACTTTGATACGTTTACTGAAAATGTAAGGCGAACTACAAGGCTGGATACTGGAACAGTGCTTGTTCAGCATCTATCTTTAGGACTTTCCTCTTTACGACCAAATAACGAAAGGCACTGGATCACTTCACAATGCTGATGATACCATTATACCTGGCTAGTGATTTGCGATCGAGCTTAGCTCTTAATGAAATTAAAGAAAAACTTCCAGAGGTGGAAAATTATTTCACAAAGTGGAGATTAAAAATTAATTCTAGTAAATGTGATTTAACGTGTTTTAGAAACATCAGTGGAAAAGGACACTATTGCGCGATTAAAAAAAGCAAATCATTGTCATTAAAGATAAACAATTTACCGATTCCATTACGGCTTAAAACAAAGTATCTGGGAGTTAACTTTCAGAACCGATTTCTCTTCAATAAGCATGGTAGAGCTGTACTTAAGAGAGCAAGAATAGTAGTTATGGAGACACTAAAACTATTACTTTATTCTAAACACATGTTAGGGAAAACTAAAAATCTTATGTATACAAGACCCTTATAAGACCAATTTTAACATACGGTTTCCCTACTTGGTTTACTATATCACTTACTGTAACTAAGGAAATGGAGATATTTAAAAGAAAAATATTGGTGTTTTGCTGTGAAATGTTTAGAAAACCAGACAAGAAATGATTATCCAATAAAACTGTATACGAAGCAACAAAACTAACAGCTATCAAGTTGACATAATCCAGTTGTTATGTTTTCCTGCTATAAGAAATATATTAAGGCAATAAGGGGCTGCTACACCCTTTGTGGGTGCTTAACTCTTCTGCTGCATAGGGATGCATAGCATACAGCTCCGAACAATAGAGAGGTCAAACCGGACTACGTCCTGGACAAAAACTCAGGGTCTTGGACACGCGAAGAAACTTCTGGATAATTATCACTTGAAGAGACTCAAAGCTTTCATTAGTCTTGACCAAAGCAAACTCCCTGCGTTCCTTACTGGGCACTGTACACTTAAGAGACATCTTAGGAAGCTATGTTTCTCAGATGAAATGGAGACACCTTGGTTTTCAGTCGCTCTCTCAGCTACGGCGGTGATGCTTCCAGCTGATCTTGCCGGACGAACACGAGTTGGAGTCTTCACATCATTAACCTGTTCAAAACGTTAAAACTTATCGATTTAATTCACTAAATCGGTGCGAGAAGGCGCTTGATGATGACCAAAAGCAGTAACAATTTTGTGAAAAGTTTTCGCGATACTTTCACCATTTTTTTGAATTTTCGCTATTTAAGCACGTTGTGCGATGGTGTATTGATCCTCCGATAAAGCAAAGTGCCTACATAGGTCTCATCCTGGACAAAAAAAAAATAAGCTGGAAGATCAATATCCAGGAAAGGGTAAAGAAAGTTGCTATAGCCCTCTACTCTTGGGGGATTTCAACCCCACATAATCCATTGGCTCTATGTGTCTGTAATCAGACCGATTTCGATGTATGGTGTAGTTTCAAAGTTTTGAGTTGTACAATAAGACTTAGTCTTCTAAACACGTTGGAATTACATATTACAATTAAATTTATAATAAAACTTAGTTAAAACTAAGATAACAAATTATGAGGAAAAACTCTGGTTGTCTGGTGGACTGTCCGGAGATTATGACGATTTCAGAAGCACTGTCCTGGATCAAGAGGAATGTAGTATCCACTGACGATATTAGAATTTTCTCGGATAGTCAAGCGGCCTTGAAATCTCTGGAAGCAGTCTCATCCACTTCTTAGACCACTTCCAACTGCCGTTCATCTCTTATAGAGATGGCTAAGCAGTTTAACATTCACCATTGCTGGGTGCCGGGGCACAGAGACATTCCAGGGAACTGTAAACCTAACGGCAACAATACCTATTCTACCGGAAAAGAAGAATATAGACATGCCCTTTGCTACTTACAAGCTATCACTCAAATTTGACACAGTCAATAAAACCATCGATAGATGGGAAGGCGGACTTACTTGCCTTGCCACCAGTCTAGACTGGCCTAGACTGGATCCAAATCGCTCTAATCACCTTCAGTTCCTAAAATGACTACATATAAGTGCGATTATTGGTGTCATCACAGGACACTGCTTTATAGGCAAGCATGCCACCCGGCTTGGCATCCTTTCAAATGACTTCTATAAAAGTTGCAGAGACGAGGAAGAGGAGGAAAGCCCAACACATCTCTGTTCATATCCAGCTCTTTCCCCTTATAGTAGAAAACTAAAACTAGAAGAATACTTCTTTGACGATCTAAGTGACCTGGCACGAAAAGACGTGGGCAGCCCTTTTCTCTTTATACAAAGCTCCAAGTGGTTATCATGAGTATCGGGGTTAAATTATCTCCAAGATCCTTGGTATCACAATGCCAGCCACTGTTACCTCACCTAACAGCGCGTCTCCACGAGACATCTCATATGGCAGGATTCTTAGCACGCTGGTGGCTGGTGGAGACGCTATATAGCAAGCTAATGCCGATAGCACGCCATCTATGTAGCAGGATTTTTCGCAAGCTATTGATGGCGTGCTATATTTTGACATTTGAGTGAAAATATAACTAGTTGTATTCGTTGTTTTTGCTTATTAGTGGAAAATGGCACAGAAAAAATAATACCGCCTATTTCAATGATTGTAAAGCTCTTTGCTGTACGGCGTCATTTCGTAAATGAAATGTTCAGTCATAATATGCCCACACACAAATTTGACAGTTCTCTTTTTTATCGCTTGCCATGAAGTCCTGCCATATGACGCGGTGTACCCTAATAACCTGCTTGTTTTTACTTAACAAAAGTCATCGCAATGATATTTGAATGTTGGCAGTTCAACAATAATGGCGCAAAATTTAAAATGACACCTCTTGTTGGATGACCCGTTACTAGTAATGATTATTGCAAATACCATAAGTTCTCATTGTATCTTTTAATCGAAACAGATTACTCCAAGGGAATAAAATCAGATAACAACTAAACTTTTTCCATTTTAACAATACCATTTAAATACGCCTTATAAAACAATAAAAAAAACTACAAGCAATATACTCGTACCAAACGCCAGCACCTGGACCAAGTACACAAGACACATCGAGAGTATCTGACCAAGTGCCAAAAAATGAAGCAATATTACCCTGCCAGCCGCATGCACCAATGCGTTTATGTTTACAAAACGCAGCCAATTGGCCTACAAACAATTTGTTCACACATTAATAAAACATTTTCGGAATACAAATTTCCAAATAGGAATTCAAAATCGCTTTCAGTTTGTTTGTTTACAATTTGTTTGCCATTAACTCCTCACTCGTTGCGCTTGGCCAGCCGAGTATCCATCTCATCCTGAATACTGCACTGCACTGCAGTTAGGAAGCTCAGCAATGTTTTTTTTTTTATACATATTTGCGATTGCCTGGCATCAAGCTATTTTTATTGGTGGAGGTCTCAGGATAAGATTAGACTGCAAGCTGCACGATGCCGATTTAGAGCAAATGACAAGTAAATTACTTTTGAACGCGGACAGCAGGACCGTGCTAGTTCAGAAGAGGCGCGCCACTGTGGCAACTGGCAACCTTAGATCTGCAATTAACTTTAATTTGCATTCCGATTCCGATTCCAATACGTTATGCATTTAACGGGAGGGACTATTGCCTTTTATAGATGGAATATTTTCGAGTATCTACGAGTATGTATCTAGATTGGTTTATAATAAATAGTATTGTTAGGCTTCCTCGTATGAGCGCGTCGATCAATTGCAGTGAAAGTATGCTGCAGGCGCTGCTGATACGAATGTACGAGTATACCTATATCAACAACTGACGTCATTAATTGCATTTCGTGTAGCGAGGGATTGGGAAATGGATTCGTGTGTTCCTATGGTTATGTTTGGTTTCAATTCGAAGTGACCTAATTTTTTTATTATTTTTTTCTTACACGAGTATGTGTAGGTATGCCGTTTGTTGTCTGATTGTTTGGCAGAGAGACCCAAGACGAAACAACAACAACGAAGGAAACAGTGATGGCAATAGTGTTATTAGCTACGGCCAAAGATGTAGGTTACTAAAGTATTTCAGTTGTGCACATGGGAATTTTTTAATTTTCTTTTTATGGATTGTTGCATTTTGAATTTGGAGGAAAGCAATGAAATATGGGGGAAGTCTCTTATTTACAAAATAAGAAATAAGTTTATACAATGTACATACACACGTATATGTATCAACAAATGGAAAGGAACTTTTATGTTTCCTGTCAGATGTTTAAGCTATTTCTGTTTCATTAATTGAAGCTTGTTTTGAAAACAACCGGACACCATTAGGTAGTCCGTTTGGAATTCTAAGGAACATACTTCTGGCGGCCGTGGCCGTGGTGGTTAGTGCGTCTAACACCTAAGAAAGGCAAAAAAAAAAAACTGTAGGTCACTTCCATTCGTGGAAAAAGTAACACGTACACACAAATGGTTGCGAGAAGCTGGGCTTGGTTCTGTATAGGACTGCTGACGCAGTATATTTTTTTTTTTTTTATTTTTTATACTTCCAACAAAGTGAAATGTATTTTCAGTGGAATCAATATTACAGATCGTGTAAAGCCCGACTGTGCACATAGGGAATTCAATACCAATATCACGAGGATTAGAATCTTGTAAGTAGTGGGAAACATCGGCGAAGGCTAAGTTGAAATATTTGCCATGAAACTGCGATGGAAGCGCAGGGCTAGTCATTTCATTCCAATTGATTTCCTTAAGCTGAGGAAGAAGTATATTGTGAGATTCAGGCAGTCAGACTTCATCGCTCAGTAGAACACTATTCTGGATTCCTAGTAGATTTATTGCGTATTATTATATCCGATAGTTTCCGCGGGAATCGGTTTTCGGAAAGTCCAACAATATATCGAATATGTATGTTGTCAGGTTTCGCTAGGCCTGGTTAGAGGTTAAGGACATAGTTGGGAGTACAACACGGCTCACGGCTCCTGTTGAATTGCCTCATACCACACGTTTTCAATGAATTCATCCAACTGGTTATCCTTCGAAGGCTCTTTTTTGCTACCTGCTTTTATTGTGTACCAAATGTTTAGGTCAGAGCTGTTTTCAGGCTAATCGCACACAAACCGACTTCTAGGAGCCTTCGTCTTACTGTTCTTGAATTGATTTCTGATCCGCCAGTCTTCTCCGCTATTTGAAATCAGCTCTTTAGGCTCACTCGTTTTAACAAATGATCTTCAGTGCTGGTGGTTTTTCTTTTGTGGTCCTTTCTTTTCTTTTTTCTTTCAAATAAGCCGGTTAACTCGAATTTTCGGATGAATTTAGCCATTATTAACGACTTGCTGAATCCCACTAATCGCGCATATCATGAACATCAAGTTTTTTTTTTGTTTATTACTATTTTGATTTTTATTTTATTAGCGGACAACTCGTATTAACGGACAGCTTTTTGTGGAACCAATTTCTAAGTTTACATACAATATGCTTTCTTATAAACAGATAGCCCCCATAGCCGCACAATAAACTCCGGTCCCGTGGCTGTCCGCTGAAGATACGTTTCATTGTTGCATTCCAGCAAAGAACTCCACATTGCCTCATTGCCTCCTGATTCTCCCACTGAAGCACTATCGGTATAATGTCAAAACTCGTACATAATTTGATGAGAAACATGCCTAAGCCATAACAAGGCCGCCTTCATGTAATGCAATTGGCACGGTTAGATTGCATTTTTTGTACGCCGCATCGACGCACATACATAAATCTTAATCCCTCCGTTTTGTACCACAAGTTCTTTTCGAAATTCTTCTTCCGGTCCCGACTTTTCTGGGTTTGTGTCCATTCTTATCTTTTACCATTTTTCTAGAATCAGAGCAATGGCTTTCTCAGGCCACTCGTCCAAAATACCCACCTTTTTTTTTTTTTTTTGTTTCAACACAGCTGACCAGGATTCGTCACTCCAAGTAGGTATTTTTTGAAAATTTTATTCCGGTCCAATTTTCTGTACTTGTATCCATTCTTACCAACATTAGAGCAAGAGTTTTCTCACGGCTACTTGTCCACAAGGCCCAGCTGCTCTGAAACATCTTTTTACTGTATGGGAGGAATGGGTTCCTTTCGATTGCTTTTAAACTATACACGATTTTTGGGCTCTGTCTTCATAAAACAAAAATAGAAGTCTGGTAGTAATAAAAGAAAGTGCTGCCAGCGGCCTATACCATGAAACAACAATTGAACATATTAACCAACGTTTGTTTAAAAAGTAGATTTAACAAATTAAGTTAGTTCCTGTACCACAAAAAATATCCATTGTATTTGTTAAAACGAAAATGTCCCTAGATTTGTTAAGTCAGTTTAACAAGTGATTGTGTCACTGCTGCACCTGCAGAATGCGGAGGAAAATATGTAGCTGTGTTCAAAATAATAGAAGCGGTATTTCACAAATTGGAAAATGTTGATTTTTGTTAGATTTGTTACCGTCTTTTTTTGTTTATTTGTTTAGAAAACGAAATCTATTTTATTTAACAACCTTTTAGATTAAAACACTTTAACGTAACGTTGAAAATAGGTTTATAAAAAATAAAAGAGTACTTCAAGTCATTAGTTTAACTGTTCAAAATAATAGGAGTGCTCATAAAAACATAAATATTTTATATATAAGATTTATAATTTCAAAATCCGTAATTGTTATACATATTTAGGCAGCTGAATACATTATTCTAAGAAAAGCCTCACACCGACTTGGCATAAAGTGACAAAATTTTGACAACAAGTGGCAGTTATTTTAAGCCAGGCTTCCTCAACAATCCTCCAAAGCTGTTGGTTGTTTACTGGTTTGGCACCATTTTACCATTTGTCAGATTATTGGCCCACTTCGTGTAACGAAAAACATGCCCAAACGGTGACCTTTGGACCACCATGTTTAACAGTTCTTACCGTATACCGAGGCAAATATTATGTGTTGGGCGGACGATGGACGAATTGACGGAAACAAGTTCCACCAAATTTGATAATTTAACTTTCGTCCGTATAATGTACCTACGAGTATGTACATTATATTCCTCCATATCATCACAGGCAAAAGGACAATAGCTTTGGTAAATGTTGCAGATGTTTTTTTTTTGTCACTGGGACCTTGCATGGTCTTTGGACGAAACGTTTATTTTCTGGAAGTCTTCTGCGAATGGTAACATCACTTACAGGAAGATGAATCTTATCCTGTATGACATTGTTTTTAGAAACTAAACCTGTTACAAATGAGTTCTCGCTTGTCCTGATTTATATCTTTTCCTCGTCCTACTGTTATAAGTTTTAAAAATAATGTGCAGTAAAAAAACACAAAAACTGTTTGGTTCCTTACTTAATATGACAAACTTAGATTTATTTGTTTTTTTCCAAACACACCTATTGTAATGAACACTACCTTTGCGTTCGCGATCACTACCTTTAATAGAATCCTCGCACATGCAAGCGCAGCTGTGCATATTTTTACTGGGTTTGTTTTTCAAACACCGATAGAATATTTACACTAGTGTCTTCACAGTCTAAACTCTAAACGAACAAGTTTTTGACAGTGAAGTTCTTTAAATAATTAGGTGTAGTAGCGCTCCTATTATTTTGAAGACAAGTAGGCGCGCACGCGCAGCAATTAACTGTGACTGTAACAAGGATTGACAAGTGAAACAATAACTTTTAACATTTGTATAACATTTATCTCTGTTGAATATTTGACTACATTTATATGTTAAAGCCTTGGGTAATTTTGAAAAAAATACTTTGCAAGTATTAGATGTCTTTTCCTTTATCTTATTATGAGTATATGAAGTTCCGCTCCAAGATAATCCAAAATAATAGAATTTTGGATGCTTTTCACACCCGCGATAGCTACCCATTAAATGTCGGATCTTTACGATTTTCACACTTATCGATTCGTCATAAAACAAAAAATTTAGTTTATAAATAAAAACAAAGAAATTATTCATAAAATGACCTTACAAGGACACTTGTTAACACTTAACCAATTTAAATTCGTACGTTATCTTTTTACAACAATTTAACAATTATTTTTCATATTTTGTCAACCATTGTTGCTTTGCGGTACAGAATACGGGGAATTTGCAAATTTCCCACATGTTTAAGTTAAGTAAAACAATTGTCATCTTGTCTGATAACTTATATGTTCGCGGTACAGAAACTCTAGTTACTTGTTAAAATTTGCCGGTTGTACAATGCTTGTTGTTTTGTGGTACAGGCCCCAGGTCATATAAAAAACTAATCAACCCAGTTTGCATAAAAACTGCCAATAGTGCAACTTCAAGAAAGTACTTCGACATTTACGGGTATATAAATATCATCCTCATAAGTAAATTTTGGTGCTATCCACATTACATTACAGATGCTAATATTATTTGGACCAACAAACTTTTGGCCTGCAGTGTATATGTTCAGACAATTACTTTTCATATGCGGCTACATGGAGTTCCAATGCGGACAAACGAAAAGACGACTGTATTCCTTTTAAATTTCAGAGTTAAAAGCATGATTATGTTTCGATGACATAATAGACCTACAAAAAAAAATACATAGTTGCATATCTTATTCTTACATATTTTAGTTATTTTATTAAAAAAAAAAAAACACTAGCCCTCCAAACCTTTAAACAATCCCCAACTAATTGTATGTCAACCTGTTAATTTTTATCCAAACACAGACACGTCGTCTACAAACCTTCGAACTGTTTCCAAAAACAATCGGGTTATTTATTAGTTTACATTCATGCAATTTATCAGCATTTTGTAAATTGATATCCGCAATTAGACGTTCTTTCCAAGTTCATAAATCATTAATTCCAGGCGTCCATTCCCTAAAAAGCGCCGCTTTGTCTCCCACTTGAACCGGCATCATTGTTGCCTGATAAAATCAATATTTTATACCAATTCGATTGCTTTCCACAGTCTCCACACACACAACATTGGACCCATCTAATAACATTGGGCAACAAACCGACCAAATACAATTTTCATTGCGCAATCAATTTGTTTGAGATTTGCCAATGCATTGGATATGACCAGACTGCAAATATTAGGGGCGTTGTATATAGATACCGTGTCCACTCATATTACTATTGTGTCAGAAATCTCTTATTTATAATCGAAATTACATACCTATGAAATTAGTAAAGTTTGATTACTTTTTGTTGTTGTTGTACTGTCTACATTACTAGATACTTGTGCACAGAAATTAAGATTTTATATAACATATTAAAGATCACATATTACTGTGATTACTTTAATCCTGTCGTTCAGAGCTATTGGCACAGAACATTTTCGAACGGCCGGGCGGTGCTAAATTTGCGAAATCACACACTGTGCGGCACTGAAAAAAAAAAGACAAGAAAATATTAATAAGTTCACAAATATAGTTTGTAAATTATAAATACGAAAGAGAGTATGTATTTTGAGAAAAAGGTATTTTCAATTCAGTTCTAAATTTAACTGTGCTATCTATCCTTCTTATATCGCGGGGCAAAGAGTTTCATAAGCGAATGGAGTTGATAAAGAACTGACGCTCAGATGTCAGGCAATATTGCCGAGGAAGAATTAGCTGACTGGATCTATTTGAGGAGTAAAATCTAATTTTATCATACAGATAAGTAGGTTGATGAGTAGTTAAAATGTCAGAGAAGAGAGTTAGCGTACGAAACTGGAGAAGCTTATTGAAAGACATGTTAAACAAAGACCCAGAGTAACGAGAAACTCGATCAAATCTTCGCAATCCAAAGACGTATCGTATAATGTTCAAATTCCACATTAAGTTTCCTCTTAGAGGCATAGCTGCAGTTGGCAAAAATCTCACAACCATAAGTGAGAAGAGGCACGACTAGTGTTTTTGCTAGCAAGGAACGTGTCTTCAGGGGGGTAAAGGAGTGGAAAGCCCACACTGTGCGGAAAACTCCACACGTCTTACCTACTGCAAGATTGATGTGGTTATCCCAAGTTAGACTACGGTTGAAAGTCATACCGAGATTTTTAGCTGATTAGACATACTCAATAGGTGCATTATTCAGAGTGATGGAAGGAAAGTAGGATAGATCTAAAGGCTTTCTTGAGATAACTATGTATGTACTTTGTTTTTTTTTAGGGTTTAGACCTAGACCATTTTTGTGTGACCATTCCGATATTTCTACAAGATCATCATTAATACAGCAAGCTGCATTCTCGATTAGACCCAAAGGAGAACTTAAAACGAGCTGAACATCATCGGCATACATATGTATTGAACTATGTCTTATACGAGCAGGAAGTTCGTTAACGTACAATGAGAAGAGCAAAGGCCCCAATATGGATCCTTGTAGAGTTGGGACAGCTTAAGGCACAGAGTGGAGTGCACAACAGTGTCAAACGCCTTAGAGAAATCAAGTAGGACAAGAAATGACACCTTTCCTTCATCCAACGCGATACGTATTTCTTCTGAGACTCCTATTACGGCGGTGGTACAGCTGTGCTTCGGTCTAAATCCCGATTGTCTAGGAGTTAACAAATTGTGAGTGGATAGATAAGCTCTGATTTGTTTTTGTAAACATTTTTCCAACATTTTTAACAGAAATGGCAGTATCAAAATCGGTCTGTATTCATCACCTTTTGGTGTTTTAGGGACGGGAACGACTTTAACCGATTCCCATTGCATAGGAAAGATATTGGTGGTTAGCACAGAGTTAAAAATGTATGTTATATAGGGCAGTATACAAGGTAAGATAATTTTTAAGAAAGATGGATGTATCTTATCAAGCCCAATCGCATTAGATTTAATTCAATGTAAGCTTTCAACAACATCAGCATTATCCAGGGTGGTGAAAAAGAAACTAGGATTATGAGCAGGGGTGGATAGGTCTTCGAAATCTTGGCAAGATCCAGTACCACACTCAGGAGTCTGTGAAGATATAAACTTATTATTAAGTTCGTTAGGATTAACTTTTTTCTGTTACTGTTTTTCTGTTTACTTTTGTCTGTTAATGGGTAATTACAAACACTCTGCCGTCAAAAAGAATTCACCCAGAATGAATAATAATTAATTTTCGTGGCCCGTGTCATATCGGCCAAAACCAAACCGCCCAAATCTGAAAAATACCACATTGCCCTACATTTTTGGGCGATTTAACACTATGGCAAATCGCCCAAAAATTAAAAAATTTCAAACCGCCGCCCAAGAAAATGTTGGCGTTTTGTCAGAACTCATGCTTCCAATCGCCCAAAATGTTAAATTGCCCAAAAATCTTTGTGGGCGATTGAACATTTTTAATTTTTGGGCATAATGTAAAATCGCCCAAAAATATCACTCATTTTGGGCGATTTGACATTTTCGTTAAATTGGATTTAAAAGTGTGTTCAAAACGAATTGTAACAACTAAAGTAACGGCCACAGCAGAATTTTGTTGTTTTTTTCTTCATGTTATGATTATGAAATTAAATATATTAAACGTATATTAGAGCGTAAAGCGGCGCGCTTACCGTTACCATTATTACTGACGATTAGCATAATGGCATACTTTCAACTAAATCTGTAGTTGTTCTACCATATGTCGTGTCACTCCCTGCTCGCGCAGAACAATGCGCATAATGGCTAGACATAGCGGTAGCTATTTTGGCCAGAAGGTCTAAACTTAAGATATGTATGGCGAGACTCAGCGATGGTAAACAATGGTTAAACATTTCGATGATAAACTAGTTGACTGCACTTGAAAAGGCATTCACTTTGGGTGGACAATTCGGTATTCGGGACAATGCAGAAAAGTGCATACATATAGTTTCTACATATTTTCAGCAATATGGAGGTGTTCCGTTAATGTGAGTGTGATACAATTTATCTTTCTGCCAGTGGTGAAGGGAACTTTCTGTCCCGCTATATACACACGTACTTCATTTCTTTGTGGTGCCGGTGTCGATATGCTAAATTTAATAGAGTTAAAAATACGTATACACATGATTGCATGCTGTAGAAAGTAAAGTAGTGTGATAATTTCTAAGGATCAAAGGTGGAAGAAACGGCGTTAGACAATAACGACCAAATCGATTTGGATATAACGCCCAAAAAAATCTCGAACAATTTGTTGTTGTAATTTTTTTTAGTCATTTTTGGTGTAATTTCCATGTCAGGGTTCATTTTATAATAGGCAGTAAAGCCCACAATTACAAGTGGAAATATTTGACAAGGAAATAATGCCCGAAAAAGGAAATACCACCCAAAACAATTAAGACAAAATGCCCAAATAAAATTAAGAATTGCCCAAATGGCAATATTGTTGAGTAATTTCTACTGAGAATGTCATTGCAAAATGCAACCCACTCAAAGTTCGATGACAGATATTGCAAGCCTCTTCGCGGTTTTGAATAAACTGGACTTCACAATTAGTTTGATTGCTTTTTTAAATCAAACAACAAGAACGATTGTACCAAACTACAGGAATCTCACGGCAACCGCGTGCTGTGGCCGTCGGCGCGGCGCTCCAGGTCGGCGTGTGACGCGAACGGTCTTTTTGGGCCTTCTTTCCATCTTCTTGTTTATTTTTGGGCGTTAGAAATTTTTTGGGCGCTATTTCCAAATCGATGTGGGCTTTATTCCCTTGGGCGTCAAATTAATTTAATATAAAAGTTGTACAGTCGAACTCGCTTAAATGAAATGGGGAAAAATCTTAATTTTTATTTCAATTAACGGCGTTTTTCATTTATGTGTTGTTTGGTGATAGTTGGTCATAAGTCCTTCTACCACTGTTGTTGGGTCACTAATTGACGTCTGTAAATTCCAAATTTCAACTCAATAGGTATACAAATGAGGCAGTCAGAGGGTTGTGACATACGGACAGACATTGCGTTGCCTTTGATTTTTCTCCAGGTGCCTTCCTGACAGTTGTTGGGGTAGGTATTTTTAACGGAACGAAAAGCTAACCAGCGACAGATTCAGTCACATTAATGTTAAGTCAAATTCATCGCAGTATATTACAGATTTTTTCTTGCATGTACGAGTACTTTCTCTCTATAGGCTTCATCTACTTAAGTACTATTCGAAGCTTCCAAGTTTAAATATCTTCATGTTGTTGAGAAATCGAATTCTGTAGCGGACTACAACCTATGTATCGTGATTATGTCAGCTTTATTCGACTTCACTTGAATTTAAACTACCAAGTTTTCGAGGAAGCTTTGGTTAACCTTAGTAGGGTAGGTGGGGTTCTGACTACACCCCAAGCTCTTTTTTTTTAAAAAATACTATACTTTGCGACTGACAAAACCCAATGTACCCTGTGCTGCTTATAAAACATTTTGTTTGCATCGCTAAGAATGTTGTTTCTGTCTTCATCCGTTTAACAGCTCTTGACTATGCTTCGGATTTGCCAGCTGCTCAGACCATACATTTTTACCCGCAGCCGCAGTTTAATACCCGTTAGTACAGTACAATCTTGTTAATTCGGACACTTGCTAATCCGGACAACGCGGTAATCCGGACACTCAATTGTATTCTATTGTTGACTCTGTAATCCGGACAGTTGGCTTATGATTTACCTCATAAATCCGGACAATTATTTTTTCTTTTCCTTTTTTGTCTGCTATTTCTACGGGGATTTCCCGGTTTCATAAATTAACAGCGGTTTCCTATGGAAAACAAAGTTCTGTCTCTTTCTTATACCAATGTGTAATACAGACTATCAGATGTTGGTTTCTTGTCTTCAAACGCTTGGAATATGGTGGATGAAGGTGTCCTTAAGAAATGTTTCAACAAAATTCTTTATGACGAAGAATGGGATTCAGAAGATGATCTACCTCTTGCAATGTTACGTTCCAGTAGCTCAACGGAAATAGCTGACTTATTAGTCGAAATAGCACCGGATATTCATTATGATAACGAAATCGATCAGTGATTGAATGACGTCACGGATGATCAGACTGAAGAAGACGATCTCGACAGCATTAGTTGCGATGAAAATGAAGTTGAAATCCAAGACCGAACTATTTTGTATTCTGAAGCTATATCTGCTTTTAACACATGTATTAAATATGCAGAAGAGCAGGATTTTACCGCGGGGGGTATTTTAAAACTTGTCGGCCTGAGAGATGTTGCATATAAGAAGAAAACTTCGATAAAACTTCGACAAGTAAAAATTACAAATTTTGTTCAAAATCATTAAAAATGTTTATAACATACATATAAAAAAATAAAAAAAATAAAGGTTTAAAAACATGAGTTTAGCAGTAGGACTTCTTTTATTTTTTACACGCTAATTTTTTGTGTCTCGGTAATCCGGACATTTCGGACACTGCTTGGTTTTTAATTGTCCGGATTAATGAGATTATACTGTACTACTTTAGAGGAGTTTTTCGTTGTAAAACGTTTCCTGTGCTGTACAACAAATGTACTTACCTGTTACCTATCTTTTTTGTGTGCATACAAATTTTAGTCGTAATCCATTGATATGGGACTAGTTGGTTCGGTTGTATTTCTCATTACACATGCGTACGAAACTTTACGCGAACCGGGATCCGCACATTGGAGGTATATCCTATTTACATAGACAATGTTTCTTTTGCTCCCCAATTCGGCCGAGTTAATTGGAATTCTAGACCACTAGCCTAATTATTACTCATTCTGTTTAACCTAAAAGCTAATATGTATGCTCGTACACACATGTCAATCAGCTCGTCATCATCATCTGGCATTCTACTACTACTTTCCTGTTAATTCGATAGAAAAAAAAAATATATAGGAAATGGAAAATTATTGTTAAGTGGTACAGAACAAAAAACACATGCTCTATACAGACAGCAATTTAAAGAAGAGAGAACTAACAACGATGCGAATAGTACCACGGCCCCATCGAACAAGAACACTGAAACTGAATCTAATTATTATTTTTGCGCATAGACAGTGCATCGCAGCATCGTCAATCTGCGGTGCACACCAATAAAATACTACAGAACCTGATTCCCCATTATTATTTCAAGTTTAATGCTATTAATGCCTTTGAGCTGAAAGTAGCTTCATCAGGTGCATCAGCGTCATCATCATCATCATCATAGTCAGAGCGTAGCCTAGATACTGATACTACTGACTGCCTAGATACGAGTACAATGAAAAAATAAATCTTATTTTAACAACTGGACACACACTGGGATGCGCATACATACACAGAAACACAGAGAGCTGGGCACCGGCACATTCTTTGCGTGAATGCTGCATTTTCGAGAACGAGAACATTCGCTAATTAGCCCCTAAGCCTGGTGTATGATTATCTTTCTTTTACAGCGCGTTTAAACTATCTGCTTACATTTGCACGTATGTATGAACATACCCAACTCATACTCGTATGTGTGTCTGTTCTGAATAGAAAATTACAGATTCTCCTTCCCAGGTTAGCAGGTGAGTGAGGTTTTGCGGCTTTGGTGTTGATAAAGTGATGTAATAGATAAATTATAGTCCACCGCCGGCAAAGGAATGCAAATCATCCTCGCACATATACATAAGTAGGTACATACATACATACATTCATACGAGGATATATGTGGCTATCCACTGTTATGCGCCTAGCTGAACGGGCGAATGCTTGAGAAAATTGCTGAATCCGTGATTGTGTTACTCGCATGAACGTAGACAAGCGCGTGAACATTGTTTTCTTTACTATATGAATACGGGATACGGGATACCCACAATTTAATACCGTTAGAATAAACAATTGCCAAGAAACCGGCAATCTTTGCTCTCGCTTTAATTGTAGTGCTCAAAATTAATTAGCAAATCATTACTGGAATTGTAATTTCTAAGCGATATGGTTAACACGTTTTCTTCTTTTGTGAACGGTTAGTTGCATAACCTGGTTTCTGCAATGAATTATCCATCCGGAAGGAAGCACTATTCATATACATATTTTGTGTAAGCTAATTGTTAATTGGTATTAAAGATATCAACATACAAATTGCTAAAGCGTTTATTTAAACGTGTGTGTGTCTTAATGCTTATATAATGTAATCTATTGATAAAACTAAAAGTCATACAGTGAAACCTCCCATAGGCGGACTGTGACAACATGTGTGTCCGCCTTAGGGAGCTGTCCGTTCAAGAGATTTACAGAATTTTTTTTTAAAAATAAATTATCTTTATTTATTAAATAAAACTAGCTGTCTCGCCGGGCACCGTAGCGCAAGTGGTTGGTAGGTCGGACTACTGAGCCAGCGGTCTTGGGTTCGAATCCCGCCGCAAACACCTAAAAGTTTTTCACAGTGTCCGCCTCTTTCGAATGTCTGACAAGCATCAAAGAGTTTCATTTGTCACGATTGAGCTCCTCAACTCGCCGTTCGGAGTCGGCAAAAAACTCTAGGTCCCTTCCATTCGTGCAAAAATATAACACGCACACACAAATGGTTGCGAGAAGCAGACCCAGGTTCACCTCGAGCTGTAGCGCCAACTAAGTAAGTAAGCTATCTCGCCCGGCTTCGCCCGTGTCGAAAAAATATAGTGTTACTTATAATACATTGTCATTTAGTTCGAAGAATCGGACGCTCTGTCCGTCTGTCTGTCTGTCGGTCTGTTTGCCTGTCTGTCTGTCAATCCATCTATCTCTCTGTCTGTTAATCTATCTATCTGTCTGTCTGTTAATCTATCTATCTGTCTGCCCGTCAATCTATCTATCTATCTGTCTGGCTGTTTATCTGTCTGTCTGTCTATATTAATTGACCAAAATGTATCGTATGTATTCACATTTCAACTGAAATTATGAAATTTTGTATGACAGGTACCAAAACCACCGGTTTTTGAGCAACCGCACTGATGCTATTTTGTATTCTATATTAAGAAAAACGTACTCTGAAATTTTTACCAAAATCGGTTGGGTAGTTTCCGAGTCTATAAAAGACAAACATACATACATTTATATATGTATATAGATCTAATAACTTAACTCCAGCGCCACCTATCGCGTCCAGATTTTATGATTTTCTCTTTTGGCACTGAGCCAACATACATAATGTATATTGTGAATATGAGCATTTTTGGTCCATAAATATAGAAGTTATTAATAATTTGACTCCAGCGCCACCTAGCGAGAAGAAATATACTTACAACCTATTCTCATGCTTACCAAATATACAAAATATACAACGGTCGAGCCGTTTCGGAGCAGTGCGACTTACAAAAAAAAATCAATATCAACTTCATACGATTGCCACTGAGTGCTGTGATTCAGCTTCTGCTTGAAAAAATTAAAAAAAAAAACCTTTTTGAATGCATTTTGTACTATTATTCAGTTTCTAGTAATTGCACAGATATTTAATTTGTTCTTTAAATCTGCGTATTGAATGTAATTAAGCTGAAAATGAATATCAATCACATGAGAGAAGCTGTTCTGAAGTAATAGCCGTTTGTTTTGAATTGAATTTTCGTTTTCTTATTTGAAGTCCCTTAAACTCTCAAACTAAAAATGTATCTAATTCAAAGCTAATTGATAAACCTTTTCCGAGAATTTCGTAATCTTTTACCAAAAGAATCGTTAAAATCTATTCAGCGGTTCTTGAGATCCTTAACCACACACGTAATATGACACCGATCGGGCCTTGTTTTTTACTATGTAAGGACACTGCCACTTTATTTGAAACGATTCAAAACCAAAAATGAAAACAAAACAAAGTTTGGAAATTTTTATCTTTTATTCTAGGAGCATATTTCCTAATGTACCTGCAAGATATTTCCTCAAGGAATATGCATTCTACCGAGTACGCTGGGTAGCCAGCCACCTAGACTAACCTAAAAAAAAAAATGGTGCCAGTAGGTAGCCATTTCATTCGTTAACCGTAAGCGGTTTCATTACATTAGTTTCGTTTAGATCTTTATCAATAAATTAAAGCGCATTGTTTCTCAACCAGAAAATATCATCTTAACTGAAATTAAATTTTAAAATTCGCTCCGCTAGGAATAACATTTTTTTCTCTCATCTCCATTCTGTAATTAAAAAAACATGCTAATTATTTATATACATGCCTTTCCTTTCAAAAATCGCAGCCCAGCCATGTCACAATGGCATCTAGCCACTTTAAGTGCTGAATGTATTAACCGCCCATATCCCGCCAAATGAGGGTACACAAATGAGCACTCATGTCCGTGTCTGGTTTTAAAGTGCAACTCTTTGTCCTTTTTACGTCATCTTCATCATCGTCGCCATCGTTGGTGCGTTGTTGTCACCTTTTGAACCCTTAAAGCTCGAACGCACCCAACGACAATTTCTCATCGTATTTTCAGAGGATGTACGAGTGTGTAATGTGTACAGTGTTGGAAAAAATAATAGGGACAGGTATTGAAAGTCGATCCTTTTAAGGGCTATTATATTCTTCATTTCATTTGATTAAGTCGTTTTTTATTTTTGGGTCACTGATCCAAAATAAAGGCACTTCATACAATTGTTGTCAAAAATAAACCCGAAATCAAGGGAAAGTCGCCACGTAAGACAACAGCGGGTTTCGATTGACAATATTATTATGAGAGTTTAAGAACAATCAATTTGCTTCATCTAAGGTCCTAAGATGTGAGTTAAATGCTCCCGTTTGTAGCAGAACTATCAGAAATCGATTGATTAGATGAAATTTGATCTTACGGGTAGCAAAAAAGTTCCAAACTTAAGCACAGCAAACAGAAAGCAACGGGACAAATTTACACTGTTAGAACGTTTGTTAATCCGAAGAAACCAAACTCAAAAAATGGAACAAATTGTGGAGACTTGCCTGGCATAAGTGGGTTCTGTGCCACGGAGATGTTTTTCTGTGACAGAAGAACTATTTAGTATTAAAGAAACAATATTTGTTAGATGAGGGTATGTTTTTAAAAAGACACACATTTTATGTATTTTCGTATTATTTCTTCATGGTTAATTAATATTAATGTTAAGCGCAACAGTTAACATAGTAAATACAGTAAATAGTGTAACAGTAGTGAGCACGGTGGTGTAGTGGTAAGTGCGTTGGACTACTACGCATGCTGCCCGGGTTCAACCCCAGCCCAGGTCGAACACCTAAAAGTTTTTTTCACGGTGCCACCTCTTTCGAATATCTGACAAGCAATCAAAGAACTTCTCGACTCGCCGTTCGGAGTCGGCAAAAAACTGTAGGTCCCTTCCGTTCGTGCAAAAATATAACACGCACACACAAATGCTTGCGAGAAGCCCACGTTCACCCCGAGCTGTAGCGCCATCTAAAAAAAAAATAAAATTAAATAAATCCCTCCAATTGGGACACTTCGTAATCGGGACATCCCATCTGCCAACCCTTACATATTTCATACAATACACCCTCTGTAATCGGAAGCGGGACACCCCCATTTAAGGGGCTATCTCTATAACATCGGCCATAGAGACTTAAGGGTAGGTTGACCACACCTTTGCCAATAACATCAGACATGTCTCGGGTTCTTGACGAATCTTTACAAAGAAAAGATGGATTCCGACCTAGGCTGAGTTGAAGGTAGACTTAAGTTATTAAAGGTTTAGTATAGGGTTTATTTGCAAGGTATAGGTTTAGTTTAGGTTAAGTTAGACTGGCCAGGTTTAGTTTTGCGTCTCCTTACCTTTGCTTCTCTATGGTTTTGGTATAGATTCTTGGACATTTTCTTCCTTTCATTCTTCTTCTTCTTCTTTTCATTATTTTTCTTCTTCTTCCTTCCTATCTTTTTTAAACACTCAGATCTGTGTCGCGGTTTGCTTAATACAAGCAACAACCACAAGCCGAGATTTGCCAGCGCAAAATATGCATCAACAGGCTCGTCATTTAGTGCTGGTGTTAGTGGTAAGGCTACGCTCTTTTGAAGTCCATCTGCAGTGTAAATAACGTAACTTTCTTTCTATCTACTTTTGTTTTTTTATGACATGAGATTTTTTTTTGTGTTTATGCACCGCTGGTGTATTGTGGGGTTGGCAAGAGCTACCCCCATCCGTCGAGGTTTAGCCAAGCAAAAACAAGCATCCCTCCGCCCTCCGCACCTACACCCAGCTTCCCCTGTGACCCAATCCTGCCTCATAAAAATGGCCAATACAACCTTCTTTAAATGGGACACCTCCGAATTGGGACAACAGAAAAAATTGGTCCCGTCGGTGTCCCAATCAGAGTTTTACGTACATATGCTATTGTTCTTATAATATGTAGTTATTAGATGAATTTAATTAAATTTAATCACCGTAAAATAAATTATTTTTAACAATTTCTCTTAATCCTGATCGCTCCTTATATTCTGTCCACCACTGTATGTATGCGCATTTATGTATTTTAGTTGAGGTCGAGGGTATTTTAATTAATGTACACATCTTGAAACCCAAAACAGGGAGTGAAGCGCTTCCCCCAGTTGGTCCTAATGACACATATTGAATGTATGTAGATATTAATTAATTTTGTTTCGTTTTAAGTATACATATAATAAATCTCTGGACACAATATGCAGTATGTAAATGCTGAGAGTTAAGATCCTTGGGAATTGTAATAATTTCTTACATGACGAGGAGACCCTTACAAACATTCAGAAAATCGCATAACAGATGCGACACTAAGCTCAACAGTAATTAATTATTAATTTTAAGGAGGGGACGGTATAACACTGTTTTATAACTTGAAAGTTTTAACAAAACGATGGTACTGTCACGTACATATCCTTGATATAAAAGTCTGTTAGAACAACAAAAAAAAAAAAACCTTTTTGGATAAATTGCCCTAAGGATGTCTTGAACGTTGTTGTCCTGTCCCGGTATCCATCTTGTTTAAAGTGAATATTTATAAAACACACATCCTAAGCAGATATACAAAAAAAAACGTAATTCGTTTTCTTTTCACCAACTTTAACTTTAAATTGACAAAGCACTAGAGTAAATGGAATAAATAAAGGATGTAAATTCTTTTTCATGTTTCCTCCCTGAGTGGCAGAGTGAAATAAGTGTGTTAACACACAATTGAAAAAAAAAAAAAAAAATGTAAGAAAGACACCAATTGTGTAGAAAGGATACGCGTTACACTAGACAATATCAATAAGACTACTACTACATATATGTATGTATCTGCGAGATACAAACTTCAAATTATATACATATGTGTACGTACAGTGGTGTGAAAAATTATAGACTCAAAAGTAAATTTTCAGATTTAGAGCCCCCGCACACTACAGACTTTTTGTCGGCCGACAGTTTAGTCGGGCTCTTAATCAGTATGAAAATATATGAGAGTGCGCACACTACAACGATTCGATATCGGCCGATAAATAAGTTTGATAGGCTACACGATTGCCTTCAAACTAAAGTATCGGCAAACTATCGGCCGACTACTTAATCAGTATGGCGCTCTTCTAGGTGCGCACACTACAGACTATAAAGTCGGCCGATTTTTTTCGATAGCTCAGTTTGCTCTGAATTTTAAATTAATTTTCTTTAAGTTCTGGATATTTCGTCGTATTTAAATATGGAATTATGGACATATTTGGGCGTAGAGCAATGATTACCTCTCTGGAACATTTTTTACTAACTACCATTAAGCGACTATTCTTTGCGAAATGTGTTTAAAGACTAGCAAAACCAAATCGTTCGAGAACAGTCGGCCGATTGTTTGTCTAGTGTGCGCACTCACTATCAACCCGACTATTTAATCGGCCCAGTGTGCGCACTAACCAGCCCAACCCGACCAAACTATCGGCCAATAGAAAGTCTGTAGTGTGCGGGGGCTTTTATTGGACAGAGTAATAAACTTTTATAACTACAGTGGACTCTCGTTTACTTGAACACGTACGAAACCAGCGCCGTTCAAGTTATTGGATTGTTCAAGTTACTGGATCAAAACAAAATGTCCTTCTTTTTTTTTAAACATATTCAGTTTAATGTTGTTTTTTATAATAATAAGTCACATATTTGTTTTTAAGACAAGTTTAAAAAAAGAATTGTTATTTGAAAATGTTTGACCTTGCGCAGTACGTTTTTTAAAAAAAATTCTCGAAGACTCTGGAGAACTGTCAGTTACAAGAATGGTCTTTCGTTTTAGCTGGCAAATTCGATGGCTTTGCCGAACAGTTAAACTGATTCGTTATTGGTAAAAATATTTTGTACAATATCGATATCAACAAGATAAGATGTTTTGTTTCCAACACGCACTAACTTGTCACAGTAAAAATCACTGATTTAGAACTTTCAGCTCAGATACATACAAAAAAAATTCTATTGGATTCCCCTTTATGAAAACCTTTAATATTTGTAGCAACATACATAGGTCCAAAGCGAAGATACAAATTTAAAATGTTTTTGCTTGTCACATAAAATGTCTTCAAGTTAAAGAGGTTTTCATTGTTTAAATTGTCCAACTTATAGAGTACTTAATGGAAAAATTCAAGGTATCGAGTCTTAAAAACTGTCCGTTCAAGTTATAGAATACCTATAGGGGAAAAATAGCTTGGTCAAGTTATTCGATTGTTCTAGTTATCGGATGTTCAAGTTACCGAGAGTCCACTGTAGTTTTGTGACAAAATATTGCCCAACGACAGCAACTCGGGGCAAGCTTAAATCTTTTTTACCAGGATTGGTAACTAATTTTCTGAAAAAAAACCCAAACTTCGCCTGTGAAAAAGTGTAAATTCAAGATATTTATATTTTAATTTTTTTGTATAATTTATTTAATAAATGCTTTGCCTGTTATTTCTTATAACAGTTAACAATATTTGTCATGGACTGGAAATATGATTGTTTAAGGTGTTGTCCGGTATATTATTCCTTGCTTTAACAATTATTTTTTGACTTGTTCCACTTTTTGAATTTCTGGCTTTTCCTGATGATAAACTGCCCTTGCCGGGATCCCCCAGAGGTTCCCAATGGGTTTATGTCTGGCCACTGTAAAGGTTTAATTCAATGCTCCTGAAACCACGTTGTCGTTGTTCGCGCTTTATGAATAGGAGCCTTGTCTTGTTGAAATATGACATCTTCGTCCTCTGTTAGGCTTATTTAGGGAAGAAGACATTTCTTGGGACTATTTGGCGTCAGTTCTTCCAGAAATAAAAACAGCTAGTGGACCAGTGCAAAAAATCTCGCATGTAGAAACCCTACAACTGTTTACGGTTTACGAATGAAAAAAAGTAACTTTACTCATAATTATGCATTTTTTTAAAATTGTTTATACTGTGGGTGGTTGTGGCGTAGTGGTAGTCGTCGTCGCTTGTCACGCTGAAGGTTCACGGTTCCAATCCAGACATTTATTTCTCACCAAATAAAAATAAGTGGATCAGTTTCAGAAATAATGTCAAAAACCTACATTGGCAGTAGGATGGTATGACTGAAGAAACTGATCGCACAAACAAATAATAGGAAACATCATCATTGTGAATAGGGAATGCTTCGGTGCACATTTTTTTTCTACTATTCGCAATTTTTTCCACAATCGGCAACCTAATTTCTTTTATTATTTTTCGATCAATTTTTATATTGGAGAATGTGTACTTGCTGAATGTAGCACGAAACAGAATGAGACACTTACGAAAAGAATCAATTGAAATGTCAAAATTCTCAGAAAAGAAAACGTAACCGACAAAATGCGTATGAAGAAAATCCAAATTGGCATCCAAAAATGTCCACTATTTCGCAAGATTCTTTTATTCGCAGATTCCACTATTCACAAGTTTTACTGTATATAGATTTCTGTTTTCAGTTTTTCAATGCCCACACCATAACTCCTCATCCCTTCTTTCTTCATAATATCTGTTCCACTATGCTGTTAAAAACTATTTTTTACGGTATTTTTCATTCAAAGTTGCAATATGGTATAGCCTGCTGGGGTGGTGCCTATAAGAGTAAAGTACAACCTCTATTAATTATACAAAAATATATCATACGGAAATTATGCCGGAAACCTCGGAGATACCCCAGTTAGGTACCCTTTGTTTTTTGATTAAAAAAAAATTCTTCCTGTCCGTCATTTGTATTGCTTCAAGGTGCTGAGGACCTTCTTTATGCAGTCTGGTAATCGGAATTTCCGATTAATCTCAAACTATAGCTCACGTGGAAACTTTCGTTCTCTGTATCTGTTCCTTACTTCCATACTACCTCATATAGGAATTTTTATTTTATATCATCGCATCGTTTATTTAATAAACTTCCGCAATCGATCAGATCAATGACTTTACCTGGAATGTTTCTTAAACTTGTAAGAAATTGGCTTCTCAATTGTAACTTCGCCAACATAGACTCTATGCTTTCTGACTATCTGGTATAACGTATGTAAGTCTTAATGAATGCTTCATGTTGCTTTCTTTTCTTTTTGATTAATCAAATGCTTTTTTTAATTTTTTCGAATTCTTTTTTTAAATTTTTTTATAAAAATCTTAATGAAATTTAAAAATAAATATTGTATTATTTTGGATTAGTTTTAAGGGTCACCCCACCCAAAATTAAAAAATTATAATATCTTGAATAATTGTACATGCATAATAGTGGCATTCAGCACTATTTTTATTACTTTTGTATAAATAATATAGAATGCCAAATGAATTTCTTATATAATTTAAGTGCTTATGTACCAATAAACCAACCATATTAAATTTATAAGTAATTTATCGTTTAAGAAATGAAATAATAAATAATAATACATAATACTAAAGACCTGCGTGACTGATTTTGATGATTTTCTTTGCTTTCCTGAGACAATACCAATAGTACCTGCGGCCGTCGGTGCCGTCTAAGTTAAATTTTTTCTCATCTCAGCAGAACAAATGAGACCACATTTCACTGTGTTGGAGGTGTGTCTCAGCGTACTTTCTTATGTCGCTGTTTGAGTGACAGTTTCCACAAGCACCTTCGATGCTTCAAGTTGTTTGAGCGTGTTGCCCATTTTCTAATGAGGCTAAAACCGAAGTATAAATTAAAACTTCAAACCATTTGGAACGATGAAGCTCCTGTTTTGGGCATTTCATGTAGAACGGCTCGTTTTACCACGGCCGGCGAAAATTTTGTTGGTCTCCCAGACCGCTATTTGTTCCGTAATTTTCAATACCGGCTTGTAGAAAATTCTTCACTACACCTTGAGAGCGATTTAGTTCATTGGCGTCATTCCACTATTTTGTACATCGACTATTCCTTGTTTTCTAATGCCCGATAGTTGTTTTCCACGTGGCATGAGCTTTACAAAATTCACTGCGTAAAAAAAACCTGTTTAGTATCATTCCAGAATGGCTGCACTATTTTTTTTTGAACTTCTACCATACCAAGTTACGCTTTACAAAAAAAAAAAAAACGAATTACCAATCCTGGTAACAAAAAAAGTATTGAAGCCATTTAAGGGTTTTCCCCGAGTTGGTTTCGGTTGGCAATTTTTTTTTTTCACAAAACTAGCCATAAAAGTTTATTACTCATTCCAAGAAAACAGAAAGTTTGAGTCTATATTTTTCACACCGCTGCTGTATAATCATTTAAACTTGCAACTCTGAAATTAGACTTGTGCATGACCTATTCCTTATTTCTTGCTTTAAAGTTACGAGTAATTCAACAAGCTAACTTGATAAATGCGCCTCAATAAATCAGAACTTTTTCTAGCTTTTAGTTTGTATCTACTTCGTGGCGTTTTGTTATCACGGAAAAGTAACTTAAAAATGATTAATGAAGACGAGAAAGCACTCAAACGTATCCAAAGGACATAGGATACAGAGTCTAACAAGTTTATTGTTATACACTCCTTGTGTTTGGAGTTCAGGTGCTATCTGTCTCTTGCCTTGTCTTCATTTAACGATACTTAAATGTTAATTAAGGAGTACTTTACGTGATAATAAATATAACTTTTGCACAGTGCACTTGTCCTACTTGGGTGGCGACCTATTTTGTCAGGGTTTATGTGCGACCGTTGTGTGTGAAATAACAATGCTGCTTGCACGTGGCGTCATTGATCACTTGGGCCAGTAGCTAGTAATGTTGCAATTACGAACGTAGTCTTCCAGGGTTAAGGGGAGAAAGTAGGTAGTAAGGTGGTGGGTAAAATTCGATTGGTATGCATTCCTTTCCGGTGCATTAAAGTATACATGTTCATAGACTTTTTGGTAGGGTATTGATTTTTCTTTTAAAAAGATTCATATACCTTAGGAAAAGTTGAAGACTTTTACTTTATAAATCTAAAAAAAAGATTTATTGCTTCTGCTTTTCTGTTCGTCCTTACATCAGTACACAAATCTGGACATTTTCAATCTTCTCCGCCATAAAGTCTCTTTAGCTTATTTGAAACTCCATTCAGAGAATTTTTTTTATTAAACCAGCTGTCTATGGCGTAACGCACCACTGATGATAGAGCCTTGTTCAACGCCTTATTTTTTGCTTTTAGTCCGTCTTAGCTGAAGCGTACATTGCTGCAATGTTCTCTGAACTCTATGCCAATATGTATATCACCTGGTTCTAGCCATATGAGCAGAACCTTCATCTTAGGTTAGGTTAGGAGGGTCGTTTGCAGTAAATGCAATTTCACCCAGAGTCTATAAGGGTCCATTGTGAATGCCCTGGTTGTGCATGTGCATTTAACAAAACCATTTCGATCATTTAATAAATCTCTTAAGGTCTGTGAGCGGTATCTTAGCCAGGTCATCTAGGCAGTCGAAGAACCGTGCTCCCATACAAGATAGGCGCGCGCCGTTTTTGAAGAGCCGGGCAGTTGCATAGAAGGTGTGCTACAGATTCTATTTCATCCTCATCCATACGAGTTCTACAGAATTCATTTGTAAGGATCCCGTATCTTCTGGCCATGTTTCCTATTATATAGTGTCCGCTTATAACACCGACGAGTACATGGACATGGCTTCTTTTCATAGAAAGTAGGGATCGCCATCGGTCCTCGGCTAAATTAGTGGTAATACGGTCTATTACAATCGGTGCAATCGAGAATAATTCATCTTCATTTTAATACTGGTTATAAGGTCCGCTGTTCTATCTTTCTCTGCATTTGTATATTTGACGAGATTTCAACTCTGTGCTTCTAGTGCGGAATTTGGAACTTTCGTACTTACATATATCTGATTTTTAGTAAAATGATTTGATTTTCTGTTTCTCACCGTTTTTGACTATTTATACAGAGTACAATCGATGTCGGTCAAGTGGCGGTGACGCAAAGGCGAGCTCTTTGAAGCAATTTCGCAAACTTCTGGTGTTATAGGTATCAGCAATTTCATTTCGAGTGTTGTCCTTAAGTATCAGGGGTCAAATCACGGAATCGTGGGGGCCACTCGATATCACCATACTTTTTGACAATATTCGGCCGGAAAAAATGTCTCGCAAAATTTGCATCGTTGCACGAGCTGTGTGTGGTGTGACACCGCACCGTCTTGTTGGATCCACGTGTTCTGTCGCCCTAATTGGTCTTTAAGTTTAAGTCTGGCAAATTGTTGAATTTATTATATTTAAAGGTTTTTTTTAAATGCGGCAAGGAGGGCCATTGCACACGAGCACCGTGGTGTAGTAGTTCGATGCTGCCCGGGTTCGATCGCCTAAATGGTTTTTTGCGTTGCCACCGCTTTCGAATATCTGACAAGCATTCAAAGAGTATCAATTGTCAGGAGGAGCTTCTCAGCTCGCCATTCGGAGTCGGCAAAAAACTGTAGGTCCTTTCCATTCGTGCAAAAATATAACACGCACACATAAAATGGTTGCTAAAAGTAGGCCCTGGGTGACCTCGAACGGTAGCGCCACCTAAAGAAAGAAAGATGTATGCATGAAGTGCTTTTCATTTCGGAGCTGCCCCAATTACAGGGGATACCAATTAGAAGGTTTTACTGTATATTGTAACTTAAAAAATACGAGTATCACTACTGTATTCAAAAAAGCTCCAAAAATGCTAAATAAACTTTATTCAATCAATCATCAAAAAAAACCGAGGCCACCGTTTGAAAGAAAAATGCAAAATCAAAACAGAAAAGGCTTGTGTCATTTTTTTGTAGAGTAACTAACAGAATTATTCAGGGGGATCTATTATTTCATTCAGGTGATTTTTCCACTTCAAATGAACTTCAGAGATTTTTTTTTTTGCTGAAAATCCCCAACTTGTTTGCAAATGAATATTTCCACCATTCTCGTGTAGTTCGCTGTCAATTTTTGACACCTCTAACTGTAAAGCATCGACTTTTTTTTTTTGTGTGGACTTCCCTTAAATCCATACGAGTATACAATACACTACTCGTAAATAAGTGGATTATGTTACAAATTCTCACACATTGATTGTCGCGACAGCAACTCCAACGACGATGTTGATGGCGGGAATTGGTTGACAATGCCACCGCGATATTAAGTCAGACACTTTACTTGTATTTTGTGGTCTTGTATGGAATATCTGTATCCGTAGATACACTCATATTGGGACACAGCCCGAAGTGATATATGATGGTGCTTGAATATATTTCTTTCTATTTATTATTTCACTAAAACTATCTGCACTAGGGCTTGAAGCTTCCCACGCAATCATTTTCGCTGACAGAGGATATTACGAAATTGTACAACTTTTTTCTTTGGATTGAATTTACTTCGAAAACTTACTTAACGTTAAAGCGAGATTGCAAATGGTTTTTATTCCATTCTGGGGTGGTTGACTTCTTTCGCTCTCTGTGTTCGAAGACTTGGCTGACTAATGAGCCTATCGCGGAAGAAGATAATGGCCATAAATACCAAACTCCAAGTTCGGTGTGTCCGTTAAGATTATTAAACGCATCTGATATCCGCGATTGGTTACATGCATGCATTCAGATACTCTTTCAACATATTTATTGCGTCTTAAGTTTTAAATTTTTTGATTTTTAATGTGTGTATCTTTTTTCTTATGTTCTTTGCAGGCAAATACGATAAATCAAGTGCGATTTGAGTCAACCGTAAAATATTTGAGGTAAGCATTAATTTTTGCACGAAATCTGTGAATTCGTGGAATTGGCGAGTGGATACTTTGGTGTTTTTTTTTTTTTTTTTTTGTTCAACAAACAACTTTGGAAATTAATGCAAATAAATTAGTCTGAGCGTGATGGGGAATTTTTTGTTGGTTCCGTGAAGTTTGTAAATAAAAACCGCACAGATACACAGAACCTTGACCGATGCATTTACCATTTGGGTTTTGTACTCATTCGTTGTTGGGAAGATAAGTGTTTAAATATTCAGATGCCGACCGGAGTTGGTGGTTTCAACTTAAAAATGTCGTAAAATTATTGATTGTAAAAATGTTACGAGTATTTGCAACAAACATAGTGTGGGTACAGAATATTACTTCGATGTTGTGAAACCTTTTAAAAACAGGTGTGTAATTCAAACTTATGTACATACATACGTCCAAGCTTAAAGCGGAATTTATGTCATTTTTATATTAACATGCATTTAAAAGAATCGCCTGGGGTATTGAACCGGCCAGGCGTGTTATTCTAGTTTCAGATTATTGTTTCCAGAAGTCAGATTCGATGGTTATTTATGACTACAAGTAATCTGGTATGAATGGAGGAAGCTAGCTAAATGTTTAATATCGCATTTCATTGTAGAAATATTATTTTATGCGAATTTTAATTTCTCACCTTGCCTCTTTGACATTAAACTATGCCTTACCTTGACACAACCACAACTCGATTCAAATGCGTAGAACGAAGCTGCTAGGCTTCTATCCAAGAAGACTATTGCAGCACCTCTTCAAAAGCTCAAGGATATAGAATAGATATATCCTTTATGTTTATAGTATACTCAGCTCTCCGACTAATGTTTGCTTTATATGTGGATCGTATCTGCAGGATCGTTTTAAAATTTAATGAGTCCAAGGCATCAAGCTCCAACTTCAGTAGAATCTGAATTTGCAAAGTCCATCGAAGGCTGATATGCACCACATACGTCAGAAAAAAAAACCATAAAACTCTGTTGTCTGAAACTTCACTGACGGTAATTAAGAAGGTTCTAAATACATAAGATAGTGGCACCGTGGCGTACCGTGGCCCACATCCGTGGGTTGAATCCCAATAAACACCGAAACGTTTGTTCTTTCGTGTGTCTGACAAGCATTCAAGAGTATCATTTGTCACGATGATATTCTCAACTCCCCATTCGGAGTCAGTAGAGAAGTGTTGATCCTTTCCATTCTTGCAAAAATATAACACACACAGGCACACATATGGCCGCGAGAAGCAGGCCCTGGTTCACTCCAAACTTGAGCGCCACCTTTCTATAGGTGAAAGAAAAGAAAAGAAAAAAGAAGATACATAAGATGGTAATTGACAAATGCTCTCCATAACCTTGTAAATCACTGTCGTTAGAGTAAAAGATCGGTAGGTTGGATGAACGTGCGCGAGTTTCCACCTTTCCGGAAAAGTGGATATGGAGTAAGACAGGTGGAGGAGCCTGTATCTCGGCTTGGCCAGAGAAGAAGAACACCTCGTCAAAAGAATGGAAGAAATCTTAGCTGGTCCTGGAAATTTGTTACACTAAAGATCTTAAAGAACTCTAGCTACTGAACCCGTACGGAAGAATATTGATCCTAGTGAATGTTGAACTCGGTTCAGCATAGTAAGAGACTGAAATATGTGCATACCTATCAGGGTGGAATTCGTTCCGAATAATACAGCTAGCAGATTAGCTTTCTCTGCGGGGTCTGTGATATACTGATATTGCTACCATTGTAGTCAAGAGCGGGAATGATAGAGGAGGTGGCGCCTTTATTCTTTTGATGGAAGACCAAAAATGTTTAACTACCTCTAGGACATTGCAGAATTTATTTCCTCACTTCTTGCTTAAGAATTTAGCACGTCTTTTCAAGACCGCCTGTAGACTATTTGGTCTACAATAAAGAGGAAATAAAGAGATCGGATGGAAATTTTGCATATCCTTTGATAAAATTATTTGTTTTTATTATCCTGTCCTTACCAAATTCATCGACTAGTATCGAAAGGATTTTTTTTGCTGTTAACCTAAATAAAACAAAAATAAGGAATCGACTAACCACATAAACTTTACAAAGAATACTTCTTGCAAAAGTCTTACTTCGTTTTCAGGGCGCTCAATGCTATGACCGTAATCTTGACAGTATTTAACATTTTAAGCAGCGATATTAATAATCGCACTCTATGTTCAATTTAACAACTATTTTCCCGTTTGTTTTGTTTTAATAAATTTTAGTATGTGCATATTTCCATCACATCCCGCCGCAAACACCTAAAAGTTTTTCACAGTGCCCACCTCTTTCGAATGTCTGACAAGCATCAAAGAGTATTATCTGTCACGATTGAGCTTCTCAACTCGCCGTGCGGAGTCGGCAAAAAACTGGGTCCCTTCCATTCGTGTAAAAATATAACACGCACACACAAATGGTTGCGAGAAGCAGGCCCAGGTTCACCTCGAGCTGTAGCGCCAACTAAGTAAGTATGTGCATATTTATCAGTTTTTCTTTTTTTGCAAAATCGTATTTTTACGATTTCTTTAGCCGAAAAATACAGTTTTAGCTCAAAATGATATGGCATCACTGTATCTGACAAGCATTCAAAGAGTATCAATTGTCAGGAGGAGCTTCTCAGCTCGCCATTCTGTAGGTCCCTTTCATTCGTGCAAAAAATAATACGTACACACAAATGGTTGCGAGAAGTAGGCCATGGTTCACCTCGAACGGCACCTAAAGAAAGAAATCACATTTTGGTCTTGTAAGAATTTAGGACATCTTTTCAAGACCGCCTGTAGACTCTTTGGTGTTCCTAAGAGGGCCAACGCAAAAGCCTCCTCTTTCCTGCAGTTTCGATGGTAGTTGCAATCGGACTGAACCATAGTTCTCATTTTGGTTCAAGACACATTAATTTACGTACTTGGACTAAAGGAGCGTATTCCAAGTGGAATGAGGTCTGTGTTCATGCCAGCAGTTATGTTTAAATCTGTATCGAAGAAGTATAGAGACGGCATTCTAGTACTGCCAAACTGTTTTTTCTTCAATAAGGACTTTTAGTCAGTTGCGTGCGACAAATTGGTTTCAAATCCCACATTACTTGTGCAATCAATGTAGGTTATATAACAGTCGGCGACAAAATTGAGTGGACAGTAGCAAATTTTACACTTCTTTTCAGAATTCCCGGAATAGAACCTAATTAACGGACTGTTTTGAATACGAAGAATTTATTGGCTAATTGTAGCATGTTTTCCCTATTTATTTCTTTTATTGATCTTTTCCTCTCTCTCCTTTCTTCTTTTTTTGTCTATCATGTAAATTTAAGGAGGGACATAAATGAGTGGACGGCATACAAAAATTCAAAGAACTGCTATTTTTTAGAACAGTTTTTTTTTTAAAATCTGCACAATTCTCGCTATCAGTTGCAAGTTATTACTGTGAGTGCACGAATTCATAAATTCTTGTGAAAAAATTTAAAATTTCAAAGAAATGTCGAGCAGAACAGAGATTTCAGAACAGATTAGAAAACTTATTGTTAAAGAGAGACAAAATGGTACGAGTTTTGGCAAAATCGGTGAAAAATTTAATATTTCCAAGAGTGGCGCCGAGAAAGTATGGAAGAAATGGATAAATTTTAACACAACACACAATTTAGTTGGACGAGGTCGAAAAAAATGCACAACAGAAAGAGAAGATGCGTTGATAGTTAGAAAAGTACGAAAAGAACCAACGAGTACTCTACAGGAAATCAAAGAAGAACTTCAGCTGAGAGCATCTGAGAAAACTATAGGACGGAGATTAAGAGAGTCTAATTTATACAGCAGAGTACCTCGAAGGAAACCTTTCATATCTGACGTGAATAAAAGGAAGAGGATGGAGTTTGCAAAAAAAAATATAAAAAACAAACCAATTTCCTTTTGGAAAAAAGTTATTTGGAGTGACGAGAGCAAATTCGAATGCTTGGAACGAAGAGGAGGCCAAAGGTATGGCGAAAATCGAACGAAGCGCTTAAGTCAAAATTCATTTCCACTACAGTGAAACATGGAGGAGGTTCCATAATGGTTTGGGGCTGCTTTTCATGGAATGGGCTTGGGAATCTTGTCCAAATACAATCAATAATGACTGCAGATGTGTACATCGACATTTTAAACACAAACTTGGAAGAATCGTTTGAAAAAATGGGCTTAGACGAGGATTATGTCTTCCAAAAGGACAACGATCCTAAGCATAAAGCGAAAAAAACAATGGCGTTCTTTGAAAATAACAGCGTAGAACTATTGGAATGGTCACCACAGAGTCCTGACATCAATCCAATTAAGAATCTGTGGGGTATCTTGGACAAGGGTGTTCCTGAGGACAGAAGAAGCAATAAAAATCAGTTTTTTGCGGCCCTGCAAGAATCTTGGGAATCCATTCCCTTAGAAACCCTCCAAAGACTGGTAGAGAGTATCCCAAGACGACTAACTGCCATCATTAAGGCGAATGGTGCACAAACGAAGTATTAAAAATCAGAGGACGTCTAAAAATAACATCGTCCACCTAATTTTGTCCCTTGGGCTCATTAAATAATTTATATTTTTTCTCTTAAGTTTCACTTTTATATTTTTTTTTCTCTCATCGTTAACTTAAATATATGTAATGCATTTCATCAAATACCAATAAATTTTTTTGATAAAACATTTTTTAATTGAAACTGTAGTTATTTTTGTTATATTTTTCAACCGTCCACTCAATTTTGTCGCCGACTGTATATGTTACCTATATGTGTTGTTCGTGGTTCAGTCTTTCCCCATCAAGATGCTCGGGAACTGCTTACGAAGTACAGCATCTTAGTTCCCGGAGCGAGTGTTTTTGTTTTCAGTATACGAGAGCTTCATTGGTATGTCGATCGGATATCATTCCTTTATTAGTTTTTTGTGCGACTCATACTTGATTCCTTTTGCGCTTTTTTTTTTTTTTGATTGCCCAACTTGCACTTGAAGTGAAATCAGATGAGTCACTGCTTTTGAAAGACAATATCCTTCTTGGTACGACGGTCAGTATATACCCGCATTCAAAGGGTAGTGACTCCGATTTTATGAACAGCACCGGACAACAAAGCAAGAGGATTAAGTGTTGATTACAAAAATAGCCAAATAACCATCGAAGAACATTACCTATTGCTAGGAAAGCACACCTATCAGTAGAGTAGGATCCCTTTGTTGACGTTCTCTAATAATAGCATGAATCCTATGTTTTTGGTTTATCAATATACGAGCAAGAACATATTAATATGAATGTACACTACCATTCATAAGTATTCACACATCCCTAGTTGTTTTTTAATTTTAACCACAAAAACTTTAAAGTACAAATAAATATCCCATCAGAAATATTACTGTAAAAAAGGCCAAGTTCCTATAATGTAGGCCATAAAAAGTGGTGAGATAACAGCGGCCAAGTTCTTGCATAACTATATTATAGAAGTAAACTAGATGAGTAAGTCGGAGCCTTAAGCCCAGATTTGGTTAAATGTATCTATAGACACTTCAAACCTGGCCGCGGCAGCCAGAAAATAAGGCTTCCAGTAACTTAGGAAGCTGAATTGTAAGTGTAGGTAAATAGCCAATAAACGCTTCGGGTAAGGGGCAACTGGTAGTGCCGCGTGGAATTTGTTTCCCACCAACAAACGTAGGCTTCAAGAGGCAAACCTTGATGGTCGCATGGCTGTGAGGAAGCCATCATTTTTGCCAAAAAGAAGAAAATGAAGATTGCATTGGGTCTAGCAACAGCGAAATTGGAAACTGAAAGACTAAAAAAAAAGTTCTGTGAATTGACGTGTCAAAGTTCCAAGTTTCCGTTTTAACCCTTCTGTCAATGGATGTTTTGCAACCCTCCCATCAATGGAATAGGTCCGGCTGGACCTTTATATATTTTGTATGGAAATTTATGGAATACAATGAAATACTTTATTTTTTTGGAAATGTTTTTTGGGTAAGAGTTGTTTTTATACATACACTGAACCAAAAAGGTACGTAAATACAATAAAAAAGTTAATTGGGACAAGAACATTTTTATTAATATTCGTCCAACAAACGCGTTTATTGTGCCAATAAAAGCGTTTTATTAATTTAATAAACGTTTATTAATACTATTAAGAGTTTGTTAAAACTGTTTATAATTTTTTTAAATTTTTAATAAACTTGTTCGTTGTGCCAATGAAATAAAACCTCTTTTCAAGTACAAGTTCGTTGAGCCAATAAACAATTTTATAGTTTGAACGAAATGCATTCATTGGGACAACGAAACATTTTATTGAATTGATAAAACATTTGTTGAGCCAATAAACTTTTTGTTCGATTTAATAAAAATAGTTTATTGATATAATAAACTCCTCCAAAGCCCTAAAATAGTGGTTCTTCTAGCTTCTCGAAACTTTATACTTACTTTTTTTACCTTTTCCGGGATTGCTCATCTGAAAATTAAGATGAATAAAAAAAATTATATATTTTCAATCAATTAATTTTTTTTATTTATTATTCGAACACAATAAAAGGGTTTTTGCACAGCTATGTTTTCTTTTGGTTTTTTCTTTACAATAAAGAGTTTCACTTAAATTAAACAGGAAGAGAAAATTTGAGATAAAAATGAAAAAAATGTCTTTAAACATACACATAACGACACAGTTTTTGAATAGAAAAAACTTAAAATACATACTACCACTACTTACTTATATTGTTGAAGCTGAGAACATCTTCTCGTATTACCACGATACAAAGTGATTTTCTGCTGTCCGGTTCAGGAACTGGATGTGGTCTTCAACAGCCTCGAATGCATTTGCAACGAATAAAATCATTTCCTGGGAGTCTTTTACCGTATATCTTATCCTGCGTCTATTGCCTTCGTTGTCCACTTTCACTTTAAAATGCTAATAAACATACAAATAGCGGGAAATAAAAAAATCGCTTTAAAGTCAACCACCATTTAGTTCATTAATTTATATTAATTATACGTAGACTTACCTGAATATTTTGTTCGTTTTTTTAACTAATTTAACACTTTTTAGTCAGTCCTTTTTTGATTTTCGTTTTCGTTTAGATAATAAGTCTATTTTGTCACTTTTTCCACAGAATTCTTACATAACTACTTTTCGATTTAGTTTTATCCAAAGATGCTTACTGGTTCACGGAAAACACTAGAATGACTAAATGGCACAGTTGCAAAAGCGTTAGTTCGCTTATATAGGTACAGTTTCTTGCAAAAATCAAAAGGTTATTGTGACAATAAACTGTTTGTAGATTTGATAACTGTTTTATTAATTTAATAAAATTGCTTATTAATACAAGCAATGAGTGCATAATTTCAATGAACATTTTTATGAAAATTTAATAAACTGGTTTATTATCTCAACGAATGCATTTATTAAGCAGAACGAAACCCAGACTCTTCACCTAACAAAAGATTTGCTTGGCACAATGTATGAATTTATTGTGCCAATAAATATATTCTTAAATACAAGCAATCGGTTATTAATTTTTCGAAATCGTTTTTTAATAAATTGTGTTTTATTGGCCCAACGAACTATTTATTAAATGGGTAGTATCAAAATAATAATATTTCGTACTATTAACAAAAGTTTTATTGAGACAGTAAAAAATGAGTTGATAAACGGCGTTTATTGATATTACGAACGATATTTTTTTCAGTGTAATTGTGATATTACACAGTATTTTGTTGATATACCCACTTATCGCATTTATGTAATAGAACAATAGAACCGTGTTGTAAATAGACAGGCTCTTCGCATGCAGTGTGTACAAATCTAATTTTCCTTTGCATTAGGTCGTTTACTCTGTAAATGCCTCACTACTTTTTCTGGGCTGTTGATGTCTGGCTACCACGAGGTTTTCGAATACCTTGTTGTAATGGTGCTCCAAAGAAAGATTTGATGCAATTTCGAACGAAAAACACTCCTATAATATTTGAATTGTTCATCCTTACTTCGATCTGAGGATAATTAACTGCTTGATCAAAGAATGCTGACATTGTCAATATGCATTATTTACGGTTTTATAAATTATGAAAGATACCAATGCTGCGGCATACAACATGTTGTAGAAAAAGCTAATGGCTATCGCCTCGTCTGTCGTATGCATGTATATTCTCCCAACATTTGGACCATGATGTCCATGCCTATTTTCTGTTTGTTGTAAAACAGAATAGCTTGTGGCTTTCTTGTTTCTCCAACAAATTCTGTGTCATATTGAAATGATGACAGTAAAATCACTGCCTAGTATGTTTTCGGCACATTAGACACTGTTCTTTTTGCACCCACTTACATCTAAAAGATTTTATCTACACTAAAGCATTAAAAATATGAAGACAAAGTCAGGAAATTTGGTAATGATAGCTGCATAATTGATTAGAAAAAAATAGTTTTGAATGTGGAAAAGGCCAGACCTAGTTATTGATCAGAAGGGTTAAAGTGAAGACTGAAGAGCCTTCGTCCACAGGTCAGCAGTGGACTGAACAACTAACCAAGTCTGGGTGTCCTCTGAAAAACATGGTGGAACGTGGAGGCTCTGTTTTGGGCTTTTTTCGCGGAGATGTAGTCAGCAACATCTTCAGAATCATCGGAATAATGAGAAAGGAGCACTTCTACCGAGAAATTCTAATATTTCAAAAATGTCACTTCATACTACCATGGGCCATGGCATTCCAAACGCTCCAAATGTAAAATTTCTAATTACTTTTTTGTTTGGTTTTCAAGTAAAGTAATGTAAAGTTTTAAAGCACCCACATGTAGCGCTCTCGTTTGACAGAATTGAATTCGGTTTTTGGTGGTTATACAACTGACCTTGACACTCCCACCTATGTTTGACATTTGTGAAAGGTACAGAATACTTACTTTTTAAACAAACTGATATTCATTTCATATAGTGGGCGAATACTTATGAGCGATAGTGTAGGTATGTACATTGTACAAGCATTTGTTTTTGTTTTTGTATCACATTACAGTATCCTTCCTTGAATATTAACCACAGGAAAACCAGTCTCATTCCAAGCCACACGTTCATATACGTATGTATATTTCCACAGATAAGCACTTTACCTAAGCGTCGAAAGAACTATCCATTCGAGTACCCTGTGCCGTATCGATTCGATAATAATATCAATTGGCATTCTATCTCTGGAAACACTAGCGATAGAGGGTATCTGCTCGACTCGTATCTATCGGCAGAAAGAAAAGTTCCAGGAATTCACTGAGACCACGCTGATTGAAACGGAACGTGACTAGAAAACTTAAGAATGGATTCCATCTTTATTTTGGAATCCATGATGATGTCGATTGTGATGATGATGTTGGCCCATGGATGTGAAGAGGACGACGGATAAAATGTTCGCCGTTGGTGGTTTCTCGCTACTACACTGATGATTGCTTGGTTAGTGAATGCCTCGAAGGCTTGCTTGTGACTATAATGACGATGAAATGACCACATACATACATATGTACACGAGTTTACTGTATGAATAGCGTGTCTGTGGTAGTGGTGTCTGAAATTATGTCTCGTACAAAAGGTACACAATTCGCACTTGATGAAGTTTGTTTAGTCTAATAATGTTTTGCTGGGCAAAGGGTAATCACCTCTGTCCATGGTGTGTACGAGTATAGTGGAAAACAGGCTGAGGGAGTAAACAGTGCTATGGAGGGTGTTTGCTCTTTCGGTATATGATTTCCTTCAAGGAAAACATGATTTCCTTCTTTATTGGCAAAAATTCGATTTGTAGAGCGAGTATTGTAAACATTCTGGTACACACTGGATTCGTTCTGAATTAATGAGCTTTTGAAAGCAATCAAAGCGAAATTCGAAAGAATAGTTGCTACAGATTTGGAATTTCTTCGATTTGATATCCCAACAGTGGTTGACCAACCAATACAAAAAGCAACCAGCAAATATGGTTAACAGACAATGGCAATTTCATCCTTATTGATTGCAAAGGAAACATTGTTACTTTTTTCGCCGTATGTAAACGGGGAATTGTAACTGTGTTAGGAATGTTAGTTATCGAAGCCTTAACTTGGTGAATGAATATAGTCAAGTAGAATAGCACCGTTAAATAGCGAGATGCAAGAGGAAAATTTATATTTTTCCATTGTGTTACAGGTTAGGTTAGGTTAAAAGGGGTTATAAGACTGAGTCGTCATAAAACACCAGACACCGTAATAGGCCCATCGCGAACTCCTGGACCATCCTAAACCGAAACATTTTCGTCTGAACATTTAATTTCCTTGCATATTTTTAAAATTTGATTTTGGTCAGTTTGGATGGACAGCCTGTTCCAGTCTAAAGGAAGTAATTTCGTTAAAATTTGTTTGGAGAACCAACAGTGGTCTAACATTTACAAAAGATATGTTCGATATCATCCGCTGTACCTGTGTACACTGTACACCCCGCGCAACAAAAAAAGCCGCACACGGATTTTCCACTTTTTTGCGCTAATTACTTTTAAGGGATTCCCCAAATTATATTTTATTGCTCTCGGGTTAGGTAATGCACATTCTGGAATGTATCGGAATACATTCTGGCAGTCATTTCATTTCATTTCATTTCTGGCAGTATTTAACAGTGCGTGCAGTTGTATTTCGTAAATAAAAGTGAAAAGTTGATATCGCGATGTCTGAAAGGGTACAATTGAGTAAAGAAAATAAGGCAGTTATCGTTGCCTTATCCAATCAGAATCAGTCATTTTGTGAAATTGCTCGACAAATTGGATGCAATGAGAGTTCGGTAAGAAGATTCTGTAACAAATATCGTTGCGATCACAATCTGGACAGAAAAATTAGCACAGGATTGAAGAGATGTACTACTATTCGGGAGGCCCGACAACTCAAGAGGCTAAGCTTAAGAAACAGGTTTAAAGCCGCATCGGAGCTAAGAGCTGACCTGCGAGAAGCTACTGGGGCTGAATTTAGCGTCAAAACCATCCAGAATCGTCCCAACGAGATGGGTTTGCTAGCAAGGACACCAGCGAAAAGGCCACTAATGACCAGCAAAATGAAGAAAACGCGCCTTAGCTGTGCTAAGAAAAGGCAAAACTGGAGTGTTCAAGATTGGTCAAATGTGGTGTTCTCTGATGAGTCCAAGTTTAACCTAATCGGACCGGATGGGAAGCAGATAGTGCGTCTTAGAAAAGGGAAATGCTACAGCGACGAATGCATAGCTCACACTGTAAAACATTCTCCTATATCACCGCATGCGGAGTTGGATCTCTAATGATGCTCAAGGACACTGTGAACGCCATGCGGTACAAACAAATTATCTTAGATGGTGTTGTACCGAGTATGGCAATGATAACAGCAGAAACATCAAAACCAATTTTTCAAGATGATTCAGCACCTTGCCACCGAGCAAAATTCTTGGGTGTTTTGAAAATTTTATGGTTTTAGTTTTTAAATTTCCTCCGCAGATTAAAACTTTGAAAGAAGAGTTAGAAATAGAATCCCTAATTTGGCCGAGAAACAGTCCAGATCTCAACCCCATCGAAAACGTCTGGACTCTTATGGGAAAGAAGATCCAAGATAAAAACCAAAAACCATGCAGCATCTAAAGAGCATCATTGAAGAAGTGTGGTTCAATGAAATTGATAACAATTACTTTGGTAATCTCTATGCCTACATGCCAAACAGGGTTCATGACGTTGTTAGGGCGAAGGCTGGTGCTACGAAATACTGGAATCTTTTTTTTTTAGTATTGAGAAAGTCTTAAATTATGTAAAAAGGTTTCTTAGTGTAATAAAAATATGAAAAAAGAAATTTGCTTTTCGCATTCTGGGTCTTTTTTAAATTATGTATATTGACAGTACTCGGGCGAAATCTGATATTTTGTAGTGTGATCTTCATGATCATTACTTTTTTTCAGTTAGGCTACGAAATGTATTGTCAAATTGGGGAATGTGTCAACTTAAATGTTAAACATCAAAATACAAAGTGACTAGACAGGGATTAGCCATCATTTATTAGATTTCTTCCATTTTGTTAAAAATTACCATGTGCGGCTTTTTTTGTTGCGCGGGGTGTATGTCATTGCAGTGTGTGCATTTGTCCGTGTTTGAAAGTCCTATTCTTTTGGCATGTTTTCTTAAGAGACAGTGTCCGGAGAGTGCTTCTATTAGAGTTCTTAACTTTGCCCTATTTCGCCCAAGGATTAGGTTAGGTTAGGCTAAGGTGGTTATCCCCATCACTCTGGTTGGATTCACTTAGACACTTAAGGTCCATTGTGTTACCACATGGAGTCGATTCATTTATCGGTACTCCCCTATTCCCACTCCTATGTCAACAACACGCGGTGTTTCAAAGTGGTCACCCATCTAAGTACTAACCGCGCCCGACGCTGCTTGATTTCGGTGATCTAACAAGAACCGATATTTTTTTCATTTTTAATGCATTTTTATTTTTCAATTCAATTATTACTTACTTGCTAGACAAAAGTGCTTAAAACTAACTTAACTATCTTACTCTAACTTACTGGCCCCACACGGGCACTCTAAGCTAAACTTAATGCTTATACTATGTCTTTCGACGTAACCTAACTTAAAGTATGGAATTTTAATTAAACTTACAATTTAAAAGCTAAGAACAATTTTTGTTTTGAAAAAAAACTTAGCAAAAAGAACATTTTGTTTTTTTATTTTTTTATTTTTTTATTGTTGGCAAAGTGCTGTGCGTTGTTTTTTTATTTTTTTTATTTTTTATTTTTTTTATAAAACTTATAAATACCTACACTACCTAAACCTATGTAAGCCGGCCACGGCATAAATATATACATATATAAATACACAAGCGGCCAACTTTGCCTTGGGGCTTACCCCGGATCAAACGGAATCGACGAGGGAATTCCATCTCTTTCCAGCAACCACCAGAATTTCTGATGCTGCTGCTCAACATCGTACCCATCGCGCCCCAAAACCGACCTACTAAACCGGAGGCGCTCCGTTTGGCTCTGTGCGACGTCTCTGTCGTAGTTGAGCCGCGTCTATTCTTGAAAATCTGTGGTCCGCCATATTTATGATTGTATTCTTTATTGTCGCCCTAAAACCATGATGGTGGTGCTATGTTATGTGCACCATCTCGGTTATAGGGGGTGGAATACTGCGAAACCTGGATAGTGGACATTTTTGGATGCCAATTTTGACTTTCTTCATACAAACTCTTACTCAGGGTGGTCCGGTTACACCTTAGCAGAAGCTCAGGTCTTTTCGAGATGTGCCTGGAAGAAGATGAGACAGCTGAGCACTTCATAATCGAGTGTCCGGCCTTTGCTCGGATCAGAAAGGCCACTCTAGGCAGTTACGTCCTACGGGACGTTGATCTACTGGAGTTCAATCTTGCACTATTGCTTCGCATTGCGAAAGCAACGGGCAGATTTAGATCGATGTATAGTTCAGCAGCAAATCGCTAACTCATCGAATGGGGTAGTACTTCACCAAAGTACAATGGGCCTACATACGTGCTACAATACAACAATCGTCATTTTGCGCAGACAGGCGAGTTTGAGAGGGATGTCAAAATTAGATATGACCCTGTACAGTTCGTCTCTACAGAGGCTGTCATAGGCGGCCTTGAAATCGATGAATAGATGGTGAGTATCGATCTATATGCCTGCTTGATTTATGGTGGACTTTCCTGGATTGGCTAAAACCGCCAATCAGGTTGATGACGAGTGGTTTCAGGCGATCAAACAATATAGCACACATGAGTCTAATGCCTCTGTACTAAGAGCAGTCAAAGGAATATTTTCATTGTGGATTGGGCAAACGATGTTAAGATTCTATTAAATAGTCATATGTATGTGCAGTGCATACAGTTTGTGTATGGTCTCCATCAAGTCATCTCCAGCTACTTTTAATAACTCGGCGGATAATCCGTCAGCAGCTGGACTTAGGCTGGGAAATAGTAGCAATAGTTATTCTGACTCCATTTTGATCCGGTGGATGGGAGTATTGGTAATCATCGTCTAAATTGAATGGTTCCTTCTGCCTATCAGCCGTTGGACTTCCTCGTCGTTATACGTATCTGCAGAAGTAGTTTTTCTATATTCAATATTACGAGTTTCAATAACAAATCAACAAAAAAAAAAAGTTAAAAGCCAGCGGCCAGAAGCATTCCAGAATCCTATATATTCCTGCAAAAATTACTGAAGTGTTTTTCATACAAATGCAAAAGTTTTTCTATAAATATACAGTTTATATCGACAACACCATTTCTATCCTCATGAAGAACCCTTTCATCAAATGATAAGTGCTCCTGTTCTACCCACCACAACCCCGATCACGCACATACATACATTCAGTGTTCACTTCAGTTGCTATGGGAGTCAGGCCAAAGTTAAGTGAACTGCATCTAAGGAGGGGTTTTCGAGGCAGCACAACCATTCGCAATGTGTGTGCGGTGACATGACATGCAACATACTACACTTCTCGTACTCCAATGTACAAATTGATTTATTTCGCGAGTTATTTCTAAAGTACACACACACGATCATGTCATGTAAAATGCATGTTCAGCTCCATGACATAATAAAATGTGATTTACGCTTTTTCCTTGTAAATAGATGGGTATACCGGTATACGGGTACATTGAGTTGGTGTAAGTCTGCTTGACTAACTTCATACATAGGCACAGAGTGAGAAATAAAAATGCATTTCAATTTATTTTGCAGAGGCGTCGGAAGTAGGATTGCCTTTTTTTCGGAGATTGAAATATAATCCTGAAAAGCATTTTCTTTTATTTACCAAAAAAAAAAAAAAAAAAACATGCTTCCTATGATGGAATGGTTCCTGTGAAGTATGCAAAACGTGCTGAAATAGTAATAAATACATCACATACTTGACAAGCACTGTTCAATGAAAATACTTCGTTTTTAGGCGTGTCCACTGCTGGGTAATCAGATCATAAGCAATAGTAAATTCTTTAAGAAATCTACTACAGTAGGAACTCGATTCTTGCAACTACATAATTAAAACCGACACTGTTACATTCACTGGATAAGTTGCTTCTACTGAATATCCAATTAAGATAAAAAATATTTGCGTTATTTAATATAAGAAACATACAAAACTTAACGGCTTTTATTCAAGTATAAACACAAATTAAGTTTAAAATACATGTACCATGCAACATATGGAGGTGAAAAGTTAGCATGTCATTTCAATCAAGTGAACAAGTTTGTTCACTATTTAGAATATTTGTTTGTTTCACAGTTTGTGGCTGTTTGTAGTGCAAAAACAAAGTGCGTGTTGTTTATTTTGTTATTTTGTGAACGATATTCTTTGTCACCATGTCACTTAAGCACAGCTTAAGTTTGTTGTATTTTTGTTTTTTAAGTACATGGAATGTATTATGTTTTTTACGGAAGAGTTGTTTTTTTTTGTTAAAAATAAGATATTCTTTCTTATAAATATTGGCTTGTTTTTTAGTAATCGCAAAGAAAATTTGGAATTATATTCTATTTTCGATGAATTGTACGTAAAAACATACACATTTTGATAAAATTTGCTTCAATGAGTCCACGTTCGTTACAATTAACAATCTCGCTCCAGTGAACAGTCCTGGGTTTTATTAGTTCACTATATCGAGCATCTACTGTATCATGTTTTGAGACTTTCAGTTAAAAAAAAATGTTGGCAGATGGGTTTTAGAAATGTACATTTAAATGTACAATCCGCTCCAAATTAACAACAAATAATTTCTCGATTTATTTGCAGATATTTTAACAAAGAACTAATATAAGCATAAATAGTATTATTATAAAGAAAAATCAAATCAAAAAACCTCCTTGGCTAGTCTTGCGATTGTTTTTGGATGCCGTAGCTTTTTTTTTCTATCATGAGTGAGTGACTTTCCGTCTAGCTGAATATCGCGTAGTGGTCTTACCTCATTTATTTTCTTTTGACGGCAACAGGTAAAGAGGTTGGGGTGTTTGCTTCTGAATTTGATCGATGTCCCCCGTTTTGAGGTAGTAAATGCTGATTCCCATAGAGAAATTTGTTGGTAATTTCTAATCGAATATGCAGGTGGTCAAGAATTTCACGTCCTGATTTCCCAACTCTTTCCGCATGCAGTTTAGACTCCAGCTCGCAAGCAAACAGAGCTTAATATAAAAGTGCATAGGTATTAAGTAATCTAGCAAGAACGGTAAATTAACTCATTTGATGATGAAAAAAATAAAATAAAATAAACTAATAATGCGCAGAGTTAATTTCTTTGATTTAATAAAAGCTTAGTATGCAATATGTATATTGATCTAGTCTAGAAGATCAACCCATGCCCAATGAAAGGATCCCAATAAGGTTTAAGTCGCGCAAGTTTCATACTGCCAATTAAAAAGCGCAACTACTACAACTTTTTGATTTCGTTGGAATCAGTGGGTTTAAAGTTTCGTCCATTATTTTGAATGGCGTTTAAGCTTGTATCGAATGAAAATTACTCAAATAATTCGTCAGAAAAATTTTCGTTTGAAAAACGAATAGGAGCTTATACCGTTATCTTGTAAATTCTTCGCCTTCTTCAAATGGAATTAGTACTTACAAATTGTTTTCTTCGCAATTTTATATGTTCTTTCTTTGTATAGTCACTAACATCCTGAGATGCATGTGTTACTCTATGAATTATTTGAGCTACATATTGCTGAACTATTTAAAGTAACTGCACCTTCATCTGCATTATAGATATGTGATGGTTGAAGATCCAGATCTTTAATATTTTGCTGAAATGCTTTTATAAAAGGATCCACCAACTCTACTTTGCTTGACAATTTTCCACCGCATATTTTCAGTTTCCGAATACCATGTCTCTTTCGAAATTTAGCTATCCAGCCGCTACTGGCAAGGAAATCACCCGGCTTATCCTGAATTTGCGCGTGCAGTTGCCTTGCCGTTTCCCCTAAAAGATCAGACGTTATAGGTATATTCCGCGATCTCTGTTGAGCAAACCACTTGAATAGAACTTTTTTCCATTTGATCGTAAAGTCCTTTAAACCCCCCTGTTCTGGATTTCGAGTGAAAGTGGATTGAAACCGAAATTGAAATTCACTCGGAATGGAATTCAGTGTTTCTGCATTCCGAGTGATTTCGAATTTTTGGAATCCACTTCGAATTCATTTCTTTGAAATGTCAAACACAGCTGTCAAATCATTTCAAAATCATTGGGGATTTTAAGTTCTTGGTTTTTGTTTTGTGCAAGTAAATTAAACATTTAAGAAAAAATATATTTTATTAAAAAAATGAAAAATGGAAAACAAAATTTTTAAATGATTGGTGAAAACCGCGAAGAAAACCGAATGGAGAGAATTCGCAGGAAGATTTTCCGAGATAAATCTAACATTCTGGATTTTCCCGAAGCATTGTAAGCAGAAGTTAAACAACTGAAGAAAAATAATTTATTTAATGATTTTTGCATTTTTAAAAACAGTTTTAGGGTGAGTAAGGAAATATTTTTTGATATCCTGCTAGAAGTGGAGTCAGAGAAATCTTGATTTTCTTTCATTGATTTCAAGAGAATACTCTCTTGCCTCTAATTTTTGTGTTATACTATATTAAACAAAGGAATTATTTTAATACACTAATAGAAAGTCTTATTATTCTACTCAGATTTTTCAAAATGATTCTGATCAACAAATTAATTAATTAATTCACTTTACAACGCCATGTGAATTCAATTCACGTCAAGAATCTCAAGTGAATTCAATTCACTAAAATCACAGGATTTTCGGAATGCAGAACACGAATTTACAGCTGTCATTTTGAGGGGAATGCAGAACACCAAAATATTCACTTTCGAACATACAATCCACAATTCATAGTTTCGTTCGGAATGCAGAACACCCAATTCCACTTTTTGTGGTTGAATTCACTAAAAGTGGAATGCAGAACAGGAGGGAAAGTTTTTCTTGTGCCAGGACCAGACTCGGTGTTCATGAGAAAAGTTTTTAATATTGCTTTGTTGTTACTTATTCGTGGTACTGTAGATTTATTGACATCGAACATTTTTGCTAGATTATTCAAAGAATATCAATTCCATTTCTGGTATTGCAAGAATCGACCATAAAATTTTGTGAACCTTGCAATTATAAGATAGGTAATGAATAGTTGCAACCATAGGGGGTTGCATGAATCGAGTTTCTACTGTACTTTGTTGTAGCAACTTTGTGTGCCATCCGTAGGGATATTCGATTAAACCAACAGTCAAAGTACAAAGGACTATTGAAAGCACCTTGATGGTATTATACCTATTATGCTACAGAAGGTTGCAAGACCTAACCATTCCGTGGCTAGTCCCGTCCCTATATTTAGAGGGTATATTTTGCATCCGTTATAAATGATTCTGTTGTGGCTTTTGATGTACATCCTTTTAGATTTTTTCCATAATTTGCTTAATCTTTTAAAAAGTTGTTAATTGTCCATCGATCTCAATCAATTTTTCTCGAAATTTCGGACAAAAACACTTCAACTAGAAACAAACAACCAAAATGTTGATATCTGGCAACAAATACAAAAATCACTCGCCATCATCATTCAGGATATTTCAAATTTGTCATCATCAGTCAAAACTTTTTAAACTCCACATACTGTATCCGCCCCGAAGTCCCAAAGCAATTTCTTTAATTCCGTAGAACAAAACCAAAAAGGTTCACTGTCGCCTGGAGTCTCTTGTTATGGAAATACTTCGTTGTTGTCGTCGCCGGTATCTCCTTACCATGCATGTCGATGCTGTAATGCGAGTATACGAGTAAAGTTCAAAATATGTCCTTGCTCTCCATCTCCATACATTAGCACAAAACTTATGTGCTTGGTACCTAGCTTTGTATGGGTGAGATTCACTTTGGCGAATAACTTCCATTACGTGTATAGACTTTGTTGTCGTACACACTGCCATAAGCATAGCAGTAGCAGTAATTAAATCCTGCACTCCACTCACTATGCTCTCTCTTTCGCCCTGTTAGCTGCAACAAGAAAACAAAAGTGTAGAGAATATTATCGTGGAACGATGCGCGGATGTGGGGTTACCTGCTCCAACCAGGTACTATTTTATGCCTGCACATGTGCACAATTCCTTCCTGGGTGCTTTTCATAACTAATAAAATTTGCTACCTATAACTATAAAGTAGCAGAGATTAAACCTGCAGGGTGGGAATGTTTATTGTTGAGAGTACCTACTGACTGCTGTACTCATCACTAATGAGGTCTCAACTTAGCCCGGAAAAACTTTTAAGTGGTACATGTTGGTTAAAAATTTACATTTAAATGGAAAATACAATTATAAATGCCTACATTCATACATGTGTAGGTAAAAATTTTAACTCAAGAAGACCAAATCATAGAATTTCCTTTTCTTCGAGTCTATGTGGTGTGGTTTGGAAGAAGTAGGCATTTTACAGCTCGAACTTTGCGAAAATCTCGCAGAGGCTTGAGCCTCGATCCGTACAAAATCCATTTCTGTTGACGTCTCACTGATTGAATACAGAAGCAGTTAGCAACATATCCTGATCCCGGTAGCACAATCATTATTTGCGAGCTTATTCGAAAGACGCGTCCCAAACCTGTCAAATTGCAAGAACTTGATGTCTGTAGATCGTGAAACTAAGCCTTTTGGCGATATTGTACTTTATTTATCCCAATGATTAGATTAGTTAGATTTTAAACACGGCTTTGTGTAGGTTATTCTTAAAAAAAAAACTTATCGAATAAGGACTGTTTAATGTTATTACATTTGGTCTAAATGATTAAATATAATAGGAGATCTGGCAACACTGTATCTCAGCCTATACATGTGAGGTGATGTGAGATAGGAGACGGGTTTTGGCGACATCTGGATGTGGTCTTAGAAGTGGATGAGACCGATTCCATAGATTTCAAGGCTGCCTGACTATCCGAGAAAATGCTAATATCGTTAGTGGATATCACATTCCTCTTGATCCAGGACAGTGCTTCCGAAATCGCCATAATCTCCGCTTGAAACACGCTGCAGTGATCAGGGAGGCGAAAGGAGAGATTTAGTTTTAATCTGTCTGAGAAACACCTCCTCCTACACCATCATTGGTTTTGGACCAATCAGTGTAGAAGTGTATCGACTTGTCTGTTATAGCACCTATGTAGGTCATCCCAGAAGGATCTGACGGGAATAGTGGCGACCTAAAAGTTTTTGACAAAATTGGGATTGGGTACAATATAGTCTATGTTTTCGGAAAGAGTTAGGTTATCTAGTATTGTGGAGTGACCAATGTAGTTAATTGACCACTGTGAGTTGGTTTTGAGTCTTATGGCAGCACAGCTCCCATATGTTAAGCGATTATATCTAGGGGTGGAAGATATAGTAGGTTGCCTAATGCTGCGGAGGGTGTTGATCTTAGTGTTCCACTAATGCACAGATACGCTAATCTTTGTACTTTCCTCAGGCTATCGCGATGTATAGCTTTTTCGAGAGCGGTCCACCAGACCACTACGCCATACATCAGAATCGGTCAGATTACAGACACATAGAGCTAGTGGGCGATGCGGGGTTGAAGACCCCATTTACTGCCAATGGCTTTCTTACATGAGTAGAGTGCTATAGTAGATTTCTTTACTCTTTCTTGGATACTGCGCTTCTAGCCAAGTTTTTTGTCTAGGACGAGATCTTTGTCTGTGAAGACTAGTTTGATACCTTACCTAGTGAAAGAACCAGTTTTGTTTTCTGGGGGTTAACTCTCAGTGCAAATTTTTCGGTCCAATTCGAGAGCTTGTTTAGTGCATTTTGCATGAGTTCATTGATCGTGTGAAAATGCTTCCCGAAAATGGCTATAGCGACGTCGTTAGCATATGCGATTTCTTTGCATCCCAAATATAAGTTTGCATCATTTTTACGCGTTATTTGTCCAAAGTTAAAATAATGAAAATAGTATAGAATAGACTTTAAACATGACCTATTTCCCATTGATACTAAATTCCATTGGAAATGCTTTGGTGTAATTTATCTTAACCCTTTCATCCGTGTGTATCCTCACTTCTTTTGCTTCGTCATTGAGTTTTAATAATCATAAAAGAACGCACAGTCATCCTAGAAGATGTTGATCGGAAATACATAAAAAAAAGCTGAAAGAATGAAATGAGATTGCGTTCCAGTTCGCCTTACTACAAACGCTTTGCAAATTGTTATGCTTCTAATGATAAAGAAAAATTCAATATACCAGCGGCACCACTGGCGTGCCTGCACTTACGAGATTAAATTTATATACATACCATATAAAGAAAACTTTAACGTAAATAAGTGATGATATTTAAAAAGGAAGGAATAACGAGCAGTCAGCTATAATTTCAAGGGCGTCAAATCACCACTGACCCTAAAGATTTAATATTTTATCGAAACTAAACGAAATGGGATATATTTTAGTATTTAATACATTTTTATTAAATTGTGAAATTGTGTATCCGCAAACCGCAAGTCATATTGCCATATACTCAACCCAGTTATGCAAGTCGTATTTGCGAGTCACATACGAACATACTCGTATTTTGTTACTAGCTGACTCGTACTCGCCTTGCTTTGCCCGCCTGCCATGTTTTTCTGATTTTCAAAACTTGACCTATTTTCTCGTATATTAATGCTTTTTTGGAAGGTCCAAATGATTTTTCGAAGCTGATGTGTTAACAAAATGTTCTTTAACTTTCTAACATACCAGGAAATCGGAAACTCTAATAGACCGGTACTTTGTATTACAAATTAATTTTTAATGATCCTTAAAAGTTTTTCTCCTTTCCGTTTTTTGTTAAATTCCACTATGAATAAATGGGTTTTCAAAAAAAAAAAGGATTAATCGTTCTAGCTCGATTTTCTCAAAAATCCATCTAACTTGCACTAATTTTGATCGCCGTGAAAATTCGACATACAAGTTTTACCGCAATCGGATGAACTATGCGATGCGCGAACAAATAAAAGAGGAACACGCAAACATTACTTTTTATATACATATACACACATATATATAGGTACATACTTATTGTATAAGATGTATGGAGCGCGCATTCACACACTATGACGTCACCCACAGCTGCACGGCTGTTGGCTGCGGTCTCCACTGGTGGAAAATGGTTGGCGAACATTTCATGAACTATTTTGAGCATAGCTCAGCTCCAGGATAACGCCGAAGGATGATTCATACCTCAAATAAATCAGTGTAGAATTTACTAAATTCACTTTTTTTTTTTTTTTTTTCAATCCGGTAAGCTACTTTTGAGCTAGGGCTGAATAATTATAATTTTCCTTACAGATATGCAGTTTTTTTTTCTCAATATTTTGTAAAAACCATATAATTTTCGGGGATAAAAAGTATAAAAAAATGTTGACCAAGAACATAAGCAATCACTATGTCAAGTTTCATCAAAATCCGTCCATTAGTTTCTGCGTGATGCGCGTTCAAACAGTATACATAGATATCCTTAATTCCTCTCCAGTTCAAAATAAAAAAGAACAACACAGCAGGCAGGGTTGCCGCGAGCAAATTTCAAAAAGCGTCCAAAAAAGGGGTCCAGAAGCAAAAAAGGCGTCCCACTTATATGTATTTGTATTAAAAAATGCAATTTTTCGAAAAACTGTATCTTATTGCTGAACTTAAAATAAAATAAATACATATTGGGAAAAAAAATAACAAAGATAAAAAAAAGCTTGTATGCAAAACGAGTTTTTTGAAGGGAAATTCTGACTAACAAAAATACTTTGTTGATTTCATCACTGGTTGAACAAAATGGGTGTGTTTTAAGAGTACCATGTTTTGCAAGTAAAAGAAACATGAAATGAAAATAAATTGAAAAAAGGGTCCTATATTTTTATATTTTCAAAATGCGTCAAAATCGGAGTTTTATTGAAAAGTGGGATCCCAGGTCCCATCATCGTCGAGAAAGCGTCAAAATGACGCACAATCGTCCCAAACGGCAACGCTGACAGTAGGTACAGAAGAAAAAAAAAAACGGTTTTGGCGTACACACGAAATTATCTCCACTGGTCGTTGGTAAAATCCAACAATTCTTGAATTGCATGTCATTTTTAATTGAATGTTAATTTTAATTTAATGCTTATTGCTCAACTTCTTTTTAACGTACGAAGATGACTGTTCCGGTGATTGGTTGGATGTAGGATGCTGGTTGTCCTATATGTTTACTGGCCTCCCAGAGTATAATCAGTGGTCTCGGTAGCTGTTAGATATGATAAATAAAATTTCTCCGCTTCGTTTTGCTTTTGTTTAAGTGCTCCCATCAAATTTTTAGATCCTCTGTTCAAGTTTCGTTTGCTACTTGGATATCTCATATTTTACTATATTTTCCTTAACCTGAGTTTCTTTTTGAATGATTTTTGGTTGGGTTTATTTTCAAACCCTGCAGCTTTATAAGTACATACATTTATGGTTTCGGGGTAGATGATTAAGCCGTCCTGTGGATAGCCTAGTTAAAGGCGACTGCTTTCTCGTTGTCTTCTTTACTTTTGAGAGTGTTATTTAACTGAACTGAAGCCATTTTTATTTTATTTCACTGTGCAACGATTGTGAACTAGTTTTTTTTTTAAATCTTATAAAATAGTAAAATGAAAAAAGTTATTGTACTTATATCATAACAAAATAACATTTTCTCGTGGATCACCAGTTGGCCACCGCTGTATTGGATGACTGTTCATATTACACATAGCCTGCTATTAGTCATTTCCGGTTCTCGATTTCATGTACATAGCTATTTAAGATTCATTATGTTGTTCTAGTCAAGAAGTTCCAATAATTTTTCTTATGAAAAGCTTAAAGTGCAATCATCATGTCATGACTAATGCTGTAAAAGCAAACATACGAAAAACGTTCTAAAGTCTGAGTACCACCAGGTACCCGTAAATATCTATAAAACAGGAGTTTCTTAATGTTTACGTGTAAATACATACAAGTGTACATACATCTGTGTATTTACTGCACAACAATTCATTCGGTTCATTATGATGTGGCATGTATGCGTAATCTATTTAACCCTATAACGGTCTTTAAGAAAGTATCTCACTATAATTACTAATCTTATGATAAAAGTACAGTTGATAACAACGTACTCGTTATCGGCCAAGATCTAGTGCGTAGATAGTATAGTAGTCATCAAATTTCGATTAATTTCTTAACAATTTTATAGGATACTATACGCATTTGCAGCTAGCTATGTACGTTTAAGTTCGATCCACTGTGGTAACTAATGAATGGAAACTGGTATTTGATGAACTGCTTAATAATTGGGAATGAAAAGGAAATATCTTATACACACCCACATCCTCATTAGAGAAACAGTATCAAATCCCCACAACTTCAGCAACAGTCACACGTTATTACTCATGAAAAGAACAACGAATCCACATGGCATGGCATAGCGTCCTTGAGGCGGCCATTCATTCATCGATTCGTTCAACACTTCAGAACGTATCTGACTATAATAATAAAATGCAAATTTACACTTCGAGTGAAGTCCCCTTATTTGGTCATCGCGACTGGCTAGTGGAACCTACATGCATACATACGTAAAATGATTGCGGTACGCGAACCATATTTGTATCTGCAAGAACACATGTTCGAATTAGTTCACTGTACAGCCTGTCATGTAACGGGTCCACTAATTAAATCATAGTGCGGGTTGGATAATTGCGCAAATTGATCTGGTATGGCAAAGTTGCAGCGCAATTGTAATTGGTCAGCATTTTTGTGGAAAAGGATAATACTCAGATGAGACCCCCATACTTTTAATTACCGAATGCATTACTAACACCATAAAATATAATGCTCGTAATTGCCTAAAGGCTATAGCACAAAAGAGGTACAATTGACTCTGACTGCTGCTTCGGAGGCACATTGATGTCACAAGTTTGTTGTGTCGCGTCGCCTTATCTTAGATGACTACCCGATTGGCATGGGAAACATTCTTCACAACCTGTTTAACAGCAGGTATTGCATGTCATCTTGTACTCGAGGTGTGTTGGGAAATGTACATGTACGTGTACTGTGTACCCGCTTATCGGTCGCAATTGTGGAGTAAAAGAAGCAGAATCAAACAGCGCATTAGATAAGAAATTAATCGGCAACAGAGGCAATTTTGTACACAGATGCCGCTTTATTTGTTGTTTATGGTGGCAATGGGGAAATCGACATTGGGAATGGATATTGCGCGTCGCTATGTGGATTGGGAGTATTGATTACCGCGTATTAAGCTTATGTAGAACGAGTATCTACATATGTTTGTATGGACTAGCTGTTGCCCGCTTGGCTTTGCCCTTGCACAGAAACAGTCACGTCTTTAGTCTTTAGGTCCAGCGGTTTAGGATGTGCGTTGTCTGTCAGTCAGTCAGTAACTAATATTTTTTTTATGAATTCTGTGTTTAAAAAATGATTGTAAAACAAATTCTTGTATTACAATTTACAGTGAACTCTCTCATGACCGGACACTGACGGTACCGAGAAATTTGCCTCGATATGAGAGGTGTCCGGTTACTTACTTACTTAGGTGGCGCTACAGTCCGGGGTGGACCAAGGCCTCAACCAACAACCTCTTCCAGTTAGCCCGGTCCTTAGCTAACCGCTTCCAGTTGCGCACTCCAAGTTGGTTGAGGTCTTGTTCTACTTGGTCGCGCCACCTTAGGCGAGGTCGTCCTCTGCTGCGCTGACCCTCCGGGTTAGAGTTGAATATTCTCCGAGCCGGAGCGCTGATGTCCATGCGCTCTACATGTCCTAGCCATCTTAAACGCCCAATGTGCAGTTTTTTGACCAGGCTGATGTCGCTGTACAGCTCGTACAGTTCGTCGTTGAATCTTCTCCTCCAAGACCCGTCAACGCAAACGGGACCGAATATCCTACGAAGGATTTTTCTCTCAAAGCGACCAAGGAGATCTTCATCCGCATTCGATAAAGTCCATGCTTCAGCTCCATATAGCAAGACTGGGATGATAAGGGTCTTATAGAGAGTCTCCTTAGTCGATCGGGAAAGGACTTTACTGCTCAGTTGCCTTCTTAGCCCAAAGAAACAGCGGTTGGCAAGAGTAATCCTTCGTTTGATTTCCGACGAGATGTCATTTTTTGATGTTATGGCAGAGCCGAGGTAGACAAAGTCCTTTACTACCTCAAAGTTGTAGCTGTCTATTGTGACGTTCTGTCCAATTCGTCGATGTTGGTTGTCCCTTTTTGTTGACAGCATATACTTAGTTTTGCCCTCGTTTACCGCTAAACCCATTTTGGCCGCTTCCATTTCTATACTCGCAAACGCGCCGGTGACAGCTCGCTGTGTTCTACCAATGATGTCAATATCGTCGGCGTATGCAAGTAGTTGAACGGACTTTTGAAAGATCGTTCCTTGTGTGTTGGCTTGTGAGTTTCGAACAATTCTTTCAAGTATGATGTTGAAGAAGTCGCATGACAGCGCATCACCTTGTCTGAATCCTTTTTTGACATCGAAGGTCTCGGTGAGGTCATTACCGACCTTGATGGAGCAGCGAGCTTTCTCCATCGTCATCCTGCACAGACGGATGAGTTTGGCAGGGATGTCAAAACTAGACATGGCTCTATACAGTTCATCCCTCCAGATGCTGTCATAGGCGGCCTTGAAATCGATGAACAGGTGGTGGGTATCGATTTGGACTTCTTGGGTTTTTTCCAGGATCTGCCTGAGTGTGAAAATTTGGTCTATGGTGGACTTTCCTGGCCTGAAACCGCACTGATAGGGGCCAATCAGGTTGTTGACGAAAGGCTTCAAGCGTTCACACAATATGGCAGATATGATCTTGTAGGCGATGTTCAGGAGACTGATGCCTCTGTAATTGGAGCAGTTGAGAGGGTCGCCTTTCTTATGAACCGGGCAAACGATGCTGAGATTCCATTCATCTGGCATACTTTCATCTGACCAAATCTTAGAGATGAGTTGGTGTATGCTCACTACCAAGTCATCTCCAGCTGCTTTAAATAACTCTGCGGGTAAACCGTCAGGTCCAGCAGCCTTGTTGGACTTAAGCTTGGATATTGCTATCCGCACTTCGTTTTGATCAGGTGGATGGGAGTTTTGGCTATCATCATCTAAGTTGAATGGTTCATTCTGCCTGACAGCGGAATTTTGGTCGTCATCGCCATTGTACAGTCTGCAGAAGTAGTCTTTCCAAATTCTCAGCACCGACTGTGTTTCTACTACGATGTTTCCATCCGCGTCTCTACAGGTTTCTGTACGGGATTTGTTTTGCTGGCACATTCTTTTTACCCTCTGGTAAAACTTCCGTACATTGTTCCTGGAGTAGCATCTCTCAATATCCTCGAGCGCACGCTTCTCGTGCTCTTTCTTTTTCCTTCTAAGAAGCCGATGTTCTTCCCGTCTCTTTTGCTCGTAGAGCATGCGAGCAGATCTAGTCCTTCTTTGCAGCGCCGCTTTATACGCTTGTTGTTTTTCCGCGTTAGCTAGTCTGCACTCTTCATCAAACCAGGGGTTTCGTGGTGGTGGTCGTGTGAAACCCAGCACATCATTCGCGGCACTTATGATGGCTTGCTGGCAGTGTTGCCACTGGTCTTCTGTACTAGCTGTTGCTGCGGTAGGACTCGTAGCAAGAGATCGGGATATGCGTTCTCTGTAGGCTCTGGCGGTGTCTTGCGATTGTAGCTTTTCGACATTGTACTTTCTCACAGTATTTCGTTGTTGTGGCGCTGTGGATATCCGCATTCGTACCTTGGCTACAACAAGATAGTGGTCCGAGCCAATGTTGGCCGCCCGGAAGGTTCGGACATCCATAATACTGGAGGCATGTCTGGTGTCGATCGCAATGTGGTCGATTTGGTTGACGGTTATTCGATCCGGAGACCGCCAGGTCCCCTTATGGATATTGAGATGTGGAAACTGTGTGCTTGCTATACTGACACTTCGCCCCGCAGCAAAGTCAATCAGCCTTAGTCCGTTTTCGGACGTGGTGTCGTGTAGGCTGTGCCTTCCAACCGTCCTACCAAAGATGTCCTCTCTTCCTATCTTGGCGTTAAAGTCGCCCAGTACGATTTTAACGTCATGTCTAGGGCATTGCTCGTATGTTTGGTCGAGGAGCTCGTAGAAACTATCTTTGGTAGCGTCGTCTTTTTCTTCTGTGGGGGCGTGAGCACATATAAGGCTTATGTTGGCGAATTTTGCCTTGACACGGATTGTCATAAGACGCTCGCTCACGTGCCGAAAGCTCAAGACTTCTTGCCTAAGTCTGCCGCGTATGACAAATCCGCATCCGAATAAGCGCTGTTTATTTTCTGTATAGCAGTCACCGTAGTAGATATCACAGTTTTCCATCCTTTTTCTGCCTGGCCCATTCCATCGCACTTCCTGGATGGCGGTTATATCTGCCTTGTAGCAGTTTAGGGCCTCTGCCAGTTGTTCGGATGCACCGTCGCCGTTCATTGAACGAACATTCCAGGTACATATCCGAACGTCGTTGTCCTTATTTCGTTTAGCGTGGTTGTCAACAGTAGATCCGTCCTTTTCCGAGGCTTTTGGTTGTTTCGGAACTCTTTTTTTTTTTACGTGGTTAGGTAGTTAACCTCACGCACAACCCCCAACCTGGAGGGCCAGATCCTTGTATACCCCTAGGACAAGGGGCCGGGTACACCGGTGTCAGTAACCCACTACGGGGGTGTGAGCGCTGCCGTTGGCCCACTAGGGGCTCATCCGCCACCAACTCTTTTCCAAGACCCTGACTAGTACTTGGAAATCCTTATCGACCTGAGCTCCGAATATGTCGGAGTAGCTCAGATAAGGTTTTGTTTCCGTTCTGGAAATTTTAGCGCCACCGTTGGTTCCATTGATGGAATTCATCCGCTGACGTGAATTATAGTGCTGCTATTTTCCCTTGCTCAGCACTCGCGCTTATAAGTTTAGCAAGTCGTGCCCGGATGGGCAGCGACCAGTACCCGATGGTTACCACTTGGAGGTAAAATAAGCACAATTGATGTGTAGTAACAGTTACAACACTGGGCTTAGCCAAATTAAAGCCAATCAGTGCCTACCCTATTTCTACAACATCCAACCATGTGGTGTCCGGTTATGGGAGAAAAAAATAAATGACATTCTTTAAAAAAGAAACTCAATAGACATATGCACTGAACCAAAAAACGTTGTCATATTGATAATTTTTGTAATTAATGTGATGAAAAAATTGTCATTTTTCAACCGACTACTATAGTTATCAATATGACAATTTACGATTATCAATTTTCAACTTGATAACTTGTTTTTTCATAATGACAATTACAATTGTCAATGTGGTGAAAGGAGTTGTCATATTGAAAACTGAGGTTATCAGATTAAAAACTTCGATTTTCAAATTTAACATAAAATTGTCTTATTGACTATTGCAATTGTCAATGTGATAATTGCAAAGATGTGATAATCATATTGAAAGTCTAAATTATCAATGTGATGACTGCAAAAGTAAGATAGTCATATTGAAAACCACAATAGTCAATATGACAACCCCAGTTGTTCTTCTTTCATCATATTGAATACCGACAAATGAAAATCGAAAATTTTCATATTGACTATCCGGTTTTCAAATACGAGGCTAGTCGGGGATAATTTTCATCATATTGATTATTTTTTTCATCACATTGACAATTTTCAGTTGATAACCGGCAATTGTCAATATGACAACCGATATTTTTTTCAGTGTGGTATTAATTTTATTTTATAAAGGAATTCATTTTTATGTGATAAACACAAATGATTGCACATAGCTGTTGGATAATACGTTCGCGGACAAGACAGCATATTCGGTCAATGGTTGAGAAAATTAGCGGGTCATGAGAATTTTAGGTATGTTAGGACAATACGGGATACCCTGGCGAGAAATACAGTATACTTCCATATTCCGGCATTATTTGTTCAACCAGAGACAAATTGTCACTTCACTGTGACCAGCAGAATCATTTTTATCTTTATACAAAGTTCGCACAAAATAATATAAAATATCTCTCGAAATGCCGGAGATATGCGTGCGTCATTCTAGCGTTCTCCACCGAATATCATGTGTCGGCGAACATGATAATAACGCAAAGGCACACTCCACCATTTACATTTTTGTTCCGTTCCTTTAAAAAGTATTAAGTGGAAGAAAACAAAACAAAAACAAAATAAAGCATGTTAAAAGTTTGCCATACGTTGGTGTGTGTTGTCCATTTAAGAGAGAGCAACTTTCTATTGCGGTTCCGAAAATTGGTGTCCGTGTCCGGTTGTGAGAGAGTCCGGTTATGGGAGAATGTTTTATATGAAAAATCGTGTATTTATTTCCGTTCTTTGAAATCTGTCCGGTTATAAGAGGTGTCCGTAAGGAGAAATTACACTGTATCTAGACTAACATTTGAATCTATCTATCTTCAAATCTACGAGTATTTATCTTTTGTAAATACATTATTCGCTAAAAATTACTTCACCTGTCATTCTTGACATTATTCTGTTTGGTTATCTGTCACATGTCGCTTTAATTGTAAACAAATATTTTACCATGATTATCATTAGGTACATTAAATGCGGTTAACATGTCATGGATTTTTTTTTATCATACCTTGCCTACAAACGTATATACATATGTATTTACCTATAAACAAAGTACAAATATTTTCGACATAAGTGTAAGTTGACTGTAGAATTTATCTTGAATTGAATTCTTTATTTTAGTCATTGACGCCACGACCTTAGCTTCAACATACGCGACAGTTTGCTGATAATAAGAGCTTTATTGTCCAATTTGCAATATCTGTCAGTGGATTGGCGTTTATTTGTGTTTATTTGTCCAGAAGTCTTAATGAATTGGGAATTTACAGAAGATAAATTGTTTAAATAAACTATGTACCTATTGGCTCATTAATTGCGCGACCGACGAGGACAGTGATGGTCTAATCATTTCGTGAAAAGATAATCGAATCAGATATCGTGCGAAATGGAATATAGAGAAGTGGGCTTACTTAATTAAATTTTAATATATTTAATTTATATACACACTCATATGTCATATTAAGGCTCACTGACCTAGTAGAATAAACTGATCACTCATGTGACTGAAAAATTTATTATCTTAATGGTAAGCAATCTTTAAAGCAAAAGCTACGGAATTATAATTAAAATAAAAAAATAAAAAATGGATTAGCTGATATTGCCTCTTTATCTAATACCAACCAACCAATATTTTTCCAAAATCCAACTTTTCTTCCAGTTGAGTTAAAAGTTTTAAGTGCACTTTTTCCTACATTCTTTATAATTACCTTTTGGTAATGATAACAAACCAGAAACCATACCACTTTATGAGCAGCTATAAAATGCCGTAGTAAATTTTTCTTTTTACTTTTGTACTCACGGTGTAATCAATGGTTTTACTACCTTTTTGTATACCAACCTTCTATACTCGTACACCTAGAAGGGCTAAATGAAAATGATGTCCCGTGCTGCTCATATTCATGTGAAAGTACAAATTACTGATGTTTAGAAGAATGAGAAAGTGTACAGAGAACATACATATTTACAAATATCTCTCGACACCTAGTGAGTACTAATTTAGATAATTAAAATGTTATTTGTTATGTTTACACAGTCATTTTCGTTGCCTCCATGAAGGCCAGTCATTAATGGGGTCACCTAAATTGAGGAAGAAACTATCTAAGACTACTTTGAAGACTCTTGGATGCATACACTTTGGTTTACCCGGTGCGCTTCGCTACACCCATTGAGAACAGTGTTTATGTCATAAAATGGCCTGAAATTTTTTCGAGTGACTTTTGGTGCACCCGACGATGTCATCTGGAACCACGAATTGTATTTGCAAATGTTGTTCAAGAAGTGCTTGGAATCGACCATGCAACCTAAATGTATTTGAACAAATTTACATTTTTCTGTTTGATGTACATACATATGTATGTACGTAAATCTAGTTTTGAATCAATTTTTCTGACATTAAAAATAGTAATGACTCTGGTGAAGAATTTAATGCCGGCAAACACTATTTGGACTTAAGAAAACTGTCCAAACAATAATATCCAACATTTTCGACCGAGTTTAACAAAAAAATTTTAAAATTCATAATAAATTTTTAAGTTCTGTGCATTACTTGCAGTAAATAAATACTTTTATTTCCTTTTTTAACCATTTCAAAAAAAACAACAAATTTATACGGATATATGAACTTTTTGGTTAGATGTAGTAACTGGCCCAACAATCATTAGTTCATATCATAGAAATAACCTGTTCGACTAAGTGCTTAAAACTCAATAATTTACCATCCGATTCAGCTGAAACTGACACAATATATTTGCTACATATGAAGCGAGCAGTGTACGTAAATCAAGAGTTAGCTGATAGCTGTCACCATGCATTGCTGTAGTAATAATTTTGAGCTTTTGGTTTTCAGCGCCATCTATCGGAAAACTTGATAACTTTTGATTAACAAACATTTCTCACTTCATAACAAATACATTGTGTAAGTTTCAGCTTAATCGTACGGTGAGTTTAAACATTTTTGAGTTCCAGCGCCATCAACCGGAAAACATGAAATTTTTTGATGTACGAACACTTCGAACATAATACATAAAAAGTATATAGTGTAAGTTTCAACTCAATCGGAGGGTTAGCTTATGAGTTTTGAGGTATCAAACGAATGTATAAAGATGTACTCGTAAATATATTTTAAGATATAAATTGTTTTCTTATTTTTTTGTACAGTCGAACCCGCTTATTTGAAACTCGGTTAGTTGAAAAACCCGCTTATATGAAAAATGTATTCTGTCCCCGTGTACTTTTCCCCAAATTTCATACAAACTACTCCGTTGTATTGAAACCCTCTTAAGTGAAAAACTCGGTTAAATGAAAAAAAAGGTATTTATAGCTTTATTATCACCAAAAACTTAAAAAAAAGCGCTGGGGCGGCTTTGAATGCATCTATTTATCTTGTCATTTTCTATGTGTACCTTCGCCACTGAAGTTCACCTCTCATAGTGACAGATATTAGTACTGACAGCACATTTTCTGTTTTCTTAATTTCAAACTATTTTATCTGCTACTCCTCGACAAAACATTTGTTTTAAATTTTACTTATTTTAAAATATGTCGGCGCAAATTAAATGGAATTATACTGTTTCGTTAACTGATTCTACTTTTTCGTATTTATTAACAAAATATTCTACGTTTGTTGAAATGAAACATTTTCCTGTTATTCGAAGCCCGTTTAAATGAAAGTTTATTTCAATTATCCGGAGTTTGTTTAAATGAAAAACCCGGTTAATAAATAAAAACCAAAATGGTTCCACATTTCATTTAAGCGGGTTCGACTGTATATCAAAGATATTGTGATTTTTTCAATGAACATGATTTTGAGGATTCTTACTAATAAATTTAAAACTTTTATCGACATACTTGAAAACGATTAAGCTTGGGAGTTATCGATAAATTGTTAAACTTACACTATTCGAATATAGAATAAGTTTTACGGTCGTGTACAAAACTAATAGAATTATGCGAAATATTTGAATTTGAATGAATTAAATTAAAACTTATTTTGAAAACCCAAGATTGCATTTCTATGTTTTTGAATTGTTTTAAATATGAACTCTTGTCTAGTGATATCATTTCTATTTGTTTGTTAAAGTTGAAGACGTACAATTTAACTTTTTTATGCTAATCACCGAATAACTTGTGAATTTCATGCGCCGATATTGCAGACGTAAACATTGCGCAGAAAACTCAATGTGAAGCCATTTTACCGTAGCCTAATCGAGGTGAATCCATCAGAAAGGTTACAGCAGCCACCGGATGCTCCTCAACAATGATCTTTAATGCTGTACATTCCCAAATAACTTGCTGAAAGCATATGGTGTCCGTCTTAATTATCCGGACAACTCCTAATGTTATCTAACGACCTTAAAGAAGAGACAGGGCTTGAAGTTAGTGCCAGAACAGTCCGTTGTACTCTGGTGGATCCTAAGCTCGAACCGCAAGAAAAGTGGTACTCTTTAAAAACGTACACCTTCAAAAGCGGATTTCTTTCGCCAAGCTGTATTGCATGCAACAGTATCCATTACGGTCAGTGACGAATGGGGAAGCAGTATATATTGAAATATATTATGCTGCCATATGCGGAAAAAAAATATGTGTCTTTACAATGGAGTTTTCAACAGGATAATGACCCAAAGCATTCGACGCAACTAACAAAGCCTTGATTTGAGCACAACAATCTATATATTTTGCAGTGGCCTTCTCAGTCACCGAATTTAAATCCGATTGAGAACCGTTGACAAGAGTTGAAGATCCAAGTTGCCACGTCTCACCCTTGAAAGAATTGTTAAACAGATTAGTTACAAATGATAAAATTTTCCTTCAATTTGTCAAAATTCGAATATACCATGAGTTTCAAATCCTTTTATTGATAAGTAAAAAGTGTTGCTATTATTTTGGCCATAGCTGTATAAAAAATGCCTACAAGAATAGCGTTTAAAAAGTGTTGTTAAGCCTTTTATTGAAGAGTAAAAAGTGTTGCTATTATTTTGGCCATAGCTGTATCAACAATGCCTCCAAGAATAACGTTTAAAAAGTGTTGTTAAACCTTTTATTGAAGAGTAAAAAGTGTTGCTATTATTTTGGCCATAGCTGTATCAACAATGCCTCCAAGAATAGCGTTTAAAAAGTGTTGTTAAACCTTTTATTGAAGAGTAAAAAGTGTTGCTATTATTTTGGCCATAGCTGTATCAACAATGCCTCCAAGAATAGCGTTTAAAAAGTGTTGTTAAACCTTTTATTGAAGAGTAAAAAGTGTTGCTATTATTTTGGCCATAGCTGTATCAACAATGCCTCCAAGAATAACGTTTAAAAAGTGTTGTCAAACCGGATACCTCCCACTCATATTCTTACCATTTTGTAAGCATAATTCAATCAGTTTTTCTATGGCAACTGCAGTCGATGACGACGGAATTGAATACATTTTTTTTTTACCAAATTAAATCCATTTTCTCGTCTTATAAGCATTCAAATAGTAAATGCAGATATTATACCTTCCGAATACTAGCATTCTTACCTCTTTTGGTCCGTGTTTCAGGTAGGCTACATACTCTTCCACTTTTAACAGAATAAAACAACTGGATGAATTTTTCTGAAATTCTGATACACTGGTCTCTCGCTTTGTGCGGGGGTTAAGGAAATGAAAAGTCTCACGCAAGGCAAAACCGCGCAAAGCGAAGTAATTTAGGGTGTTGCGTTCCTGAAAAATCAAATGTAAGCATTTATTTAAACCGCGCAAATCGGATTTTGGTAGGCAGATGCATTTCGTGCCAAATTGAAGCCGCGCAAAAAGTAGTCGCGCAAGTCGACGGGACAGTTATCTTTGAAGGCAAAAAGCATTTTAAGTCAGTAGCGCTCTCAGTTTGTCAAAGAAGAGTACTGATGATTAAGCTCTCGTGCATTGTATGTTATTGTACCTATATTGTTTAGGGTTCTCTATCTGGTAGAACAATAGACCAGTCCTCGTTTCTGAGTGCCCCAGTGAAGGAATGCCCGGCAAGCGAAAAAAATATTTTTTTATGTATCATTCCTTTGGTATAATAACTTAATACAATGTAATGAATAACAATCAGATCCTAAGGCGTACCCTTAGGAAATGTTGGGGTTTTTTAACGCTTGTGGGTGAAAAAGTAGGACATGTTTGCTATTCAGATAAACTCCTCTTTCTCTTTTAAGAAAACGAGTTCCTTGCCATCAGAAGTCAGATTCACTTTAAATTTAGCTGTCCTTCTTCTACACGGTATTTGCTTTACTTGCTTTTTAAAAACAAATTGATACTTTTTATTTGTCAAATCACTAGCTACAAATTATTGGAGACTTCATTCGAAATGGCCGCCATTTGCCTTAAAGCATGACATGAGACGCACTGGCCAATCATCAATCGAATTACGTAGCTCATTCATTGGAAAGTTGTCGACAGCGCGACAAGGGCTCGCTTTAAAGACTCAATATTTCGGTGATGAGTAGATCAGGCTATTCCCTCTAAACCAGACCACAACTTCTTATCCAAAGGGTTGAGGTCCGGACTACCAGCTAGCCAATCATCTGGTGTTGTTGTTGTTGGGTTATTTTTTTTTTAATTACTCTTGAGTGGTTTTCGCCTTGTGGGCTGGAGCAGAATATTTTTGGAATGTCCAGTGCTGGTACGCGAACATTGTTCGCCTTAGAGGCTTAACGACATCTTCCAAAAGAGTGCTTTGGTAAGATATCACCTCTTCCCATATTACACTGGTGTAACGCGTTAAGAACGACACGATTTTTGATGTCACCCCATTCCATGATTGTAAGCGACTAAAAACAAAAATCTTTTCCGCGATAAAGAAGCATAAAACCAACGGGGTAAATAATGGTCAACATAAAAAAAATGCAACTAATACTTTATTTAAAACGATTGCAATAAAAATTGTATCAGTTTTTATGACCAGACTAGGTATATTCATACATCGGTACATAATATACTTCAGTTAAATACACATGTATCTTGTCATGGTAATTATTTCCACCTTGTCCCGTTATTCTCCTGAATATGGTGGTGTTTTCATATTTTTTAAATCGGATGCGGACGCGGAAGTCGGTTTGCTTCTACCCCACGTTTCAATTAGATTGCTGACAATTGCATAGACTTTGGTATGGACCATGCACGATACAAAGTAGTAATAAAACCCATCCACATCAAATTAGGTTTTTAATATCAGTTCCGTGGATAACTTGAGACCCTGTTTATGGTTCTTTGCTCCTATTCCTTTCTTGAGACTTTTTTTAATACAGTCCACCCACCTGTTATTATTTGGTATACATAGAAAAATGGAAAGCGATCATCTAGTCCTGTTACATTTTGTCCACATGCAACTGTAAGCTCTGCCAACCAAGTCCTACAAGCAAATACATTTCTTTGTATCTAGGTTATCTCCAAAATCATAATTAACAAACAGACAACAACAAATAACAGTAAGAAAACAATGCATCATCAACCTCAAGGAAACCCCTCCTATTTGACAAATATTGCTTCCGGAAGTACTTCTCTAACTAAAGTGTAACAAAGTTTTAACCAACAACACCAAAAAAAGAAACAGAAATCATAATAACGACAAGCTGTCGCCATCTGAATGTGAACCCGTCGCCCAGTCATATTGGCCACTGTTTCCCCAGACAAAACATAAAAAAAAAAAGTATAAATTTCCCACACCTCCTTTCCAATCCCTTTGTAGGTCTTTCTCGTCTCCAGTGCATATTTTCACCAAAAAAAAAAAAACAGTAACAGCGACAGAAAAGTAATCGAATTATCATAGTAACTGGCAACTTTTCTCTGCAAAACAAAAACTTTTTGTCTCCACGTCCTTGCAATCAGCCACATCCTTGGTTTAAGTCGTTTCCTTTAAACTTTCTTCACGACCGACGTCGTGCTTTCGTCCATTTTCTTTTCCCTTGCTCTCGATATTTTTGGAATGAAACTTTGTAGTTAAATGTATGTTCTTTGTATTTTAATGTTTTCGTTTTTATTGCTGTTTTTTTTTTTTTTGGAGATATGTATTTTCGATTCTTTCGTTTTGAAATAACCACCAGAATAGATTCGATTGAACAGGTACAAGCAACGAACGAGGAAAACTATTGTATTTGTCCATTTTCAAGCATTTTTAACATTATGTGAACTTTGTTACAATTTTTCGAACATTCTCAACACATCCGTCAATTTGGTTTACGATGTCAAAATGAACCACATGATAGAAATGCTGCCAAAATCAAATATCCAGATCTCAAACCGTTTTCTAAAACTTGAAAAATATCTAAGATCTTAATGCAGTGAAATCTCTCTTAACCAGACAGCCACTGGACCGGAGATTTTTGTCCGATTATGAGAGCTGTCCGTTTATAAGAACGCATTTTATATGGGAAATTAGAAATTGGTTTCCCAAAAAGGTGTTCGATAGTGGGAGTTGTCCCCTAAACAGTGTGTCCGCTAATGAGAAATTTCACTGTATGTTCCTTAGGATGGATATTTCGGGAATTGCTGGTCCCTAGTGTTTTGTATATACACTGCTGGTCAAAGAAATAGGGTTGAGGAGTTTTTTTTTAATAAACTAATATTTTTTAATATTTTCTTTACTTATTTGTAGTTATTTACATGGGTATTAGTACCATTATAGTACCTGAATAAATTTAATAAACTCAATGTTTTCAAAATAAGGAAATATAAAATGTATACTCCAAAAACAGCTTATGTTAACTTTTGGGCTTGGTCAACAAAATAGGTGTGTCCTTCTAAAATGTCAATAATTATGTTTTTTTCATTCTTTTTTTTTTTTTGTGAAAATCCAGTTTTTCGTTGTTCACTACTCTAATATCCTGAGTGTCCTCCATTTTTATCTTATTTGGCGTGGCGTTGGGTCTACCAATCTTCGACATGTAAGCAAAGGTATGGAATACTACCCTTTTTGCACTGCTTCCCACAAAAGATCCCTATTTGGAAATTACTGATCAACTGATTTTCCCTTGATTTCATCCCATAAGTTCTCAATAGGATTGAGATCTGGAGATTGCCCTGACCATGTGTTGACAGATACATTTCGATCTTGAAACCAATTTTTCATAAGACCTGCCGTATGTTTCGGATCATTGTCCTGTTGATAGTGCCATTGGAGAGGCATGTTTTCCTCGGCAAATAGAAGCATAACATTTTTCACAATGTTCCTATATCCATATTTTGTCTTGTTATTATTTATACGAAATATAGGGCTAACACCATGCCATGAAAGAGAGCCCTATATCACTATATTTCCCCTTCCGAGCTTGATGATTTTCTTTGTTTTGCGAGGGTGGTAGTCCTTTTCTTTTGGTCACCTAACATTACGTCCAGAATCGAAAGAGAACAAATTTATTTTCGTCTCGTCGCTTCAAATAATATTATGCCACTTTTTCACTCCTTTAAATCCGTTCCAACTCTTACGCCTTTTGGCAAACCCATTTCGGAACTTTAGGTTATTTACTCTTGTCAGTGGAACTATCCTGGCGACTCTTCCTGTGATATTTGAATTCTGGAGTCTTTCTTGGATTTTCCATACACTTATCCCGTTGTCAATTTTTGCACTTATAGTTTTTGACGAGACAAAAGGATTGGACTTCGCTTAAAACAGAACACGGTGGTCAGTAGTCGTTGAGGTTTTTTTGGGCCTACCTTTATTTTCGCGCACTTTTGTTGGCTGGATGGCGAGACTTTCGTAAGGCATCCGCTATAAATTAATAGTTTTACCCTTACCCCTTTGTCGTAAAACGAACCTCCTCTGTTCCGCCGAGCAGTGGGGTCTTCGTCCCATATTAAAAGACTATGGAAAAAAATTCGATAGTTAAAAGATTATAAAATTATTAAAAATAACTAACCCCCAAAGAAAATACCTTCCATAAAGAATATTTGAATAAACTCCGATATTATTTTAAGCACACCTATTTTTATGGCCAACTTCCAAAACGCAGAAAATATTCTTGCAACACAAATAAATGAACCGCATAACAGTACACTCCAAATTTCCAATAAGCTTGCCATAATTGTAACGGGAACAACAGTCGCTTACATAAAATGTAAATTCGGTGCAATTTTTTTTATAGCTTGTCAACTACAGTGAAAATCGCTTACAACGACATCGGTTATAACGACATTTCGCTTACAGCGACCCTTTTCCCCTCTTTTTTGAAACAAAATATTGGTTATAACGACTAAAATCGACGCAACTATTGGTGCGACTACTTTATTTTTAGAACGGTAAACTGTTTATCTGGATGCGACGTACATACATATCTGTGTACAAAGAATTTCGAATATCTTACAGCTTACCGTTTGTTGATGTATTTTTTTTTGTTTTGCGTTTATTTTTGTTTTTGAGTTTGTTAAACAGTAGGTAGGAAAATCACTTATGCCCGTTTTCACAGTGCGAGCTTAAGTGTTGGATTAGTTAGGTGTAGGATTGAACAAATCCGTCACTTAAGAAGTTTTCGTTCCCACAGTCACCACTTAAGTGTGGTATATTTAAGTCATGGATTGAGTGTCATTGTGAACCATTTATGAAAAAAAAAATGATTGTGAATGAACACGAAATGTCAAACGAAATTTGGTTTTCATTTCCTTGTCAAGTGCTTTTTAGAAAAAATGCAATGAAAATTAAGAGAAAGGAAGACAAAGAAGCCGCTGCATGTGTGGAAATAGAAAAATAATTCAATTAATACATTTTTAATTCAAAAAACGACGAAATAGCAGTATGTTGACGAAAACAAAAAAATTGCGAACCCCTCCCTTCCTTCGATATGCATCCTGATGAAACAGATATACAACTGAAGTCGCGAGCGCAGCGAGCAGCGATATCAGCAGAATCATCCCCCTCCACTTGCATAAAATGAGAGTCGCAATGCCAGCCGCATTACCAGATAAAACATTTCGTTGTTTAGGTAGGTTTTCTGTACTGTATTTGGAGGTTAATATTATTTTGGTACACTTACGGCAACAATTTACTCTCTGGATTGACACTTAAGCCGTGGAAGTCGGTGGCTTAAGTTATGACACTACTTAAGTGCAGGATTACGTTAAGCCTGCACTGTGGGAACGCAATTCGTGGTAATCCTGAGATTATCGTTGGATCGACACTTAAGCTCGCACTGTCAAAACGGGCATTAGTGTCTGTTTCAGTGTAACGAGACGAGTGGTCGTAGAAGTTTTATTTTATTTGAAAAATCTTTACAATTGAAGAGAAAAAAGGTTTCATTTTCGCTGGAGATTAAAATAAAGACCTTGCGAAGGAGTATTGTGTTTCACGCTCCAATATAGTTTAATTAACCTTGATATCGATTATAGTGACCTATCGCTTATAACGACCAACTTCGTCGGTCCCTTGAAGGTCGTTATAACCGATTTTGACTGTATTATCTAGCAACAAAAACAGAGTGACTAGAAAAAAGGGCGCACACCTATTTCTTTGACCAGCAGTGTAGGTAATAACTCAGCCTGACAACTTCTCTCAACCTAACCTAACACTGTGTGAGACTTTTCAGGTCATGGTCTTAGATGGCCTAAGATTCGAGCATTGATCCTAAAAGTACTTACCAAAGCTAGAAAATCTGCATCATTCGTTTTGCCACATTGGCTGCCTTACGCAGTTATTAATAAAAATATCGTTTGGTTTTCGTTAAGTTGACTTATGTCAGAGTCACAGCCTTTTGAAGTTTGATAAATTTAGCATCTTTGACAGCTTAAATAAATACATTTTTTCGCTTATTTTTGCAAATGATGTTCAATTACCAAAAAAACAAATATACGCTGTATTAACCTCATGGGAAATTGCTTCACGTGGGAAATAAACGCACTTTTATGATGGAAAGTTATCTGCAATTTAATGTGGAATTCAAAAATATTTTTAAGTGACTATCTCCTTGTTTGATTCACGCTTTCAATGTGTACTACCATAAAAAACCTTTATTTACGATGAGTTTGACCATTTTGTTTGTTAAGTTGGCTATTTGATATTGTATTGAACTCTGTAACCACCGTTGTGTAGTAGTAAGTGCGTTGCACTGCTACGCGATGCTGCTCCGGGTTCAATCCAAACACCTAAAAGTTTTTTCACGGTGCCACCTCTTTCGAATGTCTGATATCATTTGTCATGATGAGCTTCTCAACTCGCCGTTCGAAGTCGGCAAAAAACTGTAGTTCCCCTCCATTTGTCAACCCGAACTGTAGCGCCACCTAAAGAAGAAGAAAAATTAACTCCTTCTGAAATCGTTTCTTAATAGGAGATACATAGTTGTAAAAGTGATAAAGTAAAGTCCATAAAATGGAAGTGGGAAATCGGTAGATAGGTGACGCGAAATAGTACATACGAAATATAGGATGTTACTCGTATGCACTCGTTTATGGAAAAGAGAATTTTTGCATTGGCTAAAGTTCACTTTGCGCATCCAAGCTGGAAGGGCGTCCATCAGAGTTCGCCTTGTAATGTAGCGAACGACGTGATAGTTTTTTTTTGTATGGGCTTTGTATTAAATTCTATTTTTACCGTCCAAAAAATCAGACTTGACTGTTCGCCAGGAGCCCCACCCACTTCTAAAGAATTTTTTAAAATACAGTGGTAGTCCAATATAACGAATGATATAATGTCCAGTTGCATTCGCTATATCGAAAAATTCGTAATATCGCACAATTTCCTTGTACAAAACATTAAATAAATGTAAAAACACTGTTTCTAATTCATAACACTTTATCTAATTTATTCATTAAGTCAACAATCCCCATCACTCTGGTTGGATTCACTTAGACACTTGAGGTCCATTGTGTTAACACATGTAGTCGATTCATTTATCGGTACTCCCGTACTCCTACTCCTATGTCAACAACACGCGATGTTTCAAAGTGGTCACCCATCTAAGTACTAACCACGCCCGACGCTGCTTGATTTTGGTGATCTAACGAGATCCGATGAGAAACAGAACAAGAAAATAAGTAGAAAAACAAGTAAAAGAAACTAAAACCAAATTAATTTCTTTCCTTTCCTTTTCCAAAAAGCAATCGCCAATAAGGATATGCTTTTGCAAACGTTCAACGCAGTAATTTGTATTAGCTACACTCACCGAAATTAGTTTAGAGTCACCAGGTTTTTGCAAAATTAAAGAGCCAAGCAACGGTGAATGAAAAATGTTGGCACATATCCTTAATATACCGCTAACGAGTCAACTCAAGAAGAAACAGCAAAATGTATAGAACACAGACTGACAAGTTATAAGACAAAGTATTGCTAAAACACTGCGAAATTAGGTTAAAGGCAACGCATTTTAACTTATAAAAAAGTTTTATAAAAATGATTTTACTTATTTCAATATTTTAATAATGAGTATTTCCTCCATTATTACGTAACGTATCACCTCAAATATCCTGCTAGGCATGGAATTTATGAGGTTTTGAAGATAATTCATTTCCAAGCTCTACCAAACATCATGGATGGATTGTTTGAGGTTGTCAACCGTGTTGTACTGCCTTCCATTTGCGTACACTTTTTGAGCGATTCGTCCCCATAAATTTTCGACTGAGTTCAGATCTGGCGATCTCGACGGCCACTCTAAAACAGGCGTACTTGTCGAACGAAAGTACTCTTTAACCACTTTGGCCGAATGAACAGCGGCATTATCCTGCTGGAAAATAAATCCTGGGCCTCCGACGTCATCAGCAAATTCATCCAAATCATACTGAAGCATTTCCAAGTAGGTTTGCGAATTCATTTTTGGTGGAACGTAGCAGATAGGCATCTTTCCACCATACCCAAAGGCATCCCAAATGATAATACTTCCTCCTCCAAAATTGCGACTCATTCTGACTTCAGGTTTGTCTCGTAAATCATGCCGTTAATAGTGACACCCATCCGGTCCATCCAAATTAAACTTTTTTTCATCACTGAAGACAACCTTTCTCCATTCGATGGTCCAGGACATGTCCACATGGGCGGAAGTCAGCGCAGGTTTTTTGAGTTTTTTTTTTTTTTTTTGTAGAAACCATCGTTGGAGTCGATTGCAATATTTGTTGGACACGACGTACTCCAATGTTGAGATCCAAGATCGTTGTTCTATTTGGCTCAGTTAATACACTCTCAACGGCCTCGAGTGGGCTGATACGTGTAGCTTCTTGAAGAGATACTTACGTATTGTTCCAAGATTCCAAATCCCCCGGTTAGCCTAACTAAGCGAATGGTTGGATCAAAGAGCTTATCTTCGGTTGCATGTACAACACCCAAATTTTCCCATCGACCGGACCGTTTCCTAAACATTATTGCATTTCTTAGGAAAATTTGTCTCTTTCTATTTTTTAAAGCATGTACACAGATTGTACGCGGTCAGACTATACAACCGTCAACCGTGGGATTTCTATTATTTCCCCCGAGAAGGATAGACTAATCCTGGTTGATGCGTTGAACTATGTCTTTCAACGGATGCGAAAAAGGCGAATGGTAAATCAACTTCAACGACTTCAAACCATTGAACGCGTTATGAGTTGACCGACGACAAGCGAAAAGCGACGAAATAAAAACGAACAGTTTTTCCCCGAAGGGTTACGAATACAAAAAGAAGAATTCATTTATTTGTGTGAGACTATTTACACAAAAACATGATTATAGAAAAACCTGCGAAACTCCCGGCTGAAGACTTTAAAGAATAAAAGTTCGAGACTTCACTTCAGAAATATAATGATTTGGTTTATTAGTCCGGTTCGTTTGAAGTATAAAGAGCAACTGATTAACTGATACAAAAAGGCGCGTAGACTAAAAGAGTTTCTTACATAAATACATGTGTGGTTGGAGTTTTCATATATGCATACAGAGAGAGTGAGAAAGATATATGTATCGTACATAATAAGCGACCATAATAATTCAGATGTAATTTTTAACAATGATTATGCAATTTAGAGAGATATGTTACGTTATTTTACATTATTAAATTTTAAGGCGAATTCAAAGAAATTTAATATGGCGAATGGTATAAAAGAAGCGCCAAATTTGAATTTACTCGTTATTTTTATGTGAATTATGATTTTAAATACAATAGAATTCAATACATTATGATATGAAATAGAACCTTGTTTTGTCAATGATTTTTTAAGCAATTTCTTGATGACGATGAACGGTGATGTGCCCCAACACAGATATTGTAGCAACATTAGTATAGAATATCATTTTTTTTTTGTTCGTTCGCTATATAGAGTCGACAATGCATTTGAAAAAAGTGAACGTTATATCGATCATTCGTTATAGGTACTGGACCACAACTGTATATTATTTTAAAAGGCTATTATTGTGTTAACCTAATTCGATACGTTTTATAAAACTGGATTCTTTTGATGATGAAAAAGTTCCCACGTAAATTTCCTTCCCTGTACCTTTTCGTACACTATTTTAGATCAGTTCGACTCTAAAAAAAAAAACCTGTACAAAAGCACGTTACAAAAGCATTTCAATGAAAGCTATGCTTCCGAGAGCTCCCCTAAATACTCTTACTACGTACGAAATTTAGGGTATCAGACGATCAATTTCAGATGCATTGTATGCATATGTTTAAATAAATAAATTACACATTAAAATCAATTTATAAAAAAGGGATACAAGCCCCAACCATGTCAAGTGGAAAATAAAACAATTGCTCTTGCAAATGACAGTAAACAAGCAACCACCCCAACAGCGGCCTAAAGCTTATCTGTCAAATTACTACCGGGATGAGAATGTGCTTGGTGCTTCCCTGGGAAGGGTACATAAAATCGCAAAAAACGGCAACTACACACACACATTCACAACAAGCAATCACACACAACCATGCACATGATTTTCCAAAGCAATTTTCTCTTAATTTCTCGAGAAATTGTTACCTCGGCCGGAAAACGGATATCCGGATCCGGCGACGAGATAGGGAGACTATGAGAATGTGTTCCTGCGTATTTGAATCCAGGGATGCTAAAGCAATTTAACCAAATCCCTCTCCGTTGGCTCTAATCTTTGACAATGAGGTTGTGACTTTGTTGGTGTACCATTGCTGCCAAAAATAAAATAATCATTATCATCATTGGATTACATAGCTGCGGGGTAGTGGTAGACTCTTTCCGTGGCCATGTGACACATAACCTACGGACCCCCTTTTTTACTCACTTAACAGATACTCGTATGACCAGTTTTTTTTTTGTATTTTTTCTCATTTTCAAAATGATTGACGGATGCCATAGAGATAGGCAGGGGGTAGTTATGTGTTATTTAAGACAAAAAAAAAAAAAAAAAACTCCCCCAGAAGGAGGGAACCCGCGCCGCCATGTTATATTTTACGTGCGTTGATGATGCCTTGATTTGATAATGAAACGAAGAGAAATTGGGTCCACAGCATGTATGAGTATGGTATACTCGTATGTTGAGTATGAAACTGTGGAACGCGTTAATCACCGTAATTCTAAGGAGGGTGTGTTGTGTGCCCCTTTGACACAGTGCCCAAATGTGAGCTTCGTCGCATGAAGGTCGATCCAATTGAAGTACATTAGTGGTGTATGTTTTGTGGTTGATAATGGAGTTTACTTTCGCACAATTTGCCAAACTTGTGGTAATTTGGGAAATTAGAGACTTAAGATGGGTGATGGGTGTATGGGGAAAACGAATGGCGGTTAATGATCCCGCTGTAAAGCTCACAAACAACGTTATTTGCTTATCGATTTTTTTGTGAAACGACTTTTAATGGTTAATTTATTGGGGTCCTCTTTTGCGAAAGTTAGTTTTCATCCAACAGAAGTGGAAGTTTTACAACTTAAACGTAAGACGAAGTAAATACCAAAAGTGAAAACCCTCCAAAGTTTTTTAGATAATAGATCCGCTGAATACAATTCATTGGACTTACGAGCATTAGTCGAAAGCTACAGTGGCTAGGTTAGGTTAGGTGGATATCCCCATAATTGGTTGGATTCACTTAGACACTTAGTAGGTCCATTGTGTTGCCCCATGAGTCGATTATTATCGGTACTCTTACTCCTACTCCTACTCCTAAATGCCAACAACATGCGGTGCTCCCAAGCGGTCTCCCATCTAAGTACTAACCGCGCCCAACGCTGCTTGATTTCAGTGGACTAACGAGAACCGATGTTTTCAGCGTGGTATGGTCGTTGACAGTGGCTAAATATTTCGAACTTTTTTATGTAACCAGTTTGACACTCGTACGCAAACTTTCATCGCTGATACAATCGATCGAAAATAATCAAGAAAACCAGTCTGCTTTAACGTCACGATGATAATATTTGGTCTGCCAAAATATGATAACTTAAAGGTTGCAATCCGGTTAAGTATATTACATCAGCATTGATTTTGATGTCAAGGAGCTTCTTTTTAAGGTTCTGATCCGCCAGTTGCGGAGGGCACCGCGACCTAAAAGATCTATTGTACCGCAAAGTCAGTTTAGAGAACCAGAAGAGGCTCAATTCTTTTGATGAATTTGAGGATCTCACTGGTGGAGACTTTACGAATATCCATTGGGGTAAGGATTTCTCTGTGAATATATTGTCTCCTGAGGGCACAGAGTGCCATGCAGTCACATAAAATATGTTCCGCAGTTTCGTCGTCTTCCATGTTTAGGTGATATCGAAGATGGCAATGCCCTGTGGGAAATCCCACTAATCTCTTCATATCAGTTCCACTGAGGAGTAAGTTTTTTATGGATTTATTGTGTAAGGACTTAATGGCTCTTTTAGCCTGACGAAGATACTGAGTATTTCCCCAATGGGATACACACATTTTGTTTCCCCAACTTTTGATTTTTAAGTTAATAGCTGTGTTTGGAATGTTACAAAACGGCTCAGGGCCGAACCTTTTCTAGCCAGTTCGTCAGCTTTTTCATTTCCATCAATAACCTTATGGGAGAGGTCTTGTAGAGTATTGAAGCAGTTCAGGAGTGATTTGAAGTCAATCAGGTTTGAGCCTAGTGCTTCTATAGCTGCTTGACTATCCGTGAGTAACACCCATTTTTTCTATACTTCATTTAACTGCAACCCTTAATTTCGTATTTCCTCTCAATCGAACTTGTAAACGAACATACATATACGAACGACTGACTGGTATATTTCTGGATGTAAACTATACCTTATGGATGAGTATGAGAGATGAGATGAATGTATGTACATTGTGTCTGTGTTTCACAACTCACTCATAAGTTCAGCTGATGGTGGCAAGTGAGAGGAGAATGGTGAAGCTGAGTCTGAACTAGAAGAACTACTGAGCTAAAAGAACTACTGAACCACATTGGTGAACTAGTTCTTTTTAGTGAACGAGAACTACTGAACTACTTCAGTGAAGTGAACTAGTTTGCGCAACTCTAGTGAGTATATGGATGAGAACACCTTTTATTCCCGATGTAAGGATGGCGCACACTTGAATGACATGATTTTTCGCTTGAAATACACTGGGATTTTGTCCCAATAGTATTGATATTCTAGTGTTTGGTCCAAATATACCACCGCCCAACCCGGTGTCCATCTTCGATTCATCCTTATACCACTTGTTACCTTTTAGGTCTGAGGTAGGATTTTTATAGTACCATGCTAGTATCGAACCTCCTGCAAAATCATAAAGTTTTAGATAAGTGGTCATTTACCGCACAGATCATGTCAAGCTCTGGGATTTCGGAGAGAAGATTAACTTGATCTGTATGATCTATTTAGTTTATCTCTGACAGTGCTGCTAATTGCCATTTTTTTTATAAAAAGGTGGAGTGGCGTTAGGCCAATGAGCGCTTCTATAGCAGCTGTGGTGCAATTGTAGTGCCGAGACCATTCGAGTCTTTGTAGCTTTTGAAGCTTTGAGATGGTGGATCTCTCTTTAGGGTTGCTCCACCATACTAGTATGTGATGATAGAGGTCATATCATCATTGTATGTACATATATATATATACAATGTGTGACCTTTGGGATAATTCCCCAGGTCTTAGCGTACATGCGACGAAAGGCCCGCATGGCTTTTTTTGCTTTGGTAATTTTGTTTTTGACGTGTGGGTCCCAATTTAGTTGTTACTTTATCAAGAACCATACTTAGATATCTTACTTCGTGAGAATACTCAATAGTAGTGTTGTTAACAGATATCTGGTCTGGACTCAGATTTCTTTCGCGGGTAAAAGGGTTAAAAATAGCTTTACTGGGGTTAATTGAGAGATTTTCTTTAACGCACCGGTCGTTTTCTGTCTTGAGGGCTGTTTGCATAGAGTTACAGACGTCTTTAGCCAAGGAGCTACGTAGTTTCTTTAGGATTTGTATATTAAAAGCTGTATTTCAGTAGGAAACTCGTATCCGAGTTGCATCATTCACCTACAGTACCTCCAATTACGAGTACAATGAGCAGTTCCTACTTATTACTTAATTTACGCAAATCATACGCAACATTTATCTTCATCAGATTGCAACCTAACAAATTAACCATATTTGTCTGATTACATTCAAATAACATCACAGCTCTGGGAATCACCATTTGCAGCCGCCGATAAAGACTACATATCCAACTATCCACGCCTCCACTCTGTGCGCCCATTGTGTGTCTTGCAGCTGTACGCTAGAGCTGCATACTAACCGGCTGAATATGGAAATCAATTGACGCCGCCACTCAAACCCAATGGCAGCCAGACAACTTGCCACACGCATTACGAAATTCAAATGTACCTGGAAATCTCCTCTGTCCTCTGGCCTGCATTGAGTCAAGAGCAATGGCAAGCGATTTACAGCATCTTATGGGTGCGCAAACGCGTCAAGATGTGTGGTTACCTTCGCAATTGAATTACAATAAGTGAATTATTAAATTTTTCCATCTCTAGATGGGCTCGATGGAAAAAGATACATTTCATAGATACGAGTGTTCACTTTCTCTTCAGTGGCAATTGCCGCTATAGGCCCAACCCCGACTGGTGGCTAGGAAGTGATTTATGCTCAAATAAAAAAGAAAATAACACAAAAATATTAAGAAGTGCGATAAGTGAGTGAGTGGGTGTGGCTGTCTTGAAATGTTTAATGTGACAGTTTCACACCCTTTACGGGTAAAGATCACTTAATTTTCTTTGTGTAGGTGTTTTGCAAATTCTAGATACTTTTGTTGGCTCTTGGGATCTCATATTCTGTTTGTTTGTTTAAATGGTTTTTTTTATTGATTTTGTAGATACATACACTTGATAGGAATGTAAATATTTTCTTCAATAATCTACTTAACGTGTTAGTATGAGATCACCTCATACGGTTGATAGTATTTAGATACATAGAAGCGTGGCAAGTGTAAATGATAGAAAGCAAACGAACGCGTTTGTTATCTTTACTTTAATTATGGTATACTGCAGGCAAAAAGTAGTAGATGCGTAGGTACTTGCTATGTGACGCGTTAGATTCAAGGATGGTGGCAGATATGTACTGTACACATATCCGATAAGAGATATTTTCAAATATCTTTATCTAAACACAAGTAAATTATGAAGGTTTATTTCATTAACAACTTTGAACTACATATACACTACGCAGTAGCTTGTCGCTGCGCTTATCTTAAAATGTATGTTGTATTGACCTATAATGTGATGTATAAATGTACTATGTCATCGATCGTCCTACATTTTCCAATTTATCAGTTATTCCGAATTCCATTTTCGTTGCTAAGTTGTTTGATAGAATCTGAAAGATCTTATCGCTTTCCAAACAAAAGGAAAATCTATTAAAATGCTTGTTTCCAAGATCCAACGCCAACAAAGCCAACGGCGCGATATCATTCAAATCCTTAATATACGAGTCGAGTATCTCAGCAATGTCAACAGAACTAGGAATACCATGCGTTATTATTATTTCGTGATAAAATGAGTTTGGTTTTCCCATTGCTGGTTTGTTTGTTTGTGAAAGGTACAGTGAAATTAGAAATTAGATCACATGCACTCACACACACACACTATTGCAACGATTGCTGGCAGTGGTCTCCAATGAAGGAAAATTGTTGGCGGATGGTTTGAATATTTTGAATATTGCTCAGCTTCAGGATAACGCAAAAGGATGATTTATGCCTCAAATAAATCAGTGGAAAATTTACTAAATTCACCTATTTTTTTTTTTTTGTTTTTCAATCCGAGAAGCCATTATCGAGTTAGTGTTGAATAATTATAATTTTCCTTTCAGACATTAACTTTTTTCACTATTTTCGAAAAACTATGCCATTTTCCGGGATAAAAAATAGAAATGATGCTGACCAAGAACATAAGCAATCACTATGTAAATGTTTCATCAAAATCCATCCAGTAGTTCCCGCGTGTTCGCGTACAAGCACTTTTTTACTCTATAGTATTATTATATGTATGGATTAAGGCGAACAATTTCGCCTGAAAAACTTTGCTGTTGCTGCAAGCTACTCTCTGTATACTTTGGTCGAATCTTTAAGGTTGCTGGTTTTGGCGGCAGCGTGCGTGGTCTGCGCGGTGGCCAGACCAATCCTCCGTATGTTAAAATGGATCTGACTGTCGCAGAGTTCACCTAGTTTTTTGACCATAACTGTATGTATTAGCCTTTAAGCCGTAGTATTCAAAACACTGCCATTTAAAATGGCAAGTGGCGGCCTCTATTCGGTTATTTAAGAATTATGATACCTAACTGATAGCAGTTTTTTTTTTTTTTTTGTTATTTCAAAACAAAAACTTTTATTTTCTCACTAAATAAATAATAAATTAAATGTTTAATGAATTTTTTTTTATTTCTTTTCAGAATACCCATCGACAGCCGTTTAGCACCTCAATTCCAAATTCAACTATGTTTCCCATCAATGCCATAAAATCACTTCGTGAATTTCAAATGTTTGCAACTACACTGTTACAGTTCCTCCCAGATGTCAACAATTTCCCATAAAATATTCAAGAAACATAAATAAAAAGCAGATTAAAATATAAAATCAAAATATTCAACAAAAAAAAAGAAGAAATATTTGCAAATTATAATTTTATAAATTGTTGTAAAAAAAAGTTACAAGAGAAAACCGTGTCGATAAGAGTGTGTACTAAAACGAGTACTTTTTGTGTGTTTGCGGGATTTTTGTAGTGATATCCATGATGGATAACAATACGCCAGGATTCGATGATGATCCACCACCGGAGCCCCGTGATGGCTGGCTTCTGGTGCGAATTCATGTACCCGAGCTAAATGTATATAAATGTTTGCAATTTCCAGGCGATCGACTTGTTTGGGATGTGAAACAGCAAGTGTTAGCTTCGTTACCTAAGGTAAGTCATGCGATAAATTAAAACAAATGCTTATACAAATATTAGAATACTAACAATTAGATATTATTTAACCATATGGAAATATGTGTGTAGGTAAATAATATTTATTATAAATACAAAAAAACAAAGACATGTACCAATCTACATTAATAAAATTGGTTAGACTGATATAAAATTAATATATGGATTTTATATATGTATCTAGATTTATTTAGACCACTTTAAAATGTTGAAATTATTTAGATTAAGAGTACATATAGACTTTTCTTTGAAGTGGATTTTAAACAAAGTTAAGATTTATTCAAACATATTTATAGTAAAAACACTATGCTCATATATTGTATTCATCATTTCAAAGTCAATACAAAAGATAACACAAATAGTTTAGGAAGAAAAAAATAAATTATAATATTAATACAATTATGTGCTGTTCAAAATAATAGTAGTGTGTGTTAAAAAGCCAGGAAACTAAGTCAATAATCCCGAAATTAATACCAAAACTATCACAGGCAACTTAAGTTGACATCAATATTTTATCGAAGTGTCATTATTGTCCAACTCTGCCGTGCACCTGCGTTGCAAGGAGTCCATTAGACTAAGAGACCGTTTTGGAGGAATTTTACTCTTCGCATCTTGAATCACTTGCCAAAGCTTCTGATAATTGGATGGTTTCGCATCTGAAACTTCTTTTGTATCGTCGGCCAACATATTTCATATGAGATTGAGGTCAGATGACCGTCATGAACATGGCATAACCGCAATCTCTTTTACCGGAAACTACTCTTTAACTCTTCGACAAGCATATTTCAGGTCCTTACCCTGTTGACAGACCCATTCTAACGGCTTTTTCTGCACGGTGGAATGTAGCATTACATTTTCCAATAGATCAACATACACTTGATGATCCTTGACTTGCTTTATCAAATGGATTGATCCCACATCTTAGTACAAAAAACAACCCCGTATACTATTACTTTCGATCCACCATGTTTTACTGTCTTCATATTGTATTTAGGGTTGGACTTGGTATTGGGCGATAGGGGCGCATATCACCCAGAGCCAATACCATTGAAAAAGATAATTTTTTTTTGTCCGTCCACAATATTTTATGCCATTTGTCGATATGCCATTCAATGTGTTCTTTTGCAAAACTGTTCTCTTCTGACCTTATATGTTGTTAAGTCAGCAGTGGCGCTTTCAATGACTCCGTACCAGTATTTGATCTTCTATGAGATGCCTACGAATATTTAGTATACTTACAGTAAGTTGTAGATCCTTTTTGATTACATTCGCCGAGTCAAAAGGGTCGGTTTTGTTATACCGCCGAATACGCCTGTTATCAATTCTGTAAGTTTTTCGCTTGCGACCCCGAGTCCCCGGCTTTTTATTACACTATCAATCATATTAGGGACTCATCCAAAAAAATTTTGATATTCGACACGTTTTTCCCTGCCCCCGCAGCTTTAAAATTAGTTATTGTTTTTCAATTTTGCAATGCTTTACGCAGCCCACTAAATTGTTAAAGTTAGTTTCTATTATTTTTACTTCTTTAAATAACAAATTTACATGCTATTTTCTTAATGTTTGTAAACTTTTTAAACACAATTTTACAATTCTGCATCAATTTGCCAAAGGACTACTATCGCACTACTATTTATTCGAACAGTTGATTTCGCATTCAAATCCAAACTGTTGGTAATATTTTCTTACCTCCATTTGATAACAACTGTTTTAGAAGTTGCATTTGTTAGTTAAATGCTTTTCCTAAAAATGGCATCAACAAATTTATATATTTTACATAAAAAAAATTGATTTCTTGTTTTTTAATGTTTCGAGTGGAGGCACTACTATTATTTTGAACACAACTGTACATACCTCATAATCAATGCAGAATAAACATCGTACATTGTAGGAGAATTCCTACATATATAAAATGGCAGAAAGAAGATGCAAGGATATAATTTCACTAACCGTGTGCGAGCTATTTTGAGAATATTTTTCATAACAATTTCGCACTGATATACATACATATGAAGTCGTATGTTCATGATGTGTTCTACCATAGTAGATCGTAATGCCAAGAAGATAGTCTTTGGAGTCCATGCTAGAGAAGAGGTGTCCTTTGTTTTGAAGTTAACTTATCAGGGGAAGAAAAAGTACCTTCTACAAGATTGTCTCATACATATGTATGCATACGCTTCTATTCTTGACTTAACTGTGAAAGATACAAACTTTGCGTATATATACAGTGAGGGTCAACAATTTGTATACAGCCAGTACCTACGTAAGAAATTCAATAGCGCTAAATAACCAGTAATAACAAAAATATATTAAACACATTAAGAAAGCTCACAGCTCACTATTTTATTATTCACAACATTTTAGTTATAAAAAGAAGGAATCCAGAAATTATTCACGATTGAAGAAAAAAAAACATCTGAAAAATGAATTAAAAAATTAATACACAGTTGAGAAATAGACACAGGTTGTCTTACATAGGGTCAAAAAGCTAAGGCGTTAGAACTTCGTTCGGCCTCCTTTTACGTTTATCGCTACGGCTAATCTTCTAGGAATCGAAGAAACAAGATTTTTGGTGACCTCAGGGAGATTTTTGCCCATTCTTCGGTTAATGACATCCGAAGGCCATGTTTAGACGTTATTTCCCGTTTTCTGATATTTCTGTCCAAAACTTGCCCCAGGTGTTCAATGGGATTAAGGTCTGGAGATTTTGGTGGCAAGTTAAGGTGCTTAGGGGTACGATACAGCAACCATTCTTTGACAATCTTGGCTTTGGGGTAATTGTCCTGCTGGAAGACTCAAGGCGATGTGAGACCCAATTTTTGCACGCGGGGAGTAAATTGTTCTGCGAAATCGCAAGTTAGTCGATTCAATGAAAACAAGATTCCCAGTTCCCGCAGCCGACATGCAACCCCATACCATCACTGAACCTCCACCATGTTTCACGGTCGCAGTGAGGTTTTGCGGAAGAAGCTCGCTATTTGATGATCTCCAGAGTTTATTCCTGCGATTTGAACCAAATATCTCAAACTTGCTCCCATCGCTAAATATAACATTATCCCAAAACGTTTGAGCGGTATTTAAGTGATTTTTGGCGAAGATTAGGCGCTTTAGACGATTAACATTAGAAATGCATGGTTTCTTTCGTGGCACTTTTCCGTGTAATCCACAAGCATTTAAGGCTATACGAATGGTTGAGGCACTTACTGGATTTTCACGCTCTTGAGAAACGTCTGGACCTCGGAGTTTTCCTTACTTACCTCACTATTCCGGCAAGAATACATAATTCTAACGAAACTTATCTACTCAAGAATTTTTAAATCAATTGTGGTGTATACTAACTTTTGACTGCTTTTTTCACATATTGTTTGCTTTTATCGTGAAAAGTTTCTGAATCCCATTTAAAAAAAAAAACTATTTAAAGCGGCCCCTAGACGCACAACATTATTGTGCAATATATTGTGCAGTATTTTTTACTTTTTGCCCTAGACGATACAATATTTTTCCCAATCATTTAGTAGTCGGCTGATATTTGTATAGAAAGCATGTTGATACTGAAGTTTGTTGTATGGCAGAGGGCTTAAAAAAAGAAAAGAATAAGCGCAAATGGATGAAAGAGTGCTATAAAAAAAGAAATGTGTTTACTCATGAAAATTTATTAAATAAGCTAGTGGTGTGTGAACCGAATGACTTGGACACTGATATGATCTCAAACAATATTCTCTCTGGCATGAAAATCTTTTTTCCCAACAGAATAAAGGGTATCAAGCCCAAGGAAAAAAGCGTAGTGTGACACGACTCAAATAGGCTATCGCGCTAAAGGAGTTAAGTTTTCGGTCTTTAAAAGCCAACCCCACTGTGGATAACCGAAAGAAGTTTACACAAACCAGAAATGACTGCAATGCTCATAGTTAACGTGTGAAATTCTTCCATGGCCAAAAATTGAGGCAAAAAATACTACAGTGTCCCAAGGGTAGTAAACATTTTTGGTCATTCATAAAAAACATTAGGAATTCTGCCTCGTCATCAATTCCGACGCTCATTTGCAATGACATTCCAGCTGTCAGCTCTTTGGACAAAGCCAATCTGCTCGCTGCACATTTTCCAGCTAGCTCAACGCTTCCAGATTGCGCTTTGCCTCCGCCTGTACTTGAGAGCGTTGAATACTTCGTGGGACAAATACACTTTCGCACTCGTGCAGTTGCAAGAGCACTTAAAGATCTTAACATTCACAAATCCGCGAGTTGAGGAGCTCATTGACAAATGATACTCTTTGTTGCTTGTCAGACATTCGAAAGAGGTGGCACCGCACCGTGACACAACTCTGTAGGTTTTAGATCCGGGCTGGGATTGATCCCGGGCAGCATTGCATACTGCATAGTAGTCCAACGCACTAATCACTACCACCACGGTACTTACTCACATTTCTGCACAGAATTTGAATAATTTATGAGAGAATATTGTGCAATATTACCTACAGACGATACAATTTTTTGATATTGCACAATAAATATCAAACCGATTTTGATTTTGCGCAATATATTGTACAACCTCGCAATATTATCTACAGACGATCAATAATATTGCACAATAATATTGAGCGTCTAGGGGCCGCTTTATAGTAAAAAATAAAAACGGGAGTTGTTGTAAGCTTAATTTGCGTCTTTGAAATATTTTTCTTATTACTTGTTATATAGGGATATTGAACTTCTGTACTACTAGGCACTTGCTGTAATCAAATTTTTGACTCTCACTGTACTTTAAATTTTAAATGAATCTCACTTTCATCTTCAAATTACATTTTGGATTTAATATACGACCGTTATCCTCTGCCAACGCTTCTCTGCTGATTACGTTAATCAAGAAATATTGTTTTAGTTGAATAAAATATTCTCTGAGCAAGCTTGTTCACAACAAGAAACGTGGTGTTATTTTCTTCATTAGCCCACCATGACTCTGTCAAGTATCACTCCATCTCAAATTCCAAAATTGACCTTGAGAAGCTGTCAGCGAACTATTCTACCCATTATCCGCAGTCCACTTGTTATGGTAAATAAGCAATTCTGGAACTCAATTTATGTAATCACCTATCGTCTGCCATCTAAGCAGTATCTGATGTCGTCGGCGAGTATCAAAATAGTATAAATGCGACAACTCAACCAATCAACACACGTTCTATTGTACGACAATAAAACGTACACAACGTAGAAATACAGTTAAGCACACCTGAGATACATGTGCGTCTATTTACATAATAACACGTTAATTGATAGAATTGTTATGCGTTGAGTACTTTCCGCTACCCCTTCATCCATTTATGTTGTGTCTGCTCTCGATGATGATCATTTCCTCCGACAAATGACACAAATAAATAAATAAAAACAACTAAAACTAACACTGTGTGTAAATAAACACATAATTGCATTTCAATCAAATGCCAATTGAATTTCAATTGCAATTGTTGTGCCAAGGAGAGATAGAAAGCACTACTGCTGTATCCACAATCTACATACGTAACAATAATAGCTGAGTCGGTTCAATTGTTTTCACCGGAAATAGTATCTAGTTTCATTCTGTCAATATATTTCTTTCCAAACAATATTCTATTGTTTGACAATATTGTATTGAATAATATTTATTAATATATGTATCATCGATATTTTTTGTTGTGTGGATACAGTGTGTGAGTGGTAGGTAATTAAAAATTACTTCCGTGTAGCTTTGATGAAGTTCGTTCAGGGATTATACAGGTTATGTTAGGTAACAGGGGTTGCCAGCACACTTAGTCCTATAGAGACCCATTGCGATACGGAGGATGTTAGGGATTTGCATCCTCGCCACTCATGAGAATCATTTAAAGTTGTTTAAAGCGAGATAGGCTTCCAACGTATACAAATCGGCTTTAAGTTTTGTAATCGGGCGTATTGCTCAAACATTTATTTTTTTTTTTGACAAATGACAACCAAATTATTAATTGTAAGGAAATATGGCACTTTCATGGCGTCATAAACCACTCAGAAATACCCTCAAAGAATGCTAAAAACAATTTATAGAGATCCAGGATTCTTTCTCTGGAATTTTCGCTGATCACTTTAAAAATCTCCTGAATCCACCACCCGACAAGATAAACTTCCTATATGCATCGCCTGAGGTCTATGTGACAGAATTAGATTCTCCTTTCACGCTCACTGAAATTGTCGTATTCCCATAGCGTTTTATTAAAATCGAAGGCCAACCTTTTTAACCCGGCTAGGCAAAAGGAAGGGTTATGATTTTAAAAGGCTGGGTTTGTTTGTATGTAAGGATGATACCTCGTACAGCCTACACTATGGAACCGATTTCAACAACTGACGTGTCGTTGAATTCGTGTGTCCTAGGTCCTAGGCTATGTGACGTCACAGAAAAATTCAATATGGCGGGCGCACCAACCAAGATGGTGGATTGCCTCTTTTTTCCTTTTCTTTACAACCGTGTTGATAGTGGTATCAAATGAAAGGGCTTCACGAGTAGAATACAATACGATATAACGTCATTCTCAATTCAATGTGGCGGACGCCCCCAGGATGGCAGATTTCCGTTATCTTTACTACATCCTTAATATGGGTATCAAATAAAATGGTTTGACAAGTAAAATACGATAAGCTAAGTGACATCATTTAAAATTCAATATGGCAGACGCACCAAGATGGTGGATTAGTGTTATCTTTACGACTCCTTTATATGGGTATCAAATGAAAGGATTTGACAAATAGAACACGACATTCCTTACCTACATACACTCTACATAGTTTCTGAAATATTTACAACTAAAAAGTTGGAAATAAAAAATTAAGTTTAAAAAACTTAAACCCGACTACGGGAAAACTAATTAAAAAGTACGAAACGATGATTTTCAGAGTATAACCGTGGTCTTTGAACTTGGCCGCGTTGAAATAAAACTTCAATTCAAGGAATCCAATTCATACACAGGTAAACTCTATTTTTGTGCTTGCAGGTCTAGTAGTTGAGTTGTTACAAATTTTTGAACCTGTCAAACGCGGCCAGGTTTGAAGTTTCTATAGATAAGTTTAATCAATTCTAGGCTTAAGGCTTCAACGTACTCATCTATTTTACTTACTTACTTAGTTGGCGCTACAGCTCGAGGTGAACCGAGGCCTGCTTCTCGCAACCATTTGTGTATGCGTGTTATATTTTTGCACGAATATGGAAGGCACCTACAGTTTTTTGCAGACTCCGAACGGCGAGTTGAGAAGCTCAATCGTGACAAATGATACTCGAAAGAGGTGGCACCATGAAAAAACTCTAAGGTGTTAGACCCGGCCAGGAGTTGAACCCGGGAAGCATTGCGTGGTAGTCCAACGCACTAACCACCACGGCCACGGCGACCGCTATAATAAAGTTCTGCAAGAACTCACCACTTTTTATGGTCTACATTTTCTATAGGAACTTGTCCTTTTTTACAGCAATGTTTTTGATGGGTTTAATATTACCGGTATTTTCGTTATATTCCAAAGTTTAATTCACCCTATACGGGTGACAAACACCCGGTGGTTATGTGGCACATTTTAATACCTATACACTTCTCATTTATTACGGCCGCTTGATGGTTTAATTGTTTATTATACTGACTCTGAGGCAAGTGTTGTCACTATGTATAAAATATATAATAAAACTCGACATTAGTATTGTCTCAAACACAGCAAGTAAATTGACAATAACTGTCCACCCAAATATGAGACACGAAGAGGGACAAAACATTCGGTTGGGTGATCAAGTGGTCGTTGATGTCTTTCAAGAACTTAATTAATTAGATGCATAATATTCTTCCACAGAACGACTTTGTACCATAATTAAAAAAACCCATTTAAACCTAGTACTTAAGATTAGGATGAGCCCCCAATTTACAAGTTAAATTGACCGAACTTGATTACAGAGTTCCGCCTAATGAAAATAAATTTCATTCAATTCGTCTGTTGATTGACATATGTGTGCACACAAAATATCACTTCTACAATAGATACTATCAAATGATTGCCATTGTTGTACAATACTGTTGACCGGATTTCCGGTGAATTAGCGTTATCCACTGAACAGAGATTATAAGATAAACTAATTGAGTTTTGACACACATCACCGTAAAGTGTTGATTAACGCCCTCTTGCATTTAATTCTCTATCTGTTTCGGATAATTTAAACTCACACACTTGTACTGGGATTATTTTTTTAATATTTCAGAGTCCTTTTACCAGTATTTTAAATATTATTTATTTATTTATTCATTTATTAATTTATTCATCAAACAGATAATATCTTATAGAATAATAACACTGATTATAAGTGTAATAAGATAATAATCATTAAAATACAAGTTTAATATAAATAAACCTATTAGGTTAGGTTAGGTAAGCGGGCTGATGAGGATAGTTAGATCCTCATCACACTTAGGTTCATGTGAACCCATTGTGATACCCATAGTGTTCTCCCACCCGTGATATCACTGGCTTGATTCCAACCATCCGGATCTCCTGGCAAACTTGAGCAGACCTGACGGTGAACGGTCAGATAGCTCGTCGATGTGTTCGAAGAAAAATTTTCCTAGGGTTCTATTTCTTAGTTGGCAGAGGTTAGGGCAGTGACAGAGGAAATGGGTTGTGTCCTCGTGAACCTCTTCGTCACCGCATCCTCTGCATAAGTCATCATCGTTGAGTCGTAATTTTTTCCTGTGATATCTTAGCATATTGTGGCCAGTTAACACTCCTATCAGTATTGACAGGGATTTCCTATCTTTCTGTAGAAGTTTTTTGGTTTTGCTTTTATCGTACTCTGGCCACATCCTTCTTGATATTTCACAGGTAGTTAGTGATTTCCACCTGCTATTAGCTTCAGATAGTGTTTTTTGTTCGATTTTGGCCTTGAGGTTGCAGAGTGGAGGCTTAACCGTGTAATCTGCCTGCTCTATATCCAGGGCTGAGCCCTTTCTGGCCAATTCATCCGCGGCCTCGTTGCCTGGTATCCCGCTGTGGCCAGGGACCCAGCAGAGTTTTACGTTGTGCTGCGTGCCAAGAACCTTAAGCTCTTCGCGGCAACATTTCACAAGCTTAGATGTTATTTGCGTAGCAGCTAATGCTTTTATGGCCGCCTGGCTGTCAATGTAAATTGTGATATCCTCTCGGGATATTGTCATCATTGACACCAATTGGACAGCCTTTGTCACTGCTAGAACCTCAGCTTGGAAAACGCTGCTGTGGTCTGGGAGTCGTGTGGAGCTGTTGATTCTTAGATCTTCCGAGAAGCAACCCGCTCCTATACCTATTTCCATTTTTGACCCATCAGTGTAGATGGATTTAGACTCATTTGATACTTCGTTGTTCTCCCATTGTTCTCTACTTGGGAAGGCCCACGAGAAGGGTTTATCGAAATCTAAGTATGGGACAGTGTAGTCTGAGTTGACATTACCATTGAGATAGTTGCTAAGTATCTTGGTGTGCCCATATGCATTCGGTCTCCAGTGTTTTGACTGGCTTATTCTGAGAGCGCTCTTTGCTGCCGCTTCCTGCATGTAGAGATCTAGAGGCAGGAGGTTGAGAATTGTTTCCAATCCCGCTGTTGGCGTTGTTCTCATCGCGCTGGTTGTACCAGTGCATGCTATTCTCTGTATTTTGGTCATAATCTTTAGGTTGCTAGTTTTGACGGCAGCATGCCACCAGACCAGTCCTCCGTATGTTAGTATTGGTCTAACTATCGCAGAGTACATCCACAGTGTTAATCGTGGTCTGGATCCCCAGTTTTTCCCGAAGAACCTACTGCAGGTATAAAAGGCAACTGATGCCTTTTTACTCTTTCTTTTATGTTCAGCTTCCAGTTAAGCTTCCTGTCAAGTATGAGTCCTAAGTATTTTGCACTTTCGGACAGTTTGAGGGTAGTTCACTCAATGGTCGGCAGCCTGAAGGCTGGTATTGTTCTCTTGTTGGTGAATAGCACTAGTTCGGTTTTCTGAGGGTTGACCCCCAGTCCGCATTGTTTCGCCCAATTGTTTAACGTATTTAAAGCGCTCTGTACTAGTTCGCTGACAGTATTTAGGAACTTGCCCGTAGCAAGTAGCACTACATCATCTGCATATGCAGTTGCTTTAATCCCACTGAATCTAAGTCTTAGAAGTAGTTCATTAACGACCATGATCCAGAGAAGGGGCGATATAACTCCTCCTTGCGGCGTGCCTCTGGATGCCATCACTTTTTGACGGGTTCCCCCGAGTTCAGCGACTATGTGTCTCCTGTTTAGAAGACTAACTATAAGTCTAGTGACGGTACGTTCAACATGGTTATCTTCCAGCGCTTTTTCGATGGCATGTGTCTCGACATTGTTGAATGCCCCTTCAATGTCGAGAAACGCTGCAAGCGTGTATTCTTTAAAATGCAGGGATCTTTCAATGGTGCTGACTACATCATGCAGCGCTGTTTCCACGCCTTTGCCTTTGGTATAGGCATGCTGTGCCGTAGACATATTGGTGTGGTTGAGCTTGGCACGTATGTGCACGTCAATCAGCTTCTCGAAGGTCTTCAGCATAAATGATGTAAGGCTTGTGGGTCTGTAGTATTTTGCAATAGCATGGCTGGGTTTTCCGGCTTTAGGAATGAAAACCACTTTCACCTCTCGCCATGTTTTTGGTATATGACCACAGCTAAGACTGTTTTGAAAAATTCTTTCTAGAGTTGGTGCCAATAGGTGCTTTGTTTTTTGCAGCATGATTGGGTAGATCCCATCAGTGCCTGGTGATTTGAAGGGCTGAAATGACTCAATCGCCCACAGAATTCTTTCTGCAGTCACCATTCCTACTGGTACACTCATCTTCTCTTGTGGTTGGATGTTCGTGTGCAAGTTTTCAGCCTGATTCGTCGAGCATCCTGGAAAGTGTGTGCTGAGTAGAATTTCCAAGGACTCAGAACAGGATTGTGTCCAGTTGCCGTTTGTATCTTTAAGATACCCGGGTACTGATGGTTCTTTTTCAAGGATCTTCCTTAGTCTCGCCGCTTCTGTGGTGCTCTCAATTTTGCTGCAGAACAAACGCCATGAGGTGCGTTTGGAGCTGCTTATTGCGCTCTTAAATTTCCTTTGACTGGATTTGTATTTTTCCCAGTCTTCTTCAGTATTCAGTCTTTTTGCCGCGTTGAAGAGTTTTCTTGTTTCTTTCCTCATGGATGAAAGCTCTTTGTTCCACCACGACGGTGACTTTTTATTGGGTATATTCTTGGAAGGACATGCCTTTTTATACGCGTTGTTGAGGATAGTGCATACTTCCTCGACTACAGCGTCGATTTCTTGTGGTGTCTGTGTTTCTTGTTCTTGTAGTTTACTACTATTTTTCTCTACTTCATTGACAAAAAGATCCCAGTTGGTTTTTCTGGGATTTCTATATTTTGTGCGTATGGTTTTAGGTTCATTTATCTCGAACTCAATGATTCTGTGATCCGAAAAGGACATATCGGTGGAAACTCTCCACCGGTTCACAGAGAGAGAGTCTGAGTTATTTGTAAATGTAACGTCTAGGACTTCCCGCCTGTTCTTTGTAATGAAGGTGGGTTCATCCCCAATGTTTGCTATCAACAGATTATGTTCTATTACAAATTCAAAAAGAGACTCACCTCTAGGATTGATATCCGTGCTGCCCCATTGTGTATGATGGGAGTTGACGTCGCATCCCATTAGCAAGTCCCATTTTTCGTGCTCTGCCTTTCTCACAAGTCTGGCAGTGCCTTCAGATGGTGGTCCATCCGCGGAGTCGTATGGCATGTAGATAGATGCTATTACAAGCGAGGGTTTTCCCTGTCTCTCATATTTAACAACTATCTGGTCACTGTTGCTGTATCTAGATAAAAGAAAAAGCTTAATATGTTCTTTGGAAACAATGCAAGTTCTTATCTTACTTTCACCATTCGGTGCATCGGTCTTGTATGTTTTCAGGCCTTTTGAGTTTAGCCCCATAATTTTGCCTCGGACAGTCCAGGGTTCTTGTATGAGGGCAATGTCAATGTCCTTGTCTCCCATAAGGAAGACAAGGTTAGCGCTGGCCGCCTTGCTATGGTGAAGGTTAATCTGTATTACCTTCAACATGGCTAGGTTTTTCTTTTTTTACTTGCTGGATTGGTCCAGCAATTGGTCTTATCTTACATCGGGTAATCCCAACGCGGACTTTAAAATTTCCTTCGCGGAGTAGCGGCATCGAACGGTGACTGAGGAGTATGGTCACTTCCATACCAGCCTCAGTGTGCTCTCCTACTTCAATTACTTCCCAATCTTTGGTGAGAAGCTCTGGGTTCAGAAGTCGCAGGTTACGCTCTATCCTATCCTTCGGGAGGTAAGGACCTGTGAGAAGCATGCGACCTCTGGGTCTAGTTAGGTTGATTAGTTCTTTCTTCTCGATCACCTTGAGGTCGGCATTAGCCCACGGAGCTTCGGTGTCGGATACGAACTTTTTCAACCACTTAAGGGTATTGTCATCATCGCATTCCATGATTTTGAATCCCTTGAAAGTGGTCAGCTGTCCAAAAAGTGGATAGGGTTCCGTTCCTTTCAGGAGAGCGTCATTCACACTATCAATGATCCTGATCTCTATTAATTTCCACTGATCTTCTGTCAGTTTCCGTTCAGGATTGCCGTAGTCAACTACCGCAACCTTTAGGTTGCTTCTGACAATATCAGAGTGGGTTTTTGTTCTTTTGTTACTGGGTAAGGGTGGAGAAGTGGTATCGTCATGCCTACCTCTCTTCGAGCATCCCGCCTCCGATGCAGGTTCGGACGTCAGTGTCTTACCCGCATCAGTAGGGGGTCGCACAAGCCTGTCCGCAACTGAGGTGGGGGGTAAGCGACCTCCCTTCCTTGCCGCAGTCAGCCTCCCGCTAGCCCGTCTAGAGGCATGCGCCCTAGGTGTTCCCTGTTGTCCTGGTGTCGACCTAGCTACAACTTGCTTTGCCCTATCTAGCGCCTTGACATCACTTTCCGTGTAGGATGTGGGGTCGCGCTTGCTGAGCCGCCTAATAAGCCTCTTGGCATTAGCTCGCTGTTTGGTTTCCTTGCTAAGCTGCTGCTTACTCAAGGGGGCTTGCTGCCCTGCGTTCTTTACCATGCTCTTCTCAGCGGCCGTTGGAACTTCGGGTAATCCCGAGCCATGGCAGTGCTTCGAATCGCACTGTGCGGAAACGACAGTGCAGTAGCTACCCAATGTGGAGTTAGCGTTCCCTTGCTCGTCGTTCCCTTCGCAATTCCCTGGTTTTGATGGGGTTGGTGCACATATCCCGCCTGACGAGCGTAGGCTTGTCGCGACGTTAACATGCTCCTCTCCCGTCTTCACCACCTGAGAGATCTCCTCACCACCAGCCAAGATTGTGCGAGTAGGAGACTTGCTGCTGTTCTTGGTTGATGGGTCTGGTGATCCTACAGTCGGGTCCTGCACCTTTCTCTCACCATTGTCACCTCTTTCCTTCACAGGTGCTAATGGGATCACCCCTTGTCCCGACTGGCTACGGCAAGTGACAGACCTGGGTGGTCCCATCAGCCCCTTTGTGTCCGAACCTGTTGCAGACACTGTGTCCCTCGAGCAGCTAGCTAGCGGCTCACTATCTCGCGAGGACAGCTCTTGCAAGTAGGTCCGAGCACTGTGAAGCCTTCTCCTATCTCCCTCTGTCAGCTCCTCCCACTTCTTCCTCCCTAGTCTTTTAATTGTCAATTTACTATTGGCAATCCTGCTGCGGTTTGATGCAGTGGATTGCAAGGAGATGTTGGATGAGCTAGCAACCGAGCGACTGTCATCGTCGAGAAGAAGATTCTCCAAGTCGATATCAATCGCTCCGCCGCTTTCTGCATCCGAAATAGTGATGTGGGTTTCCTGACATTTTTCGTCATCCATGTTTGTTGGGGTTTCCCCCGAAGTTTGTGTGTTTTGTTCTTTATCTTTTTTATCTTTGTTCATTTGGTTAGATCCCACGAGTAAGCCGGTAGGAAAAAGTGCCACCACAGCATAGCCGGTTCTACTGTGGTGGGGCGCTAATACGACAGGCCCTCGCCAGGGCGCCTATTACTTGAACAGTTATAAAATTCAATACTTTAATATTGAATGCATCCCTACTGAAATTTTTGTGAAAATCAATAGAATTACAAACTGTATTTGATTCTCTTAGGCATCTAGTAAGAGGTACATTTAGTCCATAATTGACTCTGTAAAAGGGTTCACGGAATAAATTGCAGAGTCGTTGACATTTACCAGGAACATACATATCTGTCAATGATAATAGGAAGGGGCCAGTTAATATGGGAAGATAATACATCTCGTTGAAAAATTATTGAAAAATACATGCGGCGCAAGCTGCTGAAGGCCTACTAATTTACATCTAGATTCTAGATATGTGAAGGCATTCAGATATTCCAATGGAGCCTGAAAATATCGAATCGTGTAAAGCACTTTTGGATCTTTTCAATTCGAATTGAGTGAATATTGTTGAACGGATTCCAAACAACGCAGCAATGTTAAAGAACTGATCTTACGTAAGAGGAAAACAGTGTTAAGGATCAGTAAATTCCTTAGAGTTGCGCATTACGAAGCCGAGCATTGAGTTGGCTTTAGCAACAATTAGACCGAAATGAAAAACTTAGTTTGACATCAAACATTATACCGAGATCCTTTTTGGAGGTTATCCTGGTAAGAGAAAGGTCATTGATTTTATAAGAATACCTAACAGGACATAGGATACGGGAAAAAGACATTGTTTGGCATTTCGAGACGTCCAGATATAATTTATTACAGTCACACCACTGTAAGTGGTATCAGATTCGGACTTAATAGTTCTGAATATTTTACTATTATCCTCAAACATGAGGCGATCAGAGTTTTTAAGAATATTTGGAATGTCATTTACAAAAATTAGAAAAAAGAGAGGACCAAAGTGGCTACCCTGTGGAGCGCCAGATGTGGCATGAATGGGTTCAGATAAGATACCGTTTATACGAACAAACTGTGCCCGCCCATGTAAATACGATTTACACCTTTGTAGCATGCTGGAACAAAACCCAATGAGGTTCATTTTTCTTATAAGAGAGTCGTGGCTGACTCTGTCAAAGGCTTTGGCAAAGTCAGTATAAGTAACATCACATTGATAACCATCTTCAAGCGATTGTGATCTGATGCAAGGGCAAGGTTACAGAGAATGGTTAAAGATGGACCTGAAGCCGTGTTGATTGGGTGAAATTATTTCTTTTAACCCTAGAATGCATACGTGTTTTTATATGGGGTTCCTGAGCACCCCAAAACTTTGGGTTGAGAAAACTAGCATCCTTAGACAAAATTTTGATAACATTAATTTATTTAATTTATGAGTAATATATGTATTAATTCAATTTTTAAAAAAAAATGGCTTTTGATTTACAGCCGTAATAATGAGAAAAAAAACTAAGCAAGGATGAACTGAAGTAGTGCGACCATAGGGTGCTCCAAAAAAAACAAGGAAATACAGCTTTCGAATTCATTAGTTGCAAAATTTTTCTTGTTTCTCAAAGAAAACATGTAAGGCAACATTACAATATATAACAAGCTTTGATATTCTAAATATTATCGGTATATTTTTTATCTTGTTTATTGCACATATAAAGGCAGCAGTTGCATACTTTTTTCCTGACAGAACTCCTCAGTAATGCCGTTCTTCAGAATTTTCATCATCCTCACAGTCGCTGGCGGAAATTTCATCATCCTCTTCAGAATCCATCTCTGTGTAATCTAAACAAGATTCATCTTCTTTGTCCATATAGCTACCGAAATCTAAAATAAGTTGCCTTATCTCCTCCTTATCATGGATGGCCTTATTTCGACACATCTTGTGCAGATAATCAATTACATTGTCACTTCTGCACTAAGGGAACCTTTTTAAAACTCTTAAAATTAGCAATTCTTTATTTAGTACACTTTCAAGAAAAAAGTCACACTAACACATATCCACGATATCTTCAATACGGAGAAAGGAAATCCACTAAACACCTTTCACAAATAATATACAAACGAAAAAAACAAAAGTCATGGGATTCTACGAAAATTACGGCTTTTATTTTAAGAATTGTAACAGTTTTTATTTTTAAGTGGGGTGCGCTGGCACCCCGTATGCATTCTAGGGTTAAAACGAAGCTCAACTATATCGAATGATGGCAAAGTTTTGACGATTCGCTCCCATTGTATTTCGTTGATGATTTATTACGTCAACTCAATGATTTTAATGAACAGTCTTAAATTCCATAAAACTCTCAAATCAATAACTTTTTTATTTTTCTTTTCACTAACCACATAGAAAATAATTAATCTTTCCCATTTGCTGACAAATCATATTTAACTTAACTCACGAACTAATTAAATATTTACGAGATGACTTGTTTTATTGGAAATGTTTGCTTCCTGACAACATGGAGCAAGATTTGGATAAATCATCTCTATACATGTACAAATGTACAGATGTGATTGTATGCCTCAATCCTGCAGTAGTTAAATTCCAATGCCGGTATTGCCAGTAATTCAACTAATTGCCTTCGTGTTCATACAGTATTTTGCAATCAAATCATTTTATTTTTAAATTAAATTATTTGTGAGTATTTTGGCATTTAAAGCGAGTTACTTACTACGCAATGCTGCCAGGGTTCAATCCCAGCAAAACACCCCAAAGTTTTTTCACGGTGCCACCTCTTTCGAATGTCTGACAAGCATATTCGGGAACATACCACAGGGTCAAACGACGAAGCCACCCTAGAACAAAAAAGACTAGTATGGAACACGGATGGATCGTTGACTTCTGGCGTTGGTGCTGGGATCTATGGGCCCAAAACCAAAATTTTTGTGTCCCTTGGAAAATTCCCCAGTGAGTTTTAAGCTTTGAGATCTGCGCCTTATAAAATCTGCAAATAGCCATAAAAGGCGTTAAAATAAATGTCTTCTCAGACAGCTCGAGTCTATTTTTTGTTCGCAGAACTAGTAAAGTGCTACTTCCATTCCTAGCCACTCACAACAAAGTCAAATTTTGGTGGGTGCGATTTCACCACGGTCGCAAGAATCGGGGCCTTCTCAGACGTCAACTTGGAAAACTTTGCGTAAGGATTTAGGCCTAAGTCCTTACACAGTCATATTAACTAAAGAGCTGGGGGCAAACGATCACAGATTGCGTCGGGAGTTTGCAGATTTGGCCCTTGAGCACTTCGAAGATAATTCTGATATCGGCCAAAAAATAATTTTTGGGATGAATAGTTTTTTTAACAAATAAAATTGCCGTTATCGGTGTGAGAGAAGCCCATAAGTGCTACTGTGTTTTGCTGTTTATGACATGGCGGCGTAATTGGACCTTATTTCCAAATTTCCAAAATGAGGAGGAAAGAGCTATAACCATCAATGGCGACCGCTACAGAGCCATGTTACAGAAATTTCAGAACTTGAGAATACCTATCGATATTGAAGAAGATGTGATGAGATGATATGGCATACTCGATTGGATAATCTCAGAACCAGAATTTGTGAATTGGCCGCCGCGGCCATATGATTTGACACCCCTAGATTATTTTCTTTGAGGCTACGTCAAAGCACCAGTCTATTCTGAAAATCAACACTATACAGTGAAAGCTCTCTTAAGCGGACAGCCATAAAACCGGAGTTTTTTGTCCGGTTATGAGAGCTGTCCGTTTATAAGAACACACTTTGTATAGGAAATTACAAATTGGTTCCCGAAAAAGGTTTCCGTTAATGCGCGTTGAGATTTCACTGCATATTGTTATAAAAAAAATAACACGTATCACCCCTTAGCTTAAAGGATCTACTCCTAAACCTGGTGTTAAATTGATTGCTATGATTGGAAAGACACTTGCATAGTATCATCACTAAATGTTTTAACTGAACTGTAGGTTGACTATATTATTTACCCAAATATTAACGAAGCAGTTAGCATAAACCTCTGTTCGAAGCTATCAGGTGATTTTTTACTGCTATTGTTCTTTGGATTTCTAGGCTAGGCCTATAGATTTCAGCACCGGTTGCATCCATTTCCACCTTTAAATTATCCGTGTACCAAATTAGTTGTGCTGGGGGTATTACGAAATAATTATTTCTCGTTATTTGCGGTCAGATACATATGCATGTATGTACATAATGTACACATGAAACGATATTTTAAGAACCAGATTTGTCTAAACATTGTATCTGAAATTTTCCGTTCAGGATCCTGACACATTCGTGAGATCTGTCATGGGCCATGAAATGTTCGATTTTACAGAGGTGGGAGGCTAAGCATTGCTCGTATGGCTGTGGTTGAGCATGTTTTCATTATCGCTTTAATAGTAATGCATGTTATCTGCTAAAGTGTCAGCAGGCTCAGACTAAAGCGCCATATTACCTCTAATTCCCGGTTACCCGGAACTAGCCACCATTTAGGTGGAGAATTTGGTATACATTTACATTCAGTTAACGAAGGTATTTAACTGATCACTTTCTCAACTGCAGCTAATAAGCTTACCTAAGCATACATGCTGCCATCACAAGATTAACGCCATAATCATCATTTACCTTAAAATATCACGATAAGCATTTATTGTTATGAATTCAAAAAAAAATAAAAAATCACTTTAAGGTCAATTTCAGTGCCAAAATCAAAACCACAGAGTCTGTTCCCTAGCGTCATTCCAAACCGACTTCCAAGCAATCGAAAGACCGTTGGGGAAAAATACGTGACTAGATAATTTGTTCTTTTACTGCGCTCCAAATACAAAACAATTTGCTTTCCCTAACATTTTCAAGTGTGTAACATAAAAAAAAAAAACCATTACAAACCCACTTCCAAGCCCTGAACTTGAATTAGAGTCAAAGCTGAGTCGTCAACCCACCCAATCGTACTTGGGAGTGGTCGACAGAGAAAAAAAAAACATTCAAACACGACTCGTGCTGATTTGTTTACGAATTTTGCAATATTCGTCAACATTGTTCGACAGTCTCTCTCTCTATCGAGCGACATTGCCCCAAACTGTCCAAAGTTTAAGGTCTGCTTTGAATTTTCTACAATTTTGAGAGATTTTTGCATGTCACCCGCCACCGCACATCCCCCACCTCCACGCTACGAAATAATCTCTGATTCGATCGAAGTTTTAGTCACGATTTTTGCCAGTCACTTTTTCTTTTGCGTCATATTACGTTCGCCATAAGAAGGGCTTTTCGGTTGTGGGTTTTATTCCCTTTTATCCGTGACTTTGCCCTCTTCCCATACATATGCTGCAAATTCAGTCGGCAGTTAAAAAGGCGCGTGGACGGCCTTTGATGGAATATTGCTTCTTTTTTGTTTTGCCGATCATTAAGTATGAACTTGACTTTCGGTGAGCAACAAAAAAAAAAGTAGAATCACCGAAAAGGTCGTAATTAGAGGATAAAATTGCTCAAATGGGACTTTTTTTATAGCTTCCATTATAAAGGCGTCATTCGGCGCGGTTTTTGATGTGATTAATTGTGATTTGTTCTCGCAGTATTGAGGGGTTAATTGATTTTTTGTATTTTATGAACTTGTAGGCTTCTATTTATTGATGCATGACTACATGTGTATGATATTGGTGATTTTTTTTTTACATAAATTTAAACTAAGTGCTTTAAAGGGAAATACATATTCGTGTGAAATGTGGTGTTATTTTCAAATTTCAATACGTAAACACATACATACATACACAGTATGTCTAATAATATCCAGGACATGAACCGTAACTCAGCAACCAAGAGCGTCATCCATTTGTTCCAACATGCGTTTTAAAGCTTGAATCTTTCTCTACTATCTGTCAGTCTATCTTTTATGACATTTATTTTTCCAGAACACATTTGTTGTTGAAATTTTAACATGGAACTAAGAGCGGTCATTAAATTCCACGCAGAACTTGGTACTTGGTGCAACAAGTGTAGCTGCCAGTTTCTAGAGCAGTGGAGGTTTTCGAAAATTATTCCGATTCCAAAAAAATCGAACCCCACAGGACTTAGACCCATAAGTATACTTCCCTTTCTATCAAAAATTTTCGAAAAGATCTTGTCAACAGATTCAAGAAGACTAGGATAGGCATAATAAGCTCTCTCAGTGGCAGTCTGGGTTTCGCAGAAAGCACAGCTGTGAATCAGCCGTAAAGGTAACAACTGTTTTGTGGACTGCATTGGACTTAACCCTTTGTTGACTGACGGTACTTATTCATATTTAACTTCAAATTAAATCCCTATAGGAACAAATTTAGACACTAAGACCAAACAAGACTTTTAAGTAACATATAACCTCAATGAAATTTGTTTTTTTTTATGTATGTTTGCCTTATTTTAGCCACAGAGATAACGGTTTTTCTGACAGCATATTAGACTTTGAAGAATGTAATTTTAGTCGATTTCGGTACTGACAAACTTATTTGGTATTTTTACACAGTTTTGATCCTTAATTTTATTAAAATGCTTATGTATTCGAAAGCAAAATATATCATCTATATAATAATAGTTTAATAAAAAAAACTTAAAAAGAAAAGTTTTCTTTTAATAACTTTAGTTATAGCCTAACGGTACTTTGGAGACTGACCTTCATATTTCGTCCCCATGAGTCATTGAAAAATTCAAAAATTAGTTTTTCATCTTAAAATATCCCCAACTAAAAACTTCTTCTAAAAAATGGAGTTTATAACTTTTTTTAATAGCTTGGTCAACAAAGGGTTAACCCTTTCAGCCCGGATTTATTTTTTAAAGATAATATTGAAGTAGTGATTGAATTGTTATCGTTATGAAATCAATAATTTGAGAAAATGGAAGTTTGGTGATAGAATATCCTTGTGCAGAGGAAATGTCCTGTGACAGGGTGTATGCCAATAGTAATCACTACTGGGACACATAAGTCCCACCAGTTACTAAATAAGCCAAAACTAAAAGTTGATTGAAATAGTGTTTATTTATTAGAAAATTAAGTTCACATATAGTTTATTTTTATAAAAGTTACATTATGGTAACTAGCAAAGCATGCTTTGCATAGTGGTATGTTGCATGATTTGCAAATAGTTTTAGTCCGAGTTTCCTTATTTTTATTACACCCATCAAATCAGCTTCTTCAATGTTGTCAAGGTCACTTTCATCGTCGGTGTCATCCGCGAAATAAGACTCGTCGTAATTTGGATCGTCGATGCTGTTGTCCTCGTGTCGCTCTCCTCTAAAATTTCCAAAAAATCCTCCGTAATATTAATTCTCTTACGTTTGTTGGTTCTGTGTATGAAATAAAAATTTCCTATGAAATATATAGCTTTTGTAACTAGTGGGACCTATTTGTCCCACGATCTGTTACTGTTGGGACATATACATTATACATCCCACACTTGATTCTTTTTCTTTATCTCCACTTTTTTTTAATTGTATAATATTATTGTATGTGATTAACTTACCTGTCGATTATTTCTTAGTTTTTAAGACAAATTCAATTAGATACACTTAACTTTTCTTAGCAAAACTTAACTTTTTACAGAGCATTCACAAAACACTCAATGAAAACCAATGGTAAATTTTAAACATGAAAAAACATGCATATCTCTTAGCAGTAATGTGGAATTTACTGATGGGATAAAATCAAAAAGGATTTATAAGGGAAAATTATAGTTTAGTAATATGAATGCAGACCGTGGAACACATATGTCCCGTTAGGCTCGAAAGGGTTAAAGGAAATTAGTGTAATAGTGCTTTTAGTTTTTTCAAAGCATTTGATTCGATCAATCACTCACTTTTAATATACAAGCTTAAAAATCACTTTCAGCTCTCTAGTTCTGCATATATTCTAATCTAGAATTTTAAAAAAATCGTTTTTTTTTTTTTATTATTTTATATTATTAAAGATTAGACCTTTACAAATGTATCCTCCAAACGTTTCCTGAATTATCCTACAGAAAGTCTCTTATACACCATGAATTATCGGAAAGTCTCTATGTGAAGGTCGTTGAATCGTATTTCTTTAAACGCGTTTTTCTCGAAACTACTTTTTCCAACACATTAAACAACGAATTAAAAATTTTGAAAAAGTGCAAAAAATCACTTTTTTCAAAAAGCCGCCATTTTGTGACAACAAATTTTGTTTTTTATTTCCGTAGTTCAGGCGATAGCGACATTCTTACTGATTAAGAATTTTTTTATTTCGTATCACCAGAAGGGTTGGAATCATGTCAACAAGGACGCACCCTTATTTTTCCAGCCCGTAATTTTTTAAATTTTCAAAAACCAAGTTTTTTTTTATTTTTTTTTGTATTATTAAAATATTAATAAATATCTATTAAAAGACTGAATAGTAAAATATACTTAGTTTTTTTTATCGAATTTTAAAAAATACCCAAAATTCGTACCGCCAGACTAGAATACCCCCTTAAACTGATTCGATCGCTTACTGACCGTTCAGACGGATCAGGGAAGTTCTAGTCCATATATTGTTAATGCATGTACAAGGTGTTCCGCTAGGATCAGTACTACGACCACCTTTTTTCTGTTTTTAATACTGACCATCCTGATATTCTCGAGACCTGTCGTGTTCACCTTTACGCAGATGATATGTTTATTTAACTTTCCAGAAACCAGGTTTGAATAAACATTGTGTGGCAAGAGTAAATGAAGATTTCTCGCGTATTCAGATCTGGTCTGAGTTAAATAACTTAAAGCTAAATCCTTGGGTATGGTATGCTCCAGTAGTGAAATCCCCCTATCCGATGTTTCTCCTCTTGCTGTTAATGGTGTCACTATTCAAAACGTTAGCAACGTCAGATATCTTGGATCTAGAATACAATTAGAAAAGTTTATGGTGGGCTACGAAGCTTGAAATCCTCCTCGCATACATATGCTCCTAGCCGATGATGATAATTCATCTAATAAAATGTAAGTGCTGCAATTTTTGTCTTACAACTGTACAGTATACCTCAGTTTGGACTATGAATGCAGGCATAAAATAAACGTCGCCTCTAACGACTGTATTCGGTATGTACGGACGAATATTACGATTTTAAAAATATCGTTAGGCTCGATGGAATAATTCATAATCACGCTGACGGCAATGCAATGCAAACAGATTTTTGAATTGTAATTATTGTTCTTTTTTCACAATAGTATAAAAATTAAACATCGTTTCTATGTCCTGAGTACTTGATCGAGTATATTAATTTTTTACAGTCTCCAAGAGGGTTGAGGCTTATTTTACCGTTATTATTTTTTATTATCTTGATGAAAAAAATTCTTCAATGAGTCCTATTCCCAAGATTTTTCGATAGGTTGCTTTTAAGAAGATCCTCAAAACAGAAAGGAACCTCTCGCTGTTCAAGTTCGGCCTCGTTCGCATATGAATAGCTCACGTATGCTTCCATCATAAAGCCTCATAACTTGTATGAGGGTACCACTCAATCTGGGTGGAACTCTTCTCCTTTTGTCCTGCGAACCTAGACAGCACAGAGTTTCAAAGATCTTTAGAAACCACTTATTTCTCTAAATGCCAAATATCTCAGTAAATTGGATTTTGATTTTGTTTAAAAAAGGGAAAACATTTACTTACCTCAAAATTTGCATCGTCTGACCACAAGACCACATTGCTCCAATCTTCATCATTCCGATTCTAATGCAATTTGGCCCATCAAGCCGTCGTTTCTTGTTTTCCGTATGGCCTGCATCGTTGGCCATAAAGAAATCCGTAAGGCCTGCATCCTTGGCCATGAAAGAAAAGCAGTAGTGTTTTACCATCAGAAGCTTCAGAAAGAAGCTTCTGCAGCTTTGGCGAAATAAATATATATTGTCATGACGCATTTTTCAATATTTTTCAAAGATTATTTATTTATATAAAGAACAACAATCAATCAATAATATACTGCCCGTTTTGTTCGATGACCTTTTGCCATCTTTCAGCAAGTTACATAATTCCTCGTTCCTAAAAGGACCTGTCTTTATCAGCGAAAAACTGAAGAACGTGCTGATTTACGGCCTCGTCTGAATCGAACGTTTTTCCACGCAACGAGTTTTGAAGAGAACGAAATAAGTGGAAGTCCGATGGCGCAAGGTCAGGTGAATATGGTGGGTGTGGCAACACATCCCATCCGAACTCCAATAACTTTTGACGGGTAGTCAAACTTGTGTGTGGTCTCGCATTGTCGTGATGGAACGCAATTCCTTTACGATTAACAAGCTCTGGACGTTTTTGGATGATGGATTCCTTCAAACTGTCTAACAGTAAACATCAGAATTGATTGTTTGATTCCTTGGTAGGAGCTGATAAAACACGATACCTTTGAAATCCCACCACACTGACAGCATAACCTTTCTCTGATGAATGTTTGCTTTCGATATCGTCTGTGGCGCTTTATCACGTTGGGACCAAGACCTTTTGCGTACCACATTGTCGTAAACAATCCATTTCTCATCACCAGTTATCAGTCGCTTGAAAAAAGTATTGTTTTCCTCACGTTTAATGAGCATATCGCAGATGTTTATACGCATAGTCAAATCAACCTCCTTAAGTTCATGAGAAACCCAAATATCGAGCTTGCTTACGTATCCCAGCTTCTTCAGGTAATCATGTACGCTTGAATGATGGATGTTCAATGTTTCTGCAATCTCTCGTGTCGGTCACGTGGGTTTAACTCGATCAATGTCTTTATTTTGTCGTCATCAACCTCGGTGGGCCTTCCTGACCGAGGAGCATCTTTAAGATTAAAATCACCCGCGCTAAATTTTTGGAACCATCGTTGACAATGACGTTTCTGTAGAGCATCATTACCGTAAACTGTACGCAACTTTTCACAAGCTTGACTAGCATTCTTCCCTTTACGTAAGTAAAACAGCAAAATGCACACTTTGGTCTTCCATTTTTAACCTGTTGCAAAATCTGCAAAACACGATCGATCCTGTCCAATTTTTTAACAATGAAACATAAACTGCGAGCTGTCAAATGGCAAGGATTGAGTTTCATAAATATTGGGTTGTCGGAAAAGATGGCGTAGTTTTATATTTATGTTTTAAAGTAATAGATTAAGTAATAGATTTAAAAAATAAATACAGTAGACTTTCGATAACGTGAACAATTAAAAACCGGGCCAGCGAGAGAGTTCACGTTTGCGAAGGTTGAATTTTAACAAAAGAATAGGACAATCCCACAGAAGAAATTCATTTAAATTTTTTTTTATGTGTTTTTATTTTATTTGTTACATAACTGTACTTTAAATAGATTTTTAAGAATAACTTATGGCAAAGGAACGTTAATACAAAGTATTGGACATAACGTTATGGAATTTAGTAGAAAAAGTCGGTCACCTGTTTACTTGTCTTCTTTTTGTCCAAAAGCTTTCCTACCTCCCTTTCCTTAAAGTGTTTTAAGACATTTAAGTCATTTTGGCTAACAAGCTCATCTTCAGCCTATTCCAAACCCCTGTTGAAAATTTAAATGGGTTCACTAGGCTTAATTTTTTTCTTTTGGCAATTCAAGCACATCTCCATCATCGGTCTCTCCATCACTTATGATGTTGGTTACTTTGGACACGACATTAGAGTCGTCTGTATCCTCGTTCCATTTATGGATGTCTTCAATTGTACAGCCCACCTAGGCAAACGATTTTATTTAATACAAATATTTTAAAAATATACTAATCAAACTTCAGGATAAATAGCACCGAAGAGTGCTTCTGCATTCTTCACGAACAAACTGACTTGTAGCTAACTAAAACTGTAGGAAACGAGATGTTTTACCAAGAAAAACCAATTTCAAGTTGCATCTTGCTTGAATTTTTCAGTTATTTTGTGCGGAAATTGTAGTTCACGTTTTAGAGTGTTCAGGATTTGTTCACGTTTTAGAGATGTCAATGTTAAAAAAAATATGTTCACGTTATCCGGAGTTCACATTAACCGGTGTTCATGCTAACGAGAGTCTACTGTATAGACCTATGCCATCTTTTCCAAAAACCCAATATTTATGAAACTCTATCCATCATACATAGGAAGAACATTTATATCAACCAATACTAATTGTCTAGATACTATTTCGATTCAGTTGTTCACACGCGTCAGTGACTGACTTGAAACATTAAAAGTCAGTCAACCCACTTACAGCAAAATCACTTAAATTCATGTCGAAGCAGAATTCATTCACAAAGCCAACAAACCAGCTAAATCATATTCATATACATTCATATGTAACTTGCTACACAACATTAGCGTCGAATACAATCGCCTTCAATTCTTTTTTAACCTCAAACCACAAGAAAGAGAAGAAAATAAACACAAACTTCAATCGGCGGAAGCCTAGGTGTTCACACAAAACCAAAATCGATATTCAAATCGTCTACACAATTGACCCATCTACACACATACATATGTATGTACATTGTTCTCTTTTATTGCCACCCAAGCCATCCCCCTACTCATAAGCATAACCATAATCCTCGCCCTAAAAACGTCTACCTTCATCCCCTACAGCACCCCACGCCGCCGGCCGTCTTCTTTCCTTTGAAGCCTTTTCTTAAGTGGGATTCCGCTCTTTTTTTCCGCTTTTGAATTCAAAACATCAAAAAAAAAACGTTGATCCCACCCCTTACGTCCACACCCATCTCTATGGCACTTAACACACTTTTGTCTGTTTCGGATAACATACTTAATCGTCTTCTTAAGACGAACTAATCAGTCGTTAAGCACGAACAACATATTCACACGCTAACATCGTCTACATCCATGGCTTAAAATCAACAAAGAGCCAACTTAAATACTAATCACAATGTAGTGGTACACAACACACCCTTGTTCTTATTTATGCATTTTTAATTTATATAACCTACCTAGGTAGGTTCGAAACCTAGTTTCATAGTATATATCTAGTACCTATTCCTTGTCTATGTATCCATATACTTGTAGATACTATTTGCGTGTCCTTTTTGTATGTCAGCTGGGCTGGCAGAAGTAGAGAATGACTAACACTCTTTTATTGTAGTATTGGTGATGATTTTTTATACTTAAAATTTTATTTCCTTATTTTTCGTTTTGTTTATTTATTATACAAGATATTTATTTTTCTTTATCACTCTTTTCTCTTTTTTTCTTTTTTTATTTTTTTCTTTTTTCTTGGTTCTTCTATGCTTTTGTTGTTCTGTTGCTTAATAAAAAACCAAATCACCCTTAATCGCTTTTGTTGTTGTGTCCTGCATATTTGTATACACAAACGTGACGTACATCATCCCACCTGATCCTGCTGCTGATGAATTGGATACTGAACGCACGCTCGTGGATATGGCATCTGTTACTGCTACTGCTACTGAATTTGTGAATTTCCGAACGGATTTGAAATACAGGTGGCTTTTTGGTTTAAGGTTGGTGATGGCTTTATTTACATAACTATTTTAATATTTATTATTTCTATGTACATATATTTATGTTATTGTATGCATGTTAAATTAAGCTCGTCATATATTCTGTTATAGGCTTAATCGCCTGAAATGGATTTATTTACAAGAATTTTAAATTGATTTCCATTTTGTGTAACTTATTTTGATTAAAGAATATTACACTCCTGTGGTGGTGAAGAGTTTGCCATCCACTAAGGATTTGCGAGATTGCGAAAGGTATTGAGTTTGAGTCACAAAAAGACAGATTTAGGAAGTTCCGTCCCAATGCTCTTGTTATATTTAATTTTAGTCATTTATTATAACTCGTTCTCGTTAGATCACCGAAATCAAACAGCGTCGGGCGCAGCGCTGCCGAAGGTGATACTATAGTATCCCTTTGATACTATTTCAGAGCTGGTGATACTGTGATACTCAAAGCATAATAATGATACTCCAAATCAGCGGTTCCCAACTGGCCGTCATCAAGGGCCGCGGACATCTCATTTCCATTTTTATCTTAAGAAGTTTACCCCCGACAAAGTTTTGAAACACCAGTTGAAAGTTGAAACCTTAAGATTAAGCTCGAAATAAATCAGGAAATAGTATGCTTTTAAAACGTTCAACTACATTCATAGAAATGTGCTATTTTGCAAACGATTAATTAAATATTCCCCAAGATTTCGATTGCTTAGATCGAAGTCCATGGTGATTCAAAGCCGCAATGCATATTATGTTCTCACTCATGAGGCGATGAAACCATCGAAATCGGAACAACATTTGAAGTATACATCCAAAACTTGTCGATAAGCCAAGAGTTCTTCGAATCCAAATTAAAAGGTTCGATGAAAATGAAGCTAGGACCAAGCTTAGTAGGTGCAAGATTTGAATCTGCTGAACCAAAAACATTGTCTGCATCATTTGAAATCTCAAAACTGATTGCAAAATCGAAAAAAAAAAACACATTTGATTGGTGAGACGTTGATAAAGCCATGTTTCCTGGAAGTAACTGAGAATGTTTTAAATGACGATGCTAAGCGAAAAATTTTGAAAATTTATCTTTCGAATAACACTGTCAAGTCGCGAATTGACATGTCGGATGATGTTGAAGAACAGCTTCTGGATAAGTTGAAATATTCTCCAGATTTCGGTGCGCAATGTGATGAATCCACTGATGTGTCCCAGTATTGTCAGCTACTGGTCTTCGTGAGATATTTTGATAAGAGTTGTGATACAATCGAAGAAGAGCTGTTATTTTTACGAAATCTAGAGACAACTTCCAAAGCGTCTAAATCAAAAACACTACGTTCGCAGCGCTTTGCTTCTTTACCAAAATGGGAAGAAGTTATGAATCAACTTAATCAACACATGGCTTTGGCTGCATCACTGGGAGAAAGAAAGAGACAATTATTTGAAGCATCGGAAAATATAGTAGAACAAAAACAAGATTAGGAAGGATAAAGCTTACGGTATCTTTGTCGTGTTCTATTGGAACTTCCGTTCCACAACCCATACCATAAACGTATATAGATACTATCTGCGTATTCTTGGTTTGTAAAAGATGCCATTTCAAACACCGTTTCTAAACAACTATTGCGTAACCTCGGCTTCAAAAACTAAACTGATGAATTGAATTTTGTTTTGTAATCTTTTACACAATTTTTCTTAGGTAAATTTTACAAGTAGGCCTATACATACTCAAACCTAACTATCTCTGGAATTTTAAAGGAAAATAGTATGGGAATTACGATTTTGACAGGTAGTCTAAATGAGCATGCTGTAAAACCTTCGTGAAGCCATACATTATTTTAAAAAAAAATTGTAAAATTATAAATTAGTTAGGAAATCGCACTAATTGCCAACTGTGGTCAGAAAATTAGGTAAAAAACCACATTTTCCTTTTCTACCCGCTGCAAACTTTCCCAAGCATCAAAAAAATTGTAGGTTTTTCAGCATACTTATCATAGTTTTTTTTTTTACAATTGTTACGTTCGTAAGAAAAAATAATAAAACGGTGTGTTTATTATGCAGTTTTTTGTATAGAAGAGCCCTGAAAGTCAAAAATTTGCATGGGCAGATAAATATCTGCAAAGCCAAAAAAGGTATAAATTTTATTTAAACGTAGTTAAAAAGAATATTATTTCTTCCAAAATTGAAGCCCTAAAGTTTATGTAATAAGTATTAGCGAAGCGAAATCAAGGTACACCAAAGTAGGTATTTTCTTAAATTTTCGATATTTGATGTCCACATTGGAGATAGACCCTTGCTGTAGAACGATTGTTTTCATAAATTATACCCAAGAATAAGTTCCCAAATTATTGACGTTCAACTTGGAAACACATATTTTTAAAAAGACGAAAATGTGTGTATTATTTTATGATACCCTTCGGCTGAAAATGATACCCAAAAATTTCAAATTCTGATACTCTTGAGAATTGGAAAACGACAGCACTGGTCGGGCGCGGTCAGTACTTAGATGGGTGACCACTTTGAAACACCGCGTGTTGTTGACATAGGAGTAGGAGTAGGGGAGTACCGATAAATGAATCGACTCCATGTGGTAACACAATGGACCTTAAGTGTCTATGTAAATTCAACCAGAGTGATGGGGATAACCACCTTAACCTAACCTAACCTAACCTTCATCTGTTAGCACATCTGATGCAACGTAACGAACACAGTCAGGATGCCAGGATGACAGCTATCAAATGTCAAAAGAAACACTACTTTATCTACATTCCTTTTTATGTTTTCGAAATCAGCTGTTTTCTGATTTGACACTTGAAAAGGCGATTGTGGTGTGAAAACAAAAATCTAAGGAATAACAAATTATAAATAAATAGTTTTTTGGTTTTACGTTAAGCTTTTGTTTTGCAATATTTTGCATTCCAATGTCATGTTTCATTTATTTCATTTATAAAGTTCAAGGTTTACAAGTACATACATACATTTATTTCCATTAAAATTTCCTTGTTTTGGTCGCATGTTTTGTGTAATGATCTGTGGTACTTATTCTACGTGTGCCTGAAGTTAGTTCATCATTTGTTTGTTTCTGCACTTTTTAATGTCCAAAGTTTTTGGCAGTGACCAGGTCAACTCTGTGTCAATACCATTCTTTTGAACTTCTGCCGCCTATTCTAGACCCTCCATCTTCAAACTACTCTTGGGGCTAATCTTGAAAAGCGGAGTTATACATTTTGATTCCCTTTACATAACTTTGGCGAGTTTTGACGATACGCGTCGAGTCCAGACTTGAACATTTATACACACTTATCCTTCCCGATTTGTGACAACACTAGAAAAGATTAGAATTCTATACCATTTGCATTGCATTCTGTCGTTTGGTTTTGGCCGAAAATAAGATCGATCCAATGGTGGATGTTATGCCGCACTATTTCTGATTCCATTTGTTTGTTTCTGAACTTTCAACGTTCAAAGTTCTTGGCAGTCAAAAAAAATGCTAGCCAACACCACAGCAAAAGCACCAGATCCGCAACGATTTCCTCGCCGATCTGAAACGTCAAACTTTGCGTGGAGAGATTCGATCCGTTCATTTTCAATGATCAAGTGAAAGGTTGTTCACATTACCGACAAGTGGACGATTTCCTTTTGAACGGATTCAATGATACAGAATTTCGAATTTTCGTGAATCACTCCCTCCGGCGGATTTAATGATAGGCGTGATTATTATTTTTATTATTATTGAAGGGTAAGATGCACCGCGATTTTAAGGTATATTGTGCCCCACCATTCCTGCTGGAACTGGTTAGAGAGAGCTTAGCTCACACCCAGCCCAGGTGAGAATTTCATAGGTCATATAACCCCATCCAGATAAATTTCCCTGAGTAATCGCGGTAGCAGATTGGGTGCTGTGAGTTGTAGATCTTCTTCAACTTCAACCTTTTCTAGGTTAATGCGCCATATTCCGCCTGTATATGTTCTGGAGTTTCACTGGACTCATTGCACAATCTGCATGAATCTTCATCTGATGAACATCTGATGTCGCGTAAGGAACACAGTCAAGACGCCTGGACTAATGCAAGCTTTGGCTTAACTTGTAATGAATGATCTCACGATGAGAAATATTTTAGACAGAAGATAAAAAAAGTTTAGAAGTACAGTCAACCCTCGTATAACGCGGTAGCTAGGTTCCCGAGTAACAGCACGTTATACAAAATCGCGTAATACGATACTTGAGCCACAAACTAAAGCTGGGGTGGTAACGTTGTCCACAGAGAAAAAATGCATCTTAAATTGCTCCATTGTTTTTAGAAAATTAGCTGAGCTATAGTTTTAGTAGGAAAACGCTAAACAAATGATAAAAACAATTTAAAAAAAGAAGATTGCCATTTTTTTTGGAAATTAAAATTCACGTTTCATACATATTGGATATGCTTTTTAATTTAAAAAAAACATCCGTTACACTAGTTTGCTGAACACATCTCTGCAACTCCTTTCGGACGAATATGGAGCTAAAAAACGTTGCAAATGGCTTTTAATCTGAAGCGTTCCATAAAGGAATGAATACCTGCGAATAGAGTTGTGTCGTTCCGGACATGTATAGTTCCAGGAACTAGTTCCTCTGTCGGAACTAGTTCCTTTCGTTCCACAAAGTGAACTTAAACATGTCCATAGTTCCAGGTCCAACTTCAATAACAACACTGAAAGCGAACATGTCTCAGTGTTCAAAGAAAAATCAAATATGTGAACAAACTCATACATACATACCAAAGCAATAGCAAAGCTCGCACGATAATAAACAAGAACCAGTTTATGCACACTGATATGTAGTAAAAGGGGTGACGAATAATATCCGAAAATATTTGTAAGACAGTATAGGTAGCTCATGAAGGAACGAACGAACGAACAGACAAGAACGATTATCGTATACATAAATCGGTCTCTTTTCTTAATAGTTCCTTTAGCTCCATGGACACGATAGTTCCATGGACATGTTAGTTCCATAGGACATGATTGGAGCTGATAGTTCCATGGACATGTTAGTTCCAGTTCTTTTCTTCGTAGTTCCGTGCGTATTATGTTCGTATTCGTAGTTCACTTAGTTCCATACTCCATAGTTCTTTTTTTTTTGTAGTTCCGTAGGAAAGAGTATTTTCATTTGAATGTCTTGTATTCTTCTGTTGGCTAGTGGAAGTAAAAATTGGATTGTTGATACATAAATGGTAATTTTACATTTGCGTTTGGTTTTTTTTGATTTGAAATAGATTTTGAGTTGCATGTTTTGTTTTTACATGATCAAAACAAAATTATTTCTGCTTTTTTCTCCACATTGAAATGTATTTTTTGTTATCTTTTTTTATAATTATTTGTCTGATATTTTTTCAAATAAATAATACTTAAAGTTTTTTAATTTTGCTTACTGGTTCTGGGTCAAGAACTTTCCATAGTTCCGAACTTAATTATGGAACTTAATCGTTCCAGGAACTAGTTCCGATGAGAAAAAGAATCGTTCCAGGTTCGTTCCGCCGTTGGAACTGTTTTGCGCAACTCTACCTGCGAAGTAATTCTCCAAACTAGCAGCCTCCGACCATAAAAAATCATTAATCATCTCTCGATAGCACAATTCATTCACCGTAACTGTTGATCCAACCTCATTTTCGAAAAAGTAAGGTCCAATGACCCCACCGGACCATAAACCGCACCAAACAGTCACACGTTGAGGATGGAGAGGCTTCTCAACAATAACTCTTGGGTTTCCCGAGCCCCAGAGGCGACAATTTAGCTTGTTGACGTAGCCAACGAGGTGGAAATGGGCCTCATCAGTCAAGATGATTTTTCGATGGAATTCCGGATCATTTTCATGCATTTCAAGGACCCAATCAGCAAAGACACGACGTTGTTGATGATCGGCCGGCTTGAGTTCTTGTGTTAACTGAACTTTATAAGCCTTAAGACCCAAGTCTTTATGCAAAATACGGTGTAATGACGTTTGTGGAATGCCCAATACCAAAGAACGACGAGGAATGGACAAACCTGAATTTTCTTCAACACTTCGGGCTACAGCAGCAATATTCTCAGTTGTTCTTGAGCGACGTGCACGGGTTTTATTCTTCACATCACTAACTTGTCCCAACAGCTCGAATTTTTCCACCAATTTCTGTGTTGCAGTCCGACCAAAAAATGCTTTAGTTTTGCGAACTGTGACTGCAAGATTTTCACAATTTTTGTAGTGAATTTTAATAATTTCAATGCGTTGTTGAAGCGTGTATCGTTTCATTTTTAGTAATGTCGTAGTTTCTACTTGTCAAATGTTAAAGAATAAAAGCTTCAAAAGTGACAGCTACCGAAATAGCGGGCCATTCACAATAACACCTCTCATTGGAAAACCCTATAGAAAGGTTTGCCGCAATTCATAAATCACGTTGTGAAAGTACCGCGTTATACGAGGGTTGACTGTACTTACCTATCGAAATGTGGATAAAATAAAATAAAAAGTTTCTGGAAAATGTTGGGTTGGCAAAAATTTAATTTTTTGAAAATCTTCTTTTTTATACTAACAATAAAAACAATTAATAAACCATTTTGTTTGATCACTCTCACAGTTATGTATATGACAATCTGATCCAATTATGACTTTGATTTGGTCAGCATCAATTTCAATTGGTCTACCAGAAGTTTGGTCATCTTTGAGTAAAAAATCTTCAGAAAGGAATTTCTTCAACCAATTCTGACAAGTCCGTTCTGTTAAGCATTCAACAACGTTAACTTCACATACTTATCTCCTTGTTAACCTCAGCAGCTTTTTTGCTTTTACGGAAATAAAAAAGCAAAATGTGTCGAAAATGTTCGGTTTTTGCACTCCATGGTAAAATTGACAGTGTACTAACAGGCGTGAACAAAATTAAGCTCGATTTGCTTCTAAAGCTTAAAGTGACAGCTATCAAATGTCAAAAGAAACAAAAAACATAACATTGAGAATACCGAGAATCAAACAAACATAATGGCATCTGTTTGTAAAAACCGTAATTACTTTCTTGCCAACCTGTATAGGTAGTTAAACCTCCCTTAGGCGGACAGTGACGGTGATTATATTTGTGCCCGCCTAAAGTTGGCTTTACACTATCGTTCTATTACCCGGTGTAAAAGAAATCGTATTATGTGAATGCTTCTTCGTTGTACGCTGTATGTTAACCGAGCAGTATACAACGAACGACGAGGAAGAACTATTCCACAGTGGACAACATCTTTACTCTTTCAAGTATTGCTAGGGGTTATCTGAACAAGGGTAAAAAAAACTATACGCATTTTTTGTGGACTTCAAAGCGGCGTTTGACTCCATTCACAAAAAGTCCCTCTTCTATAGATTAAGTAACCTTGGCGTTTCAACAAAAGCCCTTAAAATCGTGCAAAGCCTTTACGAAAAGGGATGGAAAAGATGGCTGAGTTCCAAAACATCAAAAAAATGCGCATCGTGAATGCATCACTACCATTGTGATGCGATGTTACGATGCTTTCATTTTGCGATGCTTTGATGATGCGATGAACTGTTTGACGTTTAGGAACGATTTTTTTTTTTTTTGTATTTGAAAAAAAGTTTACCGGTCATTTTAAGCCGCGAAAATGTCGAAACAATTGGAAAAAACTATTCTCTTTAATACGATTATTAATAATTGTGGTTCATACAATGGCATACCATACAAACATATTTTAAATACGAAAAAAAACCAATTGCATCGTAAAATATGCCTACTTTCATCAGTAGTTAACAAAAGGAGAAACATACCAAAAAGCAAGCAGTTTTAGGATGCTTAGATGGGACCCACTTCAAAATTCCGGCACCGAAAGAAGATTCTGGCAGCTATTTTAACAGAAAAGGAACACACTCTATAATCATGCAGGTATGAAAGGTTTCGAATACTGGATCCTAAGTTAATCTGAATTATATTTAATAGGGCGTATGTGACAGCAACCTAAGATTTATAGATGTCTTTGTTGGCTTCCCAGACTCCTGTCACGATGCTGCTGTTTGGCGTGAGAGCCCATTGCGAAAAGCCATAACAAATGGGAAAATACTTTTACCGCCAGAATATCATCTGCTAGGAGTCTTAACCTATCCTCTAGACACATTTCTTCTGGTTCCATATAGAGATAATGGGCACTTGACACCAGAACAGAGGCGGTTCAATTATTGTCATAGCTCCACACGCTTTTTCATTGAACAAGCCTACGGTGTACTGAAGAAAAAGTTCAGAATTCTGAATTTTTAACCTGTGCAAAATGTTTTCATAGCTAAGAAAATCGTAATGGAGTGTGTAATTCTTCATAATTTTATTATATTACATGAAGCTCCAGATTACGTTAATCCGAGCTCATTAGCTTCTCTACTAAAACTTAAAATCTGGAACAGTTTGAATTATTTCGCGTAGGACTTGTCGCCAAATGACAGTTTTCTTTTTCCGTTTGGCCAAAAACTCTGCCACGAATTGCAGTCTTGTTAAAATTAATACTTTTATCAATTCATTTGTCCATTTTTTTTTTCCTGCAAATCAAATTCAAAATCCAATTATTAACAATAAATAATTTAAAACAATAATTGCTTACGACTCTGGCGAAGACACTTCCATGTCCATTTTGGCGGAAAACAAAGCTGAAATGACATTTGCATCACATCAGTTCACGATGCGTTGTTTGCTTTTGTTTGCGCAGTGGATGCATTCACAATATGTTTTGGAACTGTATATATTGCATCACCGTAATCTAATGATGTTTTGGAACGCTTGACATTGCAGTGCTGCGGCAGCACTGCGTTTTGGAATTCAGCTGATGTTTCAGACTGGTTTGAGTCGCTGATAGGTGTTTGTCAGTGTGAAGAAGATATTTTATTAAACAAATCTTTAGACTGCCGGAAAATACCCGCGACTACATGCTACACCTAGAAACCGGACTGCCACCATTGTATATTTATACATTAATGCCCCTATAATGCAAGACAACTTTGGTTGAGTTGAGTTGTAATTTAACTTAGGTAATAGGGGGGTGAATATTTTCTAACAGATATGCGTGTCCGCGTCCAATCAAAGGAGTGTCCGGTTAACGGAACGTAAGATGTGTGCAATCTGAAACATAAAATCTTGGTTAGGAAAATTTGTCCGTCTAAAGGATCGGTCCGTCCAAGGTAGCTGTCCGTAATGGGAGCTTATTTCTGAAACATTTTCATATAAATTTTAGCTTCCCACAGAAATTGTTTTTCTCTATCTACCCCTCCAATATTATGACTTACACATACAGTAACGGTACCCCTTGAGTTTTAAGATCACGGTTGTATCTTGTGGTAATCTATATATGTATTGCTCATGAATTCCTATACCAAAATACGTTTGATTTATCGGACAATTTGACATGTAAAAAATGTTGTTTTTAGTAAGTACCCAATTTGTTAAGTGCCGCACTAATGTATTTGCATACTACACATGTTATACATTGGTACGTCCTTATTTTTCTAAAACTCATTGTTTGAGTTTGAATCAATTTCGTAACCTTCACCCTATTGGCATAGGATATACAGAAACTCAAATAAATCATTAAAAATTCAAATGGAAAGACCAGATAAAACAATCTGCACGCAAGATAAATCAAAACAGAGCACTTTAACCTTTTTCCGTTCTTTGATTGTTATTTGCTTGTAGCACGCTTAGGCCATCCCTTTCGCAGTTGTTCGACTGACAGAGAGGGAAGTAAATAGTTTTAAAATTTTCAAGTTCCAGGTTTCCACACATTATTCATCAAACTGCTACGTTGCATGCTAATTGTAATTTTCTCACCATAAACGCGAGACAAAGTGAAACAAACAACAACAAAAAAACCTTAAACTGTAGCAAAAGTGTTTACGGTGCTAACCTTGAGATGTGATGGTTTAGTAGTAGATACATAGGTAGGTAGGTATACGTAATTAGTTTGTTAGGTCGTGTGTACGTACAGCACACCTGTAGCGATCTACTTTTTGTTTTTTTTTATATTTTTTTTTTCGCTTTAGGTCCATTGAATTCTTTTACAATGGAACATTTCCGTTTGCGAAAATGATCGCAACCCAACACCCAGATAATTGAGAAAATTAGTTAATGGATGATGACTTGGAAAACGTAGTATGGGGCAGTAAACAAAAATTCTACAGTTGAGACCTGTCGGATGGGCTTAATTTGATTTGACAATGAGCAACAACAACCACAACGTCGATGTAATTTGTCGGGACGACGGACGGATCGATTATGTAATGGAAGACAAATGGCTTTTTCTATGTGTTTTGGTTTGTCATCCGATACCAAAACTCATCTACACTCTACAGGCCTAAAAGAGAAGGGGACAATAGCTTGAGTTTCTTTTTTATGTAAATCATGTAATCATCAGACATTAAGTAGACATCTTCCTTATTTGCTTCGTAAGTCGATTGGGGGTATTTAGGGATGTAAAAGACATAATAACATTTTTAGGGTACTTAAATTTAAGTCCCACATTTTGACACCTCCATGATTTCTCCATGATTTCTATATGGTTCTATAGAAATGGAAGTGAATGAGAATGTTTTTTTTTTCATCCGCTTATACATAGTTTAAAAGAACAGAAGCGGCCAGAACTAATAAATTAAGGAATAATAACATTGTACCTACATACTTCTTTTTTTTATTACCCATTGATATCAAAATGGGAATACTGTTGAAGAACAAAGGGAAGTCTACTGCTACACTTAGGATTTGAGAAAGTCATTAACAAATACCACAGCAAGCTTATGACAAATGATGGATGGTAATGGCTTGACAGGGTCATGATTTTGCACGCGATTTTATATGCACATGTACATACTCGTATGTAGAACTAAGTCAATCGTATTCTTATCGATTTTCAGTAGCAAAACATATTTACGTTTGCAGGTCTATTCTTTGTCTCGTTTATTTCTCTCTGTCATATCGATTAGTTTATATACTCGTATGAGGAGACGCGCTATCGTGTGCGATTACTAGTAATATTTTGCAGGAACCCCTTACCTCAAACAGTTCTGTCAGGTTATTTCTTCGATTTCTCTAAGTGTGCATATTTTAGCACTTTCTTGCACCCAAACGACAGGTTTTGAACTTTGAGAGATGAAAATATTTCTTTTTGCATAAACGCCGTGGCTTAGTGTTTAGTGTGTTGGACTACTACGCATGCTAGACTGGGTTCAATCAAAACTGTAGATTTCTTTTCGTTGAAAAATATAACACGCACGTTGCGAGAATTTAGGCTCAGTTTTACATAATATACATACATATTATGTATGTTTGACCGCTGACGCCTAATATTTTAGATCTTTATCCGGAAGGATGTAGCTACCTAACTGGCTATTTATGTAATGTACTCAAATCCAGCTCTTTTGGTCGACTGAGTTGGCAGGAACGGCGAACGCAGTGACTCTAATTTGATTTTTCAGTGTACCTTCTTGATCTACGTATACTGGGCAGAGCTTGAAAGAACGTTTTGGATCACTAACTTGCATTAATGTAAATCCATGGCCTACTTATCGTAAACCGGATGGTATGGTGTGTACGTCTTCTTACTCCTGATTGCACCGATACGATTGAGGTCACCAACACCAGCGGGAGAGAAACATGTTTTTTTAGCAACATACTTTTATAGTTAGAAAAAGTCAAAGTGTTCCCAAAAAGTACCTAAATCGTAGGTTTTGGGAAAGTTTTGTACTAAAACTGGAATAATGTATTTCCGTTTTATGTTGGAGTTTATGGTGAGTAATGAGGTTTGCAGTTTTGTTTTATTAATCTCTACATCGTGATGTATGGCGTAGTTGTCTGGTGGACCGCACTCAACAAAGCTATACATCGCGACAGCCTGGGGAAGGTACAAAGATTAGCATGTCTGTGCATTATTGGTGCGTTAAGTTCAACACTCTCTGCAGCATTAAATATCCTACTGTACCTCCCACCCCTGCATATAACTGGCAAGGAAATGGCAGCCAGTGCTGCCATAAGACTCAAAACCGTCTCACAGTGGTCAAGTAATTATACTGGCCACTCCAGAATACTAGACAACTTATCTCTGCCCGGGAACATAGGCTACACTGTTCCAAAGCCCAATTCTGATAAAAACTTTACAGTCACTATTCCGGATAGATCCTTTTGGGATGACTTAGGTGCTATAACAGACAATACACTTCTACACTGATGGCTCTAAAACCAATGATGGTGTAGGAGGAAGTGTTTTCTCAGACAAATTAAAACTGTAGCGTGTTTCAAGCGGAGATTATGGCGATTTCGGAAGAATTTTCTCGGATAGTCAGGTAGCATTGAAATCTTTGGAATCAGTTTCATCGATTTCTAAGACCACCTCCAACTGCCGTTCATCTCTCATAGAGATGGCTAAGCAGTTTAACATTCACCTCTCTTCCGGGGCACAGTGACATTCCAGGAAACTGTAAAGCTGACGAGCTCGCTAAACTAGGAACAACAATACCCATTCTACCCGATAAGGAAAATATAGATATGCCACTCGCTACTTATAAGCTAGCACTCAAACTTGACACAGTCAATAAAACCAACGCTAGATGGGAAGGTGGTACCACCTGCCTTGCTACAAAGCAAATCTGGCCTAGATTAGATCTAAACCGCTCTAGATACCTTTTGTCACTTAAAAGACTACATATTAGTACGATTATCGGTGTCATTACAGGACACTGCCTTATAGGCAAACACGCTACTAGACTTGGCGTCATCTCGAATGACTTCTGCAGAAGCTTTAGGAATGAGGATGAGGAAGAAAATCCAACACATCTCCTCTGCTCATTCTCGTAGTAGAAAACTACACCTTGGAGAATACTTCTTCGAAGATCTAGGTGATCTAACACAAAAAGACGTAAATAGCCTTCTTTGCTTTGTACAAAACTCCAAGTGGTTCTCTTGAGTGGCGAGGTAAATATCCCCAAGATCTTTGGTATCACAATGGGCCTCTATAGGCCTAAGTGTGCTGGTACTTGTTACCGTCAGCCACTGCTACCTAACCTATCCTAATCTCTACATCGGTGTATGCCTTGAGTAATCAATATCCAATATCGACCATAACCGGGTGTGATAGAATTTTGTTCATTTAAGTACTACCCAGATCAATAAAACGTATGATTATGGAAAAAATGGTTTGTGTGTACATTACACCACTCAATAAACCATCTTTTATGGCAACTGAGACATCATTCCTATTTTTAAATAAAAATTAAGATTGTACATAACACAATTGAATTTATGAAGTCTTATCGCATATCATAAAAAGAAAACAATAGCGTTGTAAATCGTTGTTCAAGAATTTATCAACATAAGTGCTTAAGAAAAGAATGTTTGCAATTTTAATCTATTTTTCATTTTCAGTTTCTTTGTTAGCATGAACTATTTATCTAAAGTCAGGGCAACAACATACTCATATCAGAATTGTATGCTCAAATGGCTGTAAGTTATCACAATTGTCACTCTAATAAGCTCTGAACAATGCGCATAGTTAAATTGCTGTAAAACCGCGAATGATTTCTCATCCAATTACCCTCAATTTTAACCTTCTTCGCGCGGATTATACTTAATCAACTTAAATACGTCTAAAGGTCATGGAACTTCAGACAAAAACCAGTTGCCCATGGCTGATTCAGAGCAAATATTCTCAACATAGAAACAACGATATTTTGCAGGGAGTTTGCGTGCACATTAGTATTTTGCTTTGTTTTTGAAAGAAAAAAAAACGGTTTTCATGTCTAAATAGCACAGCGAATTTGATTAATTGACTTTGAATATCCGCTAGCAGAAGACGCAGTGAGAAAGTTCAAGTTCTAACTATAGGATGGCTTGTAGATAATTTCATTTGAATTCTGGTACATAATCATTTCCGATTACCGAAAGTTTGATTGGGCTTCGGCAAGCATCTTCAGAAACTCCAAGACCATAACCCAGTTTAACCATCGCTCAAGCATCAGTCCAAAAGGACTTTTCTATTTTTTTTACTTTGGCTGGCGCTACAGTCCCGGATGAACCTGGGTCACAACCAACAAGCCTATGAAACCTTGATCCTAGCTGCCTTCGTTCTCGGACATCAAATTTATCGATATCCATATAAACTTATGCGCACCCCTAACACAAATTTTTTGAACCTAGCTAAAGCCATCTTAGGCAACAATTTAAATCCAACTTCATTCATACTCCGCTAAAAGCAGAAATCACTCGAAGCATTTTCATTCATTAATTTCAGACACTGTTCATTTATTTAGTTGGACCTGCTCTTGCTTTTAATACGGCTGCACATCTACGATTCATTGACTCAGACAGGTTTTTCCATGTGGAAGCAGGTATGCTGTTCCAGGTCCGGATTAGTAATTTTCTTTTCGATTTCAATTGACTCTGGGCGCTCCTCTGCAATCTTACGTTTCATGATTGACCAGATATTCTCAATTGGATTGCGATCTGGGCTATAGGGAGGCCAACTTAGCTCATCAAAATTGTTTTCTCCGAAGTATACAGTTTATAGTCTTCCAATAAAAACAAAAAACATATTTACATTATCCTTTTCAAAAATGAATCTGTAATGCCCGTTTTCACAGTGCGAGCTTAAGTGTTGGATTAGTTAGGTGTAGGATTGAACAAATCCATCACTTAAGAAGTTTTCGTTCCCACAGTCACCACTTAAGTGTGGTATATTTAAGTCATGGATTGAGTATCATTGTGAACCATTAATGGAAAAGAGTAATTGTGAATGAACACAAAATGACAAACGAAATTTAGTACACTTACGGCAACAATTTACTCTCTGGATCGATACTCAAGCCGTGGAAGTCGGTGGCTTAAGTTATGACACTACTTAAGTGCAGGATTACGTTGAGCCTGCACTGTGGGAACGCAATTCGTGGTAATCCTGAGATTATCGTTGGATCGACACTTAAGCTCGCACTGTGAAAACGGGCATAAGTGTCACTACAAAGCTCTAGCGCGGACCATGCTACATTTTCTATCTCCAGAGAAGCATCCCCTGGCCATCAGACCTCCAATTTTAAGCGGGATCCGTAAGAGGCATTCAGGGTTCAGTATTTCCTTTGATAGTCTTCGCACAACAATACTCCCATCTCCATTATGCAGCTAAAACTTGGATTCGTCGGAAAAGATAGCATTGTTCCACATGTCTTAAGTCCAATTATGGTGCTCTTGAGCCGATATTCTCTGACTCTCAGACTGATTGGAAAATCCGGCTTCAGTACTGACTTCAGTGGTATAAGTCCAGCTTTTTCGAGCCTTTTTCTCACTGAGCCTGCTGAAGTTATTTTTCGTGTAGCTCGAATAGATCATTTTTAATACTGAAGTCTTGAACTGATACCGACGGTTTTGAAACACCAACAAACGAACTTCAACTTCTTGTTTGGCCTTCCTGAGGCTTTCTTTTTGCTGTTAGTCGCTGGCTTTTTAAAATCCCATACCACAGTTCGTTGAGCACCATGCCCAATTCACAATGTCGCGTTCGGGCGCCCTCGCGTTGACAGATAAAGTAGGAAAAAATGCAAACATATGGGGTGCTCTTAAATGTGACTTCAGGCGTTATATCGTAGATATCGTAAAGTTCTGGGCAACGGCCGAGTAGAACTACTTTCTGCTAGGGTCTGCGTTGTGACAACTCACAGCTGTTGTTGACATTATACTATTCGATGGCCTGTTCGATTAAAGTACAATTTTTTAACATTTAATATGTGTAAAAGATTTAAGTGGCTAAATTAATTTTTTTCAACACAAAATAATTGTGTGGGGTCTTTTTTTTAATTTACATATTCGCACAATCTTGTTTGCAAAGTTATTTCTCACACTTTGTGTTTTTTAATAAAACAATAAAAATTAAAAGAAATACATTTCAAATCTTCTTTCTATCATAAATTCGTGAATAGGAGATTTGAGGAAACAGAATATATATGTCATACTCCTAACCTATGAACGCCTGAAGCTTGAAGCGGTATTTAGTTTTGCATATTTCGACTTCGTATGTTGGAAAAAAGTTATCGTAAATTCGATATAAAGCCCATTAACGCGAGAACGCCCAAACGCGACATTGTAAATTGGGCTTTAATCTTTCAGACGGGTTGAAAAATTAAGATGTGACAGACACAAAATACGAGTATAAGATTTGCACTCCAAACTGATTTTTGCCTTTTTTAGGGTTCCGTACCCATATGGTAATACGGAACCATTATAAGTTCGCTATAACTCAAAAATGTCTGTCACGATAAAACCATCAAGAACTGTTCTTCCTAGAAACTTGAAATTTGGCACACCTATACATTACGGTGGTCCACATGCATGCACAACATATTACCCAAAAATATTCTGAAACAACTATACAGGGTGGGTAAAATGTAATCCCAAAAAAAAATTCTGAAAAATAAATCATGTGGAGCTCGAAACAAAGATTCTAAAAATGTATTTCTTTATTTTTTCTGTTCGAAAGCTTGGGAGCTATTGCCAAGAATGTGTAAAAAATATCATTTCAAAAGCCCCCTTCTGTTCTCGGAAACTACTGAAGTCAAAAATATGAAAAAATCATAGGTTGTATGTAGATGATTAACTATATTTTTAACTATATTAACTATATATAACTATATTTTTAAACAAAACTTTAGCGAACCTCGTAAGTTGTATTGTTTTTGAGAAATTCACGTCGAAAAATTCAATTTAATGTCGAAAAATGCAATTTTATGTCGAAAAATTCAATTTTATGTCGAAAAAATCAATTTTTTGTCAAAAAATTCAATTTATCAATTGGTTGACTCGTAAACTATATTGGACTAAGTATAAGTTGGACATCCAACTCTTTCAGCAATAGCCCTTAAAGATAAATAAAATTATGTAGGGCATTAATTACATTTTTTTCCTCTCTATTTAACTGACGACTTTTGCCCACAATTTAAGCTTGACCGTACTTCCTTAAACCTGAAAGGGAAATAAGACAAATCATCGCGCTTTTGAGTAATCACAATGATAATGGAAACATTTAACAGCTTTTTGAATAGAAAAAAGTACTCTTTACTTTTTCCTGAAGTGAATAAGGAGAGCACAACTGACCACTTTTAAGATCTTTAGAAGGTGTTAACTTTTATCTGGCCACTACGGTATATATAATATTTGAACACGATTGTGCAGTAAAACATCGCAGCTCTCATAAATTCCAAGAACTGCCACCCGAAAGAGTAAGAAAAGTTTGGAGCTTAAATGTTCGAACTTTACTGTACATCCACAAGGCCACGCAGCCCGTAATAGAGTAGCGTTTCATCGTAATGCCCGAGCTGTCATGTGCTTGACTGAATTTTCCTCTTTCCTTTGTTTTGGCCTACTTAATTTATAGTTCTGTTACCCAACTTATAAAACCTTTTTCTGCTATGAAATATTGAAGAAACTAGCACCTCAAGCAAGTGTAGCTACACATTGAAGTGACGGTTTTTGAGTTTTCGAGATAACGTATGTGACACAAATAGCACAAATTAATATTTTATACAAGGCAAACCGCAAGAGATCGATTACAATCACGAATATTTTTGTAAGGGTCTAATCCAATGGCTGGTGCCTTTCCCAGCAAACTACATTGACCTACATACCAAACATAACATTAGGCTCCATTTATTATATTTCTCAGGCAATTAATTGCAGACGACGAAAAGGAAACAAATTCCGTAGATCGAACATATTACTTAATGAATACCATATAATCATAAATTGCAATTAATTAAAATAAATGTTGCCCCTAAATCTGAATAGTAAATATCCATTAAAATTACCGCTAAACACGAAACGAAAAATCATATCGTCTTAGGGTGTGGGCCACATTAGAAAAGTCTACCGAGTGTTGGAAGTGGATATTCATTTTAACTATAAAGCCCGCCGAGCGTCTATTAATCTCTTAAAGTCTTCAAAGAGGATACATTTTAGCGTCTCTTTCCCGTGTCTGTTAGAATATTCCGCCGGTGAAATAGTGCTCATATTCTCTGAATAACGGTCATTACGAGTACCTACTCTTGTGACATTTTAATATCGATCTAGTTAGCTCATCGACATCTCATCTGGACGGTCACAATAGCCAGCCACATATGGCGGGTAATCGAATTTCTGTAAATTCATCAATTCACTACGTCAATCGTTCAAAATTAGTTTGTCGGCCTTCAATTGGCAACAGATACTGAATAGAGATACATGTACATTCATTGCGAATGTGATTTAATATCCACCAAGCTAATGTGCTCTTTAAATACACATTTGTCCACTTTGAGAGGGATTTACGCAAACATCGTGAATGAATGTTATGATTGATTGCGATGGTGCGTGCCTGTGTTCAAGGTCTTTAGAACTTGGAGAAGTTTTTATTAAGCGATTTCTAATTTTTTTTTAAGACCTATAACTTCCATTATATGTTAGTGTTAAGAAGACGAATTGGATATTCACAGCAATTCTTACAAATATGATCGTATTTATTTGAATAGACACGCCTAAACGACGTGTTTTTTTAAAGAGAATGCATTAGAAAGAAAAAAAATCAAGAAAATTGCCATTTATGCTAAATCAACAATATACGATATTAACGTCTGGGTCAGGTTCAATGATGTTTTTGGATAATCACGTTAAATTTACATCAATTTTGTTTTTTTATTTCACACCTGATATCTTGCATAAATTCTTGTCATATAAACCTTTTTTTTAAAAAAGAGAAAAAACTTCCAACGGCGCGCAGCGCACAGTATCTCATTTTGACCTTGTTGCTTGCAACAACCATAACTCTTGAATAACATAATTTTTCTCTGCTTAAAGGAAATTCCCAGGGCATAAGTGAATTTTGGGAAAAATACTTTACAGGGAGGTTATTTCAGAATTGTCTGTTGAAATAAGACTCTCTCACCACAGCTACAGGGGAAAAACATAATACAGTGAACTCTCTCATAACCGGACACTGACGGTACCGAGAAATTTGTCCAGTTATAAGAGGTGTCCGGTTATGGGGGAAAAATAAATTGACATCCTTTAAAAAATAAACACAATAGGCATATGATATTAATTTTATTTTGTAAAGGAATTCATTTTAATGTGATAAACACAAACTACGAAAATTACCGAAAAATACTAATTTCTGTCTATGGCAATAGGGGGGTGCACGCGATCCAACATTTGTGACAGACTTGGTCGGACGGATGTCTGACAGACTGATGTTGTATGCGTTCACATTATCCAACATGTTGTCCAAATTCACTTTGCAAGTGGATTTGAAAGATTTCGGATGTACTGAGAGCAGCACTTATGATTGAAAAAAATTAAGAAGAAGAAAGAAAAAGGAAGCGAATTTGGGTGAAATACATTTTAGAAATTAAACTTGCTCTAAGTCGGACATACAAGCGTACACATCAGATATGTCCGTCCAACCACAACCACCAAAATATCAAAAAAAAAAAAAAAAAAAAAAAAAAAAATTGAAAACCATCCGACATGTCTGTCCGACCGTCGCACAGTGGGTGAAATCACAAATCTAGGAGGAAATAAGTCAGCTTCCATCGCATTGTTCATTTCGTTGCATCTACGTGGTATTTTTTGGTCTCAATCGATTGATCATGAAAATATCTTTTACCCAGCTCAAGAATTCATTAAAAATTTAATTTTTAATTTATTTAAATTTAAATTTAAATTTTTATTTACTTTTTGTATGTATAACAAAAAAAAAAATCATAAAATATTCTGTAACAAGAATTAGATTTCTCGGTCATTAATTGCAGTTCAGAAAAAGACGTCTTCAGACATTTCGTCCTCTTCTTCGTCTTTTTCAACATCTTCGACTCCTTCGTTTCCTTCATCTTCTTCTCTCTATTCATCTCCTTACGTTTCATTAGCGTAAGTGCTTGTCTTGCTGTCATTTGCTGGATCAGACAGAAAACTAAGCACATCTTCACTGAGAGGCTGTTTGTTGCTTTTTTAAAGAGAAACAGTTCTGGAAATTGAAGAAATAATCGGAAGCAACAAATAAGGCATTCAACATATCACCATGGTTTTTGAATGTTTTGCACGATTGCCAACCTCCAAAAAATCGTCTCGAGGACGTCGAAGTCCTGACTGTCCTGCTTCTGTATTATAAAGTGCTGTTTTGAATTGAGGCAATATAAATATCTAACCACCTTTAATTCTGAGCTTTAAACAAATCCGCTCTTCGTCTACCTTAAATCCACCTTTCATTGAACTAAGAGGTGATGTTTCGCAAAATTTGTTTTGTTTTCTTGCAATGCTCTTCATTACTACTATTATTTTAAAGTTTTATGAAATACATAACTTATAACAGATGCAGTCCTTTCTTTTTTGGCATCCTCTTTTCGCCAAACCTCAAAAAGCTCCTTTTTAAAAATCGACATGGCACCTTAAGAAACGAAACAAAATCTGGAGTAGCAAATAGTTGCAATTTATTTCTTCAAAAACCCACTCAGCATAAAATAGTTCATCATCTAGATAAAACCAATGAGCGGTAGTTTGCGAATGAAATATTTAAAAGTCCACAAAAACATTGAATATCTGTTTTTTTGGGTGATTTTTTTTCAATTTGCGCCACTTAAAAGCTATGTTTGTAAATAAAAGTAGGTAATTAGGACTGATCTATATTACTTTAATGAATACCTATGTCAGTATATAAAAACAAATAAAAAAAACGCTTGCACTTTGTTCAAACTGGATGGTTTATGTGACCACCTACGCGTCGAAATAAATATTAAAATAAAGCGAAAATATCACGATCACCAAGTGGCGAAACTTCATAGTACGGCTGTTTGTCAATCAGTACAGTTATTTTTGATTAAACTAGAAACTAAAGCATAAAAATGTAAGCGAAAATTTGGAATTTGTGATTATAAATTTTGGGACTTATTTCCCGCTAGATTGATCATTTCACCCACTGTGCGTCGTTTCTTGCGTTATAATTTTCCGATTTGGTCGGACAGACCAAGACTGTGCCCACTCCGGTTAATATTTTTCATTTTCCATTCGCGATGTGCACGGTTCTTAAATTTTTAGTAAATCGACATAAGAAAACAAAAAATTTAGTATAGCAGTCCACATTAGTGTTGTTCTACTAAAGAAAGAATTTACTATACGCGTTCCTTCAGTAATTCATAGTATACGCCTAAGGTTAGGCTCGATGGTAAACTGATATGCATTAATTTCGAGATGCCTACCTTTGGAAGAATACAAGTATCTATTTTGTTGAAACACTGTTTACAAAAAAGATCCAGTCAAGTTCAAGTCGTACTTGCGCAATAAGTGTTCCGTACCAGCAGTTATTTTTACATACATACATACATATGTACAGGAAATCATCAAGATTCCTTTATGTTGATTAACATTAATGGTTTAAGTATAAGCTCAATTGCTGATTTTGGGGCATAATTCTAGGATCAACCATTAAATTTAATTTCCCTATACCTATCCGCTTTTAAAGGGTGATTTTTTAGCTGGTTTGGTTTTGGCAACACTGGTTTTGACAGCTGACGTGTGTTTAGTACCTTGTGTCACTGTTAAACAGCTTCAGTTTGGTTTGCAATTTAACCATGGATCGTCTTACAAATGAACAACGCTTGCAAATTATTGAATTTTACTATCAAAATTCGTGCTCGGTTCGAAATGTTCATCGCGCGCTGCTTCCATTTTATGGTCGGCATTCTCGACCTTCTGAGCAGTCTATTCGGAAGATTGTGACCAAATTTCGCACCAAATTTACTTTGTTGGACATTAAACCACCAACACGTTTACGTACTGTGCGTAGTGAAGAAAATATTGCGGCCGTATCAGCTAGTGTGACAGAAGACCGCGAAATGTCGATTCGGCGCCGTTCCCAGCAGTTAGGCCTTTGTTACAGCACTTTTTTTTGCCCGAAATGGAAGTTCTTGACTTGCATGATATGTGGTTTCAACAAGACGGTGCCACATGCCACACAGCACGCGAAACAATGGCGCAATTGCGAGGCGAGTTTGGTGAACAGTTAATTTCACGTTTCGGGCCGGTCAATTGGCCGCCTAGATCGTGCGATTTGACACCATTAGATTATTTTTTGTGGGGGTATGTCAAGGCTAATGTCTATAGGGACAAGCCCGCTTCGATTGACGCACTGGAAGCCAACATCCATGCATTCATTCGTGAGATACCGGCCGATATGTGTGAAAGAGTATGCCAAAATTGGACTCAGCGGATGGGCTACCTGAGACGCAGCCGCGGTCAACATTTGCATGAAATTATCTTTAAACATTAAATTGCAAGGTTCAAACTATCGATTCAAATAAATATTTCATTCATTTTTTCGAATTTTTTGTGTTTTTTTTTTAAAAAAAGTTCTCAACCTCTTAAAAAATCACCCTTTATATGATTGCGATAGGGTTACGTCACTTCCGAATATGTAAGCAGTTGGGTAGTTGAAATAAAATATTTTAGGAGATAAAGTAGGGGGACAGACACTAAAACCAGACTCTGTCTGGAATGAACTTACTTACTTATAATACTTAGATCCTTTAACCCCTCGGTGGGCATAGGGCGTTAACCACACCTGCGCGCCTTCTTGTTCGTACTTCTGCAACGCGTTTGAGCTGACTCCAACTCATTCCTAGAGAGCTTGATTCCTCCTCAACTGTTCTGCGCCAAGTTTGCCTAGGGCGTCCCGCTATTCTGCCTGTTTGGGTGAGCGGATTCCTCTGCATGGGTGTGTCCAATCCACTGCCACTTTCTCCTTCGTATAGTAACGTTTATAGGTTCTTGGTCCGTCCTCCTATAAAGTTGTTCGTTGGAGATCCGGTTTGGCCAAAAAATCCTCAAGATGATTGTTAAACATTTATTTACGAAGACTTGCAGCCTACGCGTGTTTATGGTGTCCACCTTCCAGGTACTGCACCCATACAGCAGTACCGATTCTACGTTAGAGCGGAAGAGTCGCAGCTTGGTTCTTAAGCTAATAAAATTACTTTTCCAGATAATGGATAGCATACCGAACGCAGCCTTAGCCTTCCGGATTCTACTGCATATGTCCAGTTGGGTGCCACCGCGGTTAGCCGAGACCACACTTCCTAAATATAGAAAGTTGTCGACTTTTTCGACTTCCTGTCCGGCAATGTTAAGTTGGACGTTAGTGTTGGAAATGCTAAGGGCTTTTGTTTTGGCCGTCTTTATTTTGAGCCCTACTTTGTTTGCCTCAGTTTCTAGTCTTTGGGCCATTTGGTGAAGGTACATTATCCGATGTGAAATTAGACAAACATCGTCATCGTAGTCTAGGTGTTTAAGGTAAGATGTCATAGTCCAGCGAATCCCATTGTTACCTTCCGTCAATGCTGCACGGGGTACATCGCTGATAACCACCAAGAACAATAGTGGTGAAAGTATGCATCCTTGACGTACTCCACTTTGGACACCTTACCATTGTGTAAGACGTGGCACTTACCGCCCTCATATGTAGCCTTGATAATAGGATAATAGGAATAAGTTTTTCTGGGATGTTTCTCCTCCAGGGATACCATCAATACCGACCGCTTTGTTTTTCTTGACGGACTTGATTGCTGCCATAATTTCTGTTTTGCTGGGAGGTGCCGTGCATATTCGGGAATTTGTTGCTTCGGAATACTCATTCGGATTTGAGATCATATCGCCATCATCTAAGTGATTTAACACTAAAGCGAAATGTTCTCTCCATCTATTGAGCTGTTCCTCGTCCGAAATCAGGCTCTTCACCGGGTGTTGTTTGGAGTTTCGACCACCAATTTTAGGAGATAAAGTAGGGGGACAGGCACTAAAACTAGACTCTGTCTGGAATGAAGTCACTAAACTAAAACAAAATCCTAACCTTGTATTGTCTCAGCGTAGAAATATACGAGGCTTTCTGACTGGACACTGCAAGCTGGGAAAACACCTTAAAAACTGAGACTAGAAGAAAATGAATCCTACATATACATACTGCAACAAAGAGAATGAAGCCCCAGACCACCTTGTAAGAACATGAGAGGCTCTATTCAGACAATGAAAGGACTGCCTGTTGCATAGACACAGAGGAAGTTCCCTTAGTACATTCTTTGAGGATAGTGAAATTCCTCAGAGTAACCGGACTAGTGGAGATTCTCCAGTTGGGGACACAACATACATAGTTGTAGTAGTACATAGATAGATAGATAGATTTTATTTTCGTAATAAACATACATTGGAGTACATAGTAGTTGAAATCTTTATTTAAAAACATAATTTTAAATTTACAATTGGTTAGATTAAGATTAATATGGTTTGGTCAAAATGATATCAACCTTAAATTGTTTTGAATTTAATTGCAGGCATATGAACGTCGATCTTTAGTTTTACCAAAAATTCGAAAATAAATATCACGACTTTTAGTGAAAATCTAATTTCATTCAGCTGATTCTTTGGTGGGGACTCCACGACCGTTATCAAATTGCTAACAACTCACGGAATTACTCCTCCAAACGAAGATGTTACACGTTGCCTCCGAATATGTTCGCGATGTGGGATGAGCCTCTCTTCACTACTAGGGCCAAAAAAACAAATCACTTCTAATTTAACTCCATTTCACTACCAAATACCTTTCCTTCTGCAAAATCAATTAAACGTACAAAATAAATAAAACGGGAAATTAAATACAAAATTAAAATCGTGATTCCACTAGTTCATGACTTGCTTTGAACACACAAATGCGCTCTTTGTGTGTGCAAATGGTGAGCTATGAGGATATGAAACTAGCGGGTCACGTCGGAAATGAACTTAAATTCAATGGGAAAACGTCCCATACATATTTTCTCTTTACTGGGAACGAAAGAAGAACCATGGACATACATGTAGCGAGAATGGTTTTATCCTTAAAATGTCCCCCGCCTGTATCTATGTGAAAAATGGAAAGTGTGAATAAAACAAACAGTTTTAGAAGAATTTCAGAACTTAATAGTTTTTTCAGTTATGTGGCTTATTAAAGTTATGAATGGGAATGAAATGTTCAGTCACTGAAATGTTCAGCGCAGCTCTGACGGCAGTCCTCCATTCATTGTCTATAGTTTGGATGACGCTGCGGCATAATTGCGGCTCAATTTCATTAATCTTGAATGATTATGAACTTATTGGCGTAGGTACACCTTCGCTTTCAAATTTCCCCATAGAACGGTGTCGAATCACATGATCTGGGCGGCCAATTGAGATCATCATTTCGGGAGATAATGCGACCATCGGTCACCGTAGCGCAAGTGGTTAGTGCGTCGGACTACTGAGCCCACGGTCTTGGGTTCGAATCCCGCCGCAAACACCTAAAAGTTTTTCACAGTGCCCACCTCTTTCGAATGTCCGACAAGCATCAACGAGTATCATTTGTCACGATTGAGCTTCTCAACTCGCCGTTCAGAGTCGGCAAAAAACTGTAGGTCCCTTCCATTCGTGCAAAAATATAACACGCACACACAAATGGTTGCGAGAAGCAGACCCAGGTTCACCTCGAGCTGTAGCGCCAACTAAGTAGGTAAGTAATGCGACCATCTAACTTTTGCGCAGAGAAAAGTAATTGTTTCGTTGGGTGTATTGCAAGTGGCACCATCCTGTTAGAAGTTAGAACAACATATTTTCCACATCCATAGCCTCTAATAGCGGTCACAAAAAATACGTTATTATGGCGCAATAGCGTAGCCATTCCGGTAACAGCTTGACCGGCTTCGTTTTCGAAAAAGTACGGCCCGATGACTTCGCTGCATGAGTTGAAAGTGTGACTCATCGCAGAAGATGATTTTCTGCGTAGAGCTGGCATCCTTCGAAGTTTGCTCACGCATCCATTCGGCGTATTGGCGATGCTTCAAATGCCATGTGGGCTTCAGTTCCTGAGTTAATTGAACCTTGCAAGCGTGCAAATTCAAGTTCTTTGTAAAAATTCACTACAAATAGCTCCGTGAGATGTGCCGTTCCTGAGCGCGATGGAGAATAGAGATGGATGGAGTCTCGGCCACACGATCGCGTACAGCTGCAATGTTTTCGATGTACGAAAACGCACTGGTGCAGTCAGTTGATTCATTTACTATCGATCTGGTTGTCTCGAATTTATGAACGATATTAAAAATGTCAAAACAGGAAGCAGAAACCATTTGACGTTTAGACGTATTTCCCTATCGGAATGGCGTAATTGCTAATGGGGCACCCTTTAATTACATTTTACTTTCATTGTTAGTATGCCTAACACATACATATGTATGTATGTATCTATACACATCTGCCTTTAATGAAACCACTTTAATAACATTAGGCCTGTTCCCGTACTATCCAAAACAGTCCAAAACTACGCAAAACTACAAAAATCAGTCAAATCCTGTTCCAGTACGAAGATTTTTCGTGGTTTTCGACAGAAGAGAGCGCTAACAAGAGAGCAAGAAATTTCCCCATGCTGCCGAATTTAGCCCAAGAACTTTTCTTTGGGCAGCTTTATGAAACTGTCAAATCTGTCAAACGTCATACATTTTTCGTTTTTTTGTGGTTAATGCGTTCCTGTTCTTTTGCAAACGTTTCCCACCCCCACTCCTTGAAATTTGAGACTATAAATTTTAGTGCAGAAAGTACAGGAACAGACATATTAGTACATGCAAGATGCAACACTTTACCGCTGTGATATTTTGAATTAAGGTTTTAAAGTTTCCATAGGTATATAGGTATATATATTTATCTATTTGTTCAAATATAATCTATTTTATATGTTTTTCATAAGGTCAAGGTACCATATCTACATGTGAGCACCATGGCGCAGTGGTTAGTGCTTTTAAAAATTGCGCATGCTGCCTCGGTTTCATTTCCAACAAACATCCAAACGTTTTTCCACGGTGCCACCTCTTTCGAATGTCTGACAAGCATTTAAAGAGTATCATTTTGCCTTGATGAGCTTCTCAACTCGCCGTTCAGAGTCGGCACAAAACTGTATATACATAAATATTTGTATTCATCTTATAAACAATATCTCTGTTAACACTTTTGCTACCAATAAACAGTCAACATAAAGCGAAAATAAAGATTTCCTCTAAGCTACTGGTGTGTGTAGACGATTGTCTCTTGGTAACGCTAATTTGTATTCCTATGTAGACACGTGCCAAGATTATGTTTCAGTAGTAAAAAAAAACAAAAATGTTCCTATATGAATAGACGTTCTTTTTTTACTATGATAAGCAGGAACCAATTTGTCATAATCTTTATAATTGAATTCTTCAGCAGTTGTTTTTCTTTTTGCCCTGCTTACGACGTTTAGGGTGGTATTCACCGACGAATCCTAAGCTAAGAGCCTCATAAGCCTATTCACCAACCGATATTAGTGCGTATTTATGAGCGCAGTAATATCTAAAATAACTTCGAAATACAGTAGACGCTCGATATAGTGAACTTATAAAAACCAGGCCTGTTCACTGAAGCGAGATTGTTCATTGTAACGAGCGTGGACTCCTTGAAGCAAATTTTATCAAAATGTGTATGTTTTTACGTACAATTCATCGAAAATAGAATATAATTACAACTTTTCTTTGCGATTACTAAAAAACAAGCCAATATTTATAAGAAAGAATATCTTATTTTTAACAAAAACAACTCTTCCGTAAAAAACATAATACATTCCATGTACTTAGAAAAACAAAAATACAACAAACTTAAGCTGTGCTTAAGTGGCATGGTCAGAAAAAATATATTTCAAAAAATAACAAAATACGCAACACGCACTTTTTTCTTGCACTAAAAACAACCACAAGCTGTGAACAAACTGAACAAACTTGTTCACTATTTAGAATAGCCTGTATAAAATATTGTGTGTTCACTATATTGGATTGTTCACTATATCAATGTTCACTATATCGAGCGTCCACTGTAATTCGAAATCAGCTGTCATTTCAAATTTAAATTATTTCTGTCGATTTTTTGAAATTTAGTGAACATGTTCTTAACTTCAGTATCTGATTCCCTATGAATTTGCTGAAAAAGTTTATATCCACCAACATCAATTTCACCATCTACAGCTCCGCCTGCACAGTATTGCATCACCCCCATATTAACATTGCCATTTGTTGCTGACATGTTCGAAAAGGAGCGCCATTGACTCTGACATGTTCGAAAAAGAGAGCATTCGGAAAGTCGAAAATCGTTTTCTCTCATATTCGAGGTAGCAGAGACAAAAACCTATTAGCGCTCGTTGGATACAAACCAAAATTTAAAACTAAGAGCCACTTTATATTTTAAAATCGTTCTAAGATTGGCCGGGGAATACCGCCCTTAGAGTCTAATATATTCGTACATGTATGAATTCTATGTATGAAAAACAAAATTAACCGGTAACGTACAGGAAATAATTATGATTTTATGATGCATACATATGATACCGTTATAACTTTTCGTAGGAGATTGTTTCCATTAATTTATATATACGGGTACATATGTAAGTATTTGTGGTAGGACACTGGACAAAACTCCTTTAGGGATTAAGCACAGTTTTCTTACTACGACTCCCACATTTACACTGAGTGACTATTATTTCACTGCGTATAGAATTTCTTGAATACACTATTGTTGAGTATATGTTAAGCTATGTTCAGACGATTGCCAGATCTGACAATATTGTCAGGTTCTTCAACGCCCATGGAGCTACAGGGTGTTGAAAAAAGTCCCTATGAGGAAAGCTTTATTGGTACATGTTACGGAAAAAAACGTATGGGAGAGGGGGTCCACTTTAACACCCACGGAGCTACAGGGTGTTGAAAAATGTTACTATGGGGAAAGATTCATTGGTCCATGTTATGAAAAAAAAAAGTATGATTGGGAGTGTCTATCTTTAACATCCGCGGAGCTACAGGGTGCTTAAAAAAGTTCCTTCAGAGAAGTAGGTACAAACATTTATTCAATTATAACTTCTGGCCTATGAATGCCAGAGCAACCAAGGTGGGCTTGTTCGATAGACAATTGATGGATGTCTACCACAGCTATTTACGGCTATCACCATCCGTGCTTTCATTTTCAAGTTATTGGTCTTCAAACACAATTTTTTTTTTAATTGTTTTTTAATCAAATTTTAGAAAATTGCATTTATCGCGGGAAAACATGTTAATACTATCTAAATTTGTTTTATATTTTGGTGCGCCGCAAGTGGTCGATTTTGTGCCGCTAGCTGGACTTTAATCTTAAATGAACGTTTTTTAATTCTTTTAAAGCAAAATTTATTTAATTATGATTCTTAGAACATACCTAATGCTTCAGGTGGCAAGGATCTATTTTTTATTTTTTTTGAAGATGCCTTTTATCACTTATAATAGCCCAGTCGAATTAGATCAAAAGAGGGGCTGACACGAAAAAAATTCCGTGCAGCAATTTTCTTTCGGAAATTGTTGGAGGTGCTCACTGGCAGTCTACATTTTGGTTATTTGGAATTAAATTTCCTACGATTTTGATCCTTATCAATGTTTCCCTAGGATCGATATTTTTCGATTTAGACCCGAAAAGAGGGGTAATTACAACTTCGGTAATAACCATTTTTCGTCTAATATCGAAAATAAACGAGTTCTTCGATAAAAAAAAATTGTACGGGCAATTGAGATTCTTTGCAAAGCCAAGACTCTTTAAATTTCAAGAACACATGCAGTATAATGCCCCTTTGCCGCCCACTTTTGGAAAATTAGTGATACAAACGTTTCGGCGTAAGTTACGCATTTAGTATGCTGTTCATCACTTATGTTTATGCCCAATATGGAAAGCTTTGAATGCACATACTACAACTTTATTCGCTCAATCAGAAATGAAAGATTTAAAAAATCTGTCATTACACATATAGAGTAAAATATTTCTCTTCTAGTAATAAAAAGCGGTCTGTTGGAAGAGCATTGGTACCTTTACAAAATGAAAAAAAAACTTTATGGCGGGTCTTGGCACGTAATTTATACACTAAATTAAAGTGTAATACTGGAACTTGACGGCAAAATAACTTTCGTAATTGGACTATGTGGTACTTTTTTTTAATCTCTCTTTATACACAAAAATTGATTGATTTGGTTATCACTAAATTGATATATATTGAATATAAAACGTCTTTTTTATAATATAATTGTTACAACTATTTCAATTTATTTTTTTGTTTTGTATAGTACTTATAATGAGGAGTTTGGAACATATTTCAGTTTTTATATAGATCTTTAAAATAAGTAAAAACTTGCACTTACAATGACGCAGTCAATTTTTAACTGAAACAGATAAAATCAATCTGAACTGAAGTTGCAACTTTGTGGAGCTTGTACCGTTACAAAATCAAGTATTGGGAACATTTCTTGGTTTGAACATGTCATTTGTATAGTGCTCTCTAGATAAAACGGTAAAAACATTAAAAAAAACGAGTTTGAATTTTTTATTTATGACCAGCTAAATCGTACTAAATTGGCCACTGTGCGCCGTAATGTTGAAGCTGAATTAGTATAATTCTTTCATTTCGGACGTAATAATTTTTTCAGTAAACCGTGTTTTTTCAGTTAAGCGTAGTTTACATAAGCGGAGTCGACGTATATGTATAATAATTTATGTGTATCATACATACAAAAATTAAAAAATAAAATAAGTATTGAGTGCCATTAGGGCCATAAAGATAAATAAAAGACAAAATGTAAAGTTAAAAATTTATTTAGACTAAAAAAATAAATATTATTACCAAAGTTTGAAGAAATAAATAAACGCCATAAAAAAAACACACACTTTATAACGACAAAAGTGTGTAGAACTATACATTTGTCTAGGTGTATATTTGCTTGTTGATCTGGGCGTACAAACATATGTACATATTCATAATCTTACATACTATACATGTATAATACATATATTACTTCTTTTTTATGGAATTATTTTATAAAAATCCTTTCTTTTTTTTTTTTCTTTGCAGGTAAGAATAACATTTTGTGTCTAGTGCAATGTCCGTAAGTTAAAGTCTTAAAAGGTTACATTATTTTAAGTAAACCACGGGCGCCGAATATCGTAGTACGGCAACACAAAATGGAAACTTTAGTCAAAATTGTATGTAACACAAAATGGAAACGCGAAAATCCGACAAATTACTTCAGACCTTCGCTAGATTGAAGATAAATCAATAAATATATAAATAAATACATACTACATACATACATACATACATAGGTCATGCCGACAGGCCAAAATGTTAGTAGACGCGCCCAAGGCAAACAGTTACACCATAGCAGAACTGACCTTACATTTTTCACAGGACTGGTCACTGAGTTCACTCCCATAAACGAGTACCTGTACAAAATCGGTGTCAGAAGCTTGGGCCTTTGCGTGATGTGCCTGGAAGAAGATGAGACGAGACAGCTGAGCACTTCATTAGCGAGTGTCCGGCCTTTGCTCGGATCAGAAAGGCCACTCTAGGCAGCTACGTCCTACGGGACGTTGATCTACTGGAGCTCAATCTTGCCTTATTGCTTCGCTTTGCGAAAGCGACGGGCAGATTTAGATCGATGTATAGCTCAGCAGCAAATCGCTAACTCAGCGAATGGGGTGGTACTTCACCAAAGTACAATGGGCCTACCTACAGGTCTACGTGCTTGTTGTTTCTATGAGATAACCCCCTCTAAATACAATACAATACAAAACAAAACATATGTACATACATACATACATAGGTACACCGTTAACCTCTCGACCCATCTAATATGGGTACCAAGTGAAAGGGTTTGCTTAAAAATGCTTAAAATAAAAAATAAAAAATGACGTCACTCGAAATTCAATTTATTTATTTACTTATTTATCTATACATTTATTTATTTATTTACTTATTTATTTATAATGATGATAAATGATAGCTACATAATTAATTAGGAAACACTGGTTTTGACTGTGGAAAAGGTCTGGCCAGAACTAGTAATTGACAGAAGGGTTGTGTGTGTGGTTTTATTTGAATACAAAATTGTTATGGCCTTATTGAAAAATCCTTTATGTGCATGAAGGGATAAAGTTTTACTTCTGCCGCGCGTAGTTTACACACAGGATTTTTTTTTTATTTAAAACGGTTACACTTTCCTACTGTTCCCGCCTACTGATGGACGCAAATATCCTGTTGGAGAGCCAATGGTGCTTCAAAACTTGAATTTGGCCTTTTTCACGCGCGCCTTTATAATTATTTCTCGGAATAAACAGCGTGAGCAACAAACCCGATTGCAACAGAAAATTACTAAAATAAACTCCCACCCCACAAAATGACTTTGGCTAGCTTTAATTCAATTGCCACTGTTACGAGTAGTGTGCTCCAATGAAACGCAGATTGTGAGCATAACTGCCACCCCATTACAAACATTCCCGCGCACACACACACCGCTTCCATTTAATTTAACTTTTAGTAGACTGGAATTGAATTTGCAGACCATCATAACCACACACTCGAAGGCCTGTACTGTATAATTTGCTTAGTGTGAACCAGAAATTATGTACCCCGCCTGATATTTGCACTAAATTGAGCAAGAGAAGCAAAAAAAAGCATCATTACAGCCAGAGCCAGTCAGTTGGTGTTGGTGCATCTTTCCCCTCCACCCATCAACTGATCCTTAATTGTTTGATCACCACTCCACGGACTAACAATCCAGTAGACGCTGGACGTGCGGAGGATGTAAAGTTGATCTAAATTGATTCGCTGATGATCTGTTAAAATATTGCGCACACGGGCAATTTGGGTTTACTACGCAACGCAGCAACACACCCTGGGGTGGATCATTTCAACGGATTCGTGATGCAATACAAAAAAAAAAAACCCTTACCTCCTTTCGCCTCATCTTGCAGGCGATTTGCAACTCGCAAGAGACCACTTTAGCTTGGATCATCCACTTGAAGTTCCCGAGCCCCAAGTAATCACTGTGGGTGGAGGTTGATGTGGAGAATGATTGTGATAGTGGCGGCGGCAGTCGCAGCAGCAGCCGATGGTGATGCTGGCTGTGTAATGATTATGATGATTATTATTGATCCAGGTTCTGGTTGCATCCAGTTTTACATGATGAGGAAATAAAGATGTGGAGAGTGCGTTGAACTAACTGGGAAGTGGAAACGGTTCTTAGAAAATCAGAATCCGTATGACTTTCGTGGAGTTTTGCTCGCAATACATAGAGCAAGCAGCACTAACGGTATAGGTATGCATTTGATGCAAATTAAATCCGATAGTAAGCGTGTGTAAGTTGTCTTTCAGGAATGCTTAAAGTACAAGTGTATCGCACGTGTGTAGGTTAAATATTCATCGAGTAATCAATTGATTATTCTTACTTTTATGCGTTAAGGCTTTCATTGAAACTGGTTGCGTTTTGCTTTCATGTTTTTATGGGCATTAGGATATAATGCGCATCTGGTTTATGTAGGCAACATATTAAGTACTCACTTTTGTTACCAATGAAAACGATGCGTTGGTGTGAGTTTACTGCTTCAAACCTGAACAGGCAGAGGTGAGGAAGTTATTTGTTATTTTTTGATACTCGTATTTCAATCGTACATACTCGTATCTAATATTTTATTTGCACGCATAAATGGAAAGTGTTTGAGAGTGACGTACATATTCATAAATATTTCGTTAACATGGTTAGGACAATCAGAAGGCCTCACCTCAACCACCGCAGCATCATTAAACTAACTTTTGAAACTACGGATGTTGTTTTTATATCGAATTACTGTTCAAGAAAACACCCTCTAAGAGATCTGGCAAAATATGACCCACTTATCTGGAAAAACTGGAAAAACCTCTCACACCTCCCCCAAAAACCTCAGACCTATTAGTTTCTCATCCTTCATGCTAAGAACAGTGGAGAGACTAGTAGATATATATGTACATTCGCAGTAAAATCCCAGGTGACATGCTTTCGACATCGCAGCATACCTACTGTGAAGGGAGATCTGTGGAAACAGCCCTGCATTCACTTATCGGTAATGCTGAGAAATCTCACGCCCGTAAGGAATTTATAATGATAGCATTCCTGGATATAGAAGGAGCTTTCAACTATATAAAACCTGAGGCTATATCAGCAGCACTTGACAATTTAAAGATTAATAGCAGACTAAGTTTCTGGATCCAACAAATGCTGTTAAGCAAGTTGATCAACTCAGAACTGGGAAACTATAAATCCAAAAGGTCAGTGAAGCTTGGAACGCCAAAGGGACGAGTATTCTCGCCACAATTGTAGCTCTTAACTTTGAACGAAATCTTGTCCACTTCTTGCTGTGGAAGAGCAAAGTTATAGCTTATGCCGATGATATTGCTATTGCTATTAACGGAAGATACCTTCCAACGAAGCAGCTCTAGTTAAAATAGCGAGTTGGGTCAGAAAAAGCGGCTTGGGAATCAACTCGGCGAAAAGAGAACCATGCGAAACACCATCACTGCTGCTCTTGAAACAATGGTAAACATGCTTCCGGTGGACATTTATGTAAGGGACATACATAGCAACAAAAACCGCATTGCGACTTAAAAAAAACCTCACAGTGGGTATCTTCTCACTTAGAGCACGCCAGAATTCTCCCAATGAATAAACCAAATACAGGAAGTACGGACTATATGACTCCGCTCCTAAATTTCAATATAAAATATAGGACTACTATTCCCAGCCGACAGAAATTGGTAGGTAATGTCTGTCTAAATGACAAATTTGCATTCCAGATCGACACTTTACTTTATATTCGAAAAATGCCGCACTCTGTGCGCTACGCTTCAATTGAATGTGTTTGATTTTATTGTTTTGCTCTTTGCTCTTTGCTCGTTGCTCACTCTACGCTCCAATCTGTAAGCACACTTATTCAGAAACGTAATATCAATGTCCTAGGGGACATTTGATGATACTACTGATGTAGGGATTTTGGCGTTTTGGAGATTCGTGTTTCCAATACAAATAGTAGGTCTGTTCCCGTACTGTTGCAAACAGCCGAAAACAGCCGAAAACTACACTCTCTTCTGTCAAAACATATGAAAAGTTTTCGTACGGGAACAGGATTTGACTGATTTCGGCTGTTTTGGATAGGTACGGGAACAGACCTAGTAATTTAGACAAGCTTAACAATTATTCCGTTAAATATTTCTCTGTAAAATCAGACGACAATGAAGATGGTGACGAAAGTGGAGCACCTTACCCAGAGCTAGCATTTGAGCATATTCTTCCGGTGAGGAGTTAAGATCGTTTATCGAGTCAAGGAATAATGTCCCGAAAATATTATCTAAGAATCTTTCAATTTAGTGGATGATTTTATAGAAGAGGAAAAGCGGATGCAGAATCCTTTACAATTTGCTGTAACTCGAAGTTTTATGTTCTTGTCCTTTGACTTAGGAGAGTTCCACTGTTGAAATTTTGAATTTACCGATCCGTTGTGAGCCCATAGTTTGTCAATATTCTCAAAAATCTTTGAAATATTCTGCATTTGTTCGGCTTAAGATGAAGAATTTTTATACGAAGAAAATTTTTGTAAAATTTAGCTGCCTTAGTCTACTCTAGTCGACAAATTTAAATTCAGAGTGTTGAGGTTGTTTTGTGGCTTGTTGCATGGATGTCGTCTATTTGACTTGTTAACCGAATGCTATTGGTAATTTATTTATCTGGTATCATTTTTCGAATAAAACTTAATCTTTAAGTCCTGAGTCCTGACTACTGTTTGCTTGCTATTGCTCTTTATTGGAATACTCTGTGTCTGTCTGATACATTTCTTGTTTGTTTTCCCGATCAATCGTCGGTAAACCCATCTTCAACGTTTCCGTCTCAGTACACTCGGACGCATCAGCTTACTAGATTCTTTCAATTATGGCAGTGGCGTTGACGTAATCGAGTAACACCGATTGAGAATAGATAGTGTCTCCTGTATTAACTTGTCACTTTGACATAATGCTTATAAAAATAATGTTGACGGTATCATATGACAGCATGTAGTCTGTCAAATTCTTGGTGATCATCATAAAATGCGGATATGTTGGACATAAACACCCAAATTCCATTTGATTTTCTGTGTACACATAACTGTTGTCATCGGCGAATTTAAAATCGATAAAGCAATAACTTATCAGTATATCGACTAACTGGGCAACGAGTGCCCTCGTGAAATCAAACTGATAAATACAAATTTGGATGATGGGTTCTCATTTCGAGGCGACTGGTGGCAGTGTGGCACCCTATCCTTTCTGCAAGATTAGGCATGACTTCACACAATGTGCCAAATCATTTTCCTCTTATTTGAATGGTTAAGTTCCTGCGTGTGTTGCAATGGAATGGGATAGAAAAGATTAAGCGACTGCTGTGTCTTACCAAAAAATGCACTATTAGGAAACCAATGGGGTTTGGTTTAAAACACCCCGAAGTAACCCCCCTAAAACAGCGAAGCGGCCACCAGGAGAGTGGTAAAACTGCAGCTAGACCATCCATCACATAAATTGATTCCGAATTTTGGAATATTTGGCCTCATTCTTTTTACTTCACATATTGTTGTGGTAGTCACGGTTGACACTTTGATCATTTTATTTGGACTTTTAAATTTTTGGTAATTTGGTAATTTTTATCTCGTTTTGGTAGGTTTTTTTTTTTCAAAAAAGAATACCAAAAAATACATAATGTACGAATCAAGAATTATCAGGCAATAATGGCGTAAATTTAATAAGTTTGAATCATGCCGACCTTAGTAACATGAACATGAACTCGTCCAGCTACATGTTCCATTTCAAACATTATTGAATGCACCCATTTAATTTTCTGACCTCAATAGATGTAAAGAATTACATGCCCTCTCATTCGGGCACTCCAGGGGACCACGCAAATGCGAACGAAATCGGAGGTGCCCCGATATGAGAGGGCCCAATTATAGTCCTGGAAAACAATTTTCCTAAAGTCTTAACCAACCGCTGAGCTTGACTTTTACCAATTCCGAACTTTTCCGCTATTTTTCTGTTACGGATTTTTGTTTTCCTAAATATCAATGATTTCTACTCTTTTTGTAATAGATCCGATTCGGCGTTTCTTTTACTCATTTTGGAAATTCCTGGAAATAAAATTTGTTTACAGAAAATCTGTGAAATAAACTCTTACAATTAGTAAATCACTTTCAGTCACTATAGTCAAAGCTGAAACCAGATTAAAATATCCAACGCAATTGTTGCCTGTATTAGAAAAACTACAAATAATCTTAAACCCCGCATCGCCCACTGGCTCTATATATCTGTCATCAGATCGATTCTGATGTATGGCGTAGTGGTCTGGTAGACCGCCCTGGATAAAGCTATACATCGCGACAGCTTAAGGAAAGTACAAAGATTATCGTGTCTGTGCATTAGTGGAGCACTAAGATCAAAACCCTCTGCAGCATTAGACATCCTACTATATCTCCCATCCCTAGATATAATCGGTAAGCAAATGGCAACCAGTTCTGCCATAAGAGTCAAAACCATCTCACAGTGGTCAAGTAACTACACTGGCCACTCCAAAATACTGGGCAATTTAACTCTTCCCGAAAACATACACTATACTAAACTTTACGGTGATTATTTCAGATAGATCCTTTTGGGATGACTTAGGTGCTACAACAGAAAAGTCGTTACACTTTTACACTGATGGATCCAAAACCAATGACGGTGTAGGAGGAGGTGTTTTCTCAGATAGATTAAAACTAAATCTCTCCTTTCGCCTCCCTGATCACTGTAGCGTGTTTCAAGCAGAGATTATGGCGATTTCGGAAGCACTGTCCTGGATCAAGAGGAATGTAATATCCACTAACGATATTAGCATTTTCTCGGACAGTCAGGAGACCTTGAAATCGCTGGAATCAGTCTCATCACACCACCTCCAACTGCCGTTCACCTCTTATAGAGATGGCTAAGCAGGTTAACATTCACCTCTGTTGGGTGCCGGGGCACAGAGACATTCCAGGAAACTGTAAAGCTGACGAGCTCGCTAAACTACGAACAACAACACCTTTTCTACCCGATAAGGAAAATATAGGTATGCCACTCGCTACTTATAAACTAGTACTCAAACTTGACACAGTCAATAAAATCAACGCTAGATGGGAAGGCGAAACTACTTGCCTTGCTACTAAACAAATCTGGCCTAGATTAGATCTAAACCGCTCTAGATACCTTTTGTCCCTAAAAAGACTACATATTAGTACGATTATCGGTGTCATTACAGAACACTGCCTTATAGGCAAACACGCTACTAGACTTGGCGTCATCTCGAATGACTTCTGAAGAAGCTGTAGAGACGAGGAGGAGGAGGAAAGTCCAACACATCTCCTCTGCTCATACCCAGCTCTTTCTCGTAGTAGGAAACTACACCTTGGAGAATACTTCTTCGAAGATCTAAGTGATCTAACACAAAAAGACGTAAGTAGCCTTCTTTGCTTTGTACAAAGCTCCAAATAGTTCTCTTAGTAGTAGCGGGGTAAGTATCCCCAAGATCCTTGGTATCACAATAGGCCTCTACAGGCCTAAGTGTGCTGGTACATTTTACCGGCAGCCACAGCTACCTAACCTAACCTAACCTAGACAAACTACGAAAATGAATGAGTGTTTTGTGGATTGTGGCATCAGCGGAATAAGAGCAAGGTTTTTTTTACAACTATGCATTTCCGATATTCTGAGGGAATCCCTCATTATTATGCATCATATCATGTATGTGTATGTAGTACACAAACTGCATCTTTTTTTTAAGTGTTTTATCAACGTTTCCAGCTTTGGAATGTTTTGGTAATTTTTAACTTCGTTTAGTAACTTTTTATTTCCATTTTGGTAGCAAACGTTTTTTTCCAAAAGACAACCATGGTGGTAGTTGATGTTAGTCCTTTTTCTTCTGCTCAACAGCTATAGTATGCATGCACATATTGTATTCTCCTTCTAAACTTCGCATTACCAGCACACTGCACAGTGTTACTTCAGTCAATGCTTCGATTTTGTTGTGGAAACAGAGTGCTTCACAGTCGCCGCCAAACGGCATCGCCTCTTCCTGTAGTGTAAATCGATTTCCAACCCAAATGACAGTAAGTAATAAAATTTTAACCCGTATTAAATCCCCTTTTAGCTTCAAAGGAAAACCAAGACAATTGAATCAATGTCCTCCGAAAGCAATTTTAAACTCAAAATAGAATTATTGTCGAATTGATTTCACTTTCCCATTACTGACAAAAATTCCGATACCATCGAGTCCAGATGTGAATTCCACGCCCGTTTTCCGGGAATTAAAATGTAACGACTTAATCACATTATTTTATGTCTCAAGAGGGGAAATCTACAATTCAAATGAAATTCAAAAGTTATTCGTTCAGGTGTGAAAATTGTCCGCAGCCTGTCTGTCCGACGGTACTTTATTATATCGAAAAGTTATGTTCCATTTGTGTCTGCCTCTGTGCGGTGAAACTGTATACACCAAAGAGACAAACAGCCTTGACGTTCGGCTTATTGCTGTTTGTAATTGTCTTGCTAACCACCGACCACCGATAGTTTACTTTTGTAGACAATTTTCATTCATTCCTTTGATAGATTTGCGCAAAAGATTTTCCAGCTGCATGTGCAATCGAAGTAGGGATCACATCGTACATTACCTTTGGTAAATAGGTGGCTTTTTGATAGTTGTATTGATTTTATTTTAAGCTGGTTAGTTTACTAGGAGCGAATATGTAATGCAAACAGTAGCAAACATAACAAGCTAACCAAGAATTTAGGGTACGCATGCGCAGCAATAGACAATTAGTTATGACAATCAATTTCTATTTTAAAGAGAAACCCGTTATTTCTACTCAAAGTCCAAAATACCAAAGAAAAGACCACTTTACAAAAGGATTACATTGAACTCTTTGGAATCCATTGAATCATAAACTGAAATCCCTTCCACTGAGTTGGTTAGGTAAGGTGGCTATCTACCGTCCTCGGTAGGCAGGTATATTGTGTCGATTCCTAGCGGTGCTCTTGGAACCATTTTGAAAGTTGGATGAATTACCATATTTTGTAGATATCCGTTGAGGAAACATCTTCTAGGTCTAGAAAGAAATATTCTACCAGAATCTATGCTCTTAAGGAGGACAGTGCCGGTCAGCTGCACAGGAGGTGATAGGGAAGTTCTTTCTCTTCCTCATCCATGCAACTGCGACAGATGTCTTTGGCTTCTTAGACTAAGATCAGTGTAGATCCATTGTGATGCCCATAGATGTCGTTTTCTTGTTCGTTTGAATTAAGGTGACTGTATCAAACCAACGCGAAGCTTTAATGAAGGTGCAGTTGTATTCTATAGGAACTGCGAAGAGTTCTTCTACATCTTGGAAGAAATGTCTGCCTAGAGTAATGTGTCTTATGGGGGCAATGACAGTGAAAATGGGATGTGTCCTCATGGACTTCCTCGTCACCGCACCATCAATAGAGATCCTGTCAACCAGGAACTCAGCATAGTTCTACTCTGTGCTGCGTGGCGTGACAAATTGTTCGCGAGAGCAACGTAGAAGCTTCGATGTTATTTTATTGTCGATGAAATACCATAGTTTTAATTGCCGCCTATTACCGAGGGAGGTTTCAAGGGCGGCTATTGTTACTGCCAGAACCTCCGCTTGGAAAACACTGCCGTAGTCTGGAAGCCGGACTGTTTTCGACAGTTTCAGCATTTTAGAGAAGATACCTACGTCGAGGTCATTGTCTTTTGATGTATATATGACTTTACTACCAGCATGCCACTAGTGGCATCGAATTGTAGCTGAGCCTCCACGGCTGTGTAGTCAGTTTCCGCTTAGTGCTACCGTAGTTGGCAATGGTAATTTGCCGTCCCGAATTTGTATTTTGGAGTGTCTTGACTTTATTGTTGGTCTTGGATGTCATCGGTGAGTCGTCGTGCCTGACCCTTTTGGAGCACCTTGCAATCGGCAATGGTCCGCCCTGCGGTGGTAGATAGCAGGGTGCTTTCCTTCCTCGTCCCGGTAAGTTTTATTTCTACTGCTCAAGAGCCTTGTGTTTACTTAATTGCTTCCTTGTTATATATTGTTTCCATTTTATTTGCGTTTGTATTGCCTTTATATATTAGCATTCATCTGGCTCTGAGCACTGTGGCGTGCTTTGGACTTTTACGCATCCCGCCCTGGGTTCGATCCCGGAAAACACCTAAAAAAGGTTTTTCGAATATATGACAAGCATTCAAAGAGTATCATTTGTCATGATGAGCTTCTCAACTCGCCGTTCGGAGACGGCAAAAGCGCTACCTTAAGAAATATTCCCCTGTCTCTGTCCAGAGCTTCTTTTTCTCTTGCCATGTGGCAGGTGTTTGGAAGATCAGCGACATTGTATCTTTGTCGACTGGCATTGTACCATCTCCCATTTTCAATAATTGGTTTGAACATTCAGTTACTGATGGATCGTTTTGCGTACGTTTGTTTTTAGTGTTAGTGTTCTTACATTTCTCCAGAGAATTGAATGTTTTTATCATGCGTTTATTTCAGCGCCAGCAGTAGATTTAGGAATGACTGGTAAAGTTTGTCTAAAGTCTCCAGCTAACAGTATCAAAGCACCGCCAAACAATTCTTGAATTCCTCTTTCATAGTTCTATCAAATGGTTCTAATGATTTTTTGTTGGCCATTGGGCATCCATCCCAAATGATTATCGCTCAGTATAACAAGACTTTTGCCATTTCGGATGTTTTAGTGACGTTATATGTAGGATTTGCATTTGCATGTTAGTAGCTTTATTGTATTGTACTCAGCTGTATATACTACAATGGTATCGCAAAAATGTCTAAGTTTTTATTCAATGTTTTTGAATGTTTTTGTAATATTTTTTTGCACATCACCTTTGTACCGTAAATATCTATATTTTATACACCAACTGGTGATAATATAATTTGATCATTTTAGCTAAACCCTGTTAAAACTCCAATTTTAAGAAAATACATACACACCACTATTATCGTGAAGACAGTTGTATAGTCGTTCGGGGCAAGAGTACGCATTTTGGATTTCGGGCTTAAATTCTGAAAAATTTACAACAGCTAACAAACAAAAGAACCTATTATTTGGTAGCTCTATATTTTAGGAACAAAGTAATACAAAAATATTTTATCTTTTTTTTAATGTTTCATATGTTTTGATCAAAAAACCAAAGTAAGTGAAGTTACCTTACCTGACTTCGGGGCAAGAGTGCGCAGAGGTATGGGTAAGAGCGCGCAGCCAGTTTAAGTCACAGTTTTCGTAGTTGAAATGGTTTGAAACTGCGCTTTTGCTCAAACCAAGTTCTTCGGCAGCGTTTCATGGGCTGCTTCCATTTTATATCAGCTCCCTAGCCTCGCAGATTTTCTTTTGGGTTATCAATTTCCTTACCGTTTGTGTTTGGTAGATACGAGGCATTTTTCTGGAAAAACGAAAACAGAAAGATAGTTTAGCTACGAGCTACGACCTACCGCCTACGACTGTGATGTACTCATTGCATCTTTCGATAAAAGGTAATAGCCTAAAAATTGTTATTATTATAAAAAGTTAAATACTGGGTAAGAAAGCACTGCGCACTCTTACCCACAGAATGACTGCGCACTCTTTCCCTAGACGCTACTTTTTTTCATTGTTTTGAAAATCTAAGAACCAATAATATTATCCACTAAAATTGTATCCTAAATCAAACACACATTATACACTGTTTGTGCCTACATACTACTTATGGGGTACCGAGTTGCCGAGCTTTCCTGACACACTTTTGAAAATTAACTTTTTTTTTAAACAAAATCCGGCTTTTTTCCCCTTGTTGATTTTTTTTGTAATGTTAATCGGACAATTTTCGTAGAAGTTGTTCATCATTGGCGGTAAGTGAAGCACACATTTTCTTATTTGGCGATTGCTGCTAATTCTTTCACAGATGGAGAAAATGGCACTGCGTAATCTTAGCCGCTGCGCACTCTTACCCCAAATGACTCTACATTCATGCAGCTTTATTCCTTTTCCCAATTTTATGTGGCGTTGCCACTGCCACCTATTTCACCCTTTTCACTTGGCAATTTCTCAACGTGCAGTCAAGCATTCAATTTCAATATCCACAAAAAAAAATTAAATAGAAGGACCATACCATCACTCCTTGTGGCTAGTATCACCAGAGTTAAAGATTGTCTCTCCTCCATCAGAGCAGAGCCAGTGCCATGCAGCTGCAATTTTAGTTTTTCTTTTTATTTTCCACGAAAATTCGTCGCTCGTGAAAAATTCCAGATGTTTGCGCCGAATGGACAAAAGTATATCCCAGCCAAAACAACTGCGAGTACTACATTTGTTAAGACGTAGCATTTTGGTTGAACTTTTTTTTTTATTTTTGGTACAAGTACTTCGTCTCGGTCGATTGATATAAACTGCAACACAAAAATGTTGCAGGCACACGTATACAACAAGAAAAAAAAAACTCAGATCAATTTATTTCAAGGCGGACAGCAGGAGTCCTCTAATCCTCTACAACACACTTGGCACATGGACCCAAAAATGAATTGCTGATTGTGACACACGAGTACCTACTGCTGGTAGTTTATTATGACGATGGATTTGTTGGGGTGTGGGAACTTTGAGATTGTGGAACATAATGTAGATACTCGTATTTGTCCACAACTCAATGTCCTGGACACAATGCAATCCGCAAAAAGTGACTGTCGAACGTACATATGACACTCGGACCAGTTTTCAGATTACGATTTTTTTTTCGCAATTAATTATGGAATTTTTGCTATTGATAGTTTGATTGAACTTTGATTAAAAAAAAAAACAATCAATTCGTACTAATAACCAGATCGCAGTTGCCAGAAATTCCTGTTCGGGGACAGTTGTACAGAGCGAGTTATTCGATATATGATTTTGGCGCACATTTTGGGGTGTGACAGTGGCACTGAAATCGACATGGGAACATTTTTGGTGTGGTATATGTATATAGGGCGTAGATTGTCCCCCGCTAAGACGTGTTTGTGTAAAGAATTTGTTTGCCAACAGAATCCCGCACTGCAAATTGCTGCATATTGTGTGCCAAAGACTAATTAGTCTTAACCCACTTCTAAACCAGAAGTGCAAGATTTTTTTGTTCTTATGACACATGTTTGTTCTCTAAATGGCTCTGAAAGAAAATGGGAAACAAAAGGAGAAGAGAAGAAAAAAAACAAAGCAGAAATGTGGCACAAAAAGACCTATTCTTAACACAAGAAACAGTATGGCTGGCAAGTTAAGGCGACAACATGCAATAACATGAATCTAGGGAATAAGGTTATTTTAAGGATCTCGGCGCTTTCATTTCTAGTTTGCTAGGAGAGATTGTCACTATTAATGGTGAATGGTTTTTAGGTTTATGTACATTCTGTCCTGGTAGCAGCTTTGTGCCGTGATACAACCAAGTGTATGCATAGCTCCAAAAATGTTCTGCTCAACGATCGGAATATTAAGGCTAATTTTGACATCATGAAGACATATGGTTTCACACTGAGAGGCTGATTTTTAATGATCAAAATCTAATTTTCAAATCGTTGGCCAGAGGAACAGAGGGCAATAAAATATTCTTACAGAAGCAATAAAAAAATTCACTGAGTAATAAGAAACCGTTGATAAAATGTAAAAAAGCCATTAACCTACGCATACATATATTCAGCTAGGTTGGAATCTTCTACAAGATGGGGACCGTCGCGTCGACGCGTGCTTATAGTAGTGCGAGATTTTTACCCTCTTCTAAAACGACCTCCCTGCAATACAAATTTGTTTCGTACTGCGACTAAGACTTTTCTAACAATATTTTTAAATTACGAAGTTGCATAAGTTATAGTATAAGTAAATGGTTTTTCAATAAGAGCGCTACAAAAGTTTTTTTTTAATAAAACAAAAACGGTTTTGGATATCAATGAAATTCTTTATTCCTGTGAAAGTACGTTCGATGCCATTATGTATGGAACTCGATTTTTTTTGCATGGCCACCACGGGCACGCTTGCAGAAGTCCAGACGCTGAACTCAATTTTCGACTGCTTTCAAGCATAAATCGGCCGATACTGCTGCAATTTCACGTTCGATATTCGTACGAAGTTCATCAATCGTCGCTGGCTTGTTGGCATAGACCATAGACTTGACGTAGCCCCACAGGAAATAGTCTAACGGCGTCAAATCGCACGACCGAGGCGGCCAAGCGACTGGACCATTTCGTGAGATAACACGTTCTCCAAACTTGGTTTCCAATAAATTGATTGTGACATTCGCTGTGTGGCTTGTGGCGCCGTCCTGTTGGAACCACATGTCCTCCAAGTCCATATCATCCAATTGGGGCCAAAAATATTCGGTTATCATTGAACGGTAGTGATTCCCATTCACAGTAACGTGCCGGTCTTGATCATCACGGAAGAAGTACGGCCCAATGACGCCGCCGGCCCATAAACCACACCAAACCGTAATTTTTTCGGGATGCAATGATGACCCATGGAGTACGTGTGGATTGCTGACTGACCAATACCGCATATTTTGTTTATTGACGAAGCCATTCAGCCAGAAATGAGCCTCATCGCTGAAGATGATTTTTCGATGAAAATCCGAATCATTTTCAAGTTGTTGCTCAGCCCAATTCACGAACATACGACGCTTCTGGTGGTCAAGCGGCTTCAGTTCTTGCGTCAATTTAATCTTGTAAGGATGTAGGCCAAGATCTTTTCGCAAAATTCGCCACAACGACGTCACAGAGATGCCCAACGCTTGAGAACGACGTGTTAGAGACACATTTGGGCTTTCTTCAACTGAAGCCTCAGCGGCAGCAGTATTCTCGACACTACGGGCACTTCTTTGTCTCACTGGCACGGGAACATTTTGTATGTGCAAAAAAATAGCACCATCATTTATGAAGTCCTATGAAAGTAAAATGTTTAAAGCTATTTCGATTTCTTTTTTTATTTATTTATTAAAGGCAAAGTTTAAGTAATTCAGAAATACAAAAGTTCATTCATTATAACCAAAAATAAAAAATGTATACGCATTTAAACAAAAAAAGTCAATTCTAACCTGTGCAAAATAATAGCACCAAAAAATACAAATTCATAGATAAAATAAATTGTTTTGAAGAAATCAAAATGTTGATTAGTTTTAAACTAATGAAGAACTCTAATACTTGGTCTTATGAGCTTTATTTTTATTCACAGCGGCGCAAAGTCGTGGCATGGGGTCGACTAATCTTTGACATCGCTCAAGTGGAATACTGCAATGTCTTTTTTGGTTTTGCTTTTTCACATCAGTCCAAAGGTTTTCGATGGAGTTCAGGTCTGGAGACTGAGCCGGCCATTCCGTAACTTCAACGTTATTCGTTGCAAATTTCCACATGGCGATACCCTCATCTTTAGTCGTCAATACTTTTCTGGGGTTTCCTCAGTCATCGTCTGCCAGTAGCCGGGGGTGCAAAATTTAGGCACACAATTTCGTTTTATACATTTTTTTTTTTGTAAGGGTGTCAAACATTTTTAGTGAGGGTCTCTGTTTAATTTTGTATCACTAGGCATGTTGGGGCAGGTTTGAACAAAATGGACGGGGCACTTTTGAACACGTTCTAAGGTGCATACCTTCTCATTTAAAAGTTGATCCTCTTTTTGTTGAATTTATTTCTGATGGTATAATAATGTTTACCAACTACAAAAAAAAGAACTACCGATCTGAACGCAAATTACCTACACCAAGAGCGGCATTCCAGCGGTAACTCAACACTCCAGGAACTTCAAGATGTTTAAGTTTGAATTTTTTATAAAAATGGTTTTTATTGAAATACAAATATTTGATCCATTTAACAAGACGGCAAGCCTCTAATTTGCTGCCATAAACCATTACAATAGCTACAGTTCAAAAGTGCCCCAGGCCTGTTCAAAGCTGCCCCCGGTTGGGGCACATTTGAACTTTAGGACTTATTCTTTAAAAAAAAATTAAATAAATTATAAGCCTTTATTGAATTTACAAAAATGTTGCCTTAAATTGAAGTGTAATATCACTTCTCAAAATGTGAATAACTTAAAGTCCAATATTTCAAATATATTGGTGTTAAGAAGCCTTCAAAGGAAAAAGTGTTCAAAGGTGTCCCAGTCTCCCCTATTATAGAAGTGTCCACTTTAAGATTTAATTCTTCTTTTATTTTAGTCGAGGTGATGAATAGATTCTTTTTTGTCAATCTTATAATGCTTCGTTCATCGCTAGGTTTCAAATTCGCCATTCTGCCTCTTTATTCCTCGTGTTGAACATACTTTTTTGCGTTTGAAATCATTTTATTAGAGCACCCAACTAGTTCCTTCAAAAATAAATTTTCTTATTAGTTTTCGTTTTTCACCGGTACAGTGTCTAACGCGCCCCATTTTAGGTAGCGGATACACATTTTTTTTATGAAATATTAATTTTTAATAATTCAAATATCTTGCCTTCAAATATTTTAATCTGAAAAATATAATTAGCACAGCTTAAAAAATTTAAAACCTTCTAAAGAATGAGGCGGTGCTATTTGGTTGCACACCACAGATTTAACATTATTACGTATAGCAGGAATTTATTTGTCTTAAAGTTAAATTTCAAGAAGGCTTGTTCTTCCATTATGTAGCTGAACATCAGAGAGATATTTTACAATAGATGCCATATATTTATCCCAGCGAAATAAAAAAAAGTAAATGCATGACAAGTTCAAAATTCACTTTGGTGCTATTTTTTTGCACATACTTAGCTGTATCAGATTCAGATGAAGATTTTTATTGCACATTTACGGTACTAACATTGTTTTGCCAAGAATTTAAATGCCCGTATTGTAAAAGTTTCAATCAATCAATTTATATGCTTTCTAATCGTAGAAATTCCGACATCTCTGCGGAGATCTTTGTTCATGATGTACTACTGTGTATTTACGAATGGTCCTATCACTTTGGCCGGTGGCACACCGGACTTTTGTACTTTTTTTATAATTTACATACGCTAAAGGGGATATGCAGGACAAGAATGAGAGACAGACGGATCGGCGTGGTGATGGGAATTTCAGATGTTAGGTTTCAACTAACTCTATGGGTTGTGTCCAGGATAACTGGAGAGTTGTGTATTATTGAAAGTTTGGTCCTTGCTTATGATTCACAGAAGTTTTTTCCAGATGTTTCCTATTATTGTTTGTGCGATCAATTTCTTCAGCCATATCACCACCCAACTGCTAGTGTTATACATTCGCAATAGGTTTTGACATTAACTTCCGGAACTGATCAACTTATTTTTATTTCGCGAAGAATAAATATTTCGGAGACATCTGGGCTTAAACCATGAACCTTCAGCGTGACAAGCGACGACGAATACCACAGCCACCCACAACTTACTTGCTTAATAGCAGCTTATTCTTCAGGTTAAGCTCAAAATTCTTTCTTGCTTACTAAGGTGACGCTACATCCCGGGGTGGTCCAAGGCCTTAACCAACAAGCCTTTCCAGATAGTCTGGTCCTTCGCTAACTGCCTCCAGTTTCGCACCCCAAGTTGGTTGTATTTTTCGCTTGTGCATTCCACCTTAGATGAGATCTTCCTCTGTTTTGCTGATCCTCTGGGTTAGAGTCGAATACTCTCTCCGGGCCGGAGCTATTATGTCCATTTGTTCTACATCTTCCGCGCTCCAGGTCGATGTCGCTGTACAGCTCGTATAGTTTCTGGTTAAATCTTCTCCTTCAAAGCCAGTCATCGCAAACGGGACTGAATATATTACTGACTTTAGGTGGCGCTTCAGCTCGGGGTGAACCTGGGCCTGCTTCTCGCAACCATTTGTGTGTGCGTGTTATATTTTTTTGCACGAATGAAGGCACCTACAGGTACCTCCGAACGGCGAGTTGAGAAGCTCAATGACAAATGATACCCTGTGGCACCGTGAAAAAGCTTTTAGGTGTTGGACCCGGGCTGTGATAGAACCCGGGCAGCATTGCGTAGTAGTCCAACGCACTTTCCACTACACCACGGTGCTCACCGAATATATTACGAAGGGTTTTACTCTCGAAGTGACCAAGGATATCCTCATCCGCTTTTGATAAAGTACATGCTTCAGATCCATATAGAAATACTTTTATAATAACGGTCTTATATAGAGTACTTAATTGCCTTCTTAGCCCAAAGAAACAGCAATTGGCAAGAGTAATCCTTTTATTTCAGATGAGATGTCATTTTTTGATATTATAACATAGCCGAGATAGACAAAGTCCTTTGTAACTGTCTATTGTGACGTTCTCCCCACTTAGTCAAAAGTTGAGTGTCCCATTTTCTTTTAAAGCATATTAAATATGTAGTCACTTACATACTTTGTTTTGTCCCCATTTTAGTCGCTTCCCTTTCTTTAATCGCACCTGTATGCGAGTAGTTGAACGGACTTCTAAACGATCGTGCCTCGTGTGTTGACTTGTGTGTTTCGAACCATTCTTTCAAGTATGGCGTTAAAGAAGTCCATGACAGTGCGTCACCTTGTCTTAATCCTTTTTTGACGTCATTACTGACCTTGATAGAGCAGCGAGCTTTTTCCATCACCATCCTGCACAGATGGACGAGTTTGGCAGCGATGTCAAAACTAGGCATGGTTCCATACAGTTCATCTCTACAGATTCTGTTATAGGAAGTTTTGAAATCCATAAACAAGTATTGGGTATCGATTTGGACATCTTGGATTTTTCACAGGATCTGCCGAAGTATGAAAATTTGGTCCTGGCCTAAAACCACACAGACAGGAGCCAATCAGCTTGGATATTGCTATTCGTTTACATTTATTTTTTAATATGATTTTTTCACTCCAAATTTGCGTCGAAAGTCATTTCGAAATATTTTGCTTGTTGATAGCGCATTGCAACCTCTTATTCTTTCCTTTGGTCGGTGTGCTCTACTGTAGCAGTGTCGGTAGCAAATTTGGCTACGGTAGTGCCTTCTATCACGTGTAAGCCATAAGTACAAGAATGGTCCAAGAACTCACCAACCCTTCTACCGTTTATTCGTTTCCATGTTTGACACGAAATGGTGTATTCCCAAGAAACGATATAAGAATTTGATATAATCGTTTCGCCAGAACTTCTCTTGATTTGCACTGGAGGCCTCCGTGCCATACCTTATCAGCGATTGAGTGATGTCCAGAAATACGCCAAAGCATTTTGTTTTTTCTTCGATAGCTTTCTCCATTATGTAGTTATCCGATCTGCTTGATTGAAATTGCTTGCTTCCTCAGCGTCGACCTAACCTAACCTAGCTTACCGATAATAAGCTTATTCGTACAATATCTAAAAATTAAATTATTATTAAATCGGGCCTTTAAAACTTATCTCAATAATTTTTTCTAAGTCAATTATAAAAGACAAGGAGTTTCCAAATGTCCAAGCCTTATATACGCAGCACAGCATACCTAAGAAGTCGTTCGCTTCACAAGTGATACTCACTCCAAATACGTCCATTATACTCACACCATTCATGACCAATTAATACTCAGTTGCGAGAAGATAAAACTTATATCGTAATGCCTTATCTAACAAACGAAGAAGTTACATCAGCATAAGGTATTGATACTCCATTATAAATACTCCAGTCCACTGCTGCGATGTAATTCCCTATAAATACAACAAAAGGGTGGAAAATAGAACCGAGAATGCTCCAAGCATATTTTCTCCAAGTCACGTATCGCACATGCATACATATACAGCACAAGCCATAATTCCTAACTAAGCCACAACATGTTCAGACCACTTAAAGGAATCTCAAACGAAAAATAGAAAAAGAAACAAAAAACGATCATCTCGACCCAAAGCGATGCATTTTTCTGCATTCGTTCAACCACTTTCGAGATTTGACGATGACCTCACACGAAATTAGGTGGATCCAAACGATTTATCCGTCGGATAGTTTGCTATCTAAAATCTAGATGCACTCTTCCATCATCATCAGCAGTCAGTCATCATCGCTTCGATCATGATCCGTGAAAAATCGATTTTTCACAATGACCAAGCAGCTCATGAAGACGACATGCACGCGTATACCGCATACTGTGTCGGGCTAGAAAGCTAAAAATATGCCTGATACTGCGACTGATGATGATGATGGAGTTTACATGCAGCTTGTGAAATTCTGTTCGCGCCGCTATACCTCTGCGCTAATGGGGATCACTGGAGGTGGACAATGTCCAGTGTATGCCATTAGATAACAAATGGAGTAACAACAAGTTTAATTTTCACGCTGATTCTTCATGGACTAGCGAGGCTGTGGAGGAGAGAACGCGATGCTAACTAGCTCATGTCTTGATGGGGGCAACATTGTTACTTAACGGTCCATCATCAATTCTTGGCGTATAGATTCTGTTTCTGGGCGAATTCTTTCACGAACCTATACAGTATGCCTTGAAAGACGAGATACAATCAAAACATGTTAGACGATTGCTCAAATTGTGAAATACGAGGGCTGTTCGATAAGTCAGTGACGTTGATGCAAGATGGCGCTCGGATCGCATTGAGTTTTTTTTCCGCCATATTTGTTTTTTTTTTTCAAATATTGATTTTGGTTACAGTGATCGAAAGAACTTTGGTTGGTGTTATTTGCTCAAAATGGAAAAAAGTGAGTTTCGTGTTTTGATAAAACACTACTTTTTGCGCGGTAAAACCATTAAAGAGACTGAAAAGATTTAAAAAATATTATGGAGGCTCTGCTCCCTCGCATGGGATGGTACAAAAGTGGTTCACTGAATTTCAAAAGACACTGAGCGCCCAGGACGTCCAAATGACGTCACAATGGAAGAATTGGTAAAAAAAAATCCACTATATTGTGTTGGACGATTGCAGGTCAAGGTTCGTGAGATAGTAGCAATTTCAAATAAAAGCGTCATTCGAATCCTGCATGATCATTTGGGCATGAAAAAATGATCAGCAGGATGATTGCGGCGTTTGCTGACTATTGATCAAAAACGGATTCGGGTGCAGTTTTCAAAGCAGAATTTGGAACTCTTCAAGCGTAATTCAAGTGAATTTTTACGGCGGTTCGTAACAGTTGATGAATTCTGAATACACCACTACACGCCAGGAATGAAAGAACGATTAAAACAGTGAAATTCAGGCAAAAACGGGTTCGTCGGCCGGAAAACTCGGGACAACGGTTTTTTGGGACTCCCACGTCGTATTATTCATTCACTACTTAGAAAAGGGAAAAATGATTACCGGACCGGCCAATTTAAATTATATAAATAAATTTAATTCAGAATTGATGGAAAAACGGCCTCATTTCAACAAGAAAACAAGTGCTCTTTCATCACGATAAAGCACAGGCTCATTCACCGCAGTAGCAACAGTAAAATTTGCTGAATTGCCCTTTGAACTGCTTTCTCATCCACCCTATTTATTTTCCAGATTTGGCTCCTATTGATTTTTTTTTTTTCCTAATTTGAAAAAATGGCTTGGCGGAAGAAGATCTTCATCGAATGATGAGATTATCGATGCAACAATTGCCCATTTTATAGGGTTTGAGAAATCATATTTTTCGGAAGGGTTATTAACAAAGTTGAAAAATCGTTGGGAAAAGTGTATCGCGCTAAAAGGACTATGTTGAAAAATAAATTAAATTTTGAGAAAAAAAAACGAGTTTTTAGTTTCAAAGTCACTGACTTATCGAACAGTCTACGTACATACATTTGTAATTGGTTGCTTCTATATACATATCTAACTGAACGCGTTAAGGTTTTGAACTCGATTTAACTATACCGACCAAGCACTAAAATCGTACCCCTCTTTAAGTTCTTGAAAGAAAAATTCCAAACCAAAATCATATTCAAATACCAGGTTGGGTAATTGTAGAATCAAATTAAGAATTGTTGCTTGCTAACGGAAAAAACTACTTTGCATTATTTTAAGGATCTTTTCAACGAGCCGCGTTTCGAATGATCAGCTATACTTATACACAAAAAGAAAATGGCAATGGAAAGCACTCCATATGGCTCGAACTAAACCCGGTTTCAATATATGTAATCTTCCAATCAAGATCATTGGAAATGAGTCTGAGTTAAAGAACTCCTAAAACTTTTTTGCCCAACGCCCTAAGTGGGGTGTGTCAAGACCTGACCAAACTCAGAACAGAAAAACTCGTGTTAATCAAAAATAAGTGTATTTGGCTGCCTTTTGGTATGTTTCGTGCCTAAGTCCACATAAGTCCCAGGAATTTAGTAACACAAGCACTCACTATTCACTCCCATATCAAATACGACATCAATTCATGTAATAAAGTCGTATCTCCAACTCGATTTGGCACTCGACATCAGATGCCAAAATTAAACACTCTATGATCGATTTGATTGAATAAAATCCAAAACTTGCAATAACTCACCACGGAACTTGTTCTTACACTTCAAAAACGTCATCATCCAAATACTTGACAAATATGTTGACCAGCTTTGTAATGAATCTGAAATTCAAAGTAATTAACTCAAAATACCGCAACAGAAACTTACGCAATAAATATTCCATCTGTGTGCGATTACATACTCTTATCTGTCTGTCGTGTGTCAAATACGCACTCAATTGCTGTAAAACGTGTGTATATGTACGGGTATTTATACAAAAAATGCATGAAGGAATTCAACTGTAACTGGTGCAAAATGTCCACGCTTGTTATGTACTCGTATGCTATGCTTAACAAAAATAAAATGTCGCTCCAATGACCGACCGCATTACAGATAAATGAGTTTTTCCTTTCTGTATCTGCTTACAATGAATAAATATCTCGTTTAAAAGATACAAAAGTGCTAAATGCCCAAAGGCATTAAAATTATTGTCATTACATTTTTTTTATTTATCATAAAAATGTTTTTGTCAAAGAAGAGCCAGAAAAACTTGCGTTTGTGAATGTTGTTATCTGTGAGCATCTCATGTTTCAAATGGTGAGCAACAAACAATACCAGCAATTTGTATCTTTAGTTACAAAAAAAAAAAAAATATAAAAATTATTTTGCTTATCCTCTATTATTATATCTACTCTCTCAAATACTCGGACATACTTGTGGTAATAAAGAATTCAATTTAGACTCCATATCAAGTTTCGGCAGCCATAATCAGCATTTTTTTTTTTTTTTGTTCTCATTTACTGAGTTTAATTTTTATCTTCATTGGAAAGTGAAGTTTAAATTATGATGACAGTTGTTGAGAGATTCAAAAATGTAGGTATATGTCATATAGAAATATTGTACTACTATGTATCGTGAAATTAAGTAACTAACCCGGTCAGTCTTTTAAGGGGTTACCCAACCTTGAGATTTTCAAAAAAATCGAAGATTCATTCATTTATCTTTTAAGAATATTTCAAGGTTTTTACACAACAATATTCCGAATGCTACCTGAGTTATAGCAGTTTGAAGTGGACGCATTTTTTACTGCACTGCACGGCTCGTTTTGAGTAACGCTTTGACGATACATCCACCATTCGCTAAATGCTATATTCTTTGTTGTTGAAATGTGGTTGAATTTTGAAAGTACAAAAACAAATATTTAAGCCCTTGGATTGATTTAGATATTATACTACGTTTTTAAGATTTAAAGGGACCCGCAGGTCGATTTTCTCCTGCTTCCCGAAACTCGCTCTGCGCGCGCTCTTTTTGCATTCTCTCCCGAATGACTGGCACAATTTATTTGAATATTTTCATGCGCACTTTTCATTTGCACCTGAACAATCCTTAAAAATTTCATTTATCTACCATCACTATGTCGAAAGTTATCGACGCCTGTATTTGGAGTTCCAAAACCACTTTTCTGCAATAACGGTACACTTCTTTTTGAAGCCACTGAACCATTTCATTTCAAATTTTCAGGCAATATTCATCTCATCAGAATGGGGAAAATGTTTGACTGATTTTTTTTACAGTTGTTTTCACCAAACAGCGTTTTTGTGAGACAATTTTTTTTCAACAACTTTTTTTTTAAAATCTTTCCAGTTTTATTTGTTATCAAGTATGCAGAAAAAATGTTGGTTAAATCGGTCAAGCGGTTCGGAAGAAAAGTGTACCAGAAAGTCAAAAAGTGTGATTTTTCAAAAAGAAGTACGAACAACAGGCCTCACTATCGATTTAGGCTGAGGCCTAAATACCTTGCGATGTCTGCGAGTTACTATCGACATTTTACTTTGAGAACTCATCGTAGTAAAAATTAATTATATAAATATAAATTTTTTATATACTACGTTTTTAAGACGAACTGAAAAGTATAAAATCAATGGCGCAAATTCATAGTCAGCTTATGAATAGTGCCTATAGCCGACTATATTTACCTACAGCCGGCACTAAATAAAAAAGCCGGCTTTAACTTTTAGTTATTCATAAACACATTTTTGCCTGTGTGTTAGTTAGTATCGACTTTGGTATGTTTTTGTAAAGTGATTTGAACGAACAAACCCAAACGTCAAAATATTATATGAGAAGTTTATAGCCGACTCTAATTATTTAAATTGATGTTTGGCTCATTTTAAATTTCGAGCTGGCTATAAGTATAAAGTCGACTATAAGGTGACTTTGAATAGCAAAAATAATATTTTAGGTTATGTAGGTGAATGAATTATGTTATTGTCGTCTTTATCTGACTATGAATTTGCGCCATTTTTTTTTAATTAAAAATTAACAAACATGATTTTATAAACTTTTAACTGTGTTTTATAAGGAAGGAAAACGTCTTGGATCTATTATTTTATGGACTATAGTCAAGTGGTTACACTTATTATTCCCTGTTTAGCTGCCACCATACAAATTAGCAGACGGTTAGATTTGAAATCTCTTTCATCGAGACTGCAAATTAATATGCATGTCATTTGGTTACCTTTCACATCCAAAAATTACTGGGGGCTCTTGGTCTAATATTTTAAAGTTATTTTAGTTCCAGATATGAAGAAAATGTTTCTAAGATCTTTAAGCCCAACATCCATGTTTATTAGAATTTGAGAGCTATACAGCCCCTACATACAATGCTTGCGAAAAGTGATTACGGATGGATGGAGTTCCCAAAGTAACCACTGTGTGTCGCTTGTAAATTGGAGAAAATAAGACCTCTACAAAAGCGTATACAAATAACTTTTCCACTATTAAAAACTTGATGGGAAAGTCTCGAAGGCTTTCATTCATACCTCGAACAATAGGGAACGGCGATAAGACGTGCCCCAGTGGTCTGAAATTCAAAACGGCCGATTAATACTCAATTTTACGAATTACGACTTGACCACGTATTTGCAAGATTTAAAACTTTTTAAATACATATGCAAAAAGTCTCAGCCTATTATAGTAACCCCATTAAGCACGCACCTTATGTATGCCTATTGCGAGCACAAAAAAAAGTAAGCCCAAAAGGATTATATACGTTAGTTACGAAATTCAATGACTTTTAGAAAAGCTTTCAAACACCGAAAAAAACAAGGAATCTAACCAAATTACCCCTCAGTTAGGGTACTTTTTTTTAAGTAATTATTTAAAGGAAATAAAAAAGAGTGCGCTCGAGACTGTCCATTACTAAGGGAAGATAATCACAGTAAAGCCCATCCTGCAAGCATAAATAAAGTGTCACCTTTGTCCATGGGGACGTTGCACTCTTCGCTCGAATACATAAATAGAAAAGTGCATAAATTAACAACAGCAACAAACCTGGGGTTGGTGAGCAATGGTAGGAGGAAGGCAAATCTTAGAAATAACATTTTACAGAAGAATGAAAAAGTCGTGACAAATTACACTTCGCCATGTCATCGTGTCACACAAGGGGATGCGTTTGTTGTTTTGCCTTTGGGGTTTTTCTTCTTCTGGTCGATATTTAGCAAATACTCCTTAGTACGGTGTTTTCAAAAGAAGAGTACCTATGTATCTTGTTTTTTTTTTTTTTTTTAATTTTCTTTTATGTTAATGAAAGGGTGTCGCACAGAAGGCGAATGTCACTAATTAGGGTGCGTTGATTCGACGATGTTTTGTTGGGTTTTTATTTTTACCCTACAAGGAGGACAGAAAACATAAAAAGAAGTTTCAATATAAATCAAAACTGACAATTATTCTTTTACAGCAAAGATGAAGACAGTTGGAGTTATTTATGAATTTAGGGGTCGAATATAAAATTGCAGAGTTATAGGAGACAAAGTCTCCCACTACAATTCGCAGGCATTCCTTTGATATTCTTATTTCAATAACTCTAGTTGGCTTCGGTATTCGGTATTCAGAGCAAGGACGTCTTTTGATTCATAATTCCTCTGGTGGATATGTTAAAACATTCCCCAGGGATTGAAATTTCTCCAAGGAACTGTTGTATCTATGCGCTATTAGAGAATGTATGCCGCAGTTTCATCGACTTCAAAGACGTCATTCACTTCCAAATAAGACTTGAGCAACGAATCTGGAATCTACAGGCTGAGTCCTCTTACCAATAAATGGTACACGTTTGGGACCGGAACTAAACTATTCGAACCCATGGGCAGCTACACCAGCATTTTTCAAGCTGAAATCTGTGCTATCGACCGATGTGTCCAACTTAATCTTGAGCTACCACACCCTTTGTGGGCCCAGAACCCTTCTCCGATCACTGGAGAAGACAAACAGGACTAAGCCCTGGACAGAAACTCAGGGTCTAAGACAGGCGAAGAAACTTTTGGATAGTTACAACTTGAAGAGATTCAAGGCTTGCATCAGTCTTGACGAAAATAAACTCCGCATCCTGACTGGGTTCCTTACGGGTCATTTTATACTCAATGGACATCTCAGGAAGCTAGGTACATACATATGTATATCAGATGAAGAGTCATGCAGATTTTGCTATGAATCCAGTGGAACTCCAAAACACATACTGGTGGATTGTGGGTCTGGGCAGTAACCCAGAAAACATTCAAGTGATTGGGTAAATACCATATTACAGCAGAGAGGATCTACACACTTATAGCACCCAATCTCCTGCTGCGATTTCTCAGGGAAATGGGTCTGGATGAGGTGTTGTGACCTATGGAATTCTCACCGGGGCTAGGTGTGAGCGGAGGTCGCGGTGCATAAACATAAAACTAAGTGGCAAAATGCGTATGTTTCCCTCTACCGGCCGTAATTTTCAATCTATTTAGTTGTTTTTTTTTTTAATGCCTTGGAAAGCGGCCACGCGGGTTGGTGTAGAGGAAAATAATTTCTAGTAGTGCGGTTGTACCTATTAATACTTGGTGGATGAAGAGTATGTCTCCTACTTCGCGAGGTTTTGCAAAGGTTTGTAAGTTAAGCAATTTGAGCCGGTCTTCGTACGGCGGTAAGATATAAGGAGACCTCGTAAGGCAAAACGGATAAACCTGCGCTGCACAGCTTCGATTCTAAGGGATTGAGTTATATGAAATAGCGACCAAACTTGGGAGGCGTATTTAAGGAGGGGTCTGACAAAGGTTATGTACAGAAATTTTGTAACATAAGGGTTCCAGAATTCTAGGAAGACGCGTTTAGGGTTTGACGCGTTATGGATTGAAATTTACCGACGTTTAGTTCTAAAAAGTTCTTGTCGCACCATGTATAGAATGCATTAAGGCCGTTTTGGAGTAAAAGTGAATCGGTGGGGGTAGATATTACCTTAATGATTTTCATATCATCCGCGTCAATATATAGATCGGAGTCTTTTATGAAATGACCAACATCATTTATAGTTAAAACGAAGATCAGTGGACCCAGTGGCGGACTAAGGGGGGATCCACCCCTGGTGGCAGACTACTAGGGGGTGCATCAGTAACAGCAACGTAACTATTTTCACATTATAGAAAATAAAAACACAAATAAAACAATAAATTTGTTTCCCAAATACCTATCTATATGTGCGCATGAATTTCGTTTCTGACCTATTCCCTTAAGAATGGTCCTGTGTTCTGTTATTTTTTCTTTACTGTTATGAGTTTTAGTATTTTTCTTCGTTTTGTTTTCAAATAACGATACGCGGATATGATAATGCTGCGACTATGGCGGGTATTCATGGAGGAGTTCAAAACCTAATTCGGCAAATTAATCCAAAAGCTTTGCTTGCGCCATGTGCAAACCATTCTTTAAACCTTTGTGGAGTTCACTCTTTGGGAAGCACTCCGTTTTTTGAGGCAATGGAAAGATTTTACACATTTTTCTCAGCATCTACGTATGGTTGGGATATTCTCATAAAAAATGTAGGTGTGTCAGTCAAGAGACTTGTAGAGATTTTTGAATAATCCGCGGCTTTAATGAACCCATAACTAAATGTATAAAATTGTTTAATTGCTTATGTGCCTCTTGCACTTCTATAGATTTAAGTCTTGATAGATTAAGTTTTAGATGTATTGTTATTGAAAAAATTAATACTTTATAACTCAATTATTTATTTTTATATTATTAAATTTTATTATTATCATTATATTATTCTTATATTCTCAAATCTGTTAGAGTTAAGCTCGGTAGATCAAATAAACAAATAAACAAATTTTAGAAATTTTAGAATTCGGTTAGGTTGGTCGTTGTTGATCTACCCTTAAGGAAACCGCGCTGGTGAGGGGAAAAGATTGATTGCAATGAAAATACAGCGAGTCATAGATAATACTTTCGAAGAGCTTGGGGATAGAAGAGAGTTTGGCTATGGGTCGGTCGTTTGATATGTCATTTTTTTACCTTTTTTATGGATAGGGAAATTAAAGGAGTCCTTCCATACTTTTGGGAAAACGGCTTGAGAGAGTGAGAGTCGGAATAGAGTTGTAAGCGGCTCTCACAGAGCATTTACACATTTTTTTTTAGAATTATGGCGGGCAGGCCTTCAGTACCGGGAGAGAAATCATCTTTGAGCCTATTAATCTTTTCACGTACCATATTGGTCCTAATGTCAATTGAGATTAAGAAGGTTCGTAGGCAGTTATTCAGGTATCTGAAAAGTCAATGTCCGGCTCGTATACGTGGTCACTATACGATTGGCTGAAGAAGATCGCAAAGAGGTTGGCGATTGCTGTGCTTAATAATTTTAGAGTGGAAGGTAAGCCATTGGATTTTCTCTTGACATTAAAAAATGAGACTTAGATTTATTTTGCGAGTAGAAGAAATGAAAATATGTTCTCAAACACACCAGCCATTTATTAGCTTTAGAACTATTTACATCATATTGCTCTTAAGCTTGCTTTCCTTTTTTTCTATATGATGACAAATTCTATTATATTATATCCAAGATTACTAAGCTCAACTACCTCGAGTAGGCCATCAATGGTAAGTGACCACAAAACGGGTGAGAGAACTCCTCCTTCTGGACAGCCTTTAAAAGTTGAGACTGAGACTAAGGTCTCTCCGGATAAAAGGAATTTATTTTCTATACTGAAAGGAACTTCTACTTTTTTTGCAAAATTCCCTTACTCAAGTAGAATTGTAATATACATAGATTTGAAATTGTGTCCATTTTCCCGAATAGCTTGCAGCAGTCACAGCGGAAATAGACACCCGTCGACCTGCACAATACAATTAAGTACAAAGTTATTCCAAAATATGCCTGCATGAGATCCAAGTTTTATATTAAAACAAACACGCAGGCATTTACGCTGCTATGCTGCAGGATAAAAATTACAACCTGTCAAAGCAGATTACGAGATGAGAAATCATCTCCAAAGTGCAAACCTATATTCATTTCCACCAGATACGGATGGAGAGATAGGAACGCCACATCCGTATCTATTACAGTCATTCGGTGCCAACACAGCAATTCCTTACAATCTTCAGCCGGCCACCAAGTATACCCGCAGAGTTTGGTTCTATAATCTATTCGAATTAACACACCACTCTACAATAGTCCGTGCGCCACAGTATGTAATGAATTGCATTCGTGCGTCAAATAGCGCTTCATTTGTTACACATGCGCCGCGAGTCAGTTTAGTTATAAATAATACCGAACTCGAAGCAAAATAGAGCCATGTTAAGCTCCGGACTCCTTGATGATTAAAATTCTAGGAAAAAGAGGAACAACTCTACACCACCTCAAGGTGAAATTCCATCCATCGTTAAATGCATTTTATTTTATTTTTTGTTTACAACAACTTCTTCATTGTTCCGTGGCTCGTGTTTTGCAGGCGGCACTTGTATGGAGCACATCGACTCGAGAGAAGGAATCAGCAAGCACATCTCCTATGATATGGAGCGCAAAGATTTTGGCCCCAAGGCTATACTCGTTGATCTATTCGGGAAGCGTAATATATCAAACTACAGAGGAGTTGTGAAAAATAAAAACGCCAAAGCAAAGGGTTCAGGTCGTGCAAAAGATGATAGAACAACCTTCGCTGTGCCAGGAGCAGGAGCAACCATCGAATAATATAAACTGGAGCTGCTGTGTGCATTTTTTTTTTAATGTAATTTTCAGTTTCTTTGGGCATTCAATTCTTTGAGCTACATATACAAAGTATGTTTGTATAAGTATTGTATGTTCAGGGTACATATCTTCTAAATTCTTACCGCAATCATTATGATTGAAATGATTGTACGCTAGGCATAGAAAACAAACCCGTATCATTATCTCAGAGGAAAGATGAAAATGATTAAGGGTGTGCTAGCAAATCACATTTGGTGGTTCTTGTCAGCAGGGAAACTGTGATACTCTTAAGGTGCGTCCAGATCCAGACGGAATGAAACATTAAACACAGGATCAACTAAAACCACAAAGTGTGCAGATACAAATCGAAATATTCGATCGAATTGGGTCAAGTGCAAGTCGTACTTGCGCAATAAGCAATAAGTGTTCCATACTATCAGTTGTTTTTACATACATTTGTAACAGATTTACGAGTATTTTGATGGATGTATGCACACAAAATGTAAGCAACTTGATAAAATTACCTACCTGATGCCCTTTCTCACCTGGTCAGAAGACACTAGTCTACAATATTTTGTAACAAGGATAATACACATCATTTCTTTTAGATTATTTGACGCTGAATCTAAATCTGGCAACAGAATTGCTCTAGGAGGTCAGAATTTTGAGATATACCAATCTCGAAGTGCTACAAACACGGTTTTTGGCGATATTAGCACTTAGCACTTTGAGATTGGTATATCTCAAAATTCTGACCTTCTAAAGCAATTCTGTTGCCAGATTTAGATTCAGCGTCAAATAATCTACCAGAAATGATGTGTCTCATTGTTGTTACAAAAAAAAAAACTAAATTTTGTAGACAAGTGTTATACATCCACACAAAACAATAAATAAAGAATTCAAGAAATCTACGCATTTGGATCAGATATCATTCTTCGTCTCGTTATTCGTTGGATTGTATTAAATGCGGAGAATTTTGCGACTAATTCAATTTTCCCCAATGTGCTTAAAGTAGACACCCACATTATATGGTATAGGAAACCATCCAGACTAATAAAGGCAATTTGTCGAACGTACTGCAGTCCTGATAATTTTGGTTCAATCTACACTTCATTCTCAATGTTTGTGATTTTATTCAGATTTTTCTGAGCTAAATTTTTCGAGATAAGGTATGGGGCAGCAATTTTTCAAAGTTTTTGTTTGGAAAAATGTTAAGAAAAAAGTAACACAAAAAAATATTTCATACATTTTTGAATTCGTCCTTTTTTTTTTTTTTTTTTTTTTTTTGCCGAGGGTAGGTGAAAATCTTCCATAGACACTATGAGAATAGCAAGCGCGTGCTCATAGTAGTGTCAGATTCTTACTGACCAAAAACACCACCCTTCGATATAAATTTGTTAGATACTGCAACTAAGTTATACTACTAATCAAGCAATTTTTCTATCACGAAATATAAACGTTTGGCAGGTTACTTTCCAATGAAAGATCCTGCATGTTCCACAATTTAGACGCGGTTAATCCTTATTTCGCCAAGTCGAAAGGTTTTGTTCTTTGTAGTCGGCGCAATAAATTGCTCTCATCCAAAATAAGTAGGACTGTGTTATTAACATGTCCGATTAGTCGGTTTCTATGTTTTCGCGCGAAGCTTCTAGTTTCAGCTTCGATTGTCGGAATTCCGAGATCCCTGTGGATATCGTCGTTTCTAGCATACCACGGTGCTTGGACAATTTCTCTTAGCACTTTATTTTGAAAGGTCTGTAAAATATTGACATTTGTTTTCTTGGTACAACCCCAAAGTTGTATACCGTAGGTCCACACCGGCTTTAGCACTTGCTTGTATAAAAGCAGTTTGTTCTCGGTACTGAGGTGGGAATGTTTTCCGATCAACCAGTACATTCTCTATATTTGATATCTAGTTCTTTACGTTTCATTTTCACGTGCGAATTCCACTTCAACCTTGCGTCGAGTGTCATTCCCAGGTATTTGGCTTCATTTGCAAAGGGTATTCGGGCCAAATTTATAAAAATGGGCAAGTCATTAATTTTCCTATAAGTGAAATTCACGTGAACAGATTTAGTTCCGTTAAGGGCGATCCGCCAGTCCTTCGTCCATTCATTTACTTTATTTAATGCGTTTTGCAGTTTGGCAGTCGTTTCCTCGATAGTTTTACCTACCGCTAGGATAGCGGTGTCGTCGGCAAACGTAGCAAGGATAGTGTCATCTTCTTTCGGTATATCACGAGTATATAACAGATAGAGAAGCGGCCCCAGAACGCTTCCTTGCGGTACGCCGGCCAAAATTTCTTTGAGCTCGGAGTATTCGTTTCCATTTCTAACACGGAAGAGTCTATTCCCGAGATATGAATTCAAAATCTCGTATAGGTTTGCGGGAAGTACTTGTCGTAGTTTGCATTTCAAGCCATCGTGCCACACCTTATCAAAGGCTTGCGAGACGTCAAGAAATACGGTTGAGCATATCTTTTTTTCTTCTAGTGCTTTTTCGATTACGTTAGTAATTCTATGCACCTGGTCAATCGTCGAATGCTTACTTCTGAACCCAAACTGGTGGTCAGGTATTAGATTATTTGCTTCTATAACCGGTTGGAGACGCCTTAGTAATATCCTCTCGAAAATTTTGGATATGACTGGAAGAAGCGATATTGGTCTGTATGATTTTACTTCATATGACGGTTTTCCTGGTTTTAAAACCATAATGACTTCCGCAACTTTCCATTGGCTCGGCACGTGTTTTAATCTGAGTGCAGCATTTATAATATGGAGAAGCTTAATAAATGCTCTTCTAGGTAAGGCTTTGAGAATTTCTCCGGTAATCAAATCATAACCAGGAGCTTTCTTAGGTTTTAGTTTCGCGATCTCACGTTCGAGTTCTCTAAGCGTCGCAGATCTGCGCGTTAAATCGTCAGATGGTGGAACTACCATCCTTGTGATGTTGATGTTGTCATGAACCACTTGACCAACGTTCGGTTTAAAGGTTTCTTCCAGATGGGCGGCAAAAATATCCGCTTTTTCTTTATCTTCCCTTGCCCATTCATTTTGATTTATTTTAAGTGGCGGCGCAGGGATTTTGGGCCTTTTGGTGCCTTTTACGGCTTTCCAAAGGGAATAATTGGAATCTTTTTTCGCTGTTAAACTCTCAAGGTAAGAGCCTATCGCACGATTTTTAAAATCCTTAATGCTATTCTTTAACAAATTGCAGAGACGATTCAGATATGCTTTATGCTGTGGAGCACGACTCTGTTGCCATCTTTTACGCGCTTTTCTTTTTTCCCTGATTAATTCTTTTATTTCAGCAGGATATCGTAGACCGTATTTGTCCGGCGTTTTTCTTGGATTGGGCGTATTATTCCAAGAGGCGAGCTGTACTATCTGAACGAAGCGATCGACTTCAACCTCAAGTTCATAGGGTGTCGTAAGCGGTACGCTCAGTTCAACATTTACTTCGATTTCGTTCCTAAAGCCTTCCCAGTTAGTTGTTCTGCCGGTTAATTTCGCTGGCTCTCGGTTAAATAATAGTTTTTCGCTCAATGTCAAAATAACTGGGGAATGATCAGACGACAGATCAAAGCTTTCTTCAACTTTTATGTGGTTGTTAGATATTCCTTTCACCACGAAGAAATCGATCAGGTCAGGTATTTTCAAAGTATCAGCTGGCCAGTAAGTCGGTTTGCCCGTCGAATGGAAATCACAACTGTACTCCATACCTGCCCCATAGAGCATTCTACCTTTTTGCGAGATGTATCTAGAGCCCCAGAACGTATGTTTCGCGTTAAAATCGCCGCCAATAATGAAATTAGGTTTCAGCGATTTAAATAAGTTAGTAAAATCACTTTTTTCAAGCGCGGAACGCGGTGGACAGTAGATAGATGAGATTTTAATAGTACGCTGACTATTTTTAACTCGAATTGTGCACAGTTGCAGAGTTTCAAGCTCTATCTTTAGGTCTTCGCATTGTTCAATGCAGTCTTTAATAAACAAGGAAGATCCTCCTCTCGCTTTGCCCGAAGGGTGACAAGCGTGGTAATCAGTATAGCCTTTTATTTTTAAATGCGATTCCTTTTTCACGTGAGTTTCAGAAATCAAGCAAATGTCAATATCTTTTTCTCGCATGAATATTTCCAATTCGTCAAGTTTTTGCAAAAGTCCGTTTGCATTCCAAGTACATATTTTTAACATTCTTTTTTCATTCATATTCTAGGTGAAGTACGCGTTTTCCGTGAATAACTCTCGAGCTTAACCAACCTATCGAGAATCAATTTATTTATATTGCTTTGCTCTTCAAGTTTCGCGAGAATAATTGAGAAAACTTGAGAAGCAGGGTCCGTTGGGATTTCGAGGTTTTTTGATTTTTCGGATGCTGCAGCCTGGGCGTAGGTCTGCACTCCTGCTGTCCGAGGGCTATTACCCGATGTCATTTCTAATGGCTTTTTATTACCGTTTATTTTAAGACCAGAAGTCGAGGGCTTTTCTGCTATCACCACCTTCTTCCGCTCTGAACCCGGTGGATTTTGTTTGTTTACGTTCTCCTGACCGATCTTACCATTTGCCTTAGTTAGCGGTTTTATTATTTTATTTTGAGGCTTATGGAGTGTATCTCTTCGTTTTTGCAACTCCTTGGCTACTTCGCAGCCTCTATAATTTGCCGGGTGCTTTCCCTTACAATTAGCACAGATTGCAGAGGCTTGCTTGTTTACTCGACAGTCTTGGGAGAGGTGATTTCCGGCGCATTTCACACACCGTGGTTCTTTTTTGCAATACGTTTGCGTATGATTGAATCCTTGGCAACGTTTGCACTGCGGAATTATTTTTAAATTTCTACGCATGGGCTCGATTTTGACCACGATATTCAATATGGTTTTTATTCGATAAATATCGTCGATACTATCAGCTTTATCGAATGTTAGCATAAAAAGCGGAAGTCCACGCCTTACCAAGATGTCCTTATCTATTTCGGATTGTTGCTTCTCCTTCTTGATGATATTAACGGCATCAAGAATTTTAAAGCCCTTGTCTTGAAGGTCGCTCATAATCTCTTCTTTTGTGCACGAGGGGTGAAGTCCCCTTGCTACAACACGATGTGGCCTTTCTGACTTGATTTCGAAAGTATACCACTGAATCTTATCGATATTAAGTTTCTGGGACAGTGCGCGATAGTCGTCATGGTCATCGACGTTAATCTTCCACGCATTATTCCTCAAAGATGTGACCTTAAATTTCGATGTTATCGTTCCTTTAAGGAGGCTATGCAACTTATTATATTCCGTTATCCCGACGATGTTTATTGGTGGCGGTAAACGAAATTGCGTTTTACGTTGATTTTCTTGCAGTTCTTTACGCTTTTCTTCGTTTAAGGGCACGACTTCGGGCGAAGAACCGGCTCTCCGTTTTTTAGTAGGTCTTTTCTTAGGGACCCGATTCGTTTCGCGTGCTAGCTCTTCTTCATCGGTGTGGTACTCCCGACTATCTAATAGTGCTGGAGCACATTCGCGCTCTTTCTGCGAGTGTGTGTTCTTTAGAACCTTATTCTCTTCTTTTAATAGATCTATCTCTTTCTTAAGATCTTGATAGAGTAGATCCATTTCGTTAAGCTTTATTCGGAGTACTTTATTTTCTTCCTCAAAGCTTTTATATTTCACTAAGTCCTGATTTTCGCGCTGCGGCGCTCCCGGCGGACTTTTTTTCCCGGAGTTATTCGATCTTGATGGAGGAGATCGAGATACCCTTGCACTTCTTGTGAAAGGGTCATTGGATTGCAATAAATGGCTCTCCCCAGAATCCGTAGAGCCGACCTCCGAAGAGGGTGGATTTTCCAGTAAAGCTGGACTGCCACCTGGGGTAATTAATCTTTTTGTTTTGTCCATTGCATTTTTGTATACACTATATACTCGGTATACGGAGATTGGATTTTAGTCGCCTCTTACGACAGGCATGCCTACCTCGGGTATATTCTATCCCCTACCCGAAGGGGTCGTACTTTAACAAGCTTTTATTTGACATCCCACACGATAACCTCATTACCAGGTCCGTGTTTGGGCCACTAATTGCTGCAACTGTTCCAAATTTCTACGTCAAATAGTCTCTACGAAAAAGGCCTGTGAAAGCCAGACACCGAACTGATTCCATTAGTGTTCCGTTTTTGGCCACGGAACACTAAAAAGACCAAACAAGAAACTATAAAATACCTTTACTCTTGTTCTTCATTTTATAATAAGATTTGAGACTTACATAAAATTATGTACCTTTCATAAAACGATGTGGTGAGGCTCTTTATAAACCTCAGTACTCTTGTGGATTCTATTTTCCATCTGTCAGATGTTCAGAAATGATCTTTGCATATAGAGCACTCAGCCTTTTGCCACAGCAGGGAATTCAAAAAGTGTGTGCGCCGGCGTCTCCTCCTCCCCTCCACAGAGTCCACATAAATCGTCGTTATATAGTCCTATTTTCTTAAGGTGGTATCAGTGGCTAATGCGCTGGTAGAAAAGCAGTTAAAACCCCTTAGATCTTCTTTATTGAGCTCTAGTAGCAATTTTGCTTTGCTGCGAGCTGGGCTTATGAATTTCTAAGCTTGCCTCTGACTGTTAGATTTGGTCTTCCTTTTTGCTCGTTTTTATCTGTATATGACTTAAAATGGTCCAGGACCGGTAAGCAGACGGGAAGCACAGACAATCTACACGTTCATTCCACGCACAACCATCGTGACCTAGTATCCAGGCAACGGTGTCTTTATTGTCTAAAGACAGGTGCTCGAGGAGATCGAAACAGTCCTAAACCTGCTTGAAATTTATCAATACGATTTAAGGGTCTTGATATCTGTTTTACTATTCGAAATGTAGCCGTGGGCACCACTTGTATGTCTTCCTAAGCATTCTGGAATATGGTATGTACATATATCTGCAGAGCCTACACCTTCTCTTGAAAGATGTTGGGTGATTTTCTCAGTACTTTTTGGAATTTGGAATCACTGGTAAAATTGGTGGCATTACAAATTCTTTGTTACTCCTAGTAGGAAGGAATTTCTGGAATTCTCTGAAAAAAAAAAAAACCGGAAGACCGAACATTAAACCTAAGGCTAACAACAGTGCAGGCTAAGTAATATTGCTTGCTAAGTTTGAGGCAAACTGTTTTAACGGTTAAATTACCGTTAACAGTGAAGTGTGTTATTTCTATGTTTTAACGAATTAAATAAGTTTTATAATTCGAGAACCCAATTCATCTATAGATTCAATGATCAGCAATAATCAATAGAACCGGTTTTTATGAGCTATGTTCACGCAACAATTACAACGTCCCAATCTTAAGAGGTTCACCCATTGGCCGATATTTCTATTGCAAATCTCCATCCATCTGCAACACGGAATGCAGTCATTTGTGTTACTTTGCACATCCTCGTCTGCGTCTAGGCAACAACAAGATAGTTGGAGCATAATAATCCGCCTTGAAACCGGCGTGCAATATAATCGTACAATGAATTGCAAAACCTCTAAGATCCACGACCCATCTCTGGGCGTCATCATCCCACTTCGAAGTTGTTGCAGTTCCAAATCGGTTTCAAGTGCACAGTTGTTCCAGAGACTTTGATTATGGATCATAACTCTTCCATTTTTTATATCAAGCTTTATCTGTCTGTCTGTGTTGTCATTGTTTGTGAGTATATTTTTTTTAGTTTCTTCTGAGTGCACGATGACACTGTAAGTCCACTATAATCCATCCATTCATCTTGGGCATTAATGTTGATTCATCTGCAGTACACGCTCGGTATGCGAGTACTCGTATCTATGTATGTCCAAAGTCTTTGGGTTGTGTTATTGTTTGTTCGACTGGTTCGAGTAACAAATAGCGAAGCGCACACTCGATTGTCAGTTATTTTGTGGCCCAGAAATTGAATCCAACTCCTGCACTTGGTCGTTGGATTAATGGAACTGGTTTCATTGCTCGTTTTATTTTTTTTTTGTTTGTGTACTCTGACTGGGGTAAGCGATTGTTATCGATTTGGAGTTGAATAACTTTGCGCCTTAGGTAGTACGGATGTAATGCAAAAAGTGTTTTTTAGGAGATGTCGGTTATCTGCCGTTGTTTTGTGTTTTGTTGGCAGATGGCATTGATTGACGAAGTTTTAAAAAGTTTTATTGCATAAACTACGCGGAATTTACCATGAATCATGGTACGTGAAGCAATGTTACGACAGTCGTCTATGTGATATGCGAACTGTGGACTAATAGATGTCATCAAAGTAACTTTATTGAAAAAAAAGCGTTTCTAATCGGTTGGCCGGCGGAATTAATTCCAGAGCCGAAAAAAGTTAAGATTGCGTAATGGTTTTATCTCCAGGTTCACATAAATATTTACATATTTTGTATTTTCATTTAGGGCATCGCTATATGTATGTATTAAAAGAAGGAACATATGTACAGTGGTGGAAATATAAAAAGGACACTTTCAATTTTGTCAATATAAAGATAATTGTAAAATATGTAATGAAACAAATGACTTTTCTTTTTATAGTATTTATCACACTTTCAAATATCAATTTAACAACCCAAAAAATGTGATGATTTTCTTGAAAATAAAAAAAAATACACATACATATTTGTTAAAGCGTACCTGACCACATAAATAGCACATTATGTTTCGTTACGCCAAAGATATGAAGTTTAGGTAAATATCCTAATGGGCAACGCCTAAAAGCTAATTTTTTTCCGGAACACCTTTATTTTTGAGCACATCCTTTTGGCCTCACTAAAGCCTCACAATGTGTTTTTGGGATAGACCTCCCGATTACTTGTACTTGTTACCACAATTCTGCAGCATTTCATGGTTTGACTGCTGCTTTGTGTTGCCCCAACGTTATTCCGTGGGTTCTCAAGCGAATTCGGAGTCGGACCGAAATTGTGCTGGCCACCCTGAAACGTTTAAATTTTGATTACTAAGACAACACCACACAAGGCGGGAAGTGCGCTTAGGATCGTTGCCGTGCATAAAACGCCATACCAGTGGCATATTGTCCTCAGCAAATAGAATCATACTGCCGGCGATAATGGGTTTATAGATGTAATTGTTCATTTTTTAGGTACTCTCCAGAATCGGTACCAGCCCGTGCCAAGGAAACCAGCCTAAACCTCCACCGTTTTAACCATTTTAATAGTGTATTTTGGGTTTCTGTTTTTCGTTAAGTGAACACCAAACGTACCTTTTACCATCCGATCCGAACCTACACAACTCGGATTCGTTACTCCACAGTACATTTTTCCAACAAAAACATCGGTTTCTGGAGGTATTCCCTTGCAAATGTTTTTCTTGCCTTGAACTTTTTTTTGTCACGAGCGGATTTATCTGTGCTATGTACCTCTCAATTTTATTTTCCCTATAAACGCCCTCCAATGGTTCTATCGGATACACTACTTGGAATTTTAACTTATAAGATTTCCCTCTATAGCTTAAGACGTCGAAAATGGATTGATTGTCCACTTTTGAAGTGGTTTTCATGAACATCGAAGCTCTTACAATATTTTTGAGATTCCCAAACACCTCCACTCTACGTAAGGCATTATAGATAAGGTTTTTAGAACATTGTAGCTGCTCAGAAATATTTAAAACCGATAAGCCATTAGCCTTCAAATTGAAGATGAGCTGTCGTGATTCCTCTAAGCAACGTGGTTTTCTCCACATATTTAACGACATTTCCTGATAGTTAATATTATCTTAGTTCCTTTCAAATGCATTATTTAATAATAATTAAATATCAACAAAATATTAGTAAAAATGCGCACGAAGATTATGTGCTATTTCACACTGTGATCGAATAGCCAAGACATAAATGTCTAAACAGAAAATGGCCTCAAAATCAATTATAGATTTTTGCGATACCTTTGGCCTAATATGTATATGTTAACTCAGTAATACCATTGTATATGAAACTAATAGTACTATCACTTGGGCCAATCGATGGTGGTGCCCCCTGTTTCCCGAGTCACAACTATGTACATATATCCGTGAGTAGTACCAAAAAATATCCAGATTTCTTCTCTCAACTACGAGTGCATGAGAGTCCACTCGAGAGATTATTGCTTAGTGTCCAAAATGGTAGTTATTAGGGAAGGTTGTGTTCCGCAGCGTTGTGCTGAAGTACTCAATTGGGTAATTGGCTCCAGCATTTTTACTTTGGATCAATGCTCCGAGCCACAGAGAAATGGCTTACATTTGGCTCGAAACTTCATTCTCAGAAAATATTAAAAAAAACAATAAAAACATAATCACGAAATAAGAATAGAATTCACTCTTTAAATAACACTAAGAAAAAAATAATAATCGCAATCGCTTAAGGTATGAATTAATTTACTCAGTTATGAGTTTCAAATAGCTTCTAAAACGATCAACAAGAACATGTGGATATTTTAGTCTGTTTAGATGCAATAAGGAAATGTTTCATTTCCTAGTTATTTGTTGTCCTCTTTAATTATGTCCTTTTATTTGATGTTATTTTATTTATGCTTCAATAATTTGTGATACTTAACTATTTCAAAAAATTTATTTGTGATGTGCTGTTGCTGTTTCTTTTTTTTTTTTTTTTTGTTCGAGTCAATTTAATTATGAATAACTAAAAATACGAAGTAGTAATAATTTAATGTTCAGTTATTGGAAAAATAAGAAATAATCACCCCAATTCCCAATGTCGTACCTCGACCCGTATTCATAGTCGTATTGAGAGCCGTGTCGCCTCCGAATTGGTATTCCCGAAGTCGAATGCGATGTGCACGAGAACCCATCGCATGGAATGCGTTTCAACGCATATTTGAAATATCAAATACCAAGTGTCGAAATGTCAACTAAGAAAATTTCGTGAATTGTTTTATTTCTTTTTAAAGGATAATTTTGTACTTAAATAAATTATAAAGCATGAATTCAGTGGATTTATTTTTCGACAGTAAGGAAGAGGACATTGCGGATAGTTTGGCATCGGTTTGCAGAATAATTCGTGATAGTTTCAATGCATTAGAGCAACCGAATTCCTGATATGTTTTATAATTAAATAACTAAAGTGCAAGTGTTTTCACATGCTTTTTTAATATTTAAGCTTTACAACAAATAACATCGGCTTTCTAAAAAAGCATTTAAATTAGTTTTGGATTAAACTACTCCAAGTGCGGAGACGTTTTATGGCAAGATATCCTGGATCTTGTCATGATTCGTTCATATGAATGAATTGTGACAAAAAGCCGTTGAACGATTTGCGGAAGGAGAAACAAATACAATCAATTGGAACTTTTATATTTAAGTTTTATAGAAACATTCGGCTTTCCAAAGAAGCATTTTCAATTCGTTGTGGATGCAATTGTTGGGCACCGTAGCGCAAGTGGTTAGTGCGTCGGACTACTGAGCCAGCGGTCTTGGGTTCGAATCCCTCCGCAAACACCTAAAAGTTTTTCACAGTGCCCAGCTCTTTCGAATGCCTGACAAGCATCAAAGAGTATCATTTGTCACGATTGAGCTTCTCAACTCGCCGTTCGGGGTCGGCAAAAAGCTGTAGGTCCCTTCCATTCATGCAAAAATATAACACGCACACACAAATGGTTGCGAGAAGCAGGCCCATGTTCACCTCGAGCTGTAGCGCCAACTAAGTAAGTAAGTGGATGCAATTATTCTAAGATTCGGTGACGTTGCATTGATACAAGACATCCTGAATCTTTTCATGATTCGTTCAAGTGGACGAATTGTGACATAAAGCCGTTCCTTGAATAACGTTTTGTGGAAGGAGCAACAAATACTTGGATACTAGGTAAAATTCATGTAAAAACAACAGAATAAATTAATCATTTCAGGCGATTCAGGATACCTAGTCCAATTGGCAACGATTCTTTACTTTCCTGCAAAATGAATATAAATATAGAATAGTAATGAAAAACTTTAATAAATATTTATTAGTTCGAAATAAAACTAAAAAATGTAAAATTATTAATTTGTTTACTTACATTTGTTTCATTTCCATTTTTTTAATAAAAATTGCAACGACCCGTAGTCAAATGAACTCTCGACTATAATACGCCACAAATACGAGCAAAATACGAGCAAAATACGAGATTGGGAATACCAAGAGTCGAATGCGATGCTTTTCTTTTGACAGAAGGCAATTAGACATGCGAGTATGTTCGCATAGTCCGCCTTTCCGAATAAGAATATTCGACTGAAGTCGAGTACGAGTAGGAGATACGACATTGGGAATTGGGGTGAAGATTTATATGGTGCTATAGAACCAGGGCCTACTTCTCGCTTAGTCACATTCCACGAAAAATGCATCAGTATCAGCGATATATAATCGACTCCCCCTAAGTCGAATTTTCACGGGATACCAAGATTTGTTCGAGTTAGAGAGAGTTTTGGAAAAATTCAAGTAATAGAGAGAAATATTTATTTTTGTTTTAAAACGTTTGTATTAATAAAAAAAAGGTTAATATTTGTACTTCCAAAAAAGTTAACAAAAAAAAATAGCTTATGTAACTTACATTTTTTTTTAATTGATCTAGCTACAAACATGCACATAAAGACTGCTGGAACAGCTGGAATCTTACTTAAGCAAGTTCTTTTTGTATACATATGCAGATAGATCCATTGAAAAACCTGTTTTCAATGTAACCAACAATACAAAAAAGAGAATAACAATGTTTTATTTTGTTTTTGCGTTGCAACTTTTTAAAAACCAAGAATATTAATAGGAAGAAAATAGACGAGCTGACGATGATGGCACCCGCATTAAGGGTATTGAAGTGTGCAGGTACTTGATGGTTACTGGTTATATACTCAAGTGTGAATTCCGAAGGGGTAATGTATTTTTATTTTGTTTTCTTCTAAACAAAATTCGACTTAAGGGGTGAAAAAATATGCCAATAATCTTCGAGTTAGATAAGAGTCGTTTTGGGTCACAAAAAGACCATGAGGTGACCATCGTGACCATACTATTAATTAAAAGAAACTTTTGTTTTTAAGATAGCATTTTAGAGAATGTAATGCAAACTTTTTTTGGTTCACATTTTTGAGGTTTACATTATCAAGTTAGTACTGGTACTGGGATATATCTCTTTAATCCTAGGACCGTACACAGTGGTTTTGACGGTTCTGCCATTTTGACAGTTTGGATAGTCGGAAAATGTTTGGAAAGTCTAAACCATGTCCCTTGAGGAAAAAGGGTTAGTTATAGTTCTGGAAGTGATACAGTGAACATTCTCCGAGAGCTAAGGAAAACGCATTTTTTGTTTTATGTTTTGCCGTTTTGGTCCATAAGATTTTTATTTCACAATGATTACAGAAAAATGCAGGTACAATTAAGCGAGTAGTTATGATCTAAAATGCATGAATAAAAGTTTTTTTTTTTTTTTTTCCCGAGGGTAGGTGAAAATCTTCCATAGACACTATGAGAATAGCAAGCGCGTGCTCATAGTAGTGTCAGATTCTTACTGACCAAAAACACCTCCCTTCGATATAAATTTGTTAGATACTGCAACTAAGTTATACTACTTATCACTTCTTATCACGAAATATAAACGTTTGGCAGGTTACTTTCCAATGAAAGATCCTGCATATTCCGCAATTTAGATGCGGTTAATCCTTATCTCGCCAAGTCGAAAGGTTTTGTCCTTTGTAGTCGGCGCAATAAATTGCTCTCATCCAAAATAAGTAGGACTGTATTATTAACATGTCCGATTAGTCGGTTTCTATGTTTTCGCGCGAAGCTTCTAGTTTCAGCTTCGATTGTCGGAATTCCGAGATCCCTGTGGATATCGTCGTTTCTAGCATACCACGGTGCTTGGACAATTTCTCTAAGCACTTTATTTTGAAAGGTCTGTAAAATATTGGCATTTGTTTTCTTGGTACAACCCCAAAGTTGTATACCGTAGGACCACACCGGCTTTAGCACTTGCTTGTATAAAAGCAGTTTGTTCTCGGTACTGAGGTGGGAATGTTTCCCGATCAGCCAGTACATTTCTCTATATTTGATTTCTAATTCTTTACGTTTCATTTTCACGTGCGAATTCCACTTCAGCTTTGCGTCAAGTGTCATTCCCAGGTATTTGGCTTCATTTGCAATAGGAATTCGGGCCAAATTTATAAAAATTGGCAAGTCATTAATTTTTCTATAAGTGAAATTCACGTGAACAGATTTAGTTCCGTTAAGGGCGATCCGCCAGTCCCTCGTCCATTCATTTACTTTATTCAATGCGTTTTGCAGTTTGGCAGTCGTTTCCTCGATTGTTTTACCTACTGCTAGGATAGCGGTGTCGTCGGCAAACGTAGCAAGCATAGTGCCATCTTCTTTCGGTATATCACGTGTATATAACAGATAAAGAAGCGGCCCCAGAACGCTTCCTTGCGGTACGCCGGCCGAAATTTTTTTGAGCTCTGAGTATTCGTTTCCATTTCTAACACGGAAGAGTCTATTTCCGAGATATGAATCCAAAATCTCGTATAGGTACACGGGGAGTACTTGTCGTAATTTGCATTTCAAGCCATCGTGCCACACCTTATCAAAGGCTTGCGAGACGTCAAGAAATACGGTTGAGCATATCTTTTTTTCTTCTAGTGCTTTTTCGATTACGTTAGTAATTCTATGCACCTGGTCAATTGTCGAATGCTTACTTCTGAACCCAAACTGGTGGTCAGGGATTAGATTATTTTCTTCTATAACCGGTTGGAGACGCCTTAGTAATATCCTCTCGAAAATTTTTGATACGACTGGAAGAAGCGAGATTGGTCTGTATGATTTTACTTCATATGACGGTTTTCCTGGTTTTAAAACCATAATGACTTCTGCAACTTTCCATTGGCTCGGCACGTGTTTTAATCTGAGTGCAGCATTTATAATATGGAGAAGCTTAATAAATGCTCTTCTAGGTAAGGCTTGGAGAATTTCTCCGGTAATCAAATCATAACCAGGAGCTTTCTTAGGTTTTAGTTTCGCGATCTCACGTTCGAGTTCTCTAAAAAGAATAAAAGTGCACCAGCCTTAACTACTGTGTAGTTTCACAGGAACACAGTGATCCCTCCAATCCTCTAGAATAGAGTTGTAAAACCGATACCATGTTGTCCCAATATTCACATCATTAGCCAAAATGAAAAAAGATACATATGAATACATATGTATATAAATCCCGTGAGAGGGATTTTTCCTTTTAATATTAAGCAAATTTGAAGGAAATTTCCTAATCAACATCTGCAAATACTGCCATACAACACCACACAAGACAAATAGCCCTTTTCATTAAAACAAAGTACATAGTAACAAAAAAAAGTGTACGAGAACAGAACCCTTCCAAACTCTGAATGAATGTATATTCAACGTACGACAGACCACCCAACCGGAGTCTCGTCGGTGGCAATTCGTAAATTCCTTCAATTTCCTGTCTCCTGTGTCTCGTTACAGAATACACACGCACACCAAACACCAAAACACTAGAGGCTGTATAAAGTTAATACACATGCAGCACCAACCCTCTGAGATATCAGAAGGATTTTGCATCTACCATGTGCATCAGGATTGATGAAAGCATCAAATGCCTTATTTCAAGCACATGAACGACGCTTACAAGGGTAAGCAAAGCATCAGGATATTCTATTATTGTTATTATTATTTCTGGGACCTTCTTTTGCCTTTGCTCTTCCTTTTCTAGATCACTCCGCCCGGGGGTGGTTTGGTTGTGCAGCAATGAGAAAGATGACAGCTTGACGATGAACGGAAATTGAAATAAAAATGGCAACTCAAACAAGGTGTGTGGTGGGGGGGTGGTTTTTATTGCATCACTTTACTCATATTTCCTTGACGTTTGTCACTTTCAATCCACTGCCTAGCCATCCCTGCTGGTTCTGCGTCATTCCTTCTCATTCGTCGTGGTCGTTTACACGGCAGTATACATCACCTCTAAGGCTTTCAACATGTCGGTTTGCCTGGCATGGTAATGGGATGACATGCCTCAAGCGTAAACTCCCGAAGTAATCGTCTTCTCTGAAATCGGTCGCCGCAGCGCGCCGCGGTCCCGTAATTAAAGTTTGTTTCTTATTTCCCCTTGCACGCCTATTAATTGAAATTTCCATTGGGGCGGTGAGTGGAAAAATAAGATTGGATTCCAAATTATAGAAACAACAAGAAACACTCGCCGTCAAATGGGTTTGTTGCCACCCTATTTCTGGTATACTATTTGCATGTCCTTTAATCAATGCTTCAATGAAGATGAACAAACAACGCAGGGGGGCTCATTACATGTATGTATTCCCGGAAGAGAGGTGTTAGTTAATGACTACACGGTAGAAAACTGCGCAAATATTTGCTAGTCCTCAACTAACGAATCCGTTTCTATTTGCATTTGAAAAGTTGTCTGGGGCTTTAATGCATTAATGCAGAAAATTGCATTTAGAAATATTTTCAATCATTTTCATTTGCTAATGATGACATAGTGTAGCCAATGTAATGAATGAATTCGTACATTCAATTCAACAGATGGTCTCAGATATTTGGATATTTTGTGACATTCGCAAATTTTGGAAACTGCGGCTAACCGTGCCTTTACCTGTATGTTAAGGGGGTCAATCCCTTTAGAACGCTTCAAAATAACTCATTTTTTAACAGTGTTTTTAAAGGTGATAAAATAATTGAATCATTTTGAACTGGTAACATCATTTTTTTCGAACTATGAAAATACAAAAACAATTTTTTATTTTTTATTTTGTTCACAAAACGGCGGCTCAGCTCAATTTCTTTTCAGGTATCATGAAATCATATCAAAGTATAAAATTAATCATTAAAAAGTATAAAATTAAAAATTATGTACGCTCTTTAATAAAATGTTCAAATTTTATACTGTTATTTCGACATTTTTCATTCTCAAAAAGTAGTTTATTTAAATGAAATCTTTAAAACTTTAGGTTTATCCTTCCGGTAATGGTATTGGGAAAAGCCTCACACAATTTCAGCCAAATCGATTAATTCAATATTTTTCTGAACAATTTTAGTTCGCACTTGTTGAATCCCTTGCAAAAACTCATAACAATAATTATTTTTTAGATTAGTATACTGGAACATGAAAAATGCTACCTTAACATTTGGACAATCTCGAATTTTTAAGATGCTATAAAAAAATTTAAAAACAATTTTTGAGAAAAACGCAAAAACAGGTCAATTAGATAATTTAATGAACTCTCATAGTCAATAATTGTTTTATTAAAACTCTTCATCAGATAAGATGTACATGCCAAAATTTAGCACGTTGCGTTTTCGCAACGTTAGCCGGAAATGGGTTAATAACTTTTTAAGTTACAGCACGAGCAGTTTTTGAAAATACGGATTCGAGATAATCGCGTTTAAAGTTTCACTTCACCATAAATGCAGTATACTATATGCGCTCGGCTATATGTGCGATAACTCTGTAAATATTTAATATTTTAATTTCCCCTCGGGTCAATATACTCTCAATACATTATATTTGCGAAATATGTATGAAAAAAAATCGATTTTTATTAATTTTCTAAAGGGATTGCCCCCTTAAAGTAATTTCTAGCCCTAACACAAGAGAGTTCAGTCATACAAAACATAAAAATCAATAACATTTTTCCTTACCATTAAACGAGTGGCAAATTTGCACAGTCCAAAACAAACAGACTCATTAGAAAGCTGACCCGCTTATTTCAATCAACTGCAATTATTAGTCTTTATAAGCTTTAATCGTTTGACGCGACTTATGAATCGGGAAAATAATACTCAAACCGTCAGATATGAATGAACTGATGAACTGGTACAAGTATTTTTTGAGTTGTTCAGCCGTTGAAGTATACCCGAATCAACATTTTCGTTTAACTAAAGCTTAGTAAACGCCTGTTTCATCGCTGGTGTGAGGAGATGATGGTGTTTAATAGTTTTGACAAAAGTGGGTGACAGATACATAAGAAAATACCCTATTCAAGTCAAAACTACCGACCACCATCTACTTCCCGCACTACACCCCCAAATGTGAAGCATCACCCCCTTTTTAGGGTTCCCCATACCCATGTGGAAAGTCTGAATCATTATAGGTTCGCTCCAATATATCTCACAAACCGCTTGCCTTAAAAACTTGTTTGGCTACATATCGCTCATAAATATTGTGAAACAATGTGTACTGGAAAAATAAAATTCTAAAAAATATGTCATGTGGGATATCATTCGAAAGGGTTAGAACCAAGAATTGTTTTCTAAAAGAAACTTTGGGACTTACTATCAAAAATGTGTGAAAAAATACCAAAAAAGTGTTTGCCAAAAATCGAACCTGGGATCTAAACTCAGTAGTCATACACATGATGATGATGTGGCAGTTGCAGATGAGTGATTCTTTGAGTTGGTCAGATAATTAAGGACAGCTGCTATTTTGTCTTATTTAGTTATAATAAAAAAATTAAAAGAAAATTGGTAAGTGGGATATTGTATTTTCAGTAGCATAAGATAAAAGAATTGAGGTGAATTTATTTTATAAATAGGCCGCAAAAAGAGTTGCACGGAATACTGCAAAGAAAAAAAGTCAATTCGGGCTATAGCTAATGCGATTAAGCAGTACACAGAGAATGAAAACATAGGGAACAGTGAAAGAAAGCCAAGACCAAGAAAGACCACTAAGAGAAAAGATCGCAGTATCTGCAACTTGAACAAAGCCAACCCTTTTCTGTCATCTACACAGATTAACATCGTAGTCGCAGGAAACCTAAGATGCCGATTACTCGAAAATGGATTGCGTGGATGCATCGCAAGAAAAAAACACTTTTTAGGCAGGACAACGATCCAAAGCACACTGCTCGGAGCGTTAAGCAGTGGTTTTCCAAAAAAAAAAACATTAATGTTTTGGATTGGCCAGCACAGAGCCCCGACCCAAACCCTATCGAAAACCTTAGGGGAGAGGTGGAAAGGGCTCTGGAGAAAAAAAGGAGTAAAAATGCTGAAGAACTTTTCTTGAACGTAAACGAAATATGGCAGAATATTCCAGCGGAACGATGTCAGCATTTAGTTGGCAGCCTTCCTAAAAGGTGCAAAGCTGTGCTTGAAGCAAAAGGTTGTCCGACCAAGTACTAATTATGAAGTGATACCTGATGTAAATTTTTCTATTTTTAATTGTTCTTGGTTAAAAAATATTAATATTGATGTGTCCAAGCAGAAATAGCTGATTTTATATTATTTTGTTTTTTAAATATATTTTTTTATTAAATTTTTTCTTATAAATTACTAGTTCCTATAAAAATTAAGGAGACTGCATTTGTTTAACAATGAAAACATATAAAATACGAGGATTATATTAAGTTTTAAACCGAAAATGGTATGTCCTTAATTACGTGGCCACCACTGTATAAGGGTAGTTGAATTATTCCTTTCAATTTTGTGTAATAATTATTGTAAAAATATTATTAAAAATATTGTAATGATTCATCTTGCGAGATTCGGCCGACAGTAAAGTGTATCGATTATATACTTTTTATAAATTTATAATAATCTATCTTCTATTCTATGGTATATACTAAAGATGTAACGCATATCCGGTCAGTATCCGGTATCCTGCCTTTTTCTAATATCCGGCGCATCGCCGAATAGTCTCTTGGTAACCGGCTGGTTGCCGAATAGTCGATACAAGGTAAAAATGTTCAGAAAAAGAAAAAACTACATCTAAAAATATAGTTTAAAAGTGTTATTTTTCATAATAAACGATTACCTATGTTTCTTTTCGTAAACGATGCCTGCTTCCGAAAATAGTCTCATGCAGATGTAATATATGTAAATCTTGGCAAATTTAGACAAAATTGGGAAACGTTGGGTATTAACTGATCATCAAGCCCAAGGATCGCTATTCCGATCCAGCCGAAAATAACAAAGTCCTGCCTGTCTTTGAAACTTCATTTTGACTATTGTCTTCCGCCACCTCGAAAACAGTCCCAAAAAGTATCATGAGTATCACCTTCACCCATTTTCTTTTACTGCTAAGTGGAAAATCTCCTACTCTGATCACGTTCACTAAATTCCCGCGACTTCGTTTTACCAGTAAATTTGTTGACTGCACATTTTATTTCAGTCATCTACCTCATATCCTATCCTGTTAACGGGATGGTCGAGTTCTTTTTTGTAAGTTATTTTGTTCACTTTGATCTTTTTGCGGGATAAAACATGAATGTATGCATCGCAGTACGCATTTCGTTCGGCCAGATATCCGGCTATCCAGCCTTATTACATTCCGAATATCCCGTAGCCGGCTAAATTACTATCCCTTACATCTCTAGTATATACTCGTACATAAAAGTGAATGTCTTTGTGTCTGTCCTCTATGCGCTCCTATACCATTCATCCGATTGCGATGAAACTTTTGGGGTGCTGTTGTGCGCAGGCCAGCGAGGGTTTCAGTATTCCAAAAAAAAAATGCTCACAAATTTCAAATGGATCGATACACCAAGATTGCCATACCTATGACTCAGATGAAAGTATTCGCTTACTGGAACGAATTCCAAGACAATCCGAAAACTGTCACTCACCCGAAGTATTCATAATTACCAGATACTTTCAATGAAATTTAGCAATTTTTTTATTTGACTTCGAAAATTATAGAAACCGTTTACCGCCATCAGAGAAACAGACCATCGACTTCCAACTGCATTCCGAATTCTTCGCCATTACAATTGTGTGTGCTATTATTCCCAATCATTCCGCTGGCATCCACATCTACAATCTCTCTCCTCAGGCTACCATATTTGTTTCAGAATCAATCCGTCTTCCAATTGCTGCCTTGATTTGATTGTGTTTTTTTTTTTTTTTTTTTTTTATTATTTAAGGCAAACATATCGAATAGGTTAATTCTCGCAATCTTGGTATAGTCTAAGATGGATCTTGTGATGGTCTCCTCTGTGTAGTGGCACTACCAACTAGACCACAAACAATTATTTTCAATGTGGGTCGTTGTGGAAGTCGTTGGAGCTGCAATCGTACTGTCAATTCAAAGAATTGACGAACAAAAAGCCTAATTGCTTTTACGTTACCGATATCGTATCTGCGAGTTCTGTTACTCTCGCTGGATTGTGGGCAAATCTTAACGACCCGTACATACAGATGGTTCTGAAAGCAGAGATCAACCTCAAGCCACCAATTTGTTACGATATTTTTTTTTCTATCTATTTCCTTCTCTCTCCATTTCTTCAAATTATCATGGTTGCGGAAATTGTGGGACTAGTTGGTAAACTGGAGATGACAAGAGGAAGGGGCACACTTCAGACCATTAAAATAATATCAGTTCGAACGATTTGCGAACAATGGACGACTAAACTTGAAGGTGTCATATCAATTTCAATTTTGGGTTTAAGTCTCGCTTGTACATCGTCATCGTGGAACAGAAAATCCTTCTTCAACAACAGTTGGTTTCATTCTCCAAAGTTTCATTCCCCAACCAGTTTCACCATCCAGAACATGGCAAAATCTATCCATTTATGGATTGCAAGCCAACGAACAGCAATATGTATAAAAAAAAAGAATAGCAAAAAGATTGAGAGGAAAAACGAGCTAACCCAGTGGAATGCTTAGCATGTACCAAGGGACGAGATTCTATACTGCAATCTTTAAAGTTGCACAGATAGTTATGGTCACTTACTGTGCGCGAGAGGATGAAAGAGTGAGAGAGATTTCGTTGGCATACCTAGAAGAGATCTATCTGTCAGCAATCTTGAGCAGCAGCAAAAAAGCGCGTATTGCAGACTACCACGACAACGACGACGATGGTGAGGAGACTGCCGAGTGCCGTAGAAAGAACAACAACGAAGACCATGCGCAGATAAGGTCAATGACTATGTGTTGTGTACTCGCGAACCGTTCTTTTATTGTGATTCTCGTTACTTCTCCACCGTTCTTGGATTTATTAACGATTTTTTCCTGTTACCACCGGCTCAAAGATAATGGTACATTTATCTACTCGTACTTGCGAGAATGAGTTCTGGAATATTTCAATTGGGTGATGTAGTAACTTAGATATTTGAAGAATTTCAACATCTTACAGATACATTTGTTCGGTTTCATTGTTTACCGTATGCGCGAGGGAGGAACGTTTCCCTTCGTGTCCATTCGCTTGAGAATCTAGAGATGCCTTCCAAGACATGTTATTTGAAGATGAATTTTTGTTTTAAGTTTTTTTTTTTTTTGTGAAGTGCATAACCTATCGGCACACTGATGATTTTTTCATGTTTTCATTTTCCGCAACATGAACTTTTAATGATTCAAACAATAGTGCGGAATTTTTTTGTTGGTCACAATTCTATAGGCTTTTCGGATAAACTGTTCTCTGTATTTTATGTTATCCTTATTCTTCTACTTTTGGGCTTTTTTGAGTAAAATCCAATCAGATAGTTATTTCCAACAAAATGCTAAACTACGTGAAACTTAAAATGTGTAGTATAATTACTACGCAAGCGTTTAACGCGCACCGGCTAAATGAATTGGGTTTTCAAACCCGTAGACCTCCAAAAAAGCCACTTCTCTCTGCAGTTATGAAGGAAAAAAGATTGATGTGGGCCAAACAGCACCCTGCCAACGATTGAAAAAGAGTAATATTTTCCGACGAATCCAAATTTAATTTCATTGGAAAGTGCGGGGGAGAGTCTAGGAGCGATAATCAGACGAATGTTTGCTTCCCGCTGTTACCATATGGTTTTGGGATGTACATATGACATAAATTGGGGTCTTGGTCGTATTTTGCTTCTGGACGGTTCCGTGAATGCAGTAAAATACAAAGAAATCATTACTGGTTGTGTTGTTCCCACAAAAGTAAACGGAATTAGAAAGGATATGCTGGAATTCGCACGAAGTGAAACAAATTTGAAATTAAGAGGAAACTTTCAAATCTAACTCGAAATCAGCTTTTGTATGCTTACAGCTGTCACTGCAAAACAAACATCATATTTTTTTGTGAAATTGGGTTTCACTTTAAATAAAACATGTTAAAATGTTCATATTTTGATATTTTAATTGCTGTTTTTATTGAGTAAGTGCAAGCAGAGGAAGCAATTGAAAGGCGCATGAATTTAAGTTCAGGATAAATACATATATCGAAAAATACTAAGAGACAAGTAAATCCATTAGGTTTGCAAGAAGAAATGCATTGTTTAAATAAATAAGACTATTTAACTAAAATTAAAAAAAATTATTTTAGGTTTGTCGAACTTTAAAGAGTTAAACAAAACAGCATTTAAGGGGTTATATACAGTCAGGAGGGATAAAAAAAAAAGCGATTTTTCAAGAATTTTTCATGAGAAAACTTTTAAAGTTTATTAATGTAAACATTTTTACACATATTCAGGTAACTTTTAACTGTATTTCAACCTTTTTTATTTGTAAAAATAATAATTCGTCAGGCTGCTATAGCTGATCTCCCGGAGCTCCTCTCAAAAAAGGCGTGTTGCGGTGACCACGATATCTCTGGACTGCATCATAAAAAATGAAAAAAAAAAAAACCAAGAAATGTATAATCTAGGTATTAATCGAAGGAATAGCAAAAATTTTGCAATAGTGGCGTCCTCTCAAAAAAAAAAAAAACGATTTTTGGCCAAAATCTCGGCATTAAATTGTTAATAAAAAACAAATATTTATCGGTGAGAAAAAACCTTCAATTAATTACTAAAAAATATACTTATGAAGCTTGTACTAAAATTTGAGACGGATCGGTTCAGCAGTTTCCGAGAAATCGTGGTGACCGTCTATAACAACATGGTTTTGAGAAAAATGCGTATGAAGTTTGAAAAGCACTTTACATAGAGTAAAGAAAACGCTCTGATGACTTTACAAATATTCGTGTAACTTCATAATAATCGTCGGATTGACTTAAAACTCCGTGCGTGTACTTAAATATACATATTTATATACATTACGAAAATGAAATAAAAAAAAATAGATTTTTTTCAAATTCTAACTGTATATAACCCCTTAAAGATGTGCTAGGTCAAATTGTTGCCCTACAAATTTTAGTAAGAGGCTCTTATTCTGTTTCACCGAAAAAAAAATTGGCCAAAGACCGTTGATACACACTGCTCGATTTGTTGTTTTGGGAAAACCCCGTCAGAATGGTTCACCATAAATTTCACCATTACTTCGATTTGATTTGTTTTTGTATATTTTCCCCCAAATTTAGAAAAAAATAATTAATATTCATTCGATGTTTCTAAAACAAACATTCTGAGTTTTGCGGATTCAATTTCACCAACCAAAGCCGAATGAATTGAAAATGTTTGCGTTTTTCAATTCCGACAGTTTCTGGGCATTCCTCAATTCGGTCGAATTTGAAAAAATCCGAAAATCAGCACACTGGAACATTGAAAACGGTAAGAATTGGAATCCGACCAAAATTGATGACATGGGTGATTTTCTTTCGCGGTCATTTACCGTTACTTTAATATGCCTGAAAAGTGAGAAAATTAAAATTGTATATTATTTACAGAACTTATTTACAAAAAATTTCGTTAATTTGAAAGAAAAACAACTAAATTATGCTTATATGATATTATACATATGTGTGATTTTCGGGTTTTTTTAAACACCCGAGATAAGAATTATAAAGTCTAAATTTACCAAATCTAATTGAAGGATTAGGTAACAGGACGTATTAAGACAGTAAAGAGTGTCCCAAAATTCATGCAAGATGTGAATTATTTTTCGCAACTTGTGCGATAAAGTAGGAATGTTTGTAATTTTGACTGTAATTTTACATAAAATAACTTAAATCTGCCAACAAACAAGAGAATAGAGAGCCAAACGAGGTGTCAAAAAATTTAATGAGAGTGTCAAAAAATGGCCCCTCTTGCGAAATCCGTACTGTATCTTTCCCATGTTGTAAGCGAGGACATCTATCAAACAGCCATCTGACAATTTGTGAAATGTCAATCACTATTTGTTAAAAATAAAAGAAAATTAGTTTTTCGTAAAAATATTTAGTACACAAAAAGAGTGTGTTCCCCCACTTTTCAAATTATTTACTATTTTACGGATTTTCACAAAAAAGTCACCAAACAGACCTAGTGTTGTCAATGAAACAAAAGACCGGGTGCCTAAAAATGGAGTGCTACACGAAAGCAAACGCGTTATTGAGCAATATTTCAAAAATTCATAATATCGTCAACGATGCATTTTCATCTTGATGGCTCTGTTAATCGTCAAAATTGTCGAATTTGGGGTTCAGAAAATTCACGAGTGATTGTTGAGAAACAAATACATACATCCACAACGTGTCACTATTCGGAATTTGGGCTGGAGGAATTATCGGAACATTCTTCTTTCAAAATGCGGCTGGTCAGGCAATAACAGTTTGGTGACCGAATCTTCTCAAGCAATGGACCTGTGAATTGGACATCTCGTTCGTGTGATTTGACACCTTTGGACAACTTTTTGTGGGGGTCCGTCAAATCTCTGGCCTATGCTGATAAACCAGCAACGATTGATCATTTGGAAGCCAACATTCGTTGCATAAATAGAAATAAGACCGGGTTTGCTCGAAAAAGTGGTGCAAAATTGGACCGACGGCGACGGAATGGCGTTCATAAGGCGCAGTCGCGGAGGCCATACACCAGAAATTGTTTTAAACATTATATATGTACCATGAAATTTGTGAGCTAATAAGCCAAAATTTTGGTCATTCCATTGAATTTGTTGTGTTTTATTTTCAAAAAAAAAAAAATTGTATGCTTCTAAAACAATCACCCTATACAAATACAATCCACACTTATTTATTTTGTGTGTTGTATTTGATGGTTGTTTTCAAAAAACCTTGGGGTCCGATCGATCGCAAGATTTGTTTGCGCTGTCTTGGATAGATGGCGCTACTTAAAATGATTTCGTACTTTAATTGGATCTGCAATATACATAACTTTTTATTTTAAACAGATAGACACATTTACATACATATAATATCTTATAGACTACAGAATAATAACATTGAATATAAGTGTAACAATTTAATAATCATTATAATACAAATTTAATTTTAATTTAATCTATTACTTGAGCAGTTATAAAATTCAATACTTTAATTTTATATGCATCCCTACTACTTTTAAATAATATGGATATTAAAGTTGAAAAATAAAAGAGCAGTGAGTGCTTCCTACTATTGTACTTCATTTCTATCATACTACAAGTAGGTATCGTAACTATTTTAGTCCACGGACAACGCCGGGCGGGCAACAGCTAGTACATATGGACATGCTACATACATAGTACAATTTGATTTACTCACATATAAGATTATTCGGTTTAAAACTCTAAATGAAATTTTTATTACATAGTCTTACAAGACTGTAAAGTATTGTTCAAAATATACAAAACATTTTTTGCTAGTTCATAAGTCCTTGTTTACTTCGTACTTTTAATTCGCATTCTAGGAACACATTTACAAAACTCTTAGAGCACCAGCACATCTCCATCCATTGTCATTATCATTATATTTCCACGATATAATTACTTCTCTCCTCTTCGCTCCTGTTGTATGGCTTTTCCAACTCAAATAAAACCATTAAAATGATGCCATGCGAGTGAACGTCAATTCGCATACAGATCCTTGGCTTCTTCCTAGTATATCTCTTTCCGCATAGATACATGACATTAAATTGGCTCAAGTTGTGTGCCTCCTCTCTGTGATAAAAGGCGCAAAAAAAAACAACTTTAAAACTTTATGGGTCAAGTGTATAAGACAACGCCTATGGTGTTCAGCGAGGAGAAGCTCTTGAAGAGGTTGAGAAATAGTTGAATTCTTTCAGAGACAGCATTGTGAAAAACAACTCGGAGCACAATGGCACTTCAAATGCATCTGTTGTACACATCCAACAAAAGACGGTTGGCTTTCTGCGTATGCAGCAGGGTGTGAGAGTGGCTTAAGAGAACATTAAGGCGGCGGCCATATTTCTTTTGATTGCACAATCAATGTTCTAAGAGGGTGGGAAATAATATTATCAGCAGGAATGAAAACTTTTAAGCGATTGATGATCCGCATTTGCATATTTTAATCGAATTTCTTTAGAAAAATAAAATAAACTTAATTTTTTTTTCTTTTTCTCTTTTCAGGAACTTAAGGAAAGTTTTAACTATGGACTATTTTGCCCGCCTTCAAACGGTAAAGCAGGAAAGTTTCTCGATGAGGAACGTCGTTTGGGAGATTATCCATTTAATGGTCCCGTCGGATACTTAGAGGTGAGTTGAATATACGAAAAGTAGATCTGCATCTCCATTTTAGGCCACAACACATGAAAGCCTTCTAGTTCAAGTTTCAAAAACTTTGCTTTAAATAAGAGAAACTAATTTGGGAATTTTAATCTTAAAAACCTGCAATGGAAGCCAACCCTTAACCCGCAAAGTATGATAAACATTAAGAAATAAAACAGCGGTGGAGTCAACTAATTCAGGGCCGTAGCTAAAGTCTTTATCTCTCCACTTTCATTTAGTAAGACTTTTTAACGATCAAAACGTTTGAAGTGAGACTCAAGCAAATTAGAAAAATCTTTTTCTTCAAACACTTCTAGTAAGTGCAAGAAAACGTTTTTTCTTGTTAAATGTAATGAGATCTCTAAAGCAATCCGTCAGATATACGCCTATGTCCAAAAAATCTCTGAATACATTAGCTCTCCAAATCTTCCACGCATCCCGATAACTTTGATGTTAACACAGCGTGTTACATTATTTATGTCTGCGCTCATGTCGGGCCTGGTAAATGTCTAGTGGAGACCACAATCAGCATGGTGGATTTTGCACCCCGCCATCTTCTTTCTTTCTTCTTTAGGTGGTGCAGCAGTGCCGGGTGAGCCAGGGCCTACTTCTCGCAACCATTTGTGTGTGCTTATTTTTATACGAATGGAAGGGACCTACTATTTTTTGCCGACTCCGAACGTCGATAAATGATACTCTTTGAATGTTTGTCAGACCCCGCCATCTATGTCTGAATTTTCGGCTCGCCATCTATATCTGGACATGAACTGTCGCTTTGGAGGAAATTTTTCAATTTCGTTTAAGTTTTCTAGAGAATTGATATGAAAGGGCAAGACCTGAAATGCCCACCACATAAAATTTGACGTTCGCTCCACCATCTTGTTTTTCTGCTTACCAGATATGTCCGCCATGAATAATGTCTCGTGGAGATGCCGTGTAAGGGACTCCCAAACTTAACATTGGTTAGGAGGGTCGTTTGTAGCACGGCAATTGTGAATGCCCTTATCATTTTGCTTTTGATCAATTACAATTAATCAATCACCGTTCTTGGAGAGTGGGACAGTGGCATACAAGGTGTGCTACAGATTCGATTTCATCCTCTTCCATGCTGCTTCTACAGAATTCGTTTGTGAGGATACCATACGTATACCATACGACAAGAACTTGGATTTGGCTTCTTTTCAATGAAAGCAGGATTATTGATCTTGTCTGGTTGACTGCGAGCCACAAGCTATACAACTAGGAGTAATAGTTGAAAGCTTCTATTTGTTTCTCTTATTTTTGTTGCTACTTTGCAGAACCTACATAATGTCACTACCAGCTTCGACACCATCTAAACAAGCTAGGCTTGTCTAGCGAGACCGATTGTTCATAAAATTGTGTACAGTCAATTTTGTTGATTGATTGCATTTTACGAATGTCGTTTCAATTGACAGCTTTCAGCAGATTTCATAGTTTGCAACAACCAACATGCTCTAAAATGCTATCAAACATCAGGAACAATCGTTGTTAATTTTTTTCATCTATAAGAACGTTCTACACTGTGTTATTATAATTTTCCTTATAGATATGCTAGTTGAGGCTGAGCAAAAAATGACATAGCATAAGTCCTTTCCGGAAACTTAAAAACCATTTAAAAAAAGTTTTATCGAAATCTGTCCAGCGGTTTTGATGCCATTAGGTAACCAACAAATCAAAACCCTAAGTTTTATTATATTTATAGAAGGACATCCTTGACAACAACATTTCCCCAGATCGCAACCCTTTTCTTCTAGTGAAATAATTGCTTGTGTGGCTAAACCTTCTGCTAATTGATCTTTAATCTCTTTAAAGGAGAAAAAAAAACTTTACAAGTTTCCAACCCAACAGGCTTTCCGATTTATTATATTTATATTTTTTTTCTATTTCATTCCATCAAAATTTTCTAGACTACACGTACATACAGCCTTTGCCAAATGTATTAGTCCACCCATGAAATTCTTAATATCTTCGAAAAACAAAAATTTAAATGAAATGAAAAGACGCAGATGAGATAAATAAATAGTTTTATTAACGATAACTGGTATTTAGTCACGCCGCTTTTAGCCGTGATGACTGCAGCGACTATCTTAGGTATAGTGCTGACTAGCTTGCTGCGACACTCCTCCGAAGAAATATCACTCCACTCTTGTTGTAACACGTTTTTAAGTGCTTCTTTTGATGTTATGGAGTGCTCCTTGATCCAACGCTTTAGAATACTCCATAGATGTTCCATCGGATTGAGATCCGGTGACTGCGCAGGCCACTCCAATAGGCCTACATTATTCTCTTCATACCACCTCATAGTTAGGGCTATTTTGTGGCAGGGTGCATTGTCTTGTTGGAATTTGACATTTTCCATGTTAGTGAGTGTCGCCGAAAATGTTGGAAAGGGAAAGTTGAAGTACCCTTTTCAACGCATTTATGTACTTTCGGGAGTCCACCCAACCATCATCCACATGCATTTCACTCACACCGCTGACAGCCATGCATCCCCAGATCATAATACTGCCTCCACCGTGCTTTACAGTCGGTACCATGTATTCTGAGTTGTACTCCTCTCCAACCCTTTTCCTCACAAAAGTCACACCAGGGGTGCCAAATATCTGAAAATTGATTAAAAAAAAAATGGTATTCAAAAAAGTTAAATTTATCGAGGAATCACCAAAATTTGTTACATTTTTTGGTATTCAAATTAAAAGTGATCCATAAATTAATCTTACCGCAAAGTAAGATTCATCTGGCCACAAAATTTTTTTTACCAATCTTTGTCAGTGAAGTGCACATGTTTTTTCGCCCACTCCAAGCGTGCTTTCTTGTTTTTTTCCGAGAGCCACGGCTTCTTCCTTGCTTTGTACCTCTAGGTCCAACTTCTCCAAGTGTTCTTCTGGCGGTTCTAAGAGAAATTCTTATTCCTCGATCCTTCGACAACTCAGAAGCAAGCTCAGAAGAGGTTTTCTTTCGATTTTTGAGCGAAGATCGTGTTAAAAATCGGCCCTCCCCAGGCGTGGTAATCTTTTTTCTCACGGATTTTTCGCGATTTACATGCGAACCAGTTTGGCTGTACCTCTCAATCGCGGTTTGCACTGCACAACATGAACATTTCACTTCTATTGCTATTTGAATTTGATTTTTGCCTTCTTCAAAAAACAACTGTATTGTTACACGTTCAGGTAGACTAAGTTCACTTCTTTTTGGCAGAAAAATTAGCAAATTTCACTATTTTGAAAAAAAAAAGGCAAATTGATCACGCGTCGGTCGATTTCGAGCAATAATCGCACACTGATCCTACACCGAAAAAAGCGCATGAACCCGCAATTGCATCATAAAAGTGCATTGGTGCATTTTTTTTAATTAAAAAGTCGTTTACAACTTCATAAAATAATGCCATAATTCATAGAATTCAAACTAGATACTTTCGAAAAAGGTTTTGGCAGCAAATAAAAAAAGAAGGGAGTGCCTAATACATTTGGCCAAGGCTGTAGGTTAGGTACATATCATATGAGCTGATTTCCCCACGAATAGAAAATACATACATATGTACCTACAATTTTATCACTGAATTTAAAATTGTCGAATTGTTATAATTTCCCGCGAGGTGGTGTTATTCTAGGTTAGGTTAGGTGGTGGCTATCCACCGCATTCGGTAGACCAAAGTGAATTGTGCCGATTCTCATCCGTACTCCTAGAACCATTTTACGTCTATAAAGAAATATTCTCCCGGAGTATTTTTTCTTCAGAAGGAGAGTGCTGAGCAGCTGCATAGGAGGCGACTGGGGATTTCTCCTCCTCCTATCCATGCAGCTGTGACAGAATTCAATGGCGAGGATTCCCAACCTACTGGCGTGTCTGCCTATTGCACAATGAACTGTGAATACGCGAACTAGGGTGCCGATATGTGATCTGTTACTTTTAAGCAGGCTGTATGTTTTACGTCGATTTATCTGAGGGCAGGTCTGCTTGGCTTGACTACACTACAACGTTACGCCGTCTTTCATTAGCCTGTTGCAGTGCTTGCGTAGAGATTTTGTCTTTTTGTTTCTATTGGTACATGGGGTTTTGTACCTTGTCTGGCTAGTTCGTCTGCTTCACAGTTACATGGTTTATCACTATGACACTATGACTGGATATCTGCAGCACAGCGTGAGCATGCATCTGCTCGATATATCTTGTTTAGAGATGTGCGGCAATGCCTTACCAATTTTGATCTAATAATTTGCTGATTCGAGTGTAAATTAAAATGTCCCGATTGTACATCGACTTCATAGACAGCCACTCAGTGGCTTTACGATTAGCCACCACCCCCGCCTGGAAGACACTACAATAACTTGGAAGTCTTAAGAACAAGTCTAGGCTGAGCTGGCCTGAAAAGATACCCGCTCCTACACCATCAACTGCCTTGGAGGATCCATCCAGTGCAGATATGTCATTTAGATAGATATTTCCTTCCCATACCTGTCGGCTGGGAAAGTTAGTCTTATATTTAAAATTAAAATCTAGGAGTGGAGTCATATAGTCCGTAATTCCTGTATTTAGGTTATTCATTGAAAGTATCCTAGCGTGCCCTAAGTCAGAAGGTTCCCACTGTGAGGTTTCGTTAAGTCGCAACGCCGTTTTTGCTGCTTTGTCCCTACTGTAAGTGTCCAACGGAAGAATTGTTGGTGCTATTCTCACTATCATAACGCTAAAACCCGGTTACACATTCATGCAAATATAATTTAATAATTGCAGACTTAATCTTAATCTCACTTCTTTCATCTACTTGCAGTTAAAATACAAAAGACGTGTCTACAAGATGCTAAATCTAGATGAACGTCAACTGAAAGCACTGCATACGCGAGCGAATCTTAGACGATTTCTCGAATGCATCAATGGCGGTCATGTGGAAAAAATCGCCAAAATGTGCGCAAAAGGGCTGGACCCGAATTTCCATTGTCCAGACAGTGGTGAAACCCCACTGACCGTGGCTACGGGAGCTAAGAAACCAAATAAGTTGCTCATCGCACTAGTTAATGGCGGTGCTTTGCTGGACTATCGAACAAAGGATGGATCAACGGCTTTGCACAAGGCTGTCGAGAAGGACTCGCTGGAAGCTGTAACGTAAGTACAAACTATAATATCTATCATATATGTATGTTATATCCCTACAAGACGTACAGTTCAACACACCATATTTGATGTCTCACAAAATTATAGGGGTAGCAACAACTATTCAGCTTTCGCCAATAGATTTATGGGTGATTTACTTGTCGGCCACCTATTTTTATTTTATTTTTATTGGCCTATACAGTACTTATCGCCTAATTAATCGCCAACTTGATGGAAGTTAATTTTGTCTTAATTTAGTATGCGAGTACCGCACATGAGTGCAAATGAAACAAGTCGACAAGTGCCAAACCAAAAGCCATGTTTTATTGCAGCAATTTCAAAAAGTGTTGGCCATATACGCATGCCGTGGATACCTTTCGAATTGTTGCTGGTAGTGTTGAGACTCTGTCCAAATTTGGTATAGTGACTGTTTAATCATTTTAAATGCTTTTGGAATACAACGGCTTACAAGATATTACACCATACATTTGCTGTGAACGTTATGGGACATAATTATATTAATTGTTTTTTTTTTTTTTTTTTATTTGCAGCACCCTCTTGGAACTCGGTGCATCCCCTAATTATAAAGATGGGCGTGGTATAACTCCACTGTACATCTCGATAACAAAGAAATGTGATCCTAAAATTACGGAAAGTCTGTTACATGATCATGCTACCCTTGGTATTCAAGATAATCAAGGTTGGCAAGAGGTGCATCAGGTAAGTTCTTGCATTAGATAAATTATTTGTTGAAATTTGCACAATGACTTTGACAAAAGAACAGTGGACATTCTGACGTTTGTTTTAAGGAAAGTTAAAGTGATTTTTATATCTCTACTGGTATATATGTATGTACCTATACATATTTTTTAACAACACACATACAATATAGATATTTGTTTTTTTTCGTGAAGATATTTCTAAAATTAATTGTTATCTTAATGTTGCGTTTTGAATTTTAAAAATCTGACAAAAACCGAACATGGTGACAGTTATAGAGGTTTGACATGAGCACTGATATCAAATGATATGACAGTGAAATCTCTCAGACACCCTGTTTAGCGGATAACTCGCATTAGCGGACACCTTTTTAGGGAACCAATTTATAATTTCCCATACAAAATGCTTTCTTATAAACGTACAGCTTTCATCTGCGGACAAAAAACTCCGGTTCCGTGGCTGTCCACTTAAGAGAGATTTCACTGTGTTTCTGTTTAAAACAATAACTAATAAGTTCTGATGTGTCCTTCAGTTAATAGTAGGCGTATTTTTTCGTAATCTACATACATACAGTTCTGTGTAAAGAATTAAGGATAATTTTATTGACATTCAACATTAACATATTTTTAATTATTTTTCAAACTTAAAAAATTAATTAGATTGTAGACTTATATTCGGCTGCATTCATTTAATTCATTCTTCTCGACTAAAGTACAACACCCAAAAAAAAATTTGAACAAAAGTGAAAAATTATCCTACTGGTCTTAATTTTTTACACAGGACTGTATACAGACTTAGAAAATATTTTTCTTGTCAAATACAATAACAACTAAGCCTATAAATATAAAGAACAACGAGATCTGGTTAGCTATCGAGTCTTATATCCTTAGCCTGGATAAAAAAAAAATGTGCTACCAAACTATTTTTTTGTCGATTTTTATCGAAATATTATCAAAAATGTCAAATTTGGCACATTTGTAAACAATTGCGGCGATGAAAACATGATGTCATGCGAAACGCGCTTGGAAAACAAGTGGAAAAGCGAGGAAGAAATATTAAAGTCAGAAGAAAAAAAAGATTTCAGATTTCTAAATGATATTTTGCTCAAGCAAATAATTAAATAGTGTATCCCGCCTTTTGAAAAAAAAAAACCATGTTTAAATATCAAATGTCAGTTAGCATAGTGCTGCCAAATCACCGACGAGTGATTTTTTTCACATACTGCTCATTTACTTGAAGACTGTCATAACTCAAAAAACGATATTTTTGAGTAATGATGCAGAATTATTCATTATTCATACTTCATATTGCGTATTAATATCTTGTGAAAAGAGAAAGAAATTATAAGATTTCCTGCAAGGTGGCAGGTAGTCAATTAAAAACTTTAAACGCGTTTTCTGCAAATCACGTTCTTGAGTTATGTCAGTCTTCAAGTAATTGAGCGATATGTACTTTTTTAAGGCTATATAAGGCGTGTTTTTTTTTAGCCTATATAGAATAAAAATAAAAATTTCAATACATAATACAACAAAACCTTAGCCTCGATAATTATCCAGGCTAAGGTTTTGTTGTATTTTATATTGAAAACTTGTTTCTGAAACATGTTTATTCTATATAGGCTTAAAAAAAAACACGCCTATAGATTACCAAAAAATACGCCTTATTAAGATAATGAACATTTTTTATTAAAGATATCTATTTAATAATTCCTAATATATTTATTAATAAAATTCAACATTTTTCGTAGATTAAATTTTTATTTTTATTTTATTTTTTTTGTTAATGGATGGTGATGGAATATTTGGTTTAAATTTAAAAGTATTTTTCTTGTTTCTGGCGGTTCTTAGGTAAACAAAAAAAAACTTTGGTTTTTCTTGTAGACAAACTTTCCTTTTTAATTTTAACTACTGTGGTATATCTTTTTTATTTTAAAAAAAAAAACACAAACGACTACAAAATCAAAATTTTCCCCTTTAATTTTCTTATAAATAATTTCTATATAATTATAATATTAGGCATGCCGACATGGTCTAGTCCACCATTTGGAACATTTATTGTTTTATGGTGCGGACATGGATGGCCGTAACGCTTCCGGTAATACACCATTGCATGTATGCGCTGTTAACAACCAAGAAGCTTGCGCTAGAATGCTTCTTTTTCGGGGTGCCCAACGTGAGGCCCTTAATTATGCAAATCAAACTCCCTATCAGGTATTTATTTCTATCTATTAAATATTAAAACAATTTTAACTTATCCTCTATTCTTATTATACTCTTTTAACATTCTTAATCATTTTCTTTTTATTTATTGTTGGTTTTATTTTAAAAAAAAAACTTTTGGTTTATATGGTTTTTATGACTTTTTTATTAAATAGTTTTTGTAAATATTTTATTTTGTGGTTTTGTTTATAGTCATTTATAGTTATATTTGATAATAAGTGTTTATGTCCATACATACATGTACATATATTTTTATTGTATTTATTATGAAAGGAAGTTAAAAACAATTGGATATTTTTAAGTACTGCTCTTACGTTGGGTTACATATACATTAAAGTCGAAAAGCTAAAAAGACGCTATATTGCGTTCCATCCGAACACATGTATTACGAGGGCTATTTGAAAAGTTCTCGGCCTGACCAATAGAACATTGAAAATTTGATAACTTTACTTTACTTTACTTTACATATTCTCCTCTTATTTCAATACACTTATTCCATCTATGTTCCAGGGCTTCTATACCTTTTTTTTAAGCCGATTTCTCCAACTCCTCAAAAAACCGGTCCATTTCAGCTATCACCTCTTCGTTGGTTGTAAATTTTCGTCCAGCCAAGTGCTTTTTTGAATTAGGGAACAGGTAATAGTCTGATGGTGCCCAATCAGGCGAATAAGCTGGGTGGTTCAGTACTCCAAATCCGAGTTCATGGAGCTTAGCCATGGCAACACCCGATGGAATTTTTGATCTTCGACGCTGTCTCTGCCATGTTTAAACAAAGCTGCCCACTTTTTTTTTATCATGGAAATACGAAGGCGCAGATTCCCCCAATGTGCTATTATCAAAGTCTTCTTCCATTTGACTTGGCGTCATATTCTTTTTGACAAAATATTTGATCACGGCTCTGCCTCTGATTTCAGTTTTCTCCATTTTTTTAAATACAAGCAGATTCGTTAAAACAAAAAACCGTAGAAAAATAATTGTGCGACCAACTGCAACGAAACTTGACACACAACTAGCTTAAATATTAAGCTATTGAAGGAATATAAATTTAATTACATATTATCACTCTATCTAGGTTAGGCCGAGAACTTTTCAAACAGCCCTCGTACATTCATATAACTCATTTTTCCATAATCTGGTCCTGGTGGGTGAAGTAAAATAAGTCAATCAATTTCAGAATCTTACGCCAAATAAATTTATCAAACAGTGGATAAAAAAAACGAAATATCCGGAAAAAAGTACTGTGAATCATAAGCAAAGACAAAAATTGGAATAACTTTCCAGTTATCATGGACAAAACCCATAGAGTGAGTTTACTCCTGAGTTTTGTACCATAATGCCGATCTATCTGCATCTCTGTTTGTCTTGACTTTCATGTGCTAACGCTGTATATTACATTATAAGCGTAGTCATAACCACTTGATTATGAGAAAATTATAAAAAAAATAAAAATATTATTCTGATCCAAGATGTGGGCACTGTTTACACAGCTCGTCTTTTTTACGGTTTAAAATGGGATGTTCCGTGTTTCTTCACCATTACTTCCGACCAAAATGGTCAAAACTGTTTTAAAAATATCCTCTACTTTTTGATTTCCTTTCGTATCGTATATTTGCAGTAATAATTTACTACATATTTTTGTTTAATAATTTGCTAATATGTTTACATAAATCTTCTTTTCGTTTTATGTGTGTGTATAAAGGTATTGTTTTTTTATATTTAATAAATAAATAGCTCTAATTATGTTGTATTTCGTATTTTTTGATAGGTTGCAGTTATTGCTGGTAATCTAGAGCTAGCCGAAGTTATTCAAAATTACAAAACTGATGATATTGGTAAGTAAATCGTTGTACAATTATTAAAACTTCATTCGATTTTACTACGTACATATTTGTTAAAAAAAAACGTGTGCATATGTATGTATACACTACACATGTACCTCCATAAGATGAACGTTATATTAATTTTTGCATTTTAAAGTTAATTGTTGACTGTTGACATAATTTTACATTTATATTTGCATTATTTTCAATAAAAATACAAAATAAATATACAAGTACAATTTTTTTTTGTATTTTTAATTTTTTTTTTTTTTTTTTTTTTTTTTGTTTCTGGATTGTTTGTCGTTTTGTTAGATAATAAATTTCTACATACATATTTATTTCAATATCATTGATGAATATATTTTCCCATTATTTTCCTTAATCATTTAGTTATAAGTGATACTTTATTATTTATGTTCATGGTTTTAATTAAATTGGTTAAACCTATTTTTTTTAAAGTTGTATACAATTTTTCTCATCAGCCCATATATAAGAATAAGTTTTAACAGAGTACCCGCTGAAATGTTTTTCCCATTCCGATTGCCAACATTTTCTACAAATGTTGAGAAGAATTTGGGCAATCCCCCCAGATCTGGGGGTTGTAGTAGCCAAATAACAAATGATGGCTACAGGTTTTCCTTCAGTTGATAATTGCTCCAGGTATCTCTGCACAGCATGAAGGATTGCTTAGGATTATTATCGTGCTGAAAGATGAATCCAGACCATCTGGCACCATTTCGTTCCAGGTATTCTCTGTAGAGCATGGAGGAGTGCTAAGGGTCATTATAATAGTGAGCAATAAACCCAGACCACCTGGCACCATTTTGTTCCAGGTATTCTCTGTAAAGCTAGGAGGAGTGCTTAGGGTCATATTCGTGGTGAAAGACGAATCCAGGCCACCTGGCACCATTTCGTTCCAGGTATTCTCTGTAAACCTTGGAGGAGTGCTTAGGGTAATTTTCATGCTGAAAGATGAATTTATAACCAAGAATGCAAAGACCAGTTAGCACTATTTCCGTTTTAAGGATTTCTCGGTAATGCGCCTTCCTCATTCTACTTCTTTAGGTGGCGCTACAGATCGGGTTGAACCAGGGCCTGCTTCTCACAACCATTGGTGTGTGCGTGTTATATTTTTGCACGAAAAGACGGGATCTACAGTGTTTTGCCGACTCCGAATGTTGAAATGAGCAGCTCAAAGCTCTAATCACTACGCCACGGTGCTCACTTTCCTCATTACTGTTCCAATGACTCAGCAGATGTTACTGTCTATATCTGCACCAAAACAACCCCACACCATTATAGAACCTCCACCATCGAGGTTTTCGCCTTACACCGAAAATGTCGAACTTTGAGTCGCCCAGTCTTCCAGTCTTCTACATATTATGTAGTATCCAATTTCAGTGTTTCATTGCTCAACTCCAATTGCATTGCACTCTCGACTTTTTCAACTAAAGAAAATAAACACAAATCGAACTGGATAATAACAAAAACTTAATAATATCCATTTCCGCACTTATTATATTTTTCTCGAGCTTCTACGTTTTATAAATTCTCGGAGATCCATTTAGAGATGCCATCGCTGCCGAAGTTCTAGATTGAAAACATCTGGCTAAGCATTGTTGTTATGTCAGAGCTTTCTGACGGAATTTTACCCCGAATTATTAGCAAAGGAACACAGTCTTCTTCCTCCCAACGATCAGGAGTTTTGATTACTTTTTTCCAACATTTAGCAATTGTATTCGCTTTTAACTCTTTCTCAGTGTTTGCAAAGAAACAGATGGCATGTTTTATATTAAGGCTTTTCAGTGATTCTTCATAATTGCAAGAAAAAACAAGATGGCTTAAAAAACTGTTTTTGTTATTATTACACTGCATCAAGGCGATTTATGATATCGGCAGAAGTTTGCTCTTGCCTGCAACATTGCATGGTAAAACTTACACACACACAAATTTTATGTGTTGCGAAAATCAAATCTCAAAGTTGCGAAAATCGAGAATTTTCTTTTGGATTTATTGCAAAAATCGAAAAGAGGAAATCCAAATATCGAGGTTTGCAGAAATCGAGAGTGCACTGTAATTCCATATTTGTTGCTATTCCCGTCATAAGATAACTATACCTACTTGATTGAACTTACTTGGAATATCCATAACCAGAAACTTGAAAATTATTTTATATTTGGGATTTTCATTTTCTTAAAATCGGCACCGAGTTTCGAATCACACAAAGAAAAAAAAAGCTTTTGAACTTAGAACGCTTTAATTGATTAAATAATTGAAGTCAAATAGGTTATAATATAGCTCAAGCTATATAACATTTTAGGGTACACGTCAATATCGTATCAAGTCAATAGGTTTGTATGATGTCGCCAGCCCCAGTGCGCACTGACTACTGTCAGTGTATTTTCATGGATGTCAAAAAACCCAGTGCAACCCCCATTTCATCGAACGCAAATAGCTTGCCCTGACCACTGTCATTCTAATATTTTCCATTTTCGAACAAAAATACAAATCTAAATCATGTTTATATTTAGATTTTGATTAATTTTATAAATATTTACTTTTTTGAAATAACTTCTTTTTTTCAATTCAAAAAAACAACCACAAAAAAATGTTCGCGATATGAAAAAAATAGAATTTTTGACAGCCCTTTTTTCTTGCACTGAAGAAATACCCATGGCGAATGCAGGGCAGAACCAGTGTCGAAATAAAACACAGGGCAGAATTTTCAGAGTAGCACTGACTGACATCGAATACATCAGTGCGTTTTCAGTGTGCCCTAGTGCGCCCTGGGCCTGGGGCTGACATCATACAAACCTATATCAAGTATTTAAGAATTGAAGCAAATTGTCAAAATGTTATTTAGTGCACAGTTGACCAGGCTGCAATCCCATTCCTATTTCTGCTCTACCTTTTCTTCTTACCTGGTTCAATTGGATATTAATGTTAAAATATTAAAAGGAAATTATGAGTATATCCACCAGATATTTTTTTATTTAATCGCATTACATTTAAATTTGCATTTTTTTAACCACATACTTGTATCATCCCTTCATCATTTTTGATCGCATTTGCTCGTAGTTTCCAAGCATTAAATATTAATTGAATGCCCTGAGTTTTTGCATAATTTCATTTCATATTTGCACTTTTGAACATATCCCCGTACCCTCGTAAAGTTCATTTTCCTACTGTGATCGGGATTATCAATACAAATTTATATACATAAATTTATTTTATTTTCTTATGCATAAATGTTGGATGTTCGTTACATACATGGTCATTGTTGTTTATACTGTTAATTTTGTAGTTTATTATTATTTAGATTTTCGATTTAAAAGTCAAGAAGACTAGAAGCTAACATTAATTTTTAAACGTAAGTAAATTAAAGACATTAACATCGAAATGTTTTTATAACAATATATACCATATTAACACTTAGAGAGTCAATAGAAAAACAAGAAAGTGTTAGTAAATAAAAACTGCTTCGTTGACAGTTATTAGAATTCGCTATAATAAAATTATTGGCATTATTATGCACTTAGTAAAACTCACTTTACTGTTCTTTGTTATTAGTCACTTTTATTTTATTTCTAGAGGTTAGTTTAATACGTTGACTGCTACATTACAGTTATTTAAGGAATAAATGGACATGAGATTTATGCTATTATATTATATTTTGTTTGACAGCTGGGCCTTTCTTTCTAGCAATTTGTTCATATAAATGTTGACCCCCGGAGGCATGGTTCGGGTGCTGACCTCCAATGCCAAATGTCGTTTAATGGCTTTTTTAATTAGTAAAAATTGGTATTTCAGAGCCTCTCTAGCTATGCGTTTATCGAACGTCCTCTAGTTTCAACCTGTTTTGGGGGGCATAGAAATTAGACCGCGTGAAATTAGGCCGCGCATGGTTTTGTATGGGCGTTCAAAATTAATTTTGAAAATGAACTATGGCCGCGATAGTGAAATGAAATAAGACCGCGCGGTCTAATTTCGGCTGAGGTTTCCATTATGAACATTGCGGTAAAATTTTTTTTTATGATTTTTGTTTAAATTGATTTATTTTAAGATATTCTGCATAAAATTTTTTGCGAGGAAACTTGTTTTTCTATTTTTTAATTTTTTTTTTTAAAGTTTTTGATTATCCCTACAAATATGCATGCAATTTCATTTAAAACTGCAGAAATGTGCGCTATTTGCTACATTTAACAATGGCGACATTCGGCGAAAATATAGCAGTCATGTGTGATTTGCTAACGTACCAACAGCCACACAGGACCCGACCACTTCTTAATGATTTCAGTCGATGTCCTGTCCATAGTTTTTTTTTTAATCGCGCGCAGCGCGCCACTTACCCAACTGTTTAGTAACACCAGTTGAGGAAACAGCCATACAGGACCCGACCACTTCTTAATGATTTCAGTCGATGTCCTGTCCATAGTTTTTTTTTAAACGCAGGCAGCGCGCCACTTACCCAACTGTTTACATTATTTATTGATTGCAAATATATATTTCACTATATTTCCTCATAAAATGACCACTTTCATTCAATAAAATGTTAGTTTTCAGTATTTTGAGGTTAGAATTTCGAAAAAAATTATATTTGTGCTATTTAGACCCTAAATAGACAAGAAAAAAATAAAAATAAAATTTACCGTAATGCTCATAATGGAAACCCGCCCCGAGTTACTACTAAACGTTCTTCAACACTTATGGTCCATCTTTAGTTCGTATCTTGTTTTCTAGTTCTAAAACCGATCAAATTAACAAGAAACTCAAAGTCATCACGTGACACCCTTCAGAAATGTTTGTATCCACTTAAACTGTCGATTCCTGAATTTTCAAGACTTTTTAAAAAAAATGTTTGTCACTGTTTTTTTTTCTCATTATTTTTTTAAAATCTTCATAATGAAAAAAAAAAATGGATAAAACAGAAACATTTCAGAAACATTTTTGTAATGTTTCTGAAAGAAATGGGTAACAATCGAGAAACATGTTTTAAGCAATGTTTCTGAAGTGTTTCGAATTTCGATCGGTCTGAACACACCTATATCTATAAATTAATTGTATTAAAAAATTTGGGTAACTTTTCATGTAAAGTTCAGCTTTGAATATAATATTTGGATGTGTAGGTATGTACATGTTACTTACTTAGTTGGCGCTACAGCTCGAGGTGAACCTGGGCCTGCTTCTCGCAACCATTTGTGTGTGCGTGTTATATTTTTGCACGAATGGAAGGGACCTACAGTTTTTTGCCGGCTCCGAACGGCGAGTTGAGAAGCTTAATCGTGACAAATGATACTCTTTGATGCTTGTCAGACATTCGAAAGAGGTGGGCACTGTGAAAAACTTTTAGGTGTTTGCGGCGGGATTCGAACCCAAGACCGCTGGCTCAGTAGTCCGACGCACTAACCACTTGCGCTACGGTGGTATGTACATGTTGCAACAACAAAAACATATGGCGCTTAATTAAGAGAGGTTTGGTATTTTTACGAACATCTATCTACTTCTTCCTTATGATATACTTTTGCGAAACATAACCTTCAATTTACTTGTAAATTGAACTTCAAAACAATGTATCTCCAAACACACACCATTATTATGTACACTGATGCATAGAAAAACAAAACCCCAAAGTAATATGAGTTCTATATTACGTAGTATCTTCTGCACTATTCTTAAGAATCATTTTTACATTACATTATGGACATGTTATGTACATACATAAATATTCGTTTGTTTAGATTTACTTTAAAAGCGTTCTGCCGTATCCGGTGGCATATAGTTTGTAACGGGTGATTCATTTAGACTTTAGAGGTACTTTAAAAAAAAAAATAAAAAGATATTTGGCAATTGCAGCGAGTAATGTTGGCTTCCAATTCCTCAATCTTCGCCCGCTTATCCATGTAGACATTGGACTTTACGGAGCCCCAAAGAAAAAAGTCTAAAGTTTTGATACTACCATGAACTAGGCTGCCAATCCACTGGTCCGAATATAGAGGCTGTGCCAGGCTAAGTCTTTCCATGATGAAATAGGTCCATTTGGACTCTCTCAATAAGAAAGATATCCTCTCAAAGAGAAAAAACTTGAACAAAAGACACCGAACGGTTTTGAAACAAAACCTGTCCATTTGTTTTTGTTTTCCACTACAATGAAGATTATGACATTTCTCAAACTGTCAGATGGCTTGGTTTGACAGAGTTGAACCGTCCACCCCGAGGAAAAGGTCTTGCAGATACTTGCAGATAATTCATCGTAAAGAGAGAGCCAAATGAGAGTAAAACAAATTGAGAGCCATGAAACTGTCATGATTCTATGAAAGTTTACGTAGTATTGCGAAAACTATCGACACACCAAACAGACCTAATGTCTACTCTAAACAATACTGAACAGAAATACTATGACAGTTTGTCACGACTCACGCGTGAACTGTCATAAAATCAGTACTGAAAAAGTACCTCTAAATGAATCACCCGTTACTTTTGACATAAGAAAAATGTTGACTAATAGATATAACCGTTATACATAGCTATTTATTGTACAAGACCAAACATTCATACAATGTTACTTCAAATATATATTCTAAACTTTTTCAATCATATCAGCATACGATCTTAAAACTTTTTGCCGCAGTGTTTTCGCTTACGAATCAGACTTATCACCACCAACTCACAGTCTTCCCATGAATTATGGCCAGTACTGTCCGCTGGGCATTGATTTATCGATAAACAAAGTCAGTTCGATGGCTTGCATCAAAGCAGCGAGCAAGCAAATCGTTTAATGCAGACTTGCAATTTGGAGCTCTTTTAGAGCGATATCGTGTGTGAACTATTACTTTACTTCCACTTTGTTGTTTAGTTTTTTGTTCTTTTATTTATTTTAAGTATACGTACATAGGTAGTTTTGATTTGTGTTAATTTGTTTAAATAATTAGCTTAATAAAACGACAAGCAATTTTCAAAACAGAAAAAAAGATACTCTCTTCCAAATAAATCGTTTAAATCGAAAGAAGGGTAATAACAAATAAAATATCCAAAAAGAAAAAAAAATGCGAACTCTCTTACCCCTCAACAGTACCCTTCCGTGGCCCGCCGCGTTACAACCCCAAGCGCCGATCTGGAGTTGGATGGATGACTGGCAATGGTAGCCTAAGCGGTGGTAGTAGTCTTATGGGTACACTAACACGAAATAGCTCGTGTGGTCCACCATCTCCATGCCCATCCGAACATATGCCATACAGTTCGGCCAGCTCGAGTTTATCCGAAGGATCATCGGGCCATCGATCACATGAGGATGATATCAGCATTGTCACAGGTATCTTTTTCTTTTTTTTTAATTTTTTTTTTTATTTTTGTAAAATTTTGTTTGATGGTTTTTTATGTTTGCTAATTTTAAATTCCTGATGAACTCAAAATGAATTCTTCTGGTGATGGTGTTTTTATTTTTTGGTAAATATATTTAAAGGGTACAACTGAAGATAAGCGGCATTGTGTGCAGCGTTAAATTTATTTTTGTTACTCATAAACTTCCTCAGTATGAAATAGAATAATATTAATATTATATTTATCGAAATTCTATCGAAGTACTCACCCGACGCCCGAGAATCTCGGCAAATTGGCTTTTTTTCTAAACACGTTCGCAATTTCACTTAAAAAATACTTTTCAACAGAACAAAATATGTTAGTTCAATGGAAAGAAATACATACACTGCGATTCACTAGATTAGAAGTGGCGGATGAAATTGATATTTCTCCTGTTATATGTCAGCGAAGCAAAAAAAAATTATGGTGGAAGCTAAAGTAGTTTGTATTTAATTCATAAAGGTTTTAAAAAATATTCAGAACGACATAGCGGTTGAAGACCTTTTTTCCCAATGATTCCGAAACGATAGCATTTAAATCGGTTCATAAGATTAGAAGCACGTTAGAAAGGAATGAAAAAAATTATGTTTTTTGTTTTCTTTTTATGAAAATATAAGTTTTATTTTGAATTCATACTCCAGGTACAATTTTTAATAATGAATAGAATCACCTTTCTTCAAAATAACCTCGAAAATTCGATCTTTGAGTTATGTAGTTATACAATCAAGCCAAATAGTCGAGTGAAATGTCATTCCAGGCAAGTTTAACGGCTTTGATAAGCGCTGCCTGATCATCGTATTGCTTTCCACCTTCGTATGCTTTTCTTGTTAGCTAGCCTCAGACATTTACTTTAATGTAAAGGCCCTGGTTCACCCCGAACTGTGGCCATGGTAGAAGTTCAACATTTTTCTGGCAACAAACGATTCAACAATGCGAGCTGTGTGAGTAGGTTCGTTGTCGTATTGTAGTATCCATGAAAGTGGTCCAAAAAGATCGTGGATCTTCGAAAAGCAGATTTAATCACCACTGTGAAGCTATTTCATGTCATTCTAGAGCTTTGAACCACCAAGTCGATGGTGCCATAATAAGATACTGTACCCCAGATCATTACGCCCCTTCTCTGCTATGATGGCGGTCTAAAAAGGGCTTATCTTTTCTTAGATCGTGTAAGTAATAGTTATAGCCATCCGGTCCATCCAAATTACAATTTGTTTCGTCAGAAAAGACTTATTTATCCAGCTATTCGAGCTTGCGCCTAGTTGCACATCCCATGTCTTTGGATTTTTCGCGAAACATTAAGTGGTAGTGTTTTCTTCAGCTTAAGTCGCTTGAGGTATTTGGCACACGACGAACAGTAAATTTACTTGCGATCTTAGCTGTCGAAACCTCTATTAGAGTCCAATCAGACAATTTCTCATTTTTCCGCAGCTGTATGTGCCGTGTAAACCCCCTTACCCCTTCCCTTACATTACCAAGAGCATTATCACTCCGATTGATTTTGCCAATGATAGCATACTTAGACAAGCCTTCCGAAGCGTAATAGTCTATTTTCGCCCTCCCTGTCAAAGAATTTTTTTACCATTCTTGAAGAAAAAAATAAAACAAACCCTTTCTTATTGTCACAATTTACTGTTTATACAAAAAATCTCTTCACAAACAACGATAGTAATGTCATTACTTTTAATCCTTTGAACCATTTTCATTGCATGCGAATCTGACATGTCTCAAAAGTACCGTTAGCCTGTTCTCTTTTGGAATTCACCGTTGCGTTCAACACCAAACCACTCTTTCTTTCACCATCCTTTTTTTGTTCTCGAACTACCATGTGTCGTAAGATAGATCATTTTTATTTCCTAAAATAACCTGCTTCTAATCTAATGAACCGCAGTGTATGTTGTCTTTTTTCTACGAAACGCTTAGTCTCACAATATTAAATTACGTACAATATGTGTACGAAAACGACCTACACTATGCTCCATTTTAGGTAACAAAACGCAGTATTTATATATAAAGCAAACTGTCCCTAACTCTAACACTATTATACACCATAAGGCATTAAAATTGAAACTGAACTAGAAAATAATGATACGTAAATATGCACATTTAAAAATCCTTTAAATTGATGCAAACCTACTTTGTCAGGAAGTTCATCGTTTTTCAATTAACATCGATATCACGGTCTGATTCGAAATTTTCGTTGGCCTCGGCAAAAGTCACCACAAGAGAATGTGAAAACCTATCCAAACTATGTTTACCAACGTCCCAAAATAAATCCCAACTCATCTTACCTATGTATAATTTTTTTTCGTCGAAAATGTATTTTCTAATGCCTGGCTCTCTTTCAAAATGGTTCACCTAAATAGTAGCCACATTATGAAATCGTAAATCTAAACATAATACTTTCCATACAACCATATAAACCATGCAGAAATCCTTTTGAATTAAATGTGTTACTGAGCCTTTATTACGTTTCAAGTCATTCACAATCAATTTATATTGATTTAGGGATTCTTCTAATACTTGCAAGAAGACCACCGTATTTTTTTTTCTTCAATAAGACTTCATATTTGAAAATGTCGCCTCTAGACTAATAGTGTGTCATTACTCTTCTGGATTTAGGATAAGCACTCTAACAGCCATCCACACACAAGGTATTTACTCTGCGGCTATTGATTCTCATACTTCATCATGCATGTTTCTGCAATGTATACTAAATTTATTTAATAGCATCTATGTCAATATTTTTTTTTATCCTACCCATTCAGAGATTGCATGTAATTTTATCCTGAAAATGTCCTTGGATATGTGCCAACACAGAAAGTTGGCAAAGTATCCCTAAACGACATGAACAAAATATATGTACATATATCTTTAAACTTTCTCATTTCCTTTATCTCTCTTCTCTACACAGATAAAAGTCTCGGTGACACCAGTGACATAATCAGTGACTCTTCTGGAGTGGGTACAAACTCTGATAGTGCTGCATGTTCTATTGGTCACCCCAGCACAACGGTGGTATGTATGGAACCATATGCTGGCAATTCCGTGGGACATATTCGGCTGCAACCAGGAGATGTCATCGAAGTAGTCGGGTCTACAGACTGTGGCTTGCTAGAGGGCTATGTGCGCGGCACTAATGCATCAGGATTCTTCCCAGTTGAATGCGTACAAGAGGTGAATATTCGACAAAAGAATATTACGAATGTATCAACAGCAACGAGTATTTCACATTCACATCACCAACAGCAACAACAACAACAGCAGCACCAACAACAAAACCAACAGCAACAGTATCAAGGATCACCGGGAATGCAACGCCCACAAGCGCCTGCAAGTGGTGGAGTTGGTCATTACAATAGCGCGACAGCGCCCAGGATGAAGAAACCGTAAGTAAATACAATGGAATCGAATGGTCTAGCCTCTGCTGTCTAAATTTTTAAAGGTCATGGGAAGCAGCAGTCCATTCAGATTCGGATGTATAAAATACTTTTTTGATGAAAATAATTTAAATGTTCTTACTTCGCGTCTCCAGAATTAATTGTTCAACGACATAAGTAGTTCTCAAGCTCCTTTTCTATTTCAGATCAATGGGTGAACCGCGCACTGTTGTGCTGCATCGAGCCAAGCGCGGTTTCGGTTTCATTCTCCGCGGAGCTAAGGCCTCATCGGCACTGATGCAATTAAAACCGTCCGATAGATTTCCAGCTCTGCAATATCTAGACGATGTGGATCCAGGAGGCGTTGCCGATATGGCTGGCCTGAGACCTGGTGACTTCCTACTTGCTATTGGCGGTGAAGATGTCCGAGCAGCATCTCATGAAAAAGTCGTCGACATGATTCGTTCAACGAGATCATTGGTTTCCATGACTGTAATATCGCCACAATATCCACATCAAATGCAAACAGCAGCAGCAGCGGCCGCCGCTGCAGCGCAGCAACAGCATCAACAATTTCAAGTACAACATTACCAAGGTCCAAGTACGCCACAAGCGGCACGACAGTGTTCAACACTTCCACGTAAAATGTCTCTTGGTCAGCCTGGTATGGGTGGAAGTGGACGAATGCCAGCACCAATGCCACCACGCCGTGATCCAAAAACCACACTTAGCGTTGGTAGAGCTCGTGCCAAGTCAATGGTTGCCGGTCTTGAAAATGGTGGCGAAAAAGACGACGAAGACATTCCAGCGAAATCTAGTTCTATTGAATCCATATCGACAACGCCAACACAAAATCCCAGCACGCCAGTGCAGCTGCGTACTGCAAGTATTAAAGCTCGGCCGACGTCAAGTCGCATCACAGCTGCAGAGCTGGAGGAGTTATTCCAACGGCAACAGGGTGAAGCAGCGGACGGTATGAATCGTTATTCAACTATGATGACTACTTCGAGGTTCCAATCGGGTACCGATAGCGGAGCAGCTACGCCACCAAGCAGTGGATCTCCAATGAAAGGCCCACTGGTATATGCCAGTGTGGCTGACATGAAGCGTAAAAAGATTAAGAATGGAACACTTCGTGGTAAACCATGTGCCATACCGACAATCGGAGCGGGAGGTAGTGACTTGAAAAGATTCCATTCGACACCGGACTTGAACTCACATCTGAATAGTTCATCTTCGTCGATTTGGAATGCGGTCGGCAAAGGACATCATTCGCAAGATGATGTAGCAACGTTACACGCTTCGATGCAACGATTGAATTTACCACCTCCAACACATCCACCACCACCGCCTCCTGTTGGTCAGGTAGTGAAAGTTGATGTATCACGATGTTCGTCAGAATACGAAAGTACTATCACACTGCAGCAAAAACTACAGAAGCGTGGAGGAGATGTCACTGATAGCTGTGGATCTGCCGATGGTGTTGCATCTAGTTTTAATCCATCGGCCAATGCTAAACTATACGCATCGCCACAGGATCTCAGAAATGTGGTTGGATGGAAACTGCGGCGCACTGCTTCTCAAGAGGTATGTTACTTGCAAATAGTATACCGAATTGTTATTTATTTTACCTAAACATTTCTTTCAGAATCGTCACAGTCAACTGGTAACCCAACAATCTAACCCTACCGCACAACCTGCTTCACAGCAACCACCGCCAGCACCACCACAACCTACACATCAAATTGTTCACCAGCAGCAACAACAGCAACAACAGCAACAGCAACAACAGAAACAACAAACCACTGGCGCAGCTCAAAAGTGTCAGTATGCCCAACCAACGAGACAGTTTGTCGGCCAACATAATGTACATCACCAACAACTCCAGCAACAGTACTCGCATCCACAAAATGGTGCATCCGTGCCAACTGGTCCAGCACCACCAATTCCAGAGCCTGATTACAGCCTAAGTGAATCCGATGGTGAGGATGAGAACTCAATTTTGGTCGCGAGAAATACGAAACTCAACGAGAAAATAGCTTTGCTCGACATGCCAGAGACAAGTGGAAATAGTCATACAAGGTGTGTGTCTATTATTTGATATTAAAAATTACTTTCATACTTATCAAAACATAATCTTCCTTTTCTTTCAGTGGCAGCAGTTCGGGTGGCTCAATTTCACATTCCTTTTCTGTTGATGAAATTCAACGGATTCGCACCAACTTAAAGACATCAAAATCTTATCCCAACGATTTACTCAGACCAGAAAATCAAAATGGTGGCGACATTGGGAACCAAACTAACAACAACAACTCGCGCTCGCCGTCAAATGCCGCTGAGCACAACGAAGAAGGTGATAATTCCTCCTCTGGTGTTAGTAGTGATCAGGAGATTCCAACAAACATTGTCCAAACAACAATAAACCAAGATACTATCAAGAAAAAACCATCGACTCTTTTAGTTGGAATTGCAACACCAAAACAACAAACGCTATTGACAAAACAACAACAGCAAAATCAGTCACATCCAATTAACCCATCGACAGTAGCGGCCACCAAAGTGAAGACTTTGCTTATAACGAGCAAACAGTTAGCACCCGCACTGTCACCTGCCATAGCATCCAAGATCACAGGGCCCACTTTGCGAAAGCATGAGGAACCCATCACGACAGTGGGAAGTACAAAACACATCATCAGCATCAGTAGCAACAACAATAACAATAACAACAATCATGACACGGAGGAGGAACAACGCAGTGAAGATGATGGTGAATTGAGCCCAAGCCCACCAGCGAAAGCATTCCAACGTCATAACTCGCTTACACGAAAGCAAGCAGCGACAATTGCAATGGCACGCGCAACTCGTGCCGCAGTGTCCTTGGTGCAATTACCGCCACCTATTGAGGCGGATAGTGATTCGGAAATGTTGGTTCCAACGAATGGTGGCAGTGACGCTTCCGGGAATACATCGTGCGCCGAAAATATTGTACTGGCTCCACCGCCACAGTTCTGCGATTGTAATGATATGAAACATTCCAAAGGAGGTGGTGTCGTCAGCAGTGCCAGCGGAGGAGGAGGAGGAGGTAGCGTAGCTAGTGTTGCCAATGCAACTGGAAATCGCGTACGTATTGTCGGGGCAGTGCCAAAAGCAAATCGCTTAAATAGTCAATAGAGAGTAAACAATTATGTAGTTGAGAGTATAGAAAAAAGGAGTTGTCTTATCGATATTTAAATGTTAAGTAAATTAATTATTAAATTAAAATATTACATTAATATGCATACAAATACATACACATACAAAACAATTATAGTTTGAACTAAATTGAGAGTATTCTGCGTAACTTGAACGCTTCTAAAGTAAACAAAAAATTAAAATTCAACTAATATTATGTTTAGAGAAGAATATACGGACACGCTATAGATACATCCATAAATACAAATATAAATCGTAAATCAGCACTGTTGGCGTGTAGGTTTGTTCAAAAATGTAATATTTTCCTCAAACAAAAAATAAATGTAATTTACACAAAAGAAAAATTAATAAAACCTTGCATTTTTTAAATTTCTTTTTTACTGATCATTTAAAAACAAAATAATGAAAGAAATTAATTTGTGGTTTGGTCTAATTGATATTTATAAACTGGGGTTTATTTTAGAAACACAAAATTATTTATATGCAAAAGGTTTCTTATCATTGACTGCCATGTTGTATGCTACTGCTACACCACGTTTATTTTATTCACTGTTTATTCTTGTAAGAATTATTTACTAGACTGGTGGACATTCTCGAGTACAGTTCTACTAAAGGTCCTAGTCGATTGGTAACGTGGACAGATTCTTCACATTTCTTTCTCTTGAGTTTAATTTAAAATTAGGTATTTTAGTACGGTGCTGATAAACTTTATTTTACACTCTCTGTTCCATTTGCCTTAAAATCTCAGAATTCGAACAGTTTTTTTTTTATATTTTATGTCATACAAAAAAGATCTACTCAGTATCAATCCCAAGTACATATAAATTTGTTTATTAAATTATGTGCTATGATTTATTTCGTTTTTCCGTGAATATAAATATGTAATTAAAAATGAGTCTTAAGGTTCAAAATGGGTTTTCGTTTCCCATTACAGTTTAATATTGTTTGGGTTTCATTTTCGAAGACGTTAAATATTTCATTTTTCTATTGGCAATACTCTACAGGTCCACTAATTTTCGATGTAAAAGTATTTGAATACATTTCCATTAACAGCACAAACGATCATCATATAAATCGTTCATATTTGCATTATGCACGATGGTTTTTTATAACAGATTTATATATATAACATATACATATAGCAAAATAGAAGATAACTAAAATTTGCACCGATTTATACGCAATTTAAAATATAAATCTAAATTCTAGGTATTTCGTTAAAAGTCATAATTTCACCAAATCACACAAAAACTAAAGAAAACTAAACACATGTAATTGCATTTGATAAAATGTAACATAATATTTGAAAGCACAGAAATTTAAAAACAAAATATGCTTATTACATATGTATACAAACATAACATAGACAGATATAAAATAATATAATAGATAGCCGCGATAAAATAAAAGTATTATTATTAACATTTATTGGAAAAGAACAACTCACAATTCATAATTTATTTCCAAAAAAGAGTATATACAGAATAGTTCTGATATTAAAGAAATTATAAAACAAAAAATAACATATGTTTTCCATCTCATTTTATTTAAAAATAAAATTATAGAAATTATAAATAATAAATAAAATACGAAACAACTAGACAATTGAGTAGAAAAATAATGTAGGTATGTGTTAAGAATTAAAATAAGAAATATGAATGTAATTTAATGTTTCATTGAAATGTTTATTCCCATAATTATTATTTTTAAAGAGTTTCGATAAAGATAGTCGTTAACTGAAGAACATATAAATACAGTGAAATATTTAGTTTATATTTTAAAAACAAATTATTCTTAATTCTAATGTATTATATTAATTCAGCAAAAAGTAACAATTATTATACTAGATTTATTACATTTAATATTAATTTTAGTATAAAAATGCATATACTATATGAAATATAAAACAAATAAAAGTCAAATAATATGTATTAAAACAAACGGAACAATGTTTGCATTGGAAATTTATGGATTTAATTGTTGAACATCCCTGGGCACAATTCAAATCACTAACATTTCAGCCGAATTTCATATAAGTACATACATCTATACTGTTATTTTCTTTCTATCTACAGTAGAATCCGCTTAAGACGCTTTTCAAGGGACCGAAATGAAATAGCGTCTTAAGCGGGAAGAACAAAAAAATAACATCCAAAGTTGAAATTATACATATGTACCGTAATGGACAAATAAAAGTTACCACCTCCGAATTTTTAAGAACCTATCGCTACAGCTATGATTTAAAATTTTTAGAGAGTAAAACTGTCAGTAAATGCTTTCAGCACTTGTTGATGATTAATCTTGTAATAGAAATTTCTTGTTTTGGAAGTGTTTACTATCGTATTTTTAGTGCAATACAATAATGTGTTACTGTAATACAAAAAGTGAACTCAACACAGAAACATTTTAAACAAATTTGATTGAAATTTACTTTTTACTTTTATTAAAAATTTTTTAATCAGAAGTACATAATTGGAGGATAACAAGTTGATCAGTACTTTGTGTGACCACCGCGGGCGTTGATTACAGCTTGAATTCTCCGTGGCATAGACGTCACTAGATTTTGACAGTATTCTCTTGTTATGTCATTTTTCCAGGCTTCTTGAATCGCGGTTTTAAATTCTTCTTTTCTCTTTGGGTTCCTGGACACTATTTTAGCTTTTAAAAAGGTCAGCAATTCTCAATCGGTTTCAGATCGGGGCTGTTTCCAGGCCAATCTAATGTTCTTAGACCGATGCTTGCCACAAAATCCTTCACCTAGAGACATATAAGATGCAAAATCATTGATAAGTTACACCATTTCATTTCTAATGCTCAATCGAGTTTTATAATAAGGGAACTTACTTTTTTTGCTCGATGACATGGTGCAGAATCATCCTGAAAGATAGGATCAATAATGACTGGAAACAGGGCATCTATGGAAGGCACTAAATGGTCCCTTATGACATTGATATAGCTGTCTCAATGAACCGGTGCAAAATACTAATTCGCCTTGACCGAAGTACGAAATACAGCCCCATATCATAAAATTTATTTCTCGTCAAAACGCACTCTTCTTTTAAATCTTCTCCACGCATCCGCCGTACGTACCGTCAGATGAACTTAGGTTACATTTGCTCTCACCAGTGAAGATAACAGCTTTCCAGTCATGTTCGGTCCAGTTTTGATGAGTCTTAGAAAATTGCAACCTCGCAGCTTTAATTTTTGAGGTCAAAGATGGTTTTTTTCGTGGTCTCCTAGCTACCAATCCAAACGAATCTAGCCTTCTGCTGGCCGTACGTTTGCTAATTTTTGTATGTGTTTCTTCAAAAAACTCCGGATTCACTTGTTTTGCTGATTTTTTTCGATTAGCGCATGAAATTCTTTTCAAAATTCGGTCTTCTCTTAGGGTCGTCTTCTTAGCTTTACCGGTGCCAGTTTTCCTGGCAGAAGTTACACTCTAATTTTTTTTAGCAATTTTAAAACTGTCACATGGCAGCATCCAATTCTCTTAGAAATAGCTCTTGCTGAAAGCCCTTCTTTATTCAAAAACTCAATAACACATTTTTGTTCACTGGTAAGTTGTTAACCCATTTTGACTGCACTGCTCTAAAAGCGGAACTGAACTGAACTGATTTTTAATTGATGAGAAAAAACATGAAAATGTGATAGTTTTTTAACCGCTACCTACTTTTCCGTGAACATTTTTGCGGAAGTGGGTCATAAAAAAGTATAATTAGCGTTGCTACTTAATGGTTTTGGGAAATTTCAGGGTGGTAACTTTTTTGTGTCCATTACGGTATGTATGTATTAGTACATTACTTTTATATGAGTAGTTACATGCATGTGTATATGAAGTGGCCACCGAAGGTTTCGGTAGTGATTCTTTTTCACCCCTTACTCCTCCTGGTTCAACCGTTGAAACGCTATCACTGATTAGTTCTTCTAAATTGCGAGGACCAGTTGTAACTAGGTCATCATCAACAGAAGCATAATCAGGAAAGTCTTGTAACTCTTCAATATTTTCCAATGGGATATCAGAATCATCTGGGCTAGTATCATCTGCCCAACAGAAGCCAGCCTTACGGAAACATTTTTTGATTACGTCTTGCTAAATTTCCTTCCATGATGATGATATGTAGTGAATGGAGCCGAACACTGACAAAAGTAACGACCACAAAAACGACACGTCTTATTTGTTTTGTTTGCGAAAAACAAAAAAAAAAAAAAAAACCCTATAGCCGTATATGCCAATGCACGGAATGGTTTTTTTCTGGAAAAACATGCAAAAACAAGAAATAAATAGTGTATCGTGTCGCTGAGTGAGCGTTTTAAGCGGGAAATAGAGCGACCGGAGAAAAAGAGCGTTAAAGGCGGGAAAGCGTCTTAAGCGTGAGCTTCTTAAGCTCCTTTTGGAGAACCAAGGATCGAAACTTGAATGAAAGCAAGGAAGAGTGATGCCTTTGCAATCAGGAAAGAGTCACACTTCTGTGGGTCATATCACCATAGATAGAAACGAGAGAGTCAACAAAATAGCCAGGGGCCCAACTATGTAACTCGATTCTACAATAAAAATGTTCGAATTCGCAAAATGCGTACTCTATAATTCTATAGCAAGCCCTGGTATTCGAAAATCGAACGAATCTCGAGCTTCATATTTGTTTTCGGAAATTTGGTACTACCTAATTCTAAAGTAAATGTCAAAATCGTTCGAATTCGCAAATAATCGTTCTAATGCCAATGTGTTTGCGAGTAAGCTGCCGGACTGCGAAATTTTCTAAAATGTAGGTGAAAAATGTTTTCATATTTTATTATATATCGCATAGAACTACTAAAATATATTTTGTGCGTAGGTAATCATTTAAAATAAGCAAACAAGAAGATGTCTCAATTTGAGATTCTTGTGGAATATATACAAAGGATACTTGAGAACCCCGGAGGCTAGGCGAAAATCCGTACAGCAAATACAAAAAGGCATCTTTTGAAAGTTGGGCATTTTTTTTATTAAACTTAAATTAAATCATTTGATTACAAATGTTTTGATTATTAAATGTACATATTCTAAACAAACACTTTCACGCAGCTCCATTCATTACATTGGATTTATCCCGAATTCGTGTTTTCTCAATTTGACCACTTGGTTTTCTTCGTTTAAAAACCAAAATGCGACACGCACCATATTAATATATGTAGTATACCTATTATTATTCACAATTAATCACTATTAAATTCACAAATCAAAATAAATAATTATTTACTTTAGTTTTAGTTTATCTGTGAAACACAAGGCGAGACTCGTTCGAAATTCGGAAATTTTGTGGGAAAAAGTTGGCATTACTAACGTTCGATTCTAATATCATACGTAGTGCGGTTTGAAAGTAGAATCGAGTTATATAGTTGGGCCCCAGGCGAGGGACAGCCCTCAATATAATGTGCTGTTAAGGAGAAATTTACTTTCACACTTTTAAAAACTAGCTGGTCTCAAGTGGATCAGTCTAAAAACCTATGGCATATCCAGAAAAATATGGCCAAATTATAAAAGGTCAAATACAAATGAACTACTACTACTACAAAGAATTCGCGTAGACATCGTAGGAGTAGTGGCAGTCAGTACAGAGCACTGGACAAAATGAGATCATGTGGCCAAACTATCGATCCCTCACAATTTTTTCCGAAGCTGCATTGATGAAAATGAAAAGGCCCTAGCGAAAGCCAGGCAACGAATACTGGGAAATTTTTTCTTAAAGAAATTTTCGAGACGAAACTTATCGTACTCGTGCTGATTCGACCTGATATTAGATCATATTTGAGTCGTCTACGCTACGTTATATGGTTCCCCCGACCAATAAAAAAAATTTCTTGTTGTATTTGTATGTCTGCTTGGATTACCATTTGTGCCACAGATCCAGAAGCAGGTTTAATACTCATATCCCTTTGTTGAATAACAATTTAGTGTATGGAATACTAGATGAGGATAATCCAAAGAAAACTGATATTGACAAACTGCAGAAACTCGAAGACGTGGCATATAGCATATAGCAACATTCAACAATAAAAGATACACTTGAAATAACGAAACAATTATTTATTTAAATAAAACTTTGAAGAAACAAAGGAGACGCTTGTTGCGTTGCTTGGTAGCCGTTGTAGCTGCTGAGGCCGTGTTGTGGCTTGTGGGTTGTGGCTTGTGGCTGCGATAGGCATCCTGGTTATTGATGCATTTGCCGAGTCAGAGTACGTGCCCGTTGTGCTGCTGTCAATTGTGTTGTGCGTTGTTCGCTTTTGAAATTGGGGTACTCGCTCAAGACACGCACAGTTGAATCTGTTGTTGTAGTCCGTTGAGATCCGCACATTTATCATCCTTGCTTGTGAAGTACCGTGGAATGATGTAGAAGAGTGTTGGATGTTGGGGAATTCTCTTTAAAGATCTGCATACTCCTCGTCTTTGCTGGGTTGCGAAGTACCGAGGAATGATGTTGTTGGAAGCGAATGCTTCTCTTGGTTGACTTTTAACTCCACCGCGATTTCTTCTTGTCGTCCATCACGTGTCACCAAATGTGGAGATTTATCACGTCGGAATCACCAAATGCGGAGACTTTGTCTCAACAATAAAAGATAAATTTCAACTAACAAAACAATTATTTACTTAAATGAAACTTGAAAGTAACAAAAAAAGGCGGCTGTTGCGTTAACAAAATTCAGAGTCCAAGTGCCCGTTAATTTAAAATGTTGACATTTGTAGAGTGCAAAAAAGATAGATATGAAAGTTGAGTTTAAAGAGATAAAAGGCATTTCAGTGTAATTCTATTAACCACTAGGCCGCGGGCTGTGTTCCCACAACAATCATGAATCAGCGCCACCTATACCTTAGTAGGAGAAAGACTGCTTTTAAACGTTGCAACTCCTGCGCTTCGACTATCGTTGTTTCCCTTTTGTTTCCTTTTCGCCAAACAGAGGTACTTTTTAGCCAGCTACAGACGAAAAACTAATCGGCCAACTGGTTGACAGACAGGCTGCAAATAACCCGTGGTTGCAAATACACGATACAATCGTTGTACAACCGCGAATTTTACCGATATCGGTACAACCGTTGTATGTAGCACACAGACTATACAATTTGCATGCGATTTCCATGCAACCAGAATTTTGTTTCATTCATTCTTCAACTGTCGTTGAGTGATTATGGCAAAAAAAATGTTTTCTAAATATGTAAAAATATTATATTTTAATTTATCAACAGCCGGGATCAGCTCCGACCACTTTTCCTTTAATTTTTCCAAGGCATCTTCTCGTAAACATTTTTTACTGTACTCCTTGCTGTGGACATCCCATACACATTCACTGACAAAATCACAAACGGGAATGAAATTTATACCACGGTTGCGCAGCACACACACCATACAATTTCAATACAATCGTTCGCATGCAACCGCAGGTTTTCGATTCAAAGCGTACAACCGTGCGATATCGGTACAACCGTCGTAAGCTAGCTAACACACAATACAATCGTCGCATACAACCGCAAATTGCACACAACCGTTGTACAACGATTGTATCGTGTATTTCCTGCTTAACTAAAAACATGTCCGCGATGTCCGCATTTTAGTTTTGTCTTCTCGGCGAACTGAAAAAAAAGATTTTTTTTTGACATTTGCCCGTTTGGCAGGTAGATTTTTATTCTTTGGTATTTCCATAGAGCGAATCAGGGGTGTTGAAGATATTCGCATCCGCATCCGCAATCGCGGATTATTCGCATTAATTCCAACATCTGCATCCGCATCCGCATCCGCATCAACTCATGCGGAGTTTTTGCGGATGCGATTCAATGTTTTTTTTTAAGTTTATTTACTACCTGCACACAATGCAAAAGCAAATAGCAAACACAGAATCCTAAACTAAACTTTATTCCTATTCAATAAGAAAATGAAATTCAATAAATTTTCATTTATATTCATATTCAAATAAAATTTTATAAAAATCAATCAATTTTCATTTATTTATGTATTTAAAATGTAATATATTTAACAAATTCTAAAATCCGCATCCGCATCCGCGGATGTGAGTCTCCTAAAATCTGCATCCGCATCCGCATCCGCGGATGTCAAATTTTTTACATTCGTAACATCCCTAGAGCGAATATGCTGGTTGGGTAGGTGGATTTTCATTTAATGGTATTTCCGTAAAGTATTTCACTGCTTTTAAAGCGAGAAATGCGGGTTGTTTCTTTCTCGACGACATCTTGTAGAATGAAATGTCTTGACATAATTTGCTCAGCGAAGGAAAACAAAAAAATACTGTTTCTAGTCAAGATGTAGTTTTAACATAAAAGTGTCTCGTGGAGACGCGGTGTAAGATTTTGCGCAAGACCCAATTCGCTTCCGATGTTCGATTCAATTTTTTTTCCAAACGCTGCGCCGTTTCCGTGCTAGGACGGCTTTTGAACGTTGCAATTCTTGCTTGTAATTCGTTTGTTTAATACTCGTTTGTTTGAGCTCGTGAGGGAAACGTATGTGGTGACCGGGGTAGACAGAATCGCTGGGACTGCTCGAGTCGCAGTGATATCGGTGTTTCTTCTTTGTGTTTTTCGTCGATGCATTCACTTTTGACATTTCTTTTCATTATTATGTTCGTCGTTTACGAGTAATTTCGTCTATGTTGTCTAATATAGATTTTAGTTTCCGATGATTTTTAGGGTTGAACGTGCTTTTTGGAGAAAAAAATTATTTTATGTGGTCACAACAATGTCCATCTATTTTGCCCAAATAATTAATTGCTAATGCGCATAGCAACAACACAAAATAAGATATATGTAGGTACTAGACGACAACCAACATTTCCATTCGCGAACATGAAATGAAAAGGAATGTCAAAAAAGATTCAAATCAATTTGCATGAAGAGTTGCAACGTTTAAAAGTACCTCTGTTTATCGAAAAGAAAACAAAAGCGAAACAGCGATAGTCGCAGCGCAGGAATCGCAACGTTTAAAAGCAGTCTAATTGACCGCATTGGTCGTTGTCATCATTGCCTTCGAAGAAACATGTGGTCAATATTATATTTACTCATTATTATATCATTCTTTTCTGCGCTCATTAAAATTTAAATATTATTTTATATTTTTATTATTTTATTTTTATTATAATTAAGAAAAAAGAAGAACACGTGTCAACATCAACATCAGAATAAATTGTTTGTTCATATGTTCATATTCGTGCATATATCTGTCATATGAACCAAGTGATCATATCGTGTGAACACCAATGATATGAACAGAAAAAACTCAGGACAACTCTTTGAACACATATGATCACTGCCAAAAATTTGCAATTTTGGGACAAAGTGTTCATATCGTGTGAACCTATCATACGCCGCATGAACATTTGAGCATTTGATGCGAATTTGAACATTGAACACATATATACACCCAATCATATACTCACAAATATGCTCAGTGAACATATCATCTGCATGTAGCTTTACAGATGAACTTTAGAAATCCCCGATCTAGCAAATTTATTTATTTACCCGTTAATACATTCTACAATTCATTCTCGATCTCAGTGACGTCTCAGTAAAACTGACATTTGATGTGTCTCAAAGTTCATCTGATTATTAAAAACCGGATAAAATACTGTCAGATAAATTTGGCACGTGCTCATAGTTTTTTTTTGTTGATAAAAACTAAATACAAAATTCGTAGATCCGCGTGCGGATTTTATTTTCTCAAAATATCTACAACGGAAAAATCTTCAGTACTATTATGGATAAAACAGAAGTTCCAACACAAATCAACATTTTATCAGAGTCTAAAATAAAGGACATTCCTGAAAAATCAATCACCAGCGTATCCCAAGCTGCCGGTAAGCAAACTTAAGGACATTAATATTTTAGTGACCATAATAACAACAGTGTATTCTTGTGATAACTTTTAGTAGAATCACCATGCAACATCAACAACCATCAACAAAATGTGCCAGACCCGAGTACAGAATTACCTCATGTAAATATAGTTCTACCTCCAGATCCAGGCAATCACAATGATGGGAATCAATCTAATAAAGATGAGATAAATGAAGATAATCCAAATAAAATTGCTGCGGAAGATACGACCAATAATGAAAAGGTATCTACTGTGATAGATCAGGAAATCGTCCAATCACTATCACAATTAGAAGAAAAGTCGATAATTTCTGTGTCGGAAAGTCAGCCCAGAAACACTGTTATGGGCGATGACACCACAGAGGCCGCTGAACAACAGGAAACGATCGTTCAATCTCACCCAGAACTAGAATGCAATGTATTGGAAGCAAATGTAGATAATAATATATCGGAAATACAACAACCTCTTGCTTCATCCGTACTTCAGACAGATACGCATCCAGATCCAGAACTAGGCGTCCAAGAACCAGATGACAAAATTGATGAAGCTCTAAGTCCGTCCAGTCAATCGCTTCAAACATCTGGATTAACACTTCTTGCAGCTCAATATGATTCAGACTCCGACGATGTGTTAGAAGTTCCGTCTGCTCAAACCTACCAAAATCGTTGCGTGGAGATTGATTCAGATTCTTCTTCAGATGTTGAAGTCCTGAGTGAGGTTCGCAGTCCAATTGATTTGGATCTACTGTCCGCCGGACACGGCGAAGAGGATGATGAAGAGAATATACGAAACTCACGATCACCCAAGGTAAAAGGCGAATTCCATTTAGATGATCTTCCGCCGATTCACGAACTACATATTACGGTACCCGAAGAGGAATGCACTGAGCTAGGAAAAATTCAGTCAATCATTGAACAGCTGGTTATTGTTAATTCGCTGCCCGGGACTGTACCACTGGACTTGGATACTGTACTCTTCCTGGACAAGGGAAAACAAGTTCTTGGCGAAGTATTTGATGTGTTAGGTCAAGTTTCCGATCCATTGTATTGCGTACGCTTCAATTCTAACAAAGATGTCAAGGAAAAGGGTATCGAGGTGGGTCAAACGGTGTATGTGGCCCCAAGGACACAACACACGCAGTTCATTGTCCTGGCAAATCTAATGAAAGTGCGAGGTTCCGATGCCAGCTGGGAGAATGATATCGAACCACCTGAGAAGCATTTGGACTATTCAGACGATGAAGAAGAGCGTACGGCCAGGCGAACCGTAAGGAATAAAAATCGACCTATGGATGTAGATGATGAGCAATCAAAGAGGCAACGCCCTTCGGAGGCATCTGACCCTCATTGCAGTGTGTACCCACCGCAAAGATCGTATAGAGGAAATTTTCATGGCCCAATTAGTAGACAACCTAACTATCCACCTCAGAGTAACTACAACATTGCAGGCAACAGTTGGCATTCGAATTTCTATCCCAACTTTACCCAGCCACAACAACTTCATCAACCATATCATCCGCCGAGCGGGTATAGAGCCCCTTCTCGAAATATATCTCATCGAGGACCTCCTCCACGTCCCGGACTAGTGTTCAATCCATATGCTATGTTCCCACCACCACAGCTAATGCAGCAGCCACTGTTTCCGCCTCCTCCGCAGCAGCCACCACCACCACCACCAGGTGATTTTTAGTCATTACAGCGATGAAGGTTTATTATTGTTTTGTAACCCTAGTGTACGAATAAAGATTTGTATTATATCTTTTCTAGTTTTCTGAAAAATATCTGGTCTTTTGGCTTTTATCACTATTCTATTTTTAATCTGAAAAGTTGCTAAACTTTATGAGTTCGTTGGCACTATTTTTCTTTCTTTTTTTTGTGCAAAGGTTCTAGGCTAAAGCTAAAGAGAAAAACTATAGTAAGATGTAGTGATGGAAGGATTAATATATCACATGTATAATGATGTTAACAATGAATGTAGTCAATATAAACGGAAAGCGTTTCTATGGAAGACCCTGTTACAAAGTAATGTATCATTAGATAACAACTGTATTCTCTGTTAGGTTAAAGGCAAAGGGACTGGTCTGAATATAATCTCATGGGAGCACACGAGTATGAAGGTATTGTATTGTTTGCGATGCTTACAGTTGAATACGGATTTAATTTAATCCAATTTTAATACCAATCGTGTAAGAACCGACAGAACATTTTGGAAGTGGAGGTAACATAACCCAATTCGTGATATCGAATTCAATCACTGGCAGCGTTTTTTTTCAAGCCATGGCTAAGAAAAGAGGGCTAAAAACGTATTTTTTTTCGATTTATCTATCTAGGGTATCGTATAACCACATAAATGATATACCAAAGAATCAGGAAAAATCCCCTGATTACGAAAATATAGGTCCCAGGCGTTTTAACTTCTGCCTGCCTGAACTGAACCTGTCAGACGCCCTGAACTTCAGAGTAACTACGGCGGGAGGGGCAGTGATGAAATCGATTGGTTCGCCGTGCTACTTTCGGAGGTCGAATTCGGTGGTCACGTGCTTGAAGTCTGAATTGCAGCTCCACAGTCGCAGTGCGGTGGATCGGACTCTACCCATTTGTAAAGTGTTGTCGCACATCTGCCATGGTTTGTACGCAAACGGTTAAGACGCACCCATGTTTTCCTGTGTAAATCGTATCCGGCTGGCATGGTTGTAGGATCATTTATGTTGAAAAGTATTTCGTATTAGTAGCGGAATTCCACTAATTTTTCCACACTTCCGTCGTGCTGAAGTTGCTGGAGTTAAGCTCTAGTACCAGTCTTAGTCTCTTTTTTAAGTATGAACCTAGTGTGTAAAGGTCTTCCGTAAGTATTACTTCGGTTTTAAACATGGACATTTATGTTTGAAAATAAATGTGCTAGCCAGTTCTTAAAGTATATGCCACTATGTGTTCCAGGCAGGTTCCAGAATTCGAGTGAATTCAAATCCACATAGAATTAGCAAATCGAGTGAATTCGATTTTCGTGTTCTAGATTTCGATCGATTTGATGAATTCGACCGAAATCTAAATCGTCTTTGAAGCGATTTTGTAATCAGCTGTTTTTTATCATTCTGTATAATATGTGAAATTGTGCATTTTGACTTTTTTTTCAATTTTGTTGTTTTGTGAAAATGAGTGGAATTATTTTAACGATTTTATTGTGCAACGAAATTCACTATAAATATCACGATGTTGAAGCCTCAATCATTGCAGTGCAAACCAAATCGGCGAATAAACTTCTTTGATAGACAATGGTCCTGGCAAAATCTCTATGTTCTTCCATCAATGATATTCCCCTGCTCCAAATGTCTGTGCTTATCAACCCCTAAATTGTCACAAATTAATCAAAAATCACCATAAATAATTTTTTTTAAAGATTTTCAGCAATTCACTTACATTTTTATTTCAAAATTCAAAGGCAGAAACAAATTTTTATTTCAGTTTACCAATTTCACACTTTTTCTCTCGGACGATTGCAATTCTACATCAAAACAGTAAAATCGGAATCTAGAACACGGTAACTTGATTTGAATTCACTTCGAAAAAAGGTAAATTGAATTCGATAGCAGTGAAACCTGGAACACCAAAAGTCGATTTTGGTCGATTTCAATGTTGATATCGAGTGGAAGTGAAATTCAGAATCTGGCTGAATGCCATCGAGTCCAGCAGCTTTGCCTGACTTGAGCTTTTTGAGTGAAGCTTCTACTTCCTTCAGGGTGAATGGACTTGACTATGACTCAGATTTGAGTAGGTAGCTTAAGATTCTTTTTGATGAGTTTAGTTTCGATTTTGTCCGGTGGAGCCTTGGATAACATTACTATTCTGGCAACTATGCGCGTTCGGGCTGATTGAAGGTTTTGGAGCTGCTATTGCAATGTGCTACAAAGTATTTATATAGACATTATTACCAGTTCCATTGCCCGGTCTGTCTTGAAACCCATTTTTATATTTTGATGTTGATAAGACTGATTCCTGGTTTAAACGCTTTAGAAAGACATCTATTGTATACTCTCCTAAAATACTGTCCTCTTAATTTTGTATTAAAACGTACAGGGCCGTTTGCCCTTATAGAATCTACGCAAGTTAACAAAATTGAATTAAAGCTTGTCATAGAAAAATATCGATAAATATCTACGGTTTTTAAGGTGGAATGAGTATAGACCAATGGGTTATATGTCCTTTTGGTTGAAGTAGGAGACTATGAGTCTTTCGGTATGAAAACGAATTCAACTTTTAATCCTACCAAAGGATAATAGATCAGGCGCAGACAACTTGTTCAAAATGAGTAAAAAACTATTTTGCACAGTTTTTAGAGCCAAAAAATACGACGGCTTTAAAAAATAAATTATTTTACGTATTTGTATTTAAATGTCGACAACTATTTAGGAACCGCAAATATGCTCGCAAAAAATTCAAACAATGGAAGATTACCCAATAATTCGAAAATTATGAAATCAAACCCAAATCAAACACCAAAAGTGGGTACCCAAGCCCGAAGTACAACAAAAAAGGCCATGATTGACGTTTCAAATATTTCCGTATCAATCAGAAGTTCCAGGAAAGCTACAGGTAGTTCAAGTTCAAAAGTTAAGCCCGTCACTACTCCGCCGCCGGCTATTGAAACTAACAAGTCTGAAATAGGTGTTCAGGTGGATGAAGTGGAAATTATTGCAAACGATTGTGACCGAACTGCAGGTGTCGCAAACGATGCTCCTGTTATTCGTTTACCTTCAGTAAATATTGTAAGAGAAATCGAAAAAAGTCGTAAGCTTAAGAAAGAACAACAATTAAAAGCCCGTCTTAATGAAACTAGAAAGTTTGAAGAACACGCTGCGAAGCAAGAAATTCACTTGACGAACTTGAAGGAGTTCCTAGACACTGGTGCGATATCCCGAAAACGGTAAGCTACAACAATTGAAAAAATAACTGTATTATATTGGTTTTGAATTTATATCCCTTAGTGGAGGCGACTCTGTTAAAAAAGTGGAATCAGATAAAAAAGGTTTGGATAAAGCAACTAAAGATGCCATTGAAGCCTATGATCGTATTAAGCGAAAGGAAGATGAATTGTTGAAATTATTCAATAGTATTTAATTGGATGCAGAAATCTACCTGTAAATACAAATTATTCAAACCGATCATCGCCAAAACTATGTTTTCTTTTTGCAATGTTGATATTCAAATGCTTTCTCATTTCTACACTGATTATGGTATGTAATAGAGATACCTACCTTAATACAAAATTTATCAACGGAAGTACCTACAGCCTCTCGATATAAATGTACAACAAAAATCGCAACAACTGTATCTCAACTATGGAAAAGAAACTCAAAAAAATCTAATACAAATTCAATTCAATTCAATAAGCACTCTTTTAGCACTACTACTGTTGTAGTAACCTTGCTAGTTTTGGAACATTTTTGTTTGCAGTTTCAAAAGTTAGTGAGCAATTGTTTTTTAAAAAAAATGGTATGTAGGTGTGTAGGTACTTCTTTATTTATGTAGTTTGAACTACATATGGTCCAGTTACGAAAAAGAGAAATTAAAAAATTGTGAAGCATTTAGCCCAATCGACTTAGAATTTGACACGGAAAAAATTCCGCGCAGCAATTTTCCTACGGAAATCGTTAAATTTTAAATTTTCTTAAAATTAGGCCTAGTGAAGCCATTTCAATTTTCAACAAGGCTTTGGAATGGGCTGGTGATGGGCCTGTTAGCCAAAATGACTTAAATGTCTTAAAACGCCTAAAGCTTATGGAGAAAAAGAAGACACATTACACATAAATAGATGACCGCTTTTTTCTACTAAATATTTTTTGTACCAAAACTTTGTACTTATGTTCCTTTACAATATCTTTTTGTTAAAAAATTAAAAATACACTCATGTTACAAATAAAATAAAAAGACATAAATAAAAACGTTTTGAAATTTTTAGTGTGGGATTCTTTTGTTAAAATTTAACCTTCGCAAACGTGAACTCTCGCAAAGGTGAACTGGCTTGGTTTTTTATTGTTCACGTTATCGAGAGTCTACTGTATGTATAATTTTTATTGACGCTGTTATTATAGTTAGATTCATCTTACTTTATGTATCTAAAAGTGTGTGTATGGCACTTTTGGTTCTAAAAACTTTTTGGTTCCGAACATATTTTGCAACCGTAATATACAGTGGCGGCAAGATAAACAGCACTTTTCTCCTACGAACCTTGCAAAGACAAAAGACTAAGAACGGAAGAAAAAGTCGAATGTGTTTAATAATAATTACACCCCGTGCCAAAAAAAAAAACGCCGCACCCATGCATATTTTCTAAAAAGTACTGTATATTACTGAAGTTTTGTTATTTCTAAAAAAATTGAATGAGGGATTGTCCTTCCTAATATCGTCTACAAATTTGAGTCCAAATTTCCCACAAATGATACAAAAGAGCGAAAGTAGGTAGACTCTAGCAAAAAACGGGTAGAAAATAGAAATATTTATCGTTTTACTCAGCAATAAAGAAAAATAAACAAAAATATTTTACGGTAGTTTTTTCCACTTTTTTTTATCAATCTAATTAAATGAACATTGAATTGAGCTTAATTAGTCATTTTTACAAGAAAAACGGTCTTAGTTTTTCCCTAATATTTCGTAGCACCACCATCAGCCCTTATGACCGCTTGAACCCTTCGTGGCATCAAGTCATAAAGTTTTTCGATTTCTTGTGCTGTTATGTCTTCAGTCTATACGTCTTTTATTACTGCTTTGAGCTCTGCAATAGTTTAAGGGGTCTTGTTGCGTACTTTGCGGCCCATAATTGACCACAAGTTTTCTATTATATTCAGGTTAGGGCTATTTCCGGGCCAATTCAGGGATTCCAGTCCAATATCTTCTTTCAATAGGGTTATCTGTTGAAAGAAAATAATAATTAGACGAGGTTAGGAGCGCAGATTTTAAGTCATAATTTGGTTTTACTTACCGAACGAGCACGATGACAGGGAGCGGAATCGTCCTGAAAGATGGAATTTGGGACGTAGCAGCATAACTCCTCTATTGTAGGAACAACACCATCAGCAATGATTCCTTTATATTTTCCTGCATTTACAGAACCATCCAACAGCAGAATACGTCCAAGACCCCAATTTGTCATGCATCCCCATACCATGACATATGGTGAATGCTTTAGGCCGGAAGTAAGTATTCGTCCGAATATCGTTCATTGGCTCTCCTTCGCACTGTCTAATTTCCATCAGGTCCGATGAGGTTGAACTTGGATTCGTCAGAAAATATGACTCTTCTCCAATCATCAGCGGTCCATTCCCGGTGCTCTTTAGCCCACGCCAACCTTTTTTCTTCATCTTTGCTGATAGAAGTGGCTTCTTCGCAGGTCGACGGGGTTGAAGATCCACTCTATTTAGCCGGCGCTGAACACTTCGCGTGCTGATATCAGTAGCATATATGTCTCGTTCAGCTCCATTCTCAATTCCTTGGCTGTTGCAAAGCATTTCTTGAGTGGCATGCGCTCCAAAATCCTACCTTGCCGTGCTGTCGTCTTTTTCGGTCTTTCGCTTCCAGGTTGCCTCTCCGTTTTGGCCGTCGAGCTCAATTTTTTTTAAGAGCCGCCTCACAATGCTTTCGTGGTAACCCACAACTTGTACGATTCGCTTGTTCGATAAATTTTCGCCGTGAAGAGCAAGAATACGACCTTTATCTGCTTCGTTTAAAACTATCGCGGAGTTCTTTAGTTTTCACAAAACACTTTGACAAATTCTAGAACACCAATGCGTAGCCGCCTTGAGTGCTCTATCTTTTATACATGACAAAGCATAAGCAGGTCAACGAAACTGTGCAATTATACCTACGTATGTGTTAAAAAAAATTAGAGAAATGCATCCGGAAGTCATAAAAGCATACAATTTTCTTAGTGCGGCGTTTTTTTTTTGGCCGGGGTGTTCTTATTCTATTTCCCATCAGATCCAAGTCTATTGAGCTTGAGGTTTATTGAAATGCTCTTTGGCAAATATTGTACGTTTCCTGAAGTGCTTGACTGCAACAAGTGGCATTTTTCTTGCAATGCATCCATTGATGACTTGATGTTAACGCCATATTCGTCCTCAATTAGGCTCCTTATTTTAATTGAGGTCTAAAATGGGTCTTTTCGACTTGCCTCTACCATTGCTCTGTCCATGACCTTTGTCGTTTTTCTGGCCCGTTTTTTTCTTTGTAGGTTTTTTAATGCCCTGTGTGCCTTAACATATCTTATAACAGTATAGACCACTTTTTTCGAACACTTCAAGTCCTTTGCAATGTCCAAAATAGGCCCTTAATTCTTAAACATGTAAAAGATTTCCATCCTTTTTTATGCCAAGAAGTGGATTCCTCTCCCCAATAATAAACTTATACAAAACTACTAAGATTGGTAGAATACACAAAATAATATTAAGCTTACACAAATAAAATGGTCAAAATCAATTTTTTCATGAAAAACAAGAAATAGTGCTATTTATTTTTCCAGATACTCCACTGACTTCAATTAGTCAATTGATGACATGTCACCTCTTGGTTTGTTTAATGGGTTGCAAAGTACCGTTATACATGCAGTTATGTTCAATTTACATACATATATCAAAAAAATGTTTATTGTTTTAGTTTGAAGAAAATTATATGAGTTTGAATAAAGTTGTTCATAAAGCTGCTATTTATTTTTCCGTCACTGTACGTATTTTCAGCTTTCTTAACAGAACTCATGTGTTAATACAAACCGTTGAAATGAAATCAATTAAGTTTTTTATTTTTTTTTTCTTTAATATTTATTTGTTTTAATGGTTTTCAATTTAAAGTGATTTTAATATAATTTGTGTGCTCTATTTTATTATTTTTCTAAAATCACTGGAACGTTGCAGGTCACATGTCTTCGCTGTTAGCAAGAGAGTTAGAAATATGATTCTATTCGGATTTGTCTTTGAATTACCTATAGGTATTTATCACATATGATTAGTGAATGCCAAGATATTCTTACTGATTTCGTTTCAGTTTGAAGGTAGCTAAAGTTAACGGGTGATTCATTAAGAGATACTTTTTTCGAAAATAAAACATGGCTAACATGGTCCATTCTGAAGTTCATAAGTACATAAGAGTAATGAAGGAACTAGAAAAACAATTAAGAAATAAATTATTGCTTGTTATGGTATGTCAGAAAACAATTATTGCCATTTGTGTAAAGGTACAACTTGCATTTTCTGCAAATAGTACGTATGCGAGAAGAGCGATTCTTAGACCGATTCTTTACGACCACTTCTTTGGCTGCGCTGGAAAATCATATCCAAGCTTTTCCAATATAGACTTTGAACTCCAAAAGTGTAATTTTCTTTTTCGCATATTTTGCTTTTTTTTGTGCATTATCCAACAGTTTACAATGACCGGTCTACAAAATGGTTAAATGCTCTAATGGTCCATTCCTTAGTTCGGACATAGCAGTGATATAGTGAGATGTAGCGGTCGCAGAGATCAGTAGCAGTACATTTGCAACTGTGGGAATCCTAAGCAACCCACCAAGATATGAATTCCAGTCAAATGTATAATTTCGTCCGTTGATGTGCCTAGGGGACGGTGATCACGTTTTTGAAAAGCAGGACAGTTTGTTACGTGTGCTGTTTCTTCCCAGAAAGGTACATAGGTATATCAAGGTACTGAAAGAATTTGTCTAAAATGCTTTCGGGCGTGTTCTCATTAGGCATTAATTGATCTTGTTCAATATCTCGGAGCAGAAATCTTAGAGTAAAAAAAAACAAAACTAATTAAGAACAACTACTTTATTGTTTTACCCTTTCATCAGCCATTCACAGTTCTCCGTCGTTCAGGATCATTTTCAAGCTCCTCAGCCGGTGTTTCCATTGCTGAATTTCCAAGTGATGGCTCCATAGTTTCTTCGATATCGTTGATATCCTGACTGATCATCTTCTGCATCTTCATCTTCAAATACTCCATGTAATTTGCATTCAAAATAGTCATCATTGTCAGAGAGGTCTGCATCATTGTCGTTCAAAAAATTTTCCAGCTCTGCATCAGTTAGCATTTGGGTAGGATCTACGAATTCAGATTGAAATTTGTGAGTAACATATTAGGTCTGTTTGGTAACATGCAAGTTTTCGAAAGTTCTACGTAAACTACATAGAATCTGACAGTTTCATGGCTCTCAATTTTTTTTACTCTCATCTGGCTCTCTCTTTGCGATGAATTATCTGCAAGACCAATTCCTCGGGGTGGGCCGAGCCAACTCTGTCAAACCATCCATCTGACAGTTTGTGAAATGTCATAATCTTCATTGTTATTGGAAAACAAAAACAATTTGATAGGTTTGACCAAGTGTTGTTTGAAAAGCGTTTGTTTACTTTTGTGCAAGTTTTCTGTCTTTGAGAGGAGTTCTCTCTCTTTGAGAGGATTCTACTATTTGACAGATCTCAATTCCGTGTGCCAAAAAAGATACCAAACACACCTATTGAGTCGAAGATAAAACATCGAGTAATACAGTTGACATTTTTATATGTCGAAACATCCGAAATACACATACATACGTGGACTAAGCGAAATTAGGTGGTGGAAGCTTTGCCTTGTGCAAATGCCCAAAGTACACGTATTTGTACCTACTGTTTAGATGAAAATAACTTTTAAAAACTGAAGTTAACTTAATTAGTTTTACAGATTCAACAGTACGTCCACTTCATATTTTAATAAATTTTGAATAGCAAATCGAGTTATACACTTCAATTTTTAACTTACCAAGGAGAGAAGCCTTCCGACGCGACATCGCTGTAATTCACTTTTGAAAAAAACGCGCCAAAATAATAAGAGACGATCTAAGGATATATGTTTTTAAGAGAACTAATACGTTCTTTTTGGACTCCAATAATAATACATTAAAGAAAAGTACTTCAAAATATTTAGAAGAGAACGAAAATCTGCCCAGCAGGAAAGTACGGAATGTATTACTTGGAGAATCGAATACATAATTCGTTATTATAGATGAGAAATATAATGCATTCCAAAAGAATCGACGTGGTAATACCATATAATAATAAAGCACATTGTTTACCACCTAGATTCCCATATCTGCAGAAAATGTAATGTAGTGTTTTTTGAATTTAACGATTTTTTGGTTACAGTTGTCTGTCGGCGCCTTCATGTCGCCTCAAATTTTGCGTTTTTATTTAAAAACGCATGAATAACTCATTGTGTGTTGCAACGCGAGACAGTAAAGAGTGTAGTATAAAATAAGGAAAATGTATTCTAAACGGCATTGGCGAAGACTATTAGCCAAAAAAAGACTTTGTGCAAGTGAACCGCTAAAAGAAAATATATGTATTAATAGTAATTGTGCAGAAGAAAGTTCTATTTCCCAAGAAGTAAGTTGTGTAGAAAGTGTTGAAACAGGGCTGCAAAAAAATTTTGGGAAAATTGTCGTGGAAGAACGAATAATGAATTACAATTTTGAGGGGATAAAAGGAAAATCATCATTTAAAGCTTTCGAAAACTTAAACCAGGCAATGTATGGTACGTACACCTTTTAATTGTTCACATATTTTATTTCTCCATTATATTAACATATGTCTATTTTCAATTGCAGAGGTCCTAAAACGTGAAGGATTCACCCAGAAAGAATATGCCACCGAGATTAAAAAGGCATTTCACCTTATAAAAGTACGGCAGTTAAAAAAAATCCACTTTGATAAGAAAAAAGCAAAATGAGTTGAGCTGTTTTTTTTTTAGTTTTGATTTTGAATTAGTTACGTTGAGTTTGATTTTGATTAATAATATGTTTTTGTGTTTTAAATCCTATTTACTTTTATTCTTGTTTTTTTGTTGTTTGATAATAAAATATTTAAAATAAACTGTCTATTTTTCATTTAAAGCTGGATAAATTCTATAATTTATGTCGGAGAAATGAATTATATAACTAATTATTAATGCATTTATTATATAATACATTACAAAGAATGAATTATATAATGCATTCTTAGAACACTTTCAGGTAATCGATTCTTTTCCTAGGACATAGTCTGTGTTAAGAATAATGCATTCTGGAATCAATATTCTATACTAGCGATTGATTCCCCTTTCGATTCCAATAGATTACCTTTTCCTGCTGGGTGAGTCCACATACTCGTATGTGTAGTCTTTCACCGAACAGGGTAAACATAGTTGTTTCACAATATTTTTTGAGTGATAAGTCATCTCAAATATGTGGACTACCATAATAGGTCTGTCCCTTTTACTTTCTGCTCCAAAAATAGTAAATTATTGAGTTTCAAGGAGTGGGGGTAAAATTCTCTCAAAGTAAGGCAAAATTACGAAAAAGTAAATGAACGCGTTTACTACAAAAGTAGCAACAAACGAAATGTCAAAAACACATGTGAAGCAAAAGTAAACAGAGTGTTGTTGCATGATTTTGGATTTTACAGAAAAGTCCACCCCTGATGATTTCCCAGAACCAATACAGCATGCAATATATTGCGAAATGCAAATTTCAACATTCAGAACGTTCAACTTTCATCTATGTTCCTTTTCTCTCCATTTTTTTACTTTTTGAATTAAAATAAAAAAATGCAAATAATTCAAACAAGTGAAACAGCTGACTTTGACAGATAGTTCAATTTCTACCGGAAGAAATTTGTCCAGTAAGAAATAGTAAGATTTTTTAGTGAGGGGAAATTTTTACTCTCTCGTTGCCTCTCTCTTTTACTACTTTTTCGTGTAAAGGAACGCGGTTTTTCTAAATTCAGTAATTCAGTAAGAATCAGTAACAATTTTCAAGTAAAGGAACAGACCTAATGTATATTATATAAGTGTGCCTAATTTCAAGTTCCTAGCTAGAACGGCTCTCGATGTTTTTATTGTGACAGATATTTTAGAGTAAGAGTGAACGTATAATAGTTACGTACCCTAAAAGTTACTTCTAAATGATTCATCCGTTATATCTGGTTAGTAATTAAAAGGATCTAGGCCTTATTAAATGCTCTGTGCTGAAAAATTATAAATACACTAGCTGAACCCGTCGCGCTTCGCTCCACCTATCTTTTAAAATTTTGCCCGCGTACTTAGTTATTCGGGTATGATAGAAAGGAAGTACATAGTAGGGTGCAATCACTGCTGTTCTATTTTTCAAATTCAATTTCCATTTTTTTTCTATCTGTCTGTCTATTTGCCTGTGTGTCTGTCTATCTATCTGTCTGTCTGTCTATCTATCTGTCTGTCTGTCTGTCTATTTGTCTGTCTATCTATCTATCTGTCTGTCTGTAAGTCTATCTATATATCTATCTGTCTGTCTGTCTGTCTGTCTGTCTATTTGTCTGCTTATCTGTCTGTCTATTTATCTATCTATCTATCTGTCTATCTGTCTGTCTGTTTGTCTGTCTGTCTCTCTATCTATCTGTCGGTTCAGCGGTTTAGGTGAGAAAACGTTTTGTTAATAACTTGATTCCAGCGCCACCTAGCGGGCGGTTTTTTCCCCTATGTTGTTCCTCAGGTCCTTCTAGAATATCTTCTTGCAAGATAACATTATAATCGGATCAGCGGCTTACGCGTGAAATTTTTTTATTAATAACTTGACTCCAGCGCCAACTAGCGGGCGGTTTTTATATCTATGTCCTTCCTCAGGTCCCAGACTATCCCCTTGCCAAATTACATTACAATCTGTTAAGCGGCTTAGGCGTGAAAAGGTTTTATTAATAACTTGACTCCAGCGCCACCTAGCGGGCGGTTTCCCTAGGTCCCAGACTATCTACTGGCCAAATAACATTACAATCGTTGCAGCGGTTTAGACGTAAAAAGTAAACGCACAAAATATGAATTTGTTTTTATATTTAATAGAAAACAAAATATTTTCTTCTAATATATTGCTATATGTATACAGTGTACTCTCTCCTTACGGACACCTCTCATAACCGGACACCTCTTATAACCGGACAGATTTCAAAGAACGGAAATAAATACACGATTTTCCATATAAAAAATTCTCCCATAACCGGACTCTCTCATAACCGTACACGGACACCAATTTTCGTAACCGCAATAGAATGTCGCTCTCTCTCTTAAATGGACAAATTGACAAATACTTTATTTTGTTTTTGTTTTGTTCTCCTCTTCTTTACACTTTGCAAAGAAACGAAACAAAAATGTAAGGTATGGATATGGAGTGTGCCTTTGCTTTACTATCACGTTCGCGGACACTTGATTTTCTGTGGGGAACGCTAGAATTACACACGCATGTTTCCGACATTTTGAGAGATATTTTATATTATTTTGTGCGAATTTTGTATAAAGATTAAAATGATTCCGCTGGTCACAGTGAAGTGAAAATTTGTCTCTAATAGGACAAATAATGCCGGAATATGGAAGCATCCTGTATTTCTCGTCAGGGTATCCCGTCTTGTCCTAACATACCTTAAATTGTCATGACCCCGCTAATTTCCTCAACCATTGACGGCATATGCTCTCTTGTCCGCAAATGTGTTATTCAACAACTATGTTTGTATGTGCATTTATAAATCCTATTGCATTTTTTAAATAGGTTTGTAAAGGGTGATTTTTTAGCTGGTTTGGTTTTGGCAACACTGGTTTTGACAGCTGACGTGTGTTTAGTACCTTGTGTCACTGTCAAACAGCTTCAGTTTGGTTTGCAATTTAACCATGGATCGTCTTACAAATGAACAACGCTTGCAAATTATTGAATTTTACTATCAAAATTCGTGCTCGGTTCGAAATGTTCATCGCGCGCTGCTTCCATTTTATGATCGGCATTCTCGACCTTCTGAGCAGTCTATTCGGAAGATTGTGACCAAATTTCGCACCAAATTTACTTTGTTGGACATTAAACCACCAACACGTTTACGTACTGTGCGTAGTGAAGAAAATATTGCGGCCGTATCAGCTAGTGTGACAGAAGACCGCGAAATGTCGATTCGGCGCCGTTCCCAGCAGTTAGGCCTTTGTTACAGCACTACGTGGAAAATTTTGCGGAAGGATTTGGGCGTAAATCCTTTTAAGATACAGCTGGTGCAAGAACTAAAGCCAGCCGACCTACCACAACGCCGAATTTTTGGTGAATGGGCTCTTGGAAAGCTGGCCGAGGATCCGCTTTTTTATCGAAAAATTGTGTTCAGCGATGAGGCTCATTTTTGGTTGAATGGGTACGTAAATAAGCAAAATTGCCGCATTTGGAGTGAAGATCAGCCAGAAGCATTGCAACAGCTACCCGAAAAAGCCACTGTTTGGTGCGGTTTATGGGCCGGCGGCATTATTGGGCCATATTTCTTCAAAGATGATGCGAATCGCAGCGTTACTGTCAATGGTGAACGCTACCGAGCGATGATAACAAACTTTTTTTTGCCCGAAATGGAAGTTCTTGACTTGCATGATATGTGGTTTCAACAAGACGGTACCACATGCCACACAGCACGCGAAACAATGGCGCAATTGCGAGGCGAGTTTGGTGAACAGTTAATTTCACGTTTCGGGCCGGTCAATTGGCCGCCTAGATCGTGCGATTTGACACCATTAGATTATTTTTTGTGGGGGTATGTCAAGGCTAATGTCTATAGGGACAAGCCCGCTTCGATTGACGCACTGGAAGCCAACATCCATGCATTCATTCGTGAGATACCGGCCGATATGTGTGAAAGAGTATGCCAAAATTGGACTCAGCGGATGGGCTACCTGAGACGCAGCCGCGGTCAACATTTGCATGAAATTATCTTTAAACATTAAATTGCAAGGTTCAAACTATCGATTCAAATAAATATTTCATTCATTTTTTCGAATTTTTTGTGTTTTTTTTTTAAAAAAAGTTCTCAACCTCTTAAAAAATCACCCTTTATTTTAAATGTATGTGCCAGAAATAAGTGTTTTTCGGTAATTTGTGTTTATCACATAAAAATGAATACGTTTATAAAATAAAATGAATACAACATGTCTATTGTGTTACTTTTTTTAAAAAATGTCAATTTATTTTTTTCTCCCATAACCGGATACCTTTTCTAACCGGACAAATTTCTCGGTACCGTCAGTGTCCGGTTATGATACAGTTCACTGTATATGGAGTAATTTTGATAGAAAACACCGGTTCTTATTTTTTTTAATCGATTCATAAAGTAAGTAAAGGAACCCTCTTGTTGAAACCACATGTCATCCATATCCATATCTTGCAATTTAGGCCATATCCATATCCATATCTTGCAACTGGATTATCATGTCGCGATAGCTAGCACCATCAACTGTTACTGTCTGACCAGCCGCATTTTCAAAGAAAAATGGTCCAACAATGCGTGGATGCATTTGTTTCTTAACAATCACTTCTGGATTTTCTGAATCCCAATTACGACAATTTCGATGGTTAACAAAGCCATCAAGATAAAAATTCGCCTCATCGCTGAAGATGATTTTGTTTGAAAAATCTGTCAAACGTTCATTATTTTAAATATGTTGCGTTGACCTAAACCCCCGGCCACTCTCCGTCATATCCACGCACGGCACGCGTTTGGTAGTGTGATGAATGACCTTTAATTCTATGAATTATGTATTTTCATTTGTCATTATCTTCTTAAAAAAGTACATACACAGAAGTGACCTAAAACTCTAACGGGACAGGGATTACAATCAATATCACATTGGCTTCCAAATGCAGGTCAATAGCGGAGTGGTAATGAGATAGGTTAAGCATCATTTTTCAAAAGGAGTTGTTGTACGCACGCCGGGGTAGGTTTTTGAAATAAGAGGTGAAATTTGTATGTAAGGGGTAATCTCTGAAACTATCTACTGAACCGATTTGTCCTTAATATAAATTTGTTCACCTACCGTAAAGTAATTGTATTATGTGCTTAGTCTTTCTCTCTTCAAAACATAGTTTATGTCCAAGTCTGAGCTCAATCGGCAAAGTAGTTCGGAAATCGGAATTTATCGAAAAAACACAAACAAACAGAAATTCATTTTTATATGCACATGTATGAATAAAGATTATGTATAACCTTCACCAGTATGCACACCCACACAGCAACTCCCCAAAGTTTCATCAGCCATCATCATCACCATCGGATGAGCGATGAAACTGATCGCCAGACCGACCACACAAAAACAAAACACGATTCACTGCCCGAACAAAATGGCGAAGCTGTAGTGGAAGTAGGCAGCGCTGTCAAAGTTAAAATACACGTAAACCCTATAGCGCGAACACAATACGAAGCTGATGCTGTAATATGAATTGTATGGTGAAGCGCAAAGTTCAGCCAACTTCAACTTTCTACTTCCACTACAGCTTCACCATTGTGTTTGGCCAGTTACTCAGCATACTGCAAGAGCAAAAGCGAAGAGAAAAGCTTACATACTCGTAATGCAACAACGTGATCCTCTCCCAGCAGGTTGACGGACAATTTCAATGGTTTTCTGTGCTTTTTAATTAAAACCATTAACAATCACATTATTTATGTCTATTTTGCAGCTTCTAGGTAACGTAGGAAAATGATTTGTATCTTATAATCTTTGGCAAGAAATGCTGAAATAGGTGCACGCGTTATGACGTAAAGTGCATGGAAGTGTTTAAATTGTAAGCATACAAATAAAAAAAATGTATACTATATATAAAGACGTAACTACTTTTATGTACATATGTTCCGGCTAATCTCGGGAACTACTGAACGGATTTTGATAAAACCTTCGCTAAAATATTTGTTGAGTTCCTCCGTAATGGATTGCATATATATTATCTTGCTTTATACTTAAATATATGTATGTAGATAAAAAAGGAGCCCATTTTTTTTTTATATTTTTATTGAATTATAATTATCTTTATAAAATAATTAGTGATTCCAAACATTTTTGAATATGTAAGTATTTAAAAAATTAATATGCATTTAATATCTTGTCTAACAAAGAAGTTGCAAACAAATTGTGTCCATCCGCTTAAAATGATAATTTTATAAAAATAGATTCATGCTTGTAGATTGTGAATAAGTTTTGTGAATATTATTTTTATATGTTCGAGTATGTATGTATTTGTTTCATTTTCAAATTCATTCCATTATCTTTCTTATAAATTAATTAAAATTCCCGTCCATAAAATAGCACTTATAGTTCTTCCTCTCTTTTTCTCATATTACATTTTTAACTTTGTAATTAGCGCCGTCTGTTGATAGGTATATAAAAAAAAATAATTGTGAAAAAGAAATGTAAGTAAACGAAACTACAATTTTAAATTACAAAAAAAGCTTTTAAAATTAGACAAAACAATATTATTATTATTTTTTTATTTTTATTTTTTGCAATTTACGTATTAGTAAAATGTATGCTCAGTCTTGTTAATAATAAAATAATTACAATGTATTAAAAAAAGAAACTAAACCAATTTAAAATCAAAATGTTACATATTAATTTTCTCATGTTTTACTTGCCAACTACACTTGGAGCTTTGTTTAATTTGCTTTTTAGCACACCCCCCTTTCTCAGGAGTTTTTACTTTTGTAATTTGCGATGAATTTTTCGAAACTACATATATTAATTATGTGTGCAATACATTTGTTTTTATTTTCTACACTATTCACACATACACGCATACCATGTTAGTGTACAATTATATTGAAAAAAAAGAGGATTATTTCAAAACTATTCGTCTAACCCCGCAATCCATGCAGAACTTGGCCTGATCCAGTAGAAATTTGTTTCCACACTCATGACAAAATTTAGATATTTTCGCCGATGCTGATGGGGGCGTGGCCGGGGGATCTAAATTGTTGGTACTACTACAGTTGCTGGCAAGTCCAATGATTTCTACCGATGGACTGTGAATGATTTTGTTTTCTAAAGATGACGACGACAGTGGATTGCGATGAAATGAACGCTTGAATTCTTTCATTTGTGCCTGAAGATCCTGTTGGACACTACTCATGATTTTGCTACCACTGATTGGTGGTAAGGAATTATCGGAACCACTGCTAGAACTACCAGCGCTGAAGTTGCGACAACGATATTTTTGAGTGTCATTCTTATTTAAATTGGAATACTTATATGCTGGTACGGTTGGATATTGGAAAGGTGATTGTTGCGGTGATTCTTGTGGTGTAGCTGGCGTTCTAGTCCGATTTGACATACTGCTGCGTCGGTGTGAGTTCATGTCAGGGGTAGGACTTTGTCGTGAAAGGCTAGAAATTAAATAAATATTAAAAAAAAAATATTAGGAATCATGATACAACGAATGGCTGCATTTGATAAAAATTAAAATTCAAAATATTATATTTAACTTGACAATAATGTTCTTCTTTCTTTAGGTAGCGCTACAGTTCGGGGTTAACCAAGCTACGTTTTACAACCATTTGAGTTTTGATTTCAAAAAGGTGCAGAAAAACCCAATAATCGTTTTGTTTTAAATGTAAAAGATTTAGGCCCCGTTCAGACAGGGCGGAAACCGCGCGGTTTCAAACCACGTACACGTTGTGTACGAAACGTTCACTTCACTTCAAATATGGAAATCGAAGAACGGGACCTTAAGGTCGTATTTCGACAGGCTTTCTGCCGACTTACGATAAATATTTGTAAGCGTGCGACCTCAAAAGTCTCAACATGAAATTTGCCTTCAGACGGGCGTTGAAAGATTTGGAATGTGACAGAATAGAAGTAATATTTCCTCAAATAGAAGAAATAGTTCTCTTTAACGAGAGCTTTTCATTTTTCTTCGAAGGAATTCATTTTTGCGAATAAATATGTATGTACATATGTACATCATATCTATGCACATGAAAAAAAAAAATAAAAAATTCAAATAGCAAAATAATTGTGTGAGCTGTCAAAGCGCGGTAAAGTAAAGAGTAGCTTTATTTGGGCGTTAATGTCGCACTTACAAGATCATATCATATTAACGATCAAATGCGAACCAAACGCCTGAAGTCAAATTTCGTGTTGCACCATTAGAGCCCATTGTTATTGCCCAATCTGTCAACACGCGAACGCCACATTGTGATTGGGATAAAAAATTTAAGCCACAATAATTTTGAAGATACATTTTTTTAAAGAGGTTTAAGCTAGCTAGCCATTTCAGGAAATTCGCATTCGCGGCGAATCAAACAGTATTTCAGTGGATTGCTACGTGTGTTTTTGTCGGACAGGGGCCTATATTAAAGCCAAATACTATATATACTAAAAAGTTGGTGTTATTTAACTTACCATAAGCAAAACAAAACCAATTAATGTAAAGTTTCTATTCACAAGTGAAATTATATCCACCTTCAATAGGCATAAAAATACATTTATAGTACGAAGAGTTACCTATCTATGTCCTTCCTCAGGTCCCAGACTATCCCCTTGCCAAATTACATTACAATCTGTTAAGCGGCTTAGGCGTGAAAAGGTTTTATTAATAACTTGACTCCAGCGCCACCTAGCGGGCGGTTTCCCTAGGTCCCAGACTATCTACTGGCCAAATAACATTACAATCGTTGCAGCGGTTTAGACGTAAAAAGTAAACGCACAAAATATGAATTTGTTTTTATATTTAATAGAAAACAAAATATTTTCTTCTAATATATTGCTATATGTATACAGTGTACTCTCTCCTTACGGACACCTCTCATAACCGGACACCTCTTATAACCGGACAGATTTCAAAGAACGGAAATAAATACACGATTTTCCATATAAAAAATTCTCCCATAACCGGACTCTCTCATAACCGTACACGGACACCAATTTTCGTAACCGCAATAGAATGTCGCTCTCTCTCTTAAATGGACAAATTGACAAATACTTTATTTTGTTTTTGTTTTGTTCTCCTCTTCTTTACACTTTGCAAAGAAACGAAACAAAAATGTAAGGTATGGATATGGAGTGTGCCTTTGCTTTACTATCACGTTCGCGGACACTTGATTTTCTGTGGGGAACGCTAGAATTACACACGCATGTTTCCGACATTTTGAGAGATATTTTATATTATTTTGTGCGAATTTTGTATAAAGATTAAAATGATTCCGCTGGTCACAGTGAAGTGAAAATTTGTCTCTAATAGGACAAATAATGCCGGAATATGGAAGCATCCTGTATTTCTCGTCAGGGTATCCCGTCTTGTCCTAACATACCTTAAATTGTCATGGCCCCGCTAATTTCCTCAACCATTGACGGCATATGCTCTCTTGTCCGCAAATGTGTTATTCAACAACTATGTTTGTATGTGCATTTATAAATCCTATTGCATTTTTTAAATAGGTTTGTATTTTAAATGTATGTGCCAGAAATAAGTGTTTTTCGGTAATTTGTGTTTATCACATAAAAATGAATACGTTTATAAAATAAAATGAATACAACATGTCTATTGTGTTACTTTTTTTAAAAAATGTCAATTTATTTTTTTCTCCCATAACCGGATACCTTTTCTAACCGGACAAATTTCTCGGTACCGTCAGTGTCCGGTTATGATACAGTTCACTGTATATGGAGTAATTTTGATAGAAAACACCGGTTCTTATTTTTTTTAATCGATTCATAAAGTAAGTAAAGGAACCCTCTTGTTGAAACCACATGTCATCCATATCCATATCTTGCAATTTAGGCCATATCCATATCCATATCTTGCAACTGGATTATCATGTCGCGATAGCTAGCACCATCAACTGTTACTGTCTGACCAGCCGCATTTTCAAAGAAAAATGGTCCAACAATGCGTGGATGCATTTGTTTCTTAACAATCACTTCTGGATTTTCTGAATCCCAATTACGACAATTTCGATGGTTAACAAAGCCATCAAGATAAAAATTCGCCTCATCGCTGAAGATGATTTTGTTTGAAAAATCTGTCAAACGTTCATTATTTTAAATATGTTGCGTTGACCTAAACCCCCGGCCACTCTCCGTCATATCCACGCACGGCACGCGTTTGGTAGTGTGATGAATGACCTTTAATTCTATGAATTATGTATTTTCATTTGTCATTATCTTCTTAAAAAAGTACATACACAGAAGTGACCTAAAACTCTAACGGGACAGGGATTACAATCAATATCACATTGGCTTCCAAATGCAGGTCAATAGCGGAGTGGTAATGAGATAGGTTAAGCATCATTTTTCAAAAGGAGTTGTTGTACGCACGCCGGGGTAGGTTTTTGAAATAAGAGGTGAAATTTGTATGTAAGGGGTAATCTCTGAAACTATCTACTGAACCGATTTGTCCTTAATATAAATTTGTTCACCTACCGTAAAGTAATTGTATTATGTGCTTAGTCTTTCTCTCTTCAAAACATAGTTTATGTCCAAGTCTGAGCTCAATCGGCAAAGTAGTTCGGAAATCGGAATTTATCGAAAAAACACAAACAAACAGAAATTCATTTTTATATGCACATGTATGAATAAAGATTATGTATAACCTTCACCAGTATGCACACCCACACAGCAACTCCCCAAAGTTTCATCAGCCATCATCATCACCATCGGATGAGCGATGAAACTGATCGCCAGACCGACCACACAAAAACAAAACACGATTCACTGCCCGAACAAAATGGCGAAGCTGTAGTGGAAGTAGGCAGCGCTGTCAAAGTTAAAATACACGTAAACCCTATAGCGCGAACACAATACGAAGCTGATGCTGTAATATGAATTGTATGGTGAAGCGCAAAGTTCAGCCAACTTCAACTTTCTACTTCCACTACAGCTTCACCATTGTGTTTGGCCAGTTACTCAGCATACTGCAAGAGCAAAAGCGAAGAGAAAAGCTTACATACTCGTAATGCAACAACGTGATCCTCTCCCAGCAGGTTGACGGACAATTTCAATGGTTTTCTGTGCTTTTTAATTAAAACCATTAACAATCACATTATTTATGTCTATTTTGCAGCTTCTAGGTAACGTAGGAAAATGATTTGTATCTTATAATCTTTGGCAAGAAATGCTGAAATAGGTGCACGCGTTATGACGTAAAGTGCATGGAAGTGTTTAAATTGTAAGCATACAAATAAAAAAAATGTATACTATATATAAAGACGTAACTACTTTTATGTACATATGTTCCGGCTAATCTCGGGAACTACTGAACGGATTTTGATAAAACCTTCGCTAAAATATTTGTTGAGTTCCTCCGTAATGGATTGCATATATATTATCTTGCTTTATACTTAAATATATGTATGTAGATAAAAAAGGAGCCCATTTTTTTTTTATATTTTTATTGAATTATAATTATCTTTATAAAATAATTAGTGATTCCAAACATTTTTGAATATGTAAGTATTTAAAAAATTAATATGCATTTAATATCTTGTCTAACAAAGAAGTTGCAAACAAATTGTGTCCATCCGCTTAAAATGATAATTTTATAAAAATAGATTCATGCTTGTAGATTGTGAATAAGTTTTGTGAATATTATTTTTATATGTTCGAGTATGTATGTATTTGTTTCATTTTCAAATTCATTCCATTATCTTTCTTATAAATTAATTAAAATTCCCGTCCATAAAATAGCACTTATAGTTCTTCCTCTCTTTTTCTCATATTACATTTTTAACTTTGTAATTAGCGCCGTCTGTTGATAGGTATATAAAAAAAAATAATTGTGAAAAAGAAATGTAAGTAAACGAAACTACAATTTTAAATTACAAAAAAAGCTTTTAAAATTAGACAAAACAATATTATTATTATTTTTTTATTTTTATTTTTTGCAATTTACGTATTAGTAAAATGTATGCTCAGTCTTGTTAATAATAAAATAATTACAATGTATTAAAAAAAGAAACTAAACCAATTTAAAATCAAAATGTTACATATTAATTTTCTCATGTTTTACTTGCCAACTACACTTGGAGCTTTGTTTAATTTGCTTTTTAGCACACCCCCCTTTCTCAGGAGTTTTTACTTTTGTAATTTGCGATGAATTTTTCGAAACTACATATATTAATTATGTGTGCAATACATTTGTTTTTATTTTCTACACTATTCACACATACACGCATACCATGTTAGTGTACAATTATATTGAAAAAAAAGAGGATTATTTCAAAACTATTCGTCTAACCCCGCAATCCATGCAGAACTTGGCCTGATCCAGTAGAAATTTGTTTCCACACTCATGACAAAATTTAGATATTTTCGCCGATGCTGATGGGGGCGTGGCCGGGGGATCTAAATTGTTGGTACTACTACAGTTGCTGGCAAGTCCAATGATTTCTACCGATGGACTGTGAATGATTTTGTTTTCTAAAGATGACGACGACAGTGGATTGCGATGAAATGAACGCTTGAATTCTTTCATTTGTGCCTGAAGATCCTGTTGGACACTACTCATGATTTTGCTACCACTGATTGGTGGTAAGGAATTATCGGAACCACTGCTAGAACTACCAGCGCTGAAGTTGCGACAACGATATTTTTGAGTGTCATTCTTATTTAAATTGGAATACTTATATGCTGGTACGGTTGGATATTGGAAAGGTGATTGTTGCGGTGATTCTTGTGGTGTAGCTGGCGTTCTAGTCCGATTTGACATACTGCTGCGTCGGTGTGAGTTCATGTCAGGGGTAGGACTTTGTCGTGAAAGGCTAGAAATTAAATAAATATTAAAAAAAAAATATTAGGAATCATGATACAACGAATGGCTGCATTTGATAAAAATTAAAATTCAAAATATTATATTTAACTTGACAATAATGTTCTTCTTTCTTTAGGTAGCGCTACAGTTCGGGGTTAACCAAGCTACGTTTTACAACCATTTGAGTTTTGATTTCAAAAAGGTGCAGAAAAACCCAATAATCGTTTTGTTTTAAATGTAAAAGATTTAGGCCCCGTTCAGACAGGGCGGAAACCGCGCGGTTTCAAACCACGTACACGTTGTGTACGAAACGTTCACTTCACTTCAAATATGGAAATCGAAGAACGGGACCTTAAGGTCGTATTTCGACAGGCTTTCTGCCGACTTACGATAAATATTTGTAAGCGTGCGACCTCAAAAGTCTCAACATGAAATTTGCCTTCAGACGGGCGTTGAAAGATTTGGAATGTGACAGAATAGAAGTAATATTTCCTCAAATAGAAGAAATAGTTCTCTTTAACGAGAGCTTTTCATTTTTCTTCGAAGGAATTCATTTTTGCGAATAAATATGTATGTACATATGTACATCATATCTATGCACATGAAAAAAAAAAATAAAAAATTCAAATAGCAAAATAATTGTGTGAGCTGTCAAAGCGCGGTAAAGTAAAGAGTAGCTTTATTTGGGCGTTAATGTCGCACTTACAAGATCATATCATATTAACGATCAAATGCGAACCAAACGCCTGAAGTCAAATTTCGTGTTGCACCATTAGAGCCCATTGTTATTGCCCAATCTGTCAACACGCGAACGCCACATTGTGATTGGGATAAAAAATTTAAGCCACAATAATTTTGAAGATACATTTTTTTAAAGAGGTTTAAGCTAGCTAGCCATTTCAGGAAATTCGCATTCGCGGCGAATCAAACAGTATTTCAGTGGATTGCTACGTGTGTTTTTGTCGGACAGGGGCCTATATTAAAGCCAAATACTATATATACTAAAAAGTTGGTGTTATTTAACTTACCATAAGCAAAACAAAACCAATTAATGTAAAGTTTCTATTCACAAGTGAAATTATATCCACCTTCAATAGGCATAAAAATACATTTATAGTACGAAGAGTTACCTGCCTGACAACTAGTATATAGCCTTAGCGGATTGACAGAGTTGCGTGATGCGTGCCGAAAATGCTTGTGGAATAAGAGCTTATTTAAATAAAATGTTATAGACAGCAAAATTGTATTTAGATCAGAACTTTGTTTTGGTAACTATGCGTTCACCAAAACAAAGTTCTGAATCCCGCAATAAAGGAAATTTTTATCCACTTTAGTGGGATAATTAAAAGTGAATTCCCACCAAATGCGGAAATAAGTTCACATCATAAATTGCATTTGTTTCCCACTTGAGGTAAATTTAATTACCCAGGTGAAGCAATTGCCCGAATACGTAGTCCACGAGTCCGGCCCGTTGTGTTCCCCTTTCCCTTTTGAAACTGTGCTGAGAAAGAAAATGTTTTCGAGTAATCGATAGATCTGAGCGATGCCAGCCCAGGTAGGATATGTCTTCCCTAGTGTTTGTGCTGGCTGCTCTAAATCGGAACAAAAGTCCCAAGAAGTGAGAAATGTGCACAAGATGAAAGCTCACAAAACTCCAACTGACCCACTAGCGCCATTAACGGATGAATTTGTTATTTGTTTGACGTTTAAAAGCTCCACGCATTAAACAAATCTATTTCTCTGCAACCATGCAAATGTATTCTTTCCTAGTGGACGATTAATAAAAAGGAAAATTGGTTTGAAATGTAAGTTTCTAAAAAATTGTGCGGGAATAATAAAATCGGTAATTGCTTGAATAAAGGTCTAAAATCATATTTTTAATTTCATCGGAAATCAGCTGGTATGCAAAATAGTGAATAAGCACTAGGGCATGCTCAAGCTTTAGCCGCGGTGCCTTTTATAAATTAAAAGGAAATGATGCAGATGTGCCATGTGATAGAGGAGTACAACACATCGTTTTGATTGTACTTTTTAGCAATTTTGTTCCGATGTAGTTCTGGCTCAAAGCAGGTCAACCGCAGAGAAAGTGTTCGGTAATTTTGTCCTGTGGGTTCGGATTTTCTATCATTTCTTTGACAGCCTTGCATGTTTGGATTTGAATCCACATTTGCGAGTGGCGTTTTGCAAAAGACAAGCTGTAAGCAGTTTTTACTACTTGTACCGCCGCTTGTACATATGTATTGTATTAATTGTGAAATTTTCCACGTCTTCCGCCCCTGCTCGCTGCGTCGCTTTCTATTTAATTTTTTTTACTTGATACCATTTTTAAGTTACTCATACGACACCGAAATTACGTTGCTATTAAATTTTACGACTGATTTATATTCTTATAAGGTCGAAGGAAACAAATTTGTGTTGGGATCATAAGATCTGCTATTTGATTGGTGTAAAAAAAACAATTAATAAAAGGTTTGGCGAATAAACGGAATTAACTCATTTTTATATCTTCATAGCATTTAATTCGAAGTTATTAATTTAAGCTAATAAAATCACCGCAAATGCAAACGGTATTCGAAATCAGTTTTTAAATCATAACTTCATGGAAGGAGAACAATAAAACTAAATGTCTTTCTAAGATAGATTCTGTAACACTTACACCTATGACTTTAACCGCACATTGCTTGGCACGTGCAGGTCATAAAACCGACATAAACTTCATAGAGGAAGTCAATTTATTTTTAAGACATACATAAACGCCCCATCAAAGAACTGTAGAAAGAGGAATAATAAATTTAGAACTCACCTTCCATAAGCCGAGTCTGCGCTGTGCTTTGATTGAACACCACTACGGCCGCCTCCGCCGGCACTGCCAGTACCGCCTCTATGCATAGGATAACACTCAATGCTGCTGATCTCATCTGAATCAACGGGATAGAGTGAACTTCCGGTTATCTGTCTTACAGTATTACCATTAATCTCATCTTCGGCATCAGCTATTGCGGCTGTATGCAGATCCTGGAAGTCCTCGTGCATTTGCTGAATCAGATTCTTCGCATTGTTCAATCTAACATTTGGAAAATCATTCAGCAAATTGATGCGTCTCATTCGCAAGCGTTCGTCAGTCTCTTCACCACCAACATGACCACCAACATCACGACGTACCTCATCTTCATCGTCGACATCGTCGTCTTCGATTTTGCGGAATTTGTTGTCATTCGCATCGACCTCCTCGATCTGAGCCGTTGGATTTGCCGCAACTAAAGGATCATTTTTTGGATGAGGATCATTCTCATTCTGATCAGTTTCAATACTAATAAATATCTCACCACGCTTCTTCCTCTCACCACAGTTGAGATTCTGCTCCACATCCTGTTCGTACTTTCGAGCGGAATTACTCAGCGCATCGTTGGTCGATCTGTAGGATGACATGTTTTCGATGTTAGAACGTTTATTTAGTGTTGACCGATTCAATAAGAATTCCCGACAGTCCTTGAACAACGACGGAAATTGTTCATCGTCATTGTCGAAAGATGACAGGAATTCTTCGAAATCGAATTCATCAAACGTCGAAGGAGAAAATGGTGGTATGTTTGTGGTAGTTGTCGGTGTTTTAGTTGTTGGCGGAGATAATAGTGTGTGTTGGTGAAGTTTGCGTCTGTCAGGCTCACAGGATGATCGATTGTTGCCCTCATCATCAGCATCGTTATCGAGAGCTTCATTTTCCGGTGAAGCATCGTAAAGAAATTGGTTGCGACCTAAACGCATTTTACGTTTTAACAGGTTGCGGCTGTCGCCGCTGGAGCTGCGATTACTGTTCGTAGAACTATTTGTGACAGGACTCGCTTTTAGTTGTGGTGCGGGTGCTGGTGCTAATTTGAATGTTAGCGGACTAGGACTAGAATTCGATGACGATGATAGATGAACGCTGTTTTCATCGTGATTGGTTTTTTCGATACCCTGGTTTTTACAATCACCACCTGTAGATGATTGTGAGGACGATGAGTTTGATGATAGCGGTAAATCATTATCAAACTCCATTGATAGATTATCGCACACGTTGATTAATTTTGGATCGATGTACTCACTTTCACCAACACCTAAGCGATCTCTAGTATCGAACAGCAGATTGAGGTTGATGGGCTTTGATATCACCGGTGAAACGATAGTTGGCGGTAGCGGTACTCGTTTGGCGGGCTGCGGTGATGAATTTTGCTGAATTGTTATCGGTCTAACAATGGGTTCCAGTTTAATGGTATTTAATTTACCGTTTCCGATATTGGAATTATCAACTCTCGAAGGCATTTCAATAGTGCGATTGATTTGTGTTTGCTCATCTGCCAGAACGATACTCTTAGCGGAGTTCTGTTTACTCAAAGTGTTGCTCTTATCTTTGAGTTCTTTAGTATTTATCACTGGATTCTCCACCACCTTGGCTTCATTCTCATACTTCAAGAATACTGCCAATGAATCTGTTTTTAATAGATTGTTGTTTTCAGCACCTATTGGTGGTGTAGGTGAACCGTCTTTGGTGTTCTGGCCAGCACCGGGCAGATGAAGTCGCAAATTTTTGCGATTTGCAGCGGCGTTAGAATCACGCCGAACCACTCTGGGGGTGTTTGATATGGCAAAGTCATTGACACAGACCGCACGAACTGGCATCTCGTCATATTCCTCTGGTTTGAGAAAATTGGATGAAATTGGACCTTCATCTGAGAGACCACGTTGAATGGTTGGTCGTTGCTTGGGGGTGGTCGGGAAGAAAAGCTGACGTGTGGGCATTGGAAGTGGCGAGCGACGCGGTGCCCGTAATGACGAAGTCCGGCGGAAATTAGACTTTACTGTGACTAAAGCACGTCTAGGATTTGTCAGTGATGTGGTCGATGTGAGAGATGTTGACATCTTGTTTGGTATAATAGGTGTAGTTGGTTTTGTAGGTGTTTTGGGTATAGCTGTCATGTTGGTGGAAGAGAATATGCCATCAGTTGGTGATGATGGAGAGCATAGCTCTTCCAGTTGTCGTTTGGCGGATAAAAATGGGTCATAATTATCAGAGAGACCACTGAAATGTTTTGAAAATGTTATTAAATTATGTGCTGAACTAATATGATAAACTGTAAATGATACTGTCAGGAGAGAGAGTAATGCTGTTTAATCTTTAGCTGGTGTCACACAAGATGTGTGAGTCCAGAAACAGATCAAAGATACTGACTCAATAAAAAAAAAAAAAGAAATTCAAAGCCAAATTTACTTGCAAGAGAGAACAAAATATCAGTTGCGCACAACGCTTGTAATATAAGAGTGCACTACAAACCTCACAATAAATGATTTATTTTTGGCCAAACACCCCGGAACTTGTTTTTTTGACACGACTGATTCTGGTTGACTTGCTATGCTTGAAGATGCTGACAATGAACTACTGACGTACTCAATGCGTTCCTTGATTATGCGGCGTCGATTGCTACAAACATTTTCAATATTCGGCGAAAGTTCTGGTATCTTAAGTTGTGTTTCCTTTTTCTTCAATTTTAGTTTCGTCGTCGATATGGGATCTAATTTCGGTGCTGTATCAGAAATAGAATTTCATGACAGAAATCAAATTAATGGATGCTCATATATCGGGAAATTGGAATTTATGTGTTGCTTTTGGTGTTTGGGGCTTGTAGTGTGGTTAATTTTAAATTTTAGGATTGAAAATTGAAAGCAGAAGCATTAGATAGTTTTATGATAGCAAAGTTAATTAGTTAAACACAAAAAGTATTTTGTCTACAAAACGAAATTTACACTGCAAGAGAAAACTACGATCTTATGCAGTTTTGAGATTGCAAGACTGAAGGTAAAATCCTATGCACTGCCGTGTCACTATTTTGGTTATACTCGTATCTAGAATTATTCAAACAGATATTGAAAGTTGGAATTAATTTGTAACGTTATACCAGAGATGGTGTAGGTAGTTCATGTACAATTTATCTACGCCAAATATTTGCCGTAAAACAGCTGTCATAAGTCAAAGTCACTTGCAGTATATGTATGTCATTTGCTTGGAGCGTGAATAACAACATTGTACGTTATCGAATATGTCAAACTTTGTTCCGCATAATTTTGTTTTTGCGGCGGTAAAACTCCCCAAAATGGGTTTAGCGGTAAACGAGGGCAAAACAAAGTATATGCTGTCAACAAAAAGGGACACCCAAAACCAACGAATTGTACAGAACGTCACAATAGACAGCTACAACTTCGAGGTTACAAAGGACTTTGTCTACCAGGGCTCTGCCATAACATCCAAAAATTACATCTCGTCGGAAATCAAACGAAGGATTATGTTAGGTTTCCACTTGTCGATTTGAAATTGATAAACGACGTATTTTTACGTCAATTAGAAAATTGGCAAGTGAAAAACTGCTTATTTATTATTATTTCCAATTGGCAATTTTCTAATTGACCTAAAAATACGTCGTTTATCAATTTCAAATCGACAAGTGTAAACCTAGCATTACTCTTACCAACCGCTGTTTCTTTGGGCTAAGAAGGCAATTGAGTAGTAAAGTCCTTTCTCGATTGACTAAGAAGACTCTATATAAGACCCTTATCATCCCAGTCTTGCTATATGGAGCTGAAGCATGGACTTTATCGTAAGCGAATGAAGAAATCATTGGTCGCTTCGAGAGAACAATCCTTCGTAAGATATTCGGTCCCGTTTGCGTTAACGGGCTTTGTAGGAGAAGATTCAACCACGAACTGTACGAGCTGTACAGCGACATCGACCTGGACAAAAAACTGCACATTGGGCGTTTAAGATGGCTAGGACATGTAGAGCGTATGGACATCAACGCTCCAGCTCGGAGAATACTTATTCGATTTTAACCCGGAGAGTCAACGCAGCAAAGGACGACCTCGCGTAAGCTGGAGCGCACAAGTGGAACAAGACCTCGACCAACTTGAAGTGCGCAGCTGGAGGCAGTTAGCTAAGGACCGGGCTAACTGGAAGAGGTTGTTGGTTGAGGCCTTGGTCCACCTCGGACTGTAGCGCCACCTAAGTAAGTAAAATTCCCCATAACTTTAATATGAGAAAAGTGCTGCCGAAAGTCATCGAACTTTAATGGAAGTTTATGGTGACCATGTTTTAGCTGAGCAAATATGGAGGAAGTGGTTTGCACGTCTTCAAATTAATGATTTCGACTTGAAAGACAAGGATCGACCTGGGCAGCCGAAAAAGTTCGAAGATGAAGAATTGGGGAATCGCTCGATAAAGACCCATGTCAAACAATTCTGGAATTGTCGGGAGTTGACTTGTCAACGTTAGGAAAATGTTTTTAAGCCACGAGAATGAAACAAAAAGCAAGCAAATTAGGTCTCATACGAACTGAAACCGTGGGAAGTCCAAAAGCGTTTTTTCACCTGTGAACAGCTGCTTCAACGGTAGAATAGGAAAGGGTTTTTGCATCGAATTGTCACTGGCAAAGCGCCAGTGTCATGGGTTAAGCGCGGCCAACCATCAACATCAACATCGGCGGAGCCAAATATACATGGGTCCAAGCTCATGCTCTGTATTTGGTGGGATCAGAAGGGTGTGGTCTTCTATAAGCTGCTCAATCCGAATGAAACTAGAACTGGAGATGGCTACCGGCTACAATTTATATGCTTGAGACGTGCATTGAAGAAAAAACGGCCGGAAAACTTCGAAAGAAACGACAAAGTGATTTTGCAGAACGACAATGCTCGTCCACACGTCTTATTCTCCAGACATTGCTCCTGCTGATTATCACTTGTTCCGATCAATGACTCATGGCCTGTCCGGGTAGAAGCTTACTTCTTATAAAAATTGCAAAAATGGGTCGATTCGTGGATCGCATCAAAAGATTAGGCGTTCTTCCGACATATTGCCCAAAAGATGGGAAAAAGTAGCGATGGACAATACTTTGCATAATATAATTTCTCAATTTCATTTTAACTAAACAATTTATAAAAAAAAAAAAAACGCTACGAATTAATACCCACTCCTAATACATACATATACACATGTAATGTGGGTAGAGATTGCAATCCAGGGATACCGGTTATTTTCTGGGCCCGAAAATCCCGGGATTATAATGCCCAAATCCCGTGACGAGACAGTTTTTAGGTAAATACATAGTTGATTTTCGTATGCATACAATTTAAGTATGTAAATGCTGTATTTACTAGGGGACATAGTATTTACTAGATGCGAATGAATTGCATAAAAACAAGTACAAGTACTTATTTTTTTCTAGTACGTACTAACTTGACTTTTTTCAACATTGTCGGTAAATAGCAACTTTAAAATTTACTAGCAAATACCTTTCTGTGTTAATTACGAAATTTTGCAGCTATAACCAAGAATGATTACAGTCGTGAGTCTTATTTTGAAGTAGGTCGCAATATTTACCAAAATGACTACATTTTTAAGAATTGATGCCGAAAAATTGTATAAGAATCGAAAGGTTATCGAGTCCAATTTTAAAAATCTTTACCGTTTAACATAACAGCTACTGGTATAGCTTTCGAAACAATTTTATTGCAATACAATCGAAAAATAAAACAAAATAATAGTATATACAGTGGACACTCGGTAACTTGAACATCCGATAACTTGAACAATCCAATAACTTGAACATGCTATTTTTCCCCTATAGGTATTCTATAACTTGAACGGACAGTTTTTAAGACTCGGTACCGGTACCTTGAATTTTTCCATGAAATACTCTGTAAGTTGAACAATTAAGAAATGAAAACCTCTTTAACTTGATCAAATTTTATGTGACAATCAAAATTGTTTTAAATTGAAATCTTTACACCTACATATGTATGCTTTACACCTATGTATGTGTGTTGCTACAAATATTATTGGTTTATATAAAGGGGAATCTAATAGAATTTCTTTTGCATCTAAGTTAAAAGCTCTAATGCCCAGTTTCACAGTGAGAGTTTAAACTCTCGTTTTGGTTTAAACTTCCGTTTAAAATATTTTCGGTTTTACAGTGCTCGTTTAAACTGAAAGTAGAGATTAACTTGTCGTTTCAGTTAAAAGCCAGTACTCTGCCGTTTAAACTTTCCTATGACCTGTATACGTATAGGTTGGCACTTCACACATACATGCATTTAAGTTCACACAGTCACATAATGAAGTTCACGCATTCACAAATTGAGAGTACGCATTTTCATTGGTGGACGCATAGAGAAAATTTAGAGAAACTGTCATCGTCGTTGACGGCGTTGACAATCGTTTGACAACGATTTTGTTTTGTTGTCAGTACTCACATTCACGCATTATAGTTCACACATTTATATATTGAAGTTCACGCATTCACAAATTGAGATTATGCGTTTTCATTGGTGGGACATAGAGAAAATGAAGAGAATCGTTTGACATTTCAAAACAATAGCGCCGAATTTTTGTCTAACATAGCTTCCAAAACTGCGTTTAGTTAACTGGAAGATTAATCCCGACTGTGAAACCGAACGAGTTAAACGAAAAGTTTAAACTCTCGTTCACGTTTACTTGATCTACAGTTTAAACTCTCACTGTGAAACTGGGCATAAGTGATTTTTACTGTGACAAGTTAGTACGTGTTTGAATCAAAAAGTCTGATCATTTTAATGTCGTTATCGTATATTAAAATAGCAATTATTTTTTCAAGGTTGTCTTAAAAACAAATGTTTGCCTTATTATTTATTAATAAAACCAACATTAAACGGAATATGTTTAAAAAAGGACAATTTTTTTGTTTTGATCCAGTACCTTGAACAATCCAATAACTTGAACGGCCCTGGTTTTGTTCGTGTTCAAATTAACGAGAGTCCACTGTATTACCAATATTGGCAGATGGACTGGTAGTATTTACTTGAATAAATTTAGTATTTGCTACAAGTATATTTGCTAGCAAGTCAAAACTTATTTTTAGGCATACCAAATCTAGTAAATACTTTAAATATTCCCTTCTACTGAAGGTAAGTAAGCTTGCTTTGACCTTTTACTACTAGTATGTACTAAGTTTTATGCATACGGCCCAATGTTTAGAACAAACGTATAAATATATGAAACGTATAAATATATGTATACAATAATTCATGTTCTCAAATATGAAATGTGTTACCACCTTAACCAGATAAATGTAAACGGTGTACCTATTAGCGTAATGATTTAAATAATTTCCAGCGATTAGAGAGAAAAATCAAAGCTATCTGTCCCAACCAATAAATAAACTTTTGATTTAACCAACATGGACATTCACCCCTCTGATCAATTCCGACCGGATTTAAAACGAACGGAAATACAAGGGAAGAATTCGAAACCAACGTATTTTTCCGAATGAATATAACAAATGAATTATGGTTCACTCGAAGACTATCAGTTCGAACCCCTTTTAGGGTAAATAAAAGGTAAAGATCAACAAAATCATGACAGATAAAACTTGGAAACAAGATTGGTACAAGAAAACAACCTTAATCTAGTGATGTTAGCTGCGTAGTATTTCAAACATTATTTTTGACACACAGTGCATAATCAAACGTCAATTGTGGAAACACGATGCAGTGCGGATTAACAACAAAATAACATTTAAACGCAAAAAAAATCATCTTCTCCACTTCATAAATAGTAGTTACACAACTGAGTAACAGTGAAAGCCCACACTTCGTGCACACAAAACACATAACCATTCAAAACTAAAAGCCAACAAATATAAAGAGGACGGCGCAATACACGTACTCGTACATATGTTCTTATATGTGTTCATATCTGCATAATAATAGTAGATACGAGTACCTTGCGTGCCAGCATACATTTTAGCCCCATTCGACGTGATTTTACTTTGAAATTCTTTCTCGAATAATTGCTCCAAATCACCATCACTCATTGGAGCAGCGGCAACAGTGTCCGTAGACACGCTCTTCAATAGTGCATCTCTATTTCTAGAAGAATTTTTAATTATTTTGTTTGACTCACAAACGAACAGTTGTTTATTCTTCGAAGATTCCGGTGGGTGGAGCTGTGATTTCTTTTCAGCTGGGGTTGGGAGTTTCTTAAGCCTCTGTATGGGTTTCAGGCTTATTAAATTAAAAGAAAGGATTGTTAACTATTATCCTGACAGTATCATTGGATCTGGGGAAAAATGAAAAATACTCATGTCTGAAAAAAAACTCACCCATCACTCATAAACGATGAAGTCATTGAAGATGTCATGATCGATGACTTTGGATAATGCTCCTCCATGGAGGTCTGCATGTCTGGATTCTCATCATTTGGACACGAGTACTTGTCCCTGTTTACAGATCGTTTAGTTCTGAAATAAACATAAAGATTTAAGCTGATACAGAAACATCGTTAACAACTCACTTTAGACATGGCGCCCTGTATTTGATTCTTGCTTCTAAGCGTTCCTTTGCGGCAACCTGAGAGTTGGTGCTGTTCTGTTTGATTGATGCAATTAAAGACTTTTCCTTGCACCACTCGACGTGGCGATCGTAGGCCTTTACACCGAAGCAACGCTCACAATAGGGGCATGGTTCAGCCGGAGGCGGTTGTATCCGTTTTGGAACAGCTGCCACTCGAGTACGTTCCTTTGGCGCAGAAGTGGAATGACCTGTTGGCGTTCCCAATAAACTCGTTGATGTCGCGGCAGGACTTGTGAATTTCTTCATAGCCAGTGGGGCGATAGATTTAACTGGTGGATGCGATTTGACTATTTCTTCGGGTGGCTTCTTTGGTGAGAGGATCGGTGGCGCCGCCTTTATGTCAATTATATAAATTCTTTGAATTATTACAACCAAAAATGATTTGTTTTTTGATTACCTGCACTGGTTTGGGCGATAGACCCCTCTCTGCCTTTGCTACTGGAAAGCCGGCATTCTTAGGCAATGGATATGCAGCCAATTCGGTACCCTCTCTTCGTTGGCGTGACGAATCGAAGATTTTTCGCTTCCTAACGGTCATTTTTTCGCAAATTCGAACATGTTTTTCGAGGGTTTTCGGCACAAAAGTGCGACTGCACGTCGGACATGGTATCAGCTCAACGCTGATGGGCTCCTCGTTGGCTTCAATCGTGTTATCTTGAAAAATAGAGGAGAAATATAAAAATTACTTGAATTATTGTATAAATGAAAGAAAAGATGTATACTTCAAATAATTATATTTTTACTTTCTATTAATACGAAAGGCTATTAGGATTGGGAAGTAATTTAAAGTGTTTCATTTCAGTTGGTATTATATCATGGCACAGTCTCTTCTTATCCCAAACTTGGTGATGGTTCGAAAAAACATTGCTTTACGATTCCATTTATAAAGTGTAATCCATTTCGAGCTTCCTATGTTGGCAGCACTGTAAATCAAGCAGTTGCCTCTAAGCATATGTTTGAAACAACACATTTACGAAACGTTCAACCGCCGATCAACGGATTTAATATTGTTCTACAAGAATTACAATCCTCTTTAAACTGTGCAGCAAACACCAAACACAAATGGTCAGACCCAGTGTACTATAAGGAAGCGGTTGAATAAAACTAACTAGAAAACTGCGATTAGCAGACTAAACAAGATCCAGAGAATAGAATGTTTGAGCATAACAGGGGCAATGAGCACCACACCAACTGCAGGTCTGGAAGCTCTATTGAAAATTATCCTACTTCAGCTAGCAGTATACAGGAAGATGCACCTAAACAAGCGGTTGCTCTTCATGGGATAAATAAATATATAAATTCAAAGACGGTAACATAAAGGAGCATTTGAGCAATAAACAATGTCTATCTAGATAAGGAAAATACCAGTGCCAGCAATCACATGTCTCTAAAAATAAGCCTCGTTAAAAACCATGAAATATTATTCCCGAACAGATCTCCAACAATGGTACACAGATAGGTCGAAAACAGAGAATGGCGTCAAAGCGGGAATAGTGAGCCTAAGATGCCACACACAAATATCCCTGCATAAAGATGCCACAATTTTCCAAGTGGAACTATCTGCCATCAATACAGCCGCACAAATCCTACTGGAGAAACAATTAATGTTTGACAGTCAAGCTGTACTAAAGGCACTAAGAAGCCACAACTACAAATCAAAATCCTTATTCGAATGCCACTCAAACCTAAACCTGCTGGCAAAGACAAACATAGTTAAACTCATATGGGTGCCAGGGCATGAAGGACATGAGTGCATCGAACAAACTGATGTCTTGGCCAAAATAGAGCCAACAGTTCATTTATTGGACTAGGCCCTCACTATGGCTCCACACTAATAAAGTAATCGCAGAATAGACAAGAAACCAACTAAAAAGTTCCTGGCACAATTTGGAGGACCTGAATCACTCAAAAAAGTTCCTCAATCACATCAACAAAAGAACAAATAAAACCCTAAAACTAAAGAGGGAACATTTAAAAAATTCTTTGCGCAGGTCTGACGGGACATTCAATCTGGAACAGCCATAAAGGGGCACAAGGGGACACAATAGACCAACTCTGATCGCAGTGCTAGCAGACATCTCTACCGTAGACCCAGATTCATCATAATCATAAGTTAAAGTGTGGCGGTGACCCAAGACTGGCAATTGTTGATCCGCGTTAGAAACTTTGGACTAATGGCTACCTTTGAGGCATTTTTATCCAGGACTTGCACCTACACTCGTACAAAATTCTGTTAACACAAGTGAAGTATTTACGCAGATTGGATGTTAGAGCAGCTGAACTGTCCAACAAAATATGCAATCTTCTCTGGTGAGGCAGATTTCCAACTCTCTGGGTATGTCAATAACCAAAATTGCCGCATATATAAGATAAAGTATAATTTTGTATTTCCTTTGCAACAAAAAAAAAAAACAAAAAAACGATATCTATATATATAAAATAGACTGACGTCCGTGTGTGCACGCATAACTCGAAAGCGAATCGTTCGATTTTCACGATTTTGGGCTCCATGGATTTGTATTGACACAAGGAAGGACATTATGGAGGAAAATTCCGGAAAATTTTTGGAAAATTCAGAAAAATCGATTTTCCATACATTTTGTATGGGAATTTTTTTTTGTTCGTAATATTATAGTTCAAATAATTGCAAAAGTGAGCGACGCGACTGTTTGCATGCACCGCCGAAGCCGGGCGGCTCAGCTATTTCAACATAAATAATCCATATTTTGCATAAAATTAAACACAAGCACAAGGAAACAAGCGGCTTAATAGCATTGCGCGAATTAACGGTTTGCCAGATAAACAAAGGCAAAAACATCAAAACCCGGTTGATAGAAGCGCTAAATATAGGAACTGCTGAAGAAGTAATGCGAGTAAATCTTACAGCGAGATGAACGCAAGACGAAATGACAATGTGCCACATGAGTTCTGCGAAATAAAGGAAATATTTAGACAGTCGCGAGATTTGCGAAATGAAAACAGCGAATTGCGGGTTACCCCCCTTTTTGTTGTGTTCGTCTCCACCCAAGGAAACTTTTTACGGCGATATAATTGGAAAATTTTAAAGAAAAAATTGGAAAATTCGGAAAAATCGATTTTCCATACCATTATGAAGAATTTTCTTTTTTTTCATTTTGATCGTAGTATTATAGGTCAACTGGTTGTAAAAACTCAAAACTAGGAAAAGTTTCCCGGAAAATCTTTTTTTTCATTGTGACGTAATAATATAGTGAAAATAGCCAGAGCTCCAAATTTCAAAAAAAAATTTAATCGCAAAAACACTTTCTCAATTCTCACACATTCACATGCAACAATATTATTGCACACACCATTGACATATTATATATGGACTGCTAGTACCCAACTTCGCGTTGGTTCCAACATAAGCACTAGCCCTCTTGTTTCGTAGCGGAGAAATGTGGAAACCTAGTTTGTGTTTGAATTCACGAAAGCCGTTGGTTTGTGATTTAAGTATTTTTTGTAATAAATTGTGAGAAGTTGTACTACAATATAAAGCAAAAACACAAAGTATTAATCAACAGAAAAAATTAATTCCAAATAAATTTACCATATTTATCTAGTTTATGGGTCAATAAAGAAAAGTAACGGATATTTTTAAATTTTCTATTGAAATTTTGGTAGTGGCATCTGTTGGTACCAACGAGGCAACAATTTAAAATTTAACGTTTTTTCATAGTAACTCGTATATACGGCAATAGATGGCCTCAGTTTCTACGCTAAATAAGTATGATGGCGGATAATTGTTTCACATTGCTATCCCTACAAAACACGTGGCGCTAGTTATGTTGACTAAAAACTAGCAGTCCATATATAATATGTCAATTGCACACACAATCGATCGATTTTTTTTTTTTTTGCAAGATCAGTAAGAGATGGCGTTGTCGGTCTCATTTTGGAAATTTTATGCAGAATAAATGTAGGTACATGGAATTTGTTCAAATTTTCTGTATAAATGGGTAGGATGGAAAGTCAATCACTAAATCAGTTGAAATCAAAACATTCAACCGAGAAGAATATTTAAATCACTCAAGAATTCTCACATTTTCAATATTCAAACTGTGCCAAAATCATTCCTGAACGATTACTTCATCCCAATCAAGTGAAGTTTAGCGTGATTTTGATGATTGTTCAGTCCTCAGCTCATGTTTCTTGATTTTGCAGAGTGGAAATTTCAGTGATTCCGGTGGGTTTATCGAAAACTTTCAACGTTTCTAATGTGCATTTGCGAATCAGATAATATTGCTTCGAGGATGATAATTCCTCGATGTTGAGAATTTTTGTTGTTTATGTTTATTTACGCGCCGGACAACAAAACATAAAACGTAGTCTACCACAAAGCATTGAATTGATGTGATTCCCTCAGCCTCTTTGCATTGCGTGTAAATAAAGGATATTGAATTCAATCGAATTCGAAAAGTATTTCATTCAATCAATAATTGAAATTCGAGTGGCGTCATCTGTTATCAATCACGAATGTTCTATCAAAAATGTTAATTTCGGGTGGAATCGTGAATGCTCGAAATTACTTATTTCAATCAAAAAATCAATTTTAGGCGGGACGAAATTCGTCGGGTCCGCTATAATGATATACATTTCAATTAAATTAGTTTTACCACAGAGTTTAATGTTTGTGTTGCTTTAGTTTTGGCCCGCACTGTACATTTTTGAGTAGTACAAAAATCCGATGATTTCCATTTGTGTTAAAAAAAAAAAATTCTAAAACTCTAATTGGATCACCCGCTACAAAATAACAGTGCTACGCTACTCGACATTTTATAGATCTGGTAACTAAGTGTATTCGCTTGGTTATTTATTTTGCTACCGGTCCAAATCATGAAAGCAACAAAAATCATAACATTACCCAGAGTATGATAATCCCAGGAAAACTATATTACATAATAACTGTTTTTTACAAAGTTAAAAACAAACTTCGCTAGAATCCATGCAGATCCATAGGGAACCTGTTTGTGTAGAATAGTTCACTTAAATCGCGCCTCACAGTGGCCGTGCCTAACGACCTTTTCACAGCTCTTTTACATGTTGTTAAACTTTCAGCGTAAATTAATTAGTCAGACTAGGCGGTTCGGGTCGTTTCATCGGGCATAACACGAAATTACACAGTCACAACATTCAACAACAGTTTTGCGTCATTTCAAAACTAATTAATTTAATTCTGGAACAGCACAGAGAACAAGAGAGTGTGGTCTTCGGGCCCCACAACATGCGTTGCTATTAATTAAGTGAATCTCCATCACTTGGGTATGAGTTCTCTGACGCAATCTTGCTTGCAATCTTCCTGCTTGTAAATTGCTTGTTCTGCAACATTCGAGTATGGAGCCACTGTGCTCCGACCGCGGCAGATACATAAACAAGAACTGTGTCTGTTTGTTTATACTTGCCACAAACATTTGATTGTTTTGTATTCGTACGCCCCAGTCCGAAAGTCAACGTATTTTGACCGCGCGTCTTAATTTAGAACATTTGGCTTAGAATGCTTACGATACGAGTTGTGCCCTGCTCCAGGGCATCGTGTCGGCATTAAATTTAATCCACAAACTGATGTGTGTAACACAACCGCAACTCTTGGAGGTGCTCCGGATTTTCTTCGAATTTTTTTTTGCATTTTTTTTATTTGGTTTTGCTTGCTTTGCCAAGTCAGAACAGTTTGTGCATAGATCCTCTACAATTGATATTCTAAATCGAGAAAAACTCCGGTCGATCTTTTGCAGTTTGCACAAGATAAACTGTTTGGAGTCTATTGCGGTTTATTCTGTGAACCGGATATTTTCTTTGTTATGGTACATTGGCAGAACAGAGGAAATGATGTTTACATGTGGGTTTATAATGACGGAAGGGCTTCATCACTTGAATAAGAAGTGTAATAAAACTACATTTATATCCGGTGATTATTATGTTATTGAGTTTCATTTGGAATAGTTTTCTTTTTATTTCTTTCTAGAATTTGAATACAGCGATAAAGTCTCTAAAGGTCGACATATGTTACATGCATTTGTATCACAAGCACAACGATAGTGTTTGCTTATAGTTGCTTAAGACTGGACTTCTAGTTAAACACTGCAAAAGATGTGTGTGCTTTAATATATATATATGTATATACTCTTTTAAACTAATTGCCTTAGAGTTCATATCACGTTCACCTGTTTTGTCAGTATCTAACCCGGACAAACAGACATACAGCTGTGTTCAAAATAATAGGAGCGGTATTCCACAAACTGGAAAACGGCGGATTTTTGTTATTTTTTTACCATCTTTTTTTTTTTTTTTTTTTTATGGAATAAAATTCATTTTATTTAGCAACATTTAGATTAAAAAAATTTAACGTAAAGTGAAAAATAGATTTATAAAAAAATAAAAGAGTACTTCAAGTCATTAGTTTAACTGTTCAAAATAATTGGAGTGCTCCTAAAAATCACAAATATGTATTTTAAATAATAATTAAAAAAAATACTTGGTTGAAAATCATTTATTCTTAAAGAAAACCTCACACCGATGAGGTATAGAGTCGACAAGGTTTTGACAACGAGTGGAAGTTATTTTACGCCAGGCTACCTTAAAAATCTTCCAAAGCTGTTGATGCTTACTGGTTTGACATCTAGCACATAATTTTCGACATCACACTACAGGTAGTGTATCAGATTCAGGTCGGGGGACCAACTCCACAACCCGAATACCTTTGAACCGAAACGTCTCTTTCATCTTTTTATTCGTGTGCTTCGGGTCGTTAGCCTGTTGGAACACCCATTTTAGCGGCATTTCGTATTCGGCTTACAGGAGCATGACTTTATCAAGGATTTGTACATACAAAATTTGATCCATTTTACGTTTTATCAGATGTATTGGTCCCACTCCGTAATACGAAAAACATGCCCAAACGATGACCTTTTCACCACCATGTTTAACAGTTTTTACCGTGTACTGAGGCAAATATTCTGTGTTGGGCGGACGTCGGACATATTGTTGGGAACAAGTTCCAGCAAATAGGAGAAGTTAACTTTCGTCCGTCCAATGTATATTGCCCCATTTCGTCACAGGGCAATCGGCATGACTTTTGGAAAATTTGATACGTGCTTGCAGATGTTTTTTTTTTGTGTCTAAAATGGGACTTTGGCACAACGTTTATTTTCTAGAGGTCTTCTGCCAATGGCAACATCACTAATATGAGGTTAAATCTTATCTTGTATGACCTTGGAAGATGCCGCTGGGCAGCTTTTAGAAAATCTTACAGTTAAGCTGTCATCAGCTTTGGAGATTGTACGTTTCCGTTCCCGTGTTTCTGGCTTTTCGATATATTTTAAGGCATCTGCTATTGCTGAAATACATTGAAGTTTTTTTCTGTAATTTTCGGTAAAATTTTCGTATATGAGGTTGTTTTCGAATGAGTTTTCGCTTTTCCTGATTTGCATTCTTTCCTCGACCCACTGTTATCAGTTTTTGAAAAAAAAGTGCAGTAAAACATTTGAAATAATGTCCTAACAGCAAAAGCTCTTTGTTTTCATAGTTCTTAATACGGCAAACTTAATTTTATTTGCTTTTTCCAAAACACTCCTATTATTATGAACAGTACTTTTCCGTTCGCAGTCACTTCTTTGTATAAAATTCTCGCATATGCAAGCTCAGCTGTGCATATTTTTATTGGATTTGTTTGTCAAATGCCGTTAGAATATTTACATAAATGTCTTCACAGTTTAAACTACCAATTTTTCACCAGGGAAGCATTTTAAGTGATGTTAAAATAGCGCTCCTATTATTTTGAACATTTCAAAGTCAATTATCAGTTGTAGGAGTTTTTAACCCGACTTTGGCAAAGCCAAAAGAAAGTGTTATTTATATTCTAAGGTAAGGTCAGACACTTTTATATTAGTATCTGGACACAGTATTTTTTCAATTTAAGTTTTCTTTTGGATTAAAAAAATAAAATAATAATACAGTTTAATTCTAGTTTTTTACTAACACAAAACACATCCATCCACGTTCAATTCTTCCTAAAAGCCTTTATCATACAATTAATGATTTATTTGAGTGGACGTGAGCACGGAGATACTACCATTATTCCAAACAGTTTTCCAGCTGATCGCATCCAAGTTTTTCCCGGCCTGTCATTTTTGAAGGTGTTTTTCTCTTAGAATCACTTATTATTTTCTGCACCGTTTTCAATCTGGGCAATCACTTTCTCCTCTTTGGTGGTTAAATAAGGATCTGGCTCCATTTTTGTTGGGTTTTCACTAATTAATCGTTTAAGCTGCTTTCCTTATGTTTAAATTGTTCTTTCTTATATCCTCTAAAGCCATCGCTAAGCTATCTGCGTCCATTCTTTTATAAAAAAGGATATAAGGCAATAAAAAATAATAAATAAATACTTTTTTTTAACCTTTTGTTTTGCAATATTTTCCATTCCAATGTCATGTTTCATTTATTTTAATTATAAAGTTTAACGTTTCCTTGTTTCGGTCGCAATGTCTAATGATCTGTGTATTCTACGTATGCCTGAAGTTAGTTCATCATTTGTTTGTTTCTGCACTTTCAACGTTCAAAGTCTTTGGCAGTGACCAGGTCAACTCTGTGCCAGTACCATTCTTTTGAACTTCTGCCGCCTGTCCTAGATCCTCCATCTTCAAACTACTCTTGGGGCTGATCTTACGAAAAGAAGAGTTATACGACAAATTGATTCCCTTTACATAACTTTGGCGACTTTTGAGGATACGCGTCGAGTCCAGACTTGAACATTTATACACACTTATCCTTCCCGATTTGTGATCACACCAGAGAAGATTGGAATTCTGTCCCGTTTGCATTGCATTGCATTGCACTCCGTCCTGTTTGGTTTTGGCTAAAAATAAGATCGATCCAATGGTGAATGTTCGCCCGCACTATTTCTGATTCCATTTGTTTGTTTCTGCACTCTCAACGTTAAAAGTTGTTGGCAGTAAAAAAAAATTCTAGCCAACCCCACAGCAAAAGCACCAGATCTGTAACGATTTTCTCGCAGATCTGAACGTCAAACTTTGTATGGAGAGATTCGATCCGTTAATTTTCAATGAACAAGTAAAAAGTTGTTCACATTACCGACAAGTGGACGATTCCCTTCGAACGGATTCAATGATACCGATTTCCGAATTTTCGTGAATTCGGCGGATTTAATGATAGGAGTGAATATGTTATTTACAAAACCTTATGTATTTTTCATTAAAAACAAGTAATTTTCATTTAAAATTAATGAACAAATAGTACTCTCAGACTTTCGTTTCCTTAATTGTTATACTATTTTTTTTTTAAACCAAACGCAACATCAGCGACTGTCCTCTTCGACCACCGACGTGAACTGATCTTTAATCGCACTGCATAACTTTTTTTTACTTGGAACTTTGCATGTTCGTTTGGAAAACATAACGGGTTGTTAGATTTAATAGTTGCTTAAAACTTTTCCTGACAACTTTGCTTATTTCTTTAAATTAAACGATTAAGTGTCCGGACACTAGCACTGTCCGAGTACTACCCTACTAGTGGTTACCCGGTGCGCTTTGCTACACCTATTGAAAACAGTGTTTACGTCATAAAATGTCATAAAATGTCATAAACACTGTTTTCAATAGGTGCAGCAAAGCGCAGCGGGTGAAAACAGTGTTAATGTCATAAAATGTCATGAAACTATTTGGAGTGACTTTTGTGCACAGAACGCACCAATTACGTTTGCGAATGTCATTCAAGAAGTGCTTGGAATCGGATGTGTAACCCTAATATACATATAAGAACGAATTTAAATTTCGTCTGTTTGATTTACGTAAACAACATTTTAAATCAATTTTCCTGACATTTAAAATAACTAGTAATGATGGCGGATTAAGTGCACGAGTCTCCTAACGAGCCGTAGTAAGAGGGGGTTTTGTTCAAATTTTAATCATTTCAGATATTCAGCTCTTCGTATTTATCGTTTTACCGTGTCAACACTTGCAGTAATTCCCAAATTTGACAGATTTGTGAGACAGAACAGTCAGAGTTCGAGGCTTCTCTGACAATTCGTCTGCCTTCAGTAGATGTAGTTGCTTTTTTGGTCCGCCATTTTATGTTATTTTCAAAGTTCGACTTATGTTTAAGAAAGTTGCATACCACCGACTTAATTTTTTTAAATTGTTTCCTATTTTTTCGGCAATATTTCTACAGGTGAGATAGCCCTCTTTATTTTGCCTTTCTCTTCTTCTGTAAAAAATTTACCTCCACCCATTTGCTTTAAAAAAGTCTAAACTTAACGTCAATGATTTAAGCCTCACGAAAGAAATTTTTTTAACTACGTTTACAAAACCATTTGTATAAAAATAACGGAAGGAGTTTTAACCTCTGATAAAAAATTGAATCCCTAATATTCTAAAATTATATTCCTGAACATGTGCATTACTCTTTTTTTGGAAAACCGCAAAAGTTAATAGAGTGTATATTATTTCTGTAGTATAGGTACCATTTGCGGCTCTCACATTTAACCAATCTTAAAAAATAAGGTGTCAAAGGAAAGAGATTTTCCTGGAGCACTGACAAATTGCATTTTCACTTTATAAATTTTAACAAATTAAAAAATCTATCAAAGCAAATATTCTACCCAAAATGAATTCCCAAAAGAATAAACACTTCCCGTATGATTTCCATGCGATTTCCATGAGTTGACAGATGGAAATCATATGGGAAGTTTGGACGTTGGATAGGAAGTTGGGATTTTGAGGGTTGGATTTTCTCTTGCGAGAGTTCTCGCATGGGCACACTAGTATGTATGTAATATGTACATATGTATATAATCATTAGCAGCTTTTACATCATATCTCTGCAGTATTTCCACAATACTGAACTCGCAAAGTTTGAGTACGAAAATAATTGCCGATATAAAATAATGAAGTCTATTTAAATTCGTTAATTGCTGGATTTTCAGACTGAATGCGTTCTAACAATACAGTGATTAGCAGGAAATACACATAATATATATACATATACATATAAACCGCAAATGTTTACCCAATTCGACAGCTAACTCTGACATTAAAAAGCATCAGAAAACGAAAGTTCGCAATTGTTTCACTTTCAAATAGGTATGTATAATGTATCTAATTTCTGAACACAGTAAAAGAAAATAACTGATAATTGCAGTCACAAGAGATATGCAAGAGATAAGAGGAACTCGTAAATTGTTTAAATTAGCTTTTACTTCATATAAAGTTTCTATAATCGTTAAAAATACTTTTTGCAAGTTTACTTACTGCAATAGTTATCAACGTTAATTTCTATGCATATATCATATAGCACTTTATTGCTAGGTCTACGTTGTAAGTGTTAAAGTTGGAAACTAAAGGACAAAATGGAAACTTAAAGAGAAAATTCGCTGTTAAGATTTTCAATTAGATTAAAAATAAAAAAAATAAATAAATAAATATTTGGCTTCAACAGTCCTAGGTAGAACCAAGCCTAACTTCGCGCAACCATTTGTGTGTGCGCGTTGTATTTTTGCACGAATGGAAGGGGACCTACAGTTTTCTGCCGTCTCCGAACGGCGAGTTGGGAAGCTTTACATGACAAATGATACTCTTGAATGCTTGTCAGGCATTCGGAAGAGGTGGGCACTGTGAAAAAACTTTTAGGTGTTTTGCGGCGGGATTCGAACCCAAGACCGCTGGCTCAGTAGTCCGACGCACTAACCACTTGCGCTGCGGTGCCCTACCAATTAGATTAGTACTTTACATAAGGAGTTTGTCAGGCAGCCAAGCAGCTAGAAATCTAGAATTTAGAATCTAGGCTCAGATCATTAAATCTAGAATCGTCTGGAAATGCCTAGATGAACTAAATGGACTGGGTGAACGAAACCATCTCACCATCTACTAGGTACCATGATACCTCGGGATAGAAGGCAGACAGACTTGCTGGAAAAGGGGCTGCCCTGGCCCCTTCTGTGGCATAGGGGAGCACAAATTAAAAAAGGGGACCTCCGGTTAGTGGATAAGACACACAGGATAAAAACTCAATGTCTAAGATACGCGAAGAAACTTTTAGGTAATTACAACTCGAATAGATTCAAAGCTTGCATCAGCCTTGACAAAAATGAACTTCATATCTTGAGTGGGTTCCTTACGGGATATTGTAAACTTAAGGGACATCTCAGGAAGCTACGTCTATCCGACGAAGACTCATGCAGACTCTGCAGTGAAACTCCAGAAAAAATTCTGGTGGAATTTGGGCCATTAACCCAGAAAAGGTTCAAGCAATTCAAATGACATAAAATAATCTACCACTTATCTCCTAGTGCGATTTCTCAGGGAAATTGGTCTGAATGAGGTGCTATGACCTTTGGAATTCTCACCTGAGCTAGGTCTTAGCGAACTTACTAGTTCCAATAAGAATAATAACTAGAGGGATGTTCGTTCGTCAAAGACTACTAGGAGGACAATATACCTTAAGGTCACAGTACATAATGAGTTCAAGGCACTCTGTTCAAGTAAATAATTTTATTTGATTTAAAAACAAATAAAAGATTGGGCAAGTTTTCCCATGGGTGGAAATTGTATGTGGTGGCTACTTGTAGGTGTTTATTCATGAATTTCTTATCGGTTCATACTGTTTACCTATATCGATAAGAATGCGAACATAAATACTACATGTGAACACTTTTAGCAGAAGTAAAAACATTATTGCTCAAACACATGTTGAGATTAAAAATGTGTCATTGGTTTACAAGTCTTATCTCTTATGAAAGAAAGCCGAAAAGTAAAATTTTATTGAAGAAAATTAAAGGGATTTGAGTTTAAGCCCCCTTAGATTTAAAATTTCTTTACAGCAGTAGCTATGTATGTACATACTAGTATCCCGTAAGTACGGCAGCAAGCCAGCCAGTGTATTTTTTTCTCCGAAAAAAATTGCATTTTACTGGTACGCATTTTATGGAGATTATATTTTCGAGAAACTATTTATCAATTGCGTTAATAAAAGAAATACTAACAATCCTGTTTTAGGCCAGAAGATCTCGAACGAAACACAGCTTAATCAAAGCATATTTGAGTTGTCAAAATCAGTCCAATTACCCGGATAAGTGTATAAGCAGAATTGTCCAGTGTCGTGAGGTACTTATCCGGAATATGTAGTAACGACAACCCGCTTAGGTGCTCAGAGGTACCTATCCACGGAAAGGCGAACAATCTTCACAACCAACAATCGGAAGGTGACAGCAAAGAAAAAACGTCAAAGTCTTAAGGCTAGTACGGTGCTCGCGCTAAACTAAATTTTTCATACAAAATTTGTCGTTGCTAAACGCAAAGATAAATTTCCGCTGGGGCATTTATTCGATTATACGGTGCTCATGCTTAAATGCTCGCTAAATAGGTAGTTGCATAGGATATGTCTCCACAAAATTTTAGCCTGACATTTAATGTCCGGGAGATTTGTTTAGCGGCGGCAATTTGACGTTTTAAATTCAAATAGATATTTAAAACAAAAATCAATTATGTTTCGGTCGGTTTTACTGTCGGTTTGAATTTTTCGAAAATTTTTCTGAAAAGAGGTAAATAAGTTCATGTATACTGCTACTGCTGTTTGTTTAATCAAGCACAAGTATGAAAATGAAATGTCGGAGGAAGTCAAAGAAAAAATTTAAATAATCAGGAGCACAGAAAAAAGGTTTTTGACAAGGTTTATCCATTTCTACAACCAGCTCTACAAACAAAATTTATCTGGCATTTATCTTTGGCTTCCATGTGAATTTTCGGAGACCGGCAGAAATTTAGTTTAGCGCGAGCACCGTACTAGCCTTTACTACAGGGCTAGAGCTCACCCCATTATGTAATAGATTATGTTTATTATCTTTTGTTTTGTTTCGATTCTAGCGCTTTGTTAAAAGGGGTATTTAAAAGAGGAATATTTCATATAAATTATTTATAAAAATAATATAGGGGATTTTAACAAGAATTTATAAATTTAGGGTTTCAAAAAATAGAGGCTGCTACGCGGGTTTTGCACTTAAGAGGGTGGTTCTTAACCTGGTTTCACTGTACTTATGGTTGTAAGTGGATCAGTAAACATAGTGTGCGAGAAAGCTATTTGGTGTATTCAGCGATTCAACTCTATGTCAGCATTTTTAGAAGTCCGACTTACGAATCACTGCCACGATAAGACTCTCCAAGCAATCATTGCTACTGAGTCACAAGCCAAAGCCACATTCCACAATACTTTCATAACATATTTGAAGCAAAGGCGCACACAAAATATTGCGGCAAGAACTGGTACAAATATTTTTAAAATTAAAGCAAGCTTTCCGGCAATTAACTTAACGTTAACGTCTAAACAGCCTCCAAAACAATCGATCAACTAGATCATAGTAAAACAATTCAAATGAGATGCGTATTACCATCATATAGCATGCTAGATACTCGTATCTTCCAGATAAAATGGACAAAACAGAAACTCCCATAAATAACAAATATACCTGGCTGAGAAGTTATGGTAGCCGTAGGTGTACCAATCTTGCCCATAATAGGACCACCAACATTCTCCTCCGTTGAATAATTATTCTCATTTTGATAGCTGCCCGATGCTGTCTTATCCACTGTGGTCGTGTTCAATTGATTACTCTGATTCTCTTTAGAGTTCCGTTTTAGTGTGAACGTATTAACAACTTTAGCGAACTTGGACGGTGTCTTGGCCGGACTATCTGGTGCCGCCTGTTTACGTGATGGTTTTGCCTTTATTGGCGGTTGTTGCTGGCAGCAGTTATGGAATTCCTCATAATAACTTAAACGATTCTCTACGATCGAGTTGATAGTGGGCGGTGTTGGTATTGATGACTTTTTTATTATTCCTGGCGTTTTGTTGGTTGCTTTCGTTTTGAAAATACGATTCCACATTTTTTTACTCATTTTTCAAAGATAATTCAAGTTGACACTCCGCGCACTATTTCACCGTACAAACTTCTTTGCATTGCTCCAAAAAGGCGCTACGAAAATAGCTAGCACATTAGATACAAATGCGACATATTTGAATAAAGATACTTTTTATAACTTTCCGACACGGCACAAAGTGTAACAACAAAAACCCGAGAGAGAGACAACACAAAGACGACGTGATGAACTTCAGTTCATCGTCAGCGAAGAACTGAACGGCAGACGTTTTGGCAGAAGACTGACTATCGGAACGAATGTACGTTGTGCAAGGGTGGCATAGCGAACGAACGGCAACAGATTCTATGCGCGGTTGTCGGTCGGTACGGTTGCTGCTTCTTCCCGACTTGGTGTCTTTCCCTTCGTGCCTCTAGTTACCTTAACCATCTGATGTAGTCATGGTGAGACGAAGCGGCACGCAGATGATAATGAAGCTGACGATGAAACTTTTTGTCCGCAAAACCCAACCGGAGTGTAGCAGTGGCAGGCGTAGCATTACTTTATGAATGGTACCTCAAGAAATTTGCGAATTCTGTTTTGGTAGTGCTTGGGAATTTTTAAGTGGCTTGCTAGTTGCAGTGATTTGGCCTCCATGCATCAAAAGGGTGTATGCGACTTTGTTCGTAACTTTTTGAGATTTGTAAAAAAAAAAATTAAGAATCAAGCGCGATCTATGTAATTTTTTAAATATTAGGTTGTTTAAGAAATAATATCGGTTTCAGCAATACTCTTATTTATTTGTGGTTGTTTCGCAATCAATTTTATTTTCATTTATACCTATACATATTATATTGTATATCATTTAAAAGTGCATTTTTTGCTCTATACATATTTCGATGTTAATATAAGGTTGGTCTGGTTTTTACCAGAAGATGGCGTTATGTCTGTTGATTCTCGGTATTGTCAACGTTATGTTTTTTTTTCTATTGACATTTGATAGCTGCTACTTTAAGCTTACTTTAGCTCAATCTGCAAAAAATCTGCAGAGGTTCACAAAGAGATATGCTAAGTTAACGGTGTTGACTGCTTAACCCTCCAGTGGGCGCGCGGTATTTTGTAACACGAGAGGGCGCGCGGTTTTCGATCGAGACCAGCTGAGATCGAGCACTACAAAAACCAATGTCCGCCTTTGCACACTTATCAGTTAATTTTAGGAATCTATTGAAAATGACGGTCCAAAAAAAATTATATTTAGGTAGGAGTGTTAACAGAACGCACTTGTCAGAATTGGTTTGGGGAATTCCGTTCTGGAGATTGATCGCTCAAAGATGACCAACGTTTTGGTAGACCAATTGAAGGCGATGATGAACAAATCAAGGTCATAATTGAATCAGATCATCATATGACTGTGCGAGAGATTGCAAAAAGGTTAAATGCATCACACACAACAATTGTAACTCACTTAAAACGTCTTGGACTCGTTAAAAATCTCGATATTTTGGTTCCACATGAATTCAAAAAGATTCATTTAACACAACGAATCAATATTTGTAATATGCATCTCAAACGCAATGAAATGGAACCTTTTTGGAACGAATCATTACTGGTGATATAAAATGAATAGTTTATAACAACATCAATCGAAAAAGATCATGGTCGAAGCGTGATGGACCAACACAAACCACATCGAAAGCTGAACTGCATCAAAATAAGTTTATTTTGTCAATTTGGTGGGATTATAAAGGTTTTGTTTATTTTGAGCTTCCAGGGAGTCAAACGATCAATTCAGTGTTTACCGTCAACAACTAATGAAACTTAAGGAAGAAAAACGGTCAGAATCGGCAAATCCTAAGGGAATCTTTGGTAACTCGTAAAAAACTATTGAACCTTGGTTGGGAAGTGATTTCGCATCCACCTTACAGCCCCGATCTTGCATCACCAACATCAGATTTTCATTTGTTTCGAAATTTGCATAACTCTTTGAATGGTAAAACTTTCACCAATGATGATGACTCGGGGTCGATTCTACCCCCAGTTGTCAGTCCTAGTTTCGTTTTGGAGGTGTGCAGTCTAATGGCTAAGATAACTTGCTGATAGAAGCGATACGATGCTTCAGCAGTCCTATGGAGAACCGGCCAAACTTCTCGCAACCATTTGTTGTGCGTGTTATATTTTTGCACGGATGGAAAGGAGGGACCTATCCAAATGTCAAGCTGAGAAAGCTCCTCACGATAACTTTTAGGTGTTTGCTGGATTGAACCCGGACAGCATGGGTACTAGTCGAACGCATTAACCACCATGCCGTGGCGTCCACTTAGTTGGCATTAAAGTCCGAGAAAAAAATTGGCTTTAGCTTTCTTATGTAGCTTTTCAGACCAGACTGAAAATCAGAAGGAAAATATTTGTAACATATAAATTCGTGACCATACGGTGCTAACATCATAAGCGCAATTTATATTTGAAATAGTTTAACGATTATGTGCCATCCATAAGCGTCTCTCTTAATTCTTATTAGGAGAACGTCTCCTCTTTCGAAGCTACAGTTTGGATAAGGGCACATACCTGACTTTGGTGAATCATTTATGATAATTTGTTTGTATGCCATACTCTCCTGTATTTCCCTTATGCTGCTAATGCACATATATATCTATGTATGCACGCATGTCTAAACGAATGTAATATTCCCAAAACGTTCTAATTGGAGAAACTTGACCTATAAACCTCCACTTCAACAAGACAAGATTTATGAAGTCAAGCTGTGCCGATTCTCAGAGTCACCGCAGTCCAGGTGTGAATTGTCAAACAGCTATAAAAGAACAACACGCGTTACCCAATCCTTAAAATGGAACATTCTTAGCTTTTGTCCCCTCATTAACATGGATCCCATGATTTTTGCGAACTAGTTTCATTCATTTGTGAATACAGTGAGCCGCAGATTAAAAAAAAAAACATTCAGAAACGATTACCATTCAGCCGGTTTGAATTATAAAATACCCTATGTACTACATACATACAAACATTACAGTGCTTCGGGACAATTTTGTAGGTCAAATCACTGCCAAAATCATGCGCAAGACTATTGAGCTACTCGTACTTAGGGTTGCAGGTTCGAGTCTCAGCAAAATCGGTTTATTTTTTTTTATTTTTGTTTTATATTTTAGTGCAATTTGGGATAGCTTTTATTAATACTCCTTAAGAAACCATTCATCGAATGTTGATAGTTTCATTGAAATTGGACCCGGCGGCTTACGAGATCGGCCGCGAAACTGCATTTTTTAACATGAATTTCTCAAAAAACTATGCAACTTATAAGCATCACTATAGTTTTCTATCATTATTTAGCTAAACATCTACAAACCATAATTCCAATTTTTTTGCAGTTTCGGAGATAAAGGGTAGTTTTTCCACACATTTTCGGCAATAACTCTCAAAGTTTCTTACGTGAAAAGAAGAGGGCCGAGGTGACTTCATAGCGGGATTTCGAATTTAACATCAAAGTATCTTGAGCATATACCATTTTCGACACCCACGTCTTCTATTAAAAGTATAGGATTTAATCAAATTCGGCATCAACTCAGGGAACGAAAGTCAAAAGATTTTAGCTTATGAACCATTAGCCAAATATTATCTTTATCGGAGGCTTCTGAAAAGTCGGTATGTACAGTGTCAAATCGATTGCCAGATTCAATGCAGAAATTTAAGTTATGAGATAGAAGTACCGAATTGAAAGCAGTAGATTTTCGAACTATGAAGCCTTGCTATCGAAGATGATTACTTTGACTAGAAAAACTAGTTTGTCTTTCACTACAGTTTCAAACAAAGGAGCTGTGTAATACCCGAGTAGGTTTCAACATTAATATCAGAACCATGTTTGTAGATGGGTTATACGAGTATATATGACTCAATTCACATACCTAAGAAATGACGTGTCAAATACCTATATTAGCGCAAACGGGACAACGCAGTTTTGCCAAAAATAAATTGAAGTGCGATCAGAATCCTGAAACGGGTTGTTAACGAAATTATCAAGAGAAGTTACAATAGCACTTTCTAAAAGTTTAAATAATTCTTTATTAATACATACCGTTCAAAAATGGGTTATCATTTGAAAAGCTTTTGTTAATGATATTGGAGTTGTAGACATATTCTAAGAATCTTGCAAATAACTTAAAAGCTGGCCTTCTACTGTTTTTGACTGGAGATCTTTGTATTTCATGCAATTTGAAACAAATTTAAAACAAATCAAATTTAGCGATTCTTGAATGACCTGTAAATCACTTCAGTGTTTTTTTATTATTGAAAAGATTAGCCAGTCAAAATGACCTAGATAAGTGCTTAAATTTGGAAAATTTGCATGGCTAAAATTGAAGTTTGGTAAAGAAATTGATTACTTACTCGTACATATATCATTTACAATTTTCGTATTGCGGAAAGTAGTGTCTTGTCTTAAGCCACTGTTTCAAAATAGCTGCTAATACTTTCACGCCATAGTTTTTGGACCCTTCCCAGCAGAATATTTGAAGAGGCACTAATGTTACTGGAAAATATATGGACAGAACTTCAATGCGTTTGAGCGAGGTGTTTGGCAACTCTGTGTAAAAGCAACTCTTCAAAAAAGGTAAATTTGAAGATTGGCCTTTTTAGTCGTTATTATTAGAGACGTTTGTAGGAAATTTAATAGTGGAAAATTCGAAGATGCCCAAAAATTAAGATCAAATCAAATATAATGCAGTAAGGTGATCAAACGTAAAAGTGGTTGTTTATTGTTCCCGTTCCTCAGAATAAACAGATCACTTTGTTGTCCGTAGAGCGCCATAAAAATCACATTTTATTTATTTTTGATTCCAGTTCACTCATCAAAATCAAAACATATCTTGTTGACCTAGAATTCTGCAATTTAGCAGAACTGAAAAGAAGGAAGGACTCAAATAAAATCTGAAAATCATTATTACTTGTAGTGCTACATATGTTATGAATTATGATTCCATAACATAAAAAGCTTAATTTTTTGGTATTTTTAGGGTTCCGTACCCATATGGTAATACGGAACCATTATAAGTTCGCTCTAACTCAAAATAGTCTGTCACGATAAAAACATCAAGAACCGTTCTTCCTAGAAACTTGAAATTTGGCACACTTATACATGGACAACATATTACTCAAAAATGTTGTGAAACAACTATACAGGGTGGGTAAAATGTAACCTAAAAAAAAATAATTTCTGAAAAATATATTATGTGGGACATTATTCGAAAGGGCTCGGAACAAAGATTCCAAAAATGTTTTTCTTAATTTTTTCTGTTAGAAACTGTGGGAGTTATTGCCAAAACTGTGTGATAAATATCATAAAAAAAGCCGCCTACGGTTTTCTCGGAAACTACTGAAGTCAGAAATATGAAAAAATCACAGTTGGTAGATAATTAACTATATTTTTAAAGATAACTTAGCGAATCTCGTATGTTGTATAGTTTTTGAGGAATTCACGTCGAAAAATTCAATTTTATGTCGAAAAATTCAATTTCTCAACCGATTAACTCGTAAACTACTGGACCAATTTTGAAGAAATTACCAATATTCTATTAATAATAATTTTGAGAAAATTAAAGGCTGTGCTGCTATACAAAAAAATAAAAAAATAAAATAAAAAAAAATACGGATTTTGCCAGGAAACGAACCTGGGACCTCAAAACTCAGTAGTTAATGTTAGTTAATGGACGCGCTACACACTCAGCCGAATTTCTCATAGTGAATAATATTACTTATTATAGGTTGGTAAAGTGAATATAGAGGTGGGTCGTTTAAGTTTATTGTGTTAACGAAACGAAACAGTTATTTAAACAAAATATAACTATGTAGTTTTAAAACTACGGAACCCTTTGAGCGCGAGTCTGACTCGCACTTGGCCGGTTTTTTTTTATAAATACGGCGCGGGTCCTACTCGAACTTGTCTGTGTTTTTGGACATTTTATAAAAATATATACGAATTCTCTAACTGAATTTTTTGTTAACTGCCTGTCGTTATCCATTTTCGTTAACAATTGCACACCTAAATTTTATCTTGTTGATTCTGCAGCTGCAGCTGGCGCATGGATGACCACTTCCATTTTTGTCAAGCCTGATCACTTCTCGCATGCATTTGCAGCTATTTTTGGGCAGGACAATAACAAGACTGCCTGCCACTATACGAGTATGTGTGCAATCGAAGTGTATTGCATAAGAACACCATCAGATAAGTCCAACAGTTTTGTCATCAACTGCAAAAAAAAAATGGTCAAAACCTCTGCCATCCGTCCGTGCGCTGGACTGATGCCAACGACAATCTTCTGAAAATAGATTCTACTCTATCTTTACATGGAGGAAGCACAATGCCCTTCCAACTTCATTATAAATTCGAATCTTGATGACGCGATGCCTGCCTCAAGTCAGCAGTTTTTACGACTTATGTAAATATTTTCTGGATGCATTGCCCTCTGAGTGGGCACAGTCAAGCAATCGACTGGCTAATTGAAAAGTATCTTTTTCGTTTATCTTGTGATTCTATAGAATGGCGAATGCTCGCTGATGAGCATTTAATTCAGTTCAATTGAAAGTGAATTTAAGACATCTCGACTCTATGCTCCAACGACAATTAATCAATTGAAATCATTTCTGTTTGTTTTTTTTGTTTTTTTCTCAATCGATTAAGTTTTTGTTTTTGAATTCGAAATCAAATTGACAGAAATACAGTGTAGGGAAAAAGTGAAAATTCTCACACTCCCAAGAGGGCAGACAATTTATGTGGGATAGAGGAGGCAGTAAGTTTATTTGTTTTCCTCCGACATTTGTCAATCTTGGGAAAAGGTTCCCTTCACCTTTTCAGTTTGAGTTGCATTAATGCAGTGGGAGATTGAAGAGTACCATCTCAATGGCATTGCGGATGTGACTTTTAAAGAGCCTGTGTCTTCAAGGAGACAACTAATTAATTAATGAAATTAATTACAAGCATTTTTAATTTTGCTTAGAGAGTGTCTGGCAAGGGCGAAGGCATACCACACTGTCACCTGGCTGGCGCACAATTAGTGCAAATCATTCCTTTTTTTCGCTCTCGTGCAGTGACAGCATTCACTGATTTAATTTAGTTTGCCCTTCAACTTTGGATTATTAAGTCCACGTGGCTGTGGCTGGGTTTGTCAAAAGTTTTTGAACTTATAATGAGATTTTGCTTGCTTGTATGCGTATTGATTTTCTTCTATTGATCTAACAAGCAAGTAGGGGTGACAACTGGGTGGTGGAATTATTTTGATGTTATCAACAACAAAGTTAATGGAATTTTTGTTTCAATAAGGCGAAACATTCATAAGTGACACTGACAGTGAACTTAAACTAAGTTTTATTGGAAAAAAGTTCAAATACCTTTCTGCATATTGGGCGTGACAGGAGGCTTTAGGGGTAAAGGATTGCACAAATTCTGACGGATATGTACGAGACGACATACCAAAGAGCAAATTTTTGAGCATTTTTCAAAGCTAAAATATACAAATTTCTAAAGGTAAATACGAGAACAAAAACATTATTAAAGAATTGTATACAAATGGTTTCTAAAATGTTGTTGAAAATTTTTTCATTGCGTGTTTTTATTTGCTTATGAAACATTTAAGAAAGGAAGACAGAGAGATTACGAGATTTTTCAAATGGAATATCAAGCAGTTTCTAAGTGGTCATTATCTTCAGTCAAAAAGAATTATGCGGCATAAAATAAACTCATATCTCGTCAATGATGTATGTAAAAACCTTAAACTTTCTTTTTAAATACCAAGAAAATGTTGTACGGATTCTTTTAACAGATCTGAAGCCCTGGAGATACGAATTTAAATTTAATCAAAAATAGGATATATTTATTTATTTATTTATTTATTTATTTATTTATTTATTTATTTATTTATTTATTTATTTATTTATTTATTTATTTATTTATTTATTTATTTATTTATTTATTTATTTATTTGTCACCAAAGATTACACTTTCATAGACAGAAGCAGAAAACAAAAATACAAAAATTTACAAAATATACATGTATGTATATGAAAAATCAAAGTTAAAAACAGGGCAAACAATTATGACTGAAGACCATCAAGTAATATTCTTTTTATTGATGAAATCGATAAGTTAAAGTCAATTAAATGGACATTTACATTATACGAAATCACCCATCCATTAATTGAGGATATATTGAGGATATAATATACGTAGATATAAAACATTACAAACTCTTCCAGTTGCTCCGTGTGCATTGGGCCTTACCGTTCAAAGTATAAGAGCTGTGGTTCGCGGTTTGGCAACAAGAAATACGGATTTTTATAATACTTTCTTTCTCGTCGACTAGTTACCTTGACGCTGGTGGGGAGGCTCAGTAGGTCCTGTTGACCCCAGAGAGCGATTGCAGCCGGGTTACCCAAGCTGCAAGTTCTCTGGATGAGGGCCGGAAGCCAAAGAGTAGTCAACCTGATTCCAGTGGTGGTGTGAGTATGTAGCAAGCCGTGTCCTAGGATGCAAGGCTAACGGCGGTAAAGAGCGCTCTTAGGCTAATCCAGTCAAAGCACTGGAGGTCAAATGCATATGGACACACCAAGATACTTGGTAATTTTCTTAACGTTGACATCAACTCCCTCTCTACACTGTCCCATATTTGGATTTCCAAAAACCCTTCTCGTGGGCATTTCCAAGCAGAGAGACGTGGGAGAAGAACGAGGTTTCCTAGGACGATAAGTTCATCTACACCGATGGGTCAAAGATGGATATACACAGGTATAGAAGCGGGTTGCTTCTCAGAAGAACAAGGTATGAACAGCTCCATACGACTCCCAGATCACAGCAGCGTTTTCCGAGCTGAGGTTTTAGCAGTGAAAAAGACCGCCCAATTGGTGTCAATGATGACAATATCACGAGAGGATATTACAATATGCATTGACAACCAGGCGGCCTAAAAGCAATATTTGCTACGCAAATAACATCTAAGCTTGCAAAGTAGTGACGTGAAGAGCTGAAGGTTTTCGGCACGCAGCACAATGATCCCTGGTCACAGCGGGATACCAGGCAACGAATCAGCAGATGTATTAGTCAGAAAGGGCTAGCTATAATATTACTACAATACTTCTACAAAAAACAGGAAGTCGTTGTCAATGCTAATAGGAGTGCTAGCTGGGCACAAAGATACCATATGAAAAAATTGCGACTGATTGATGATGACATTTGCAGGAGATGCGGTGACGAAGAGGCACATGAGGACACAGCCCATTTCCCCATAATCTCTGTCAACTGAGAAATAGAACCCTGAGCAAATATTTCTTTGAATACATCAGATGGATCACCATTTGACCTGCTTGAATTTGTTAGGGCGTCCAGATGGTTTGAACCAGACACTAACACCATGGGTGGCAATACATTATGAGTGTCACAATGGGTCCACATGGATCTAAGTGTGATGCGGATATACTTACTTACTTAGGTGGCGCTATAGGTCGGGGTGAACCAAGGCCTCAACCAACAACCTCTTCCAGCTAGCCCGGTCCTTAGCTAGCCGCTTCCAGTTGTGCACGTCAAGTTGGTTGAGGTCTTGTTCTACTTGTGTGCGCCACCTTAGGCGAGGTCGTCCTCTGCTGCGCTGACCCTCCGGGTAAGAGTCGAATATTCTCCGAGCCGGAGCGTTGATGTACATACGCTCTACATGTCCTAGCCATCTTAAACGCCCAATGTGCAGCTTTTTGACCAGGTTGATGTCGCTGTACAGCTCGTACAGTTCGTGGTTGAATCTTCTCCTCCAGAACCCGTCATCGCAAACGGGACCGAATATCTTACGAAGGATTTTTCTCTCGAAGCGACCAAGGATATATTCATCCGCTTTCGATAAAGTCCATGCTTCAGCTCCATATAGCAAGACTGGGATGATAAGGGTCTTATATAGAGTCTCCTTAGTCGATCGAGAAAGGACTTTACTACTCAATTGCCTTCTTAGACCAAAGAAACAGCGGTTGGCAAGAGTAATCCTTCGTTTGATTTCCGACGAGATGTCATTTTTTGAAGTTATGGCAGAGCCGAGGTAGACAAAGTCCTTTACTACCTCGAAGTGATGAGGATATAACCGTTCTTATTAGCCCTCTAACCTTACCTAACCTAACTTATAACACATCATAGTGTGAGTGACTTCATTCTCTATGTAGGTATTTCTTTTAGTCAGGATAAAAGAGCCATTAAACCCTTCCATAATGAATCCATAAAACAACTGCTTTTCAGTAAGAATGATATCAAGAGATTAGTGGGATTTCTAACAGGGCATTGCCATCTTCGATATCACCTAAGCAAAGCAGATCTCACTCAGGAAATTTCAGTGTCATCTCTGCATGGGAGACGAAGAAACTGCAGAACATATTCTATCTGTTCTTTCTATTTATCAAAAAAAATTGAATCTTCTCTGGTTCCCTAAACTGACATTGCGGTACAAAAGATCTTTTGGGTCTCACTGCCTTCCGCAACTAGCGGGTCATAACATTCTAAAAAAGAGCCTGAGATTGGGAAATTTCTGGCCGCACCGTCGTCTTATAGATTTGGCACTGAGCGCCATTTGAGTCAGCCTGATTTTATGCGACGAGTGACGTCGTCGTTTTCCTATTTTGCCATCTCTAGTTATGTATTACAGTGACATCTCTCATTAGCGGACAACTCGCATTAGCGGAAACCTTTTTGGAAAACCAATTTCTAATTTCCATGCAAAATGCGTTCTTATAAACGGACAGCTCTCATAAGCGGACAAAACACTCCGGTCCCGTGGCTATCCACTTATGAGAGATTTCACTGTAGATATACATATGTACATATGTATATAGTATTTAAAGCTATTTGTTGTGGTGATAAGTTCTTCTGGAATGAAGAGGTTCGGCTGATTACACCGGGTTGGCTAAGGAGGTAGTAAAGGGATGCATTTTTTTTAGGTTAATGCGTGGGCCATTACATTCCAGTGCTGAATACCATAGATTAAGATCCAGCTCTTACTCAACTTTATCTTCACCTATAAGAGATATGCCATCTGCATATAGGATGTTCCATGGGAGATCTTTCTGTATATCTGAGGTCAGCAAGTTTATCACTTTGTTGAAGTGGAATGGAATAAGGGCTGATCTTTGGTGAACTCCACCTATTACGGGGAAGCTGTTTGTAAGTTCATATGTAATGTTGCAGTGAATAGTAGATACATGTCCTTTATCAAGCTCCTGTACTCTTTACGGATATTTTACTTTCTTACATCATAGTTGGAACTATAGTTTAATAATAAAGTAAAATTTTGACATCAGTGACAAAGAAAAAAAACATACTGAAAGGTGTTAGAGTAATTATAAATAATATATTTAAATAATATTGTATTTGTAGGTTTATAATACAGACATGTGTATCTAAATAATGTTTAATGTATTTCAAAATGACTATTAATTGGAACACAGGTTAATAAAAACTTCCCATTTCCAATCACATGTAGGTGATGAAATATGTTGCACATCGAACGTTTTTTATGTTTTTATCCTCAGAGATAAATTGAATTAACAATATTTTTAGAAGAAAATCTTCATCAGAATTTCCAATCTAAAAAAACAAGTAAAATAGGAAGCCGTCATCATTTAATTAACAAATTACATTTTACTGTTGACATGTGCAGTTGTGAGTTTTTATTAATTCAAGACAGATCCGTAACTTCCTTTGGCGCAGCACAAATCAATTAAACAATAAAATCGTCCACATAAAAATTAAGATCAGAGAGATTGTGCAACTTAATGGTTGGCTGCGTCAAATATTTCATCGAAAATCAAAATAAAAGGGAAGCGTCAGTCAACAGCGACGACAAAAAGCAAAGAACTTAGCATATCTCCGAGTACGATAGTATGTGCCCATGTCCAAGGGCTTTCAGCTTCATTAAACATTGGAAATGAAAAAAAAAATAAAAAAAAACAAGGCCCAGAAATGAGACAAAAGAAAAGCCACTCTGGCAGTTGAGAACCAAAATTACAAAACACCTCCTCGCACCTTTCGCAAAAGAGTTTTCATCACGTTTTTTGTTTTAAATCTAAATTAAGATGAACATGGAATTCGAATACGTTGCCCAATTTTCGAGAGAACTCATTGTGGTGCTCGAATTTTACGAAATAAGAAGTTCAGGGCACTTTGGAGGTGGTTAGCCGACTGTTGCTGTTGAGCAATGTGTATCTCGTAATCTGCTGTATCTACATTATGTATGTATATCTGCATCTCTTGCAAACAGCACTTTCAAAAGTTTTGGTTTTCTTTGAAATTTAAATTTTTTGTATTTTGTTGTTGAAATGTTGTATGTTTAAATAAACATTGTACGGTGTAATTATTGTTGTATATATTTTTAGACAGACCCTTGAGTGAAGGCGGCTGCAAGATTTCCGATTCGCTTGTGACAGTTCATATTTTGTTGTTCTTTGATGCGCCACTGTCAGTCCCTTCGTTTATTAGTTGACGAAGTTGATTTTTTATGCTATTCTGATTGAGTTATGTATGTGAGCGCGCAAGAAAAGGGGTCATTCAGCTGATATGTGGGGGCTATTTGTTTATTTTTCTTGTGGAATAAGACAGACATAAATTGTTTGTTGTTTGTAGTTTGTGGTTTGGGCCAATTTGTTGACTGCATCCGTTTAATTGATGGGGTAAAGTGTGTGGAGTGGTTATAAAAAACAGGCCATAAAATAAAAGATATGCAACATTTGCTATGTGTGAATGAACTTATTCAAGCTATTATTTCGCATGAAGAAGGGTAGTGGGTCTCGTTGGCAGTCTGCTACAAAGTGATCCAACTGGTGGTGGTTCTCTTGATCTTATTAGTTTTATTTATCTATACTACAGCTATTACTAATCAATAGAACCAATATGTTTTTTTTACGAAAACGCCTAAGGACATTTAGAAGATCTTTAACATCGAGTTAGGGGAATTTCAAAATTAAAGGTTTTTGTTTTAAGAATCGACGAGAATGCAAAAGACTTGCGAAATATGGCTTTGAGCAATTTGGCTTAAAATAATTTTTAGTAATAAATGCTGCTATGACTAAAATTCTAGATGAAATTAGGATTAGCTTTGATATGGACTATCAAACGGTACTCTGTTTGCTTGACTTCTCCAAGGCTTTTGATTGAGGTGATAAAGTATTGTGGTATTATGTCAGAAACTCGGTTTTTTTTTTAAGCGAAATATCCTGATGGGTAATTACTTAGGTAAACAGGTTGCCGATGACATTGCTATCGCTATTAATGCAAGATATCTTCCGACGATTAACAACTTAATGGAAGCAGCTCTAGCGGCCTGGCAATCAACCCGACAAAAACGGAGCTTGTGTTATTCACTAGGAAACACAGCATACAGCATACCCCAATTTTAACTTATGCCCTAAGAATATTTTCAACGAATAATCTAAATACAGGAAGTACGGACTACATGACTCCGCTCCTAGTTTTTAACCCACTTATTGCCAAAGTTTTTATTTATTTTAATTTTGGTATTTTGGTAATAGCTTCCCGGTGATAAATTAAGACATTTTTTTTTGAGTTCGTGTATAGTTTAGTCAGTAATGGGCGTCCTTTTAAAAGGACGGTGGCAAAATGCACTACCAAATTTAAATTCAAAGATGTTATCTATTGTATTTTTCAAATTCATTTTATTCATGTTTATTCATGTGACGAAAGTAATAATATTTTTAAACAACGAAAACAATTATTAAAAAAATATCTTACAAAACTGTATGATATGCCAAAAAAAAACAATTTTTGAAAGAAAAAAATGGTTCTTTTATGGCAGCAGAATGAAGTTCGTTTGGGTCATCTTATATTCCACTAGATGATCGTGTCCGTCAAGTCGTGAATGCACATGTAGGTTCAAACTTTGTCTACTGAAACCCTGCTTGGATGATTTTTTAAAGGATTCCAGCAGGCAAGTTGCAATCTGCCTACAAAAACCTATTTGATCCAACTTCCCCCACTGTTCCAATAAAGATGCCACGCATTTCGAGTTGACATATCCAAACAGTTACTTATTAGTGGAAGACACCACTTTTTTCCACGTAAAGACGTCCTGTACAAACTGATATTCTGATCAGCTCTATCAACTCCTCCCATGTTGTCATTATACCTACATACTTTTTTATTATCTTTGGTTGCTGAACATTTATTCTCTTGTTTTCCCTTTGTGAATAACATTGGACTGTATGCGTTGGGAAAATCTCACAGTTGTTTGAAGCAATTGTCACGAAGCTGTTGTCAACCCATTGGCAAATAACGACATTGTTATCCTCGGAGCAAACAAAATCAAAATACCCTCGTGCACACACTTACACACTCTTTCCCAAGCCTATTATCTCTTACCGTCCCAGTTCCTCTCAAATTTCTTGACCGCAGCTCTTCCAATAACTTTACAGATGTGAATGAATTGTCGAAATATGTATGTATGTCAAATGGTAAATCAGAATATCTAAATTGTAAAACATCTGCAAACAGCAGTACCACACTTGCTCCCAAGCCCAAATGTATATATTTTTCTGCTACGGGCGTTGAAGCTCCTTGATAGGGCTCATACCATTCAACATATCCAAGAAAACACTTAACGTGTGTATGGTAGCATATTTTGCCACCGTCCTTTTAAAAGGACAGTGCACTTTTTGCAACAATAAACACATAGCGCACAATTTCAATCAAACATTTTTTTAAATTGCACGTAGGCAATACCACTTTTATATATTTTTTAACAAAACTTATTCTTTTTCACAAATCGAATAAGTTTTCCGTACTTTTGTTTCTCCATTCCATGCAAAACAAAAAATTAAAATATTTACACTTAAAAGTCAAGTTCAAGATCTCTGAAAAGCGCTTTTCTCAATTTTACTCGTAACTGTGATTTATTCTATTGACAAAAACCAACAAAAAAAATTGATTTGCACTTACCCAAACATTAAATGTGTTTAAAACAGTACACGGATGAGGAGGAAGAGGAATCCCCCTATTACCTTCTATGTAGCTGCCCAGCACTCTTCTCCTTAAGAAACAAGATTCTGGAAGAATACTTCTTTACAGACCTTCAACATATTTTCTCAACAGATAACAATAAAATATGGAAATTTATCCAATTCTCAAAATGGTTCCAAGAGTACCGATAAGAATCGGCTCATGTAGCAACACAATAAAGCTTCTTTGGTCTAAATGAATCCTACCGAATACGGTGATAGCCACCGCACCTAACTTTACCTAGATAATAGGGTACTAGAGGGTCGTACATAATGGCAGATCTTCCTTATTTGGTACTTTAAGTAGCTGGAGTGCTACAAGGATCAATATTAGGACCAATTTTACTTTGTTTGTTTATCAATGACCGCCATACTTATTCATCTTCACGCCGATGATGCCCAAATTTACTTGTCACAACCAATTGGTCTGGTAGAGGATCCAATAATAAGTATAAATGAGGATCTGTCAAGAATATACAACTAATCACTATGTAATGGGCCTAATCTGAATCTGGACAAATCTCAAAAGATACTAATTTCCAAAAAAACAATTCGATACGGACAAACTGCAATCAGTGTTCTTAAATAACTGAGAACTTAAATTTGAAAATGGTGTAACCAATCTTGTTTTCAAATTGAACTGATCACTCTCTCCTATGAGCCAGACAAAGTATGCCATTGTTCGAATCTATACTGTCCTACCTGAACTTTGGTTATCTTCCAGTTTTACCCCAACATACACGAAACCCAGACTCGTTAAAATCCTGTTTGGTCCAATATTGATAACGCTACAGCTACAGCTGTTTACTGTAAGTTTGACTCCCACACAGAACACAAGTTGCTTGATCATGTAACATATGTACGTGTATGGGCTAAATCGATACGATCATGTACCTCACTATCACTCTGTAGTTCATAAGAAACTAGAGGCGAATGATCCTTCAAAAAAATATTAAATGTTTAATGAATGTTTAATGAATGTTTAATGAATGGTGGTGTACGTTTCAGCAATTTCTAAAAAACCGCCAAGAACAATAAAGCTTATAATGCCTTCTTTTAATTATTTGAACTCTTCTCGCCTCTTCTTCATTCACGTCACCAGACTTTGGAAGATTGGAACCCTCTTCCAAAAGAGACAAGACAAATAATGGGAGCTAATAAGTTAGAAAATGCCATATTAGAACACTTCTCCTAATTGCAACAACTATATTATCCTTTATTTATGTCTCAACTTCTTTTAAATATCCTTCTTTCTCTCACATATGTACATATGTATGTATATATAATATATCTATTTCTCCTTTTTCTTTTTCTTATATCTATTTACAAATTGTTAATATTAATCCTGTAATTTATGTACCTACTATACTTAAAACTAAGACAAAATCTTACTTGTACGCTGTAAAATAAATAAATAAACCAAAATGAAATGAAATGCTATAAGCAAAACTTAAAGATAAGGTAATTTCGAAGGTAAAGTGACGTAAGTCAGTTTTTTTCTACGTACATTTGTATCTTCTAATTGTTTTTAGATTATTGTAAAGGTTCGCTAAGGCATTTTGAATAAACTATCTTTAATAAAAATTGCAGCTTTCCGTTGCCAACAATTTATCAAATTTATTTGCAAATCTATACAGTAAACATTGGAAAACGTGAACCCCACAAAACGTGAACTACCCCAAAACGTGAACATTGTATTTTTTACATTGACTGCCTGACTGACAAATCTAAAAGCTCTAAAACGTGAACAGAATTTTTTTCAACATTTCTACATAAAAATGCACTGAATTAATTTTCAAGACTTCAGGGGATCCCATAATATTGACAATGCGTACCTGTGCAGATGACGGCGTTGACCAAAGCGACATAAACTTACTTAGACGGCTAAGAGAAAATGCAGTCTTTCAAATGTTGGGAAAAATACAATAGAAAAGAACTACAATTTAAATAAACCTTTTGCTTTTAAAACGTTCTAATGTAAGAATAAATCTAATCAATTTTGTTAATAAGCCGTACCAGTTTGTGTAAATATGTAAAAATATTCATGAATTGAAGAAAAAAGTTACCTCCTTACCTCGACGAAAATGTATTTTATTTTAAGAGCAATAGTAAGACAATACGGTAGGAATACAATTTTAATCATAAAATGTTATATTCCAAAACATGAACAATCTCAAAAACATGAACACCTTCGGTTTCAATTAGTTCACATTTTCCAATGTTCACTGTATATAATTTGCTCTGCTGAAAAACAACCACTGTGCTAAGAAATTATTTTTCAAATAGTAACGGATATCATGCACTGCATTACCGATATAGTAAGTGAAATAGTCTTTCTTTCTCATGTGACATTTGTATGGTTTTTTCTCCCAAGAAATATTCATTCTCGTGTTAACAGAAAATAAATAAAAATGAATTATAACAAATGAATAGCAGCGTTTGACGAACGGTAAATTGCAGGTAGCGTGGCCGAGCGGTCTAAGGCGCTGGTTTAAGGCACCAGTCTCCTCGGAGGCGTGGGTTCGAATCCCACCGCTGCCAAGACAGTTTTTTTTCTTAATTCATTAAATTTATTCATACAGTAGGTATTGCATTATATGTATTTTTTTTACATTTGTTCATTTCAAATGGTAGATATTGACGATTTCTGACTCATTTAGATATTAAATTAGATTAAAATTAAAGTTCAACTTACGTTTAATTCACCCTATACATACAGATCCAAAAAGTGGACCGATTCGCGGTTGTTGTGCGAAAAGTGTGAAACGGGGTTTCTTAAAAATACAAATAGATTGACAACCTAGTTTCTTTGATTAACACGATACTCGAACGGTTAGTTAATTAGTGAACTAACAACGCTAATGAAAAATATTATTGATTTTTTGCGGGTTTCTTTTTTATAGATCATCAACCTGAGAGTTGGGCCAAAGGCCGGTTAAAGGTCACATTGCGTGGGTTTTTTATTGATTGTTTGTTGCCTTTGCTGTATTGTATCGGGTTTTGCCTTGTTATGGGAATATGCCATACTAACATGTGTTTGAAACTAATTAGTTATTAATTATGGTTCGTTCCGTAAATAAACTTATGTACTAATGTACTCGTAGCTTTAATTGTCTAAGTGTTATTTTTAATGTTTTTCTGTTTGTTAATGACATGCCTATTACGGGAAAGATGTTTCATTAACGAAAAAAGATTAATTAATGACCTATATACATACATATGTTCATATGCACGTATGTACATAATGTGTTTTCATCTTAGAAGTGTAAATAGATCTCAATATTTCGACAGTAACATATGTACATGTAGGTTTGGTTCGTAGATATCCAATGGAATTTAGTGCAGTTGGTTACAGTAACATCAAGAAGAGAGATAAACGAGGACAGTTCTTCCACAATGCCGATCCCTGGCAGTCACGACTTTTGGAGATTAATTGATCTACCTCAATGCAATCAAATGCAATCTTTGAAATAACTACTTTATTTTTGTTTTTGATCACGTACGTAGGTGCTTTATGAATAACATTTTGACTTTCATGGCAGAAATGGTCACTTTAGGCAGAGTGATATAAACACTAACTTTTAATATTTTCCTAGATTTATATAAATGAAATTGATGACAAAAGCATACCTGCTCGAAACTCAAATTTGTGTAGGTAGCAAATGATTATGTCCTACCGATCATCACCTAATTTTTCAGATGATATGTTAAGACAGAGGGTTCGCATAACAAATAAAGAGCAGCAAAGTCGGCATTCAAAATCCATAAGAGTTTTGTAAGAAATTCGTGTTTGTATGTGTACCTATCACTAATCAATAATATTCATGTAAGCTTATTATTTTTTTCTCTGATAATATTTATCTTAAAACTATAAAGGTAAAAAAATAAACAAGTTTAATGAACTAAAAAGTAAAAAAATAATTTTTTCCGAGTCACCAATGTGTGACTATAAATTAAAGCTTGGGGCGCTCAGGCACAAGACAACACATGCACGAAGTGCAACGAGGACGAAGAATTAGCAGAACACATTTTGTGTCACTGTTACTGTTTAGTTATACCTCGTCATCTTCATTAAGCCAAATTTTACCTCGAGCCTGAGTGCCTCAAGCTTTAATTTATAGTCACACATTGGTGACTCGGGAAAAATTATTTTTTTACTTTTTAATTCATTAAACTTGTTTTTAAAAAAATATTTTTTTATCTTTAAATTTCTTTTCTACTTTTTAGTATCTGAATTTTTTTTACAAATTTACGTCTATACGTACGTGTATATTAGCTTGGGTGGGTTGGATATGAGAAAGTTTACTCAGAATGTTTGAGATTCAACTCGCCCTTTCATTTGATACCCATGTCATGGTGGTTGTGAAGAAAAAGGTAATTCGCCATATTGGGGCGCCCACCATATTGAATTTAGAATCACGTCACTTAGCTCATCGTATTCTACTTGTCAAATCGTTTCATTTGATACCCATATTTAGGAGGTCGTGAAGATAATGGTAATCCTCCATCTTTGGGCGTCCGCCATATTAGATTTACAAGATCATGAAATATACTATATTGAGTTGTCACCGGATATGCAAAATTTCAGGATGATAGGATATCTGGAAGTGGGTGTAAAATCGATTCCCAGATTCCGCCCTCACAAAAGTGAAGTTAATATAAAGGTTGTAAAAATATGAAGAAATATTAGGTTTTTCAGATTATAAATAATATATCTTCCATGCTGGAACATGCAATTAATTTTAAGATCTGTAAGCAGTATCTTAGAAAAGTCATCCAGACGAAGAAGCGTGCTCCATTAAAAGACAGGCGCCATTCTTAAAGAGCTGTAGAGTAACACAGAACACAGAAGGTATGCAACAGATTCTATTTCATCCTCATCCATGCAGCTTCTACAGATGTCGCCTGTGAGGATACCGTACCTTCGGCCATGTTTCCTCGGTGTTCGGTTATAATACCGGCGAGCATAGATTTGGCTTTTTCCTAGTGATTGGAAAATAGGTCGATTTCGGATCATAAGCTGCGCGGGTTATGACACAATCGTTAGCTTTGGGCCATCGGCTTAATGTGGTGTTGGGAGTGTTGATGCGTTCTATTAGCCGTTGCGGTTAGTTTCATTTCCAGGACGTACATATATCCCCGATTGGAAGACGTTGCAATAATCGTAGTCGCTACGAACTTCCGAGAAAACTCATGCTCCTGTGGTGTCATAGTTTTTGATTTAAAATGTCTAGAGATTTTAGAGCACCTGCTATGCCTAGATAGACTATTCTTTTTTACTTGTTAGTCGCACCTCACCAGGTTATTGACTTGTAGGAAAGGATAGGTCTTACAATCACAGCCAGTATACGATGAGTCGCTATAGCTTTAACCTTAGTTTTTTAAACTCTTACCAAACCGATTAGAGATAAAGAAACTGCGAAAACCAATCCAAAAACAAGCCACTAGGTCGAAACAGGTACATAGCTGTTACGAGTATCAAAATACATACATTGTAAAGGAAACCGACCAATTGTCTACCACTCATAGCCACTTGACCATTGCTGGAAAAAATTAGTAACCCGATCACGTATCTTACATCTTCGGTTGTTTTTTCTTCACACAAGCATGTGGCAATTTATCCACCATCAAAATCAAAAGTACTCTGGAATTTTTAGTGCTATAGATATTCCATAGATACTTATCGCATAACACTTCAAATCTACATCGAAGTGCTATAAGAAGATGCAAATTTAATAACTCAAATTTAATAGCTCTATATGTACGTATATAGGTACATATACATATGTATATCCAATCCACAGAATAAACAGTATATTCATATGTACATATGTGTGTAAATTTGTTTTCAAATTCGAAACATGTTTGCTAAAATTTTCGCAACTATCCCAACTTGGGTTTGTGCGCATTTGTATCTACGGATCGGCCTTGGTTTGAGCAAATAATTTTCTTTCTGTTTTTTTCTTTTTTCTTTACTTCTCGTAATTATACTCAATTAAATTGTTGTTAGTGTTTTATATTTCTTTTTTCTTAATCAGTTGCAAGTACACAAGTCTGTGTATCTGAGGATTGTGAGCAGCACTAAAGTAGTCTCAACAGCTTAAACAATGTTCAATGTCAAGGAAAGTCAAGCGTTTGTTTATTTGGTGAGTAGTTCTCTGAATGTTAACTATAAATTTGGCAGACATAATTGTGATTTACCGGGAGAAATGTGTGAATTAATTACTTGAACGGAAGATGTAGTTATTAAAAGTAATTAACTTAAGTGCACTCAGAGAAGTCCAACTCGCCATGTGCGAGTCAGACTCGCGCTCAAAGGGATTCTTATTTTTTTCATGTAATATTAAACAGACTGACATTTAGCTTTAACAAAAATGGACGATTTGGGCGATGACACTAGGATTTGGATATTGCGACGCTTTCATTCTTTGGAGTCAGTGAATTTAGTCCAAAGAGAGTTTAGGTGGACTCCAAGCAGCAGTGCCATCGATAGTTCTCGATAGTTGGCTTTTGACTATCGATAATTATCGATATATATCGATAGTTTTCCCATTTAAGGGTTACATGAAAAAAATTAAATGCACCATATTAGGTAAGCTTTTCTCACCGAGAGAGATTAGATTCTAAGTACTAATGCTCCTATTTCTGAGTTGCCGACTCATAAAACGGGAAACCCCCTTTTAATTTAAGAGAATGACAAACAATAATGCTCCTATTCCTACGTTGCTGACTCATAAAACGGAGAATCCCCTTTTTAAGTTAAAACCATTTTGAAAGTTGGCTTATGATCAGGTTCCTCTGTGAAATTTTAAATAAACTCCGTTCGCTAGGTATCGACCAGTTAAAGAAATTTTTGAAATTATATTTAAATGGCTATCGAAAACAATCGATAGTGGTCAAAAAGTATCGATTGTTTTCGATAGTGAAAACTATCGATTATAATCGATAGTGCAATCGATAGTTCTCCACCTCTAGCCTTAGGACACAGTATACAGATGTTGCATGAGTTTTTACTCCCACAGTCTCTTCTACATTGCTTATTTGATCTTGTGTACGCCTGCTTCCCACAATATGTCCCTGTTTGGGAAATACTAACCACCTAATTTTCTCTTGAGTTCATCCCACCAGTTCTCAATAGAATTGAGATCTAGGGATTGACTGGGCCATGGGATGACAGACACATTTCGATTTCGTAACCAATATTTCACAAGACCTTCCGTATGTTTTGGATCGTTGTCCTGTTGATAGTGCCATCGGAGGGGCATATTTTCCTCTGCAAATGGAATCATGATATTTTCCACAATGTCCCTTTATCTATCCATATTTTATCATGATTTTATTAATATGGAATAGGTCCGAAGCCATGCCATGAAAAACAGCCCAGTACCATTATATTTCCCCGTACGTGCTTGATGTTTTTTTTTTGTGTAGCGAGGCTGGTAGTCCTTTCCTTTTGGTCGCCTTACATTATGTCCAGAATCCGAAGAGATTACCTACATTCATTTTCGTTTCGTCACTCCAAAAGATATTTCGTCAAGTTTGCACTTCGTCGTGTCCGTTCTAACTTTTATGAATTATGGCCAACCTAGAACCTTATACATATAACATATTTATTCTTAACAGTTTCCTGTCGACTTTTTCTGCGAGATTCGAATTCTGCAGTCTTCTTCGGATTGTGCATTCACTTACTCGGTTGTCATTTTTTGCATTTAGAGTCATTGACTAGACAAAAGGATTGGACTTCGCTAAAAGCAAAATGCAGTGGTCAGTAGACGCTGAAGTTTTTTTTTGCCTTTCTTTATTTTCGCGCACTTTTGTGGGTTGAACAGCATTTGTGACGAGGTTTTGGGACCTTCCTAGGGCATCCGCTATAAATTTATAGGTCGTAATAACCACCATTCTTTCTTCCGCCGAGCAGTGGGATTTTCGTCCCATTAAAAGACTATTAAAAAAAATAATAACTTTAACCCGTATGTGACCAGCTTCTTATTTTGTTGTTATAAACTTTTTTTTAAATATTTTCCAGTGTTTGGGGACTTAAATAACTGATTGTAGTATGAAAAATTAAATTATTACTTTTAGTTTTGGAGTTATGGACCGCCCCGAAAATGGAGCGATAAGCACATAAGGGTAGGTACATACGAAAATAAGAAGACCCCGGTTATAATTCAGAATTTATTTCATACATTTTGTTAGAATTATGGCCTTCATTAAATCTTATGAAGTATTCGCACGAGATTCATCAGTCATGACCTTTCCTAAGTCCGGAACAGTATTGTCAGTAGTAACACCTTGGTACGGCTCAGCCTGCAGGAGGTACCCAAGCCGGATATCCATATATTAACATTTGATTGGCTTACCATGCAAGTGTTTTTTTTTTTGTGCCATGATGACCATAGTATGGTATGTAATGTAATGTAATGTAATGTTTAATAAAATTTACAATTTTTTAACAAACTCGAACTGAGCATATACATTTTATTGCACAAACATTGTTCAATAAGAACAATAAAAGAACAAGAATTTTTTCGATAGATGAATATAATTTCTTACTTTTATTTTAGGGACTTTGCAACTTTTTATTTTTTGCACACTTCACCAAAGAAAAACTCACTGACTAAGTAACGAGTCATTTTAGTAACTGGTCCAAAAAGTGTTACCATATTTATAATTTTTAAAAATAATACTAATACAGAAAGAAAAACACACTACTGTATTTTATTTAATTCATATTAGGGCGCTTGAAAAATGGGCGGTGAGCGCGTATGGGTTAAAGATAATAAAATTATTAAAAGTAACTCACCTCAAAAGGAATTAACTTCGAAGAAAGTATTTTCTATGACCAACTTCCAAAACGCACATAATATTCTTGTAACACAGATAAATGAACCGTCAATTATGAATGGTACACCATCGATTATTTTCCAGAAGTGTTCGGAAAAATAAGGGAAATCGCAAAAGACGAATCATTCTTCACCACGACAATGCAAGCTCCACACATCGGCTGAAACAAGTGAATTTTTGATCATTCAAAACATCGAATTGATTGCTTATCCACCGTAAAGTCCTGATTTGGCACCCCATAATTTCTTCTTATTCCCGCAGATCAAAAATAAAATGCGAGGTCAACATTTTTCGAAGCCTGAAGAAGCGGTTGATGCGTACACGTTTTGGAGGTACCTCAATCGGAGTGGAAAAAGAGCTTCGAAAATTGGTTCAAACGCATGCAAGAGGCTATTGATCTTTATGGAGAATATTTTGAAAGACAACAAAGCCATTTTCGATCATAGATATTATTTTTTACTTATCTATCTCAAAACTTAAGTAACAAACCTCGTATTACTCACAAAGCGTTGCTATGTTTGTATTGGAATTCTAACCAAAGAAAATAAAAAAAAAACCGCAAATAAAAATCCTCATGAACCATTTCATATATTTTTAGATCGAGTTTATCATTTTCTGATCAGGACTTACAGAAGTACAATTATCAATTAATCGAGGATTATTTTCTTGAATATATTGATTTATCATATCATATTTTGTTATGTACATATGTGTACATAGATTAACTGTGAGCAGTCAACAACCTATTTGTTTCCCATTAGCACTCAGAGATTGAAAACACGCTTAAACACTTAAAAAACTGATACTATCAGATACATACTACATATACAGGCTTACAAAAGATACAAACCAAAAACGTAGGCCGCACGTCTATTAGCATAAATAAATTCCTCAACTCTAGATGTGCATATATAGTTACCACATCTACGCTTCGTAGTCTTATGCCAGCAACAACACTGAATCGGAGCGGGCGGACAGAGAATGGCTCCGTGTAAACATGTTTTATCCACAAAACAATAATTAGCCTCCATTAGGAGTGGAATCACTTCAGACCGCGGTTTGGTGTTGTTACGAGTATCTATTTTTATGGGAAAATAACGTGTTCATTGTAATCGAAAAGAAGGTGCATTGTCGATAACAATCTACAACTACATTGAATAACCTACGACGGAGAGCGGCAATGAGTCTTTTAAAGAAGACGCGGTAAATGGTTTTCATAAAACTAAACTATAAATTGAAAGCTATTTTCAAATGAGATTTAGAAAATTTTTACTTGATTACAATCAATTTTTAACAAAATTAAAAAATTAAAACAAGAAAACTTCTTGGAATCACCTGTGCTTCCAGAGTTTAGCCGGGTAGCTCACCGGAACTGCTTTGACACGTGCGTGTCTAGTCCACATGTATGTAGGTATATTTATTTCAAAAAACATTATGTGTGTCTTTCAATAATTGATCTATTAAGCCGCCTATGCTGCATTGGCCGCATATGCCACATTCACATGGTCACTGATAAAAATGTAAATCAGGATGAGAAGAAGACAATCCGATTTTAAAACAGGAAGTAGCATTTTTTTTTCGTTTAATGTGTGCGGCTAATTGCAGTGGATTTTATATTTTGAGGTTATGAAATGCACTTTGAATAATTGATAACGTGATCAAGTACAATGGCAAAGCCAAGCAACGCAAGTTGAATATTTAATTTTTTTTATTATTAGATTAAACTTTGGTTTATTTCTTGATCGCCTTTTCGGATGAGTAGGTATAGTGAGACGAGGTAATATTTATTTATGCCTTAATTTCATTTGTTGTACGAGCACTGTATGTATTAGCATGCCAGTGCCAGTACATACTATATTTTTAATGTACAGAAAGCCCATAGACTGTAGAAAGCCAACATCACAAGCAATAAGAATCTGACTGTAGGTTTTAAGCTGCAAACAAATTTAGTAAAATAAATTGTACAAAACTAAGGTGCTGACTATACCAGCAGGGAGGGTAACTTTCTTGCGGCAGTTAGTCTCGAAAATTCAATTATAACCAATTAAACACAAACAATAACTTTAAATTTAATTTACTCAAATTCAATTAATTTACGTTCCAAATATTCGTCTCCCTTCTCTGAATGCCTGTCACTTTCTCCGTAAGTGTTGCCAATGCAACCCAACCTTTCTACATCTGCCCATGCTGCCAATCCAACTCAGTCAGTCAACATTTCTCAATCGTTACACAATATTCAAAGTTAACCGATTACGAGTTAAAACAAACACCTCACCGCCTCCTCCGTGCATTAGGCCATAGATTCTTAGAAGACATTGCAGAGCTGGAATATTCAGAGATATCGGATCTTCTACGATTCAACAAGAGCAGGAACTGGTTTACGAATTGTTAAGAAGAGGATTTACTCCCAAACTATGAGGGGATTCAAAAACACAATGGACCTTCGAGTCTCCTACACACCCTACCTAACCTTAAATATAATCTTTTGGTAGAATAGCAGAATTACATTGTGTCTTTGTATGCTGAAATTATCGAAGTCGACAGTGCAAGATACTAAAAGTTGCTTTAAAGATGTATTGATTCTTTAGAGAAAAAGTAGAAGTTCCGAATTAACTACGAAAAGGACCAGATTATAAAATTAATAAGTAAGAAGGATCGATGGTTTGGTGGTGGTTTCGGTGGAGAGAATCGCAAATAGCGCAAAGGGGTGCCATTTTGATACCACAACCCCAGCTTAGCCGCTTGTTTGGATGTAGTTTGCGATATTTACATATATCCTTCTTCAATCCTCGAGCTATCTACGAGCCAAGGCGATCTTCTGAAAATGTTCAACGAAATGAAAAGTGAGCACCAGGTTAATGCTGAAAAATTGTTCCCCGATAACACACAACCAACCAGCAGCGGTGTTGAAAGTGAATCACAAAAGACAAACAAACTTAAGATTACACTCGTGAGCAAATCCAGCAAGCAGTCGAAATCGTTGCCATCCCCAAGCAGTGAAACGCCGCGCTGCGTGGGGTAAGAATAATAGTAGGTCTCACAGGCAGAAGGAAACGTTAAGTGCTGATAGGGACGAACGTAAAGTTGAGAATATAAAGCTGAAGATTGATTTGTCCAAACAGAACAGTGTGACCATCATCAATATGTCCGACCCTGATCGTAAGGCAATTGTGAAACAAGTCAAACCAGAGAAAGAGTGAGAGATGAGGTGTTTTTCGAAAAGTCTACCCACTGACAGTTCCACCACTGACAATCAAGGCAGAGCGTATTAATCCACCGAGTCCAAAGTCTACAAACCCCCTATCTCCTCTAGTTGAGGATACACAGTCGCAGATTTCAAATTCATTCGTGCTCCCTCCCAAGAAGGACCTTCAATCACCCATCACTCAGAAAACAAATTAGAATATTTGACTTTAACCTTGGCGCCCATTTTACAATCCTCACCAGTTACCCCTGCGCCTACAACTCCATTGATGGGTCCGCCATTGAACTGGCCATCGAAACGTAAGAGCAAATATCCAATAAAGAGCGCTCCCAAAAAGTCAAAATGCATCTTCGCTCCAACACTTACCCCCGAAGACTTCAAAATCAAATTGCCTTTGGTACAACCCGAGCCGAAGAAGGATGCGAATTTTACAGTAATAGAAAAGGAGGAGGAAATCGAAAAGGTGGATGGAAAACTTATGCTTCCACCAACATTAGTTACATTAACTGCGCCCACTGTAAAATCACCACCAAAACTAGATCAACCGGTATCATCTGCTCCACCACAGAATGATATGAAATCACAGATTGATCCGGTGATGTCGAAAAACTTGCCTGTGCAATTCGCTCCACCTGGGTCTTTAACGCCTCATCCGATCAATGCGCCACAAAAGGCTGCGCCTGGCAGTCGTACGCCAGTTTCTAAACGCTTTCAGCCTATTCTGCCGAAGCGAGGACGACCAAATTCAACAGCAAACATTCCCATTGATGTGAGTAAGATTTTACAAGACGCTGGAACCGAAATCAAGTGGATCTCTTCTGCCATCGCGACGGACCCAAAAGGTGACACCAGCGATGGGCCCACCAACATCAGCTGGAAATAGGACTCCAACATTAATCAAGTAAGAATTCAATGCTAGTAAATCGAGAGGAAATGAAGTTCCACCTCGCTGTCGAAAACCGATGTACACTCCGAGTTCACCGATATATTCGCCCAGTTCACCTCAATATGTGCCAAATTATAACATCTCTACACAACCCACTTACAAGTACACCCACTTACAAGTGTCTTAGCGGGAACCAAAAACCAGCTTTCAAGTCTGTTTCCAGCGCCACCTACGAAGAAGCCCGAGAATGGATTCAATAATCGAGCATCACCACCGGCACAGATGCCGCCATCTCCACAGAAAATAGATGACAAGCCAAGCATTCTCGAGATTCAACTGAACCGGCCATATCCATATGCAAAGAGCCCAAGTCCAATAAATTGAATATCCACCAAAGAAGCAACTAAAAGTCAAATCTCTGCTAAACTCATGCAACATCAACATTCCGTCATCTCTGTCGATCACAATTACCAGTGAAACGCCGCTCAATAATGCGTCCTAACCGATTCACAGAAGTCCGGCTAACAATTACATCGAAATCCTCAAGCTTCCCGATCAATCGGCAGTAGAAAGTGAAAACAACGTATATGTCACAGTCTTTGAATCAAAACCACCCGCAACAGAAACAAAACCAGAATCAGAACCAAAATTCGCAGTATCATTTCACAGCATCATGACCCCTCTTCTCGGATATCTATTCAGGGTTGTCCAAGAAACGTTTGCCCAGTATGCTTTGCCTGGCTGGACATTCGCACAGAAAATGAATAAGCGACTTTTTCTTATTTTCATTATTGCAAACTTCTGCAGAAATAGTTTTGGGGGTTCGCTAGTTTGGGTGCATGGTCCCCTATTGGCCAGGGCCTCGTAATGACAACTACCTATTACTCTTGCGAAGTTTACAGCTCATTGTAGTCATTGTAGTTTGGCCATATCTTTCTGGATATGACACAGTTTGTCAGACTGATCCCCCTTAGACCAGCTAGTTTTAGGAAGTACTGCCCTTCACAGCGCCTATAGGAATGTAAATATTTTCCGCTAGTGAGCTGTTAAGGGATGGCACTCGCCTGGCTAGTTCGTCGATGGCTAACACTTCCAGAAATCTTCGCAGAGTTCAACCGCTCGCACTCAAAGCAGATGGCATTAACAAAAAACAAAAAATGAGCCTTCAACTGCTCACTATGACTCCAAACCAAAGTCAAACTTCTAGAGTGGAGAAGGGGGCACCAGGATTGGACACCATTACCGATAGTCGAGTTTAAGTTCGGTGATCTGCGCAGGCAAATACCCAGCCCTTACCGCAAATTTCTTGTAAGCAACAATATTGCCGAAATCGGTTTTAATAGACAATTTGGCAGTTAACAGCATTTCGCATCAATTTACATACACTGAGAGAAATTTACAATAAAAAAATCAAATAGAGGCATGTTTAACTTTTTCGTGTTTAAACATGACGCTTTAATGAAAATTGTAAACTAAATTCTGGTTTAATCAAATAAATATATGTTTGGTGTTGAATTAACAAATATTTTAAATACATATTTGTTAACTTAAATTAGTTCATGTTTGATATTATTCATAAAATATGAAAGAGTTTACTTTAAATACAATTTTATTAAAATCTGTTTTTATTGAAATATTCAAACGGATTTCTATTTGATCTAACAATAAGCAAGTTAAGCAAAATTTCGGTTCAAAAACGAATACTTGATCATTTAAAATAGGACTATGTTTGACTCAAATAAGTTCATGTTTGAGAAAACATGAATGAGCTTGTTTTAAACAGAATTATATTGAAAACGTTTGGAAATGAATTATTCGAACAGATGTATATTTAATTTGACTATAAACGTCTTTGAATGTAACTTGACTCATAAATGTACCATAATTTGTTATTGCTTTATTCAGTTTCAAATATTCACCGGTGGAATGCGGACGTGAATAAGTTGTGTTTAACTATTAACTGTTTATGCGTGATATTTTTAGTAGTATGTATTTGTTCAGTAATTGTATTTCAAATTAAAACTTACAAGTGCAACTAACAACATTTTTGAATATAATAGCCAGAACATAAAAGACGCGAAATAGAGAGAACAATTTGCATCTTGTAAGCAAATCTCAAACAAAGGTATGTAGCTCCGTGTGCAATTAAACGTATAAGTTTTGTCTTTTCACATTTAGGTATTATTTGCAGATAGTGTTGACCACATAGCTTCCAGCTTGCTTAATAGTGTGATTACTCCAACAGCTCGTTTCGGAAATGCTGAAGGAAGAAAAAATTTAGCATACTCGATACTTCATATTTTACAAGTCCTACCTTACATTTGTATCAAATTACTAACGGAAGATGTTACTTAAGAAACAAGTTTTTGTAAAAATTTAATAAAATCAGTTAAACTAAAAGAAAATCAGTTTTTTTTAAGTCGCATATAAGAACCTCTTTTTCCAGGATCCAGTTCTTTCTTGAGTTCAAAAAATGGACACGAAATTTGCAACCAAATAAATCAACAAAATTAAAAAATATATATTACATGTATACATATACATATGTATGTATGTATTGTATATATTAAAAGCATTACAGATTTTAATTTAAAGTGATTTCTATTTATTTTTCCCAAATAGAATTCCCTTTGAAAAAGATACCTATTTAAGAAATTTAAATATTTTAATATGAAGTTAAATAGATTTCTGTTTAATTTTCTTAATCTTGATTCTGTTAGTCTGAAATAGAAATCATTTCGATTCAAATAAGCATCTGTTTATAAAATTTACGTTGAATATGTTTATTTCAAATAGAAAACAAGTTGATTCTATCGAAAACTATCAAAAATTATCATTAACAATAACAAAGTTATTCGTGTTTAAATTAAACAAAAACCATTTTGGCGCCGAATCATATTTATTTGTATTTAATTTAAACACGAATGGGTTTAGTTTTTTTCTCAGTGTACACATTATTTTAAATTGTGTAAGTGTTTCTTTTTAATAAACAGTTACAGAGAAAACAATTTTATGGTAATTCGCATTCAAAAATGCTCACGAGCTCGGGCCCTAGCTTCATATGTAGTAGTGGTGATTCTACAATGGTCTAGGAACCTTTCTCTCCCGATGAAGATGAAGTCCTCATCTTACCTTTGGAGTTGCGTTTAAGCAGTCGGATCTGGAAAGCCGTTGCAAAAAAGGCCCTATGATATTCGATCTGCTGGAAGATGGGTTATCGATTGAAATAACTTGATATGGCCGAAGAAATTGATCGCACGAACCAATAATACGAAACATCTGGAAAAAACTACTGTGAATCATAAGCAATGGCATAACTTTCAATAATACACAACTCTCCAGTTATCCTAGTCACCACACCCCATAGAGTTAGTTGAAACCTAACATCTTAGTTTCCTATCACTACGTCGATCTGTCTGTTCTTGTCCTTCATGTGCTCGCGCTGTGTGTAAACATTATAAGGGTATTCATGTCCCCTTTCACGTGTGTAGATTATAAAAAAAAACCTACAAGAAGGTAGATATGTTTTATATGTTTAGTTGCGTTCCTTGAACTCGAACTCCCTCTATACATAAGTTGAATTTACTTCCGACTCGAAAACTGTAAATTCCTCTGAATTGTGCACACAAAGTCGAAAAAAGAACAAAGGTTCAAATTCTGTTTACTGAACTGAATCACTGGACTTTAAAATATTATGTTCGTATACACACATATGCATGTGAAAATTATTGCCTTTTTATATAGTTTTGTAAACGTTTAATTTTGGTGTCACATGAAACTTGCAGTACGAGTTATTTGACTGTATAATATGTACATATACGTTGGTATTATATAAGGTTATATACAAATATTAGAATACCAATAAAACTCGTCTTATTGTATATTTGAAACTATATTTGGCTTCAACTTCATCTCAAAGTTAAACAAAAGAAGTATAAGAATAAAGAAAGATAAACACCTTGAACCACCAACCGTATTGCTGAACTGATGACCTTACAACGCTACTAAACTAAAAATACGAAAATATGACATCAATGTATAATTGTACGAAAAAAGTTAAAAGACTTCAATATTCAAAATCCATGACACAATCTAAAAATACAACGTGGGCGGAATAGTTTCACAAAACCAACGCAAACAAATATGGATCGATCAATGAAAAATTTGTCCCAAATGTCTTGCAACCGTGTTAACTGATAGTATTATCAGAAAAAGCATTATCAGACTGTTGACAGACCGCTATCTGACAATACATTGTCAGGTATCTACCAATCGTGCTAACACCTTTTTGTGACATTGTCCGGCCATTGTCAGACGTTTCGGACATTTTCAGGCTCATTTCATATTGTTAGATGTGCGAAGCTTGGGACATCTGCAAACTGCAAGTAAAATTATATTTAGATATTATTTTGGGAGCTGATTCCTTGGTTCATTTTACGAAAAAATGCGTATTGAGTGGGGTCTATCTTCAACACCCACGGAGCTAAAGGGGTTTTAAAATAGTTCCATTAGAAAAGTAGTTACTACCACCAATTATTCAACTATAACTTCTGGCGTGTTAAACCCAGAGCAAGCAAAGTGGGCTTATTCGATAGACAATTGATAAATGTTTATCACAGTTAACGGCTGGTCAGACACTAGTTTTTTTTTTGCGATCAATCAATTTTTGTGAAAATCGCATTTATCTCGGGAAATTGTGCTCTTAATTTTTTTTATTTTGGTGCGCAATAATGTTACCTACAAAGTCACCATACACAGTTTTCTATGTATAAAGCTGCCTATTGAACCGTGCTACCAAAAGAAAACACAATAACTTTTTTTCTGTGCAATTATTCGGTTCCATTTTTTTTTTTATTTTACAGATTGCCAAAAATGGACGATTGGGACAATGACACTAGGATTTCGTGCGTCGCTATCAGCTGTGAAATCTATGATTTTAGTCGAAATAGAGTTAAGGTGGACGTTTGGCGGCATTCCTTCGAGTAGACGGACTGTTATAGGACTAGCAAACTCTCTTGCCGAGTCTGAGACAGTCACCGAAATCCTCCAGCTAGGATACAGGATACGATTGCTCCTACAGCTGTTGGTGTACAAACCATTATAAGCGTTTCGGCCCGGTACCTATCTGCTAAAATGATAACAAGCCGACAATTACTGAAGGCAATTCTACACAAAGATTTGAGCTTATTTCACTACAAAGTTAACCGAACAAGAAAATTGAATCCAGCAGACTTGCCGATTCGCTTGGAATCTTGCCAGAGGATCATGTATGTAAATCGTGGAAGAAAACAACAACTTGTTAGACTTCATTTTTATGTCGTATGAGGCCCATTTTTATTGAAACGGCAATCTAAACAAGAAAAATTGTCGAAAATGGAGACACTTTAACCCGGAGATACTCCATGAAATGGAATTACGTCCAGCCCGACTCACAGTATGGTGTGCAGTTTTATAAAGCTGCATTGTCGGGCCATACCTTCTTGAAAAAAAAAAAACGGACGCAATGTAACAGTCAATGGGGACTGTTATTTAAAGATGTTGAAGGAGTTTTTCTTTCCAGAACTACGCCGAAAGAGAATCCCTTGTAGTAAAAATACCCAAATAAGATGATGACCAAATCCATCCATTGATGTTTTCAATTGGGCATCGGCAAGTGCTGTTTTTAGTCCCATTGAATATTTATGGGGAAACATTAAATTTAGTTTAATAAGCAAGCAAAAAATCACAAATATGGATCTTTTATTGAAAATCTAAGATGTATCATGATACTATACCCGTGGAACTCTTTACATCACTACAGCGTCATTATGAAGCTCTAATGTAGCTGAACGATTATCCATAAAATATTAATAAACTTTTAAGAAAAAAAAAATTAATATTGAACATTCTACAAGCTCCTTAAACGACAAATATTGTTGTTTCCTTTTATGTTTCTAATTATGTGCTCCACTAGAATTTTGATCATTTTCATTTTCAATCCCAAAATTTATCCAAATAAAGGAAATTTCTAAAATGTGTGAATGTACTCGTATTATTTCTTGATATGTATGTATTAGTATTAGTTAATGATATCTTTTACTTTAGGTGGCGCCGCAGCTCGGGGTGAAGCTGAGCCTGCTTCATTGAAAAATTATACTTTTTGATTGCTTGTCACTTTGTCAGACATTCGACAGAGGTGGCACGGGGAAAAGAACTTTTAGGTGTTGGAAGTGGGCTGGGATTGAAATTGAACCCGAGCAGCATTGCGAAGTAGTCCAACGCACTTACCACTAAACCATGGTGCTCATTTATATGTATATCTAAGGAAAAAAATCTATATTTTCATGGATTAAAATGTGTTCTTTAGGTGAAAACTCAATAATATGGATCTTTCATAATCGTTTCTAATTAGTTGCCCGTAGCGTATGTACATGTATACATATGTATGTATATCTTAATGTTTAATAGCAATGTTCATCAGCCACCTTGTAAAAACAGATACGCAAAAATATAGCCAAGTGACAATTTAGCCAAAAACTTTAATCTTAACAAGATTACATTAACCTCGTGAAAGACACGCGGACAGATGTGCCCCAAGCTACAATCTGCTAAAAACAAAATAATTACGAACCCGATGTATATCATTTTGTTATACCTGTTTTTTTAGTGTTCCGTCCGTACCAAAACGGAACACTAATGGAATGAGTTCGGTGTCTGTCTGTCTGTCTGTCTGTCTGTCTGTCACAGGCCTTTTTCTCAGAGACTACTTAACCTAGACTATTGAAATTTGGAACAGTTGTAGCAATTAGTGGCCTAAACACAGACCAGAACTTAAAAAGCTGAATTTCGACTTTGGGGGGGTAGTTTCTTAACAAATTTTCACAAAACGTTACAACTTGCTGTCCCGAGCATTTTCTCCGAAAATATCGCTCAGAAAAATCTGAATAAAATCACAAACATTGAGAATAAAGTGTAGATGGAAACATAATTCTCACGACTGCCCTACTTCAACCGTTTTTTTTAAATTAATTTTTTAATTTCAACTACCCTACTGTTTACATACCCAGAAAAATATCACAACGCCTAAAAGTAGATACGAGAGTAAAAATTGAATAATTGATGGCAAAAGTGTTATACCCGCAGCGAATTTTCGTGGTATATTCCTACCGGATAACTATTGACCTAAGACTTAAACCAATGATACATAATATAACACATAAAGGAAGCTTGATGGTTTCCTATTATAGTGTAGGTGTCTCTACTTTTACTATATTGGAAAAAATTGAATTTGTGTATATACAGCCACAGAGAGGGAGACAAATCGCAAAATACGCAGTTAATGCAATTGAACGAATAACGAGACGAAAAATTAAATCTGATGCACAAGTGTACATTTCTTGTAAATACATATCCATATGAACATATTATGTAGGTATATATGTATGTATGTATATACATGCTTTATTTGTTGTTTTTTTTTTTCTTTTACTTTGTGTGTGTGTATAACTATTCTTCTGAGCAGATGAGAAAGGACATCAGAGACATATGTACATACATACATGCATATGTAGGTAATTTGTTCAACTTACTTGTTGGTATACATTTATGTAGGTACAAATTTGAATTTATTTTTCGCAAATTGTGCTCAATTTATTTGTATTGAAATGTGCTGTGCACCATAAAACTATGTATGTAGGTACACATGTACTTTCTTGTGTCTGCAGATATACAAGTGCATATGTACATATATGTACCTATATATGTTTTTATGTTTGTACATATATGTGAGTATCGAACAAAGTATCATTGTATCTTTAGTAGAAATCGTATCGTAAAGAAAGGGTTCATATAGATCTATCAACATAAATCTATGACATACATATGTATGTAGTTAAAATAACTGATACAGTACGGAACACTTATTGCGCAAGTATAACTTGCACTTGACCGGATTTTTTAAAACTGCATTTTAATTTTTTGAGTTGGTAACACAATATAAGTAATACCGTTTGTTGTCTATGATTATTTGAAAGTGCCAGTTCCAAGGTTCAGGCACGACGGAGTTTTGAAAAACTATTTATAAGTGTAAAAATGGTTTAAAACTGTTTAGAGTGTCATATAGTCGTTGCATGGTAAGTATTGTAAGGTAAGTATGGTAAGGTAAGTATTAAGTATTAAGTTATTGTCTATAGTTATGGAATCAATATTCAAGTCGCGTTCAAAGATAACTCTTAGTAACTCTTAGCGGCTATAGTCCCCAGCATTTTTACAAAACCGAAGTCATTTATTTCTTTGTCCTGTCGGAACCTATTTTCTAGACGTCTAGTGAATCATTTGAAAGAGCTTAAGTGGTTGCATAAGCCCCCAAAGTGTTATAGTCGCGAAAGGCCTAATAAATGTATTGCGTAACGTAGTCCCTCGCAGAGTCCGCACAATTTACACAGAGATTCGATATTGTTTTATCTTTCTACTGAAGTATAATTTAATAAGATTTATATAATTGAATTTAATTGAATTTTTAGAAGAAAACTACGAAAAAACCTTCCATTTGAGAGAAAAAGAAATAAATAAAATAAAAAAAGAATTTATTAAAAATTAAATAAATATAGATACAAAGATACGTACATACATGTGTATTACATGGAGAATCGAATACATAATTAGTTATTCTAGATGAGAAATATAATGTATCCAAAAGAATCGACGTGGTAACGTCATATAATAACAAAACAAATTGTTTACCACGTATATTTCCACATCTTCAGGAAATATAATGTAGTGTTTTTGAATTTAACGATTTTTTTGTTACAGTAGTTGTCTGTCGGCACCTTCATGTCACCTACAAATTTTGCGTTTTATTTCTAAAAACGCATGAAAAAATAATTTTGTGTTGCAACGCGTGACCCAAAAAGAATATGCCAGAGACATTAAAAAGGCATTCCAACTGGCACCATGTAAAAGTACGTCAATTTAAAAAGATTCACTTCGAAAATTAAAAAAACAAAATAAGTACATACATAAGGCGTGTTTTTTTTGTAACTTGTATAGGCTAAACATGTGTCAGCAGCATGTTTACCCATGTAAAATACAACAAAACCTTAGCCTGTATAATTATCGAGTCTTATTTTTGCTCTGAAAGCTTTTTCGAAGTCTATATAGGTTACAAAAAAAACACGCCTATATTTATTTTAAATGAATTGAGTTTTTTTTTTTTAATTTTGAGTTTTATTTTTTTTTTTTTGACTGTAATTGAGTTTTTTCTTTATTTTATTAAATTTTTTTTTTATGTGAAATACGTTTTTAGTTTTATAATAAAATATTTTAAAACGACACAGTGTATTTTTCATTAAAAAATGAATACATTCCTTAATTTATGTCGGAGGAATGCATTACTTAAATAATTATAAATGCATAAATTATATAATACATTACAATGAATGAATTATATAATGCATTCTTAAAACACTTTCAGGTAATCGATTATTTTCCTAGGACATGATCTGTGTTAGGAATAATGAATTCTGGAATCAATATTGTATACAAGCGATTGATTCCCTGTTCGATTCCAATAGATTTTTTTTCCTGCTGGGTATTTGAAAGATAACTTAAACATAGCAGTCATAGGAATGTGTTTCAAGAAATACAAAAAATGCATTAAAATCATTACGATCAAGAAGAAGAAAAATTAAACAAATAAACACGCCAAACAGAGAACATCATATGAAAAAAATACTTCTGTTGAGCGTAAAAAGTAAGCTGTCGGATAGTATCCAATTCTTTTCTTAATTAATATTTCAGAAGATGACAAAATATATAACGATTTGAATATTTATCATCTCCGAGTTCTAACACCACATGCTGACAGCATACACATATTAATTGTCTTTCCGTAGAAGTTTGCCCTAAGACTTCTGTTTCGACTTTACACGACAAAATTTCCTAATTAATTGGTCAGGAAATAAGTACTCATAAAGTTTGACTATGTCTCAATGGTTTTTTTTTTTATTTTTATTTGTTTGCTTTTAAGGTGGGAGTGGCTCGTAAAATGTGAGCACACAACATAATAGGAACCATAGAAGTTAATTTAATTTAACCATTTCACGATCTGTTGAATTTGTTATAAATTCCATGGATAGTGTTTCAAAAACATTAAATCTATTATTTATATGACTTTATATAGGTATAAGTAAAGTCGACAAAGTGACAGCTGTCAAACTGCAATTTTTTTTTTAAATTAGATAGTGAATCGAATGGAACATTTCAATATACAGTCGAACCCGCTTAAATGAAATGAAGAAAAATCTGGGCTCTTATTTCAATTAACAAACTGAAAAAAAAATGCATTTAAACGGGCTTCGGATAACGGATAACAGAAAAATGTTTCATTTAAGCCTTTTCTATGAAAAGTTAAAAATGTTTAAGGATTTTTTTCAGCTAAGCGGGTCTCAATAAAGCGGAGTTGTTTGTATAAAACTTGTCGAAAAGTACACGGGACAGAATAAATTTTTCACATAAGCGGGTTTTTCAATTAACCGAGTTTCAACTAACCGAATTTCAAATAAGCGATTTCGACTGTACTCTTACTTCACTTATGAATACTTACATGGATTAAACTGACACGACATCACCATCATCTCCATATTTCCATTTGATGGTATTCCATATTCATTGTTCATTGTTGTTGCTGCTGTTGTTGTTGATGATTGATACTGCATTAATTAGTTTTAATTGATTGACTCGATGTTAGAGTTTTGAATTTCATTTGAATCGATTTGATTGCATTTTTAATTTTTATACACTTTCATATTTTTTCATATTTATATAATTTTTGATTCCTTATTTATAACGGTTCTTACTTAATATTCACTCTAAAAAAAGTAATAGTAAAATAAATGCGTTTCAGGTAACTATCTACCTCGCGTGATAACTTAAATTTAACTTCACCCCCCGACTAAAGATGATAAACACTTGGTGGGGGTTTCACCGATGGTGTCATGCGGCAAACGTATAGATACACTGGGGCTTGGCTGTTTGAATATTAAGCTAAGCTAAGTGTATTGCAAAAAATAAAAAATAAAAATAAACAAAAACGTGCAACCTCGGGGGTTAAAACTAACAACACTGTCACGCTCACGAACTGCGATTGGTTTTCACTTACAATATCCGTGCACTTATAGATACTTCGATAAGCAGCTGGATTTGCGTGATTTTTTCTCGCCGACTTTATCACTCAAAAAAAAGAAGCTCGAAAAAATTCTTAGGTGGTATGAAAGAAATGTGAAGAAGATGATGACGGAATGAAGCGTTATTTTTATGTCGAAACCCCGAAAATGGAAACTCGTCTTAGCAGTCGTCGTTGAGATTACTCTCTGAATATCTGAGAGTCTGCGAGTGTTCAATTTTTATCTTCTCATTGGGAATGGTCAACCGAAGCGACATTCTATTGTGTACAGTCAGTATTAGATCATCGCATTCTCAAGTGTAGATACGTATATGGTATATACATATACAAGTCTGTGCGTTTTTACTTGAAGTTAGGTGATACTTTCAGTTCGGGTAAGCGCTGCTTCTGTTGTGTCTGTAAAAATGTTCGAGTACATGATGAATTCATTTTACTGTAGGTGGCAATTAATCGGACGTACATCGTTGATTGATGTTACTACAAGTGAGTGCCATTAATCAGAATATTGAAGAATTCACCAGACAGAAAAATAATGGAGGCAGACAGAAAATTGTCTAACATGATTAATGTTTTTGCTACAATTTTTTCAAAATCTTGTTCAGGAAACTGCAATTCGATAGTATCACTGTTAAGTTGACTTGGGTGATGATTTGTGAGTAATTAATAAAGATCAATGTGCATAATTAACTATCGGAATCACTCAAGTCGGTAACGGTTAACATTCATAGACGTGACATAGACAACAGAAAGCCGGGCAAATGTCTCATCGTCAGCCGGCAAATGAAAAGTATTAAAATTAATTTTGCACTTAAAAAGAAAGTAGGTATAAGACTTGAATCCCTTGTTGATTCGCTATCGCTGAATATAGTACGTGATCATTGAGTTTTTTTTTTGATTTCGAAACTCCTATACGAGTTATGCACTTCAAATTAATAAATTATGTATTCATGGTCTTACATAAGACTCATTAACTTTTGTTTTATTGTTATTCTATACGTTATACTTAATTAACTCTGGGTAAATGCCTTTACTTTTAAATAGTTTCTTTCGATAATAAGGCTGATAGCTTTTTAAGGGCTCTGAAATCGATTTTAAATTTATGTAGGTCTTAGTTTTAAATATTTGGTAAAAATTAGTTAGTTTCCATTTAGTTCAATTCGCTTTATTCATTTTTGTAGCATCCATTTTCTAAGTTCTTTATATGCTTATCACTAATTTATAAGATTTTGTATCTTACTGTGTTAAGCAATCCGTATGAAATAAATAAATAAAAAATTCACTGAGCGCTTATAGGATTCTGCTGAACGAGTTGTCGAAAGAACCTGCCAATTTAAATTAATAAAATATTTGCTAAAATTTATCAATTTTCAATTACATGACAGAAAGAAACGACTATTCTTCTAAATCTAATACAGATACTCCACAAATGTCTTGATACTTCATCTAGCAGTTGTTCATCGTCGGATCCAACTGCATGGAAAAAATGAAGATGTTGAATTAAAAAAAAAATGTGCTTGAATATGAATTTTGAATCGAATCGGCTACAAACTCATTTATTTGGATGGTTGAGCATTTCAGCACCACAATACAGTCAGATTACTGCAAACAGGAGAGATACACTACACAGATCACACAGATCAAGTAAATCTTCTCTCTGAAATCCCAGAGCCTGACATGATCTGCGCGGTAAATGACCAGAAGTAAATGACTTCGGAAGCAAGTTCCGAACAGTGATCACAAGCCGTGAAGCATGGAATTATAAAAATCTAACCTCAGACCAAAAAGGTAACAAGTGGCATACGGGTAGATCAATTATCTTAACCGAAGATAATTATTATCAACTTAAATGATCAGCTCTTCTTTTAAGCTTATAATTCTGTCGAGGTATTAATCCTAATCCATGTGATTGTATAATCAAAGTGATTTTCAGAGAAGATCATTATGCAAAATCATGTCAAATTACGTCAATCATTCTGATACTGTTATATATGAATATATGTACTTTAAACATACATAAATATGGATATGTATCCCAAAGTTGTATTAAGGTGATATGAACGAGCAACAAATTATCATGAGAAAAAAAAAACGATCGGAAAGTTGATTTCCATAATTTTGAAGTTTTTATAGCCCGATTTTGTGCTTAAATTAAAGAACTTGAAAAGGCAAATCCATGAGCCGTGTCAGAAAGTTGGATGGGATTTATCCTAGGAATTGCTAGGGAGCGCATTCCAATCACAAAAACCCGTTAGCTGTGCGATATGACTTGCCTTTCAGTTTATTCAGGTCTCAGTTAACATTCCGCAGAATTTTTGACTATTGGAAACGCTTATGTTAATTAAAATATCAGACGACTTTGATACTATGATCATGGCAGCAAGTCGAGTATTTAAGGCATGCTGCCTTTTCATTTTCATTATCCTGCAGCATCTTTAGTATTACCCTAGAGACATTTTTTCGAGTATCTCACAATGATATACATTTATACATATCACGCCAGATATCTTACTGCAATTATTAATTTCAATAATAACGAATAAAGCCGACCAATTGTGATATATTACATATGTTATATACTTATGTAGTTATGTACCTTCATACCTACATATGTATATTCACCTATATATCTTCTTATAAGATGGAAGCCTATCCCGTCTCAATCGTTCGGTAAGAGAAGGAAAATTCGACCCAAGCGCCGCGCCGCTTACAAAGACTTGGCATTCGAATTTTAAGGTTTATACGCGTAGTTCGTATCGTAGATACATATGGTGCTTGGAATAGAATAAATTGAATAATACTCGTACTTACTGCCTTCAATCCTTATACAGTGAAACCTGTCTAGTTGGCCACCCTTGTAAGTTGGCCACCTGGCTAACACCCTCTACCGCATACGAAGCCATATAATATGGCTTTGCCAAAATTTTATATAAGTGTATTCCCTATGCGTTTTATTCCTTAAGCTTTAGCATATAAAATAGTGTTTGCCTATCTGTTAGACAGCTGTTTGGGATTTTCTTATTCGCAATTCAATTGATCGCGAAAGTGCATTGAAAAAAAAAAATCGATCTTTCATTTTGATCACAAAAAAAAAAAAAAAAAAACTACATACCTACTCTTATGAGTTGGTCACCTGTATAAGTTGGCCAAAAATTGTTGCACCGCAGGTGATCAACTTGCCAAGGTTTCACTGTACTTAATTTGAAATGCGGATGTTCCATATTCAGCTAAGATCTAAGAAGTATATGTATATACATACATGTTTGTGCATACATATATGTACATAACATATGTATCTGCAGCTTTAAGGGTGCATAAGTACGTACGTTCTAACAGTGAATATTTCAATTACGAGTATAATTGCTTGATATATTTACTCTTTAGGTGTGGTCTTAAGTTTGCAGACTTCATCAAGATGTACTTGCATACAATACAAAAATTTAAAAATTCAAAATTCCAATTAATTAATGCATTTCAATGTCAATAGAGAGTAAGAGTCAGCCCAGCTAAAAAACTGCATCTGCCACAGTTACCCACTCAGTCGTTCTTGTTATCGCGTTACAATTCTCAATGCCCTAGTTTACATCCACCACATGCAATAGTGTTCTGCTAAAGGCGTAATTGTGCACACCAAATGGAGATCCAAGTATGACGGTTGGGCATACCATAACCATATCCATCCACGTGAAGAAACAACATGTCAATCCACTTTCAATGGACAACTACTCACTTTCAATTGGAATGTCTTGGACGCCTTGACGAGTGCATGTGTGCCAATTGACCTTAGATAAGATAAAGACAGTGTTACGATAACGATTAGATACTCGAATATTAGATAACATTGGATAAAATAGTGTATCTTGGGTTAGATCAGTTTTCTCATATAAAACGAATTGATTGCTCTTCGAACTATAGTCAAAACTGTATGTATGGATATTTTCTCATTATACGCGCTCCAAATGTTAGAAAAATACAAGTATTCTAGACTGCACATACGTTATCTGAAGCGGAGTGCACGATATGAATTCTACGTTTGATAAATTACAGTTATGCATTGTCTAAGGCACAGATACGAGTACAACTTAAATTTATATATTTACACTAGGCAAGGTACAACTACAAATGAAGCATGAAGATGCTCCAAGCATATGTACATATGTATCTATTAATAAAAATGAATACCCTACGGCTGAATGCTTATTTTAATTTAGCACGTAGGACTTTGCTATTAATTATAATTGTTATCTGGTTCGGAGAACTCCATTTCGAGGGTTTTAAGTAAATAATCTTTTTTCCGACATTGTAATAAACACGTCGCATATCAGACATAAGAAAACATGACACTTCTGCTTTTATTTCAATGTTGCGCCTTGCGCAGTTGGCATGTTTGAATGACTTTTTGCAGTGCTTTCAAGGACAGTCTTTCTTATTTAGAAGTCTTGCACAATGATACATGGAGACACAAGACAGACTCTCTTTACTTACTTAATACATTCTATCGAATAATAGCTAATTGATGACGATCTGAGGCCAACATTTACGTTTATAAACCTGATTTAGTGGCAGCCTGATCAGAAGTGATTATTCTAATTTACCAGTATTATGCAAAATTGCTTCTGTTACACTCCGGCGCAAAATGATAAGACACCACCCCCTTCATTCTAAAGAAAAAAAGAGTGAGTGTGCGTTACATTTGTAAAATCTAGATTGCACCACCATAAAATAATTTCGGGGAAAACCCTTAATTTTCTTTTTTTAGGGGTAAAACTGAAAACTGGGTAGGACAAAAAGATAGGGCATGTTGATCATTTTGTGTCGATACTTCGTTTAGTAAGGAAGAATGAACAGACATCGCCGGTGTGCTTTTTTTACCTGACTAGGCAAAAGGAATAATAAATAAAAAATAAATATGCGGCGTCTGCAGTCCTATACAGAACCAAGTCTAGCTTTCTCGCAACCATTTGTGTGTGCGTGTTATTTTTCCACGAATGGAAGGGACCTACAGTTTCTTGCCGACTCCGAACGGCGAGTTGAGAAGCTTCTCATGACAAATGATACTCTTTGATTGCTTGTCAGACATTCGAAAGAGGTGGCAACCGTGAAAAACTTTTTTAGGTGTTGGACCCGGGCTGGGAATTGAACCCGAGCAGCATGCGTAGTAGTCCAACGCACTAACTAACCACGGCCACGGTCGCCACGAGGCAAAAGAAGGGTTATGATTTTCGCAGGCTGGGTTTGTCTGTTTGTTTTCTTGTTTGTTTGTAAGGATGTCACCTCGTACAAATTAAATTATGCTACGTTAAATTGTTATAAAAAAAACAACTTTATTTCACTGAATCCAACTTAAGACTAAATTACACAAAATATTCTAACTATAACTTAACCTACGCTTATCGTATTGCATCAGCCAGGTTGACGACCGCCAGGTGCAGTATTGCATTTCGTTGCCCTGGTTGGAGCCAGACGCTGAATCGGCAAAACGGATGCTCGTGTCGAAATGTTATATTATGTGCCGTTAACTCCTCCCTTCTAAGAATGATGCGTCCTCGCGTCTTTTACATGAATGGAATATTGTAAATGCTGGGATACCTTTGTGCGGGTGCTGCACTGAACCAAAAAGGTACATGATATAAATGAAAAATTTCATATTCTAAATGAAAAAGTTCATTAAAATTGAGCTAAACATCAAATTCTTACAGAACATGTATCCCCGTTCATACGTTTATGAATATATTCATACAGCTATGAATCGTTCATAAAAAGTAAGAATCTATGCATAAAATTAATGAATGACATTCATAAATTAGCACGAGCACATGAAGGAGAAGAGAGACAGACAGATGAAAAAAAGCAGATCGGCGTAGTGGTAGGAAACTCATTTGTAAGGTTTCAACTACTCTATGGGTTGGTGTCTAGGATAACTGGAGAGTTGTTTTTTTTTTTGTAATTGCATATGTTTCACAGAAGTTTTTACAGATGTTTCTTATTATAGTTTTTGTGTGGTGAATTCTTTCAGCCATGCCATACTATCCTCCTACTGCCAGTGTTATGCCTTCTCGTAGTAGTAGGTTTTGTTATTAACTTCTGAAACTGTTCAAATTATTTTATTTTTTTTTTATAGAAATAAATACTTACATAAATCTGGATTTGAACCGCGGACCTTCTGCGTGACAAGCGACGACGCTACCACTACGCCAAAGCCATAAAGTAAATACAAATGCATTGTGTGTATAACTATTAACACATTCGAAACCTTTGAGTATGTATCTATACTTACAGTTTATGAACAAAATACATACCCCTTATGAATCGGTATACTGCTTATGACTTTATACATACTTTTTGAGAATAGATACATAATGCGTATGAATCGATGCATTCATTTTCTTTTTTTCTTTAATTCAAAGATTATTTTCATTAATCCAATGTATTTATTCTTAAAACTCGTGATGGACAGTTGTATGAATAGTTCATACGCTTATGAAAAAATTCATTAAAAATAAGAGTCAGAGCTCATACCCGAAATATCTCATACAAATATTTTTATGAACGCGATTTCATACAAACAATGAATCGTTCATAAGAACATTTTATTTTTTTATGATTTTGTACATAAGATCAATGAATTTTTCTTAAAAATGAATGAATTTTGCTGTATGAATGCCGTTCATTGATATTATGTACGATAATTTTTTCAGTGTGGGTGAATGACCTCGGATTGTGTCGTCATTGCAATTATAGGTGGTGCTGTTATTGTCTTGACGGAACTTCTTCTGGCAGTGTACCCAATTGCTGTTATGGCTAGAACTAGTACTGCGAATGTTCCATATGTTATCATCTGGTGCATCTTCTTTTCAGTTTGAAGTTTTTCGAGGTGTTTAGTGTTTCTTGTATGTAGCTCTTTCATAAGTTCCAAGGAAAGAATTTCTTCGACTGCCGAATTTTCGTATGTTGGGTGTAACATTGGTGGCAGGACTTGCAATCTCACGATCTGCTCGGAGATGTATCGTTGATTATTTATCACGATGCTTTCATTGGTAAATTTGATGACAAATGTTCCTTTTAATGACTGGGTTCTGTTGCGAATTTCTATAGTTCCATTAAACTGGTTGAGCACGATGATTCCTGATGCTATCTCTTCAACCTGAGGGATGTGTTGGCTGTTTGTGGCGTTGCACGATGCATTCTTATTTTCTAACAAATTGACGATACAATTATCTTTACTTATATCTATTACCTTTAAGCGTTTACATAGAGACAATTCATCGATTAGCTTACAGCTATCTTTAAGTCCAAACAATGATTTATTTTTTCTTAAAATATTTTTGAATTCTAATTTGTGGATAATCCCATTATTCTTCTTTATTGGTACTAATAATAGTTTTTCGTATAATTCCTTTTTCGTTTTTGGAATATCGATTATGTAAATTAAACTTTTTGAATTAGAAGCAATTTTTATTTCTGCAAATTTAAGTGCTTGTTCTATATTTGAATACGGAATTACATCTTTTTCTAAAGTATCTATAACTAAATCTAGTTCGTTCTTAGCAAGAATACTTGAATTAACAATATTGGCTTTAGCTAGTTCAATAGCATATATAATATTACTTAGTTCTTCTTTAATTAATTTCAGTTTATATAAAAGTGTTACATTGATTTCATATTGGATTATACCATCCTTTTTAATTGTATTAAGTATTTCATTAGTTACATTTGTAAGTGCATTAATTCTTTCTTCGTACTGTTTATTTATAATGATTTGACTGTTGCCATTATCGATTACATTATTGATTTTATTTTGAACTAATTCAAAGTCATCATGGTCGGGATTTCCGGCTATCCACTTCCATGCTGACCCAATGAAATTTAGAGATCTTTTCTCTCTGTTTACCTTTAAATTTTGAATGTATTTCATTACTTGTTGAATTTCGAACTGTAGGAGCGGGAAGAAGGGATTGGTTCGGGGAACTCGGGTCTGTATGATGGGAAGAATTTCTGCAATGAATTTCTCGTACGGTGCTATTTCGATGACATGCATGAGTTTTAAAGAGCCTTCCATGATTTTTGCCATTCCATTATGTAAGACGATCATCGGGGAGTTGGTATAGTCAAGAACATTTACATCTCCTTGACTAGTTCCAAGCAAGAATCTGTTGGGTTAAAAATGAATGATTTAATTCCGAATGTTTGCTTTGTGTACGATTTTGCCTGACTCTGTTACTACGGTAGTAAATTTGTTTTCCTTAACTATCTCTTTTTTATACCTGGCTGATAGTTTGGAACCTAATCTTTTGTTAACTTTAATATAGATTATATCTCCTGGAGAATATCTATTGACAGAAGGTCTATTTTTGTTGTGGTATGCCAAATCGGCTTCTTGTTTCGATTTCAATTTTTTTGTGTTGTCCAAACGTGCGTTTTCGATTTGTGTAGGATCTGTACCTATATTTCTTCCAAAGAATATGTCAACGGGTTTTTTGTTGGTGACTGAATGTACTGAGAAATTATAAGCATGAACAGCTGCTTCTAAAAGTTCTGCAAAGGACGGGTACAATTTTTCTCGTTTCAAACATCTCATGATTTCGGCAAGGGTCGAGTGGAAACGTTCTACTTGTCCGTTTGAGGTACTTGTGTAAGGAGGTGTTGTGAATACTTGAATTCCAAGTTCATTTTCAACCATGAAGGTGATACGGGATGAATTAAAGGATTTTTCGTTGTCGAAAACTAAAGTTACTGGGACTCCGTAGGCGAAGATGATATCCCTTAATGGTTGCCTTATGTCTTCGACAGCTTTTGATTTTACTATTTTGGTGATGGCGTATTTAGAAAATTTATCAATGGCGGTGAGGACTAGTTTTCCCTCTGTGGAGAAAATATCAATGTGAACAATCTGACCTGGATAATTAGGAATGGGTGTAGCTTGAATTTCGACTTTGTTGGGATGACGGTCATACTTGTTTTCTTTACATATTAAACAAAGTTTAACTATTCGCTTAATTTTTCTTGACATTCCAGGGAAGTAATACTTTTCTAAGATCTGAATTTTATTTTCTCTGTCGTTTCTATGGGCACGGTTATGGGTCTGAATTATTAAGTTTTCCTGATCTTGCTCGTTCTTTACATCGTCAACCATTGCTTGTGTAAAACGTACGCGGTATGTACTGAAGTTTGTCCTGTAAATGTTTTGGATCATTCCCATTATAGGTTCAGCTGTTTTGATACAATTTGTAACTGTTGGATTAAGACGTTTTTTCAGAATTTCGACTAGTTTTTGTTCATTATAAAAGGGTTCCGTGATAGTATGTCTGTGGATAGTTGGGAATACGATTTCGAATTTTTCAGAGGATGATGTACCTACCAGAAGGAGAATTTGATTTTTAAATACGTTGATAGGACATTCAACGCTGCATATCAGACCGTGAGCTGAGCTCTCATCGCTATGAGTAGTGGGGGTCATTGAATTGATTTGGCTGTACTGTGGTGGTCTAGAAAGCGCGTCGGCTACTACGTTGCTTCTGCCAGGTTTGTACTTGAGCTCATAGTTGTAATCTTCTAGCATAGCTTTCCATCTCTTCAGTTTGGGGTTATTGTTTTTGCTACTAAGGGCGTAAGTGAGGGGTTGATGGTCAGTGTAAATGAGAACTTTCGTCGAACCGTATAGGTAATTCCTGAGGGAGTTCAAAGCCCATATGATGGCTAGCATCTCCTTCTCATTAGCGGCGTAGTTCTCCTCGGTTTTACTTAATGTTCGCGAGATGAAGGTTATGGGTTTGGTTTCTTGCGACAAAACTGCACCTAGTGCATAATTTGAGGCGTCTGTGGTCAGTTCAAAGGGTTTTTTGAAATCTGGGTAAATTAAGATTGTATCTTCTGATGCAAGTGAGTTCTTAAGTTTTTTAAAGGCATCTTGTGCTTCGTCGTTTAGATGTATTAGCTTCTTGCTAGAAAGATTCTTGGACACGCGTCCATCCTCCCCTCTTAAGAGGGATGTCAAGGGTTTCGCGAGATTAGCGTAGTCTCGAATGAAACGGCGATAATACCCTGACATGCCGAGGAACGATCTCAAGTCTTTCAAGGTTCGAGGAGCTGGAAATTTCTGGATTGCCTTTACCTTTCCGGGGTTGGTTTTAATACCTTTTGCGGATACAATAAATCCTAAGAATTCTATTTCTTGTTTGAAGAACTCGCACTTATCAAGCTGTACCTTCAAGTTAGCGTTACTAAGAGTTTCAAAGACTTTTCGAATATCTTCTAGATGTTGCTTTGCATTTCTGCTATAGATGATTATATCGTCAATGTAGACGCGGCATATTTTGCCAATGTGCTCACGCAAGACATCATCTAATGACTTCTGAAAAGTTGTAGGGGAATTTTTTAATCCCATTGACATTCTGGTAAACTCATATTTAGCGTGGTTGATTGAAAAGGCAGTTTTTTCCATATCTGATTCCTTGAGGGGGATTTGGTAAAAACCACTTTTTAAATCAACAACTGTAAAATACTCGCTTCCACCTAATTCAGATAAAAGTTTTTCTATATTTTCTAGTGGGTATTTTTCAGGGATAGTAACACTGTTAAGCTTACGATAGTCTATGACTATCCTATATTTCTTTTTTCCGGAAGCATCAATCTTTTTCGGTACAATCCACACGGGGGCATTGTACGGGGATCTCGAAGGCCTGATTATCCCATCTTTTAAAAGTTTCGTGATTTGATTCTCAACCTCGTCTTTAAGAGACATTGGGTAGGGGTAAAATTTGGCGTAGACAGGGGAATCTGTAGTTGTTCTTATTTCTGCCTTAACGTTAGTGGCACAGGTTAACTTATTATCGGGATCGTCGAATAACTTAGGGAATTCCTTTACAATGGATTGGATATGTAATTTTTGGTCGGTTGTCATGTGATCGGTTCGGATATTAATAGAGTTTACTGATTGTGTGACCAGCTGTTTTATTTTTACTTTGATGTTATTGTTAATTACCATGTAGTTGTCTTTCGTGTGAATGACAGCTGAAAGATCTGATAGCGTATCATTGCCCAAAATGGCATGAAAAGATTTTAGTTCTGGCATTAAGAAAAATTTAATTCTGATGTTATTGAGTCCGAAAAGACTTAAGAATGTATGGTGACTGATTTTTAAGTTGCCTCCCATGGAATTGGCATAGAAAGCCTTCTCATTTAATTTAGGATTTTTAATAAGAGTGGGTTGTATGTAATTTTTATTTGATCCAGTGTCGATCAAAATTTTTAAGACTTCTCCGCTCTTCGTTTTACATTCAATGTACGGAAGAGAGGAGCAGTTTAATCTAAAAAATGGATATCATTAAATTCAAAAGGTTCTTCTGAGTTATCATTGTCACACTGCTGTTGAAATGATTCAGAATATTCCTGAAGACTCTGATCATATTGATTGTCTTCGGAGCGAATCGCTTGCTCGTATTGGTTCGTATCATCAAGTGTACTTGGAGATTGTTCAGGTTCGATGGTGTTTAAATGGAAATTCCTCTGCATCTTGTTTGGATGAACTTGCTGCGATGTTGAGGCAAACGGCCTTTTTGGTGCGGATGGCCAGTTCTTTTGCTGAGGTCTGTTCATGTAGTTTATGTTGTTCGTTCGGATAGTGGACGTTTCCATAGGCGTTGGTGGAGATTTGGATGGGTAATTATTCTGCGGCGGATTGAAAGGAACGAAGGGTCGTTGAGGCCTTGGGGGAACCATTGGTCGGGGGTTAGAATTCATTGGAGGTCTTGGGTAAGGGTTTGTTGGGTACTGATTGTTCCAACTCATAGGATTATGGAATAGCTGCGGGAAAACTTGGTGTCTATATTCAGGATGTGGATGGTGAACTTGCGGATGACGTTTTGGTGGGATAGGGGGTGGTAATGGATGCGTTCTTCTATTATGTTGATTATTGGCATTCGCGTACTGTGCTCTGAAGGTTTGGTTTTCAAGCTTCAGGCAGAGGTGCAAGGCTTGGGGCAAATCCACAGGTTCCCGGATACCAAGAAGCCTGGGTAAATCGCCTCTTAACCCTCGGACGAAGGTGTCGAGTGCCTTGTCTCTATAGGTATGCATTAATAAATTTAGGGCTTCTTCGCCAACATCCATGCAAGAAATTTTATTCAGTATGAGTGAAAGGTGAGAATAAACCTGTTGGTAAAACTCTTGTATGGAGAGGTTACCTTGTACCAATGATGTGAGTTGGTATTCTAGTGTGCCTAGGTCACGTTTATCTGCATAATGCAGCGTGAGGCATCGAGCAATACAATTCCAATTTAATGGGGTGTTGTACGACTCTAGGATGTGGTCCGCATGGCCCACAATCTTGTTTCGAATCACATTGATAATGCCGAAATATTTCGGTGATCCTCTAATAGATTCGTAAATACGGAGGATCCTTTCAACGCTTTTCCGCCAGGAACTGAATTCTCCTGGTTGCCCAGAGAATTCTCTTAAACTGCGAACAACATCCGGAATTTTATCTAGTTCCGATATGTTGGCTTGCTGGTCCTGGTTAATAATTTGATCCGTTCCTGCAAACTGGTCTGCGTTAGGGTTTAAAATCGATTGAACGATGCTCCTTCCCTCAGTTTGTAGGGCATGGCTTACGATTGAGGAGATTAAAGCTTGCAATGCAGGATGAGATATCGGGGCGGCGTTTGGGTTTTGTTGCTCTTGGGGACCTTGAGGGTTTAGGACTGGAAGTCGGATATTAGGGTTAGCCATTATTACCAGAAACTTGGAAATGTGAAAATTCAATCAAGTAATGCGGAAACAACGAAGGAATGTTTGTCGCGGCAATTACAGCGGTTACAGACGAGAATTGATTTTGAGTAAAAAGAAATTAACGTTCTACGTAATGGTGAAAATTAAAAGGAATGAAAATCACGATAATTAGCGGTGGCAAAAGTCAACTAACTAACATGATATGGTCACATACGATTTATGAGAAAAATTTAAAATGATTTTTTAGTGATTTCTTTTTTTAATTCACAATTTTAGCTCTTAAATTTCTAATATTCTATTCAAACAAAAAATATCTTATTTGCACTTTCTTTCTATATATTCGTAACACTAGATCTTTTGGCACTTTTTATTTAAATTTTTAATTTCTATTTCTTTAATTAATAAAATTTATTTCTTTAATTCTTAAAGGTAATTCTTTTATTGGATTGAAATTTGAGGTTTTAATTTTTCTCTTATACTAACTTACATTACAATAAGTATCAGCATTCCTGCGGCACTCCTTTTGAGGACTCTTGATACTTGATGGTGTGGGCAGCGGCTAGTACTACGTACTTCCTGTTCCTCCCTTTATTTGAAAGGGTTACTTAGGGGCCTCGTTTCTGCACAACCGGGTTCGTGGGACCGAGAGGTTAAGACGGCACTGTTAGCACTATGTTGTTCTGTTTTTACGCGGGCACTACTTTAGGGCACTGGTAAATGTTACTCGGGCACTACTTCAGGACGCTGGTAACGGGCACTTAATTTAAGGGCACTAATCGACAACAATTAAAACACTCCCGGTCCCTGCTCGGGCGCCAATTAAATTATGCTACGTTAAATTGTTATAAAAAAAACAACTTTATTTCACTGAATCCAACTTAAGACTAAATTACACAAAATATTCTAACTATAACTTAACCTACGCTTATCGTATTGCATCAGCCAGGTTGACGACCGCCAGGTGCAGTATTGCATTTCGTTGCCCTGGTTGGAGCCAGACGCTGAATCGGCAAAACGGATGCTCGTGTCGAAATGTTATATTATGTGCCGTTAACTTACAGCCTAAACTATGGAACTGATTTCAACAAATAAGGTGTCGTTGGATTTGCCTTAATTTGTCTTAGGCTACGGCATGTCACAGAAAATGCAATATGGCGGACGCCCCCAAGTCAGATGGCGGATTACCTTTTTTATGTTCTTTTCTTTTTCTTTACAACCGACTTTATAGTGGTATCAAATGAAAGGGTTTGGTGGGTAGAATACAATACGCTTTGACGGGCATTCTGAATTCAATATGGCGGACGCCCACAAAATGGCGGATTAGCATTATCTTTACTACTTCTTTAATATGAGCATCAAATGAAAGGGTCTGACAAGTAAAACGCGACATTGCTTACCTAATTACATTCTACATATTTTCTGAAACTAAAAAGTTGTAATTCAAAAATTAAGTTAAAAAAACTAGAACCCGACTACGGGAAAATTAACTAAAAAGTAGGAAACAAGATGAAACGAAATGAGGATGTTCAGAGTGGTCGCATGCCGCTTTGCCAGAGGAATGCGTACTTACATATATATGCTTATAAATATGTTATTATGACGGCATGTGACCACGGCCTTACTCTGAACATCATCGTTTCCTTTCATCTTGTTTCGTACTTCTTAGTAGTTTTCCCGTAGTCGGGTTTTAGTTTTTTAACTTAATTTTTAAGGTATTTCATTTGGTGTTAGATTTGCTAAACGTTTTTCAAAAAAGGACAATATGAGACGCGGAAAAATGTTAAACTCAGCTGAAATATAAACAAAACTGAAATTTGGGAGTGAAGGCTGGAGTATTACAAAAATATTAGGCTTAGTGAAGAGAAGTCGAACAGTGCTGACAATTTTAATAAACGATACCGAGAAATATGGCAGAAGAAAATCTGAAGACCACTAGTATTGACCCCCATCAGGAGAAAATCGAAGAGGTTCAAATTCTTCTTTAACGACTCGACAAATTGCAGCTAAGACGGGAGTTCAAACCAACCTTCAAAATGTGAGGGTAGTGATATATTATTACAATACGAAACTACGAAGGCGAAAACTGCTTCGGAAGCCACATTTAAATAAAGGTTATAAAGCGTGTCGTTTAGAGTTTGCCTGCAGCCATTGCCATTGGAAGAAAAAGTGAATAAAAGTCATATTCACTTCAGTTTGGATGGACCTGATGGTCATTACTTTTTTCACGATCTTCGTAAGGAGCAACGAATTTTAAGTTGCCGTCAAAGGTGCGGAGGTTCTGTAATGGTATGATGTACAGGGCAGTGCCACTCAATTTGAATACCTATTTCTATCGATATAAAGAAAAACTAAATTCAGCTTATTAACTTTTATGAACTTCTCTGGTAGGAGTGAGTATCAGTATTCAGCATTTATCTACCACGACTTGTCATTTTGTTGCTTGTCTTGTCGTCTACCTCACTTACTTATGTAGGGCGAAAGAGAGACGTACTGAGTGACAGGTGAGAAATAGCAACTCGTATTACACTGAGAAGAATAATTGCCAGTTTCCCTGCAGAGTGAATGAGCTTAGAATAATGGGCAACACATACGGAGCAATTGCGACATTTTATTTGCCGGGAAGTCCCAGTACCTAATTATTTTTCTGAAGTGAGCAGTTCGCGAATGAATGAAATGAAAATAGTTCATTTTATTGGAATTCTATCTTAAATATTGGCTTGCACCGTTCAGTACGTAGTAACGTAGTGAGTGGTGATAAATATTTGTTGTTTCTCTGATAATATGGTACGACGTTTTGTTTCAAATCAACGTTGTGAGCAAAGCCAGTCAGTCACCTAAAATCAACTTTGTCAACTTTATCGCAATGCTTAACAAATATTGCTCTGATTTGGAAACAATCAGACAAACAGGTTTCGTACATGCCATTGTAACAGCATCTGAATTAGCATCGGAACTTGGTACGCAGCCATTTAATCCGAAATCACATGACTTCAATATAATTGAAAACATGCGGGAAGAGCTTGTCCAAGCAATTTATGCAGGTGGAAGAAAGCAGTAGAAAAATATTGCAAAATTGATAGAATTCATTAGTACAAAATGGAACAAGATGCATCAAAAATATGTTCAAAACTTGTTTAAAAGTATGGAAGGAGAAAATATTGATTCTAAGGAATGACAAACACAACGGAATTGATAATCGGCTAATTTTGTCCTTCACGAAAATGGAATCGCCAACAGATGGCGTTACGCTTTCATACTCATGTTTGACAGCTAAGTAGTATACTATACTCGATCTTTCCACATTAATGATTGATATGAAACGGTTGTGTCTCGATAAAGTGCGCAAATGATTGCTGTTTTTTTTTTTTCACTTTTAAATTGACGAAAGTATTTTGTTCTGTGATCAACGAAGTGAATAAATATATCTATTTACTCAGTGACCAAGTGAAATTCAATGGATTGCTGTTGAATGTTGTGTCTTTTCCAGTACATTGTGATTTCAAAAAGTGAAGTATCGACACATCGAATCTGGAGTTGTATCAGCACGAATTTCGTTTATTCATCCACTGTTTTTCTACGATATGATAATTTCAATTATTCATTCATTTCGTGGAGAACGAATTTCAATAAGGTATTTTGTGAACGACCTATAATTCGTGTAAATGCAATTGATTGATGGTTTAGTGTAACAATGCCGCCGATAAGACGATCAAACATTGAAGCTCATTAATAATTCATTTAATTATATAGATTTCAGGCGCAACAAAGTTCGCCGGGTCATCTAGTTACTTATAAAATAAAATATTGATATGTTCATATGGTTATTTGTTGTCATAATCCACTGGTTCTATCTTTTTGTCCTACCCAGTTTGCAGTTTAAGGGTTTTTCCCGAAATTATTTTACGGCGGTACAATCTTAATTCATCATATTATCTAATGATTCAATCAGATATGGCAAATATAACGCACACTCTTTGTTGCTTTAGAATCTAGGGGTGTCTTATCATTTTGTCCCGCAGTGTAGTTGTTTTGTTTACGATTTCACAATTATGGCATTGGATCTTGTCGCCCGACACATACATACATACATGTATAAAAGCATGCACTGTCATTGAACACGACTAATTAATTCAAAAAAGAAGCAGGAGCACCCGATTAAACTGCGTCTTATATTCAAGTTTCGATCAAAGCTAGGTAAATGAGGAGTGAAGAACCGTTCGAAAGTTTGAGAAATTCGATTCTAGTTTGTCTATGACAGGACTGAATGTCATAATTTTTACTTCGATTCCATATCACCGGAGGGAAACAGACAGAATCCTTAAGTCTTTCTTCTTTCTTGAGATGGCGCTACAGTTCGAGGTGAACCAGCAAATATTTGTGTGTGCGTGTTATATTTTCGCACGAATGGAGGGGACCCACAGTTGTTTGCCGATTCCGAACGGCGAGTTGAAAAGTTCCTTGACAAATGATACTCATTGAATGCTTGTCAGACATTCGAAAGAAATGGAACCGTGAAAAAACCGTTTAGGTATTTGCTGGGATTGAACCCGGGCAGCATTGCGTAGTAGTCAAACGCAATTACCACTACCTCACGGTTCTCAGTCTTAATCTTTTAGTACGTTGTACTAATTGAATGACTCGATAAAAAAAACACACAAAAACCTATTGATTTATTTTTTTTAAAGTACATACAGTTCTGTTTTAAATGGACACCCACGGGACCGGAGTTTTTTGTCCGGTAATGAGAGCTGTCTGTTTATAAAAACGCATTTTGTATGGGAAATTTGGTAATTGTCCGTTAATGTGAGTTGTCCGCTTAACAGAGTGTCCGCTAATGAGGCGATTTTACTGTATTTTGAAAGTAGGAAGTTTGCTGCATCTAATGCTAAGCAACGTGGTTTGCATTTAAAACCACAAGTTTATTATAAAGCTCATTAGCAGAATTCACATATTTTTGACTTAAAGTTCCCATATAGTAAATCAAAGTCAAGCAGTGTTGCCTTAGTTTGAAATTAGGCATAGATCATATCAAGGTATGAGATTGTCTTATTTCTATTGTCCATAATTTAACAACAGCACTTTATTTCATGGAAAGATTGGCTGGGAAGGTTGCACATCGAATTTAATTTTTTTCGCAAGTTGGTGAAAAAAAATCAATGGTCTGGCTTTCATTATGATGGTGTCACGCAAAACAGTACTCTAGTCTAATACATCGTTTTTATTTTTAATACATAGACTTTATGCAAGTAATGAAAAAAAAATGTCGCAGTCACATCAAATTTATTCATTTAGTATCTTTAAGTCTGTGCCGTTAATTCCTTTCGAAGTGAACGACATTCTAGTCTTGACATCGTTAAAGCATTTCTTGATAAAAGAAAATAGGTACTACAAAATGAACTCATCACCTCAACTCCACAGTCTCTACAATAATATACATACATCACATCTAATTAGATAATTCACTTCCAAGCTTAACTGCTGATGTCATACCACGCAAGTTGTGGGGAAGAACATACAAAAATACCAACACAGCTCACCTACCTTACTATACTAATTCATTCAATTTAACATACATTTGAAGGTTGACTATAGATACCAAATCGTGGATATACATAAATCAATAAGAAAAGAAAGATAAAAACAAATCAGCTGGAGAGATTTAGTAAAATATGGCAAAATGTGGCCATAAAACAAGGTCTAGATTTAATCCATTGAAATCGATCCGTCTCAGGCATTTTGAACAGGTGATTTATTTTAATCCATGTACGTATCGCACTTGAACACTCATCCAATATCCAACTGTGGTTGGGGTTTTATCGATTCAAATATTATATTTGTTTTAACCGGCATTTTAAATTATGGTATCTTATCGCACTTTTTCACTTAATTTTAACCGAGACGCACAGATACAAAAAATATTTATTTACTTTGAATATATTTATTTAGATACAATATTTTTTTTTTAATCTTAATCACCTTTAAGCAATTTATCGAATGGTTGTTGGTTTACATAAATTCTCGAAACGAAAGATCACCACTTGTTTCACGGTCGCGATGTTATTCATTAGAGTCGCGAGAAATAGCCTAAACAGAATAAGATACAAAGCAAAATATAAAAGATACACATGCAGTACAGTGGAGCTCGAGTAACCACTGTTGTTAATAAGAAGACCGCCGAACTCTTACTAAGAGGTGGTTGCTGGTTGGTAAGCTTGCTTGGCTGGGGTGGACGGACACCGTCATCGCTTTGTTTTGTTTGAATATAAAGTAAAAACAAAAATGTCGTATGAATTTGGGGGCAGAATTATATCGGGACAACGCGGCTTTGTATCCAATGGGTGTCAGTGTCACCCCAGACAGTGTCGTTCACTTGGAACACACTGAGTATAATGAATGCTCTCTATACACCTTAACAAGCACACCAGTTGAAGCAGTTTCAGACAAACAACTCGCGCACCAAAAACCGGGGCGACAAACAAACGCCGATAAACGATGGAATGAGAAATGATGAAAATTATAATTTGCTTATGGCATTTGTTTGCGGGAAGGAGAGGGGTGAGCACTTGCGTGTTTGGATTTGGAGTTACCTGTGTCGGCCGAGGGTTTTGTTTTAGCCATATGTGTAATAGGTGTTGGTAGTTGTGTTGGAAAAGTCAGCGATCGGCAACCTTTTGCTGAGATTTTCTTTATTAATTTTATTATTATCGTTTGACACGGTGAGATGGGTTAATATAGTGAACAAATTATGGAAAATTCACCAGTATTGGGTCGTTTCCGGTTATCTTTGTACATATTCAGTATTACTGTTTGATTTGTCCGTTTTAGGTTCAAAAACATTGCTCTGTGCTCAATGGTAAGCAACAAGACTGGCAATGAAGAGCCAGAGCTGCGGTATCAGTGGGTGGCCGTGGCGTAGTGGTAGTCGTCGTCGCTTGTCACGCTGAAGGTTTCGGTTCAAATCCAGATGTCGCCGAAACAGTTTTATTTCTCACGGAATAAAAATAAGTTGATCAGTTTTCAGAAGCTGATAGAAAAACCTACTGCGAAGGCATAACGCTGGCGGTAGGATGGTGGTATGGCTGAAGGAATTGATCGCAAAAACTAATAATAGGAAACATCTTGAAAAAACTTCTGTGAATCATTAACAATGACATAACATTCAATAATACACAACTCTCCAGTTATCCTGGACACCAGACCCCATAGAGTTAGTTGAAACCTAACATCTGAGCTTTCTATCACTACGTCGATCGGTCTGTCTCTCGTTCTTGTCCTTCATGTACTCGGGCTATGTGTAAACATTAAAGGGTATTCATATCCCCTTTAGCGTGTAGATTATAAAATAAAAAAACTGCAGTAGTTTATCTACGGGTCCTAGCATATGAATTCGGGGCCCTCCGCGATAGAGCTTTTAGGTGACACCTGCAGACTCATTATTTAACTGGACAATGCTCCTTTTTATATAGCCAAAATTGTAAATATGAAGTTGTTTTTTTTTTAATAAAAGATTAAATTGTAGCTTTAACATAAGCTACAATTTGTATCCCTAAAAACTACATTTGTATTTTTTTTTTATTTATTAAGTTACAAAGTACTTTGAAGAATACAAGGGTTATGTGCTTAGCTGACCTCCATATAGTCCAGACCTCAATTTAATTGAGAATATCTAGTAAATCATGAAACTTAACATTACGAAGGAGCATCCAGATTCAATTGAAATCCTAAAGAATTTACTAATCTGGACCTGGAACACCACAACTGCATCCACATAGAAAAACCTATCTGAGTCAATGAATCGCAGATGTGCAGCAGTTATAAAAACAAAAGGAGGTCCAACAAAGTACTGATTAAATGGACAAAGTTCCTATGTAGTAATAAAAAAAAAATTAAATTGCAATAATTAACCATTTTTCATTTATTATTAAAATTGACACCCAAGTACCCGAAAAACCCCATTTTTCGGTTTAACAACATTTTGCTCCCTTGACCATAGGTAAAAAATTCTAACACTCTAAGGCTGGTAGCTATCGATCGCTCGTATTCACCAACCGCTATTAGTGTGTATTTATGAGCGCTCATATGACTTATGAGTGGTCCCAACCACTTTCTTAAGTTGCGAGCAAAAATAGGCGTGTTTTTTTCAAATCTATATAGGCTGTTTCCGCAACATGTTTTCAATGTAAAATACAGCAAAACCTTAGCCTGGATAATTATCCAGTCTTATTTTTACATGAAGAGCTTTTTCGAAGTCTATATAGATTTGAAAAAAAAACGCGCCTATTGGTTCGTATTAATAAAACCTGACTTTACTCAAATATGAAGCAATTGCTCAAATTCTGAGCATTTGCTCGGATTCGTATGCGAGAAAACTTACTTGAGCATTTGCTTAGTTCGAAAATGGCATTTGCTCAGATTCGTATGAATAAAAGGCATAAATCTGAGCATTTGCTCGGAGAATCCCAAGACTGCTATTTAGCTGACTCAGAGCGTTTGCTCCGTACTTTTAAGCCATAAACCGACTGACTTGCCGTGGATAAAAAAAAATGGATAAAATTCCCTTGCGATGCTGATTAAACAATAAAAAACGGTGGTAAAGGCAAAAGTTTACTGTCGAGATATTCCATATTGTTTCATGCAAACTATGGCCGTCCTCAATTTTGTCTAATTCGTCGATAAAATTGTTTGATACCATTTCATTTGTATTTCTTTCGCAACAGATGCGCTCGAGATTATACGAGTTAAGTGATTTGTGGACATGCTATATCTTCGTGCATATAGGAACACCGTGCAACTGACATTTTTTTAGAAATTTAGGTTTCAACACACCTATTTTTTCAAATACTATTGCATACTCATTTTTAAAATGAATTTGTCTAAGACAGCAAGATTAACAAGAACAACATCGGACGGACAGCAACAACATAAACAGAATAACATCGGACGTTGGGAAATTCCATAGTTGACCGCTGCCCACAATGGTCAACGGGATCGCAAAGAAAAACAATTAACTACCGTCATCAAGTTAACTTCACTTCACAGTCCACTAGATTAAATCACATTTAAACTCATATTAGGTAATCCATTATATATCTATAATGTCATCAGCTATATCAATTTCATTAAGAATACATTTCAATTATTTAATTACAATTATTTCTGTAGGAAATATTTTTTGTGTCTCCTGAATAATTTGCAAAATGTCAGTTGTGCAATATGTTGTCAAAAGTCAAGCAAATGTTCACTTCGAATTTTCGAACTTGCTCAAATAAACTTAAGTTTTATTAATACCAATTTCGAGCAAATGCTAAATGACTTTACTTTGCTCAGAGCTTTTACTTGAAGTAATTGCTAATTTTTAATAATACGACCCATTGTCTCTGCTAATATCTTCGATGACTTCGAAATCAGCTGTCATTTCAAATTTAAATTATTTCTGTTGATTTGTAAAATGGGTAGAAAAGAAAGAAATCTGAATTCATCCAACAAGGAAAAGAACATTATAATGAATTTAGTGACCATGTTCTTTATTTCACTATTTAATTGATTTGAATTTGACAAAAAAAATTGTATCCACCAATATCAAATTTACAATCTACAGCCGTGTTGTATCATCCCCATATTTGTTACTGAAATGTTCGGAAAAGAGCGCTATTGATCGAAAAAGAGCGCATTCGGAGATCCGCAAATCGATTCTCTCATAATTGATGTAGCATAGACCAAAATTTATTAGTGGTTGGTGAATACCAACCAAAAATTTAAACTTAGGAGCCTCTTAACTTTAAAAGCGATTTTTTAGCGGTCGATAGCTACAAGCTTACAAGTGTCAAGAAACATTTGAGATTGCCTAAGAAAACAAAACCTCATTGTAGAATATGCTGTTATTGCAACCAATTCTCCAAACCTCGAAAAAAAATGTTTGAGCGACATTTTTCGAGCGGCACTGTATATTCTGACGTGCTCCATTTGATAGTCCACCCAACTTTACTCCAGCCCAAAATTCTGAGTCCGGAAGCTGAACGCGCTCATCGCGTTTTTTTTTTTTTAAATGAACACGTTAACAAAGAAGTTTGAAAACAATTGCACAGTAGATTTAACTTTCCACGGTTACAACAAATGGATTCAATACTTGGAAAAATTAGCCCACGACAGGAACACGACTATTCCATTTCCAATTTCACTCAACACTTTTATCGCCAACGATGAGATAACCCGTGGTCGCCGTGGCCGTGGTGGTTAGTGCATTGGACTACTACGCATGCTGCTCGGGTTCAATCTAAGCCCGGGTCCAACACCTAAGCAAAAAAGTTTTTCACGGTTGCCACCTCTTTCAAATGTCTGACAAGCATCAAAGAGTATCATTTGTCACGATTAAGCTTCTCAACTCGCCGTTTGGAGTCGGCAAAAAACTATATGTCCCATCCATTCATGCAAAAATATAACACCCACACACAAATGGTTGCGAGAAGCAGGCCCAGGGTCACCCCGAGCTGTAGCCCCACCAAAAGAAGAAAGAAGATGAGATAACCCAATCGCCAAACCTATCCTGAAGCAAATCGAACGCAGCATAAGCTGTATGGGAAATGGGAACACATCACTTTAATATCGGTGTTCTCAAGTTCTGGTCACAACTCTTTAGCAGTCGCCACCGACGGTTACGGCTCTTCCCTCCGATGCCGGCCGATGACGCCGCCATGCAACAAGCCGCACCACACTTTGAGTTTTTGGGATGCAATGGCATTTCATGTATCACTTGTGGATTGTTCTCGCACCAACAACGGCAATTTTTTTTGTAAAAGACCCATTCATCCAAAAATGCGCCTCAGGATCTCCTTTATAAGCATGTAGTAGGCCCGAATCTTTACGCAAAATTCTTCAAGTTGACGTCTGAGAAAGCGCAAATGGTTGCGATCTAGCCGCTGTAACGCCGACGATAGTTTCTGCTATTCGCGCTTTTCGTTGTCCTGTTGATGGCTTATTGTCTTGTTAAGTGAACTGACGTTCAAACTTTTCCACAGAGCGGCGTATAGTAACGATGACGGCAACCAATTCTCTGGTGAACAAACGTTAAGCACCCTCAGTTGTGGGTAATTCTTTGGTAATATTGTATAATACCTATATATGTACGTCTGTGGCAACAAGGAAAAAAACATAAGTCGTTTTTTTTTTACAATATTTCAGAAGAGCTGTGAAAAGGTGAAACTTATGCCTTGCGTTAGTTTCATTAACCGTTGGAGCATACATTGACATGTTTTCTGAAAAATTACTAATAAATCGAAAAAAGTATGACAATGGAATCAAATATGGCGCAAGATGGTAACGATAACTCAATTTTGACATAAGTCGACTTGAGCTGTTTTTCCTTGTTACCACATATGTACATATATGTATATTTCATGGACTACCACATCAAATCTACACCTACGAGATTGACCACAGTCCTTAAAAATGAGTCATTCGCCCTTATTAACATATATCCTGTACATATTCTGTAATAAATCATAATGGAGTAAATCTTTTAACACGGACACAAAATGTTGTACAGCCCTGCTCCAAAATTTCGATAAAACACACACCTATTTCTTTATAATCACCCACGACAGCAAAAAGAAAAAGAGAAATAATAATTTGTTTCACAGTTCTCCGTATAAATTACCCCCATTAGGCGAAAGTTTACATCATCCTCATGGAATCGAAATTGTGTTGCAGTAGTGGAACAGTCATTGCCGGCGGAGTGGAGTAATAACAGCGGTGGGCGTAAGTAAATGTTCTTCCTCATTCCATGACTTAAGGGCGGCAAGCAAACGTGTTGCAGTCCGTTGCCGTGCAACAAATTACTATGACAATACTAAACATGGCATTATTTGGTTGACGTCACACTGAATTACATATGCAGATAAGAGTGAGATAATTTAATTTATTTATTTATTTGTTTATGTATCTGGTAACCTAATCTCTGAGTATTTTTTTACTTTAGTTAGATATAAATATTTATCAAGCTGCAGTACGTTATAACTTCAGTAATATACGGATATAAGAACATTTAAAAATCCAAGGAATCTTTTCTTATGTCCGTTTTTTTTCTTATATGAGAAAATCGAACATAAGAAAAAAAAATTCTTATATAAAAACAACGGATATAAGAAAAAAAATTTCTTATAACCGATCGGAAAATATAGTAGCAAAAGGAAAGCTTACTCCATTCAAAATCAATAAATTATTTCCAAAAAAAAAAAAACCAACACGAATATCAATCCCAAATTGGCCTGGAAGTCCAGGATATCAGACTATTGATACGGCGAACTGTTGGGCTTTCTCGAGAAGAATCGGACCAGCTATTTTTGCATCCTCTTAAACCATTTTGCCATTGTATTGTCGACGCGGTCTTGTTCCTGACAACTCCGTTGCGTTCACACTCCCCTAGGACTTGCGGAGGATATAATCCTCCAACACACTTTCTTAAATGCTAATTCTTAATGGAAAATCGTCAACAAATGTTTCATTTCAAGGAAGACTTGGTCCATTTATAATAAAAATAGATCCCTAGGCCCAATCAACAGATCACGAGTCGAGATCACCAGAATCGTAGCAATAAGAACAGGTTAGGTACTGGACAATCAGTGGTCGGGGCCCATGCTCCATTGCTCAAATCCCACGTAAATTTTAGTACCTACCTACATTACATAGAGCAATCTAAGGCTAGATTTCCACTTGTCGATTTTAAATTGACAAACGACGTATTTTTAGGTCAATACATACTTATTTGTATTTATTTAAATCTACATAATGCGACTAGGCCACACTTCAACCACTCACCTCCACTTCCTTAAGAAGGAGCTTGCGCCAATCTGCTCTGACTGCAATACCCCTGTAAATCTACAACACCTACTTCAACACTGCATTCGGCTAAGACCATTCATAAATAATATGTTTGGAGAAGAATACATCATCGAAATACAGAGTTAAAGAGTTAAAGAATACTTAATAAAGACAGGAATAATAGTGTAGTTAAGGTAGAATTAAGAAAACAATGGAACAAGATTAGTTTTCATAGAGCGATTACAGCTAGTAGCTCGTTAAAAAAAATTGTTAGCTTGTAATTTATTAGATGTTTAATAAATATATAATAATAATAATAATAATAATAATAATAATTTTGTTTGAAGGTTTTTAAGTAGCCATTTCCTTTTACTTCATATCAATTAATTTTTTATTTCTTATAAATAAGTAAGGTCAATAAATACCAAAGATGGTGTAGTGCAATAACCCTTACAGAAATAAGGTTCGCGGGTCTCATTTCCCAAAAAAAAAGGAAATAAAACCCGCGGGCCTTATTTCTCTTTTGAAGTAGCAACAAAAGCCGTGGGTTTTAATGGCTTTTGCTTGTGGGTCTTAATTCCAATTATGTATGGAAATAAAACCCAATATTTATATTTTCAATATAGATATATTTTAGAAAAAAAAAAAAAAAAAAATCAAAACGATAGCATATTTTTAATTTATAAAATTATAGAAATCAAAAGTTTAGCATAGACTTTACTTGAATTTGTAACAATTTTCCTGCAATGTGAATATAATTTTTTTTGAATTGCTATCTTTCATCGCGCACACTTTTTGGAGGTATATCGTGGATACTCATCGTTTCGACGAATGCTTGGCTTTGATTCTAGTTTTCTTAGTGCTCGAAAACTAAATATCTGATTTTTTAATCGAATCTTTAGTTCTGGGCCATGCGATATAAGGCCTTATGTCATGGCACTGTTAGAACTAACATGAAAGCTAAGCATTCGTCGAAACGACGAGCATCCACGATATATTTCAAAAACGTATGATCTTACCTGCCAAATTTTTCAATTTACTTCTGCTCTACAAAAACTAAAGATTCGATTTGAAAAGCCTTAATTTTTTTTTTTGTGGTGGGGGCCTTATAGCCAGTTCAAAAAAGAAATAAGACCCACGGGTGTTATTTTCATTTTTTGCCTTTTTGTGGTGGGCTTTATACCCACTTCCAAAAAGAAATAAGGCCCGCGGGTGTTGTTTCCTTTTTTTTGTTGGAAATAAGACCCGCGGGCCTTATTTCCGTGGGAGTTATTGCACTGCATCACCAAAGATACAGCCTTGTTTTCTTAGCTCTGAAGTCCTTGGAATTGGAATTAATTGGTTTCAATTTAATGACTTATGGCATCATTCTTCAATGAATTTTTATGATGCGACAGCAGAAGAATATAATATACACTTATTCTTTCCGGTTTGGGATCAGTGTGCGATCATTGCACGAACGCGACAAACGTGTGAGGGAAAAGAATGAACTTGAAGGATTCAAAGCGAATAAGAAACTCTCGAAAAAAAAAACAAGAAGGTACGCTCGGAGTAGGCAAAAAGCATGTGTATTTGAAGTATCTACGCTTCATTTATGAATCAGTTTTAATTGGTCTTGGATAAGAAATGCCAAAGAAAAGGCTAACCTCTTCAGGAAACCTTTCAACCATTTCCTAGGCAAACTGCAGATGAAAACCCATTCCTGCAGCGCGGAACTGATCACCGGAATATATAGCATGTAACACTACAATAACTAAAATGTGAAATCAAAAGTAACAAACGCAAAAAAAAAAGCAACAGGAAAAATACTTAAGGAGCTCCGGATAAAGCTATACGCAAACTATTACATATAATTAATGCCGCACTCAGAGGCTAAAGTATGTTCCTATGCAATGGAAGGTGGCAGAAGTAATTATGATTCTGAAACCAGATAAGTCGCCAATGAAAAGAAATCGTACTGACCGATTTCGCTCCTACCTTTAATATCAAAGCTATTTGAAAATTTGCTCTTGAAAAGACTTAAACCAATAATAGAGGGAAGAAATCTTATTTCCTCCCACCAATTTGGGTTTAGAGAGAAAACACTTAACAAGTGCATAGAATTGCAAGTACAATAGAAAACCCACTTGAGAACAAATTAGTCTGTTCAGCCATATTTCTAGACGTAGCACAAACGTTTGATAAAGACAGGCATCGAGGACTAGAATTTAAACTTCAAAGAGATCTCCCCGAAGAGTTCCATGTGATCCTCAAATTTTACACCACAGATCGTTACTTTTAAGTGAGATTTGAAGATAAATACTTAAAGAACTTAAAGAAAATATCTGCAGGAGTTCCACAAGCAAGTGTCTTGGAACCAATCCTTTATCTCCTTTATACAAGACTCTTACCACAGCAGGAAGAAGCCTACCTGGCGACTTTTGCTGACGACACCGCAATCCTGGGCTCTCATCACGTAATTTCACCGACGATTGACGAGCACACGACAGCACGACACCCAAATAGCTATCGTTCTATCACGCTCGCCGAAACGATTGTACTTGACAGATTTTCTTGTTAAGTGACGTAAGTACTTAGTCGATCGGGCGATAATCGTTTGGACGAGAGAAGATTTTTTTGCCAACGTGAAGCATCGCTATCGTTAACGATATCGAAAACGATGACGACTGTCTTAGGTGATGAGGGCCCGAAAAAATTACAGAAGGCCATTAAATCCGTAAGTGATTGGATAAAAAAATGGAGAATAAAGCTTCATGAAACTAAATCCATATTAACTTCACTTACAGAAGAATAAATATTAAATATTGAAGGAGTTAATATCGATGGAAAAGAGGTTCCGTACGCAAATACTGCTAAATATTTGGGTATAAAACTTGACGCCAAGCTCAGATGGAAGGAACATGTCAAAAAGGAACAGGAGGAGCTAAATATTAGACTCAGCCAAATACACTGGTTAGTGGGAAGGAAATCCCAGCTATCAATTGATCGCAAATTGTTATCATACAAGCAAGTTTTAAACCTGTATGGGCATATGGGATACAGCTTTGGAGCTGTACCAAACAGACAAATCTACGAATGATACAAACATTCCAAAACAAAATATGTACTAAGAGTCATCGTAAATGCACCAAGAATTCCCTCTCAGTTGTTATAATAGGAGGTGTTTTTTCTGATTGGGATGCTTTCACACTCTATGAAATCCACGTCTTGGTAGCACCGTTGGGAATTAGGGTTGGAAGCAGAGGTGGTTTTAGTTAGGGTTAAAGTCCCACACTCTGGTTTTCGTTGCTTTGCACATTTCTTACAGGAAAAAAGTTTTTATTTAGACATCAAAAAATTTAATTAATTTTGATGCTTTAGATGCATTTATTATTTTTGAATATTTTTTTTTCCAAGGCGAATGGTTGAAGAAGAGTCCAACCTAGAATGCGTGGTAGCTACTGTTAAGCACGGCGGCGGATGCAGTATAATTATCTCGGGACAGCAGTGTGGGTGAAATGCGTGTATGACGGTCGGATGGACTTCTACAAGCACATAAATGTTTTAGACAATGTGCTACAATTTACAACTTTCCTTTTCTCATATTTTCGGGGACTTCAACGTGGAAAATTTCAAATTCCAACAAGACAATGCACCCTGCTACTAAAAACGAGGTGGTTGGAAGATAATAACATGCTCGGATGACCTGCGCACACTCGCACAGTCCCCGGATCTCAACCCAATAGATTATTTATGGGGTTTTCAGAAGCGTAGGATCCAGGAGCACATTAAAATAATCACTTGAAAATGTGTTACAGCTAGAGTGGATTGAAATTTCTTCGGCAGAGTGCCGCAAGCTAGTTATCTCTATGCCTAAGAGAGTCGCTGCAGTCACAAAGTGCAAAGGCGGTTACTCAATCAAATAGTATGTAATTGGGAAACCAATATACCGAAATGATTTATAGGGTGCCGTGCCCATATAGTAATACGAAACCATTATATGTTCGCTCTAACTCTAAAATGTCTGTCACGATAAAAACAATAAAAGTCAAGAACCGTTCTACGTACCTACGTACAAACTTGAAATTTGGCACATCTATAGTTTATACATGACGGTGCTCCACATATTTGATGCAACTTATCACTGAATAATAGGCGGTTTTTTTTTTTAAGCCTACCAGCTACCGTTTCTACTATATCTGTTAGCTACTTGGTGTTTTTTTTTTTTTTGTTAGGAATAAACGTTATTTCATAAACGGAATTTCATTTCATTTTAGTTTTCGCCTTTGAGTGCAGAGAGGAATGAGGATAGCAGTGGATCAGTCAGATTCGATGTTGTTATATACGTACAAGAACATACACATATACATGTGTATGTATTTATGTAGTTTCTTCTGTTTAATCCTTGTAGCGTTGAAATGGCTATTCAACTCCGCACTTGAACTCCTTGCTATACACCCTGGTTATTTTCAAAATAAATGTTGCTTCTGTTTAAAGGAGTGGGCTTCAGTTTTGATTTTATGAACATGCATGAAGTAAAAACAATTCTCTTTTTATGAAAAATAATTTTAATAACAATCACAAAAAAGATTTTTTTTTCCTGACAAATAACAACTTTATAACAATTCAATTACGGTAATTTTATTTTTGTATAATAACAATAAAAAGAAATGCGTTTTCTGATTTTTAGAATACAATAGAATATTCATGGAAACATATCTCTCTTTGAGTCTATTTGCTAGGAATGTAGTACATACTGGTAAGATAATTGCGTACCACATCTCCAACAAGAGTGCGGTCTGGTAAAGTCTGTGCAACTCCATAAATAGCCATTTTACCTTCGACGGGGTGGCCAGGATCCTTCATAATTTCCTGAACGCATGCAGTTACATCAGCTATAAATTTGCCAGCGATACCTTCCTTAGTATGCATATCAGTAACACAAATGTGAATGCTAGAAAAATACATGAAGCAAATGCCCGAATCAGAATATAATTTACATTACCCAGAAGGAAATTGAAGAGAATTGAGATTCCATCCCAACTTGCATAGTGGATCCGAAAGACGGAAGATGTCAAAAACTTCTGAACCGATGGCAATAACAGATGTTGCTGGCTTTCCAAAGATAAAGATTCCGTTGATCTTTCGTAAGCTATATAAAGTATGCATTTTACTATTGAAAATTAAAATATGCAGCACTCATACCCTTCTTCAATCATACGCGATGTGTCTATAATACGTTTGGTAGCCTCAAGGTATCCCTCTTCGCCGAAACTCATCATTGTGGCCCAACAAGCAGCGATAATTCCACCAGCTCTTGATCCATTCACAGTTGGCGACCCGTAAACACCACCTGGCCAATCGGTACTTACAGTAAACTGATGATTACGGTATTTTTCGTCAGAGTAAAGTATAACCGAGGACCCTTTCGGTGCAAACCCGTATTTGTGCGTATCAGCTGAAATACTTGTTACTCCTTTCACACTGAAGTCAAATGGTTTCACGTAGTAGCCGGCTCGCTTAATAAAGCCAATGACAAAACTTCCAAGACATGCATCGACATGCACTGGAATGTTGTATTTAAGTCCAAGTTTCGCAATTTCTTCAATATCATCAATGGTTCCGTAAGGGAAATTAGGTGATGAGCCTACTAACTAGAAAGCGTAAAAAATAGAATGTTGGAATGAACTGACCTTCGAATCCATCAACTTATAAAAAAAAAAAATAGACATAGAGTATCTTTTCGATGGAACCTTTGAGGGTATTTAATGTATTTTCAGAATCGCGTAAAGGACCATTCTACAATAATCTGTTTCAAATAGGTTATGTAAAAAGGAACTATGATTGTCAGAACTATCGGTCTGTTTGTCGCTGCCGATTATTCCTAAAATTATATGTATAAGCTAATTGTTTTCATTTACCCAGTCGAGTGGAGGCATGTAAAATTGCACCCATTAAAGATCCCATAACATAATTGTGTTAAATTTTCATTAACGTAGTTTTTAGAATAGTATTAGAAAAAAATGTTATAAAGAATGTTCATTCGATTTTACAGAAAATCTCCTAAAACTTCTAGAAAGGTATTTCACTAGATAGTATTAATCAATGTGTTTTGAATTAAGTTCTTATCAAGAACTCCATTTACTTACCAAAATAGTATTACTATTGATTGCTTTTTTTAACGAACAATATCGGCTTCTGTAGTTTTTGGATTTATCTTAACATAGCGTACATAAATTCCCAAATACTGTCCGGCTTTTTCGAAAGCAGCATGAGCGCTAATAGGTACTACCATGTTTGGTCTCCTGATGCCCTTCACTTCACGAGCATAGTCTCTGTATGCTTTACATGCCATAATAATAGACTCTGTTCCACCGGTGGTCATCTAAAAATATTTATTTTGTTTTTAGAAAATAGAATGGTAAAAGTATGTGCCAAAATTACTGTTCCACAGGTTTTTTCGTCACCACTAAACAAAGTGCATGCCATTCGTACAACTTCAGCTTCCATTTTACAAATTCCTGGAAAAACGTCAGGGTGAAGCGGATTTGTGTATGACGCTTTACCATACACTTGCGTGATGAGTTCAATTAGTTCAGGATCATATCCATATACAGTACCGGATACACGACCGTCGCGCCAATCGTATTCTCCTTTGTTTAGATGGTCGTCAACTAGCTTTAATATTTGATCTTTGGAAAGGCCCTTCTCTGGCAATTTTGATGAATATAAAAGGCCGTCACAACGCTTCACCATTTCATGTTTAAAACTTTCTCGGGTGCTTCCAATTTCCTTTTCGATGCGAGCTTGAACCATTGGAAGCTTTTTAACGAGGTGAAAGAAGTACTTCTTGCTACGACTGTATACACCTGTAAATGAGAAAATAAATGCACACACATACACATGAAATTGCTTTTCTGAATCGAAAATAATAATGCAGTTTACCCCGATACGGGGTAGGAACAGAAATGACCTATGTATGCATATAGCTCAATTCAGGTAGAAAATTGGACATTGAAATATTTTTAACCTCTCAAATTGAGCACTCTGAAATCTGAAAATTGATTCAGATGGCAAACTGAAGGACTGATTAACTGTTGAAAGAGAGAACACTCAATAATTATTGGAATAATAGTTATATGTCTAGGTACATTATAATTATTCCTTATTTAAAAAAAGGTACATTTTTATATCGTAAAAACTACCAATGCACAATTCAATATGACATACATACAAGACCGTATCCAATATACTATAACATTATGAGCAGGGAACGGATTTTGTTGACTTTGCCTTAATTTGCCTTTTTTTCTCATATTGTTTTTTAATCCACCCTGCTCTTTTTTGCCTTTTTTTGTCTTTTTGGTGCTATTTTTCAACGTGACTGTGCACTTTTTTCCTAACTATACCATTTGCCTTACTCATACGTGTCCACACGTATACATATAAGAGCGTTTTTTTTTCTCTCGTGTGAACATGCATATAATTGCAGTTGTTTACACTAGCGCACTTAACCCGTTAAGTCCGAGATTAAATATTTTGTAAAAAATTAATTTTTTCAAATAAAATGAAAGTATTTGTGGTGTTTGAGATAAACTGTGCCTTTTTTTTATTTTTTATTATTTTATTTTGGGAGATATGTCCTGGTACAATATTGTAGCACTAGGTCAATACAAGAACATTCAATATAATATACACTTTTTTTTTAAATGCTGGTAAATTCTTTTAGTGACGATGAAATGGTGCAAAACAATTAATACAAAGCCCTATATTGCATTTGGTGCACTGAGTTTGAACTCTTTTGATGCAATTTTGACCTTGACAACGTCTTCTGGCCCCATTTGTTGCCAAGATTAAATGATCTATCCTATCATATCGCAACTCATCAGAAATTGTCATGTTAGAAGAGCTGAATTGAGAAGATCTCGGATGGCCAGCTCCTTTTGATGAAACACCGTAACGTACTAAATACGTCTGCACAATAAATCGCTTAAAATCTAATTGGCTTATCTTCGAACCTGAAGATCTTGCTAGTATCCAAGCATTATGAACAGACGCATCTAACATCCAAGTAAAAATAGGCCACCACCATTTTTTTCCACGAATTCCAACGCGGTAGTTAGAAATTCCTTGATCCATTTTGTCCACTCCACCCATAAATTTGTTGTACTGGGAAATTAAATATGGTTGATCGATTTGCACTCTTCTTTTTTCAGCTCTAGAGTAACGCTCAGTTTTCTGTATAGGCGTAACTCCAAATTTTGTTGAAGCTACGGACACAACCGAATTATCCATCCATCGAACTAAAATGATATTTTTATCTGCTGCACATTGGAAGTCATATGTTCCCCGGACTTTTTTCTTCATTTCAGCAGTAGAAATTAATTTGCATGCTTTTGGTATTCTATTTTCTCTAATCGTACCAGTACCACTGTAACCTTGGGAATTGAGATAAGCAAGTAAATTTATACCGGTGAATAAGTTGTCAAAATAAAGTTCTAACGGTAGACCTCTCCACTTTTCTTCAAGCTCATCTATCATTGACAACAGAGGCGCAGCAGCTTTTCCATTTGTCTTCTAACCTCTCCAACGTATTTATTCTGTCACCATTCCTAAGAACCGCTTCCCCACCAGCTGCTAACTGCGGCCTAGAAATATTGTCAAAGGCACCACCTTCATCTTCATCCCCTGAGTCTTCATCGGACAAAACGTGTTGCTCCGGGGGCTCAATATAGATTCGGTCAACGACAGCGTCAACCTCCTCTAAATATGACAGTATTTCGGCAACGTTTAAAATTCTAAAAAAAATAGTCGAGTGAAAAGCCTGGTGGTACAATTTTGTACCAGGAGTAGATTCTGTGCTATGCAAAGACCCCATTTGAAAAATTTAACAAAAACGTTGTTTGTTCGGATAGAATAATTTATTTCTAATGGCTTCTTGATAGTAAAATTGCTTTAGGCACAGAATTACCACTGCAAAGGAGAACGAAAAAATGTCTTACCTTTGATTAGCAGCCATTTTTTTGTATCAGGATTCGAATCTTACTACATCCACACATGAAACACATCTAACCAATTTTGAATTCAAACTAACCAATTCAGCAAACCTTTCTTTTTGCAAATACATCTAAAGAGTTAAAGAAATTACTGTTGCCATGGCTACATAATTTAAAAACCTACTTTGGTTTCAGTGGTACATTAATGTACCAGTAGGTTAAAACGGGTTAAAAAATTATACACATACACACCAATGCAACCCTAACTACATTTATTGTGGGTAGCCATGGCGTAGTGGTAGTCGTCGTCGCTTGTCATGCGAAAGGTTCACGGTTCGAATCCAGATATCTTCGAAGCATTTATTTCTCACGAAATAAAAATAAGTTGATCAGTTTCAGAAGTTAATATCGAAACCTACTGCGAAGGAATAACACTGGCAGTAGGATGTTGAATATGGCTGAAGAAATTGATCGCACAAACTATAATAAGAAACATCTGGAAAAAACTCCGGTGAATCATAAGCAAGCACAAAAATAATACACAACTCTCCAGTTATCCTGGACACCACCCATAGAGTTAGTTGAAATTGAAACCTATCACCTGAGTTTCCTACCACTATGTCGATCTGTCTGTCTCTCGTTCTCGTCCTTCATGTGCTCGCGCTGTGTGTAAACATTAAAAGGGTATTCATATCCCCTTTATTGTGTGTAGATTATAAAAAAAAAAATAAAAAAAAAAAAAAATTTGTATCAAAGTATACATGCGTTCCTTCTTGTACCGTACGTGCAATCTCAGGCATTCGCCACAATTTTATTTACAAACTTTTCATCTGACAAAAACCGTTAGACATCTGTGAAGTATTTTTTCGTAAGTGTAGAACTTTTAATCTAGCTTCATATTCCATGACATACTGGTCATACTGTGCTAGTCTATTGAATATTGCGTGTGCTAAAATGCGTGCTATTCCCAAAATATTTTGTTGCTTGTCACTGAAAGTGAAAATGCCTCAAGACTCGTGAAAAGATTCAAGCCAATTTGAAAATTGTGGTGAAATTGGAAAAAGATGTTTGGTCGACCCGAAAGAGCATCTTTTTAAGAGTTTACACATAACAGATGAGTCCTAGTAGGAGTATTTTAGTATGAACATTTGATCTCAGTGCAATGCGTAATATTAAGAATGGCTTGTTGTTAAAGACTTTGAAGGGGATCGAGGAGAAATTACAACAAGCTTAAGGGCCAATAGCTGAAGATGTCATCAAAAAATGGTAAGCTGTTTATCAGCATATGAAGGAAATGGCTCTGCAAACTCCGAATCGGACTCAAATATTAAAGGCAACGACGTGACATCTTGGCTCCACTAGTTTTTCCCATGTATATCCTTCAGTTTATTCAAGGCTTTCCTGAGAGATTATCGCAGGCGATAGTTACCAGAGAGCTTCAAAAATTGTTTGTTGTACAGTACAGTGCTATTACAATGTTAATAATAATGCATAAAAACCTTTACTATTAAATTAGCTTTTTAGCTTTCTTTGGTCAACGAAATCCGTTCCCTGGTTATGAGTTTTGACTTATGACTATGAGTGATTACTGCCTAGATAGCAATGCAGATTGCAGCAACCAGAAAGGTTTTAGTCTTATTTTTAATCATATGCTTAGTTTGTACAAAAATATGTATTATATATTCGAATGTGTTCTATAAGCCATTGATTAAAGAATTTAGAATTTTAATTCAAAATAAATCTCTTCATAGAAAGAAGATAAATGAAATCTTTTTCTTATACAAAATACCATCTCTCAAAGTTTAATTGTCTAAATTATTATTATAAAGAGGTAAAGTTTGTATGCAGGTGGTAATCTCAGGAACTATTAAACCGATTCCAAAAATTATTTCACTAATACAAAGCTACACTATTCCGGAGTGCTATATATTTTCAATTTGCATGGTTTTATTATGAGTACACGCTCTCAAAACAATATGAATTCTATGAATTCATTATGGCGACGAGGAGGAGGTTATTGCAGAATGATTAGAATTATAATAGGTAGAATAATTCATGATATTCTTAGTTAATCCTACCAATTTGGGTATATATGTACGTATTATCTATACATACATACTACAGAAATGTATTATAAGAAAATAATTTGTTTTGTCTTAAAAGTGGTAAGCTAGTCATGAATGTAATACATCCTACAGTCCTAAACATTCAAAATCCCTTTAGAATTTGACTGAGTTGACCCCTTTGGTCCTGGCGTCCATCTCAATGGACACACTTCACTAACTCATGCTATGTGACACAGTGTTAATAGAAACTAATTATTGTAAAAATTGAACTGTATTCGTGCATTTTCCAAGAACGTATTTTAAAACAAAACGCAATCGGTTTATATGTGTAAGTAAGAAAATATAATGTAGTTAAGTGTTAACCTTAGTCATGGACATACACCAAGTAAGTAAGTCTTTAGTTTTATTTTATTTCATTTTATGTTCTTTAGCATAACATGTGTTTGCTATACCGAGTTTCCGGCGTAGAAAATATATTTGTTATAGTGTTAATTTATACATAAGCGCAAATAATGTCCGTTTTGTAATAGAAATTGGCAATTAGAGCTGATCATCCACGGGAGTGGACATTCGATTTTAAAAAAATCTATAAGAGGAACGATGTTTTTTTTTTGGCAAATATTCTTCATTTAGATCCTAACTACACTGAAAAGTGTAGGAAATATTTTAATGATGCGTTAAATAAACTCACGTCTCAGGCTGCACGAAAAGACTATACTCGTTTTGAACAATATTTAATTGCACCGGTTACTTCATTCAACTCATCCATAAATTGACTCCTATTTGTAAAGGTTTACCAATTACAAACAATTAAAATTGTTTACTGCTTTCAAAACAAACATATATGTACTACATAGGTATACTCTTAAGGATTGAGTATAAAAATTAAAAGCATTTACTCCAAAATTGTCATTAAAGTATACATTTGGTGAGTAATGCCATAAAACTTAAATAAAAACTTAAAAATAGAGTTTTTGCATCTGTATTTAAAAAGAGTTTATTAGAATGCTTGAGAGATTCGCTAAACATTTAGCACCCTTATTCTCTGGCAATATAAAGGTAAAGTAATAACAATCAGTTCTTCAATAGGCTTCGAAAATTACCACATTCAATCAAAGACTGTGATCCGTTTGCAATAATATAATATAAGGCGGCGTTGAGCACACTGAATGGTTCTGGCGTCTGCGCCCAGGTCTATATGGTTGATGTCGCCGTCTATTAGCTCATATCGTGGCATGCGACTGTTCTCTCTAGGACACAGTTAGATGTAGATGCGATTGAAGTGTTCTAGGTACAGGTTTCTATTAATTCTATCTTGTTCCTCCTTTTCTCTTCACGAGAAAAAAGAAATGAACTAGTCTGATATAAAAAGTCTTAATCACCATCGCACATCGCACTAAATTTATAAATTTATTGCAGCAGTTTATTTCATTACATTCATTGGTACCTACATTTTTAGTGTAAGTAATAATTTACTAGCATTTTTGGACGAGAGCGTCATCAATTCATCGCACATGTGGATATGCAAAGTATATTTCGGACGTGACATCTATTAATGTAATTTTTTTTAAACTAGAATGCAACCATGAATCGTAGCTAGATGTTTTCCAATGCTAGTAATGCTTTGAATACCTACATTACATAGAGCAATCTAAGGCTAGATTTCCACTTGTCGATTTTAAATTGACAAACGACGTATTTTTAGGTCAATACATACTTATTTGTATTTATTTAAATCTACATAATGCGACTAGGCCACACTTCAACCACTCACCTCCACTTCCTTAAGAAGGAGCTTGCGCCAATCTGCTCTGACTGCAATACCCCTGTAAATCTACAACACCTACTTCAACACTGCATTCGGCTAAGACCATTCATAAATAATATGTTTGGAGAAGAATACATCATCGAAATACAGAGTTAAAGAGTTAAAGAATACTTAATAAAGACAGGAATAATAGTGTAGTTAAGGTAGAATTAAGAAAACAATGGAACAAGATTAGTTTTCATAGAGCGATTACAGCTAGTAGCTCGTTAAAAAAAATTGTTAGCTTGTAATTTATTAGATGTTTAATAAATATATAATAATAATAATAATAATAATAATAATAATTTTGTTTGAAGGTTTTTAAGTAGCCATTTCCTTTTACTTCATATCAATTAATTTTTTATTTCTTATAAATAAGTAAGGTCAATAAATACCAAAGATGGTGTAGTGCAATAACCCTTACAGAAATAAGGTTCGCGGGTCTCATTTCCCAAAAAAAAAGGAAATAAAACCCGCGGGCCTTATTTCTCTTTTGAAGTAGCAACAAAAGCCGTGGGTTTTAATGGCTTTTGCTTGTGGGTCTTAATTCCAATTATGTATGGAAATAAAACCCAATATTTATATTTTCAATATAGATATATTTTAGAAAAAAAAAAAAAAAAAAATCAAAACGATAGCATATTTTTAATTTATAAAATTATAGAAATCAAAAGTTTAGCATAGACTTTACTTGAATTTGTAACAATTTTCCTGCAATGTGAATATAATTTTTTTTGAATTGCTATCTTTCATCGCGCACACTTTTTGGAGGTATATCGTGGATACTCATCGTTTCGACGAATGCTTGGCTTTGATTCTAGTTTTCTTAGTGCTCGAAAACTAAATATCTGATTTTTTAATCGAATCTTTAGTTCTGGGCCATGCGATATAAGGCCTTATGTCATGGCACTGTTAGAACTAACATGAAAGCTAAGCATTCGTCGAAACGACGAGCATCCACGATATATTTCAAAAACGTATGATCTTACCTGCCAAATTTTTCAATTTACTTCTGCTCTACAAAAACTAAAGATTCGATTTGAAAAGCCTTAATTTTTTTTTTTGTGGTGGGGGCCTTATAGCCAGTTCAAAAAAGAAATAAGACCCACGGGTGTTATTTTCATTTTTTGCCTTTTTGTGGTGGGCTTTATACCCACTTCCAAAAAGAAATAAGGCCCGCGGGTGTTGTTTCCTTTTTTTTGTTGGAAATAAGACCCGCGGGCCTTATTTCCGTGGGAGTTATTGCACTGCATCACCAAAGATACAGCCTTGTTTTCTTAGCTCTGAAGTCCTTGGAATTGGAATTAATTGGTTTCAATTTAATGACTTATGGCATCATTCTTCAATGAATTTTTATGATGCGACAGCAGAAGAATATAATATACACTTATTCTTTCCGGTTTGGGATCAGTGTGCGATCATTGCACGAACGCGACAAACGTGTGAGGGAAAAGAATGAACTTGAAGGATTCAAAGCGAATAAGAAACTCTCGAAAAAAAAAACAAGAAGGTACGCTCGGAGTAGGCAAAAAGCATGTGTATTTGAAGTATCTACGCTTCATTTATGAATCAGTTTTAATTGGTCTTGGATAAGAAATGCCAAAGAAAAGGCTAACCTCTTCAGGAAACCTTTCAACCATTTCCTAGGCAAACTGCAGATGAAAACCCATTCCTGCAGCGCGGAACTGATCACCGGAATATATAGCATGTAACACTACAATAACTAAAATGTGAAATCAAAAGTAACAAACGCAAAAAAAAAAGCAACAGGAAAAATACTTAAGGAGCTCCGGATAAAGCTATACGCAAACTATTACATATAATTAATGCCGCACTCAGAGGCTAAAGTATGTTCCTATGCAATGGAAGGTGGCAGAAGTAATTATGATTCTGAAACCAGATAAGTCGCCAATGAAAAGAAATCGTACTGACCGATTTCGCTCCTACCTTTAATATCAAAGCTATTTGAAAATTTGCTCTTGAAAAGACTTAAACCAATAATAGAGGGAAGAAATCTTATTTCCTCCCACCAATTTGGGTTTAGAGAGAAAACACTTAACAAGTGCATAGAATTGCAAGTACAATAGAAAACCCACTTGAGAACAAATTAGTCTGTTCAGCCATATTTCTAGACGTAGCACAAACGTTTGATAAAGACAGGCATCGAGGACTAGAATTTAAACTTCAAAGAGATCTCCCCGAAGAGTTCCATGTGATCCTCAAATTTTACACCACAGATCGTTACTTTTAAGTGAGATTTGAAGATAAATACTTAAAGAACTTAAAGAAAATATCTGCAGGAGTTCCACAAGCAAGTGTCTTGGAACCAATCCTTTATCTCCTTTATACAAGACTCTTACCACAGCAGGAAGAAGCCTACCTGGCGACTTTTGCTGACGACACCGCAATCCTGGGCTCTCATCACGTAATTTCACCGACGATTGACGAGCACACGACAGCACGACACCCAAATAGCTATCGTTCTATCACGCTCGCCGAAACGATTGTACTTGACAGATTTTCTTGTTAAGTGACGTAAGTACTTAGTCGATCGGGCGATAATCGTTTGGACGAGAGAAGATTTTTTTGCCAACGTGAAGCATCGCTATCGTTAACGATATCGAAAACGATGACGACTGTCTTAGGTGATGAGGGCCCGAAAAAATTACAGAAGGCCATTAAATCCGTAAGTGATTGGATAAAAAAATGGAGAATAAAGCTTCATGAAACTAAATCCATATTAACTTCACTTACAGAAGAATAAATATTAAATATTGAAGGAGTTAATATCGATGGAAAAGAGGTTCCGTACGCAAATACTGCTAAATATTTGGGTATAAAACTTGACGCCAAGCTCAGATGGAAGGAACATGTCAAAAAGGAACAGGAGGAGCTAAATATTAGACTCAGCCAAATACACTGGTTAGTGGGAAGGAAATCCCAGCTATCAATTGATCGCAAATTGTTATCATACAAGCAAGTTTTAAACCTGTATGGGCATATGGGATACAGCTTTGGAGCTGTACCAAACAGACAAATCTACGAATGATACAAACATTCCAAAACAAAATATGTACTAAGAGTCATCGTAAATGCACCAAGAATTCCCTCTCAGTTGTTATAATAGGAGGTGTTTTTTCTGATTGGGATGCTTTCACACTCTATGAAATCCACGTCTTGGTAGCACCGTTGGGAATTAGGGTTGGAAGCAGAGGTGGTTTTAGTTAGGGTTAAAGTCCCACACTCTGGTTTTCGTTGCTTTGCACATTTCTTACAGGAAAAAAGTTTTTATTTAGACATCAAAAAATTTAATTAATTTTGATGCTTTAGATGCATTTATTATTTTTGAATATTTTTTTTTCCAAGGCGAATGGTTGAAGAAGAGTCCAACCTAGAATGCGTGGTAGCTACTGTTAAGCACGGCGGCGGATGCAGTATAATTATCTCGGGACAGCAGTGTGGGTGAAATGCGTGTATGACGGTCGGATGGACTTCTACAAGCACATAAATGTTTTAGACAATGTGCTACAATTTACAACTTTCCTTTTCTCATATTTTCGGGGACTTCAACGTGGAAAATTTCAAATTCCAACAAGACAATGCACCCTGCTACTAAAAACGAGGTGGTTGGAAGATAATAACATGCTCGGATGACCTGCGCACACTCGCACAGTCCCCGGATCTCAACCCAATAGATTATTTATGGGGTTTTCAGAAGCGTAGGATCCAGGAGCACATTAAAATAATCACTTGAAAATGTGTTACAGCTAGAGTGGATTGAAATTTCTTCGGCAGAGTGCCGCAAGCTAGTTATCTCTATGCCTAAGAGAGTCGCTGCAGTCACAAAGTGCAAAGGCGGTTACTCAATCAAATAGTATGTAATTGGGAAACCAATATACCGAAATGATTTATAGGGTGCCGTGCCCATATAGTAATACGAAACCATTATATGTTCGCTCTAACTCTAAAATGTCTGTCACGATAAAAACAATAAAAGTCAAGAACCGTTCTACGTACCTACGTACAAACTTGAAATTTGGCACATCTATAGTTTATACATGACGGTGCTCCACATATTTGATGCAACTTATCACTGAATAATAGGCGGTTTTTTTTTTTAAGCCTACCAGCTACCGTTTCTACTATATCTGTTAGCTACTTGGTGTTTTTTTTTTTTTTGTTAGGAATAAACGTTATTTCATAAACGGAATTTCATTTCATTTTAGTTTTCGCCTTTGAGTGCAGAGAGGAATGAGGATAGCAGTGGATCAGTCAGATTCGATGTTGTTATATACGTACAAGAACATACACATATACATGTGTATGTATTTATGTAGTTTCTTCTGTTTAATCCTTGTAGCGTTGAAATGGCTATTCAACTCCGCACTTGAACTCCTTGCTATACACCCTGGTTATTTTCAAAATAAATGTTGCTTCTGTTTAAAGGAGTGGGCTTCAGTTTTGATTTTATGAACATGCATGAAGTAAAAACAATTCTCTTTTTATGAAAAATAATTTTAATAACAATCACAAAAAAGATTTTTTTTTCCTGACAAATAACAACTTTATAACAATTCAATTACGGTAATTTTATTTTTGTATAATAACAATAAAAAGAAATGCGTTTTCTGATTTTTAGAATACAATAGAATATTCATGGAAACATATCTCTCTTTGAGTCTATTTGCTAGGAATGTAGTACATACTGGTAAGATAATTGCGTACCACATCTCCAACAAGAGTGCGGTCTGGTAAAGTCTGTGCAACTCCATAAATAGCCATTTTACCTTCGACGGGGTGGCCAGGATCCTTCATAATTTCCTGAACGCATGCAGTTACATCAGCTATAAATTTGCCAGCGATACCTTCCTTAGTATGCATATCAGTAACACAAATGTGAATGCTAGAAAAATACATGAAGCAAATGCCCGAATCAGAATATAATTTACATTACCCAGAAGGAAATTGAAGAGAATTGAGATTCCATCCCAACTTGCATAGTGGATCCGAAAGACGGAAGATGTCAAAAACTTCTGAACCGATGGCAATAACAGATGTTGCTGGCTTTCCAAAGATAAAGATTCCGTTGATCTTTCGTAAGCTATATAAAGTATGCATTTTACTATTGAAAATTAAAATATGCAGCACTCTTACCCTTCTTCAATCATACGCGATGTGTCTATAATACGTTTGGTAGCCTCAAGGTATCCCTCTTCGCCGAAACTCATCATTGTGGCCCAACAAGCAGCGATAATTCCACCAGCTCTTGATCCATTCACAGTTGGCGACCCGTAAACACCACCTGGCCAATCGGTACTTACAGTAAACTGATGATTACGGTATTTTTCGTCAGAGTAAAGTATAACCGAGGACCCTTTCGGTGCAAACCCGTATTTGTGCGTATCAGCTGAAATACTTGTTACTCCTTTCACACTGAAGTCAAATGGTTTCACGTAGTAGCCGGCTCGCTTAATAAAGCCAATGACAAAACTTCCAAGACATGCATCGACATGCACTGGAATGTTGTATTTAAGTCCAAGTTTCGCAATTTCTTCAATATCATCAATGGTTCCGTAAGGGAAATTAGGTGATGAGCCTACTAACTAGAAAGTGTAAAAAATAGAATGTTGGAATGAACTGACCTTCGAATCCATCAACTTATAAAAAAAAAAAATAGACATAGAGTATCTTTTCGATGGAACCTTTGAGGGTATTTAATGTATTTTCAGAATCGCGTAAAGGACCATTCTACAATAATCTGTTTCAAATAGGTTATGTAAAAAGGAACTATGATTGTCAGAACTATCGGTCTGTTTGTCGCTGCCGATTATTCCTAAAATTATATGTATAAGCTAATTGTTTTCATTTACCCAGTCGAGTGGAGGCATGTAAAATTGCACCCATTAAAGATCCCATAACATAATTGTGTTAAATTTTCATTAACGTAGTTTTTAGAATAGTATTAGAAAAAAATGTTATAAAGAATGTTCATTCGATTTTACAGAAAATCTCCTAAAACTTCTAGAAAGGTATTTCACTAGATAGTATTAATCAATGTGTTTTGAATTAAGTTCTTATCAAGAACTCCATTTACTTACCAAAATAGTATTACTATTGATTGCTTTTTTTAACGCAACAATATCGGCTTCTGTAGTTTTTGGATTTATCTTAACATAGCGTACATAAATTCCCAAATACTGTCCGGCTTTTTCGAAAGCAGCATGAGCGCTAATAGGTACTACCATGTTTGGTCTCCTGATGCCCTTCACTTCACGAGCATAGTCTCTGTATGCTTTACATGCCATAATAATAGACTCTGTTCCACCGGTGGTCATCTAAAAATATTTATTTTGTTTTTAGAAAATAGAATGGTAAAAGTATGTGCCAAAATTACTGTTCCACAGGTTTTTTCGTCACCACTAAACAAAGTGCATGCCATTCGTACAACTTCAGCTTCCATTTTACAAATTCCTGGAAAAACGTCAGGGTGAAGCGGATTTGTGTATGACGCTTTACCATACACTTGCGTGATGAGTTCAATTAGTTCAGGATCATATCCATATACAGTACCGGATACACGACCGTCGCGCCAATCGTATTCTCCTTTGTTTAGATGGTCGTCAACTAGCTTTAATATTTGATCTTTGGAAAGGCCCTTCTCTGGCAATTTTGATGAATATAAAAGGCCGTCACAACGCTTCACCATTTCATGTTTAAAACTTTCTCGGGTGCTTCCAATTTCCTTTTCGATGCGAGCTTGAACCATTGGAAGCTTTTTAACGAGGTGAAAGAAGTACTTCTTGCTACGACTGTATACACCTGTAAATGAGAAAATAAATGCACACACATACACATGAAATTGCTTTTCTGAATCGAAAATAATAATGCAGTTTACCCCGATACGGGGTAGGAACAGAAATGACCTATGTATGCATATAGCTCAATTCAGGTAGAAAATTGGACATTGAAATATTTTTAACCTCTCAAATTGAGCACTCTGAAATCTGATAGATAGAGTTGAAAGAGAGAACACTCAATAATTATTGGAATAATAGTTATATGTCTAGGTACATTATAATTATTCCTTATTTAAAAAAAGGTACATTTTTATATCGTAAAAACTACCAATGCACAATTCAATATGACATACATACAAGACCGTATCCAATATACTATAACATTATGAGCAGGGAACGGATTTTGTTGACTTTGCCTTAATTTGCCTTTTTTTCTCATATTGTTTTTTAATCCACCCTGCTCTTTTTTGCCTTTTTTTGTCTTTTTGGTGCTATTTTTCAACGTGACTGTGCACTTTTTTCCTAACTATACCATTTGCCTTACTCATACGTGTCCACACGTATACATATAAGAGCGTTTTTTTTTCTCTCGTGTGAACATGCACATAATTGCAGTTGTTTACACTAGCGCACTTAACCCGTTAAGTCCGAGATTAAATATTTTGTAAAAAATTAATTTTTTCAAATAAAATGAAAGTATTTGTGGTGTTTGAGATAAACTGTGCCTTTTTTTTATTTTTTATTATTTTATTTTGGGAGATATGTCCTGGTACAATATTGTAGCACTAGGTCAATACAAGAACATTCAATATAATATACACTTTTTTTTTAAATGCTGGTAAATTCTTTTAGTGACGATGAAATGGTGCAAAACAATTAATACAAAGCCCTATATTGCATTTGGTGCACTGAGTTTGAACTCTTTTGATGCAATTTTGACCTTGACAACGTCTTCTGGCCCCATTTGTTGCCAAGATTAAATGATCTATCCTATCATATCGCAACTCATCAGAAATTGTCATGTTAGAAGAGCTGAATTGAGAAGATCTCGGATGGCCAGCTCCTTTTGATGAAACACCGTAACGTACTAAATACGTCTGCACAATAAATCGCTTAAAATCTAATTGGCTTATCTTCGAACCTGAAGATCTTGCTAGTATCCAAGCATTATGAACAGACGCATCTAACATCCAAGTAAAAATAGGCCACCACCATTTTTTTCCACGAATTCCAACGCGGTAGTTAGAAATTCCTTGATCCATTTTGTCCACTCCACCCATAAATTTGTTGTACTGGGAAATTAAATATGGTTGATCGATTTGCACTCTTCTTTTTTCAGCTCTAGAGTAACGCTCAGTTTTCTGTATAGGCGTAACTCCAAATTTTGTTGAAGCTACGGACACAACCGAATTATCCATCCATCGAACTAAAATGATATTTTTATCTGCTGCACATTGGAAGTCATATGTTCCCCGGACTTTTTTCTTCATTTCAGCAGTAGAAATTAATTTGCATGCTTTTGGTATTCTATTTTCTCTAATCGTACCAGTACCACTGTAACCTTGGGAATTGAGATAAGCAAGTAAATTTATACCGGTGAATAAGTTGTCAAAATAAAGTTCTAACGGTAGACCTCTCCACTTTTCTTCAAGCTCATCTATCATTGACAACAGAGGCGCAGCAGCTTTTCCATTTGTCTTCTAACCTCTCCAACGTATTTATTCTGTCACCATTCCTAAGAACCGCTTCCCCACCAGCTGCTAACTGCGGCCTAGAAATATTGTCAAAGGCACCACCTTCATCTTCATCCCCTGAGTCTTCATCGGACAAAACGTGTTGCTCCGGGGGCTCAATATAGATTCGGTCAACGACAGCGTCAACCTCCTCTAAATATGACAGTATTTCGGCAACGTTTAAAATTCTAAAAAAAATAGTCGAGTGAAAAGCCTGGTGGTACAATTTTGTACCAGGAGTAGATTCTGTGCTATGCAAAGACCCCATTTGAAAAATTTAACAAAAACGTTGTTTGTTCGGATAGAATAATTTATTTCTAATGGCTTCTTGATAGTAAAATTGCTTTAGGCACAGAATTACCACTGCAAAGGAGAACGAAAAAATGTCTTACCTTTGATTAGCAGCCATTTTTTTGTATCAGGATTCGAATCTTACTACATCCACACATGAAACACATCTAACCAATTTTGAATTCAAACTAACCAATTCAGCAAACCTTTCTTTTTGCAAATACATCTAAAGAGTTAAAGAAATTACTGTTGCCATGGCTACATAATTTAAAAACCTACTTTGGTTTCAGTGGTACATTAATGTACCAGTAGGTTAAAACGGGTTAAAAAATTATACACATACACACCAATGCAACCCTAACTACATTTATTGTGGGTAGCCATGGCGTAGTGGTAGTCGTCGTCGCTTGTCATGCGAAAGGTTCACGGTTCGAATCCAGATATCTTCGAAGCATTTATTTCTCACGAAATAAAAATAAGTTGATCAGTTTCAGAAGTTAATATCGAAACCTACTGCGAAGGAATAACACTGGCAGTAGGATGTTGAATATGGCTGAAGAAATTGATCGCACAAACTATAATAAGAAACATCTGGAAAAAACTCCGGTGAATCATAAGCAAGCACAAAAATAATACACAACTCTCCAGTTATCCTGGACACCACCCATAGAGTTAGTTGAAATTGAAACCTATCACCTGAGTTTCCTACCACTATGTCGATCTGTCTGTCTCTCGTTCTCGTCCTTCATGTGCTCGCGCTGTGTGTAAACATTAAAAGGGTATTCATATCCCCTTTATTGTGTGTAGATTATAAAAAAAAAAATAAAAAAAAAAAAAAATTTGTATCAAAGTATACATGCGTTCCTTCTTGTACCGTACGTGCAATCTCAGGCATTCGCCACAATTTTATTTACAAACTTTTCATCTGACAAAAACCGTTAGACATCTGTGAAGTATTTTTTCGTAAGTGTAGAACTTTTAATCTAGCTTCATATTCCATGACATACTGGTCATACTGTGCTAGTCTATTGAATATTGCGTGTGCTAAAATGCGTGCTATTCCCAAAATATTTTGTTGCTTGTCACTGAAAGTGAAAATGCCTCAAGACTCGTGAAAAGATTCAAGCCAATTTGAAAATTGTGGTGAAATTGGAAAAAGATGTTTGGTCGACCCGAAAGAGCATCTTTTTAAGAGTTTACACATAACAGATGAGTCCTAGTAGGAGTATTTTAGTATGAACATTTGATCTCAGTGCAATGCGTAATATTAAGAATGGCTTGTTGTTAAAGACTTTGAAGGGGATCGAGGAGAAATTACAACAAGCTTAAGGGCCAATAGCTGAAGATGTCATCAAAAAATGGTAAGCTGTTTATCAGCATATGAAGGAAATGGCTCTGCAAACTCCGAATCGGACTCAAATATTAAAGGCAACGACGTGACATCTTGGCTCCACTAGTTTTTCCCATGTATATCCTTCAGTTTATTCAAGGCTTTCCTGAGAGATTATCGCAGGCGATAGTTACCAGAGAGCTTCAAAAATTGTTTGTTGTACAGTACAGTGCTATTACAATGTTAATAATAATGCATAAAAACCTTTACTATTAAATTAGCTTTTTAGCTTTCTTTGGTCAACGAAATCCGTTCCCTGGTTATGAGTTTTGACTTATGACTATGAGTGATTACTGCCTAGATAGCAATGCAGATTGCAGCAACCAGAAAGGTTTTAGTCTTATTTTTAATCATATGCTTAGTTTGTACAAAAATATGTATTATATATTCGAATGTGTTCTATAAGCCATTGATTAAAGAATTTAGAATTTTAATTCAAAATAAATCTCTTCATAGAAAGAAGATAAATGAAATCTTTTTCTTATACAAAATACCATCTCTCAAAGTTTAATTGTCTAAATTATTATTATAAAGAGGTAAAGTTTGTATGCAGGTGGTAATCTCAGGAACTATTAAACCGATTCCAAAAATTATTTCACTAATACAAAGCTACACTATTCCGGAGTGCTATATATTTTCAATTTGCATGGTTTTATTATGAGTACACGCTCTCAAAACAATATGAATTCTATGAATTCATTATGGCGACGAGGAGGAGGTTATTGCAGAATGATTAGAATTATAATAGGTAGAATAATTCATGATATTCTTAGTTAATCCTACCAATTTGGGTATATATGTACGTATTATCTATACATACATACTACAGAAATGTATTATAAGAAAATAATTTGTTTTGTCTTAAAAGTGGTAAGCTAGTCATGAATGTAATACATCCTACAGTCCTAAACATTCAAAATCCCTTTAGAATTTGACTGAGTTGACCCCTTTGGTCCTGGCGTCCATCTCAATGGACACACTTCACTAACTCATGCTATGTGACACAGTGTTAATAGAAACTAATTATTGTAAAAATTGAACTGTATTCGTGCATTTTCCAAGAACGTATTTTAAAACAAAACGCAATCGGTTTATATGTGTAAGTAAGAAAATATAATGTAGTTAAGTGTTAACCTTAGTCATGGACATACACCAAGTAAGTAAGTCTTTAGTTTTATTTTATTTCATTTTATGTTCTTTAGCATAACATGTGTTTGCTATACCGAGTTTCCGGCGTAGAAAATATATTTGTTATAGTGTTAATTTATACATAAGCGCAAATAATGTCCGTTTTGTAATAGAAATTGGCAATTAGAGCTGATCATCCACGGGAGTGGACATTCGATTTTAAAAAAATCTATAAGAGGAACGATGTTTTTTTTTTGGCAAATATTCTTCATTTAGATCCTAACTACACTGAAAAGTGTAGGAAATATTTTAATGATGCGTTAAATAAACTCACGTCTCAGGCTGCACGAAAAGACTATACTCGTTTTGAACAATATTTAATTGCACCGGTTACTTCATTCAACTCATCCATAAATTGACTCCTATTTGTAAAGGTTTACCAATTACAAACAATTAAAATTGTTTACTGCTTTCAAAACAAACATATATGTACTACATAGGTATACTCTTAAGGATTGAGTATAAAAATTAAAAGCATTTACTCCAAAATTGTCATTAAAGTATACATTTGGTGAGTAATGCCATAAAACTTAAATAAAAACTTAAAAATAGAGTTTTTGCATCTGTATTTAAAAAGAGTTTATTAGAATGCTTGAGAGATTCGCTAAACATTTAGCACCCTTATTCTCTGGCAATATAAAGGTAAAGTAATAACAATCAGTTCTTCAATAGGCTTCGAAAATTACCACATTCAATCAAAGACTGTGATCCGTTTGCAATAATATAATATAAGGCGGCGTTGAGCACACTGAATGGTTCTGGCGTCTGCGCCCAGGTCTATATGGTTGATGTCGCCGTCTATTAGCTCATATCGTGGCATGCGACTGTTCTCTCTAGGACACAGTTAGATGTAGATGCGATTGAAGTGTTCTAGGTACAGGTTTCTATTAATTCTATCTTGTTCCTCCTTTTCTCTTCACGAGAAAAAAGAAATGAACTAGTCTGATATAAAAAGTCTTAATCACCATCGCACATCGCACTAAATTTATAAATTTATTGCAGCAGTTTATTTCATTACATTCATTGGTACCTACATTTTTAGTGTAAGTAATAATTTACTAGCATTTTTGGACGAGAGCGTCATCAATTCATCGCACATGTGGATATGCAAAGTATATTTCGGACGTGACATCTATTAATGTAATTTTTTTTAAACTAGAATGCAACCATGAATCGTAGCTAGATGTTTTCCAATGCTAGTAATGCTTTGAATACCTACATTACATAGAGCAATCTAAGGCTAGATTTCCACTTGTCGATTTTAAATTGACAAACGACGTATTTTTAGGTCAATACATACTTATTTGTATTTATTTAAATCTACATAATGCGACTAGGCCACACTTCAACCACTCACCTCCACTTCCTTAAGAAGGAGCTTGCGCCAATCTGCTCTGACTGCAATACCCCTGTAAATCTACAACACCTACTTCAACACTGCATTCGGCTAAGACCATTCATAAATAATATGTTTGGAGAAGAATACATCATCGAAATACAGAGTTAAAGAGTTAAAGAATACTTAATAAAGACAGGAATAATAGTGTAGTTAAGGTAGAATTAAGAAAACAATGGAACAAGATTAGTTTTCATAGAGCGATTACAGCTAGTAGCTCGTTAAAAAAAATTGTTAGCTTGTAATTTATTAGATGTTTAATAAATATATAATAATAATAATAATAATAATAATAATAATTTTGTTTGAAGGTTTTTAAGTAGCCATTTCCTTTTACTTCATATCAATTAATTTTTTATTTCTTATAAATAAGTAAGGTCAATAAATACCAAAGATGGTGTAGTGCAATAACCCTTACAGAAATAAGGTTCGCGGGTCTCATTTCCCAAAAAAAAAGGAAATAAAACCCGCGGGCCTTATTTCTCTTTTGAAGTAGCAACAAAAGCCGTGGGTTTTAATGGCTTTTGCTTGTGGGTCTTAATTCCAATTATGTATGGAAATAAAACCCAATATTTATATTTTCAATATAGATATATTTTAGAAAAAAAAAAAAAAAAAAATCAAAACGATAGCATATTTTTAATTTATAAAATTATAGAAATCAAAAGTTTAGCATAGACTTTACTTGAATTTGTAACAATTTTCCTGCAATGTGAATATAATTTTTTTTGAATTGCTATCTTTCATCGCGCACACTTTTTGGAGGTATATCGTGGATACTCATCGTTTCGACGAATGCTTGGCTTTGATTCTAGTTTTCTTAGTGCTCGAAAACTAAATATCTGATTTTTTAATCGAATCTTTAGTTCTGGGCCATGCGATATAAGGCCTTATGTCATGGCACTGTTAGAACTAACATGAAAGCTAAGCATTCGTCGAAACGACGAGCATCCACGATATATTTCAAAAACGTATGATCTTACCTGCCAAATTTTTCAATTTACTTCTGCTCTACAAAAACTAAAGATTCGATTTGAAAAGCCTTAATTTTTTTTTTTGTGGTGGGGGCCTTATAGCCAGTTCAAAAAAGAAATAAGACCCACGGGTGTTATTTTCATTTTTTGCCTTTTTGTGGTGGGCTTTATACCCACTTCCAAAAAGAAATAAGGCCCGCGGGTGTTGTTTCCTTTTTTTTGTTGGAAATAAGACCCGCGGGCCTTATTTCCGTGGGAGTTATTGCACTGCATCACCAAAGATACAGCCTTGTTTTCTTAGCTCTGAAGTCCTTGGAATTGGAATTAATTGGTTTCAATTTAATGACTTATGGCATCATTCTTCAATGAATTTTTATGATGCGACAGCAGAAGAATATAATATACACTTATTCTTTCCGGTTTGGGATCAGTGTGCGATCATTGCACGAACGCGACAAACGTGTGAGGGAAAAGAATGAACTTGAAGGATTCAAAGCGAATAAGAAACTCTCGAAAAAAAAAACAAGAAGGTACGCTCGGAGTAGGCAAAAAGCATGTGTATTTGAAGTATCTACGCTTCATTTATGAATCAGTTTTAATTGGTCTTGGATAAGAAATGCCAAAGAAAAGGCTAACCTCTTCAGGAAACCTTTCAACCATTTCCTAGGCAAACTGCAGATGAAAACCCATTCCTGCAGCGCGGAACTGATCACCGGAATATATAGCATGTAACACTACAATAACTAAAATGTGAAATCAAAAGTAACAAACGCAAAAAAAAAAGCAACAGGAAAAATACTTAAGGAGCTCCGGATAAAGCTATACGCAAACTATTACATATAATTAATGCCGCACTCAGAGGCTAAAGTATGTTCCTATGCAATGGAAGGTGGCAGAAGTAATTATGATTCTGAAACCAGATAAGTCGCCAATGAAAAGAAATCGTACTGACCGATTTCGCTCCTACCTTTAATATCAAAGCTATTTGAAAATTTGCTCTTGAAAAGACTTAAACCAATAATAGAGGGAAGAAATCTTATTTCCTCCCACCAATTTGGGTTTAGAGAGAAAACACTTAACAAGTGCATAGAATTGCAAGTACAATAGAAAACCCACTTGAGAACAAATTAGTCTGTTCAGCCATATTTCTAGACGTAGCACAAACGTTTGATAAAGACAGGCATCGAGGACTAGAATTTAAACTTCAAAGAGATCTCCCCGAAGAGTTCCATGTGATCCTCAAATTTTACACCACAGATCGTTACTTTTAAGTGAGATTTGAAGATAAATACTTAAAGAACTTAAAGAAAATATCTGCAGGAGTTCCACAAGCAAGTGTCTTGGAACCAATCCTTTATCTCCTTTATACAAGACTCTTACCACAGCAGGAAGAAGCCTACCTGGCGACTTTTGCTGACGACACCGCAATCCTGGGCTCTCATCACGTAATTTCACCGACGATTGACGAGCACACGACAGCACGACACCCAAATAGCTATCGTTCTATCACGCTCGCCGAAACGATTGTACTTGACAGATTTTCTTGTTAAGTGACGTAAGTACTTAGTCGATCGGGCGATAATCGTTTGGACGAGAGAAGATTTTTTTGCCAACGTGAAGCATCGCTATCGTTAACGATATCGAAAACGATGACGACTGTCTTAGGTGATGAGGGCCCGAAAAAATTACAGAAGGCCATTAAATCCGTAAGTGATTGGATAAAAAAATGGAGAATAAAGCTTCATGAAACTAAATCCATATTAACTTCACTTACAGAAGAATAAATATTAAATATTGAAGGAGTTAATATCGATGGAAAAGAGGTTCCGTACGCAAATACTGCTAAATATTTGGGTATAAAACTTGACGCCAAGCTCAGATGGAAGGAACATGTCAAAAAGGAACAGGAGGAGCTAAATATTAGACTCAGCCAAATACACTGGTTAGTGGGAAGGAAATCCCAGCTATCAATTGATCGCAAATTGTTATCATACAAGCAAGTTTTAAACCTGTATGGGCATATGGGATACAGCTTTGGAGCTGTACCAAACAGACAAATCTACGAATGATACAAACATTCCAAAACAAAATATGTACTAAGAGTCATCGTAAATGCACCAAGAATTCCCTCTCAGTTGTTATAATAGGAGGTGTTTTTTCTGATTGGGATGCTTTCACACTCTATGAAATCCACGTCTTGGTAGCACCGTTGGGAATTAGGGTTGGAAGCAGAGGTGGTTTTAGTTAGGGTTAAAGTCCCACACTCTGGTTTTCGTTGCTTTGCACATTTCTTACAGGAAAAAAGTTTTTATTTAGACATCAAAAAATTTAATTAATTTTGATGCTTTAGATGCATTTATTATTTTTGAATATTTTTTTTTCCAAGGCGAATGGTTGAAGAAGAGTCCAACCTAGAATGCGTGGTAGCTACTGTTAAGCACGGCGGCGGATGCAGTATAATTATCTCGGGACAGCAGTGTGGGTGAAATGCGTGTATGACGGTCGGATGGACTTCTACAAGCACATAAATGTTTTAGACAATGTGCTACAATTTACAACTTTCCTTTTCTCATATTTTCGGGGACTTCAACGTGGAAAATTTCAAATTCCAACAAGACAATGCACCCTGCTACTAAAAACGAGGTGGTTGGAAGATAATAACATGCTCGGATGACCTGCGCACACTCGCACAGTCCCCGGATCTCAACCCAATAGATTATTTATGGGGTTTTCAGAAGCGTAGGATCCAGGAGCACATTAAAATAATCACTTGAAAATGTGTTACAGCTAGAGTGGATTGAAATTTCTTCGGCAGAGTGCCGCAAGCTAGTTATCTCTATGCCTAAGAGAGTCGCTGCAGTCACAAAGTGCAAAGGCGGTTACTCAATCAAATAGTATGTAATTGGGAAACCAATATACCGAAATGATTTATAGGGTGCCGTGCCCATATAGTAATACGAAACCATTATATGTTCGCTCTAACTCTAAAATGTCTGTCACGATAAAAACAATAAAAGTCAAGAACCGTTCTACGTACCTACGTACAAACTTGAAATTTGGCACATCTATAGTTTATACATGACGGTGCTCCACATATTTGATGCAACTTATCACTGAATAATAGGCGGTTTTTTTTTTTAAGCCTACCAGCTACCGTTTCTACTATATCTGTTAGCTACTTGGTGTTTTTTTTTTTTTTGTTAGGAATAAACGTTATTTCATAAACGGAATTTCATTTCATTTTAGTTTTCGCCTTTGAGTGCAGAGAGGAATGAGGATAGCAGTGGATCAGTCAGATTCGATGTTGTTATATACGTACAAGAACATACACATATACATGTGTATGTATTTATGTAGTTTCTTCTGTTTAATCCTTGTAGCGTTGAAATGGCTATTCAACTCCGCACTTGAACTCCTTGCTATACACCCTGGTTATTTTCAAAATAAATGTTGCTTCTGTTTAAAGGAGTGGGCTTCAGTTTTGATTTTATGAACATGCATGAAGTAAAAACAATTCTCTTTTTATGAAAAATAATTTTAATAACAATCACAAAAAAGATTTTTTTTTCCTGACAAATAACAACTTTATAACAATTCAATTACGGTAATTTTATTTTTGTATAATAACAATAAAAAGAAATGCGTTTTCTGATTTTTAGAATACAATAGAATATTCATGGAAACATATCTCTCTTTGAGTCTATTTGCTAGGAATGTAGTACATACTGGTAAGATAATTGCGTACCACATCTCCAACAAGAGTGCGGTCTGGTAAAGTCTGTGCAACTCCATAAATAGCCATTTTACCTTCGACGGGGTGGCCAGGATCCTTCATAATTTCCTGAACGCATGCAGTTACATCAGCTATAAATTTGCCAGCGATACCTTCCTTAGTATGCATATCAGTAACACAAATGTGAATGCTAGAAAAATACATGAAGCAAATGCCCGAATCAGAATATAATTTACATTACCCAGAAGGAAATTGAAGAGAATTGAGATTCCATCCCAACTTGCATAGTGGATCCGAAAGACGGAAGATGTCAAAAACTTCTGAACCGATGGCAATAACAGATGTTGCTGGCTTTCCAAAGATAAAGATTCCGTTGATCTTTCGTAAGCTATATAAAGTATGCATTTTACTATTGAAAATTAAAATATGCAGCACTCTTACCCTTCTTCAATCATACGCGATGTGTCTATAATACGTTTGGTAGCCTCAAGGTATCCCTCTTCGCCGAAACTCATCATTGTGGCCCAACAAGCAGCGATAATTCCACCAGCTCTTGATCCATTCACAGTTGGCGACCCGTAAACACCACCTGGCCAATCGGTACTTACAGTAAACTGATGATTACGGTATTTTTCGTCAGAGTAAAGTATAACCGAGGACCCTTTCGGTGCAAACCCGTATTTGTGCGTATCAGCTGAAATACTTGTTACTCCTTTCACACTGAAGTCAAATGGTTTCACGTAGTAGCCGGCTCGCTTAATAAAGCCAATGACAAAACTTCCAAGACATGCATCGACATGCACTGGAATGTTGTATTTAAGTCCAAGTTTCGCAATTTCTTCAATATCATCAATGGTTCCGTAAGGGAAATTAGGTGATGAGCCTACTAACTAGAAAGTGTAAAAAATAGAATGTTGGAATGAACTGACCTTCGAATCCATCAACTTATAAAAAAAAAAAATAGACATAGAGTATCTTTTCGATGGAACCTTTGAGGGTATTTAATGTATTTTCAGAATCGCGTAAAGGACCATTCTACAATAATCTGTTTCAAATAGGTTATGTAAAAAGGAACTATGATTGTCAGAACTATCGGTCTGTTTGTCGCTGCCGATTATTCCTAAAATTATATGTATAAGCTAATTGTTTTCATTTACCCAGTCGAGTGGAGGCATGTAAAATTGCACCCATTAAAGATCCCATAACATAATTGTGTTAAATTTTCATTAACGTAGTTTTTAGAATAGTATTAGAAAAAAATGTTATAAAGAATGTTCATTCGATTTTACAGAAAATCTCCTAAAACTTCTAGAAAGGTATTTCACTAGATAGTATTAATCAATGTGTTTTGAATTAAGTTCTTATCAAGAACTCCATTTACTTACCAAAATAGTATTACTATTGATTGCTTTTTTTAACGCAACAATATCGGCTTCTGTAGTTTTTGGATTTATCTTAACATAGCGTACATAAATTCCCAAATACTGTCCGGCTTTTTCGAAAGCAGCATGAGCGCTAATAGGTACTACCATGTTTGGTCTCCTGATGCCCTTCACTTCACGAGCATAGTCTCTGTATGCTTTACATGCCATAATAATAGACTCTGTTCCACCGGTGGTCATCTAAAAATATTTATTTTGTTTTTAGAAAATAGAATGGTAAAAGTATGTGCCAAAATTACTGTTCCACAGGTTTTTTCGTCACCACTAAACAAAGTGCATGCCATTCGTACAACTTCAGCTTCCATTTTACAAATTCCTGGAAAAACGTCAGGGTGAAGCGGATTTGTGTATGACGCTTTACCATACACTTGCGTGATGAGTTCAATTAGTTCAGGATCATATCCATATACAGTACCGGATACACGACCGTCGCGCCAATCGTATTCTCCTTTGTTTAGATGGTCGTCAACTAGCTTTAATATTTGATCTTTGGAAAGGCCCTTCTCTGGCAATTTTGATGAATATAAAAGGCCGTCACAACGCTTCACCATTTCATGTTTAAAACTTTCTCGGGTGCTTCCAATTTCCTTTTCGATGCGAGCTTGAACCATTGGAAGCTTTTTAACGAGGTGAAAGAAGTACTTCTTGCTACGACTGTATACACCTGTAAATGAGAAAATAAATGCACACACATACACATGAAATTGCTTTTCTGAATCGAAAATAATAATGCAGTTTACCCCGATACGGGGTAGGAACAGAAATGACCTATGTATGCATATAGCTCAATTCAGGTAGAAAATTGGACATTGAAATATTTTTAACCTCTCAAATTGAGCACTCTGAAATCTGATAGATAGAGTTGAAAGAGAGAACACTCAATAATTATTGGAATAATAGTTATATGTCTAGGTACATTATAATTATTCCTTATTTAAAAAAAGGTACATTTTTATATCGTAAAAACTACCAATGCACAATTCAATATGACATACATACAAGACCGTATCCAATATACTATAACATTATGAGCAGGGAACGGATTTTGTTGACTTTGCCTTAATTTGCCTTTTTTTCTCATATTGTTTTTTAATCCACCCTGCTCTTTTTTGCCTTTTTTTGTCTTTTTGGTGCTATTTTTCAACGTGACTGTGCACTTTTTTCCTAACTATACCATTTGCCTTACTCATACGTGTCCACACGTATACATATAAGAGCGTTTTTTTTTCTCTCGTGTGAACATGCACATAATTGCAGTTGTTTACACTAGCGCACTTAACCCGTTAAGTCCGAGATTAAATATTTTGTAAAAAATTAATTTTTTCAAATAAAATGAAAGTATTTGTGGTGTTTGAGATAAACTGTGCCTTTTTTTTATTTTTTATTATTTTATTTTGGGAGATATGTCCTGGTACAATATTGTAGCACTAGGTCAATACAAGAACATTCAATATAATATACACTTTTTTTTTAAATGCTGGTAAATTCTTTTAGTGACGATGAAATGGTGCAAAACAATTAATACAAAGCCCTATATTGCATTTGGTGCACTGAGTTTGAACTCTTTTGATGCAATTTTGACCTTGACAACGTCTTCTGGCCCCATTTGTTGCCAAGATTAAATGATCTATCCTATCATATCGCAACTCATCAGAAATTGTCATGTTAGAAGAGCTGAATTGAGAAGATCTCGGATGGCCAGCTCCTTTTGATGAAACACCGTAACGTACTAAATACGTCTGCACAATAAATCGCTTAAAATCTAATTGGCTTATCTTCGAACCTGAAGATCTTGCTAGTATCCAAGCATTATGAACAGACGCATCTAACATCCAAGTAAAAATAGGCCACCACCATTTTTTTCCACGAATTCCAACGCGGTAGTTAGAAATTCCTTGATCCATTTTGTCCACTCCACCCATAAATTTGTTGTACTGGGAAATTAAATATGGTTGATCGATTTGCACTCTTCTTTTTTCAGCTCTAGAGTAACGCTCAGTTTTCTGTATAGGCGTAACTCCAAATTTTGTTGAAGCTACGGACACAACCGAATTATCCATCCATCGAACTAAAATGATATTTTTATCTGCTGCACATTGGAAGTCATATGTTCCCCGGACTTTTTTCTTCATTTCAGCAGTAGAAATTAATTTGCATGCTTTTGGTATTCTATTTTCTCTAATCGTACCAGTACCACTGTAACCTTGGGAATTGAGATAAGCAAGTAAATTTATACCGGTGAATAAGTTGTCAAAATAAAGTTCTAACGGTAGACCTCTCCACTTTTCTTCAAGCTCATCTATCATTGACAACAGAGGCGCAGCAGCTTTTCCATTTGTCTTCTAACCTCTCCAACGTATTTATTCTGTCACCATTCCTAAGAACCGCTTCCCCACCAGCTGCTAACTGCGGCCTAGAAATATTGTCAAAGGCACCACCTTCATCTTCATCCCCTGAGTCTTCATCGGACAAAACGTGTTGCTCCGGGGGCTCAATATAGATTCGGTCAACGACAGCGTCAACCTCCTCTAAATATGACAGTATTTCGGCAACGTTTAAAATTCTAAAAAAAATAGTCGAGTGAAAAGCCTGGTGGTACAATTTTGTACCAGGAGTAGATTCTGTGCTATGCAAAGACCCCATTTGAAAAATTTAACAAAAACGTTGTTTGTTCGGATAGAATAATTTATTTCTAATGGCTTCTTGATAGTAAAATTGCTTTAGGCACAGAATTACCACTGCAAAGGAGAACGAAAAAATGTCTTACCTTTGATTAGCAGCCATTTTTTTGTATCAGGATTCGAATCTTACTACATCCACACATGAAACACATCTAACCAATTTTGAATTCAAACTAACCAATTCAGCAAACCTTTCTTTTTGCAAATACATCTAAAGAGTTAAAGAAATTACTGTTGCCATGGCTACATAATTTAAAAACCTACTTTGGTTTCAGTGGTACATTAATGTACCAGTAGGTTAAAACGGGTTAAAAAATTATACACATACACACCAATGCAACCCTAACTACATTTATTGTGGGTAGCCATGGCGTAGTGGTAGTCGTCGTCGCTTGTCATGCGAAAGGTTCACGGTTCGAATCCAGATATCTTCGAAGCATTTATTTCTCACGAAATAAAAATAAGTTGATCAGTTTCAGAAGTTAATATCGAAACCTACTGCGAAGGAATAACACTGGCAGTAGGATGTTGAATATGGCTGAAGAAATTGATCGCACAAACTATAATAAGAAACATCTGGAAAAAACTCCGGTGAATCATAAGCAAGCACAAAAATAATACACAACTCTCCAGTTATCCTGGACACCACCCATAGAGTTAGTTGAAATTGAAACCTATCACCTGAGTTTCCTACCACTATGTCGATCTGTCTGTCTCTCGTTCTCGTCCTTCATGTGCTCGCGCTGTGTGTAAACATTAAAAGGGTATTCATATCCCCTTTATTGTGTGTAGATTATAAAAAAAAAAATAAAAAAAAAAAAAAATTTGTATCAAAGTATACATGCGTTCCTTCTTGTACCGTACGTGCAATCTCAGGCATTCGCCACAATTTTATTTACAAACTTTTCATCTGACAAAAACCGTTAGACATCTGTGAAGTATTTTTTCGTAAGTGTAGAACTTTTAATCTAGCTTCATATTCCATGACATACTGGTCATACTGTGCTAGTCTATTGAATATTGCGTGTGCTAAAATGCGTGCTATTCCCAAAATATTTTGTTGCTTGTCACTGAAAGTGAAAATGCCTCAAGACTCGTGAAAAGATTCAAGCCAATTTGAAAATTGTGGTGAAATTGGAAAAAGATGTTTGGTCGACCCGAAAGAGCATCTTTTTAAGAGTTTACACATAACAGATGAGTCCTAGTAGGAGTATTTTAGTATGAACATTTGATCTCAGTGCAATGCGTAATATTAAGAATGGCTTGTTGTTAAAGACTTTGAAGGGGATCGAGGAGAAATTACAACAAGCTTAAGGGCCAATAGCTGAAGATGTCATCAAAAAATGGTAAGCTGTTTATCAGCATATGAAGGAAATGGCTCTGCAAACTCCGAATCGGACTCAAATATTAAAGGCAACGACGTGACATCTTGGCTCCACTAGTTTTTCCCATGTTTATATATCCTTCAGTTTATTCAAGGCTTTCCTGAGAGATTATCGCAGGCGATAGTTACCAGAGAGCTTCAAAAATTGTTTGTTGTACAGTACAGTGCTATTACAATGTTAATAATAATGCATAAAAACCTTTACTATTAAATTAGCTTTTTAGCTTTCTTTGGTCAACGAAATCCGTTCCCTGGTTATGAGTTTTGACTTATGACTATGAGTGATTACTGCCTAGATAGCAATGCAGATTGCAGCAACCAGAAAGGTTTTAGTCTTATTTTTAATCATATGCTTAGTTTGTACAAAAATATGTATTATATATTCGAATGTGTTCTATAAGCCATTGATTAAAGAATTTAGAATTTTAATTCAAAATAAATCTCTTCATAGAAAGAAGATAAATGAAATCTTTTTCTTATACAAAATACCATCTCTCAAAGTTTAATTGTCTAAATTATTATTATAAAGAGGTAAAGTTTGTATGCAGGTGGTAATCTCAGGAACTATTAAACCGATTCCAAAAATTATTTCACTAATACAAAGCTACACTATTCCGGAGTGCTATATATTTTCAATTTGCATGGTTTTATTATGAGTACACGCTCTCAAAACAATATGAATTCTATGAATTCATTATGGCGACGAGGAGGAGGTTATTGCAGAATGATTAGAATTATAATAGGTAGAATAATTCATGATATTCTTAGTTAATCCTACCAATTTGGGTATATATGTACGTATTATCTATACATACATACTACAGAAATGTATTATAAGAAAATAATTTGTTTTGTCTTAAAAGTGGTAAGCTAGTCATGAATGTAATACATCCTACAGTCCTAAACATTCAAAATCCCTTTAGAATTTGACTGAGTTGACCCCTTTGGTCCTGGCGTCCATCTCAATGGACACACTTCACTAACTCATGCTATGTGACACAGTGTTAATAGAAACTAATTATTGTAAAAATTGAACTGTATTCGTGCATTTTCCAAGAACGTATTTTAAAACAAAACGCAATCGGTTTATATGTGTAAGTAAGAAAATATAATGTAGTTAAGTGTTAACCTTAGTCATGGACATACACCAAGTAAGTAAGTCTTTAGTTTTATTTTATTTCATTTTATGTTCTTTAGCATAACATGTGTTTGCTATACCGAGTTTCCGGCGTAGAAAATATATTTGTTATAGTGTTAATTTATACATAAGCGCAAATAATGTCCGTTTTGTAATAGAAATTGGCAATTAGAGCTGATCATCCACGGGAGTGGACATTCGATTTTAAAAAAATCTATAAGAGGAACGATGTTTTTTTTTTGGCAAATATTCTTCATTTAGATCCTAACTACACTGAAAAGTGTAGGAAATATTTTAATGATGCGTTAAATAAACTCACGTCTCAGGCTGCACGAAAAGACTATACTCGTTTTGAACAATATTTAATTGCACCGGTTACTTCATTCAACTCATCCATAAATTGACTCCTATTTGTAAAGGTTTACCAATTACAAACAATTAAAATTGTTTACTGCTTTCAAAACAAACATATATGTACTACATAGGTATACTCTTAAGGATTGAGTATAAAAATTAAAAGCATTTACTCCAAAATTGTCATTAAAGTATACATTTGGTGAGTAATGCCATAAAACTTAAATAAAAACTTAAAAATAGAGTTTTTGCATCTGTATTTAAAAAGAGTTTATTAGAATGCTTGAGAGATTCGCTAAACATTTAGCACCCTTATTCTCTGGCAATATAAAGGTAAAGTAATAACAATCAGTTCTTCAATAGGCTTCGAAAATTACCACATTCAATCAAAGACTGTGATCCGTTTGCAATAATATAATATAAGGCGGCGTTGAGCACACTGAATGGTTCTGGCGTCTGCGCCCAGGTCTATATGGTTGATGTCGCCGTCTATTAGCTCATATCGTGGCATGCGACTGTTCTCTCTAGGACACAGTTAGATGTAGATGCGATTGAAGTGTTCTAGGTACAGGTTTCTATTAATTCTATCTTGTTCCTCCTTTTCTCTTCACGAGAAAAAAGAAATGAACTAGTCTGATATAAAAAGTCTTAATCACCATCGCACATCGCACTAAATTTATAAATTTATTGCAGCAGTTTATTTCATTACATTCATTGGTACCTACATTTTTAGTGTAAGTAATAATTTACTAGCATTTTTGGACGAGAGCGTCATCAATTCATCGCACATGTGGATATGCAAAGTATATTTCGGACGTGACATCTATTAATGTAATTTTTTTTAAACTAGAATGCAACCATGAATCGTAGCTAGATGTTTTCCAATGCTAGTAATGCTTTGAATCGTAAACATAGCGACTAATATGATGTTAGCTTACATAACGAATGCTTTTACTTATGTACGACTGATACATATAAAAACTGCTTTATAATAAACTTTGAACTTCTGAATACATATGTAAAAAACATATTGATTGAACGGCAAGTAACGAACGACCTTTAGATATTGATAAGAATTTATCATAAAAAAAAATTATCAACCAATTTTGAAAAGTTTTATTAGAACACCACGAGTGCTCACAGCTTTGATTAGAATCACCATCTGACTTAGTGTTAATTAATGAAATTAAGTTTAACTTACTTTCATCCTGATTGATAAAGGTCCATAACCACACTGTGCCTAACACGGTTGTCGCCGTTATTGTGACTATTTGCCATGGTTCACGATTTCCAAGGGCCTTATTGATACTCGCTGTCACAACCTTGGTGTAGTCGCCAATACTGGAACTGGTCATCTCTCTTTTTGTTGATAATCACTTTAATTAATTCACAACGTATGCCACTCACTAAGGGGTCTTCTGCGTAAAAAAAACCGATTATATACGGAACTTCGTTTTCAATGTTCTCACAAGTGTCAGCTACTGAATTATAATCGCCGACTGTGTTATCAGTGAAATACTTTCTTCAATCTACAGTTGTATTTTGTGTTTTTATGGACACTGATGATAAGGAATAGTTCATCCAAAAACACAGATACAACATGCGATGGAAGGCGCTGAAGACGCTTGAGTTATTTTGGACCCAACTTACATGTATAAAAAAAATACTTACATAGTAAAGGACTTCTTTCGATTTGTGCAGCAAAGCAAAAAAGTATTAAGGACAAAAAATAAGATGAACTAAACAAAGGGTGCAAATGGTTTTTATTATTAAATGATGAAAAACAAATTCACTATGTATAATAAATAATAAAAGCGCTTTGTGATGATGGTCTTGGTCCAGAGCAGTTCAGCTTTTAAATTTGATCTGATGACAGTTGTCGATTGACAGGCAAAATAAACAGATGTTTAATATAAATAGCGTGAACCTAGAAACAAGTTATTTTCCGGGATGTGTTCGGAAGATTTTAATTTTTAAGTTGGGGCATTATTAATATAAAATTGTAATTTAACCCTGTTTTCGCAAATTGAGTATGCGTACCTAGTAGAGAGCTCAAACTTGCTGAAGAGCACATCATTTTACACATGACTCATAAGTCATTAAAGGAGAAGTTGTCTTCAAAATAAGTTTGATCTATGCTTTGTTGGGTCAAGTGAAACAGTAAACTTTTGTGTACGCTTTGTCTTTTGCAATTTGCATGTAAAATACAAAAACAACTGCAACTAAGGCTGAGCTATAAAGGCGCTCACAAACCGGAGCGGTACAACGGTACGAAATCTTATTGCGGTAAATATAGGTGCACACACTGCGGCGGTATACCGCGTCCGGTACTGCAACAATTTTGTACCGCAGCAAGCTGCGTTGGCCGCGTACCGCCTGTCAATTTTACCATTTTACATCTTCCGTTGTGACGTCATTTGGATGTCCTGAGCGCTCAATGTCTTTTATGCTCGTACGAAAGTCAGTGAACTACTTTTGCACCATTCCATGCGAAGGAGCAGAGTCTCCATACTATTTTTAAAGTCTGTCTTCAGTCTCCTTAATGGTTTTTCAGCGCAAAGTAGTGCTTTATCAAAACACGAAGCTCACTTTTTTCCATTTTGAGCAAATAACAGAAACCAAAGTTCTTTCGATCACTGCAAAAAAATCAATATTTGACAGATCTATCTAATTTGTTTTTGCTATGCCTAGAAAGAAACAAAGATGGCGGAAAAAACTCAATGCGATCCGTGCACCATCTTGCAGCAAAGTCACTGACTTATCGAACTGTCCTCGTATTTAAAAGCAGAAATTATGCTACGGTTGAGGGAAACAAAAGCTTAAGTGAACCAAAATTAAAAATAATAAAGTAAAAACAAAAGCACAATCCAATTTGTGTTAAAATACCTTATTTTCTGTTGAAATAAAAATCTACTTCGAACAAATTCAATCTACTGCGCAAAAATAGTCCTAAAGTGGCAACGCTGTTCATAACATACTGGCAGCGCAGCGCTCAAAAAAAATCCCGCGATTTTTCTGATCCTCAAAAACTAAAATTTTTAAACATTGATATCTCCTAAGCTAAGCTATAAATCAATATTATTTTCTTTATATTTTGTGCTTACTTTACTAAGATCTACAAAATGGCATTTTCAAACCTCTCCGCCACAGTTATCGTACTCATGCCATATATTCTGTCATTCATGTCCTTTCGGTAGCCCTGACTGTGCTCCGTGCCAACATAGGCTTTAAGTAACAATGCCCCATAGCCGGCAACATTTGACATTTGCTTTTCGTTTGATTGGTGATAATTGATAACCTGTATCAAGATCGGTACATTATCAGTTTTATAGCTTTCCTATTTCGGAAATTCGTTTTGTCCCCAAGTAACTATCTGATTGCATACTTTATTTAATACGATGTTTAGATGTATTCCAAGAACGATTTGTCTTGTAAGAATTTGACTCAAATTTGAATGTACTTGACATTTTATAACATTTCTTTTAGTCTTTTACGCAGCGAAGCCAAATTCACACAACACCTGTTGCAAAAGACTGCCTCACATCTATTAGTGAAAAGGATGGAGTCCGAGAAATAACATTAAATCAACCAAAGACAAGGTAATATAAGTGATTGATAATACCCAAAGGGTGTCAAAAGTTAAAAGTTGGTCGGCTTGCGCGAATGCGACAACGATGAGTAAACACCTTTACGTTCTATTTGTGAATGCCATTGGGCAAACTGGGCTATCTGTTAAAACAAATAAGTATGGGTCTGGCTTAAAATCTGTAAAACAAAAGTTAGGTTTCTCCGAAAATCTACATACATAAATACGTCGAACCTGTGAAGTTCTCCATTCTTTTATTAACCGAGGAAGGGATTAACAAGTGTATGTTGCCTGACTCTTGGTAGCGTCAGAAATTTGCACAGAAAATCTCTAATTTTCATCTTTTCCAGCTACGACAGAAACTGCTATGAGAAATAATTAGATCAACTGCGTGATCTGCTCTTGGCTATTCTGGCAGTGTTTATACGATCTATTGACCATTAATCTGGTACACCTAAGACCGGATAGAATATCGAAACTGTTTATTTTCTTCACATTTTTAAAATAAAACTATTAATATCAAAATGTACTTTATTTCAACAAAAAATACATAGGTAAATAAAACTCCTGATATCAATTTGCACATCTTACTCTAGAAATGCCCTTTCTTTCGCGATGATGGAGTCAATCATTAGTGGAATAACCGAAAATATACATGATGACTCGTTGCGTTGTATTGTTATCTCCTCTACTGGGCCTGTATTTTCTGCTGGACATAATCTCAAGGAGTTGGTAAGTACATATTAAAATAGAACAACTAATTCAATCGTCAAAGACTTCTGACAAAGGCTCCAAATGTCATCATGAGATCTTTAATAAGTGCTCAGAGTTGATTGCTAAAATCCATCACGCACCAATTCCAATAATAGCAAAAGTGGATGGACTTGCAGCTGCAGCGGGTTGTCAATTGGTAGCATCGTGTGATATCCTCGTTTGCTCTGAAAAGAGCTCTTTCTCCACTCCAGGGTAATAGATTGATCGATTTAGTTATTTAAGCGTTGTTAAGTTAGTATCACTTTGCAGTGCCAATTTTGGTTTGTTTTGTCATACTCCTGGAGTGGCAATTGCACGTGTTATGCCTCGTATGAAATCATCGTACATGCTGTTTACAGGAATTCCAATCAGCGCCCAGGATGCTTACATTTCAGGTAATATTAAACATAATTAGAAACTCTATATTTCTTATTAAATTCTAATCATTTATAAGGCCTGGCATCTGTCGTAGTACCGAGTGATAAACTTGATGAGGAAATCACCAAAATTTGTGATTCTATTAAAAGTAAAAGTCGACCAGTTATAACTTTGGGCAAAGAGTTCTACTACAAACAATTGGGATTGAATATTCAAGATGCCTATGAGCAAGCATCAGGGGTAAGATCTTATCAAGGTTATTAAACGAACATTTTAGAAATTGTTTTTGTTTTTGTAGATCATGGTTAAAAATTTGGGATTCAATGATGGAAAAGAAGGGGTTCAGAGTTTTGTGGAAAAAAGAAAACCCAAATGGAGTCATTCGTAACTACCGAATATGATGATCGTGAAGCAGGTCTGATGTGCATTTTTGTATTTTTAAGTAGTTTGACATACAGAGTTGTGAATTATTCATATTTTATTAAATTATATGTAAATGATTGCAAATTTTACACTCAACATATAATCTATGCGCTTATAAGGTACGAAATGAAATGGCAACTGGTTTTGGGCACCATAAAAAGATAAATAGATATCCAAAGAATATCGGGAGCGTTGGGAAGAATATAACAGTATGGAACAAAACCCAAAAATATACCTTATGGTCAAAAGGCATAGACTGGTTTTTTTATTTAATTTTGATTTATTTTGTCAATATTTTTTCAACAAAAATCAACACTATTTCTTCACAACCGACACTCTTCAGCGCCAACTGACAAGGCGCATCGGAATTTCTGTTCGAATATGCCAACTTAATATCGAAGGTATAAGTAAAGTCAAAAGCGACTACTTATCTTAACTACTATTGACGTACAACATCGACGTGCCTGTCATCCAAGGGACACATACTGCATCGGACTCTGAACAAAAGACTAGAGGTGATGTCGCTGGCTACTCTCCGATCGGATCCACTTACCACCAATCATACCAATGGTATTGAGGACGTAAAACTGATAACCGAAGACTCCAGCAACATCTTTACAATGGGAATTCAAATTGGGGGTGTCAATATTGTAAATATTTACAAATTCCCGCAACACCGTGGCCATCTAATGTTCTCGAAGTTCCAGATCAACCCACAGTCTTCATTGGTGATTTTAATAGTCACCACAATATGTGGAGATATGAAAATAATGACAACGGTGACAAGCTTATGGAATGGGCAGATTCAAGACAAATTCCTCCCATCTTCACCGCACAAGACAAAGCCACCTTCTTCTCCCGGAGATGGCGAAGAGGTTACAATCCGGACCTATGCTTCGTTACCTGCGATGCGGAACACGATCCCCTCCCTGCTTTGAGAATAGTCTTGCCAGATTTCGCGCAAAGCCAGCACCACCCAGTCGTGATCGACGTCGGTATTCAGGTTCCTATTACTACATCCACACAGAAGCCGCGTTGGAACTTCACCAGAGCAAACAGGAACAGAAACTGGAACAGCTTCTCAAAAGAGCTGGATTTATGCTTAAGGTTCATTCCTCCTCTGCCACAGAACTATCCCAGATTTGCAGGAATAGTCATGGCAGTTGCCAAAAAACATATTTCCGGAGGTTTTCGCTAGGAGTACATTCCTGGATGGACCGCAGAAAGTGGACAACTATACGATAACTTCGAAGCATCTGGAGACGCCAAAATTGGTAAAGAACTGCTGAGTTCGCTTGACGGGACTCGTAAAAGGAAATGGATATCAACGGTCAACAGACTTAACTTTACTCACTCTAGCAGGAAAGCATGGAGTCTCCTACGCAGACTCGGAGGAAGCAGCAGCTCCAACGCCACAAGCTCGCATGGGCCCGATAAAAGTGGCCAACCACATCGTAAACGTTGCTCGTGCCCCATGGATAAGGAACACACAGTCACTATAAAACGCGCGCTGAGGAACATCAAGAGCAATATCCCACAGACATGACTCAACGAGATTAGCGCCGCCGTTTTAGCAGTAAAAACAGGAAAGACGGCGGGTTTCGATGGCATCTACCCGGACTTTATTGAACATAGCGGAAATAACACAAGGCGATGGCTAGCGGGGTTCTATAGTAACATACTAGAGTCAGGAGTAATCCCAAAGGCGGTCGGGCGAACAAAAGTGATAGCCATTCTTAAACCTGGTAAACCCAGCGACGCACTGGAAAGCTACCGCCCGATATCGCTCCTAAGTACCTGCTACAGACAGATATTGTGGTGGAGGGATTACCATCCCGAGCATTCAGATACCTCTTTATGTATGTAGTCCAGTGTACTGTTTCTTTGAAATCTCGTTTGAAGGAATATTTGGTTCCATTACCAACTAGCTCAAGGCCCACTTAATGCACTAAAGCAATCCGTATATAAAACGTTAGGGTATGTACTGAGAAGTATATTTGGGTTTACCCATTACACTTATCCATACATGTGTATGTCTCTTACTGTATTCAAGGAAGGGACAAGGCTACTATTACCCAATGATAACAATTACAAAGGACATTGTTCAGATTCCTTTTGATATCTAGCACCATGACGGGAACCATATTCTTTATGTCTATGTTTTCTTGTCGAAACATGAATTTCAATGTTTTCAACAGTTACGTCTAGCGGGAGTAGACCTAGCAAAGCGTCAAAGCATCGCTTGTGGTAGTAATCGCAGGGCAGACTTCTCTTTGTAGTGTGGCAGCCCTTTTCTTTGACACGATACATATCATATAGATGTACCCATGGCAGTATTATAAACTGCTAGAAGCCATAAAAACAAGTTTTTATTTTTGTTGTTTTATTTTTTATTTATTTTAGAAATAATAAAATGTAAAAATGTTTCATAAGGACAATATTCTGATGTTTTATTTCTTTTTATTAGTTGTTTTTGAATGTTTTGTTTTTATTAACTCACGTTGTTTCAACATTCTAAACACATTCTAAACGTATTCGAATGTGCACTCTTCATAGACTGTCGCATTGTCTGTTATCTCTCTGATGATACTAGTGATATATGAAATAAATTAATTTAATCCCACTCAGCAAACTCTGTCGACCGGAAATTGGCCGAAATTGTGATTGAATACAAACAAAATAATTCGTGTGTATAGTAATGTTTGATATGAAAATGTACCCGAACGAAAATCATTAAATTAAAAAATAGAAAATACTTGTTATTTAGTGTTATTACAAAAAAGGAACAAAACTACGTGTACATGAGTGCGTGGTTTTTTCTTGTATTTAATTGCGTAGTAATATAATATGTTAATATTTTTTTCAGCTGAATTGATGTTACATCTGCTTGTTAACAAATTGATTGGGTGCTGTGGCCTAGACCTCAGTCTGTGGTCGCTTTTCTATCCAGGCTTTGATGGCATCAAGTCCGTTGATGGAGTCGACGAGAGCTTTCAATCCGGGGTATGTCTCAAGGAGATCACGTTTTACCATGTAGTTCATGTAATCCAAAATGCCGGCAAAGTAGACATCGGCCCATGTAAGCTGTTTTACAAATAAAGATAAGTTAAATCAGGAGAATGTTAAGTAGTGGTAGTATAAATTTAGTGTATGTAGTTGTGAATTAAAAATTGGCTGCCTTCCAAGTACTCAAAAATTGATTGATGGCGATCTAGCTAAACTGGTAAAATGGGCCGGCGAACACGGCCTAGGTATATAACCGGCAAAAGCAGAGTTAGTGATATTCATTATGAATGACAGCAGTCCTCAAATCTATCCAACAGTTTTCAACGGCATCTAACTTAAATTGCGTCATTAAAGCCGTAAAAAAGACTGAGTTACATATGGGGAATCCAATCTCAGATAAGGTACTGGCTCAACACTGCGGTAGTCAAACGAATTCTCAAGTACGGTGTTATAGTCTAGTTGACAGTAGGGGAACCTGGGGACACTTGATTCCTTGGGAGACTTGATCACTTCAATGGGTATTATATCGATGTGGGAACACACTATTAACCATTTATTTTACAGCTTACGCGCAGATAGCAGTATTGTAGTGACGTGTTTTTCTTTTTTAGTTGTCAACTTGTATTTTAAGTAAGTATTTTAACTTGACTTAGCTCTAAAAATAATCGAAAACGGGTTCATTTAGGTAAGCCTTCGTAGGTTTGTTTTGAAAAAGAATTCGATTCGTATTAGAAAAATCTTCAAAAGAAAATTATGACTCCAGGGTAGATTTGATCCCTTTTATGCAGGGGAGACTTGTTCCCGAGATATTGTGCTTCAATAAGCAAAATATTTCGCAGTTTTTCGAAAATTTACGCTTCATGATGAAAAGGTTTAAATTTTGGGGGTAGAATCTATATGGAACATTGACGAGACTAGGCTAACTACAGTCCATAAAACAAAGAGTGGTTGCTACAAAGGGGTAGAAATAACCCAGTCGCGGATGGCATGCATTCCAGAACTAGTTCTAGAAGTACTTCCAGGGAGTCGGAACTATTTCTCAACTCGATTACAGCACATGTAAAAAAGGCATTACACTAAGCATTGCATGTCATAGGACGGAAGCGATCGCCTCTCCACTCTGCAATACCCAGAAGTTGTCTCAGAAGTACTTCTTTAACACATTACAAGGAAGTAGTGCATTCATGCCTTTTTTTGCACTTTCCACTCATTTTCATAAGTTTCAAAAAAATGTCTTTTTTTTTGCTAATTTTTTCTCAGTTGAAAATCTGTGAATTAGAGTTTTATAAAAAAATCATTTTACATAGCATATAGAACGTTGCAGAGCATAATTTGAGCCGAGAACTTAGCACTTTCGCACTTAAAATCTTAAATAAAATGATTTGCATTGGTTAACACAAACGCAATTCTAAATGCGACAACCAGGCGAGAGTCATAAACAACGCGGTGAGATCATTTTACAGAAAAGTATATTTGTTGAGTCCTTCCTTGCCGCATTACCTCGCATTCGTACTGTAATGCCCTCAACTTTTCTTAGGAATAGACCAATTCCATTCTGCATTACTTTTCACTAGTTCGGTAATGCCTTCCATTTCACTAGGTTTAGGTTCAATGAACGGTATTGCATTATGGAAGGACTTCTTTTATAATTGAAACATTTCATTGCCTGTAATGCGGCCTAATTCTACGTTCACTACTTCTAGAAGTAGTTCTAGAGGTAAGGCCTTGCAAAACCGCGACTGGGAAGTAAACAAAATGACGCCAGGCGAGCACGGTGAACTGGAAAAGGGGATTCCTGCCTAAACGACCAATCTGGAATGAAAATAGGAGCCGGCATCGGTCCCGTTAAGCCTAAACCTATCTTTTGGTCTTCCGAATCATTATAGATTTTTCAAGTCGAAAGTAACAGTAATTCGTGAAGCCGCTGACTGAAATTTCTTCTTTAACGACCTTCAAGATATTTCCGAAACGGATATCAATAAAATATGGAAATTTATTCAATAATCTTTCAGGATAAACTATGAAATTCGATTTATGTGGCAGTACAGTGGACCTAACGTAGTCTAAATTAGTCCTGCCGTGTACGGAGGAAAGCCACGTAACCTAATCTAACCTAACCATGCGCTTAGCACCAAAACAATTTCGTTTTATGAATTTCTAGAACGTTGCTTTCATAACACATTTACACATGATTCAATATTATGATTATACTTGAGATTAAGTTTGATTTGGCTAGATAATTAAAGCTAGCCTAGCTAGGTTCCAGAAACCAAGTGAAAGTAAATGAAAATCGAAATTTAAAATCGACTGAATTCATTTTCAGTGTTCTACATATCGACCGTTTTTGTAACCGATTTCATTTTTCGAAATCATTTTCTGTGAAATTGAAAACGGCTGATATGTGTCATTTTGGGCACTGAAAAAGTATTTTTAATTTGGCAAATTGTTTGATTACGGATATTTTAGATAGAATAGATCTTATTATATTTTGTTAATTGCTGCGTTATTGCAGACTGAAAGGCATAAATGTGCACAGGAAAAGATAAAAAGACAAAGCCTGAGAGGTACATCTAATTAAATAATCCCTTGGAGATTGCAGCTGCTGCGTTTGCTAATGATTTGTCATTAAATACATACAGTGGTGGAAAACTAAAAAAAAACCTTTTCTACAATAATGTGTTAGTAGCGCTATTATTAACTAATATAAATTTGTATTTTCGCACTGAACGTTCGGGTAGTTTTCCGACCGCGGACCTTTATTTAACCTTCGAAGTGGAATAGATACGGATCCTGGTTGTTGTGTATGAGTATGACCAATCGCCAAACGGATGCGATAGTTAAGGACTATACGACTTAAACGACAATTTGATGTATTTTAAGCAAATAGCGAAACGATTGAGTCTTATGGTAACGACGAGTTAGGCGAGGGATAGGCGAAGAAAAAGGCAAGAGTTTCCCCTTAGGGTTTTTACTATAAAATTCACAAAGATTCATTTTTTCGAAGGTTTTTATGGCTCCCTGAATTTACGCCGAAAGAAATTGCGGCAGAATTTTTTTTTGGTAAAAAATGCCAGGAAGAAAGGTCAGATTTTTGTGGCAATCTTTGCCAAATGTTTGGCATTTTTTCCAAAAAGTTTTCTGGCGATTTTTCCATTTTCAGAACTGGAAAAAACGCCCGAAAATTCTGTTTAGAAGAGATGCCATAAGCAATATTTCTGGCCTTGTTTCCTTTTCTGAAAATGTGGTGGCTTTCAAGTTTTCAGAGTGAAAGTGACGTTGTAATAAACAAAAACATGACCATAAATATATATACATATATGAAGTGATTTCTAGAAAGCAGAAGAGTAGCCAACTGTTATATGCGGTTGAACAAGAACAATTATACAAATGTTGTTATAAGAACAATGTCTTCTACATATGCTTCATTAACAGTTGCAATGCAAAAGTGATGCTAAATAGTGGGCGGCTGTGTTTAAAAGTGAAACTCATCGATCACAATCATCAGCTAAATGTGTTCAATCAAATAAAAAATTAGTGTGTGCAATCGATACCAATGCAACGAGTGAGTGAGATCCGTTGAACCTATCGAACAGCTTGCGAAAGGTATAAAGGTATAAAGGTATAACGAAACCGGAAACATTCATCGGCTTGCAATTCGATAAAATCAAATCGTGGAATACTCTGATTTCACTTTTTTTTAAAATTCGAAAAATTTGAAATCGATACGATACAAGTGAAATTGTAGAACACAAAATTTCATTTAAGATCGATTTCAATTTCATTTCGAGTGAAAGTGAAATGTAGAACCTAGCTGTATAACCCATAACCTAGCTAACCTGTTGGGGTCTGGAACTGTGAACAAAAAACCTACCTTTCCTAGTGCCAGATGTCCTTCGTTATCCTTAACGGTCTGTTCCAATTTCTCCAAATAGAATGGAATGACTTCTGTGTTAAGTGTGATCAGTTTTTTCTCCTTGATATCGTCCTCCGGTTCATATGATACGACTGCAATTTCTATATATTAAAAAACAAGATTAATCAAACAACACTGAACATGCAACATCACACATTGTTCGCTACTTAGACGGAAGTCATTGATTGTATCAACGACAATATCAATCTGCAGATCCTCCCATGGGCTGGCGCCACTCAGTCCTACTGTTTTAGCCAAGAATCTAGCCATCGAAATGCTCTGATGTACACGTTTACCATCGACTTCCAACACGGGCATTTGACCCATTGGCATTGCTGTAACATGATCATGCAATTGTTTATTTAAAAAAAAGACAAAACAATTCAATTCAATTCAATTCAAGTGTATAAATCTAAATAAAGTAATGGCCCAGATTCATTAATCGATCGTTTAAATTTAGAATGTTAGATGGCGGAAAATAGCTTGATAGCTATTCTTCAATGTTGGCAGTTGGTAACATCAAAGCGGTCGGTGCCAAAAGCATCGATTCCTAGTTCTGACAATGAACTCGTTGTCATTTTGTCTTTTAAGCAGATACCGTGCAATCTAGAGGGAAGATTCTGGCATGGGTACTCACTTGGCTTTAATGCGGGCCATTCGTCACGCGTCACTCGAACATCTTCGTACTCAAGACCGCCGTAGGCGAAGAGGTAGCGTAAAGGTTCAGCGAGGGCTTTCACATTAAAGTAGAAGAGTGTGTAGGTGTGGTTGATAGGCTCAGTTGGCTCTGCTGGAGGTGCACCTTCAGCTGGTGGTGCCTCTCCCTCGACAGGCGCTGCCGGTGGTGCTTCTTCTGCGGGTTTTGCTTCATCGGCCATTATTTAGAGCTGTAAAATAAGAACGGTAAAATTGTTGTTTCATTCATTGCGAAATATTTAATACTTTTCTACGAAAATAGCTAATGTATTGATATTGGGGGCAACAAATGTATTCGACAATAAGACATACAATTTATTGATAATAAACAAAAGTGCTTATTTGATCAAATTTTAATATCGCTAGGTGATTTTTATGATTTTTAGAGTTTCCAGTTATTCTAAACTAATTTAAAGATAGTAACCTAGACTAGACTACTAAAGCATTCAATTGGATCTATTAAATCATAGCCATGTCATGACTTTATAGAATACTAACTGGCCCATGCTCGCCTTGCTTCGACTGCTTGCCACATTTATGGTACATGGTTAATGGAATTTTTATTTACTTTATTCGCCTTATTTATGATAGTGCTTCCATGAACACAACATTTTTGGTCGTGCTCTCAGGCGCATATACAGATGTCATGTATGTATACATATGTAATTAAATAGATTTTTTCCGAACTTAGCCGAGAGCATGCTACATACAACTGACCATGAGAAAAAAAAGCATTCTGAAGATCGGCACTATATTAAGGCTCTGAAGCGATCCTAAGGTTTTGTCTGCGGAAAATGTTTTTCACTTATTTCAGGCCATTTAGGATTGTTCGTATGTAAATGTTATGAAAATATCGGGCACTCAAATGTTCTGACATAAACCATAGCGTCTTGAGTGCGCTGACGTAACTTCTTTAACAGTAGGGCTTTTATACCTACTGACATAAGGTCCTATCGCGTACGCTCCCAAAACAACGAAAATCTACGAAAAATAATGAAAAGCAACGAAACCCCGATCGCGTACGCAAAACTTTCGTAGTTTTTCGTAGAAGAGAGTGCTAACGAGAGAGTAAGAAATTTCCCCATGCTACGAATTTTACCACAAGAAATTTCTTTGGTGTAATAGGTGTGTTTTTTAACTTTTATTAACACAAATGGCACATCTGTCAAATAGTAAGAGTGGGGGAAAATCCTCTCTTCTTTTTTTTTAACTTACTATTGAATATTTTCACGAAAAACTAGTTTTCTTTTGTTTTGTTAACAAGACATTTCACAAATTGTCAGATTGCTGTTTGAAGGATGTGCCTCGGTGACTCCATGAAAAAGATCGCACTATTTTGCAAGAGGGGACATTTTTTGACACTGTCATTTGGCTCTCTCTTCTCTTGATTTTTGACAGTTGGATGTAAATTTACGTAAATTAACAGGCTACCAAACACACCTAATACCTATATGAAAACGGTCAAATCTGTCAAATAACATACATTTTTCATTTTTTGGTGCTAAACCCTTTCAGACACGATGTCCTATATATGGGACACCATCTGGTAAATTTTAGTACATTTTGGTACATTTTCGACCAAAATTTTATTGCATTTTCATAATCAATTCAAAATAGCCTATATACAAATTTTCAGATCTCTAGCTCAATCGGTTGATTTTCGTGTCTGAAAGGGTTAATGCGTTCGTTGACCTTTTTCGTAATTTTTCTATCTGTGAGAAAATTTCACCCCCACTCTTCGAAAATTGACAGATAACACATATTTAGTGCAAAAAGTACGCGAATTTATTTTATTTTATTTTTTTATGTGTATAGGTACATACAATACATATAGTCGACTCTCCCTAAGTCAAATTTTCACGGGATACCAAGATTTTTTCGAGTTAGAGAGTTTTGGAAAAATTCGAGTAATAGAGAGAAACATTATTTTTTGTTTCAAAACTTTTGTTTAATAAAAAAAAAGGTTAATGTACTTACAAACAATGAACAAAACTTTTGACCACACAGTTTACTTCGCAATAATTCATGTAACTTCCTTTTTTTTAATTGATTTAGCTACAAACATGAACATAAAGACTGCATCAGCTCTGTTGAACTGTCTAAAATCAACTGATTTTGAAATTCCAGCTGGAATCTTACTAAAACAAGTTCTTTTTCTTTTTTTTTTCTTTTCAAAAAAGGCAAGATTATACTGCAGAAAAGGGCAAAAAAGGCATTTAATAATACATAATAGTTTTTATGCATTATTATTAACATTGTAATAGCACTGCACAACCCAAAACATTTTGAAGTTCTCTGATCTCTCAAGAAAGCCTTAAATAAAATAAAGGATCTTTCAATATGGGCAGAGCCCAGTGGAGGCAAGTTAAGAGATGTCAAGTCATATTTGTGTCCAATTTGAAATTTGCAGCGGCATTTCGTTCACTTGCTGAAAAATCCGCGTACAATTTGTTCATCACATCTTCAGCTGCTGACCCTTTAGCTTGTTTTAATTTCTCCTCAATCCCGTTCAAAGTCATTAACACCTCTTCACCTACTAGGATTCACCTGTTATTTTTTAACTCTTAAATATGCTCTTTCGGGTCGACCAAATATATTTTTCCAATTTCACCACAAAATTTTGCAATTGGCTTGAAACTTTTCACGGGTCTTGGGACATTTTCACATTAGATGACAAGCAATAAAATATTTTGGGAGCAGCACACATTTAAGCACACGCAATATTCAAAAGATTAGCACTAAGTACGACCAGTATGTCACAGAATATGAATCTAGATGAAAAGGCGCAGAGTTACGAAAAAAATACTTCCCAGATGTCTAACGGTTTTTGTCAGATGAAAAGATGGTAAATAAAACTATGGCGAATGCCTGCGAGACGGCACAAGAAGAAACGCATGCATGTTGAGTTGATACAAATGTATTTAGTGTTGTATTGGTGTGTTTGGAATTTTTTATGCGCGCTAGTGTAAACAATGCGTGCAGTTATGTACATGTTCATACAAGACAAAAACCTGCTCTCATAACATACGTGTGGACACTGAAATTTCTTTCGTGTGAGCAAGGATAAATCGTATAGTTAAAAAGAAAGTGCACAGCTACGTTGACGAATAGCACCAAAAAGGCAAAAAAGACAGTGTGGATTAAAAAAAGGTAAAAGGGCAATATGAGTAAAAAAAGACAAAAAAGGCAAAGTCAACAAAATCCATTCCCTGCTAATGACACTTAATTAGGTCAAGGATATGTACTGCATATGAGCATAGTTTATAGTATATAAATATCAGTGTATATTAGAAACTATAACAAATTATGGTCCTGGTTCCTGCGTGTGGAACACTAGCCATGGGCTACAGTGGTATAGTATACCACATTATCCGTCTTAAAACTTTTCAGCTAAAAAAAGGTATACCGCATTACCCGAAACTTTTTCAAAATGAGGTGTTCGAGGTCGGAGCACTTGCACTTGACCGGATTTTTCATATTGACTACTAACGGTGCATTTTCACAGTCTATTCTTACACAAAATTTCATATAAATTATGTACATATGTATATACATACATAGATCACAGTTTTCACTTTATTTTGTCATATATATACATAGGCATAACACTCACCAAGTTGCACCTACTTTTTACACTGCGTCGCTCGCCACTATTCGCAGTGGCAAGACAACAGAATAGAAGAAGAAGAATAACTTAACCCATATGAATTTTTGTTAAATTGATTATACTGATGAACAAAGTTCAGTTGATAAAGCTTTCGATCAGTGTTAGAATATTTGAAATCGATGCAGAAATAAACTCTCAGGAGGAATCACAAGCTCTTGCGCTACACATACACATACAGTAAACTAGGCTAAGCCAAAATGCAAGTCATTATAATTACTTATTAGAAAATTATATAAACTACTTTTTATTAAATTGAGGGTTTTTGTCCGTTTTTTTCCCTCAAAACAAATTAATTTAGAAATTAAGACAATGTTTCAGTAGAAAGATACATAGTAATATCATATTTCTGAATTGTAAACTGTGCGGTAGTAATCCATTGTATTTTAAAACGAAATAAATATCTATCTTTATAAACTCCTTCCACAGTTATCATCCAATAAAATTTCTTCCACTTTTTACTGGAATAAAACTTATAAATAAGTCAGATCAGAATTTTTATTTTTAAAAATAATGAGCATATTATGCTGTATCAGAAAAACAAACATGCAGGTCTATAGAAAAAAAAGTAAAATCAGATTTGAATGCAATTCAGGTCTCTACAAAAAGGTACTTTTTTATGTACATATGTAGGTACATGCATCTGCATCTGCGTTACTGGAGCTATGCGAACCACCCCCAAAGCGGCTCTTAAAACAACGTTGAACATGCTATCGTTGGACATAACAACAAAATCGGCGTTGTGACTTAAAGAAACGTCACAGTGGGAACCTTTTAACTTAGGGCACCCAGGAATAATCTCAATGAATAACCTAAGTACAGGAATTACGGAATACATTATGTGACTCCATTCATAGATTTTAATATCAAATATAAAACAAATATTCCCAGCCGACAGGAATGGGTAGGAAATATTTGTCTAAATAACAAATCTTGAAATCTGCACTGGAGATCTAAGACAGGTTTCGGCCCAACTCAGGCTGATCTTATCGTTAAGACTTCCAGAACACTGTAGTGTCTTTCAGGCGGAGGTGATGGCAATTCGTGAAGCCGCTGAGTGGCTGTCGATGAAGTCGATACACTGCATAGCCAAGCAGCTATAAAGCACGCGCATCACCAATTATAAGATCAAAATCGAGATATCGAGCAGATGCATGCTCACCCTGTTTTAGATTCCTGGTAGTGATAGTGATATACCAGATAACTGTGAAGCAGACGAACTGGACAGAAAAGATACAAAACTGGAGTATTTGACTACAGAGGGTGAGCCCCATGTACCAATAGAAAAAAAAAACACAAAATCTCTACGCAAGCACTGCAACAGGCTAATGAATTATGGCATAACCTTGATACGAGTAGTTACGTCAAGAAGATTTGGCATCAGCTAAATCGGCGAAGAACTTACGTCCTGCTAAAAATCAGCAGAGCAAATTTCGGCACCATAGTTGAATTATTGACAGGTCATTGTTCAATAGGCAGTGTTGACTATTTAACATCAGCAGGTGCTCACTCTGTCGACACACCCATCAAAATTATCAACAGTATCAACAATGTCTCAGAAGGGAAATTCTACTGTCTTTAATCTTTGTAACAGTTCTTAATATTCGGTAAATCTTTCTTCTCAATTATAACGTGGTAAAGGAAAGACTTTAATTTCACACCGGTGACCGGTTTTCTGGAATTTTACAGGTTATACCTACTGTCGAACCCCTGAGTTCATTACCCGAACATTTGGTCCTTCGAGCCGGAGGATACAAAGGTTAAAGAGAGTCACCAGCTCGGGGTGAACCTGGTACTGCTTCTCGCAACCATTTGCGTATGCGTAGTATATTTTTGCACGAATGGAAGGCACCTACAGTTTTTTGCCGACTCTGAACGGCGAGTTCAGATTTGATTGCTTGTCAGACATTCGAAAGAGGTGGCATCGTGAAAACTTTTAAAAGTTGAACCCGGGCTGCGATTGAACCCGGGCAGCATTACGTAGTAGTCCAACGCGCTTACCACTACACCACAATGCTCACAATGTACATACATACATGTGTATGTATATTCATTTTTGGTTAGTGGGATTAGCCGTCATGCCAACTATCATTTACACACAGCCATCTTCCATAACCAGATTCTTTAATGCGAGTAGCTTGTACTGTTCTTGATCTGGCTAGTAGACTTTAGAGACCACACTGCGTACAAAATAGCTATGGATCGATCAGATGATTAATAATTTCAATGCTTTAGATAAGACCAACCCAAAAACACATCTATAACCACTTGATTTTCATTCAAAAGATAACATATTATGATTAAATCCGTGTGTTTGATCGAAAAAGGCAGGATGTCCCTGTTAAGGAGGTCAATCTGGTAAGTGGAAACTCATGGAGTTCCGGCGAATTAAGAATTGTGTGGCAAGTAAGTGTCCATTTTCACTGCCTTTTGGAGATATAACTCCAATTTGGAGATATAACTTTGATACTTAGTTAGCACCTTTGTATATAATAACACAATAGCCTCTGATCTATTATAACTATAAAAGAGAAGCTTAGAAAGTTATTGTTATAACGCTAATAATGTTGAAAACTTCGTGTGACACCCTGTATATAAAAAGCATTTCAATAGTTAAGATTGAAAGATAATAATAATGAAACAATTTTTATTTTATCATCACCAAATTTCGAAATCAAGTTATAATCACATGGTGGTCTACATATTTGAGATAACTTATCACTCAAAAATATTGTGAAACAACCATACAGGGTAGACAAAATGTAAATTCGAATAAAATGTATTAAAGATATAGGTATCATGTGGGATATCATTTGAAAGGGCTCGAAACAAAGATTCCAAAAATATTTTTCTAAACTTTTCCTGTTAAAAACTGTGGGAGTTATTACTAAAAATGTTTGAAAAAATACAATACCAAAAGTACCCTCACCTCATATTCGAAACTACTGTCAATACTGTCAATAATATGAAAAAATCATAGTTTGTAGATGTTAAGCTAAATATTTAAAGAAAACTAGCAAGGGAAATTCAAGTCAAAAAGTACAATTTCTTAACCGATTAGATCGATTTTACTGAAATTACAACTTTCGATCAATAATTTCTTATGGAGTTTTATAAATATGCCAAAGTTGCACTTTATTAATAATAAAAAAATAAAATAAAATAAGACTACGGAACCCTTTGAGCGCGAGTCTGACTCGCACTTGGCCGGTTTTTTTTTTTGTTTGTTTAAAAAGGGCGCCCGGTTCCAGATTGGGGTAACTTTCAAACTAACTGTAATTTTTTTAAGTATCAATATACATGTTTTTCAGTAAATTCTAACAATTCAGCATTGATGGATTTATAACCCAAAAACTTTATTAAATAGTGGAAAATTATTTTCGAAATCAGTGCTCGAAAAAGTGGTCAAACTTTTTACCGAAATAATATGCTTGTTAATTGTCAGTCGCCGTGGTCATATGCCCGAAATCATCTTTCAATGTTAATTGATGAAGAATTATCTTTCAAATAAAAACATTTTTTGGATCAAATGTATGTGTATGTACAAACATACACATGGTAGGAACATTACATACATATATGTATATTGGGATGATGTCTCTTCTCATTCACTTGCAAATTAAGAAATTAGTTTGTAATAAATTTGTATTTAAATACTTATTGTGTATTATATATGTATGTACTGTACATACCATTTTCATAAAGACGTCACATGCTCGTGACCATATTTTGTTAGTGTATATGTTATCTTGGGTCTGACCTAACAAAAAATTATGTATGTATACTACGGTAGAGCCTCGATAACCCAGATTTATTACGTATATTTATATAAAACATGTCTAGGTGTCTGCGGTTTACCAGATTATCCGGATTATAGTATGGCTATTGTTTTTTAGTAGATAAGAAACAAAACAGTCCAAATTTAATTTTAAACCAATTAAAGAGTAGTAGGTTTCCGAGGAGGCTTTTAAAAATATAAAATGTTAAACAAAACTCAACTGAATAAAGACGTTGCAATAAAATCACGTGCGTACCGGACAAATGCTTGCTTACAAGCTTATAACGATTCGTATAATATTTAAAGACAATTGAACCAATCACATGGATAACCAAGATCACCGGACTAGCTGGTGTCCAGATTATCGAAGCCTACTGTATTTCATTATAATGTAAAAAACGTGATAATTATAATAATTACCGCCCACTTAATAGAATAAGAACAATTCTTAGTCGCTATCTTAAAACGTGTTTGAACGACAAGATAAGAGTTGCTGTGTGGCCTTTTTTTGTTAATAATAGAAGTACCACCTGGCATATATCGGTATCGCTGAATTTTTGATTGATATCATAAAAAATAAGCTTTTTCATGTACAGACATACATAAGTAGACGAGTATAATTTTTAGCAAATAGGTATAAGTTAGTTTGCTTGGGTTCAGAAAAAACTGTAGATAAAGTATTAATTTACTTATCTGTTATTTACTATATGTAGTATGTACATACATATGAAATTAAAAAATAGGTCACGTTGCTATGTAGTAGCATGTGAGGAGATAAGACTGTAGGTATGAATTGTGTACTCGCTGTAAGCGCCATTTCATACGACAAATTTCAATGACCTAGTACTGTTTCGATGAACAAAATTTAAATTATTTTTTACAAGCTGTATTATATTGACTGCACATTCTGTGAGGGACGAATCTGGCAATCGATTTTACGTACACTTCCCGATATCCGATCATGCTGAAATTTTGCGCACGTATGTACATACAGTTGTGTAGTAGTGCTCTACTCGAAACATTTAAAATAGGAAGAAATCAAATTTTTTTATATGCGATGTATAAAATATTTGATGCAATTTTTAGGAAAAACATTTAACTAACAATTGCAACTCCCAAAACAGTTGTTATCAAATAAAGGTAAGAAAATATTACCAAACGCTTGGATTTGAATGCCAAATCAACTGTTTAAATAAATAGTAGTGCGATAGTAGTCTTTTGGTAAATTGATGAAGAATTGTAAAATTGTGTTCAAAAAGTTTACAAACATTAAGAAAATAACATGAAAATTTTTTATTTAAAAAAATAAAAACAATATAAACTAACATTAACAATTTAGTGGGCTATAGCATTGCACAATTGAAAAACGATTATTCTATTTAAAGCTGCGGGGGCAGGGAAAAACGTGTCGAATCTCAAAATATTTTTGGATGAGCCCCTACTTTGACTGATAGTGTAGTAAAATTTTTAAAAAAAATCCGGGAACTCGGGGTCGCAAGCGAAAAACTTACAGAACTGATAACAGGTGTATACGGCTGTATAACAAAACTGACCCTTTTGACTCGGCGAAAGTAATCAAAAAGGATCTAAAACTTACTGTAAGTAAGCTATATATTCGTAGGCATCTCATAGAAGATCAAATACCTACTTGTAATGAGTCATTAAAAACATATAAGGCCAGAAGAGAACAGTTTTGCAAAAGAACAACTTCAATGGCATATCGACAAATTGCATAAAATATTGTGGACAGACAGAAAAAAATTATCTTTTTCAATAGTATTGGCTCTGGGTGATATGCGCCCCAATCGCCCAATACCAAATCCCACCCTAAATACAATATGAAGAAAGTAAAAAAAAAAAAAAAGTTCGAAAGTAATAGTATGCGGGGTTGTTTTTTGTACTACGATGTGGGATCAATCCATATGATAAAGCAAGTGAAGGATCATCAAGTGTATGTTGATCTATTAGAAAATGTAATGTTACATTCCGTCGAGCACGAAATGCCGTTAGAATGGGCCTGTCAACAGGGTAAGGACCTGAAATATCCTTATCGAAGAGTTAAAGAGTAGTTTCTGGTAAAAGAGATTGAGGTTATGCTATGGTCATCACAGTCATCTGACCTCAATCTCATAAGAAATATGTTGGCCGACGATATAAAAGAGGTTTCAGATGCCAAACCATCCAATTATCAGGAGCTTTGGTAAGTGATTCAAGATGCGAGGAGTAAAATTCCTCCAAAACGGCATCATGGTCTAATGGACCCCTGTATATAAGCCCGGTGATAATACAATATAGAATACATTTTAATGACGTTGTAAATTTCAGATTGCGTTATATTTTTGCACAAATGGAAGGGACCTACAGTTTTTTGCCGACTCCGAACGGCGGGTTGAGAAGCTCATTGACAAATGATACTATTTGATTGCTTGTCAGACTTGTAGAAAGAGGTGGCACCGTAAAATAAATTTTAGGTGTTGGACCCGGGCTGGGATTGAACCTGGGCAGCATTACATATTAGTCCAACGCACCACGGTGCTCCAATATTACCCTCTGAGTAAACAACATTGCGAATAGTCACTGGTAAGGTACACTGTGCCACTAACTACCAAGAGTTAAAAAAAATACTTTATGCATTACATGCAACAGAGAAATAGATTTCTAAATAATCATTAAAAAAAACTAAATGTAAAATTTTAAATTAATACATATGTATAATCATAATTGTGATATTTAAATACATAAATAGCTACATTTTAAAAAATCTACCAGATGTAAAAAAAACGTAAGCGCCGCAAGGTCACATATTGGTGACTAGGGGAAAAAATATTTTTTACTTTTTAGTTCTTTAAATAAAAGTAGTTTTTTATGCATACTAGGTGAGTACGTGTACGTATGTATATTTTTTCCAATTATCATGGCTCTTCTTTCGTTTTCATTTCCTCAACCAGTTATAGTTGAGTTTTATATTTCTGACCATTATTGCGTTGGTTTTAAGGCGACAACGCCTACATTAATAAAAATATATGTAAGGAGCGCAAATTCTTTTATTTCTTCCGGAAATGATTCGGTACTGTTCTTTTCAATTGCAATATGCAATTAGATCGTAAACGATACTCGCATCGTTAAGATTATTTGCTGGTTGCAGTTTTTGAGGCGTTGGCCTGCGGATTGATTGTGGGCGAAAAAGTAACGAAAGTATGCCATAAAAGGAAGGAAAATTAAAGGAGAATACGGGCGTCATAAACCGGCAAATCGAACTCCAGCCAAACGAGATTTTAAAATTAGCATCAATGCACATTTCAGAATAGAATAGAAAAAATGTGTTGTTAAAACTGAAATTTAAAACAAAACGAATGATGTCCATATGCACAGACTTGTTAAAACAGTGAAATCTTCCATTACGGACAGCTCCGTTCGACGGACAGATCCCTTAGACGGAGAAATTTTCATAACCCAGCCTTTATATTTCAGATTGCATATATTTTATGTTCCATTAGCCGGACACTCCCCTGATTGGACGCGGACAAGCATATCTGAAATTATTTAATTTAATCCCATTAGGTTAGGTACGGTGGCACCGTGCTCGGTAGGGTTCACTTCTTAGACCAAAGTAGGTGCATAATGTTGCCACGTGAGTCAATTCTTATGTGTTTTTGAAACCATTATGAAAGTTGGAAATATTTCCATATTTTATTGATATTCGTTGCGAAAATATCTTCTCAATCTTTGTCGTTTTTTGTGTTGTTAATCGCTTCAAATAAAGTAGAGTATTTTAGGTTTTGATAAATAAAGATTATTTATTTAAAAAAATTGTGTTTATTCCTTGGACGGAAAACTCCCCTAGGCGGACGAAAATGTCGTCACCGTCACTGTCTGCCTAACTGTATGCATTTTGAAGCAGTTTAACTAGGGATTTGCCAGTACATTCAGGGTTATCTAACTTGTGCGCAGCGGTATATTTTAACCTACCAAAGTTTTCCCGCCTTTTTTAGCAGAACGTTAGCATACCTTATTATTTACATATTTGTTTAGCACAGCGTGATGGAGTCGGTCTATTTTAATAACCATTCAATTACACTTGTGCAGAGGTCGATTTTAGGAAGAAAGTCTTCTTCCTTTGGAGCTATGCAAGGGACGCCAGCCATCCACAAATTCTTTAATTTATGAACGAGATAGAGCCCGAAATTTGTGAAAAAATCCATCAGATTAGAGTAAGCGGGTCCAAGACCTGTTATCGAGCCCGTGGTAGACATTTGAATGATGTTATATTTCATGTCTGAATGTAACGAACGTATGTATGTACTTTCATATGGAATAGAGATATCCGAATTATATTTACAACTCTGTATGCACCAGTTGGATACCCGTATACAATCATCAATCGGCATTCCAGGCAATTGATCAAAATAAACATAAGAAACAAATGAGCTTTCAAAGTTTTTGTTGGTACCCGACTAACAGAGTTATACAACCTACATCGAAATTATCCCCAACAAGTAGCAGACGACACACAAATGGTTGCGAGAAGCAGGCCCAGGTTCACCCCGATCTTTAGCGCCACCTAAGTAAGCAGCAGATGAACCAGCTAGAGCTGGATCGGCTATGACCAACAGTGACCGATTAAAACACTGTTAACATAATCGCAAGAACCGACTGCGTCATATCTCTTTCTTTATGACCGAAATTTGATTTTAATAGGACAAGGACAATGTTACATCTGGATAAATCCTCCATATCCTTAATCACAGGATACTGTGCCATAGGCCACATGACAATCAAATGGCTTCCTGAGTCCAACGATGTCTGTAGAAGCTGCGGAGATGAGGAAGAAAACGAATCGATCCAACATGATGTTGGATGATGTTGGCAACATCTACTCTGTTACTGCTCCGCTCCCCAAGAACGACACTTCTGTACTTTAGGCCATAGATTATTGGCAGACATAGCAGAGCTCAGATATTTAAAGATATCGGATCTTCTAAGATTCACCAAGAGCACATACTGGTTTACGAGTTAAAAAGAGGATTTGCTCCGAAACTAAGAGGAGATTCAAAATGGACCTTCAGGTCTCGAACAATCACACACCTGAGTGATTCCTCAGTATAAATCCATACTATAGAGTTCATATATCTAGGATTGAATCAATTCAAAAAAGATTCCTTAGGTTCGCTCTTAGGGGACTTCCTTGGCAGAACTCATATCCATTACCTCCTTATTTATCCAGGTTAAAATTAATTAATTTAGAATCACTGGATGTTAGGAGAACGGTGGTACGAGTTGTATTCATAGAGTTTTAATAGGTGAGATTGAGTCTACAGTAATTCTTGGCCATCTCAACTTAAACGTTCCTTCACTCAATCTTCGAAGCTCTATATTCTTTAGAGTAGCACACTCTCGTACAAATTACGGTCGTTCTTCCTCAATTAATGGATTAATGATATCGTTTAATGTAAATGTCCATTTAATTGACTTTAACCTATCAATTTCATCAATAAAAAGAATATTACTTGATGGTCTTCAGTCATAATTGTTTGTCCTGTTTTTAACTTTGATTTTTCATGTACATACATGCATACTTATAAATTTTTGTATTTTTGTTTTTTGATTCTGTCTATGAAAGTTGTAATCTTTGGTGACAAATAAATAAATATATAAATAAATAAATAATGATGCGCAAAGAATAAATAGTTGGAAGCAGTACCAGATACCATAGATAGTGCTGGAGTAAGGTACAAAATGTATTTGTTTAATATACAGTACATTTATGTAGGTATAGATAAAAAACAGTAAAGCAGAATGTAAAAACGAATCGTATGAGTAGCCAAAATGCAATGAAAAAACTATGTAATTGATGATAATTTGACTGCTTCATATCATGTAATATTTTCTAAAAATTCTGATTCCTAGATATAAATGAGGTACAGTACCAACCCTGTCCGCAGTGCTAGCGGATACCTCTACCGTACCCCAGATTTGTCACAATCATAGTCATCATGTATAATCTGTCGGTTATTAAAAATCGTCAATCTTCTCTAGAGTTACCATGTGCGGGTAGAGCTATTTTCATCATTATTAACACTCGAAAGCTAATTTTGCAAATATATTTAGGTTGAAACTGGTTTTACGACCACCCTAAGATCACTTCCGCATCATAAAAGTGTGACTTGTGAATGAGTAGGAATCCCGAAAACAATCAATGAACTGTTCCAAGGTCATCACGTAACTTACATAAGTGTATAGTGTACATGTAAAGGGACCAAATTGATATTTTTGGACATGCTAACTTTAACGGCGGTGCTGTTAGGTTAAATGTAAGAAATCCATCACTGAAATGTTCTTGTTTGACATAAGAACTTCAACAGCTATCTATGATTTCCAAAGTTTGCATATTGCAATTTGCAAACCTAGTTCCATTGTCTCGGTCAAAATCGTTTTGGCTATAATGAAGCACATATTCTTTTTTTAATTAAAAAGTGCCACAGTATCTTCTTTATCCATAAAAAGAAAAAAAAAAGTCAATGCAAGTCAGACCAGACCAATGAAGCATAACAAAAGCCGCATTGCATCGCGGCACATCACAAAAAAAAAACCACAGCCGCAACATCGCATCGCCCCGAGCCCAACTTAAGCCAATAAACCAGATTCTGTCCCGAGAGCAACGCATAGCCACGTTTGCCATTCAACTTCTAAATAATTTAATTAAATTAAATTAAATTACTTGAATTGGAAATCACCGAGAAAAGTGTGACACACAATAGGTCGACCAGATCACCAACTCAATCACTTAAAAAAAAATATATGTATAAACCCACACAATTACAAAGCAAATATGCCGGCTCTACAATTGTGGTCAAAATATTGGCACATATTTCGCTACCACTTAAGATTTGCATGCAACTAGGGCACCGCTAATCTGTTGACCACAAAAATGTAAGTTCTTTTTTTATTGATTCTATTTTTTGACTATCAAATTACACACACTTCGATCTGATTGATGAACTAAAATTGCCGCACAATCACTACTTGGTTACATCACTCACAATAATTGGTTTGCAGGTGTATAGATATTCCTCTTCCGAATAAAAAAACTATAAAAATGTACTCAAAACTTTGGGTCAAAATATGTTTAGAATTTTTAATTCACAAAAGATGGGTGGACTTTAATTATGATTTTTAATATTTTTTTGTAACCACTTCCGAATATAAAATATAACTTTTTTTTTCACTGATCGGCTACCTTACCTTTTCCTAGTGCGTTCTCTCTGAACCTTTAAATGAATCTGAACAGACTACGCTGCCAAATGGCCTCGTTTAACTTTATATACTCCGCACACGAACGTCACGAAGTTGTAGCGATGGGGGGCCGCGCTTTTGGATACGCTTTTATAGTGTCATGCTTTTATATTACTTACATTTTGTTTTTGTTTAAATTTCTCGCACACATACTCGTATAAGTTAATTACTCGGTTATTGCCTTGGAGGCTTGGACGTTGGATACTATCAAAGAGAGATAAAAAAAAAAAAATTAAGAAAGACTCTTTTATTAGTTTTGCTCTCACATTTCGCTTATATTAAGCTGATAGAGTGCTGATGCTGGCTGACCAATGGTCAAATCAATATATTCTCTTAAGCTTCATTTAGTACTCCTCCAATTTACTTTACTTTATTTGAGAATTGCTTTTGCTTTGCTTAATTATAAAGAAACGGTGAGCGAAAGAGTGTGATAGTAATGTGAAAAGTGTACCCAAATGGCAAATACATTGTTATCAATGTTGGAGCGTAAACACGTCTGACTAAAGTAAATGAGAAATCAAAAAAGCTTTTATTCCCTATGGATACGAAATAAATGTGTATCTGCTGCGATAATAGATAGATTAGGTCGATCTATTTGCGTTCTCAAAACATTGATATTGACTTTTGGGCCGTTTGTGTATCGCCAATAATTTAGTCAAATAAGATTGAATGTTGGCTTTAAGATCCATAAAGGATATGTATACATGGCAACCGAATCACTTTCAAAGGTCAATAGATTAGACATCGTACAAAATCGATCAGTATTTAATATGTACCAGAATATTTTCCGAATAAACTTTGCACTATATTTCGATTGTTTTGCAGCGAATGAAGGTCAGCTTTTTAAAAGTTGTATTGTAAACAGTTTTAAAGACAACTCTTGGAAACCTAAACATTTTTTGCTATTTACTTCGGTTTTCAACAGAAGTTCCTCTAGTTAAACTAAAGGTAATATCAAATTGTTTAGAATATACCTTGAAGTCAAAAGAAGCTAACCTAATTTTCCGTAACTTCTCCAAAAATATCTTGAAGCAAAATGTGTGTAATTTACCACTAAGAAAAGAAAAATAAATAAATAGTTACGTTTTATCGTAGGACTGCTGACGGCGAATATTTATTTACCATACAATGTCTTATTAATTATTATACTAATAAAAATCATAATTAGACTACTTTAATTTTTCAAATTATTCATTAACAAAATTGAATTACACTTAAGAAACCATTTATGTTACATAAGTTGAAAAAATAAAAAACTAATCTTTATATGTATATAAAAATGAGCTGTTCGTTTGATACCTCAGAAATCATGAACTAACTATTAGATTGAGCTGAAACTTATACTTTCCGCTAGATGGCGCTGGAACTCAAAAAAATTTAAATTCACCGTACGATTAAGCTGAAACTTACACAATGTATTTGTAATGAAGTGAGAAATGTTTGTAAATCAAATGTTTTCCAAGCTTTCCGATAGATGGCGCTGAAAACTAAAATCTCAAAATGATTACTACAGCAATGCACGATGAAAATTGATTCAGAATTATATTTACGTACAATATGTAAATATGCATTCAATTCCAAGAACTTCTTGAAAAACATTTGCAAATACAATTCGTGCTTCCAGATGACATCGTTCGATGCCAAAAGTTACTCGAAAAAATTTCAGAACATTTTATGACATAAACACTGTTCTCAATGGGTGAAGCGAAGCGCACCGGGAAACCACTATTAAAAATATTATTTGCTCCGAAATACGTTCGATTGATTGTTTTTTGCCATGCGACAAGTACCAATATAGGTACATATGTACATCTTCTATTTCACCCGTATTACACAGGCAAGCCGTTGCAATGTGACATTTAATTAAATTTTAAAAGTTCACCCCTCACTCGAAAGATCATCGAGATTTGAAAACCGTTAATGTTTCAGTGAATATGCTGTTCTAGATTTTTGTACATTAAATGGGCGTTTACATTTTATCTGCTATAATGGAGTTCGTTTTAATTGCTTGCCCTATTTCTGCTTTAAAATCTATATAATGTATATAAAACTAAGTGGCCAAATGCGTATGTTTCTCTCTATCGGTCATAATTTGCAACCATCTTAGTTGACTTTTTTTAATGTAGATAGGTAATTATGGTACGAAGGTGATAGCTGATAGGCATTTTTTAATGCCTGGCAAAGCGGGCACCCCGCCCGTTAAGCTAGTTATTTATACTTTTAATTATTTAAATTCTTAAGAGTGGTTTTCTATTATTCGAAGGCACAAGTCGTGCTTTTGAGTTATATTTCCCCAATCTCTAGAGAAAACTGATCTTGTTCTTTCGGCTTTCCCAGCTTGTATCATGGGGTCTCCACGAGACATTACTCATGTCTGAGCTGAGCTATATCTGGACATGAGCTGTCACTTTGGTGTAAATTCTTCCATTTCGTTGAAGTTTTCAAGAGAAGTGATATGAAAAGGCAAGACATGAAATGCCCACCACACAAAATTTGACGTTCCTTCCGCCATCTGGTGTTTGTGCTTGCCAGATCTGCCCGACATGAATAATGTCTTGTGGGGATGCCGTGTATCTCATAGCACATCACTGATTGCATTATAGCATCGAATATCTTTACCTTTGCTAAAACTGAGATCTTGATACACTTTCATTTTTTAAATTTTTGGGTATTACTTGCTTCCGCGAGCTTTAACTGAAGGTGGCATTTCATCGACAGGTTGTTGAAGGTATGTATGTATGTACATATTTGAATAACTTAGGGTCGATTTCTTAATTGCCAGATAAGCAACCAGATCTCACTTAACAGTCAGATAACACAAAAGTGCATTTTTCAATATAATAAAAAAATACAAGCAAACAGTGCTAAGATCATTTTCGAGAATGAGAAGATGAAAATTCAGGTTACAAAAGGATTCTGTCCAATATTTACTTTCCGTAATTGAAGATAAAATCAAACACAAATCAGAAAGGTTGGTAAACTTTCTATAATAGGCGTGTTTTTTTTTTGCAAATCTATATAGACTAAACATGTTTCCGCAACATGTTTGCAATGTAAAATACAACAAAACCTTAGCCTGGATAATTATCCAGTTTTATTTTTACTTGGAAAGCTTTTTCGAAGTCTATATAGATTTAAAAAAAAAACGCGCCTAATGTTATAAATAACACATATATGTATCCTTTGGTGATTCGCCTTGTTTCAGAAATCAATGGGTTTCACTTATGACACAATTATTAGTTGCTATAAGAAGATTTTACATTACTATTGGAGAGTTATGGCAACCGTCGCGCCGCACAGTGGGACAAAACGGTAGATTTACTGGACATGACAGAATATCCACCTTCGGTTTTATTTAGTTTCATATGAAACTAGTTGAACCCGTGCTCGCCTTGCTTCGCATTCTAATAGCTTTCTCATGCATACAAATATGCAAATATGCAATTTCAGTGGGAGCGAAGAAACATCAAAGTATTTGTCTAAGTCCACAAAAGTGTTTAGTAAATTTTGTTGATTAACTGCGTTCTATCAAAAACGTTTCAATATGTAACTTTCAGCCCCTAAGTTCAGAGTTCATAGTTCTCAAAAACCGCACCGCAGCCCATTAAGACTTCCGCCTCTACCAAATGTCGTTGAAGAATTGTAACTCTAGGTCGGGTGTACATAATTTAGATGGGCTCAAGTGTCTTAGAAGAATAATAGGTACACCCATTTTTAGTTTAACTTTATGTGATGGAAGCCCTGGATGGAGCAGATAGAAAATTTACAAATTCGACCATATAGCTGGTTGTTACTTCATGGTCCACAACCCGGTTGATTGAAATACATTCTGCACTTTGACCATCAACACGTGAAAATATCTCGCTATCAATTGCTGGAGCTTGATCATTCCAAGGCAACAAAATAGCTCCCTCACAAAGCTAAGAATTCTCACGGTTTCTTAGTTGTGATATACTATATAACCGTAAAAGGATGAGATAAGTTCTTCGGTAGAAGACACTGTTTGGCACATATAATGTGATAAATTTACTTTTCCATTTTCTTCCGGAAGCGTTCCTCCACCAATTTAAAGTTACAAATAAGAAAATTTTGTGCGTTTGGATTGCCACCTGTTCGTGCCCGCATATAGACGGTCAAGTGCATTTGAGTAACATTTGACCCCAGAGACTTGACTTTTTCAGACAGGCATTTACTTCATCAACTTTTGTGCCTCATGGTACTACTGTTAACGTTTGCCTAAAGTTTATCCTGTTAGGTTCTGTTAACGGTTTCCACTGCCTTACGGTGCATTGGTCCCACACAATTAGACAACAGTCACGGAAAACTCGGGCTTTATCACTATTCCGGGGAATAACGTGGCTACTTACCATGACGACGCCACAGCCACGGCCAATATTACCTTGGCTTTGTATCAATGAACAACCAATACTTTCCAGATGATTAATTTATGTGATGATGATATGCATATGTACATATATAAACCAAAATAAAGCAACAGGAGTTCATTATGGGTTGAATGTTTGTTTTTGATCGTTTTTTTTTTAATTTGTTACTAATATTAATAAAATGAAAATGCGATTCACTGCTCTAGAAAATTATTTTTCTTTTGACACCTCATTTGTTAAAATTGGTTGAGTATGAGAGCCGCAAATGCTTACGATGATTGTAGCCCATTAAAATGCAAAACCAATGATCACGTCAGAGCGCGCACACACACTATTGCAACGATACCCACTGCTGCAAGGCTGCTGGCAATGGTCTCCGCTGAAAGAAAATTGTGGGCGATGCTTTGAATAATTGTTTTGAAAAGTGCTCAGCTTCAGGACAACGCAGAAGGATGTTTTATACCTCAAATGATTGAGGGACAGATCTACTAATTTCACCTATTTTTTTGTTTTTCAATCCGATAAGCCATTATTGAGTTAGGGCTGCATAATCATAATATTCCTCACCAATATATAGTTATTTTGACTACTATGTAAGAACCATTAGGCTGAGCAAAAAAATACAAAGCTTGTGATCATCCCGGGTACTTAAGAAGCATTTCAAAAAAAAGTTTCATCGAAATCTGTCCAGCGGTTTCCACGCCATTACGTAACCAACAAAAAAACCTCTACAGTTTTATAATATTTATTAAAGATAATATTTCGTACGAATTGTAACAATTTTTAACTTTGATAAGCACTAATCAATTGTCTTTGAAAAGTTGAAAAGTTTCATCGAAATCTGTCCAGCGGTTTCCACGCCATTAGGTAACCAACAAAAAAACCTCTACAGTTTTATAATATTTATTAAAGATAATATTTCGTACGAATTGTAACAATTTTTAACTTTGATAAGCACTAATCAATTGTCTTTGAAAAGTTGAAAAGTTTCATCGAAATCTGTCCAGCGGTTTCCACGCCATTAGGTAACCAACAAAAAAACCTCTACAGTTTTATAATATTTATTAAAGATAATATTTCGTACGAATTGTAACAATTTTTAACTTTGATAAGCACTAATCAATTGTCTTTGAAACAAGCCTACTTTGGTTGCTCTAAGTTTAATATACTAGAAGTTATGATTGAATAACTGTTAGTACCTCTTTCTCCAAACAAACTTTTACCCTGTAGCTCAGTGGGTGTTTAAGATATACCCCCCCTCCCATACGATTTTTTTCATAACATGAACCAATAAATCAGATCCAAAAGAATCTGTATCCCAAACCGGACCAGATAACATACAGGCACTGCCTATGGTTGAATTTTATGATGATAGGCACTTGTTCAAACATGAATAGCGGGCGGAGTCGGACCAAGTCGGATATAAATCTTTCGCATATCTTTCACTAAATACCTAAGGTAAACACCTGTGAAGTACGTTTTTCGGAACAACTCGAAACTTTTTGTACGGGTTGAATTTCCGGAAATTACTGTCAAAAAGACGGCATTTCCAACAAAAAATGACATGCTCTGGCTACTTAAGAACATAGAATGTTTCTATTTCCTGACATTATTTACTACTAAACTATGTAAAATGAGAATATTAAAAACAAAGACTCAAACATTCTTCCCGATTTGATTATATTGCGATAAACGAAACCCAATTTATCACGAATTTTCGTTAAAATGGCAGATTTCTATACTCGTTTTTGAGGTTGTTTATTGAAAAAACATGTGGAAAAACGAGACCGTGGGTGCCAAAATTTAATTGACATGTCCACCAGTGTCTATATAACAGCTGTATATACTTTGGAAAGCCGTACTAGATACATGCAATTTCGACCCATGTCCCGATTTTTACACCATTCGTCCCACTGTGCGCCGTGGAGTGGAAAGAACTCATTCCCAGTTCAATATTATGTATAATTAAAAAAATATAAAACTAAATGGTCTGTAGAAAAATTAGCTGACAGGGGACTAAACAGGAAGATGGCTAGCCCCCAAGACCAAAAAAGTTCCCAAAATAAGTGCTTCTGTAGCATTGACGTAAATCCACAAACCGTTAGAATTGTTTTTGGTTTTAAGTGGCCTGTGCACCGCAGAATAAGCCATTGTTGTCAAAAAGAAACATTACAAAAAGATTATCTACATTATAACAGACGATTTAGTTTCCATATGCGATTCAAACCAATTGGTTATTTTGTTTCCATATCATACTTGAGTTTTAGAAACATAATCTATTATTTCAAAAGAGAACTCCAACTCAACCTTAGCAATACATCAAATCAAACAATAATTATTAGATAAAAAAAAGTTATTTTTGAAACGCTGCCAACCGTGGAAATTCTGAGTGTCCTTGTCCATTTTTGAATTTAACTCCAAGTTGTATCGATTAGAAATAGGTACTCAACTTTATCAGACTCTTAGATCAAATTAGCGAAGCCATTCTTGGCTGTTTCAGAAGCGGTGAAGTCGGCTTTACCATGTTATACATATGTATAGCCTTTCACGTTGGCAGGAAAAAAGCTGTAATAGCGCTTACTGCCGCAAGAGATAAAATGAAACGTTATCATGCCAAACTATCGAATTGGAAATGCTAAATCAAAGATTTCGCTATGATGTTGGAGTCAATGCCACTTCTTATCAGTTAATTTTTATGGACTTAATTGAAATTGGATTAATATAATAGTTGATAACAAATACTTTCAAGTCATGAAATTTCTTGTATCTCAAGTTTTCTGCCGTTGAACTAATATCAACGATTTAAGAGCGTCAAAGCTTAAAAACAATTATTGATACATTATTGATAAGCTTTTTATTTTATTTGGATTATGATTTTTGTAATCGTTTTTCGATATAATGTACTTACATAATGTATTTCATTCTTTATCGGTCTTTAGATGTTTAAGTATGTTTTGCATTCCTGTGAAATTCAAATAACTAATAAGTGGACATTGAATCTACATATGTATTTTTTAATCTACATAATTAATTTTCCGTTTGTACATGTTAACGTCATTCTACATATGGATGTACGTTTGTAAATATTTGCAAGTATCTAGTTGCAAGTTCAATTGAATTAATTTCAAGTTAAAAACTATTTCAGTGTGAAGTATTTATCTTAGATAATATTATTATGTATGTGCGTGCATATGTAGTATATATTTTTTTATAAGAAAAAGGAAGTGATATGCGTTTTCTATACGTAGAGAAGCAACCATTTTTTTAGAATAAACATTTCAATCTGCTTTTGTTATTAGAAAGATATTATATTATCATACTGTTTTGTATCATTAATTTATAAATAGTTTTGTTATTGCATATTTCTTAATATAAATAAATATTTGATATACCTATTCTGGATCTTTCTTCTGAAAAAGTTATTTGATTATTAATTTCAAAATATGATCTTGTAGTCGATCCTCTGTTGTTGACGTACATAGATAATATAGATAACATACATTATATACCTGCACCTATGTACATATGTACATGAGCATGCATACCAGCATGCCTACCTACGACCTAAATAAAATATTCAATAGCTCAGATTCACTCTTCTGTAAGCTTATTGCAAAAGATACTCGTTATACGTAGGTATGTCATATGGAAATTATAAAACATATACATACATGCATATGAATCTTATTACAATTAGAATTAGAAATAAGAAGCATACACACATTTTTAATGCACAAATCATTTTAACGATTTATAAAAAAGATTTGCCATTCCAACAATCAATCGAGTCGTAGGTAATGTGCACGACTTTACACTTTATTGGTTTTTCGATAAACAAAATATGCTTGAATTGTATACATTCAAAAATCAAAAGGAGAAACTTCAAAGCCCCCTCGAAATGAAGTGCCTCGCTTTAAACATTTTTTTTTCATACATACATACACAGAACCCAAAAAGTCTCCGTACAGCGGCACATGCCCGAAATAAATGCTTCAATGAGATCCAAATACAATGATTAAATAAAAAAAGAAATATTTCTATGAAAGAGAATCTTTTCTTTTTTATTTCTGCCAAATTTCATTTACTTTCACATTATAACTTGAAGCTTATGAACGCATACGTCCTGTACGACCGTTTCTGAAGAACAAAAAAGTCTCCGTACAGCTACCGTTCCAAGGGTCTTTTCGGTGTTTCCTGTATTATAAGTTATGCTGAAAGTTGCTTTTCGGAAACGATCAATTGTGTTTTTCCCATTTTTGGTTAAAAAACTGAGTTTTTTTTAATATGGAGGAAAAAAATAACCAAATTTCTATCGCAACTAAAAAATATGGTTTATCTAAAGGAAGAAGGTAAATCTCTAGCTAAAATTTCAAAAATTGTTAGCAAAATGGGTTCTTCGGTGCAATATGTCATCCAGTTATTACAAAAAAACAAAACTTTAACAAATAAACCAAGATCCTGGACGACTTAGAAAAATTTACCATCGCTTACGAAGAGAATTATGAGGGTAGTGAACAAGGTTTTGAAAACAAGTGCCTGCGCAATAGGAAATCTTCAAACAAGTGATGAACTTAAAGTTTGTGAATAGATAATAAGAATTGTTAAAGAAATAAGTTGAAACGAAATGGTTTTAATGGTCGGGTCAGCAGCAGGAAACCATTAATCAAGAAATAGAACTAGTAAGCCAAATTGCAGTACGCTATTAAGACTATTAACAGGGATAATAATTAATTTTGAGACACGGTTATATGCAGCTATGACAGTTATTTAAACATTTTTGGATCGGATGGTCGTCGTATGGTGTGGAAAAAGCCCAATACTGAAATGGATATCAAAGATTAAACGCCCACAGTAAAATACGGATGTGGATACGAAATGGTCTGGGGTTGCATGGCCTCCTCCGGCGTGAGTTAGATTGGTTACTTGACAATGTTCAATGGAAGCTGACACACTCAGCGCAGTCATCTGATTTGAACCCCATCGAGCACTTGTGGAATAACTAAAAATAAAAGTTGCCAGCATTCTATAAGCAATAAAAATCAGTCAAAACAATTTGAATGTATGATTGGACATAAAATGGCCAAGACATCACATAAAAGCTGATTTATTCCATGTGAAACCAATAAAAAGACGTCATCCATAACAGAAACCGACCAACTACGTATTAATTAGTTTTTTTTTTTCATATTTATTTATATTTTTAAGAAAATTAACCACTGTACGGAGACTTTTTTGGCTTTATGCACTGAATTTTATTAATTGTTTTTTTTTTTTGTATGTTTTTTATTAAAATATTGTTTCTTTGTTAACTAACTATTTCGTCAGATGTATTTCTTCAGATTAGGGTGAAACTTTTATCTTAAATCACTGTGCTTTCATGTTTTTATGAGTTGAGAAGTAAGAAGCGATACCTGTACAGAGACTTTTTGGTCTCTGTGAATATGTTACATACTACATATGTATTTTACTTTTTTTTTACATTTTTTACTCATGCCTCAGCAGAAAGACCACTAGCTCTGAAGAGCAGTTTCGATTTCAAACTGCTGAAGATTTTAGGAGACTTTTCATAGAGGCAAAAACAAGCTCACGGACTATAAAGCGAAGACTTCAAGATGCTATGTACATACATAGCTTGCTCTCAAGAATGCGGGGATTTTAACTAAACATAGCGCACCTCCGGTAAACATAGCACACCTCCATTAGAACAAAGACCTAATTGAACGCGGGTACGTCTTTGTTCCATTACTGAGTCTTTAAACAAATTTTCGAAAGTACTTTGCCGTAACTGTAAGTTGCGTCTAAAATCCTAAAGGTGGGACATGTCATTCAGTACAACAACGACGTTAATGCGAGTTCAAACTATATCTGTATTTAATTTTACCCAGTTTTCGGTTAATGCCAGTTTGAAATATAACGTTTAATGGTTTTTTTGTCGACTTTTAGTGGAATTAAAACCTAAGTGCAATTTTAATAGCATTTTGTAATAATGACTATTTTTAAAACATATTTTAAAAAAAATAATTACAACACCAGAAACTGTGTTAAATAACCTTTTCGCTAATACTAACCTCCATTTTTTAAAGAATGTTATTGTTTTGTTTTATTTTTATAAAAATGATTTTAATAATTTCAAATGCGTTTTCTGAGGAATATACTTTTTTGCTTACGTCTTTGTTCCACCGGACGTGCGATATGCGCTCTATGTTTCCAGTTTGCCAAAGGTTCGACATTTTTATTTACCCTTTTTTATCTCTATACAGGGTGGTCCGGTTTGGGTTACAGATATTTTGGGAACTAATTCATTGGTTCATGTTATGAACAAAATCGTATGGGGGGGAGGGGTCTATCTTCAACACCCATTGAGCTACAGGGTGATTAAAAAAGATCCTTCAGAGAAGTTGATACCGACAGTTATCCAATTATTTTTTTAAGTGTATTAACTTTAGAGCAACTAAGGTGGGCTCGTTTCATTGACAATCGATTGGTGTTTGAAACAGTTAAAAACTATTACCATCCATACTTTCGTTTTCGAGATATTGGTCTTCAAACACAGATTTTTTTGATGTGTAAACATCTAAGCGCGCGTTAGCAAGGAGTAATTCCGCGACTTTGCATTCGGGGACGGAATAACGAACGGTTACGAAATTTGCAATACAAATTTTATAGTAGCGCGATGAAATATTGACATAGTGATTGTTTATGTTCTTGGTCAACTTTTATATATCATTTTTTATCCCGGAAAATGGCATGGTTTTCAGAAAATAGTGAAAAAACTGTAAATTGGGAAGAAAAATTATAGTTATACAGCCCCAACTCAATAATGGTTTATCGGATTGAAAAACAAAAAAATAGGTGAAATTAGTAAATTTGTCCCTGATTCATTTGAGATATAAAACATCCTCCTGCGAGCAATGTTCAAAACAATTATTCAAATCATCGCCCGCAATTTTCCTTCAGTCGAAACCACTGCCAGCAGTCGGGCAGCAATGCGGGTATTGTTGCAATAGTATGTGTGTGTGAGTATATATGCGCGCGCTCTAACATGATCATAATGCTTTGCATTTCAATGTTCTGCAATCATTATCACCATTTGCGGCTCTCGTACTCAACCAATCTTAACAAATGAGGTGTCAAAAAGATTTTCTAGAGCAGTGATTTGCATTTTTAGTTTATAAATATAATTAACAATCTCGCATGTAGAAAACCTACAACCCTTTACTATTTACGAATAAAATAGCTACCTACTGGCCTCTAGAGTCCTAGTGGCACCTTGTTCCAAAAAATAAGAGCTTCTTTTCGTGATAGAGATCCTGATAAATAATAAGATTAAGTGTAAACAAATTGTTTTTATTTTCTCTTTTTCTTATTCGTGATGAGATGACAGAACAGAGTACTACAAGCTGATATTATTTTTTATGTAAGAACTTGGATGACAAGTTTTTATAACCGCGGCGGTTGAGTATGCGCGTTGGTTTTTCTACTTTTGGCGCAGTATACAACTGAGTTTAGGGGTCCCAGGTTCGTTTCCTGGCGTCGAGGGGTTATAACTTGGCGGGGGGTGAAAACTGACTCCCTCTGCTATACGATTTTTTGTTCGCCCTAACTTCAGGAATCTCCACAATTGATTATATCTCTTAACTGGGACACCCTGTATAGTAAAGGTGGTGTACACATACTGGTACATTCAAGATAGTACACTGGTCCCTCACTTTGCGCGGGGGTTAGGGGAATGAAAAGTCTCGCGCTAAGCGAAGTATGAACCTCATGTAACTTAGGCGGTTGCGTTCCTCAAAAATTAAATATGTATAAGCATTCAAGACTAGTAATAAGTTTTTCCAATAAAATTTATTTTATAAAAAAAACAATTAAAAAGAAAAAAAAAAAACAACAAACAAATTCAAACAAAAGAAGTTACAAAATTAATTTAGGAAAATTAAGGATCTTCAAAATGTCACATTTGGTAGACGTTTAAAAAAAAACTGTCACTACAGATTGCTTTACTTTCTTAGACTTTTTAATGTGCGATTCCCGGTAAGATGCCAAGGCAGTCCTTATGCTGGTTTGAACAGGTTTGAATATGCGCGAGCGTCTGCACTGCCGTGAACATGCAGATACTTTTATGAATAAACCCAAAGAAAACGTACAAAAAATCTTCAAAGTAACAGAAAAAAACGTGTCATAATTCGCGCAAATCGAATTTGGGTAGGCAAATGCATTTCGCGCAAAGGTGAAACCGCACAGAAAGAAGTCGCTGTCGCACACTTTTCTATCTGCAGTGCACATGTACGCATGTAGCGTTGACGTGGAGATATACCTATTATAATTCTAGATTGACGTTGCCATTGACACTGCTGTTTGAGGTCATATTCATACGCGTATTTTAATTCTTTCTCGGCTGGCAGTTGTTTAATTTTAGTTGATGGTGCTCGTAATAAAAGGAAATTTAAATTGAGATCTTAATGCATTTACCTACACTAGATAAGTTTAGATTTGTAAACGCAAGCACGTCTGTCTAGTAATAAAGTCCAGACGACTATTGCATCTCATTTATGTAGGAAATTAGATTTGTTGAATTTTACAAAACTATTCATGGCAGCAAACTTCATTATTAAGTGCTATGAAAAAAAAATACAATAAGATTCACTTACATAGATATACGGTGGATAGCTGCCCAACCCAATCTAACATATCTACTGAGTTCAACTTAGAGGTCATAGTCATTACATATAGATAGTAATCATTACATTATGTACATTACGTAGGTAATGATACAAAATAATGTTATTAAATTTAATATCATATCATCATTTATTATACAATAAAGCAGTAACGCTCATTCTGTATCTTGGACCGGAGCCTAAACGGCTGGGCGGATTTGCTTGAAACTTCATATCTGGGATCTGTGGGACTATACCACAAGGCCAATTTGGAATTTTCATTCTAGCCCCAAAAATTAAGGTACCTATACTTGACTTGGGACCAATTTTATAAAAAGCGGATTTTCTCAAAAACGGCTCCAACGGTTTTGTTGATAATTTCACATTTAAGTTAGTTTAGACACATGCTATCAACTGCCATATCAGGTTTTTGCCGAAAAAGTTGTACAACGGTACTTGACTTTTTAACCGATTTTCTAAAATTGGATACTTTTCGGATATTGCCCAGTCGATCGGTATAACAGATTTTCATATTAGCGACAGTCCCGATCTCGTTATACATGCAACAAGGTCCCTAGGGACCTAGAGACATTTGTGTATACTTTTGCCAGAAATGTACCGCATTATCATTACAAGTGAGGTACCGTTGGATACCTCTTGATCCGGAGAGCGTCCAAAGCTGTGTAACATCAAAAAAAATTCAATATGGCGGACGCGGCAATCAAAATGGCGAACTATCTGTTTTTTTTTTTTCTCTACAATCGCCTTGATATTGGTATCAAATGAAAGGGCTTGGCAAGTAGCTTTAAATACGACATGACATAAATAGGACGCCTCCAAGATGGCGGATTGCCGTTATCTTTACTCTTTCCTTAATATGGCTATCAAATGAAAGGGTTTGACCAGTAGAATACGACATTTGCTTACCTACATACATAAAATATGTGTACATATTTTTTGAAACAACTACAACTAAAAAGTTGTTTTTCTTATAAATAAAATACTTTGATATGAGCCATAAAAAGACTTAGAAATTAAGACTCTGCAGCAACCAACGCCTTCAACCATCAGCAAGTAAAAAGAAATCGACCACGTCCGCCAAAAATGTCGTGCACTCAAAATGTTTATCGAAAAAAACAAAGTATGCATCTTTAGCGGTATGATGAATGGTAGCGTGAGAGGGACGAATGTTTTCCATCATTTGTGCACGGCGAACGCAATGTACTCTGAAAAGAGCAGATGTATTTTTGCTTAGTCCTGTGGACATGAGCGCGAAAAGGAAAACTATGACTTTTAGCTGAATATGCTGGTAAGTGGATGCTGCCAAATCTGTCAATATTTTAATAGTTCAGGTGACTGACTCGATGACAGTCGTTATTATAATGACATGCGACCATGGCTATACAATCAATGAACATAAATGCAAATGTGCCATATACACGCACTATGACGTCACATACTGCTGCATGGCTATTGGCTTCAATCTCCACTGATCGAATCGTTGGTGATGATTTCATAAGTTGTTTTGAGCATAGCTCAGCTCCATGATAGCGCAGAAGGATGATTTATACCTCAAATGAATGCTAGGACTGTGTAATGACAAAACATTTTATTTTCTGCCGCTTCGATCTCGAATTCTCAGCTCCTATAAGTAAAAGAGTATTTTGATCATAATAGTGAAAACCGCTTCCAAATCCGTTCAGTGGTTCTCGAGATTAGCGCAGTCATACAGACAAATTTTGGGGACTTCCTTTTATAATATGTATAGATAGTCTCACACTAGCTAACCAAAGTCAAACACGAATGAACGTGATTCGTAAATCGTTATTTTTCATAATATCCTCTCTGAAATATACACAGGTTCCTATGGACCTTGTCGGTGATAGCCGTACTTAATAAGTTTAAAACGAAAAAAATCAAAATGGAGTGCACGTATCGCTTCGGAATTAGTTTTGATCGTTTAAGCATTGCATTTTGATGGAATACAGAAAGCATCAAGTTTCTAGTATACGCATAAAAAGATTTGTAAACATTCAAAAAGTCGAAAGGTCGCCATGGACCTTCTCGCTAATCGGAGGGTTAAAAGTGAAATAGCAATAAGAATACGATGTAATGTGAAAGGAACGTCAACGTGTTTACATGTACATATAGTTGTGCTCATATAATTAAGTCACATAAACACGATCACACTATCTTCGGTAGAACCAAGTTTAATTAACAAATTCAGATTAATTGTTCTTGTTCTTGTTCTTCATGTACTCGCGCAATATTATAAGGGTATTCATATCCCCTTTAGCGTGTGTAGATTATAAAAAAAAAAAAAAAAAAATGTTTATAAGTATGTACAGTGGACGTCCAGTATAACGAATGATATAATGTTTAAGGTCATTCACTATATCGAGCGCGTTCGTTATATCGATCGATTTTTTTTACTTTCTTTTTAAAAGAAGTCATTAAAAAATATGTTTGTATAGACGTTTGTATTCAATGATAAATTGAGATGATGGTCCTGCCATTTAAATTTACAAGTTTTGTAAATTATTTAAAAAAAAAAATAGCCGGTAAGACTTTGTTTTACTTCAAGTTGAGATTTCAACTACAAATCTTTTTCTCTTTGTCCCAACGTGAACATATCACATGTCACATCATTTGAAGCTCCAAGAATACTGATACCTTCACCTACCTCATCTTCACTTTCAGAGTTTAGTTCAATGGTATCATCGTATGCTTGTTCTTTCAGTATTGTTCCAAGTTTCTAGGTCTGTGGTGTGATGGTAGCACGGTGCTGAGCGAAAAAGATGCGAACATTTCGAAACCTTCGGGAAAGTTAAGTTAACAAGACTTAAGGTAGGTACTCTGCATTGCCAAAACTTCGTCATCTTGCCGCAGTAATGACAGTGGAATTTCATCCTCCTCATCGAAACCTTCTGAGTCAGTAATCAAAATATTTCTCCAACATTTTTGAAGCATTAAACTCGTTTATTCCCTGCTCGATCCAGGAGGATAATTGTATGAATTCTTTTAGCACAGTGCTGGTATCTGCACTTCGAATACATAATGCCACTCAGAAAGCTATTGCGGTTATGTAGCTTTGTTAGGCATATGGAGTTTTGGTCCATCGGTTGTATTAACGGCGTAACGTTGGGTGGCATAAACATTACCCAAATTCGACCATATTCCGTTTCTTTAACAAGTTCATCCGCCGATGGGTGGCTTGGAGCATTATCTACGAGCAAAAGAGCCTTTTTGGTAAGTTATTAGCTGATTTTTAATTTTTTTTAAATTTTTAAATGGAAAATGCCTTGTGGTACAACGTTGTGGATGAACCACTTTTTGAAAATGGTGGCAGTCATCCAAGCTGATTTTGAAAATCATAGTCTACCGATAACCTTTTGTTGAGAAAGGATCGTGACTTCTATCTCTTACCAATAACTAATGGCTTTAGTTTCAGCTGTCCTGATGCATCTGCACAAGCTAAACAGTTAAGCGCTCTTTTGATGTTTTTCGACCTGGGGCTGAAGCTTCACCGGCGTGAACATAAGTAGAATCTGGTAACAATTTCCAGAAAAGCCCAGACTCATCCGCATTAAAAGCATTAAAAATGATTTCCATTATGAGTCCGTTGCTTGTGATGAGATCCTGTTGATCTTTTTTGAACGGCTCAACTAAATCAGTGCGTGATGATAATTTCTCCCTGGATTCCTTGAGAATACGAACACGGAACCATTTCTTAAACTTTGTGAGTCACCCATCACTAGCACAGAAGCCACTACTGTCATCACCTTATAGGTTTCGATGAATGGCACCAGCTGTTTTTATTACTCTACCACTTTTTCCCTTTGCCAAAGAAACCATCTGTACAAACGATTTTCCATGTTTGAAAACTCTACTTTACGGATGGATTTCCTTTGAAGAGAGTCATTATTTATTATTTATACGTTCGCCATATCGGATAGCAAATCGTGGCCATCGTTCGCTATTTAGAGATGCTAATGTAAATCTGAAAAGCGTTCGTTATATCGAAAATTCGCTATATCGGGTATTCGTTATACTGGACGTCCACTGTATTTGTAAAGTTCAATTCTTCTTGATTCTTTTGTTTCAAATCATTAAAATATAAATTTTGCAGATTATTTGTTTATATCGCTTTAAGCTCGGTGACATATAATTAAGTCATTTACTAAAAAAAATGTTTAAAATTAAATGTACATTAGTAATTGTAGATATTAATACATATTCTGGCTTTAAGTCAGTACTTTGTTTTCAAACATTTTTGTCTCATAACTTCGGCGCATCTATCGCCCTTAGTCTGCACATTGAGTGGGTGTGATCTTGTTCCATTTCAGATCCAGATCCTAGCTCAATTGGAAATATTTAATCTTTAACCAAACTTGAAGAATTTATTAAATAATTCCTTGTGAGCCAATGAATCACAGGTGTTGGTTGTAAGGCCAAATGAAACTCAAAATTAGTTTTAAGTTCTGAAGATAATAATAAATAAATCAACGTGATTATTTTGCACGGCACTGTATAATAACGTAAAACGATTACTTGTTGAAAAAGTTTGGAATTCCACAAGTTAATCTGAACTAATTCATTCACAAATGATCCGAAGTGTGTGCCCCATAGAGGCATTCCTGTGATTTTCAGATAAATCTTTGATGAGGCAGCAGCCATGTACTTAAAGAATCTGGCAGACATTTCATCATCTGCGTAATTTGTCTTCAATTAAATTTAATTTATCGCAAGTTTTCTTAATAATGCACAGAGTGGTGGCTAAAGTTGAATTGCTTACACTCAAAGATAGTTGGTGTGCGCGGGCTACAGAACTATAGAAATGTAGAGTGTTTATCCAATCTGTTTTGTTTTGCATTTCATTCAATTAAAAATAGAAGAAAGGTTTTTTTTATCTTATTTTTATTGACGGTCAGTGTAAACGAGTATATAATCTGCTTTGCTTGTGGGTGATTTTTTTTAGAACATCAACCGTTTATCGCGTTTATTTTTGGCACAATATTTGTACGTGTGTACCTACTACTTGGCGGGAACGACGACAAATTATTGCAGTCATTTCGTTTAGTGAAAAAGGGTTCTTTTGCTTTTTTATTCCCCTATTGGACTCCCACGCCGAATGCTTTTACTAGCTGTTCTGCGATCCCTTCATCCAGTGTTCCGCGCAAAAGTCATTGTCTTCGCTTTCGTTATGCTTCAATAAATGGCATCGGAAAGATATCTTTTGGGTTTCTTTCTCTCCTCTTTATAAGTACACATACTTATATCTACACATATTTATATCTACTGCTGTTAATTTATTGCAATTGGTTGTGAATCATCATCAACGTGATCTCTCCCTCTGTCTTTACGAATTTTATTGTGCAAAACGCCCGCGCAAGGAAGTTCCACTTCCTCCTTTAATTGGTTCGTAATTAAAGGTTGTGAAGTTAAGGAATTTGGAGCCGAATCAATGCTCATCGTTCCAACCACTTTCGTTCCACATCGCCATTGGTGCATTACAAAGAATATCAGTGTCTCCACTACGCAGAGAGAGTACCACAATTGCACTATCATGGTCTATTGATCTTGTGATGTCTGGGCATCTTATGCACAGCTTAATCATCTTCGAATGTGGACCTGGCCAACATCATCGGTATCGATGTATACGGTTCGCTCTGGAGTCTGTGCAGTGTAGTGTAGCGCATAGACGTTGTGATTTCAATAACAGTGAATGTAGGTACTCGTAAGTGTATATACGATAAACCTATCATAGCTGTTGTATGCCCTAGAGCCTAGACCCTGGTTTACATATAGTAGTCTCGAGCTATATTAAATTCTCGCCTACACTCAGTCGATGATGGAAATTCGATTCACAATGAAAGAAAAAGGAAATGGTGATCACGTGACAGAATAAAACGATGGAAATATTTTCTTTTATGATCCCGACAATTAAGTTTACCTTTCAAGAAACGTTATTAGTTATTACTTCCATCAGAATAGCAAAGTCAATCAACTACCAAAATGTAAGAGGGTTACGAAGTAAAACAACCGATATTTTTACCGACTCTCAGGCTTTTCCGTATGACATTTTTGTTTTTACAGAGACTTGGTTAAACGCCAATATTTTAGACACGGAACTCTTCAACTCCGAGTTCCTAGTATATAAGAAAGATCGTCATGTGGATAGTTGCACGGGATTGGGTGGTGGAGTGCTTATTGCAGTTCGTTCGCACCTCAGTTCCAGCATAATAAATATTCCTTTCCCTTTGGACACCGAACATATTTGCATTCAAATTTGTATGGAGGACAAAACAGTCTTTGCCATTAATACATACATTCCTCCTAATAGTGCTACATCATTGTATTCTGAGATCTCGTTAATTTTGGAATACATTCATGACTTATCCTGCTCGGAAAACAACATTTTTTTGCTCGGCGACTTTAACTTGCCACAAACGATCTGGGTTCCATCGGAGGATGGATCCTATCAGTCAGCATCGTTTAATTCCGCTCAGCAGGAGCTTATTAAACTCGACTCCATTACGTCGTTTGACTTACAGCAAATCAGCTGTATTAAGAACTATAATAATCGAACTCTCGATTTGGTATTTTCCTCTGACGCTGTTAGTACTGTTGTTCAAGAATCTTGTTCAAGCATAACTAACATAGATAGACATCATCCACCCTTGGATGTATTTTTTCACTTGAGCTGTCATATATTTATATGTGACCCTAATGATGGCTCGTATATATTTGACTTTCGACGGGCTAATTATCAGAAACTGTCTGAAAGAATAAGATGCTAAGAGCATGGAAAAATTATATTAAAAGTCTCAGCCCAAATGACTTTAATATTAATCATATTGCATTTTTCGACGAATTCAAAGCGCTTTCTAGCAGCTTATACAATGACTGTATAAGCACAATGGAAACCTCACTTAGGAATAACCCGAAACAATTCTGGAGCTTAGTTAATTCCAAGAAAAAGTCTTTTATTAATAATAACACAGTATATTTTTGCAACGCTTTCGCGGACCATTTTCGTAAATCTTTTAACGATGTACCGCTAAGTATTGATGATGCATACTTTGAGTATGCAGGTTGGCTTTACCAAGATTGCCTTAGATTTGGAGACTATTTCCAAATTTATTTCATATTTAAAAGATGATTACTCTTCAGGTCCTGACGGCATTCCTCCAATTGTCCTGAAAAAATGCAGCGATGTCCTAGCTCTGCCGTTGAAGTTTCTTTTTGAAATCTCCATATCAACTGGAAAATTCCCTAGCTTCTGGAAGCAATCCTTTATTACGCCTGTCTTTAAGAAAGGCGATAGAAACAATATCGTGAACTGCAGACCAATATCTAAGCTGTCATGCATACCAAAATTATTTGAACAAGTGGTGTGGTAAGTGCGCGCACATGAAACCTACCAATCGCAACGTATCATGTGCGCGCACTTACATTAAAAGCTATGTGTTCTATTTTTTGCGACTGAATAATCGTGCGACTGCAATCGCATGTGTGTACCAAGCCTTAGTTGGCTCTTACCTCAACCAGAGGTCCTATCAAGTTAAATCTAGAGGTTTTCTTTCAGACTCCTATTTAGCAGGATCCGGTGTCCCTCAAGGGAGTCACCTAGGTCGACTTTCTTTTTATTCTTGCTATTAATGATGTTCCATCAATCATAAAATATAGCAACATTCTTATATTTGCCGAAGATATGAAGATTAGTAGAGCAATTTCAACCATAAATGACTTCAGACTTCTGCAATCAGACATTGATAACTTCAGTACCTGGTGCTGCAAAAATGGTTTAGTCCTTAAACCACTCAAATGTCAGTCCATGACATTCTCTAGGAAACGGGTACTGACTATATTCAACTATTTGATATCGAATCACTCTCTCTGTCGGGTTTATAGTTTTAAGGACCTGGGTGTTTATTTTAGCTCTTAACTTGATTTTAAAGAGCATTAAAACCAGGTTTTTTTTTTTTTTTTTTTCGATATTTTTATTTACATATTTCATGACATTAAGTATAATAAGACAATGATATGAGTCTTTTAAATCTATACCTAATACAAAATTGTGGCCAGGTTAATAATAAAGATATGTATGTAATAGATGCTTGTAGAGAATTTAAATTAAAAATTAAATTAAATAAAATTTAAAAAAGAAAAGTTAAGATAAAAATAAAATAAAAAAGGAAAAAAGAAAAGTGAATAAAAATAAAAGAAAAAGAGAGAATAGTGCATGTTTTGAGTATGATGAAGAGTGAATTTATCTTCCGTAGTGACTTGAGAGTGCCTTCCTAATTGTGAATAAATCGAACCCAATGGTAGGTTTTGTTAAAAGATGGTGTAAAGAATTTAACAATCCTTATGTCACTCTCTCACTATATATGTAACAGTCTTGTCCGTACTCACCTCGAATATGCTTCGCAAGTATGGATACCTTATCAGAAAAATCTTAATACTCGTATTGAAGCCGTACAGCGACGCTTCATTCGATTCGCATTGAAAGGTCTTCCCTGGGACGATCCTTTTAACCTCCTCCCCTATTTGCATCGGATAAAACTGTTGTAAATGCAGCCTTTGGCTCAAAGAAGGGTCAATAATGATATTATTTTTATGCATCAACTGATCTCAGGTCTGATTGATGCACCTGACTTATTATCCTGTTTACGATTGACGCTAAACTATCGTGGGGGATTACCTGCGTAGTATAGAGTTACTGCATGTATCTCATCATAGAACGAATTACGGGATGCATGAGCCTATTAGCCGCATGAGTAAAAAAAATTAAATGTAAACATTCTTGACTTTAATCTTAACAATGTTACACTAAAAAATTTATTGCGTAATATAGTTCCTCGAACATAAATTCTAATTATGTATATTTGTTCTTATATTTGTTTATTTATTGCTAGTAGTAGTGTTGAAATGTAGCGTAGCCTAACCACTAACACCAGCACTAAATGATGAGCCTGTTGATGCATATTTTGCCCTGGCAAATTTCTGCTTATGGCTATTGCTTGTATTAAGCACACCATGATACAGATCTGATAGTGTTTTAAAAAAAAATGCCGAAGATTTTAATTGCTTATTATCTTTTGTACACACATACAGTAGTGGAAATCCGATTATGAACAATACTGTTTTTTTTTTAATCCGATTATGAACAATATTGTGTTTTTTTTTGTTTTGTTCTAAGAAAATAAAACTCCGGTTTGTGATACAAATATTTTGGAAACTGATTCATTGGATCATTTTATGAAAAAAATCGTATGGGGGGAGGGGGGGGTCTATCATCAAAACCCACTGGGTGTTTTAAAAAGATCTTTCATTATAATTTCAAGTTCATTCAACCCAGAGCAACCAAAGTGGGTTCGTTTCATAGACAATTGATTAGTGTTTATAACAGTTAAAACCTATTGCCATTCAAATTTTCATTTTCGAGATATTGATCTTCAAACAGATTTTTTTTCATTTGTTTTAAACAATTTTTTGTGAAAATCGCATTTATCTCGGAAAAGTGTGCTTATAATTTTTTTTTTTACTATTATTATTTTGAAGCGTCATAACGTCACCTACAAATTCACCGCGTACAAAATTTTTCCCTGGGTCTAACGGTTTTGCTGGTATTAAATTAATTTAGTCATAAGAACCATTCAAAAACATTTTTTTTGGTAGCTTAATTAACTTAACAAATCATAACTTACTTACTTAAGTATGTATGTATTTCGATATCATTAAACAACTTATTTTAATTCAATATAACTTAACTATTTGAAAATGGCTTTTTTGATGATATTTCGAGAACATATTGACTGATTTCGTTAAATTTTAGTCGCGGCCTCACGAAGTTTCCTCACACAATGGAGAAGTTAGAAATTAAAAAAAAATTTAATCCGTATACAAGGCCATCTCTGATATATGACCGAAACAAAACTGAACATGACGTTGTATGCTGGTTCCGGTAATGCCAGTAGATTGTGTTGTGTGCATTATCATTTCACAGCTGATTCAGTTGCGCGGTCCTTTCATTGCATTCCGTTGAGCTAGCTCTGCAGACATGCGCCGCTATTTATCAGCATTTTTCCCCGAGTTTTCACCAATTTTAATTCAGTTTTCGACGGTTATTAGATTACATTTCAATTCGATTCAATAAATCCTCTTCAAACGATTTTCCTGAAATTCATCAGCGAAAAGTGATTTCAAAGAGGTGAGTTCAGTTTGGTGAAGTGTACATTGTGAAAGATTATATATTTAGTTTGTCATTGTACGTGCATTGGACAATCAAACCAATCAATCCGTTTGCACGAACGTTGCTCTACTCTAAGATGCCACGTTATTACACTTGGAACCCTTAATCGAAGAAATTTCAACGTAGGAAGCAAGGCGATGCAGTTCCTGATCATCCGGATGTGCGTCGCAGTTACACTGTTCCTCCGAAGAATAACGAATGCTTCTACTTGCGGCTGTTGCTAGTGAACGTTCGTGGGCCGACATCATTTGAATCACTTCGAACTGTCAATGCGAGCCCAACATTTCGTGCTGAATGTGTACAGCTCAATTATCTTGAAAACGATACTAATTGGGACATGACAATCACTGAAACAACGGTTTCTGCATCTCGAAGTCAGATACGCAAATTATTTCATTTCTATTTCGACATGCTTCCCAGCGAATCCACGTGAACTAAGTACAAAGAAGAGATTCACTTCAATAATACAAATGCCTTATGCCAATGTAATTAAAATTAATTTCATTTTGTTTTTGTAGATTTATAAACATAATTAATTTTGAGTATTCATTTAACCTTAATAAAAAACTGAATTTAATTTAGCTAATCAGCTGACACAACATTGATTCTGAGGCGGTACGAAGTTCGATTCAAACGCTTCGCGTCATCCCGAAATCTACTGCAGCTGATGAACTTAATGCGTCGTCTTTGTGGCGGTCAAGAAGTTGAAATTGACCACGAACATGAGAGTTGCATTGCAGAACGACCCATCGGCTGCAGAATTCTCGAGACAACTGCTGGCGTTTAGCAATGGCCAAATTCCTGTTGATGTTTCGCCTGGATTGATATCGTTCCCGGCAAATTTTTGCGAGTTCACATCGTCGAAGGAGGAACTCATCACCAAAGTGTCTCTCGGCATTGCACAAATATATAAAAATCTCGATTGGATTAGTGAACGGACAATACTAGCAGCGAAGAATAAGGACGTCGATAGCTTGTATTTCATTATTCACGAAACTGATGAACAATGTGATTCAAGTGACGATCATCAAGGGCAAATTCAAAGGAGAGGATGTCCTTATCCCACGAATTCCGATTATTCCAACTGATCTTCCATTCCAATTCAAGCGGATTCAGTTCCCCGTTCGATTGGCTTTTGCGATGACAATCAATAAATCGCAAGGCCAAAATCTGTGGGACTGATCTCTAATTTCCCTGTTTTTCGCACGTTCAGCTGTACGTTGCCTGTTCACGTGTTGGCAAACCGTCTTCGTTGTTTGTTTTTGCGCCGGAAAACAAATCGAAAAACATCGCTCTCTACTGATTTCGATTCCATTCAAATAAATCACATTGAAATTTGAACTATCTGTGTTTTATTATCACTCTGGGTTTATCTGAAGGCGTTAAATTGGGGCGAGACAAAGTTCGCCGGGTCCGCTAGTTTCAGATAAAAATTGTGACTTCCAGATTTCCCACGAGCAGCAAAGTCGGATGGCGACCGTCCATGAACAGCAGCTTCTTCTAACTCCACTATTTACAGCGGAAATGACTTGAAAAAAAATGATGCGACTGTATCCAACAGTCCCGAGCTATGTGTAAACATCACGAGGATGAGATGTGTAGCTCCACTTCATTGGAAAGAAAGTAATTTATAACTAGTCTATGTTTGATAAAATTCAAGCCCATCGCATATACATATGTATACTCACCGAATCCACTCCATTGCTCCTGAGAGTTTAATTCTGCACCGATTTCAATGATTCTAACACTTCATCAGTATAAATAATTTTTAAAAAAGCATATGAATAAAGTTATTACGGAAAAACATTATTTCAATGTACATTCACATATGAGGTGGCTAAAGAAAATAATGTCTTGGAGCAATGACGAAATGCACTAAGATTTTATAATAGATTTTATAAACAATTTGTTTACACTTAATCTTAATATTTATCAGGATCTCTATCACGAAAAGTAGCTCTTATTTTTTGGAACAAGGTGCCACTAGGACACTAGAGGCCAGTAGGTACATAGCTATTTTATTCGTAAATAGTAAAGGGTTGTAGGTTTTCTACATGCGAGATTATTAATAATATTTATAAACTAAAAATGTAAATACTGCTCTAGAAAATCCTCTTTCTTTTGACACCTCATTTGTTAAGTTTGGTTGAGTACGAGAGCCGCAAATGGTGATAATGATTGCAGAATATTGAAATGCAATGCATTATGTATGATCACGTTAGAGCGCGCACATACACTTGCACACACACTATTGCAACGATACCCATTGCTGCCCGACTGCTGGCAGTGGTCTCCACTGAAAGAGAATTGTGGTCGATGCTTTAAATAATTATTTTGAGCATTGCTCAGCTTCAGAACAACGCAGGAGGATGTGCGAACAAAAACACTAAAACAACGGCCCACAAAACTGGTTTCCCCCTTTTACTCAACTGTCATCTTAATTCTGAACCATTATTATCTAATACAACAACCATCCAAATTTAGACTAATATAGTAATGGCATTGATTCTACTTAAATATAGATGGCACTTTTGGCAGTATAAAATGTTCTTCGAACTGGTTCATGTCTTTGGAATGGAAATGTTAACAGCAGAGGGAAATTGAATAAATAATGAATAGGTAAGGAATTTTTTTTAGAATGTTAAAAAGGTATTCTCAACTGAGTCAATAAAAATAATGAATATCTTCAAGGAATTTTTTTTGCAAAGTTGAATTGTAAAAGAAGCTATCGATTCCAATTCAACTGATTAGAGCAAAATCTGCGAGGATGCAAATGCTGTTAAAGGTAGAACTGTAAAAATATGTACATATTAGCAATGTATTGAGCTGCATATACTTAATTGAGATTAAACTTATACCTAGAGAAACCATGCGTTCACAATAAATGTATTGTGCCACTTTCTCGCTAGGGTACACTTCCATCCCTGAGATTTGTAGGTACTTTTATTATTGTATATTTATTTATTTATATTTATTTTGTATTGTTTGTGTAAGTTACAAAGTTAACTGTGTACAAAAAGAAGAAAGATGCGGTTTGGGAATAGTTATGGTAAGGTAAAGAAAAGGAAAAATAATTAAAGCCGTATTTGTAATGAGAATAAGTAACTAGGAAGTTCTTAAATTCGCGCTAGGCAGTTGCTTAATGGGTTTTCTGTACAAAGTGTGGCAGGGGAAGAAGAACACCCACATCCAGTTAACGAAGAAGGAGTGCATCCTCGAAGTATAAAAGTACAGCTATAAAAAAAAAACTGAAGAAAAACAAGGATACCGGCTGTGATGGATGGTAGGGTGCCTTCACCAAAGTATGGGAGGATGATCCCGACGACTGGATAGTCAATGCCGAGGCGATCCTATGTCCTCCAAAAACTACAGAGGCTTATCTCTGCTAAATGTCACACATAAATAAGATTCTATCCAACGTATTGTGTGAACGTCTCAAGACTTTTTGCAATACACTTATCGGCACATACCAGTGTGGTAGATCAGCTATAGACCCAACTTCCACGCTAAGAGAAATCGTGAAAACCAAAGAATTTGAAGTTGAGACCCACTATCTTTTCATCGACTTCAAAATCCGCATAGTGATAGCATTCATCGTCTTGAGCTGTACAAGTCGATGGTGGCCGAATTCGGGATATCGTCAAAGTTTTTTGCCGACTCCGAACGGCGAGTTGAGAAGCTCAATCGTGACAAATAATACTCTTTAATGCTTGTCAGACATTCGGAAGACGTGGCAACCATGAAAAACTTTTTTAGGTCTTGGACCCGGGCTGGGATTGAACGCGAGCAGCATGCGTAGTAGTCTACCGCACTAACCACCACGGCCATGGAGAGCACTGCTTTACTGTCTATCACCCAGAAATCGGCATTTTGAAACAGTGCAGACTTGATCAATCAGAGCATGTATTTTCAGCGGTTTTCCAGGGTTTATCTTCGTCAAATCTCCACTACTCCGTGGTAGGTAAGGTTAAGTTAGGTTGGGTGGCTATCCCCATAATTGGCGGGATTAACTTAGATCAAAGAAGGTCCATTATGTTGCCACATGACACTCTTGGAACCAATTTGAGAGTTGGATGGATTTGCGTATTTTATTGATATCCGTTGAGGAAATATCTTGAAGGCCTTTAAAGAAGTACTCTCCCAGAATCTTTTTTCTCAGGGAGAAGAGAGCTGGGCAACTGCATAGGGAGATTCCTCCTTCTCCTCATCCATGCAGCTGTGGCAGAAGTCATTGGCGAGGATTCCCGGCCTGATGGCATCTCTGCATATTGCACTATATGACCTGTAAATGTGCCAACTAGGGTGCCGATATGTGCTCTGCTGCAAGTTTTATGTCGGTTTAGCTGAGACCAAGTCTGTCTGGCGTAGCTACACGCTTGGAAGACACTATAGTGATCCGGAAGCTTCAAGGACAAGCTGGCCTGAAAAGATAAGCGGTCCTATACCATCACCTGTCTTGGACCGATCCGTGTGGATCTCCAATGCAAATTTGTCATTTAGACAGATATTTCCTACCCCCTCCTGTCGGTTGGGAATATTGGTCCTATATTTTATGTTGAAATCCAGGAGTGGAGTCATGTAGTCCGTGGTAGGTAAGTGGCGAAGGTTGTGGTAGGTAAACTCCTTAATCACTTCGGTTTTGTTTGTTAACAACAAGTTCTTAGTTTTGCGTACGTTTTTTGCAGGCCAACCTGTTTCGCTTCTCATGCTTATTCTTTAAAAGCCTCTATAACGACATGTTTGTTTTAAGAAATTTGTTTAAAGAAAGACACATTGACTTCTGCCTCACACACTACCTATCTGTTTGAGTACTAGATTGAAGAAGTAACATGATAGCGTATCTCTTTGCCATGGATTTCAATAGTGCATCGCTCATTTTCCTGCATAAGACAACAGAGCTGCATCAGTTTTGGCGGGATTCCGAATTCGGCCATCACTTTGAAGAGCTCAAGACGATGCTCTCCCATGCGGCTTTGAAGTCAATGAAAGGATGTCGGGTCTCGACTTGAAATTCGTTGGTCTTTCCACTATTGTCTCAGTTTAAAAATGAAGTCATCCTCATATACTTTATTTATGACTAGCCGTCCCGCCCGGCTTCGCCCGTGTCTAAAAAATATAGTGTTACTTACAATACATACATTGTCATTATGTTCGAAGTCAAGGACAGTGCGAACGCACCCCATGGTTTGCAGTCTATCAATATATACAATCCACAGGTGTGGATTCTAAGTATTTGTAGTTTGAATAAGTGACATTTCGCCAGAAAGTGACATTTATTAGAGTGTTTTTACTCTTGTAATAATTTTAATAATATTGCGAATAAATTAATTTAAAAATTGGCCAATAATAGGCACAGGATATTAATAAACTGGAATACGAAGTTTTATTTCATTGTGTGCATTAGTTTTTGTGTTTATCTAATCGTAAGAGTGACAGGTAAGAGCGTCACATTGAGATTTATATATTAATAAGATTTACAAAAAAAAAAACACAACCGTATTTGAAAAGCTCGTTAATCAGAGCTGACAGCCTAGTTTTTTTTCCAGCTTTTTGATAGCTGCACCGATCTCATCTGCACTTGGAAGAGGCACTGTTTCTTCGTTAACTGTATGTGGGTGTTCTTCCTCGCCTGCCACTCGCTCGACAGAATGCCCATTTAGCAACTGCTTGAAGTACTCATTAAAAACATCTACTATTTCCTGAGCTTAGGTTATTAGGTTTTCAGCACTATTTTAAAGAGCCTGCATTTCAGGCTTGGTTAATTGGTTGTTCCTGCAATCGTGGGACTCTTCTATACATTAGAGCTGGGAGACTGCGTTGCGTATGCCCTTTTCTTCCTACGCAGAGTCTTTCTTCCCTTCTTCTGGCGCGATACTCTTTCCCCTAGCATAGATTGCATGAATTTTCCCTTAACCGGACATATCAAGAGATCGGACGCGGATACGCATATCTGTCAGAAATTATTTAATTTCCCTTAGACAGACAAAACGAAAAAAATCCTCCGAAGCTTCTCATCGAGTTTTTGTTTTTATTTGGATTTGAATTTCAAAGAAAACTAGCTTACAGTCGAAAGCAATATAATGTAAACGAAAAGACAAAATGCTACAAAAATAACGCACACATTTAGTACAATACGGTACATTCTGGCTCTAGGCGGCGGTAAATATCATGTGTGTAGTAAAACTACCCCCTGTATACATACATATTATGTGTGTATGTATGAACGGACACATACCAATGTGTATAACTATTTTCTATAGCTCTGCTGTATTTTGTAAATACCCAAACTACTCGTCCCATTTAATGTCCAGGTAGGCAAACAAAAACAAATAACAAATACACACCCCGTTTACAAGGAGAGTTGAACTAAGCTTCAACCCAAGTTGAAATGCATATAAACGCGAGCTGAGTTGAAACTCAACTCGACTGTTGAGAGCTCGGTTGGGTTGAAAAAATGCATGTATACCTGTGTTGCGTGGCTGAACTGAGATGTTGTCTATGTGTGTGTGTGATCTCTATGTTTGTGTTTTTTTTTGCCTTTGTTTGGAGTGGGAAATCATTTTGTTTTGATTGCGTGTCTGTGGTTGCGGTTAAAGTGTGTTAAGATATCCGTCAGTTCAATCTCGTTTGAGAATTTCAACCATTCAACTCGGTGTGTTGAAATACTCAGGTTGAAATCTCAGCTCAGTTTCAACTCAACCCGCCACCTCTCTAAGCGGGGTAACAGAAGCACGTTTCAGTCTGCGTGGTTAGGTTAGGTAATATGGCTATCCACTGTCGCGTCGTTTCAGATAAAGTTGTAGGGTTTTTCTATGTTTTGATAAATAAAGATAATTAATTTAAAAACAAATTGCGTTTATCCCTTGAACGGACAATTCCCTTAGGCGGACAAGAGTGTCCGTCTAAGGGAGGTTTCACTGTATGTAGGTATTGAGAATGAGATTAATGTGAAAACATTTCTTATCGCAATCCCGTTTCTCCATTTCGAAATCCCCTCTTTCCTCTTTCGGATTTAAAATCCATGGAAAAGGGGAAAATCCCGCAATCTGCCAACGCTGCTGATACGTGCTGATAAGTGTGTTGCAAAAATACTTAAGCCGTTCACAGATTACGTTGGATAGGACCATAAGTGTTACATATAAACTGTAGGAGTTTCTCTTGTTTTTGGGCAAGCGAGTGTCGTAAGCAGCTCAAATTCTTCGACGTCAAATGAGTCATTCAATGAAATTCTTAGTTATATTCTCATAACAAGTGCACACAAAGCACAAATATTTATTTTTAGCTACAAGTCCTGCTAGCCTAACACGGCGCCTTATCGCCGATATCACTGACTTTGTCATTTGGTTACAATGAATCGATGTAACTTTATTGATAGACAAAGGAAGATATTATAAATTCTGTCTTCAATATCTATGCCCTTTTATATAACAACTCAGAACCTCCAAACACACAAAGAACAAAAAGAAAAAAATAAAACGCTATCACAACAACCTCAAGATAACGTGATAAGTTAATTGGCCATACATACACAACGATACTCCCTACCGACTAACTGGCCAGGTAAGCACCAGCAAAGTTCATCTGCTCACAATTAGTTTCGTTTCGCAGTTCAAAGCGAATTGCAATTTTTGTTTAGTTTCGCTACTAGTCAGGCAACTAGCTGAAAGATACTCCGGATACAACAACACAACACAATTTAAGCTTAATTATCGCCCTGTTATCACAACAAAAACAACTAAAAACCCGCAATGTCGTCAAGAATATGCATACTTACGAAAGAGTGTGAAACGATGACTAACTAACCGTCGACGATAAGTCGTCTCAGTGCGCAAAATAACGAAACTTTAGATAAATTTAAAACAAAAAATTTTGTCGTTCCGTTTTGTTTGGTTTTCTTTATTGCAAAAAAAAATTATTTTTTTAATAATTTCCCCCGCGAGTGAGAATCATTTTGCGTCAGTTTGGTGTGGGAAAAGCTTGGAGACACGGAGAACCAACCCACAAACAACTCATGCGACAGTAGAGTAGCAGGTGATCTTCAAGCGGTTCGTTTCCGTACGGTGTTGTGTAGAGCAGTCAAATTCTCGGTGACGTATGTATCTCTAGTGCTATCCTCTATTGGTGTAATAATTATTATTGTTGGAAAAGTTTTCGTCGTCTATTTGATCAGCTGTCGTGTGACGGGCGCCATGTTAAAAATAAATATTTGCTGAGAAAAAATAGTTTAAATTAGCATACTTATAATTTTTTTTAATTAGTTCCGAAGAAATTTGTATATAATTTTATTTGATTTTTTATCAGATTAACATTAAGAAAACATTTAGTAACAAAAATCGATGAGTATTTCAAAATAAAAATATCCATTTCGTGTCAAATGGAACAACGCGTGCTTTGAGTGTTTGAATATTCAATACAAAATCACATTCACGTCTAATTTTCAAAGTCAACTCTGAATAAAATACAAGGTTTAAATTAATTAAACATTCAAGTTAAACGCGATCTATTTCAAAACAAAAACAACCATCAAACTTCCTAATTTCGAATTTTCGAACAGACATCTTCGAATTGATAGCTTTGCATAACTCCCACAACCATGGAGGACGATCAGCCGATTCCCTTTATTCGTGAACGCAACAAAAGTCGTCACTTCTCGAAAGGGCGCCGTGTCAGTACGGAAAGCAATAGCAGTACTGACAGCAACAGCCTTAGTATGCGGTCGTCAACATCCTCGTCATCCTTGCAGTACTCTTACTCTGTGAATTCGCAAAGTGAGTCGTTAGCGATCAAAGAAAGGGCATTTGCTAAAATGGAACGACAACAGGAGGAGCTCCAACACGTAAGGATTCGACAGCTTCAGATGAACTCACACAGTGAACCATCGCTGGTGAAATTTCAGCAGCGGCTATCGCTAGAAGAAATGGAACGAGCATCAGTTGGACAATTACGACGAAAGTTTGAGAACCTCAGTGGTGATGAACAGATCATTTTCAAGACACCACGATTTAAGGCCACAAATGGCACCCTAAGCGGGTGGCGTCTACAGCAGTCACAAATGGAGATGAATCCTAGTATACATGAGGCCGCATCTGAAGATGAAGTCGACGACTTTGGCGATAATGAGGTGGTGTTTGAACCTTGTATAGAGCAATTAGACACACCACCACCCCCACCAGCATCATCGCCACCGAGATCAACACCCCCACTGTCTAGGGAGCACAGTAAAACTGACGAGGTGTCACCAGTTTCGTATACCATAGGAGGAGATGATGTGCCCGACGATGACGTTGTCGAGCAAGTGGACGAACAGACGATGGATAGCCATTCCCATAGCATACCCGAGGAAACTAATGGATATGTAAATAGTCAACGTGCACTCAAGAAACGAACGCCAGATTTTACAAGGTACGTTTGATTTTGTGGAGTTTGTGGGTGGTTTAGATGGAAGTGGATGATTCATTGGATTATTTTTCGGTGAATATTCCAAAGCGTGTGGGCTTTTGTTTGTCAGTTGAAAAGAATTCAATGAAAAGCTTTCAATATCTCCAGTAAATCGAGGTTATCTTATCAATATTTTCAATGTTTTCTAGGAAAGCTTTACATAGTGAGGTCGATGTCTGTAGGGTAAGGGTTTGAGGTTGCTTCGTCAAGTTGCAGTGTGTGAGTATTGCGTCAAGGCAGGTTGAAGTGTTGATTGGAATGGGAATACAATTAGACCTAATGGAGCACTGGTTTACCATTACAACACATGTGACCTAGTTATTGGGGGCGCTGTTGGCTGAGGGTTATTCTTATCTATTCAGTTAAGGGCTGAATTACCAGTTTGTTATCTCTTTCACTGTCGTCTATGGCACTATTTCCTGAACCAGGAATGGAATGACTCCAGCCTAATAACCTCGGTTTGTGTGTTGGGTCATTTCCTTATACTCCTGGACAAAAAAAAACCCTCGCACCATTACTCTTCCTCAATTTTCATATAAAAAATCAAAGTTTTTCTTATGATATAAAATTAATTTTTAGTTCGTTGGTTTAGATTTTAGAATAACGAAAATATATGTAAGTCGAAATTTCACCACACAATTCAAATATACAGTATAGACTCTCGTTAGCGTGAACACCGGTTAATATGAACTCTGGATAACGTGAAGAGATTTCTTTTTAACATTGACAGCTCGAAAACGTGAACAAATCATAAACACTCTAAAAACGTGAAAAACAATTTCCGCTCCAAATAACTGTTAATTTCGAGCAAGATGTGTATTGAAATTAGTTTTTCTTGGTAAATCATTTCGCCTTGTACAGTTTTGAGCTAGCTACAAGTCAGTTCGTTCGTGGAGCATGCAAAGACACTCCTCCTTGGTTCTATTTATCCTTATATGTTTTTAAGATTTTTGTCCTTAGAAACATCATAGTAGGCTGTACAATTGAAGACATCCATATGAATGGAACGAAGGTATAGAAGACTCTTATGTCGCCCAAAGAACCAACATCATAAGTGATGGAGAGAGTGATGATGGAGATGTGCTTGAATTTCTAAAAGAAAGAATTAGGCCTGGGCGAAGCCATTTCAATTTTCAACAAGGCTTTGGAATGGGTCGAAGATGGGCTTCTTAGCCAAAATGACTTAAATGTCTTAAAACGCCGAAAGCTTATGGAGAAAAAGAAGACACATAAACAGATGACCGACTTTTCTACTTAATTCCATAACGTTATGTCCAAGCTTTTTGCTTTATATTTAATCTTATTTTTTATACCAAAACTTTGTACTTATGTTCCCTTACAATAACATTTTGTCAAACAAATACACTCATGTCGCAAATAAAATAAAAAGACATAAATAAAAACGTTTTGAAATTTTAACTGTGGAATTCTTGTGTTAAAATTTAACGCAAACGTGAACTGGCTTGGTTTTTAATTGTTCACGTTATCGAGAGTCTACTGTATTTGCATTTGTATGAAAAAAGGGGAATCTTACGTATTATTTAGGCATACAGTTTTATCAGGTGGAACTATAAAAAAAAAACTTAAGCAAACATTGAATATAACTTTAAAATAATAAAATAACATAAAATAAGAACTCATTTAATGTTCAATTAACCTAATATTTGATTATCCTACTTTTTTTCTTATCATCATCAATCCTGTTTGGCATCGAATCAAACTACTTTTCTATGCTGGAGATTAATAAATCTTGATACTAGCTGTATTTAATTATAATTTTCAGTTGACTAACAGATTTCGGCATTTTCTCTCTAGTTTTTTTTCCCATTTCATACCAACAGAACAGAAGAATCGGGCTTTTACCAGGTAATGGAAGAGAAAGAATCACATAAAATCCTTGTAGTTTTGTACCTGAATCGTCCTGAAAATCACACTATCGCGGTGTTGGCAAGGTTGCTATAAAGCAAGCACAACATAGTTTTCTACAATATTTTGGTATTCTGCGCATTTACTGAGCCTCTAAGCATTGCAATTTGGTTATTGCCCCCCATACCATAGTTGAAGGGGAATGATTATAACTTATAAGTATAAGTTTTTGCCCATTCAAGCCATAGTTTTTTCATTCGCGGTGTTAACAGTTGTGTTTCCTGCAGAACGCCTTACATTAACTCCCATTCCATTAAGCAACCTCGATACTGTCCGATCACTTATTGTCTCCCAGTTTACTTCTGGAATGACCAGTTAATATCCCCAGCATGTGCAAACCGGTTTTTTAAACAAATTCGCTGGATCAGACACCGATCTCCAGAAGATGTCTTTCTGGGTCTTCCGGTTTCAGTTTGTACATCTGAGAAACCTAGCTTCATTAAATGTTCCTTGAGTTAATAGTGTCATTAGGAACATAGTTAGAATGCGAATACTAATAGAGGCTTTGAATCTCTTCAAGTTATAATTATCCAGAAGTTTCTTTGCCTGTCTTAAGTCCTGCTAGTCTTTTTCAAGTGTTCGGAGATTATCTTTTATTGTGTGTCGCCCTATGCCGCAGAAGGGTTCAGTACCAACGAAGGTAACTTTTCTGGTAACCTTCAATCTTCAGGTACCCTGGTATCCAGAAGACGGTTACATTGTTTCGTTCGCACAGTCTATTAAATATATCTAGGCATTCCCAGACAATTCTAGATTTTATGACTCGAGCTACGATTGCGTTAATAGCTGCTTGGCTATCTAAAATTTCTGCTATGTCAGGTCGTAGCATTATTTATCAAGAGTACCTAACAGTGTAATCGTCAAACTTAACCAATACAATTTCTAAACGGCATTTATGATCTTGCTGCCCTTATGTCAAATAATTTATAAATTTATCTTGATATTTTGTAAATATACCCTGGGTAGGTAGGTAGATAGGTAAATGCCCTATATACACCTGATTGTATGACCTGGGTAGTCCTTATTATAATTTGCTTTAGTTTGTTAACGGTTTATCGGTTAAATTAACTCAAACATTGTTATTAATTTCCCCGCATTGGCAATTCATCAAACATTAAACTGATATTACAATTGTGCGCCATTAAGTCATAAAAGAGTAACAAATCTGTGTGTGAATTTATAAAACTGTTCAGCATGTATCTGAAATTATTTCCTGAATTCTATTTAAAGACGTAGATAATACTCAATTCAGATAAACGTTATCTCTCTCCGATAATGGAATCGTAATTGAAACATACACAATCATTTCACGCTTTCTATTGCATTTAGAGCCCATAGAGTGCAAAAATATTTGAATCAATTACTTTTATTTAGCAGTTTAGCTATTTACTAGAAAACAAAAACTTTGACGTATGGACATGGTATTTGAAAAAAAAAAAAAAAAAATTGGAAAATTCTTATCGCTGATTTGATGAATTGTTATTAATTATGGCCGTTCCTTCGTGGCCATTTAGTTTTGACCAATCTAGAATGATGGGATCTTTTAATTGGAATTTTATGTAGGTAAGGTACTTATTCCAAGTATTTACGGCTTTGATTGTAGTAATCTTAAGTTGGTCGTTGTTAGTAGAAGTAATTAAGTTAACGTTCGAGACTAAGTGATTGTTTTTAAAAATGGTTACATTGAGGCGTTCAAATTCGCGTTATGTTTTAAGTACGTGGAAATCATCTAAGCTCGAATTGATTGGGTAATCGCCTTCGTTGAAGTCTGTTTTCATAATTTTTTTTCTAGTTCCCAGTTTTGAACGTGATTTTAAAATTCCGCTTGGCGTTTATAATTTTAATAATATGTGCAACGTTAATTCGTTAAAATTATTTATAAATTTATTATATTTTAATATAATAATAATAACTATATACTGTGAATGTATCTGAAAGTTACATCTTTTTATTGGCGATTCGTTCGAATAGGTAACACATTTCGCACACCCAAGTTGCTCATTCAATTCCTGACTGAAATATTTTTGAAGTGGCAAATGACAAATTTAGTTATCGTGTTAAATTTGTTTTACAAAAAATAGAAGTGCAATAGCTATGTACACAGTGCATTGAAATTAAGAAATTAAGGCAGTGGCGCCGTGCCGTGGCATATTGGTTAGTGCATTGGACTACTGCGCATGCTTTTCAGGTTTAATCCGTCCAAAAAGTTTTTTCATGGTGCCACCTCTTCCGAATGTCTGAATCACTTGTCGTAAGGAGCTTTTCAACTCGCCGTTTGGAGACGGCAAAAACTCCAGGTCACTTACATTTGTGCAGAAATATAAAAAAAAACAAGCCCTAGCCCACGCGAACTGTAGCGCCACCTGAGCAGAAGAAATTAATTCAGGCAGTTTTGTGAGATAATTTGAGTGAAAATTGTTGAAATTCATTCATCATATACATAAAAATTTATGAAAATTAATGTTTGTGTGCGTGTATCCTATGGGCTCTTATATCGTTCATCCGATTGCAATGAACATTTGGCAAGTTGTTGTTTACATTGCGCTCAAGGTGTTAAGAAAAATGTATAGTTCCTCTAAATCTATATAATTATTATGTCCTGGTATGACACGTATGATATGTTTTGCATCGCTATTAAGTTATTTTATGGGTTAAAATCAGTAATAAATTGTGGCTTTTACTTTAGTCCACAAATACATTGTATTCAATTCATCTGCCCATTTAAACAGATTAACAAGTTTATTTGAAGTGAATGCACCATATAATTCAAATATCTTGAAGAACTAAATTGGACTCTTAGGTGAGCAGCCATTAGGTGGAGCACTAATTTTATTAGCTGGTCATTTCAAGCAGACCTTACCAATTATACCATAATTAACACCAGAAGATTAGCTTAATACATACCTCATAGTCTAGCAGCAAAAAGTAGATAGATTTCTATCAATAGAATTAAGACAGACACAATGTTCGATTTCGCTAAATATTTTGCAGTTTAGTGCCAGCAGTGTTTACAGAGTGATTTGATGTGATTTTTATAGTGTTTATTGAAGATTTCATTTATTCACATTTTGACTACTGTTGATTTACAGTTGCTCTCAAAATTGAGCGTACAGCTATCATCTAAACACATTTTTCTTTTTTTCAATATCAAGAAATATTTTTCTAAGTAATTTATTTACAGAATTCATATTACACATATTTTTATAGTAATAATCAGAAAGTTTGTTACCACGTTTCCTTGACCTTGTTTTTTTAACTTATTCTTGTTTGAACAGTTTCTATTTTTCAGCCGGGTATTGACTTTTTGTCGCAAATGATCGATAGGATTTAGGTCCGGTGCTTGTGGAGGAGTTTTGAGCTGTTTTAAAATATTTTGCAGCAACTATTTGTCTACTAATGTGGGGTATTTTCTGTATCATTATCTTGTCGAACATAAAAATCCAAAGGCCAGCTCAGATTCTCTGTGGAATTGTGCAGATCTCTTTTGTGAATATCTAAAGACTTTATTTTGTCTATTGTGGTCTCCATAAATACCAAATCCCCCTGCTCAACTAGCTAGAGTATAACTCCAATAACTTCTATTCCATGTTTTACTGTTGGGCAAATATTGTTCATTTTCAGCCCTATTAGGTGCTCTCCAGACAATTTCTTTGCCATCCAAACCAAACATTTTTATTTTCGATTAAGCGGTAAATATACCCTTTTCCCAAAAACATATTGACTCACTAATATAGGTTTTGGCGAACTCCCAACGCACTTCTCTATTTATGGCAGAAATGTATGGTTTTTGACGTGCTACTCTTAGTGATGTAAAAAGTCGTTACTTCTGAGTATTCATACTCACTCGTTACTTTCGCCCAAGTAATCACTCAAAAGTAACGAATATTTTGTACTCATTGATACTTTTCGTCCCCTCTCTATTTTTCTCTTTCTTTTCTTTTACTCTATGCAATGTGTGCCCTTTATTTTGTTAATGTTTCTTATCAACTGAAGACTGAATTACATTATTAATTGAATTTATGTTGTTTTTTTTCTTTAATTGCTATTAATGAATTGTTAACTTTAATTGTTTCTGCTGCCCCTATTAAAAATAAATAAATTAACTTGAAGCACATACATATTTGCAGCTTCATTTCATTATTGTCATTTAGCGAAGGTAGTACCTACTAGGTATGTACTTAAAATTATTGGACACCGCTCCCTCATAAATAAAAAAATAACAAAAAAAAGTGTACATTCAACATCCATCTATTCGTCTCAGTAAACACTTTTGCCAAACATATTATATCTTGGTGGTTGCCTTATGTTATAAAGAAACCGAATAAGAAATACATATACATACTCGTACATAGGTATACCGTATAGCGTATGGTATACCCAGTGGACATCAATTATCTCTTTCTGCTAAATAATGATGAATTTATCCTTTCCATTTGTCTCTTTCTTTTGCATTGCCGCGGTTATTTGTATTCGATGTGAGATTGAGTTATTCATTTGCTTAAGATAGTTGAGATCGAACGAGTGAGTGAGTACATAGAATGTAATCAGTTACTGCGAGTACATTCATGTATTCGTTACTTTGTAACGAATGAATACATTTTTTACACCACTAGCTACTCTTCCATATACATAAATTGTTTTGGAGTAAAGCGCGTCGAATGGTTTTTAATGACACGGGTTTCTCGATAATCAGACAAACTTTCAAAGTTAACTTTGAGACGCTGGCCTTTGGATTGGACTTAGTTTTGCGGAAAATTAAACGTTAATCATGTGTCGATAAGATCTTTTCCTTCTACTTCCAGCTGTATTCGATAGCGTACCTTCGTATATGTAATAATAATAATATTTGGCTTCAGCCGTCCTAGGTAGAACCAAGCCTAGCTTCCCGCGACCATTTGTGTGTGCGCGTTATATTTTTGCACGAATGGAAGGGACCTACAGTTTTCTGCCGTCTCCGAACGGCGAGTTGGGCAGCTTCACATGACAAATGATACTCTTGAATGGTTGTCAGACATATGGAAGAGGTGGGCACTGTGAAAAACTGTTTAGGTGTTTGCAGCGGGACTCGAACCCAAGACTGCTGGCTCAGTAGTCCGACGCACTAATCACTTGCGCTACGGTGCCCATATGTATGTGTTTATAATTTTCTGAACAATAGAATATGTTAGCCCAACAACTTCAAAGATCTTCCACAAAGAATTACCTTCATAATAAAATCTAACGACAAGTTTTTTGGTGAGATGTCTGCCTGTTTGCTTTTGTTTTCCATGCTCTTAAAATAAATAGGCTAACACAGCTTAGGAATTTCTCACATACAAAATCGCACTACTGATGATCAAGAAGATCCTTCTCTACCATCTCTATATTTTAAAATAACGGTAAATGTCGATTTATTCGTATCCCACGTCATTTTCATACGCGTTTTCATGAATGTACGCTCAATTTTGTGTGCTGAAATTCAGTGCTTTTCACCTATTTATGTGTATAAATAATTAAATAATGTACTTTTTTCTGGTTTTGTTTCTGATTATTACTATAAAAATATGTGTTATATGAATTCTGTAAATAAATTATTTAGAAAAATATTTCTTGATATTGAAAAAAAGAAAAATGTGTTTAGATGATAGGTGTACGCTCAATATTGGGAGCAACTGTACATAAGTATGTTTCCTTAGTGCCCTTTTATGTATCCTTTTATGAATTAAAAACTATAATGGAAAAGCCTTCATTTTGTGTGTAAATCTGAGAGCGCTCTATAGAAGCATACAATAAATTCTACATTAAAAGACCCAGCAAAGTGGGTACAGTCGTTTACTTATATAAATGAATTGCTGAAAGCAAACATATTTTAAATTCAACATTAATCGCATAAATTTCAGTGATCATTTTAAATTCTATACGTTCAGATTTCGACTGTAAGAACCTTTAAAAGATAATGGTTCGAGTACGATGCTCATATGTGTAAGTGATAGGATACAAAATCACGCGAAAAACTTATGAAGGATAGAAACATCACTGGGTCAATTAACCGTAGAATACCGTGCGTCGTAGTGTTTCTTACCTTTCCCTGTTTGATCACTTTTTCTACAAAAATTACTCCCACGAAATAGACGGTTGTATTCCTCCTCTTCAACCATTTTTCTCGCAAAGAATGCTCATCATTTTACCATTAAGCCCAACTTCTAACGAACAGTAAAATTAAGAGATTCTTCTATCAACTGCTCAACACGAATGCTTTGCCAAACATGATCTTTCGCTTTTATTACGATCTACGAATATTCAAAACCAATGCGCATCAGCAGCGGTCTAATTTTTCCCTATGGCACTGTGCAAGGCGTTTTAAGGGTTTTCACATCCCCTTTACCGTACGTAAATTATATAAAAAAAAATTATTTTCTATAAAAGTAGGGAATAAAAGTCTTGTTTAACTCGTATTGTTGCTAAAGTATAAAAAAACTCCTTAAAAAGAAGAATAAGGCTAAGGCCACACACTGAGCAGCAAGAGACAGAGCCGCAAAATAACTGAGCAGCAAGCTTAAGTGGCAATTCTTGAGCGATTAGTTGCACAAATGTCGTTTTCGAGTGCTGCTCGCCGAAGTATTTTAGAAGAAAGTCGTTTTAACATTTACAGAGTTATGTATCTTATGTTTAGAAAAAGGAGATGTTCAGTATTACATTAAAATAATAAAACAAAATTGAAAGCTGAGCGACGCCGCTCTGCCGCTCAGCGACTGCCATACAATTTCAGATGTTTTACATTTTTGAGCTTTTTGCCGCTCTGCCGCTCAGTGCGTGGCCTTAGCTTAAGAAATATTTAAAATGTTATTTATTTATTTTTGCAATTATCAGAGCCTAAAAATTGACAAGTTTAACCACTTCATCTTCGGGCGGCGTTAGAATTTCCTAGCAATAGATCTGTCTATTCACGTACCGTCCCAAAAACAATGAATTTTCACGAAGTATAACGAATTTTTACGAAATCCTTTTCAAGTTCGTGGAAATTTCGTAGTTTTTTTTTTAGAAGAGAGTGCTCACGAGAGGGTAAGAAACTACCCCATGCTGTGAATTCAAGTCCAAGATAGTTATTCGGGCACATTTATGAAATTGATCAAATCTGGCGAACTGCGTACACTTTTTGCATTTGGTTGTTCATCATGTTCGTTTTCTTTTCGTAGTCTAACCTCTGAGAGAAGTTAAATCCTACTCTTCGAAATTTGACAAATAACGAATTTTGGTTCAAAAAGTACGCGAACAGACCTAATAAAATACAAAAGATAATCTTAAATATAAAAACGTAGCGAAAACTTAAAATAGAAATTTTGGATGTCTTTAAAAAGTCTAAGTCAAGACTTTATGTGTATGTTGATACGTCATTGGTTTTAGAGGCTGTAAAGTTAATAGAGTTAGAGAAATTAAATCTCACAAACAATCTAACCTCTAACTAAATGGTACAAATAAAATGTCTATAAACGTTCATGTATTTCAGCTAACAACAGTGAATTGCTATAAAATGGTAAAGAATCTTTTCAATTATTTCTTTAAGCTAATTATATACAATAAAATAAAATAATACTTCCACGCTTAACCAAAAAAGAACGATTGACAATAACTAAATAAAGGTGTACGACCTACTCACGTCATCAGGCACGAAGTGAAATGCTGTAATGTTGTCTTAAATTCATCAAATCATGTTCAGTGGTACTTCTCTTGTTACTCGTAAATTGTCACACAATAAAGTCAGTTAACTTTCTCTCTCACATTGCTGCCAGCTGATACTCTTTTTTCGGCGGATTCGTAACCAAATGCCACTGTCAACACCAGCTACGCTATTTTGGAGCGCAAGTCGTAACTATATAAGATATTTGCAAAGTTTAGGCTACCAAAATAAAAAGCAAACGATCGCCTTCAACCTTGAAGTGATCAAATAAATGCACAACAAGTCGGCCACACACAAATATAAACAGCGATGTCGCACATTTTTATCTTTTATTACTTTGTGTTATTTATGCGATGTGATGACACGCTAATGACGCCTGCATAGGTATACAGAGTGATTTGCTTTTATTTTACTCATCAGGTTTTAATGGATTCTAGATTAGGTTATACTTTATACATAAGTAGATGAGTTTAACCAGTAACATTGAATGAGTGATGACTGTGGTACAAGTCACATGCAACTAGGCGTATACGTAACATAAATCTGCCAAAAAATGTATTATTTCATGTTTTATAGATTTTTGTTTCACATACAGTGTTGTTCGAAAAATTTTGGTCAAACTATTTTTTTCAAATTTTGGCGAATTGGTTGCAGTGACTACATATGTTTAATTTGTTTAATTATATATTTTTAAACGTTTCGTGACACTTTTAAAGTATTATACTTTTTTACCTGCAGTCAAGGGCGCAAAATAGCTTTTTAGGGTACCTGGCTCATTTTTAGAAATGAATGAAAAATGCTTAATTATTGCAGGTTTTATATTGGTTTATTGCTTCCCAGAAACATTGTCCATTTAATCAGTACTTTGTTGAGCCTCCTTTTTTATTACTGCTGCACATCTGCGATTCATTGACTGAGATAGGTTTTCCCATGTGGCTGCTGGTACCCAGTGGGAAAAGTTGTAACTGCTTCCATGGTAAGTGCATATTTCTTTAAAGAAAATATTAAAAATGAAAGATCTTACCAAATGTAATTCTAGTAAGCGAATGTGTTACGCATCGAAAATCTAATTTTAAATATTATTGAAATTTTACATCGATGCCATTACTTATTCACTTACCAAGCGTTACATTTGTAAGATGTTTTTCTCTCAAAAACATTCCTGGAATGAAAATACAGTTATTCGACTCAGACAAATCCAATCATGACCAACTCCGTCAGGAATTTTTTCGATGTTGCATCATTTGAAGTTTGTTATTGAGCAGTGACAGTACTGTTCAGTAAAATTAATAATAATAACAATAATTTAAAAATGTTAGTAAATGCTTGGACACCAGGATGTAGTAACTAATGTTTACAATTAAACTGCTAAGTTAACTAATTCCCTATAAGGCAAATAGTAGGTGCTTACGACCCAATGTTTTCAGCAATTATCATTCACCGCGGAAATAAGTGATTACCGGTAAGCCAGTTGGTAAGTGCTTACCACCTTAGGACATCCCCATGTAAATGTAATCGATTCTGTAATAAGGAAAGTAAGCGCTGGTAGCTACCAATCAGCACTTACAGAATCGATTCGGTAAGCAGTAATTTCCTACTGGGTATGGTGTTTCAGGTCTTACTTACTTAGTTGGCGCTACAGCTCGAGGTGAACCTGGGCCTGCTTCTCGCAACCATTTGTGTGTGCGTGTTATATTTTTGCACGAATGGAAGGGACCTACAGTTTTTTGCGGACTCCGAACGGCGAGTTGAGAAGCTCAATCGTGACAAATGATACTCTTTGATGCTTGTCAGACATTCGAAAGAGGTGGGCACTGTGAAAAACTTTTAGGTGTTTGCGGCGGGATTCGAACCCAAGACCGCTGGCTCAGCAGTCCGACGCACTAACCACTTGCGCTACGGTGCCCAGGTCCGGATTATTAAATATTTTAGGATGTCAATTACTCCGGACGCTCTCTTGTAATCTTAAGTTTCATGATTGACCAGATATTCTCAATTGGATTGAGGTTTGGGCTGTAGAGGGGCCACCTTAGTACAACAATATTGTTTTCTTCGAAGTACTTTTTAATCAAAAAAATTAAAAAAAAATACTAATACAGTTTTTAGTCAAAGAAGTTGTAGTTGATTTTAAAGCAATAATTCAATTTATTTTAAAAACAAAAGCGAGTTCATACTTTCAATTTTGGCTGTATGGCAAGAAGCATTACCCTGATGAAATATGGATCTGCAAGTTTCACTAGAAAGCTCTAGCGCGGAAGACTCTAATTCATATTCTAGGACCGTTAAATAATAGCTGCAGTGACTTCCGATTCTAAAGAGGCAATTCTATCCTTTTCATCTCCAGAGAAGCAGACCATCACACCTTCAGTTCTGGGGGCATCCGTAGGAGGCATTCAGAGCTCAGTCTTTCCTTTCGTTCTCTACGCGTAGGAATCCTCCCATCTCCAACATGCAGCTTAAACTTGGATTCGTCAAATATTATCTCACATGCATTAAATCTAATTAAGATATTTCAAAACCCAAATTAATAGTTGGTCTCTTATTCTTCTTGGAAAATCCGTCTTTAGTACTGGCTTGAGTGCTCTTAGTACACCTTTAACAAGCCTTTAACAAGTCTATTCTAAGTATTTACATTACCTGTGTATTTGAGTAGAATCTGCACCTGTCCTCTAAGGTTGGAAGCAAAAATGTAAAACAGTGGCCTAACTCGAACTTCTACAATTTCTGAAAGTCGAATTTTTCATTGCATTTCTAAATACATTACTCGAATATCTTTATTTCATAACTTTGAGCACGTATACATTCTTACTTTCAACTCGAATTTTGTAGTGAATCTCGTATCTAGTGACAACTGTTCAGAAATTAATGTATTAATTGTTTTAAAAAAAGATATTAAATTTCATATATGTATGTTCGTTGTGCAATAAAGAGTTACTTATTGAACTTATTGAAACTCTAAGATACTTCCCCTTAAGCATCTTTACTTCTACAAAGTACTTAAAGTTTTTTTTCTAAGAAGTGGGTACCCTCTCAATCGTAATACAACTGTACTCTCTCAATCGTAATACAACTGTATATGGACTCCATAGCAATGATCGTAATCTTGCAACTATTCCACCGCACCATACAACGCACTTCTTAAACTTTTATACCTGTGTTGCACCTAGATTATATAATATATTGCCGCCTTCATTAAGATGCACAAGTAATAGAAATATTTCTTTTCTCAATCGGGAGGTCAAAAAATGGCTTTTTAGCTTCGATCTAAATTCAATAAATAAACCTAGCCAGCTTAATTCTTTAGTCTTTTTTCTTTTATGATTATGTTACTGTTGAATTGTAAACTTTGTAATTGTACGGAAATTGTTTCTTTTATAACTGCAATCACACCACTTCCACCTTTATTTAAATTAAATGTATTTTTAAAATGTCCTTGTTATGATTCATTCGATACTAGTTCTTTGAACTACAGAATGTATCTATTATATTCTTCAACTATTTATGTAAAACACTTAATATCTCTCTCACTGTTACCTTCTGATTTATTTGTGATTAGCTGAGAAATCTATCAAGCTTTTGTACTGTTTATTTAAATCCTTGTACTCATAATATCTCTCCTCAGCTTATAAGCTCTATATAATATTAAGTTTAATGAATAATGTATTTTTTATATTTTTGAAGAATTGAATAATAAAATAATAATAATAATAATAAAAAAAAAAAAAAAAAAAACCTTAGAATTTGCATGTATGTTATTGGTCCTTCGAGCCGGATCATGTATTATATATGTACAATACATACATATGTATAAAAGAAAGAAATACTATTGATTATTGAAACGTTAAAACTTAAAAGAATTCTTACAAGAGCAAGAGAGATTAATTTGACATTTTTGTTGACATTTGAACAATGCCTATTTTGTTGAGAGGCTTAAAACGTTTTTCTCTGTATTTTTTGATATTCGTAGTTTCTATAACTCATGGTTTTTCCTTATTCCTGAAGCTTCAATGAAAAAAATGTTTTAATTATAAATACAAGTAGTGTTTGATTTCGTGAAAAAGTACAAAAAATACGTGTTTTATTTTCAAATCTATATACATAGACTTCGAAAAAGCTCTCCGAGTAAAAATAAGACTGGATAATTTACCCAGGCTAAGGTTTTGTTGTATTTTATATTGAAAACATGTTGCGGAAACATGTTGAGTCTATAAAGATTTAAAAAAAGCATAATATTGAATTACAAAAATTAAAAGAACGTCACATATGAAAGTATTGTAGTCAAAATTATACAGAGTTCCTTTGTATGTTATTTTTTTAGATTGCTTACGTTATTGATTTCAAATAGCTCTCTGCCGATTGCACGCTTATAAATGTTTTCGTACCATCCGATTGACACAATGCCTATATTAGCTGTCATCGTGCATTGCTCTAGTAATAATTTTAAGATTTTGGTTTTCAGCGCCATCTATCGGAAAACTTGAAAACTTTTGATTTGCAAACATTTCTCACTTCATAACAAATACATGCGTAAGTTTCAGCTTAATCGTACGGTGAGTTTTGAAATATTTGAGTTCCAGCTCCATCTACCGGAAAACTTGAAAATGTTGGATGTATGAATACTTCAAACATCATAAAAAGTATATAGTATCAGGTCAGCTCAATCAGATGGTTAGTTTATGAGTTTTAATGTATCAAATGAATAGCTACAAACTACTGAACGGATTTGAATGCGTTTTTTTGCAATTGATTCTGCTTGAATTAAATCTATAAAATGGATAAAAAAAACCAATATACATATATTCAATATATAAAATCTTCTAAATGAGAAAAAGAAAAGTTTATATTTTACTTTTGGGCATTTATCTCGCTCTATCATAGTTCTTAAATAAGGTATTAAAATAAAATTTACATATTTGTTTAGAATATTTAACAACAAAGATTTTGATATATATATCTTCTTTGAACATTTTCTGTGAGGAAAGTAATAACATAAAGAAATATTGCTTGTATGCTTTCGGGACAACGATCAGTGGAGACCATTGCCACCGTCAATGCACCATCGGGTACGCGTGTATGCGATACATGCGTGTAGTATACGTGATTGGGATTGCTCCGTGCTAACGTATATGTATTGTAACTGTTCGATCAACTCTAATCCAATAACTGGATAAATTTGGTTGCTTGGAACAGATACAGATATGTATGTATTATGTTTTGACGTTTTGTTGGTAAGAACGTGCTGTAATATTTAATAAAGCGGAAAAGTTAGATTAGAAGAAATTGCTAACCCACCTGCGTCACTCCTCAATAGTTTATGGAAAATCCTTAATCCAAGCAACTCATTCAGTCATTTGGTGCTGAGCAAATTGTGAAGCAAGTATATATGCCAACTTTTAAGGTGCAAGGACAAGAGTAGCATTTAGCTGGAAGTCTCCTTCCAGTAGACAATTCGTTACAAATACACATATCTACATACAAAGATAATATTTTTGTATGCGCAGCGAAGCGGGTACATCAGCTAGTTTTAATATATAAAGATATTCTTAAATGTGAACCAATCCAAAACGAAACCTTGATACTCGAATATCACAGAGATGGTCGTAAATATGCACGTGCCAATGTTGCAACGTTGGCGGAGTCATTTAGTACAATGCTAAACCTTATCTTTTAATAATTTCACAATGAAACTTGTAAAACCAAAATTTGTTATCAATTGCTAATCACAAACTGATTCACCTAGAAATAAAAACCCCCTTAAACCTCTGACTCAGTGTTAATATAAACCGATCAATTAGTTATAGTTAAACTTAACTTAAAGAATTAGAGCTGTAACTTATTGTTGTCTAAAATGTTTTTTTTTTGTTGTATTTCTTTCAGAAACTATAGATCCACACCACGACCCAAGACTGAAATTATTGGTACAACAAATCGTCCAATATTGAATAAGTACAAATCCTACCACCATGGTAAACATGGGTATGTCGAGAATTTATTTTTTAAATATGAACATAAATAATTTTACAGAATCCCAATTTGCAGAGAGGAAGATCATGAGGAAGCGATCCTTCGAGAAAAATGTGACAAATCGGTATTGACTCATGTACAGCCAATTTTGGATGAGCTGATCAAGACCGAGGAGACTTATGTGGAGAATCTCTTGATGGGTATTAATAATTATGGAAATATTTTCACAAGAAAAGATCTGCCACTTGGAATGCGAGGTAAGAAGTTCGTTCTGCTGGGTAATGTTGAACAGCTTGCCGAATTCCATCGGGATGAGTTCCTGCCGATGCTGTTGAGGAATAAAGACAACTTGAAGGGCTTGTTCGATGATTTTTCAACGTTTATCGATGTAAGTGTGGATATTTGAAGGAAATTCGATATTCTAATGAATATTTTTAATTTTAGGAGAACTGCTTTTACGGATACGTTTTATTTACCATGAACAAACAGCGATCGCTGAAGCTGTGCGAAACGTATAAAGATTATTTTAAGGTATGAACATATTTTTGTCCTTGAATGACTCTAGAGTCGAGGAATAGTTTTAGAATGTTTTGTGTTTTATTGGAGAGCATGCACCTATCACTCTTTGGTAGATTTTCGCTTTGTCGCTGGTTGTCCTTACATCGTGCTTGGTGTCTATCGGACTAACTACCCTGGTGGTCCTCCTGCTTTGGTATCTTCGATACCTCACTCAGCCCGATGTTTGCAGTATTTTACGCAGGGCATCAGCTTAGGGAACTGATCATGTTGGAGGCATTGTCTCATACCAGTGAACTATGCATGCATGGATTAACCGGAATCACTGGGAAACGAACTTTAATCTGACTATGTTGTTGACGAGACTTGGCTGTTTCAGAGAATACTTGTTTAAGCGAAAACTCGAAACGAACCCAAACTATCGCGGAACACGTCTTTTTTCACTGCCCACGATATGAAAAAAAAATTCGCGCGCATTTTTTAACATGTGATAAAATGAAAGCCAAACAAATTAAAAATATAAAATAATATTTTGCCAAATAAAATAAAGCGAAATAGTGAATGCAGAATATTTTATGGCGGAATAATTACAAACCTGAATGAAAGTTTGCCAAATAAAAACTGCGAAGAAACAAAATGCGAGTTGTTGGTATGCGATATAATAAATGAACTGATAGCTGCTGTGGGTTCATTGCACTAGGTCTCCTTTATTTTAAAAAAAAACGAAAATTACCCTAAATGCTGTGTTTTTAATAATTAAGTAGACTTCATTTGAATATATATTACTCATCTAATGGATTGCCTTTTCTTGAATAATAATTGAAAACTAGTTTGGCCTGATATGTTCGGGACAAACTAGTTTGGCCTAGGCCAATCTAGTTTATCCTAGGCCAAACTAGTTTATCCTGACATGACTAGGCCAAACTAGTTGTTGGACAGGACAAACTAGTTTTGCCTGAAATCGGGTTTGGCCGGTAACATATATTCTTACATATGTATATTGGTTCCTTTTGCGCCTGCATTTTAGATTAAGGCAAACAATTTTTTAGAATTTGTTCGCTGTCTCCAATCATTTTGTATAAATTGGGAACATTTTTTATGAACGCATTTCCGACATTCCGAAGAAATCACCTATTTTTATGTTTTATGGAGGCTGTTTGTCAAGCATTTTTAACGAAATCATTGTCTTTGGCGACCGTGGCCGTGGTGGTTAGTGCGTTGGACTACTACGCATGCTGTTCGGGTTCAACTCCCAGCCCGGGTCCAACACCTAAAAAAGTTTTTCACGGTTGCCACCTCTTCGAATGTCTGACAAGCAATCAAAGAGTATCATTTGTCATGAGAAGCTTCTCAACTCACCGTTCGGAGTCGGCAAAAAACTGTAGGTCCCTTCCATTCGTGGAAAAATATCACGCACATAAAAATGGTTGCGAGAAAGCTAGGTTTGGTTCTGTATAGGACTGCAGACGCCGTATATATATATATTGTCTCATAATCCAATTCCGAGGTTCGCTTATATGAAAAAAACCGAATGTATGCATGAAGTGCGGTTCAGTTCGGAAGTGCTCCAATTACAAAGCGTTCCAATTAGGATGTTTTACTGTACGTCTATTGGTAGCTAGTACGTTAATATGGTTGTAAGTGATACCATTGATGTTTTTCTAAGTGTTTCCAGTGATTCCCATTCGCATCAGACGTTGAGATCTGTGCTGCTGTTTTATAACAGAAAGCGAGTTTTGAACGGAGTTCTTCGAAAACAGGTTTCCAGTTACGTTTTTTTGTCAGAAACTGTTCGAATATGGTCATGTCAAGTTGCTCGATTTTATCCTATAAATATATGCATACATGTAAGATTTGAAAGAAGTATAATGCTTTATTTCGCAAATTGGATAATATAAAGTAATTAAAATATAAGTAGAATTCAATATAATAAAAGTAAAATATAAGTAAAATATATAAGTAAATTCAATTAGTTAGTTTTAAGATTACAGAAGAATAGAAATAAACTCCTTCAGTTACGTCTGACCACGGCCACGGTTGATGAAAAAGAGAAAGCCAAAAAGCGTCGACGATTATGCAGGCAACTATGGGGCCAGAAGTGTTCCGAAAAGTGATGCCAAATATTAATTTCAAATCCCATTTACATATATGAATAATTTAATAAAATATGTGTAGATATGTGTATGGGCTTATTAATTTTTAATGTAGATTCAAATTCTCTAATTAATTTTAATTGCACTGTACTGTTACACATGTCGTATCTGGCATCATTATGCACTAGATACTGTGGCATTAGTTTTCAGGCTTTTATTTTTATTGTATCTGTCTATCATCTCCATTGTGATTGCCCCGTTTTTGCTGATAGAAAAGTGATACCTCCTGACAGGTACTTCATCAAGGCTGGCGCGGCGCGCTGGACGATTTACGAATGATACAATATTCAAGACAAAGTACATCGCGACGCGACCAAGAGTAGGTCTATTTTATATTCCCCTTTGCTACCCAAGAGATGCATTGTTGAATTAATTTCCTTTCATGTTTCTTGAAGAGCTCCTTTTGAAGATAGATTGCTCTGCTATTTAGACACTGGAGGACCTTTGCCAAGTAATTGGTTAATCGTTTATTTCTCTAAAGTGAAATAAACAGAAATCGTCTTTATATAGTACCATTTATTGCATGTGGTATGTTAGCGGCAAGTGACCTAACCTATTAGATAACTATTTAAAGCCATAAGGTCATAAGCTCAAGTTCCTTTTAAGCTCTGGCACTGCAGTGTGGGATATCAAAACACCCCAACGTTCAGAACTGCGCGTTCATTATCTATAAAGCCGTCGTATGCAGGCAACGATTATTATTTTCGAAGGGGCTTATACATTCCCAAAAAAGCGCTGATCCTAACGTATACAACCGAAGAGCTTCAATAGCTGCTTAGCTGTCCAAAAAGAAGATACGGTCGGCGCTTTTGCGTCTTTGTAAGAATACCCGAGCACATATTTCTACAACATACATTTCCACTTGAAAGGGTTTTGCAGGAAGGCATTTCTATCTACATACAGTGCCTCACAAAAGTATTCGGAATTTGCCTTTGCTTACCTATTAATCCATACATCACAAAAAATTGCCAAAAAATTTAACTTTTTCTTTGTTATTATGTATTGTTAATTCCTTCTATGATATAATAATAAAAAAAAACACAAGTAAACTCTAATCAGTACAATATAAACAAGACTTAAAAAATGAAAACATTCATATTTGAGTCCACAAAAGTATTCGGAAAATAAAGTTTATTCTACACGAAGTAGACCAGGAATAACTTATTAGTATCTTGTTGGATACCCTCGCTGTTTTATTACTTCCTTAAGCCTGTTTGACAAAGAAAGCACAAATTTTTCGGTTCTCTCCGGTGATATTCCATCCCATTAGTCTAATGGTGCAGTCAGTGCATTTTTAAGGCCAATTTTTTTCCTAAGCTCTGTTTCTTTAATTTGCTTCTCCAAATCTGCCCAAAGATAATCTATTGGATTGAGATCCGGCAATTGAGGAGAAGTTTAAGCGGTTTAAGTACGTTGTATAATAGCCATAACCGAATATTAAGAGCAGTGTACTTCGGATCAACTTGTCGAAATACATAACGATCAGGAAGCTAAAGCTTTTCCAAGCTGTTTCTTAAATTCTCCTTCAATTTATCCATGTACAAGTACTGGTCCATTATATTCGTACCATCTATAAAGTGCATAGAACCAACTCCAGATGCTGCTATGCACCCTCAGAGGGTCACCGAATAAACACCATGCTTAAATGTGCCGGATAGATTTCAAGGTTTGAGTTCTTTATTGGATTTTCTCCACACTCGAAACCTACCCCCGGCATTCATTATATTCAATTTAGTTTCGCACGAAATTAAAACTATGTTCCAAAAACTTTCAGGATTATTTACTCATACATATAATTTTTTTTGAGAATTCTGGAGCGATTGCGATTTTCTATCGAAATAAATGTTTTTTTCCTATCTACTCTGTTTTTGTATCCACTCATTACGCAGAGTTCTACGCATGATTCGGCATTGACATTAGATCCACTTACTTCAGCTAATCCTGCTACTATAGAAGATGCACTTATTCCCAGATTTTGCTTAAATTTACGTATTTTTTGACGCTTTTAGACCGTGAAGAATTCTTGTGGTCTACCTTTCCTTGGAATATTTCACACGTCACCTCTATCAGCAAAGCTATTTATTATTGATTGCACAATGGAAACACTTCTATTCACTGTATTTGAGATATGTTTTTGGTGTCTTCCCACTTTCCCGAACGTTTAATATAATTTTTCTTTCCATAACAGTGTTTTCCTTAGCTTTACCCCCATTGCACTTGTTTACTTAACGTATAAATCCAAAATACCCAAACTGATCCAAATTTTGGAAGCAACTAGGCATACAAGTAAGAAGAATAGGAATGTACCAAATTTTAACAGTATTAGAAACATTTTCCAGTTCCCTAGACCAAAGAGAAAGAAAATTCCGAATACTTTTGTGAGGAGAGAATAGATTCAACTTTGTTCTTTGCCCTGTAACTTTGCTCGTTGAAATTATTTTCCGCAATTTTTTTTTCGGAAAATTCAGATGACTGATTCGCAATAACGAACTGAATACAAAAAGTGGAATTGGGAATGCCAAATTTGAGATATTTGATGGGATAAGCGAATGAAAAGAAATTACGAACACTTTTGTGAGGCACTGTATGTCTCTATCTACAAAATATTTTTACACATTTGATACTCATTTCGTCAGTACATCGACTCATTTTCTGTTTTTACAGCGCCTGCAAAGCGAAATCGATGATAAGTTGGGTATTAACAGCTTTCTAGTGCAACCAATTCAAAGAATGGCCAGGTATCCACTGCTGCTTCAAACGTTCATAACGGTAACTAGCATTAATTACAATAACTATTACGATACCTTACAAACGATATTTTTACAGACTCTCTTCAAACATCGTGACTTCTACTTTAAACCTGTCATCGAAGCCTGCTGCCGACTGGAGAAAAAAATTCGCACCCTCTTAACGATGACCAATGAATCGGAAGTTATTAATGACATCACCGAATGCAATGACGTAAGAGCCAATGCTTGCAAATGAATTCGAATAAATTTTAAATATATTTGCGGTTATTCTCTTTCCAGTTCAATGTTTTCTATCAGGGCAAATTCCGTAAAGTTAGCGAATTCTATGTCTTCGATCACACCCTGAAGCGTGGCTACCGATCCAAGGTATTCATCTTCGACAAATGCATGATATACACAGAAATCAAGGACAAGCGGCTGGTATTCCGTGGATGTTATCCCTGTGAGAGGATCGGCATCATCGCCAAACAAAAATCATTCACACTGTTCTATCAGAAGCGAAAAACACAGGAATGCGATTTTAACACAGATCAGGCCCAATGTGAGCAGTGGCTTGAGTTGATCACCAACATGATCAGTTCCTTTGCAAGCGATGAGCGCCGCAAGCTGAAGGAGAAATATTCCAAAGAAAATGACCATGCACATCGTCGGCCGCCAAGTTTGTCACTATTCAGGAATTCGAATCGTTTTAGCTCAGATAGTGGGATTGGAAATATGTGGTCACTGCCTAGGCCCGCTGCCGATGAAACCAAAGCCGATGAAACCAGTAATCGATCAACGTGGTACGCTACATCGTAGCAGTGAATTGCAATTCACGCCGAAGTGTGATCGTCACTTAGTGATCAATGTAAAAAGCTGTAAACTATTATGTAATGCGATTAACTTATTTATAAGTAGCAAATAGAAGTATAGTTGAAAACGTGGTGTCTATGATGAGGCATTCAAGTTGCTTACGGTTTTTATTTATTGTTTTAATTGTTATAATGAGATGGAGATCAGATAAAATTATTTAAAAAAATACAATAAAGATGAAGAGAATAATTGATTTTGACATTTAAGTTTTTATTATTTAACCCTTACCGACCCATACAAAATTACACACTAAAAACCCCACAGGTGGTACCGGGGTACCACCATATATCTCGGTGCGTTTAGCATAGAAATCACTCGATCATTTTTGTAGAAAGTGTGCATAATAACGAAAATAACTAATTATAATAACATCTGTGTACTTTCCCTCCTTAATTTTTGTCGTGATCAACGATCACAGAATGAGAGTCAATCGTCGATTGCAGTGTTGCGGTAAGAGATTTCTTAATTTCTTTCGTGTTTGTATGTAGTGTCTATAAGTCACGAAGGAACAAATTTGTGAATTGTACTAGAATGTTTTGGCTGGAATGTCACCACAGAGAATGTCTTCATCAAACTCAAAGTGTCGGAAACGTTGCTAAAATCGCACGATTTTTTAGTTTTATTTTCTCTCTGAAATTCTCAAAAATTAAAATTTTACAAGTTTTTTTTGTCAATTTCTCAAATATTAGAATTTTATAAGCTCCGATCGATTTATCTATTAAATACAGCTCAATACATCTTTATGCGGACGATGTACAGCTTTATATAAGTTGCCCGTTGGATCTTATCGAATACTCTGTGAGCTGCGTTAATGACGATCTTGCTGAGATAGTCCGTTGGTCACAGAGAAATGGTCTTCGGTTGAAGCCATCCAAATCAAAATGTTTAACAATTTCTAAAAGAATACTCGACTTGTCTTACTTTCTATTATCCTAAATGGTACCCCAATCGATTTCCTTAAATCAGCTTAGAGCCTCAGTGTGACTTTACACTCACCCAGTGAACTCATCTTTGCAATCTCTTTCAATGGAATGAATGCGTCTGAGACAACGAACTGAAACGACGAAGGTTTTGCAAAACAATTTGAGCTTTCGCTCATTTCAAACGATTATTCTCGGTGCCTTTCGCTTCGTCTCACATCTCAGTCTACTGAGACTGAGCGAAAGCTTTTTGCACACAACCCAATGTTGAATCAAAACACAGTCGAACCCACTTAAATGAAATAAGGAAACATTTTGGTTATTATTTCAAATAACCGCGTTTTTCATTTAGGACTTCGGATAATTGAAATAAAATTTCATTTAATTTCGGTTAACAGAAAAATGTTTCATTTAAACAAACTTGGAATATTTTGTCAATAAATACGAACAAGTAGAATCACTTAAACAAATAAAATTAATCCATTAAATTGAATAACCTTTTGCGCCGATATATTTTAAAATAGGTGAAATTGCTAACAAATGTTTTGACGAGGAGTAGCAGATAAAATCGTTTGAAATTAACAAAAAACAGAACCGTGTTTTCCAATTAACATCAAATGAGCGGGTTCTTTTTAGGTATTGGACCCGATCTGGGATTGAACCCGGGCGACATTGCGTAGTAGTCCATCGCATTACCACTACACCACGGTGGTACAAAGCAAAGCCTCTCAAACGTTGCCTTGAAAAACTTCAAACGTTGCCTTGAAAAACTTCAGTAAAAATGAGACGGACACCCACCGCCAACATTGAGATCCTTCTTGCCTTGCCTCCACTGCATATCTTCATTGAAAACGAAGCTAGGAAAATAGTATACCGCATAGGTGTGCTTTTCGGAAGGCGAGTTACTTTTAGTGAAGGTAGTAGAGGTAGCAGGGGGGAGAGCTTCTCGATTCAGTACCAGGAGCCTTGGGGGAGCTCTGGGTACTACTAGCTCCAGATATAATTTCGGGCGAAGGTGCCAATGTCTCCTTCCAGATTGCTCTGAATGGAACAGCGGAGGTTGGTCTTGTTTCTAATCAGAATGTTTAGTCTTCTATACGGACGGTTCCTTAATGGATAAGCTCTCCGGACCAGGTATCTCTTCAGAAGAATGCCACGTTGAGAAAGCTATTCCACTAGGCAGATTTACAACTGTCTTTCAGGCATAGGTGTATGCTATCGCTAGCACAGCGCACATTGCACTTAACAAGAGATGGAAAGGCGAGTCCATAGATAGATAGATGATAGCCAAGCAGCTATTAAAGCCTGATTAAAGCGTTGAGTAACTCCAAAATTGTTGAGGAAGTTGTCAATAAACTGAACCAGCTTGGCCAATGTAATAAGATCACAGTGGTCTGGGTTCCGGGACATTCTGATATCCCGGAAAACGATAAAGCTGATGCTCTAGCTAGAGCTGGATCAGCGACCCATTTTATCGGCCCTCAGCCTTTTATTGGCTGCAGTTCAGCTTATGCTAAAAACAAGCTTCTTGAACTGCTGCGACTACAGCACTACAAACATTGGCACGAGTTTAGGTCATGCCGATAGGCCAAAATGTTAGTAGACGCGCCCAGGGCAAACAGAACTAAGTTTCTGCTACACATTAGCAGAAATGACCTAAAAATCCTTACGGGACTGGTCACTGGGTTCACTCCCTTAAACGAGCACCTGAACAAAATTGGAATCAGAAGATCGGGCATTTGCGAGATGTGCCTGGAAGAAGAAGAGACAGCTGAGCACTTCATTAGCGAGTGTCCGGCCTTTGCTCGGATCTGAAAGACCACTCTAGGCAACTACGTCCGTTGATCTACTGGACCTCAATCTTGTCCTATTGCTTCGCTTTGCGAAAGCGGCGGGCAGATTAAGATCGATATATAGCTCAGCAACACTGCGCTTACTCTGCGAATGGGGTGGTACTTCACCAAAGTCTATATGCTTGTTGTCTCTATGGGATGACCCCCTTCTAAATACAATACAATACTACACCACAGTGCTCAGAAAACACAAAAGAATTTGAGGATAGTCACTAAAGTAAAGCACATTGATCACATATTTGAGATAAAATTCAGATTGTATCTTGTCAGTACTTAGTTATCGATGACATTTTGGTTATGGCACTTCTAAGGGCATTGGGAATTCTGGCCTTTACTTCTCAATTGCTTCTTAGCCCAAAGAAACCAACGATTAGCAGCATTATTCCTATTTTGTTTATTGTGACTTTCTGTTTAATTCGTCAATGTAGAGTATCCCATCTCGTTGAGAGCATATACTTTGTTTTGTCGCCGTTCACCGCCAATCCCATTTCAGCCGCTTTCATGTCTATACTCGCAAACTCATCGGAGACAGCGAGTCAATGTCGTCGGCTTATGCAAATAATTAAACATCGTACCTGGTGTGTTGGCCTGTGAGAGTTGGAGAATTCTTTGAAGTATGATGTTGAAGAAGCCACACGGCAGTACGTCACTTTGACTGAATCCTTAATTTTGTCATTAAAAATCTGAGTGATGTCATTGCTGACTTTGATGGAGCCGCAGACGAATGAGTTTGTTATAGATGTAAACTACGCATGGCTCTATACAGTTAGGATGCTATCATAAGCGATGAAGAGGTTGTAAGCATCGATTTGGACTTCATGTATTTTTTCCAGAATCAGCCTGTAAGAATTTTGGTTTATGGTGTACTACTAAGTCAGTTAAAGCTCTGCAGGTAAACCGTCAGACTCCCCAGACTATTCTCACCTCTTTCTCATTAGGCGGACTTGAGTCGGCTATCATCATCTAAATTGAATGGTTCATTCTGCATGACAGCGAAGTGTTGGTGTGTGTCGTTATATTGCCTGCAGAAGTAGTTTTTCAAGCCCCGACTGTAAATATTTATTTATTTATTTATTTACTAGCTGATCTGTCGAACTTCGTACCGCCTCAAAATCAATAAATGTTGTGTCAACTTATTATATTAGCTGAATTACATTCAGTTTTTTATTAAGGTCAAATAAATACTCAAAATGAATTAATTTCATAAATGTACAAAAATCAAAATGAAATATACATATTTTAATTATATTGAAATTAATTTTTTTATTTTTTTATTTCGTCTTTCAAGTTTATACAATATGTATATGTTTTTTTAAGACTACCGATTACACCTAATAATACTAAAAAAAACAAAAATAATAATATATGAATAAATTAATAAAAAAGTTCATTAAAAAGTTCATTAAAAATAATTAAAAAGTGTTTTTTTACAAATCGCGCTACTCATATTAAAATCAATAACACAAGCGGCTAAATTATAGTTTATTTGTTACAGGATAATTTTTTCCATAGTTCGTACTACATCTCGAAACATAAAAGAAATCCATATGTTGCAAACAACGAGAAGGGGTATAGTATACACAGTGATGGTAACTAAAAAAAAGAAAAGTACCTACCAACGATGGAAAAAATCCCTACTTTGCTCTACACATTCGCAAAACTTCCCCTACAATTCCCAATACGTGATTTTTCAAAATGGAGGATTTAACACAATGCGTTCATCAAATTAAAAAGGCTTAAAATGCTTAAGTTTACTTTATTTCTTTTCATAACAAACCAAAAGCAGCACAAAATTAAAGTTAAAATAAGGAATTGCACTGACAAATGCAAAAAAAAAAAAAATGTAACTTGTTGTTATTTTTGTTATGTTATGTTTGGATCCTGCAAGTATAACCGAATGATGCAAATTGAACGGAGATTTTCGTGACTTTTACATACATATTTTGAGGGTAAGATAACATTTAGGCATTCATGAAATATCATAAATAAAAACTCTGGAAGAATTCAAATATGGACATAAAAAATAGCTGGGAGTTTTCAATATTGAAAGTCCATACATATTCGCTTATTTTAATAATATGTCCTTTTTTTCCTACGCGTTCATTTTGGAGCTGAAAATACCTACAGTTGTGTTCAAAATAATAGTAGTGCTCCACTCGAAACATTAAAAAAGCAAGAAATCAAATTTTTTTATATGCGATGTATAAATTTTTTGATGCAATTTTTAGTAAAAGCATTCAACTGACAAATGCAATTCCTAAAAGAGTTGTTATCAAATGAAGGTAAGAAAATATTACCAAATGTTTGGATTGTGATGCGAAATCAACTGTTCAAAAAAATAGTAGTGTGATAGTAGTCCTTTGGTAAATTGATGCAGAATTGTAAAATTGTGTTTAAAAAGTTTACAAACATTAAGAAAATAGCATGTAAATTTGTTATTCAAAGAAATAAAAACAATAGAAACTTACTTTAACAATTTAGCTGGCTGCGTAAGACATTGCACAATTGAAAAACGATAACTCATTTTAATGCTGCGGGGACAGGGAAAACTGTGTCGAATTTAAAAATATTTTTGCATGAGCCTCTACTATGTAATACAATTTTTAAAGAAAAGCCGGGAACACGGGGTCGCAAGCGAAAAACTTACAGAATTGGCGTATATAAAACATACAGAACATAACAAAACTGACCCTTTTCACTCGGCGAAGATATTCAAAAAGGATCCAAAACTTACTGTTAGCAAACTAAATATTTGAAGGCATCTCATAGAAGATCAAATAATTGTACGGAGTAATTGAAACCGTCCGAATAGAATGGAAGGGACCTACAGTTTTTTGCCGACTCCGAACGGCGATGATGATGCTTGGCAGACATTCGAAAGAGGTGGCACCGTGAAAAAACTCTTTTAGGTGTTGGACCCGGCCAGGAGTTGAACCCGTGCAGCATTGCGTGGTAGTCCAGTGCACTAACTACCACGGCAAAAAACTGTAGGTCTCTTCCCTTCGTGCAAAAATATAACACGCACACACAAATGGGTGCGTGAAGCAGGCCCAGGTTCACCTCGAGCTGTAGCGCCAACTTAGTAAGTAAGACACTTGTCAGCATTGCGATGGTTGTGAAAGTCTTTTCTCCAAACTCCAAGCAATATTAGACGGATTCTCTGATATAAAGTGAGTTATGTTTAACTCCAAGTTAATTGTAACGTGCCTCTTGCATTAGATACTTCAGTGAAGGGCCACTGTTCTTAGGCTCTATAGAACTTCAATATTCAATGGTCTTCAAGCATCATTTTTACAGTACCACATTTAATTGTTCGATATCGATCATCTTAAGTTCCTACCTATTGCAATCTTTTTTATAAAACTGTATGTCGCCGCTGAGAATTTTTGTAAGTTGTTTTCATTTTGGGGACCTTGAGAAATCTTACTCATCATAGGCATCCTGAAAGCTTGCTGCCAATATTGCGACTCGATTAGCAAAGGCATTGCCATGCAGACTCATGTCTCTTAAGGTAAGAACGTTCTTAAGAATCTCATGAATAAATCGACAGCATTTCGCGGTTGAATTGATTTTTCAACCTCAGACTTTGTTTACACTGAAGCTGTCAATACATAAAACCGAAATGATCAAATCCGTCCCCTCAATTGATGTTTTATGTTTAATCCAAACAATCAACATTAATCATAAAATTCAATTGTAAACACAATCTGCGTTATGTCATAAATTAGGAATGCCTCAGTGGCCTGTCCATCCAAAAGTGGTTTGGCAATGAAAACAGATTCGTAAAATCTCTTCTGTCTGCTCAATTGGGGTTTCTCTCTAATAAATCACGTGTTCATTCCTAAAAATAATGATATGAAAAAAAAAATCGCGTACTACACCTAAAAGATACTTTTTTTTTTCATACTTTACGTTCGACTCTTACCCGCCGAACAATACAATATCAACTTGTTGTTTATACTCCTACACACGAGTACATACATATTATGAACATATGTGTGACACAGCTATTATGGTACTCATCACTTACTGCGCTGTTGCTCTAATTTCTCGAACTGATCTCTTAGAATTAAAATGTTGTCGCCTTTTCAATTGAGCACAAGACAATCCAAGACAATCGTATCTGTATGGTATCTCATTCTAAGCATCATAAAGTACATACTCAGTTCTTTGTGTCATCTTTCTATTTTAGTTCGAAGAAATTTCTCTCTGCCACCGATCATCTGTCAAATATTGGATGTGTATGCCAAAGTAATAGATAAAATGATTTAAATTAAAAATGTATTTCGAAAAAAGAAGAAAAGATACAAAACAAAAGCTTCACACTGAACACACACGTAGACAATAGATGGTTGAATTTCTTCTACTTAATTGGAGGTCATCACATTGCGTGACATCATAGTGGAAGCAAGTGTTTCCAGTTAGCAGCCGACCGTCTGCCACTGTCTCAAGTTCTCGCCTTAATGTGAGCAATGAATAAATCTTTCATCAGGGCAATCATGTAATCATGATCGCGTTGAAAGTCTGGTTCGATGGGGGTGATTTGTTTTCATTATCACTTTGATTGAATTTCGTTGTTAGTTTACTTAATGGAATTGGGAATTCAGTTAGGTTGGGTTAGGTTATGATGCCGGCTTACAAACTTCGTACCAGACTTAGTGCATTGTATCTTCTACATTAGTGTAAGATATAGTATTCAAGTACATACAGTTATGGCCAGTGAAATATAGCCACTTAGAGCTTCTATAAAAAATATAGCTTTCAAAATGTTTATTTATTAAAGAAATAGCCTAATTGCTATTAAATGCAATATATAAAGAACAAAAGTAAATTTAAACTTCTCGATAACATATATGTATGTTCCTGAAAATGAAAAAATAGAAAGTGTGATATCTCTAATTTGCTTGGTCAATAAAATAGAGCCAGCTTACTTTTTATGAAGAAAAATTAAAATACCAAGGTAAATTTCATAAAATATTTTAGACTAGCTGTCCCGCCCGGCTTCACCCGTGAACTAAAACAGTCGTGTTACTTATTTGGTAAAACGCTGCTCTTGTAATGTAGTTTTGTGTCGAAACAACGCGTGCCAAATCCGACATTTTAATTTTAAATTTTAACTCCCAGACGTTGTTTAACCCTTTCCCGTATGTTACGCGATGAGTTAAATATGTAGGTAAGGTACTCAATCTTTATTTGATTGATGAATTACTGGAGTACTCGTAAAAGAATGTACAAAAACATAGTTCCGGTTTCACAATATAATTTTATGCAAAACATATTTTTATTTAAGTACAAAACTATTGATGATCTGGTGAACTTCGTACCACCTAAAATTAATTTAATTGTAACTCCTCATAAGCAATTATGAATCCCAATCAACATTCCAATTCCAATTCATCGAGATCGGCAATATTGACACTGTGTACGGTTTGAGTTTCGTTTGGTTATTAAATGAAACTCGTTAATTCAATGGCTTTAAATCTATTATATAAAAATGGATGTATGCAAGTTTCTTTGTCTTTTATAGACTCGGAAACTACCCAACCGATTTTAGTAAGATTTTCAGAGAACCTTATTCTTAATAAATATAGAATACAACATAGCATCAGAGTGGTAACTCAACAACTGGTGGTTTTGGTACCTGTCATACAAAATTTCGTAATTTCAGGTGAAATGTGAATATGAATCATTTTGGTTAATTCATATAAACAGACAGATTGATAGACAGACAGATAGATTGATTTACGGACAGACAGACAGAGAGACATACAGACAGACACACAGATAGACAGCGAGACAGACAAACAGACAGACAGAGAGACAAACAGACAGACAGACAACCATAAAGACAGACAGATAGATAGATAGACAGACAGACAGGCAGATAGATAGATCGATAGATATACAGACAAACGGACAAACAGACAGACAAACAGACAAACAGATAGACAGACAGACAGACAAACACATTCGCAGATTGACAGATAGGTAGATAGACAGACAGACAGACAGACAAATAGATAGATTGGCAGACGGACAAATAGATAGATTGGTAGGCATATAGACAGACAGACAGACAGACAGACATATAGATAGATTTACAGACAGATAGACAGACAGACAGACATATAGACAGACAGATATTGTTTTATGTTTTATTTGTTTTGCCAAAATAAAACAATAATATTGTATATATTCATATGTAACAAAATGTATAATCAAATTAGATAAAATTATTTCAGGTTTAATTTAGGTACAATAATTGGTCTGGGGTCACAATCCGGAAAACCCAAATCTCGGAAACTCAAAGTCCCGAAAATCCAAAATCCCAAAAACCCGAAATCCAGAAAAATTTGCGCAAATTTTTCATTTTATATAATTTTTCGGGATCTCGTTTTCGGGACTTTTTTTTTCAAGGAAAGTAGACAAATGTTTGTCCATTCCCGTTGGCATTAGTGTTGTAATATTTTACAATTCGCAATGTGCATTCAGTTGATTTGATCTGATTCAGTGTGATAGCCGATAGATTAGATTTTAGTTTCAGCTAATTGATTTTAGTTTCACACATTAGCGTATACTAATCGCTCTTTTAGATGAAGACCAAATCCGTGTGAAAACATGTACTTATATCGAAAATGATTTCCGGTGAAAACCAAAGAATAAGAAAACGTTCTGAAATAAGTTTTTACTGGAAATTGCGTTCGATATGAACTTGTATTAGATACTGCTTTGTCATAGATCGTTTCTTAAATGTTTTTTGTCAACAAGACTTGAACTGGTTTGTTATGTTTTATTTATTTGAAGTTTGTAATTTTATTTAATATGTAAAATAATTTCTCTTCTATTTTTTTTTCCTACGAACAAATCTTTATTTTCAATTTCGGGACTTTGGATTTTCGGGATTTTGGATTTTCAGGATTTTGAATTTTTGGGATTTTTGATTTTCGGGATCTCGGATCTTCGGAATTTTGGTTTTCGGGATTAAATTAATTTTAAAATTAAGTTTTGGTGATTGTTTTCTTATTTGTTTTATTTTAAATTGAAATAAATGTGAATTTTAAATTTTACATTAAAATATACTGAAAAATTTGTACATGCACCTATTACTTTGTCCAGCAGTGTATGAACATGCTCAGTAACAGTATCATAACGATGTACAAGCTCATATTTTAGTATTATTGCTGCTATTACACTATCAATTAGGGAAACCCCGTCATGTAGCCTCACGCTTCCATCTGCATACTTGGTCCCATTACATAAATCGATTTATTGTTCTGCAAGTCGTATAAATTGTTGCTTTTGCTGAAAGCTCAATGCCAAAAAAAAACAATTTAAAAAAGCTTTTCATACATCCAAGATTTTGATAATGTTAATACAGTTAACATTTTGAGAGCGCCAAGCAAGAGTGTTCGCTGTTAAGTCTTTCAGCATTTGACTTGGAGGCTTGGAGCTCTCCCTCCCCAATTTCCAACCAAATTGGGTACAACAACGTCAGTCAGTACGGTATGTGATCTCTTCGCGTCATAACGTGGGTCGTCGGATTGGTATTTTTTTTTTTTTGTTTTTAAGAAGTTGTCGTTTAGTTTTTTTTTTTTGTTTATTGTCAACATTTCGGAATATGTTCTACAACCTTATCTACCTCTCTTGGTTCGACATCGTCCCTATCGTTATATTTACTTGCACGGTTACTTTCGTGTCGATAGTGTCCAAACAACACCAACAGCAGCAAAATGATCTTCTAGAGTACGTAGTGATCTTTGCATACATTTATTTATTTATTTATTTTGTTATACATACGTGTTTTGAATTTAGCTTTATAAAGAATGTGCTGTCATAACTAAAACGTTGTAGTTGTTTGCTATTTCATTGTTATCTATGACCAGCTAAAAAAAGAAGTGAATTTTGTTAATTCGAAAATTAAATAAATTGTTTTTGTTTTTTTTGGTTCTGTTGAGTAAATCGCTGATTTACCCGGGCGGCTGATGTCACAATCGCAATGAAATCGCAGTTAATTAGCGATAAGATAAAAAAAAGTTGGCTAAGAACAAATATTATCAACGTAGTGTGTGTTTGGAATACCTTCTCAAATCGTTCATTCCCTGTCTTCGTACTTTTTTTTTTAATTTAGAAAATCATCACATTCGTCATTGTCACCTAATGCCCCATTGCCGCCCCCCAGTCCCACCGATTCGAATGGTCACGATGAATTGTAAGCAAATAATTGACATGTCGTGCATTTTGACATAAGTTACATTTGTTTGGATTTTTCAACATAAAAACGAACATTTTTTTAGCCACGACGATGAGGATAGCCTGTCATTGGATAATCTCTTTCCATGCGATCAGTCGGAGATCTATGCATCGAAAAAGATCAGCTATATCATCGAAGAGCTGGTGCAGACGGAGGCGAGTTACATAGATAATCTGAAACGCGGATTGAAGAATTATGGTGGAATTTTCAGTCGGGAGGATTTGCCGGAGGCGTTGCAGGATAGAAAGGAGGATCTGATCGGAAATATTGAGGAGATACTGTCTCTACATGAAAGACAGATACTGCCAATGATGCAACGCAATCAAAGAGATTTGAAGCAGCTTTTCGACGAGTTCACAGGGTATTTCGATGTGAGTATAATTTTAAATTAATATTTTAATTAGTTTTAAATATACATAAAACATTAATACCAGCGATTAGTATGAAATTTTATAGTCAATGTATTGTGTGGTCACTTGATGATAGAGGCCATTTACATTGCGGTTTTGAATAGATTTTCTTACTGCGGTACTTAACTACACTTACTTACTCGTAGTCCATTGCTTCTACTGTTTTGTTATTTTAATATTCAATGGTGGAACTCATGCACTCGTACATGTATACACATAAAAGCATATACGGACTTGTCATGTTATTGCCACTGGCCAATAGATCTACACATGAATGTTGCCTTCTATTTGTGTCGTCCCTTATGAGCAAGAGATCCTGTTCTGTTTCCAAGTAGTAATTCTATATTTTTTGTCAAAAGTTTTAGCCAAAAAAGCCCCCTTTTGCTGTTGATGGAATGGTGAAAGCATGAGATACTGTAACGTGGACTTTCCTATTCTTAGTCGAATATGATGTCATATATCCTCCATATTGACTGTCGCTGGATTTCTGTTGGCGCCACAATGATTCAACTAATAAGTCTATCCAATTGACCCAATCATTATTTTATATCAAGTTGGGAAGGTTCACTTCCGATTGATCGCGGCACTTAACGCGCGGACTTCTCCTCACTTCACCGATCGTTCACAAATTTTAGGGTACGGATCATTTCCGATCTTTTTGATTGGCTCACGATCTGAAAATAAGATTTCCAATCTGACCTGATTTGCGCTCTACGAAATGTTTAGTGTTGAATCTCGCTATTCGTTAGAGATCGGCAAAATAAAATTCAGGTAGAATTTAGTTTGTTCACGATAACAAACTGAAAAGAGCGAAAATGATCCGATCGCGATCCCTTTTTCATTTCATTTTCAGTAATTGCGATTTCTATAGAAGCGATTTCTATATTGTACGAAGCATAAGAATATATTATGTATAACATACATATAAAAAAGGTATGGTTCGTTCGATGTTGACTTCCAACGCTAAATTCACTGTTGGCTTGTTCGCATGGACAAACGGCTTCGAATACCTCCACAGAAAATATTCCAGCGGTGTCAAATCAGACGATCTTGGATGCCAGGCAACAGGTCCATTTCTGAAGATAATGTTGTCATCGAACACTTCCTTGAATAATGGCAGTATGGAGAGAAGCACCAACCTGTTGAAACCAAATGTCATGCAGACCATTTTCTCGCACTTTTGGAAACAAAAATTCGTTGATCGTTTCTCTGTTGATTATTTCACCGTCAATGGTGCGACGACGGTAACATTTCGGTTTTCTTAATTTTTGAAAAAGTGGGTTTCTTCTTTTACGGGTGCATCGTTAACTGATGGATCAGCTTTGGATTTTCTTTACTCCAAATGCTACAATTTTGCTTATTAACTAAGGCTAGGGCTCTTGTTATCAGTGTCGATCAACGATCGTCACGATAATTGTCGATTGCGTCGATTAATTTTGGCTTTGCTATTGTGTAACTCAATCGACGGAAGAATAGATTATTGTGAATAAAAATTGTGAATATTGTGAATACATCATACTTTTGACAATTGTTTGGCTATTTGTTTTCATAAATTATTTATTTTGTATCAGAACTCAGAAGTAATTTAAAAGAAAAAAGTTCAATTTGTGGATTTGTGGTTTAGCGATGGTCGAGGAATAATGGAACGCACCATATTATGGCGAATAACTTTCTGGAAACGAAGAAGCGGTGGAAATCTGGAATATTCTCAAATCCATGAACTTATAAAATGTAGAATAAAGCAAATAAAAGTTAATTGAACTTGCAACTTATTAAATTTTATTTCATCATATTGTGGTATTAAACTGAAGAGAATAAGCTAAATAACAATTATTAAGTAATTAAATTTTTTCCATCACCCATCTGCTGGGTTTTTGCACGAACTCCATTCGCGATGTCAGGATTTGTTTCCATAAATAATACCAGCTCTAATTGCTTTTTCTTTGTAACCTGATTCGCACTGCATTTGAATTAATAATAAGGTTTTTTTAACGTATCATTTTTATTAAAATTACGATCATTTCATACGCACAAAACTCTTTCACATTTCTCAAAAAAAAGCATCGACCAGAAATTTCTGATCGACTACAAGCGACTGCCAAATCGACAACTACCGATCACAATCACAATAGACAATACCGATTTCTGCAATCGACGATCGATGATCGTTAGTTGTCGATTATCGATCGTCGATCGACACTCACAATAGGGGCCTAGATCTCCACTTGTCGATTTGAAATTGACAAACGACGTATTTTTAGGTCAATTAGAAAATTGGCAATTGGAAATAATGATAAATAAGCAGTTTTTCTATATTGACTATACTGTTTAAAATGATGTTTGAGTTAGTTAGTTAGAGTTAGCTATCAGCTGCCTGAGTACTTAAACATAATATCTACCAATAACAACAATAGATAACAGCAATACGAATAAGAAGGTAATGTAGATACATATCGCAACATCATAAACTGAAAAACTCTCAGAAAATAAGTTTGAAGTTTCAGATTGTTTGAACTGCCCAAGCTAACACAGTTCTAAAAAAATTAACCGACGAAAATAGTTTGGTGTATATAATAATAAGATCGAAGTTTCTTACTGGTATTGCAACATCGCTGTGTGCTCTGATGAAACAACTGCTTTCACGCCCCGAATTCTGAATGCTAACTTATACTCACTCTCCGCTTTTAAGCGCATGACGTTGTTGCAACAAGTGAGCGATATACAATAGTTTATCATTGACCCGCTTTAGTCTTTTACTTAGTCATTTTACAGTTAACTCTCGAAAACTTGCACCTCTGTAAATAGAGAACTTTGAAAAGTACCATGAAAGAAACCTCTGCTCATCAAAGTAAACCTATGCTGTCGTGCAAAATAACCTGAAAACCTCTCTAATTCAAACGTGATGCTTTTTTTAGATCTATAATTCAAAGTCAATTATATTTGTTTATCCTCAATGTAGGTATGTATATTTTTTTCTAAAAACTTCATAATTCGAAAACCTCTCTTTGTTTTTCCTTGGTCCGGTGAAATTCGAGTTTTCGAGAGTTCGAGGAAGAGAATTCCATAACCGAATCTACCTAGGTCAATCGTATGTGGTTTGTCCAATTAAGGGTCTTGTTAAAAAATGTTGCTTGATTGCTCGCTGAATCTGCAAATATCCGTGTCTATAAGTCCTAGCATCTTGGCATGTTTGCCAAGAAGGCAATGCCCCGATACTCTTCCTATAGCTATTCTCAATTGTGCCTTGCTAAATCTAAGGATTTCATTGGACCTTTTACAATTTAGTGCCTTGGAAACCCTATATCCTTGACCATCTATAGTTAGCCCTACTTCTTATCATGTATATTACCTTTGATTTAATACAGCAAATCGGTCGAGCTACTTTCAATGCCTCGGGTAGTGGTAGCTTCCCCTCTTTTCTTGCCAACTCTTCGGCAAACTCGTTGCATTCTATCCCGGAGTGAACAGACACCCAACAATGTCTTACCCGGTTCTACGTGCATAATGACTTGAGCCTTGTGCGGCAGCTCCTGACTAGTGTCGAATTAATAGTGGACGATTTAATAGTGCCGGATTCTAGCGCATTAAGCGCAGCCTGGGCGTCGATGTAAATGTCAATATCCTTATCGGATATTCGTTTCATATACAGAAGCCCTGTAATTCTAAGTACGGCTTGAACTTCTGCCTGAAAACCGCTGCAGGTATCCGGGAGTCTTAGGGACACCTTTAAATCTGGTTCTACACAGAAGATACCAGGCCCCGTGCATAATTTTCTATAACTACAGTGGACTCTCCATAAGTCGAACTCTCTATAAGTCGAATCTCTCTCTAACTCGACGTTTTCCGCCATATTTTATCATTCCCTTCAATTTTCCCTACAAAGACCATTCGTTAAGTCGAACTCCCCCTAAGCCGTCACTCTCTCTAACTCGAACCCATTCTCTCGATTATTGGCATCTTTTTTCACCCTTTTAGTCGAATTTTGTTTAGCACAAACCAAAATGAAAATACATTGCCCCTTCGGAATTTGAATTTGCGTATATAACTACTAACCATCTAGTAACTACACACTTAAATATCCTAAATATGTGTAGCATCGCGTGTGCCATCATCGTCAGCTCGTCGTGTTTCTTCCTATTCATATTCTTGGTACCTCCATACAAAGATACAGTTTTTAAGAAGAGTTGCAACGCAAAAACAAAAAAAAAACATTGTTATCCTTTTCTTTGTGTTGTTGGTTGCATTCAAAAAAGGTTTTCAATGGATCTATCTGCGTATGTATATAAAAAGAACTTGTTTTAGTAAGATTCCAGCTGAAATTTCAACATCAGTTGATTCTAGGCAGTTTAACGGAGCTGATGCAGTCTTTATGTGCATGTTTGTAGCTAGATCAATTAACAAAAAATGTAGCTTACATGGATTATTGCGAAGTTATCTGTGTGGTCAAAAGTTTTGTTTAGTGTTTGTAAGTACATCAGCCTTTTTTTTTTATCAAACAAACGTTTTGAAACAAAGATAAATGTTTCTCTCTATTACTCGAATTATTCCAAAACTCTCTCTAACTCGAACAATTCTGGGTATCCCGTGAAAATTTGACTTACGGAGAGTCGACTGTAATATTGTTTTTTTTTAAATTCTGGATCGGATTGGATTACTCTTGCGCGAACGGATCGCAAGCGAAATTTCTCCTATCCCAGCATATTTAATTTCTTCACGAATAAGTTACATACTAATTTTATTTTAAAATAACTAAGGGAATACGGGCATTTTATTTAAGAGTCACTCGCGAATGAACTACTTTTTTTCGTTCTCCAGGCGTTGATTAAACATAAGAGATGCGCGTCTTGTCATTTACAATCGTTTCGAAAAAATAAAATAAAAATTAATTTTAATGTCTGGTCGATGATGGCGATCTACGAGTTGTCCAAAAGCAGAAGCGTCAAGAAAGGCGGTATAATCGTATAATATACTCAGTATCAGTTAAGCCGGGTAAATTCTTACTGACGAAGAGTTGTTTGTTTCGTTTATTCTGTGAAGCGTGCATTGAATTGAATATGTACGTATCTACATATGTATGTGTATACATTATAATGTCTGTATTTATTTCGTTTAGGAATTCTCAGAACAATTTTCAAATTCAATTAGCTGTCGAAAACATAGCTACGAGTATCGCGGCACGATCGTAAACTTGTTATGTGATCAACGTGTTATTTTGTTTTCATGTTCATGGCAATACACTTGATGCGTTCGGTCAAGTGGAACGCACTTCTTTGTATAGCGAACTGTGAAGGTCGGATATCTCAAAAAAAATTGAATAAATTCCGAACCTCATTGGTATGAGATTTACAGCGGCTGTGTCGCATGAGTTATGTTTTTTATGCATGTCGGATGGACGTAAGCCAAAATCCATAATATAAACAGGTTATAATAAACATCTGGCCTAGCAGCTGTTAGTTTATTTTTGTTTTCGTTTTCACGGTACATTGAAATAGAGTGCTAGACTGGGTCACACTTAATTGCCTATATTATTCACTCGTAAATTGTTCCAATATTGAATTTATATTTAAAGGCTGTTAAGTAAATAACAATTGTTTTGTTTTACAAATGTCTAAGATAGCCTTTAGAAATTTTAATTTTTTTAATAAGTTTTAGCTCCCATACAAAAACGTCTACAACGATAAAATTTCGAGTGGCAAAACAGTATCGTAAAAACATCAAAGTACTAGTTGATTTGATAGCTCTTCGAATTTAATGAAACACGTATTTCTTGGAATGACAAAATGTTATTTATTGTATTATATGTATTATAACGTATACGGTATACTTATGATGTATGGACTATTTTGAAGCAATTATTTTGTTTATTGTAGCATAATGCACCGAACTTACTCATTGTTTTATGCAAAAATATGCACTGAATATCACTTTTGAGTATTTTTTAAATTACACACATGTGTTTTGCAGCCCAGAGACGAGCACCTAACGCAATATCTTTCAGCTGAAACTTATTAAAAATAAATAGAACGGTTTATGACAATAAATTTAATTATATTGGATTTATTTTAAATGCATTCATTCGTTTTTGTGAACATTTGAACGTTTTTGTGCATTTCTGCAACATGACGCTATAAAGGGTTAACTGGATGTATGTACATACTTGATATGTTGCTTATTCTATGTATGTAGATGTCGATCGGGTATAACAATATAATGTTTTACATGTAGTACATTATACTCGAACGATTAGAAGTCTTAACTTTTTTAGTTCGCGAAATAGTTGTCTGGTTCATTTAAATGGGCGCTACATTTTGAAATGTTTTTTTTTTGTTCAAATATGGATTTACATAAAAAAAGTAAATTTTCATCTTCTTCTTGTTACCCTAGCAATTATCACAGCTGCTGTATTTATTATAATATCTGCTTCAATGTTTTGTTTCTCCAATAAATACTAATTTTTGTTTTGAACTCGTATCCCATCTTAATCCAGGGGTCGAATCACCGCATCCGTTAACGTATGAACGATTAAACGTATAAAAATTACGTTATACGTCTATCGAGTAAACGGATTCAGATTATGACATACGATTGCTCACGGAACGTAATTATTATTGGTGGGAAAAATTGTAGTAGAGTCGGAAGTAGTAAATGTAATCGTTAAACGTCCAATATATTTAATTTTTGAAATTATTTATCAAAGTAAAAGGTTTGAAATAAACGATGGATTTAATTTTTGAGATCTTTTTTTAATCTGGACCATCATTTCGAGTTTATTTTCAATATTCTCTTGGAACTTGATTCCTACTCTGGCGTTTTCTTGAAGAAGCGATAATTTCAAATCCTTACTGGATGTTGGTTTTTTTTGAGGCTTCACATTGGGGATTGTTTTGATTGCAGCTTACATCACTTGAAGATTCCAAGTCATCAAAAATTGACATGAGTGAGCTTTCCAACGCACCATGAGAATCACTCTCAATTGTTGCTTTTAAACTTGCCTGTTCGTCGTTATGTATTTGCGGATTGCCATACGTTTTAACATTTAACAGACCTTCAACAGCTGCCTCGACTTCGGTGAGGAATTTTTCCTCGTATGAGCCACCACCTGTTTTTAATTTGCTGTGTTTGTTAAAAGAAAGTTTTTTCTTTGCCTGAAACTTTTGGTCCGCGAAAACCTTATAATTGCATTTCAAAATGATCACACAATATACACATAAAAAAACAATCTTTACATTTTTCCAAGCTTTTACATCATTTACTGGTGGACCTACATACCTACCGCATTCAATTTCCTGCTTAATGCTTCCCAAAGCCTTAAAGCGGTGGCCTTTCCCTGCGAGGTATTTGGCAGCATATTTTTTGCTAAATTGGGATGTTCCTCCATAAACAAATTTCAAATTTATTTATTTAAACATCAATGTAGCATTTTGAGGCGCAGGGTCATAAGTCCACAGGTCAAAAGTCCACAATGGACTTTTGACTCACCTTAGTGGGTTATAGGCCGACTCCGAACGGCGAGTTGAGAAGCTCAATCGTGACAAATGATACTCTTTGATGCTTATCAGACATTCGAAAGAGGTGGCACCGTGAAAAAACTCTATTAGGTGTTAGACGCGGCCAGGTCCAACGCACTAACCACTACGGCCACGCTCTAAATTCCTTCTGATATTGAAATTATTATACAGTTATATACAGGGTGGTCCGGTTTAGGATACAGATTTTCTTGTGACTAAATTAACTTAATACCAGGAAAACTGTAAGCCCTATATAAAAACTTTGTGTGTTGAATTTGTAAGTGACTTTATGGCGCAAGAAAATATCAATAATACAAAAAAGTATAAGTATAAAGTATATAAGTATGTGTAAGATAGATGCGATTTTCACAAAAAATTTAAAAAAAAAATTAAATTAAAAATTAAATTGCTTTTGAGTTACGTTGTATCTAAATCTTGGTAAAATCAGAACCATGCTTTTGCCCGAATTAGCAAACTGCAACCCTAATCAAATGATCAATTATGAAAAACTCTAACGATTTTAGTCTCTTAAGTTTTTGTGTCTTAAGCTTTAACCTCTGACAAATTTGCTATAATTTATAAGAAATAACTTTTTCACCTACAACCAACAGAAGTAGTAAAAGTCCTATATTTCCAGATAAAATTATTCCAAAAATCTTATAAAGAGCCATTTTTTGGACTTAATTACTTAATTTCGCATTACAGATTAACTTGCAACCAATTACTTCTCATCCCTTCTTGAATGGCATTAATTCCCTCTTGGAGCTCTACCAAAACAGAAATTTCTCCAAAATAACTTTTTCTTTCATGGCTTGCTAGAAGAAAAATCATAGGTGCTAGTTTATTTAATTAAAGACGAACATTTATAATTACATAATTATAGAGTCTGAAGATGTCAAGATTCTGAACTGACTTGTTTCTGCAACCAGATCCCATTTGAGCGTGTGCGTTATCTTTGCGGATCTCGAAATTCCCTTCGGGAGCGTATATCCTTCCAACGGGTCACAGATGATCCAAGATCTTAGGGAGTCTTTTGGCTTTTAACTTATCACTATGCAAATATAATAAAAAGACCGACTATGATATAATCACATGCATACAAACTTTCATTCTTCTATAATGATTTATAATCAAGTTACTTAAAAACAGATCAAGATCTCTGTCATCCAAATATGTACTATTACGCACGTTCAGCCAATTCTCAGCTAGAGCCCCTACCAGCAATCAAATGCTAGCTTTTACGTCAGCTGTATCAGAGGTCATGAGGCGGAAAGCATTATCTGGCACCAAATAACTTTAGTGACCTTCCTACAGCGGACTTTATGCCCGTCTGTCTGGAAAATGAAACCAAAACGTCTCAATAAAATCGCTTATTCTTTTGATAGAGCAAAGCATACTGATTGAATAAATTTAAAAAAAAAAATGGTGTGAAATTTAAAATGACACCTCTTGTTGGATGATCCTATATTTATATATTACTTAATTGTAGCGTCGATCTCGGGACACCATACGTTTTAGACGCTGTTTTGTTTGCCATAATCATCTTAATTGCCTAAATTCCGAACACTTGGCATCTTAAAATTATAGGTACTTAAATAACGAAGTTATATTCAAACAAATAAGAAGAGCAACAGCAGAAAGCCAATTTTTGATTTACCAATGATGGACATTGCAATTTGTACTAGTTATTGGCATTATAATCCAATGATTGGCACACCGGGTAATTGGCATTACCACCACTATGCCAACAATAGCTAAACTGTTAACTTCTCTTATCCATTATTAGCACCATTAATTAAACTATAAAGGCAATATTTTTATTAATTTTAAACAATAATTACCTAAAATTGAATGTATATTATTGACCAGAATAATCCTTAAGACACTTTAATTTATTAACCCTAGCGCTGAAATAGGCACTTCTTTTTCACTATAAATAGGCTATTTAGCTGAAAAAATGCCCAAATGGAGCCACAAATACCGTGAAAATGACCTTCAAAAAGCTCTTGAAAGTGTCAGGGCGCGAGCTATGTCTAAAAAAGGCAGCTACCAAATGTTATGGGGTCCCTCGAAAAACGCTTATATTTCGATTAAGCGAAAAATTTGTGAAAACAAGACTAGGTCCTAGGACAGCTTTAAGAGAAAAGGTTTTCATAAAAGAAAAGAGGATGTGCTCCATGCCGTTAAAGAGTTTCTCGATGGAGACAAACAGGACCATCCATTTGGGCCAGAAAACATACCGGAATGGTTGGTTTAAGGCGTTTTTAAGTCGACACCCCTCCATTTCACTAAAAACACCAGACCCAGTTACATCGGCAAGTTCAACAGTGGGATCTTCGGACATAAGGTCGTGGATTGTTAAGATGGAAGATTTGGTGCAGTGCAATAACCGCAGCGGAAAAAAGGCCCGCAGGTCTTATTTCCCAGAAAAAAAGGAAATAAAACCCGCGGGCCTTATTTCTTTTTTGAAGTGGCAATAAAAGCTGTGGGTTTTAACCGTTTTTAACCGTTAACGTTTATAAAAAAAGGCGGAAAGAATTGGGACATTTAATTTTATCTTTTCTTGAATATACTAGGACAAACAAAGTAAATTAATAGGTGCTACCAGACAGACTAAAAATATTCAGAGAAAAATTATATCAAATTTGATAAAGTCAACTCCTAAAAGAGTATCTTAAGATTGTTTTAAAGTCCACATGCCAATCAATGGTGGAGTGCCAATTATAGGCTTTTCTACTATATGACTCAGAAAATGACTTGCAACGAAAATTATTAGGTACTGTAAATCAAACAATTTCGATTAGTTTCGAGTTTTATCTTACCTACATATGTTCAATTACAATTAAAAAAAATTATCTCATAAACATTTCAAGTTAAAATAGCGTAGCCAAATTTCAATTTATTATTTCTATTTTCCTCAGCCATTACAGAACATACGATAAGTTGCTTATCTTTGCAGATTCTTTTAATGCTTTGACACGTTTAAATAAAGTAAAATTTGGTGTGTGTCCCCAGTAGCAAAACTATTATGCTGATAATGAAATTTTTTTTTTCCATTGCGCGGCAATTTTAACATTCTCCTACAGTGAAGCAGTTCATTATTGATACAAAACATAAATAGTTAGCAATGAACTCCATAAATAACCTTTGTTGTGTGACCGATATCAATGTCATTAAATCACTTTGTTGAGTAAATAATTTGAACGCATTATCAAGATAAGATGACAAAATTAAGTGAATTTAAACTGGAGATATGTAAATGGGTGCGAGTCATATAATATAATCATACATTTGATTGAGTGGTTTACAGTGGAGTATATTTGAATATTATTAAAATAAATTATGAGAAAAATATGTCTTCTTGAATTTTATTATCATAAAAGGCTGTAAATACAGTGTGACTGGTGACACGTGCTACCATCAAAAGAAGACATACTAACTTTTTTTCTGTGTGCTTTGGATAGTGCGGCGCGCGTCGCGTCGATATCATGCTTTGGAGTTTGTGATTTCTGTCCAAAGAGAGTTTAGGCGTTTTGCGGCATTCCTCAGAGTAGATGGACCGTGATGCGGCTAGTTAACTTTTTTTGCCGAGCGTGGGACAGTCACAAGAAAGCATTATCAACGATATTCTTCAGTTAGGACACAGGATATGATTTCTGCTGCAGCTGCTGACATACAATTCACTCCCAGCTTTTCGACTCGGAACTTATCTGCTCAGATGGGAATAAGCAGATAATAACTGCAGACAATTCTGCTTATTCCCCTATAGGTATTTACAAAGTAAATTGAGCCCAGCAGACTTGCCGATCCGCTTGGAATTTTGCCATAAGATCCAAATGATGGAAGAGGACAGCATCATATTAAACTTCGTTTTTATATCTGACGAGACTCATTTTGATTCAAACAGCAATGTATATAGTACAATTGTCAAATATGGAGTAACTCTAACCCAGCGTTGCCATCTGTCCGGGTTTTCCCGGACTGGTACTCTTTTTCGCCTATGCGGATTTTTTTCGCATTTATGAGGTAAATTGTTATCAACACAAGTTCAGGGTTATTAAAAATGGAGTGCTACACGAAAGAACAACGCGTTTTTACTGTCGAGCAATAGTTTAAAAAATAATAAAGGTTTGGCAGCTACTTTGCGATCCGGCTCATTTTCATCTTTCTTGTTAATTGTCAAAATTGTCGAATTTTGGGTTCAGAAAATCTACGAGTGATTGTTGAGAAACAACTGCATCCGCAATGTGTTGCTGTTTGGTGTGGTTTTAGCAAGACAATGCCATATGCCGTACAACCCGAGAAACAATTAAATTGCTGCATGCATGAGTCATTTCCTGGTCGTGTAATTTCGCTTTTCCCGATCAGAATTGGTCGCCCAGATCATGCGATTTAACGCTGCTTGACATTTTTCTTTGCAGTTTTTTGAAGTCTAAGTCTTATATTAACAAGCCCACGAACACACATGAATCAAATATAAAGTGACAACTATAAGTTATTTAATATTTAAGACATGAAGTACCGCCATAGAAAGTATCTTTTTGTAAGAAATAGTACATGCGTTTTGGTCCTAGTTTTGTACTCTTTTTTTGATCCAATTTTGTCCGGGAAAGTCCGAGATGTTCGTGCTCGTTAACTTGTTTCTTCAAAATATTTCTGGCAACTCACTCTAACCCGGAGATACTTAATAAGACGGAACTGCATCCAGCTCGAGTAACAGTGAGGTGTGCATTTTCGGGCCATAATTTTTTTAAGTATGGAGACCGATATTTAAAGATTTTGATGGACTGAAAAAGGAGAATCCCTTTCGGCTATGTAGTTTCTAGCAAGATTGTGCAACTTTACACATAGCCATGCCTTTTATGATAGAATTATGATTCCCAAATAACCGGATTTGCAGGAACCTTACATTCCGTTGGCTGCCATGCTTTCCTGACTTGAATGCAGCTGATTTGTTTGGGTTATTGTAAACAAAAAGTCTACAAAACTAAACCAACAAATTTGAATGATTTGAAGCAATCCATTGGAACAGTAATGGAAGTAATTCCCGCTATAACCCCACATGCGTCACTGAGCGCGGATGTCATTTGAAAACAGACATTTTTGAAAACCATTTAATGTACAAATTAATTATCTTTAAAACGAGCTAAAAATAAATAAATGATATGAATTGAAAAAAAGTTATTTAAGTTTCTAGCAACATTCATCAGCCACCCTGTACAATTATTGTACATATACATATGTAGGACGATAATGGGGGAGGATTTTTTTTTGAAATTAAACTCTTATTATTTTCTTTGTTTTTTTAAGTTTATTTTAAAAAAAATTATAAATTAAAATACATACATACTTGTAATAATATTGAAAATAGAAAAATAGAAAATAGAAATCGAATTTGCGCCTTTTAACTGACGTATCCAGTACTACCGTAGCCTCTGCTCGTAGCAACTAGACTCTTTCTCCTCCGCTAGGTTGTGGATCTCGCAGTGAACATTTTGTGGATCGTGGAAGTATAGGGTGGTCCTACATATATGTATCTCAATTTTCCTCAATGCTACTTCATTTGACATTACTCTTGTTCCTCATAGCTTACAGTGGTGGTCATATAATTAGAAACGATGGTTCCAAATGGGTAAAATGTTACGATACGCTTTTTTTTTGCACATTTAATAAAGTTCGCAAATGTATTTATTAGTTGTTTGGGAATTGTACAATTATGTTATGCAAACGGTCAAAGCAAGATACTGAAAATATAGCTGTTATAGTATGTAGATCTTGGGAAGTTCAAAAACAGCTGGACATATAATTAGAAACGATAATACAATTTAACATTTTATTAAAGAAGTTTATTCAAATCGGTTACCAATTGATTACAATGTATTTCTACACTTAGTATTTGGTTGGAAACCTTTTATTTCGAATCATAGCTATTACACATTTTGGAATACTGTCTACTAAAGCACGACATATAGACAATGGTATATTCTTCCAAATTTCTTCGATGATTGAAAGAGTTTCACCGAATTTTTGGCTTTTTTGTCCTTAAAACCTCTTTTGACATTCGCCCTTAAGTTTTCAATCGGATTTAAGTCCAGACTCTGGGCTGGCCAATTCATAACAGCAATATTTTGATTCCCATGCCACTGCTTTACTAACCGTGAGGTGTGTTTGAGGTCGTTATCATGTCATTCGACCGATAATGCGAATGATTAACTTAACACCGTGTCAAGAAAGCGCACCCCAAACCATCACATTACCACTGCTGTGCTTAATTGTTTTAAGACTTTACTTGGGATCTAATTGCTTGTCCTGTGGACGTCTACCATACGCTTTACCGTCAGAACCCAGCCTATCGAATATTGTTTCATCGCTCCAAAAGAGGTTTATCCAAATATTAAGCTTGTTATTTAAAAGCAATTTTACAGGGTAAATTTTCTATTTAATTTTTTTTTAAAACAAGTGGTTTTTTCAATGCTATGCATCTACGTTGTTCGGCTTTGCATAACAGACATCTAACCGTTCTTATCGATATATTTGTACTTATTTGAGGCACAATAATGTCTTCAATTTTGCTAGATGTTAAAAAAGGATCATTTTTGCTGAGGTTGCAAATCAATCTATCCTCCTTTAACGTAGTTTTTCGGCTTCTCATTTTCCTCGGATTGCTCTCAAGGCCGCTGGTTTCTTTAAAAAGTTGAATAGCAACCGAGGCCATTGACGCATTGCTGCTCTGCTAACTTTGGACAATAATTTTCCATAATTAAGGAATACAACTCTTATTTTTCCATATTTTCATGCCTGTTTTCATAATATATTGTGTAGATAGAATTAATTTAATATTTACGCCACAAAATTCACATAAAAATTTAAAGTTTTGCAAATTTCTTTGATCGTTTCTAATTATGTGTCTACTCGTTTACTTCACACCTTACACATTTTGAAAGAATACCGACACTTACATTAACTTTTCTTTGTTTTGCTATTTTATTTGAATTCGTCAACTAATGTAGATTAATTACGGTACTTAAGCAAGAACTGTATCAGGCATCAGAAAAATTGCGGGATGGTACAACATTTCTTAATTGGTCGTTTCTATGGCCACCACTGTATATCTAGTTGAATAGCACAGCATTTACTTCCTTATTTCGGACTTCTTTAGGAGATTATAGGGAATAAACCGAATAAATTGAATCTTATATGAAAAAAGTACTGGCCGATAGATTAGTTAGGTTGGTCCTAGTCCTAAACTGGAGAAATTAGATGAAACGTTGTTGGATTTTGCGTATCCCCTGTGGAAAACCGTAGTGAGGGTTCTAGGACCCATAAGAGGAAAAAAGACAAAGATATGTCGAAAAATGTTGATTATAGCGAAATTTCACCACCGAAAGAACGTTGGAGAAACTCGATGTAAGGATACTTTCATGGTCTAGTCTCGTAGTATATTTCGTATAAGTAATTCACTAACTTCTTGATGTACTACCATTCACATAAGAAGAAATAAGGAAAAACGCTTTATAACTGAGTTTAAAACACATTTCCCCGTTACTATGTTCTTACTTACTTAGTTGGCGCTACAGCTCGAGGTGAACCTGGGCCTGCTTCTCGCAACCATTTGTGTGTGCGTGTTATATTTTTGCACGAATGGAAGGACCTACCATTTTTTGCCGACTCCGAACGGCGCGGCGAGTTGAGAAGCTTAATCGTGAGAAATGATACTCTTTGATGCTTGTCTGGCATTCGAAAGAGGTGGTACCGTGAAAAAACTCTTTAGGCCTGCATAAGTCTGTGGTCACAAACCATAACAGCCAAAGTCAAGTTAGGACGAAATTGAGTTATAAGTTTCATTGGATTCACAATGCTATTATGACCATTTTTTTTTTGTAGAATATTAGCAATAAAATGGCTCTTAGGTTTTTTGAACATAGCAAGAACCTAACACCTTTAGTTGATTTATGAAATACAAGACCGATTTAAAACTTCAAACTGTTCTCCTGAAAAATGTGCAAAATCGACTTTGGCAGTTATGGTTTGTGACCACTGAAGTGGTTCTCATTAATTTTCGTATTGATCTTAAACTAACTCACATACGTTTACAGTATAATTCTTTTATGTGTATACACAATATACATAATGCATATAGAATAGCGACTATATCATGGCTGGTTTATTTTTTGTTAAATTTTTTTAAGTACTATGAATTAATTGTTTTGTTTTTTATGTAATAAAATATGTTTACTTTTGAATTTAATGTAAAAATTTCCATAAACTCTTCTCACTTTTGTAGTAGAATCAATTATCTGCAGGTCTATAAGTGTATCACCCGTGATACACTGGGCTCCAATTGGCTTCCAATTTCTGAGATTCCTACCGCTCCTATTATTTTAAATTCAGTTGTGACTTATTGACGTGCTTTAGATACTACGTTCCAACACGTTCAGTCACTGTTATCTATTAGTATGTATTATTTTCAGGCAAAGCGAACTTTACATTGATGTACATTTACGAGTACAGAACAGACTATAAAAAAAAATAAACCAGATTAAGGTCTCCAATTGCATATAAATTCGTTTCAAAATATTTGCGTGTTTGGAATTGCCGACACACTCAAATTCATTTCCAACTTATAATAAAAATTGTACTAACTTTAAATCTATGTACATATGTATGTACCTTGTTTATTTGAATATCAGTTCAGAGGACGCTCTGAATATGCACTAAAAATATTTAGTATCTCGGTCGTGCTTATTAATAGGAAAGATACGTAGAAATATTCAAGGCCATCTTCCTTTTACTTACGAGTAGCTTTTTATAAAATAGCTCCTCGAAGTCTCAACATCATCTGTTAAAAATAATCAGTTCACTTAAGTGAACATAAAATTCGACTCAATGTATGGATAAAAGATTAAAAGATTTAATGATCTTGCCTGAGATAACATAAAGCGAAATACACACGTGTAGTCGTGTATACACCACTCTAAAGCTTCATTTGAATTTCAGCACATTTCACTTAAGTGCCAAGAATTATAAAAACAAAAACATTTTGTTTTTTATACTTTCAACCTATTTAGCATTCGTCAGCCATAACAATGATCTCAGTGTTGATTTTTTGGAAACTGTCTCCTGTATGTATAGTCACTAGAAATAGTAGGAAATAAAATTGCGATTCTATAATTAATCTAACAATTTGTGGCATTCGCATCAACACCAAGCACAGTCAGTGCTCTGTATCGTTATGTCCAAGTGACGAGTAACGATGACGACATAACCGCAGACCACACTGATAAGATAAAAAAATGTATGAATGTCGTCATAGATACATACGCATGTGTAATTCTTTTTTTTATCGTTTCTTTGCTAATAATGTACGTATGTAGGTTCTAATACTCGTGTAAATAACGCTTAGCTGTGATTCACTGCTTTTACTCGTAGTTAAAAGATAAAAATGTTTTCACTTGAAATCTAATAACTTTGATATTCTTATTTCAATCACGAAAAAAGAACTTGGGTAGATAGTAGATTATGTGACCGGTGTGATACCTCAACCTATTTGCCACACCTTACACCAGTCGCTTTTATTGCGAGACCTGAAATTTAAATAAAAATGCGAATTTGCCTCAAATGAGAGCGTTATGTACATATATGTATGTACATATGTTTGTATGTATAATGCACCTTGGAGAAGGAATTTTTTGTTTTGTTTTTGATGCAATAAATTAATGAATGTACACCTCGAGGGTATGTCCCCCTATTGCGTATTTGTTTTGGAATTTAAATCACGTTTGCCCCACAATGATGTGGCAGTGGTATTATTTGAGGGAAACCCTGTTTGTGCGGCGAATATGTTATTCGGCTGGAACAAGCTTCGAAGCTGTGCCAATGGACTTTTTTCTTATTAATTTTTATGTTACCAGATAAAGAAAACCGGGATTTGACAGGTAACCAGCTAAAGTTATTAGTTTTTGCATTTTTTTTTTTTTTGCATTTGAATTCTCCGAATTCAGTGGACTCCTGCAGGTGAAGCGGAACATATTTCAGAGATGAGCATAAATTATGATAAACTCAATGCATTCTTGTTGCATGATTCATTCTTTCAAAGGACATATGTTATTTAAGATTGGTTTTCTTTGCCAATACAGTCCTTTTATATGCTATGAGTCATTTTGTAGCTAAAATCATGGGAATACAATGTAATGCGAGGGAAATCCTATGACTGACGTTTAAGTGTCGCCTTTTGCAAACTGTTGAAAAATGCATAAGTACGTCAAGAAAATATTGGCAATAGAATAGCGAAATTGATACTTTTGTCATGTCATACATACCAAAATATAGCAAAATCGTGTCATTATAAGATAAGTTAAACTAAGTTCGTGACAACCAACGGTATCCCAAAATGCACGCAAGAAGTAATCATCATACTACATACATATATATATATAATAAAGAAGTAACGCTCATTTTGTAAACACGGCTGTATCTCGGACTGGAGCCTAAACGGCTGGTTTAATTTGTTTAAAACTTCATATCTGGGGTCTGTGGGACTGTACCACAAGGCAATTTGGAATTTTCATTCTAGCCCCAAAAATTAAGGTATCTATACTTCATTTGGGACCAATTTAATAGAAAGCGGATTTTCTCGAAACCGGCCACAACGATTTTGTTACAATTTCTAATTTATGTTAGCTTAGACACATGCTGTTAAATGTCATACCATGTTTTGCCTAAATAGTTGCAAAACGGTATTTGACTTTTTAATTGATTTTCTAAAATTGGGTATTTTTCGGATATTGCTCAGTCGATCGGTATTAGCGATTTTCATATATGTAGTAACTACTTATATGAAAGTGGATGCATATGAATTAGGTTAGGTTAAAAAAGAAAACAATCCATCTTATAAATACATTTAAAGAACAAATTATTCAAAAGTGCTACGAAATTTTTAAAAATATTTATTTAGCTACAGCCAATAATGGGGCTAAAAGTGGGTACGTCATAAGATTGATTAAGTTTTGATTGAATTCAATTTCTATCGTTTTCAAATTAAAAATTTGCCGCGCTTGGAACGAAAGCATGAGTTGCACCAGAAGGAAATGTCGAAAAAAAGAACATGGTAATGTTGTGGGCCTAACGGATGATGGTGCTGTTGTTGTCTTTTTCTTCCTTTCAGTTCTCCCAATTAAATTCTGCGTTATAGCTTATTATATGAATTCAAAATCAGTTTATACGACGCGGCGCTTAAAAGCACGCGAAAAGAATGTACAAGTACATAATGAACAGCGAATCACTGTTCAGCACTTTGAGATCACTGTTTTTAGCACTTTGAGATTGGTATATCTCCAAATTCTGAGAGCAATTCTGTTGCCAGATTTAGATTCAACGTCAAATAATCTACAAGAAATTATGTGTCTCATTCTTGTGTCAAAAAAAAAAAAAAAAAATTTTTGTAGACTAGTGTAATCATTACTCACAGAAAAGCCGAAATTCCATTAAAAACACCTGGGTGGCCACTCGTGCTCCAAAGCACGTTCACGGCATGTCGACATTCCATGCAATAAACTGTTTCTTTCTCATGCTTTGTTAGTCAGCTCACTGGAATTTGTTGAGAAGGTCAAAGAAAATAGTGCATTTCTGGTGGAAGTTTGATTTTGAACAGTTGCGTTGTTTCGATTCGCTCTGCGGAAACATCAAAAATCACGTGGTTTCTCAATAAATTGTAACGCTTCTTTGTACATCGATGTCCTGGATCTGTTATATTTAAAGGTTTATTAAATATATATAGTAAATTCAATTCATATAATTCATATTTATTACAGTAGACTCTTAATACATTAATATTACAACCCGAACAATTAGACCGCCAACTGAAGACTGAGCACTCGTTGACAGATACTTGCAGGGTTGACGTTTTAATCGGCGGCTGCGTTCGTACATACACTTCATCTCCTCCCCACTTACTTTTGAACCCACGCTGAATCATATCCCAAACGTTCCACAGGTCTGCGAGGTCGTGTTGAGCGTCGTGGTATACTTCGTGGAGTCAAAGTTTGTGGTAATTGATTGTGCTGAGGACTTCTAATTGTGTGGTCGTTACGTTCTTCAGGTTGCAAAGCTACAAGGGCAAGATCCCTTGCCATGTTGAAGTTGTCCGTATTACTTCGACCCTTCATCTGGTTTTGATGACGTTTCCATATCCCGCGTTCGGTCCTCACGAGATACATTTTCTTACCCATCTGAGAAGTTACGGTTCCCTCTATCCAGCGGTGACCTTTGGCATAATTGCGAACGTATACAGTGGCGTTTATTTCAAATTTACCTGTTTCGATGCTTGATGAATACGTTGTGTTACTTTCAGGAACCATTTGCGAAAGTACTGTGCGGTGCTGCCTGCCGTGGAGAATTTCTGCAGGCGATTTTCCGGTTTGAGAATTTGGAGTTGTGCGATAAGTTTCAAGGCATCTTATTAACGCTAGTGCCATCTCTTTCCCTTCCTCTAATAACTTCTTCAAATTCGCTTTGAACGTGCGGACGAACCGTTCAGCTTCGCCGTTGGATGCTGGATGGAACGGTGCTGTTTTCAATGACTCGATACCCTTTTGGCGGCAGAAATTGCTGAATTCGGCGCTGGTGAACTGAGGTCCATTGTCGCTCACAATGGATTCGGGAATACCTTCCAATGCGAAGATAGCTTGCAGGGCTCTAATCGTAGCTGTTGTGGTTGTTTGTTGCATCTGTATAACGAAAGGAAATTTGGATAAGGCATCAATACATACTAACCACATTTTTCTAAGAAGGGACCCGCAAAGTCCACATGGATTCGTTGCCATGGTTTTTCTGGATCGGGCCATGAGCTGAATTCTTGCGGTGGAGCTGGGCTATTATGCTGGCAGATGTTGCATGTCTTGACTTTTGCTTCGATCTCGACATCTATCTGAGGCCACCAGCAGTGTCTTCTTGCTAGCTGCTTCATCCTGACCACTCCCCAATGACCCTGATGAAGTAGATGTAACGTTTTCTTCTGTAGTAGTTTGGGTAACACTACCCTGGTGTGATCAGTTTGTAATAAAATCACCCCTTTATGCTGCGTCATGGATGATTTGCGATTGAAGTATGGCTGAAGATGTTTCTCATTGAGTGGTAATTGTGCGGGCCAACCTTTCACCACGTAGAATAGAATTTTGCGAAGTGCTGGATCCGATGTTGTAGCGGCGGTTATGTCCTTGGCCTTGATGGGGAAGTCATTTATTTGTTCATTTTCGATGCTAGAAATTTCGAAGCAGGAAACTTCATGCTGGTCAAAACTAGTATCAGGCCCAATCGGGAGTCTTGAAAGTGCGTCAACATTGGTATGCTTTTCTGTTGGTCTATATCGAATCTCGTACGTGTAGCTCATTAAAGTAATGGCCCAACGCTGTAAGCGGTTTAATGTTGCTATTGGAAGTGCTTTGTCGGGATGAAAAATGGTGAGTAGTGGCTTGTGGTCGGTTACCAAGACGAATTTTCGGCCAAAGAGGTATTGATGAAATTTGGTAATACCGTAAATAATTGCCAGGGCCTCCTTCTCAATTTGTGAGTAGTTGAGTTGGTGTTCGTTTAGCGTTTTTGACGCAAAAGCGATGGGCTGCTCAGATCCTTCTGGAGTGATTTGCGATAAAATAGCTCCGATCCCGTGCGATGAAGCGTCGCATGCTAATACAGTCGGGAGCTCGGGGCGAAAATGCGATAGGCGTGTTGCGTGGACGATTTGCTGTTTCAACCCCATGAAAGCGCGCTGTTGTGCTTCTTCCCAAGTAAATGACACGTTCTTTCTTCTTAAGGCGTTCAATGGGGCTGCCAGTTGCGAGAAATTATTAATGAACTTATTATAATAATTTACCTTGCCCAGGAATGTTTCCAACTCTTTTAGCCTAGTTGGTTTAGGTAACTTTTCGATTGCTGCGACCCTAGAGTCGGAAGGCCGTACTCCATTACGGTCGATGATATGGCCCAAGTACTCCACTTCTGGCTGGAACCATTGACACTTACATCGGTTAACGCGTAGTCCATTTTCTGACAGGCGCTGAAAAACCGCTTCCAGTCTACGCAGATGTTCTTGATGTGTTCTTCCGGTAATGATAATGCCGTCTAGGTAAATTCCACACTCCAGACCAGCTAAGATTTTTTCGAGTGTCTGCTGATAAATGGCCGGAGCGCTTGCCACACCAAATGGAAGTCGTTCGTATTGCAGGAGTCCAATTGGCGTGTTAACGACAGCTAGCGGCTTAGATTCGTCGTCCAGTTCCAATTGAAGGTATGCGTCCGACATATCGATTTTTGTGAACGTCTCGCCGTCCGCCAATTTGTGAAAAATTTCTTCCGGGCGAGGAAGTGGGTAACGGTCCACTTCCAGTTGAGGATTGATAGTTACCTTAAAGTCTCCGCATATTCTCAGCTTGCTATTGCGTTTTGTGACTACTACTATGGGGGCTGCCCACTCGCTGAAACGAACTGCTTTCCATATACCAGCGTCTTCCAGTCTCTTTGCTTCGCATCGAAATGCCTCAAGCTGAGAATATGGCATTGGCCTTGCCTTGAAATATTTCGGTCTGGCATCTGGCTTGAGATAGAGATGAGCTTTCATCGAAGTACAGCGTCCAAGGGTATCTTCAAATAGTTGTGGATAAGCCAACAAGAGCTTGTCAACGTCTGTGCTCGGCGGTGGTAGGTGCTTATCTGAGGACGGTGATTCCTTGTTGGCATCCTTCAGCATCAGAGTCATGTGAGTCTTAGGCGCGAATGACACTTCTAGCCCAAATTGCTTGGCCCAATTCAAGCCAAAGATGTTGTCGGCGTCGGGTATGTTGGCTATCAGTAGTGGGAGTTTGTGCGTTGTACCGTTGAAGTTCACCGTCACTATGGTTTCCCCGAGAATAGGTATACTGTGTGCTCCAAATGATTTGAGACTACAGGAAGGCGTGCTTAGCTCAGGACAGTTGAGTTGCTGAAACCCAGGGAGACCAATTACTGTTGCACTTGCTCCGGTGTCTAACAAGAACTCCATTTTTACGTTGTTAATGCACAAATTAAATATCAACTTATTGCTTTGGTCACGGTTGGCTTTTACTGATAGTATGTGTTCGATCTTATAAATATGCTCACTTTTGTTGCTGTTGCGATGGCGAATTGGTTTCTTGTTGCTGTAACTCTGACAAACAGGTGCTATGTGACCCGTTACTCCACACTTGCGACAAGTGGCGTTGAGAAATTTGCAATTTTCTCGCGTGTGATGAACGAAACATCCAGAACATGACGCCATTTTTCGTCTGTTGTTGTTTGCTGTATGATTATTCCTACCTCCACGTCGTTTTGATGTAATCTGATGTACTTCGACGGTGCTATGCTCATTTCTTATCGTCTGTAGGGATTTTTGTGTAGCTTCGTAGGCGTCTGCAATTAAACTGACATCCGATAGAGAAGCGTTGGGTTTCTGCAAAGTAGCGGTTCGCACGCTGTCATGTGGTGTGTGCAATACAATGACGTCACGAATCATGTCATCTACAAACTCTTTGGTACAGTTGTCACCAGAACACACGAATTGACATTGCCGTGCAAGGCCCCGTAGATCCGCAATCCAATCGGAATAGCTTTGGTTGGGCTGCATTCTGCACTTGAAAAATTCGTGGCGTGCAGTACAAATGTGAATTTTAGACTGGAAATGATCCGTCAGCTTCTTGGTTATGTCGTCATATTCCTTGCTTGCCAACTTACACGATCCAAATAGTTTTTGTAAGAGTTCATATGTCTCCGCTCCTAGCCACGACAAGAGATATGGTCTCTTCTTGGCACTTGTTGTAACGTCGTATGCGTCGAAATGCTGCTCCAGTTGCTGGAGGTAAATTTCCCAGCTGCATTTGTCCTTGTCGAAAGGTTGAAATTGTGGGATGCTGGAACTGCTGGGACTGCCGCTACTGCTAATTTTTTTGCTTTGACTTTCCAAGAATTCCTTCTGTTGCTGTAAAATATTGTTCATGAAATCCTGTTGGGATTTTAGTAATTTTGATATTGCATCTGTGGTGATTGAAGTTCCGCTAGCTTCGAGCATGTTGCTAATGACGTTTTAATACTGTAAGGCTTAGAGTGGTTATGTATGATTATATGTGTACGCGCACACGCGGCTTCGTAAGTCTCGTCGCCAATGTTATATTTAAAGGTTTATTAAATATATATAGTAAATTCAATTCATATAATTCATATTTATTACAGTAGACTCTTAATACATTAATATTACAACCCGAACAATTAGACCGCCAACTGAAGACTGAGCACTCGTTGACAGATACTTGCAGGGTTGACGTTTTAATCGGCGGCTGCGTTCGTACATACACTTCAGTGAGCATGTCCGAAGAGTTTCTTCCAGAAAATTTCATATTCCAGCAGGATAACGCAAGATCCGTATAAGAATGGTTTTCGCAAAACATAGCGCGGTAATAAAGTCCAGACCTTAACCCCATCGAACAATTGTGGTGATTCTAGCAAGTAAGGTTTATTCACATGGCAGACTTTTCCACTTATAGAAGCTATCCTATCAGCCCTGTTGAGTTTAAAAACCATATCAATGCCAAACCGCCTAACAGATGTGCTAGAAAATAAAGAGGGTCCCACTCGTCATTAAGATTTTTTCCTCAAAAAATTTCAGCCATATTTTAAGAAAAAAGAGAAAACCTTCATGTGTTCATAATCAATTTTCCTGTAATTTTTCATCGTTTTAAAATTTTCTGCTCATAAAAGTTCGTAGAGTTGGTGTTGTTTTTGTTCGCTCTGCATCCACAAGATCATATTGTTCATTAAAATCTTTTTTTGTATTTTTCCTTCAGCTCCACTATGTTTAACTTTACTTAACTTCACTTTAGGTGGCACTACAGTTCGGAGTGAACCTGGGCCTGCTTCTCGCAACCATTTGTGTGTGCATGTTATATTTTTTCACGAATGAAAGGGACCTACAGTTTTTTTTACCGACTCGGAATGGCGAGTTGAGAAGCTCATTGGCAAATGATACGCTTTGATTGTTTGTCAGACATTCGAAAGAGGTGGCAGCGAAAAAAAACTTTTCACGGTGTGACTCGAAAGCGGCATGCGTAGTATTCCAATGCACCACTACACCACGGACCACGGTGCTCACGCAGGGTATGACTTAAACGTGTTAAACTGTTTTACACTTGATGAGTCCTAAAGGATGATGGACTTCCTCGACAAGGAAGAAATTGACGTAGCTGTGGATAGATAACTGATACGTTAATAATAATGCGGAAAAGACTTAAAGATACTAGTATCACAGCGCGAGTGTGTTTTTGTACAAAAAAAAAGTCCTTTAAAGACTCCGCATATTTATACATTTGTTAGAGACATAATAAAGAATCTTCCCTTTACGGTGTGATAAAAGTTTCAGTTTTTGGTTTCTTTTTCATGTAATAAAATGTTTTCTTATAGGACTTCAAAAACCGCCCGTTGTTTCTAGACCTTGAAATAATTTTAAACCAGTTCTTTACTTAGCATACGCATAGTACTTATACTTACGTATATTTTTGTATCTTTACAGAGAAACAGCTTTTACTGCTACGTCACTTTCACTATGAACAAAAAGACATCGATGCAACTCCGACAGGATCATCGAGAATATTTCACAGTAAGTAAAAGCACATAAATGAAAAAATAGCTGCTAATATGGATTTTTTTTTTTCGCATACAGACACTCCAAACAGAGCTTAAGGACAAACTGGGAATCGATAGTTTCCTTGTGCAACCCATCCAAAGACTGACCCGATACCCGTTGTTGTTGCAACAATTTATATCGGTAGGATAAGCTTTCACCTGCTATAAGAAATTTCACAATCTGGCATTTGTATTTTACAGGAATTCTATAAAACCGGAATTAACTGCAAACCGGTACTGATGTCCTGTTGTAAGCTAGAAACGCGAATGAGAAATCTTCTCGCAGTAGTCAACCAGTCTGAAGAGGTGAAATCCATAGAGGATCTGAATGAGGTAGGTATCACTGAACTCCGCAAGTTTTGCCATCTCACAAATATTCCGCCTTTCAGTTTAATATTCTCGAACAAGGAAACTTCCGCAAGTCAAGCGAATTTGACGCATACAATCACAAGTCTCGAAAAAAATACCGCTGTAAGGTGTTCCTCTTTGACAAGTGCCTACTTTGTGCAGAAGTGAGGAAGAAGCGCTTGGCCTACCGATGCCATTATTCATGGGAATCCATTGAGGTTACAGCGACCAATTCCAAATCCTTGCTGGTTACGCATAAAGTACAAAGTCGTCCTGAATACGAGTTCGCTGCGACGGAAGCTATTGTGATTAAACAGTGGATGCGCCATATACTCAGAATAACTGAGGCCCTGAACAACGATTTGGCGAGTGGAGGAAAATTCACACTGCCAATGGAAGTTGCCCTGGTGATTGGTTTTGTGATATGGATTATGTTTCGATTGTTGTAAAATCGGGGAGGGGAGTGTTACTGTAATTATGTAGTGATAAGTAAAAAAAAAACAAACAAAAATAAACTAAAATTAAACAAAGATGTGTTTTTCTTCAAAATCATGAGTTTAGCTTAGTTTAAGTTTGTTCGTTTAACTTCATATTTACATTTACAATAATTGATTAGAATTCTCCCAGTTAATATTTAGACTGAACAAATTCTATAGTAATTTTTTTAAATACATTTATGTATGTTTGTTTAATTTTAAATTCCGTTATCTTAGCTATTAATAATTTAAAACCTTTATAAATAAGTCAATTTTGTGCGTTAGCATTTAAAAAACTAGGTAATCGTATATTAAACATACTGAAGTAAATAGGTTGTGAATTATTTTAAATTTAAAGGTAAAACATTCATAACAATTCTTTATTTCACAGATAACCACTTCAACAAACCTAACATAATTCGAATTGACATGTATCTATTGCACTTTAGTATACATCGCATTGCTTTGTTTTGAGGTGTTTGCAGTCTTCAAATCTTACTCTCATTACATAAAAACAAAATGGAAGAACAATATTCAACATGTGGTTTTACAATTACGTTATATACGTATAACAAGAAATCTTATGGGTGGGGGGGGGGGGGGTCTATTTTCACCCTGAAAAAGTAGTACAGTACTAACGTACAGTACGAACGCTCCACTAATTCGAACACCTATTTCTTTACATTACGTATCTTGTAATTCGAACACTTCGAAAATTAGTACTCTGAAATTCTTATTTCCTCCGTAGTTTCTTTGCTAAATGATTTTACAGTTTCAGAGTTATTATCCTAGAAATAGTAGGAGATAACCTTTATAAAGATAAAGACGTGTCGATTCCATTTCAGTAGGCTGTAAGCTAATTTTTGTTTGAGGAACAAATATTTTAGGTAGGCCTGCAGTTAGCATTTTTGTGTCGACTGGCTTTGTGAATGGTTTGTTATTTTAATAAATCACGATTTTAAATTACATTTCAAGCATTTTTGTCAGACAAGTATGAACCGTCTTCAAAAGCACCACAAGATTTTATATTTTACTACTTAAAACCGCTTTTCACTGCTTTTGTATCCGAAATATTGACTACGAAGAAAGTATCCAGTAATTCGAAAACCTCCGTGGTTCGAACTTGGGTAGGTCTCTAATAGTTCAAATTACCGAGGTAGTACTCTATATGTAGTTGTTTTTTGAACTGAAATTTCTTACTCGACTTCGGAAGGTTGCTTTAAACGGTCGCGTTAAATGGTCGCGTTGTGGTTGCATTTAACATTTCACCACAGTGAATTTACATAGGCACCGCATGCAGAGTAAACAAAATGACCACGTTTTAAATGACAAATATTAATCGCAACCGAATAATTGCTGCATCGATCCAATAGATTGCATACAAACCATTTTAAGATATATAGTCGTGCGAGTCAACTTGCCTTCAGTGGGTTGTGACTTCGGTATAAACAGCTTTTTTCGTATTTTCTTTTGCTGCAACTCGTCTCATCCGATTCGATCACCAAAATCAAGCAGCATCGAGCGGTTAGTGCTTAGTCGAGTAAGAAGCTTCTTTAGTTGTGGTCCCCTCTAACTAAAGAAGCTTTTTACTCGACTTCGGTTGGTTGCGTGGTATGTATGGATATCACTGGTATGGGAAATAGGTAACAAAGTAGAAATAGCGAAAATTGATTGAGTGGAGAGTAGTATTAGGCATGCGAGTAGTATTGCCACAGATCAGAGTTGTAATATTTTGCATTATTTTGCAATATTTTGTTTTATTTTGTTTTATTTTGGAGTATTGTGCATTTTTTGAGTTGATTTTAGTTTATTTGGTACAAAATGTAAGTAAATGTAGGTGAATTGAGTAAAATAAAGCAAAATAAGGCAAAATTATAATGCAAAAAAATGCAAATGCATTTATTAATTATTGCATTCAATTAAATGGTACCTAGAAAAAAAAGAATGCGATCTTTTGAATGCTTAAGAATGGTGATTGCATTCTTGTTATTGAAGTCTCGAAATGCAGTCGATGAATGCAATCACAAAATTGAATTCATTCGATCATTTTTAAAGAATGCATTCCAAAATTAATTTGGATACCCACCCAATGAATAGGTACATAATATGTATTTATGTATTAGTAGGATATAGTTGATTAAATGGAAATCAAACACTTTTTCCTTAAGGATTTCATAATGTCAACAAGTGGTTCCGGGCAAAATGGACATATATTCGAGAATGGAGTTAAAAAGACACCCGAACAATTTGATTCCCTTCAAAAGCTTAGAAAATTTCTGATGGAAAATACATAAATATTATGTGTCATATGGTATGACCCCATTTCTTAAGTTTTTTCAAGTATTTTTTGAGGAGAAAAAATGGAGAATATTCCTTGAATATCCAATAAATTCGAAAATTGTATGAATGTCCCTTCCTTTTGTCACAAATTAATTTTCCTTTGTCCACGATTATATGTAGCTAAGAAGTTTCACTTCGGTCACGCGTACTTCTACACGTACCATTTTTTTTTTTCTTAATTTTCTCTATATAATAATGTTCGTAATAGTTCCAGCATTAATATCTTTATATGTTAAAAACAAAACAATAACATTTTTTTCAAGTCTCTGTAAAACAAAAAAAAAACATGTAAAATTCACCATTAAGGATTGGTTACTGACCATTGGTGATTGATTTGCACCACGTAGGATTTTGAAAGTGTATTCCTTAGAATTATGGCTGAATCCTAAATTATTATACATTAAATGAAAGCTTAAAAAAAGCTCTTTCACATAACTGTCAAAAAATGTATGTTGTCGCTGAAGATTTTGCAGAAATTAGTGATTTTCAATAAAAAAAAAACTTTACTTTTGAAGCCTTCAGAAGTTAATTGATTATTTTAAAACTGAAAATCTTAGACCCATTATTTTTCGGTCGTAAGAAAAATAGTAGAATTGCCTTTCATTTGATAGTAAATACGCGTATGTGCGGCTTACGGTTCTTATGACATTATGATTTTATATGAATATAAACAGACAAAAATCATCAAAAGACCTATCCGCACACAAAAATCTCTCAGCTCAGTTTTATTTTGACATCAATTTCATTGATGTACGCTCTTGGCACAAAAGTGCCCCATCTCCTTTGAAAATGACAGCTCAAATGTCAATTTGACAATGCAGATGTTGTTTTCAGTGGCTCTCAAACTTGAAAAAAAAAAGAGAGTGATGGGCGACACGAGAGCGGTAGTATTTCGCGAGGCAAAGTATTGTCGACATCGGTTGGTGCTGTCGCATGGTCGACAATCGTCGGTGAAGTAACAGGATGAGAGCCCAGGAAAAATTCGACGAACTTTCGTATGGATCACCATCAGAGCTACTTGAATTTTCTATGGCGGCCGGATGTTTGGAATCCAGACGGTAATACCATGGGTAGGAACATACTATATATAGTCTATGGGTATCACATGGACCTAAGTGTGACGAGGATGTAACCATTCTCATCAGACCGGTAACCTAACCTAACCTAATCTCCTCTTTCGTGAATCAGTCCATTTGATTCGTATTTCTTAAACAAATTCATAAATAGGTAAATGTCTAGACCAATTTCTGACGACCAAAATTTAAATAATTCTTTGACTCTCTCATGGCGCTATACTTCGACACTACGAGTATTTTTGGTTCCATTTCTTTGATACCCATACCTACATATACCACATGTATTGAAATATGAGATTTGAGACAAATTTCGTTTTGCAAACGGATCCAACTGCACAGCGACATGGATCGTTAGCTTTCAACAGTATAAAAAAAATCCTGTAAGCTACACGATGATAAATTGCATCCTCCAACCTAACATACAACCGAGGCAAATCTAATTGTATGCCATGCTTACGATGGTGATTTTTACGTCATAGCTCACATGAATGCCTTTGGGATTTTTCGGGAGCTCATAACGATACAAAATCAACAGACCGTTGTGCATGCAAAAAAACAAAAATAAACAAGAAGGAATCTTAATGTCCTTTTGATTTTCCGGTCAATGAGTACACTGCATCGTTGGCGCATAGCACAAGGATAATTCCTTGAATTTCCTTACGAATATGTTGACGGTCCCCTGTGATGAGAAAAGGCGGCACTCGTTATGCATATGAATTTTGTTATCCTTTCGCTAAGATACTCGCGTTGAGTTCTTAACCTTACACAAGAGGCAAGAGTGACAAGCATTTCAAATTAACACATCGTCTTTGAGACTTTGAGAGCACAGAGACGATGTTGCTTTTGATAATTTAATCAAAAATCCTGTGCCGTTGAAATTCCCGTCCTTGTGCGAGTGGTGCAAGGAATAATAAGACACACATGGTCTTCGAGGAAGCATCCCAAAGTCAATTACAAGATATCCCTTACCCAATCTATTTACTGGACGAACATCCCTTGTGAGACAACAACGAAAAGATGTTGCAAAAATATCGTTGGGCTGATTGCATTGCAATTGAGGAGTCTTCCTTTGGTCAGATGGGCAGACGGCAGATGCTCACAGAAAGAGAAAGAGAAAAAGACCGTTTGGATGTGGAAAGGGGTTTTTTAGCGCCTTTACGGGTAATCTTTTAATTTAAACCTTACATACTTGTGTACTAAGATAAAATGTCATTAGTCAGCTTTCTTATGATTTTTAATATTTATTTTTTGAATTACTCCCCCTACTCTCACATGAAAGCAGAAAAAAAGACTTAAAATGGGTTTATTTAATTTCTGTAGAAAAATATATATAGATCGGATTATACTGGTCTTACTTACATTATACAGAATTAAGAAATAGTCATAAATTTGAATTTAAAAGTACGTTCCTTATTATCATTCAAATGGACTCAATTACAGGTTACAGTACTTGGCTCTCATAATCCGACTGGCATTAGGAAATAGAGTTTCGTGTTGCAATGCAACTGAAAAACTATAATTTCTGTCAAAAATCAAAATCGTGCTAGTTAAAGGATCGGAGAATTAAATTCACTTAAGCCCAGTTTCACAGTGAGAGTTTCTGAAGATCAACTTAACGTTAACGAGAGTTTAAATTTTTCGTTTAACTCGTTCGGTTTCACAGTCTAAACTAATCTTTTAGTAAATGAAACGCAGTTTTGGAAGCTATGTTAGACAAGACATGGTTCTGGCAACCATATGTGTGTGGGTGTTATTTTTTCCACGAAATAGAAGGGACCTACAGTTTTTTTGCCGACTCCGAACGGCGAGGTTGAGAAGCTTCTCATGACAAATGATAGTCTTTGATTGCTTGTCAGATGTTCGAAAGAGGTGGTACCGTGAAAAAACTTTTAGTCGTTTCTGCTGGGATTGAACCCGGGCAGCATGCGTAGTAGTACAACGCACTAGCCACCACGGCAACGGTGACCAACATTTAAACAAGAGATTAAACAAAGTTTAAACTCTCACTGTGATACTGGGCATTAGTGGGGTTCGACGTCACACGCGGAATGGACTGGGTGGGTGCGAGTTACACACTCCCTCTGGCAACGTATGCACTATAAAAACCCATCGTGACTGAGCAAAAGCTCTCTGCGCTGAGTGCTTACCAACAGCGGAGTATGTACCACGTACAACTTAATGCACACACATGCTCAACGCATCGAACCAAGCAACAGCTCTCTGCGCTAAGAGAGCATAGCAACAGCAGAGTATGAACCACGCATAATGTGCATACATGCCACGTACACAAGTGCTCAGCTCATCGGACTTAACAACAACTTGAGAAGAGCCGAAAGCTTATACCACCATGCTCAGAAGCCAGCTCTCCCGCTGTATCAAGCCGCTGCGTGAAACTGAAGCAGGGTTCGGACTTTAGAAACCGGATTTCGCAGTAGATGGAAACAAAAAATTACAGTAAAACCAAAATTTCCACAGTAGATTAATAAATTTATGTTTAATACATTATTTTATTGAAAACTATAAATAACAAAAAAATAAATACAAAAATAACTTGCATATTCATTTTGCAAGTCTTAACAGAAAAAATAAATAAAATAAGGAAACAAAAATAAGAAATTCCATTCTCCATATTAAGGTTAAAATTCACGGCAATTCGGTAGGAATATTCCCTGTCAAAAATTTCCGAATAGCAGATATATGTAGTTAAATAACTAAAATAACTAAAAATTAAATTAAATTATGCAGCAGTTCAAAAATGTCTTGACGATTTTTAAATAGGGAGTGCGCTAATGCTTGACTCTCTACGGTTTTTACGTTAATCCTCACGCAAAATGCACTAAACAAGCTTTCGAAATGTACCGAGAAATTGTGGACTGGGGGTTAACCCTCAGAAAACGGAGTTGGTTCTTTTTACTAGGAAATACAAAATCCCTCAGATAGACCCCCCCCCTTCTTTACATGGTACCAAACTAGTTTTCACCGACAAAGCAAAGCACCTAGGTCTCATCTTAGATAATAAACTTAGCTGGGAGCTCAATATCCAAGAAGGAGTAAAGATAAAGAAACGGGAGTGTCACCATTGACCGCAAACCAAAATCTCTAATAACGAAATCTCGCATTTTTTAAATAAATCCCGAATAACGAAATCTCGCATTTTCAAAATCTCGCATTATCAAAATTTCGCTTATTTTCAAAATCTCGCTTATAATGAAAAACCCGCTTATTAAGAGCAGTCTTGTGTAATGTACATACATAGTTTTAATATAATGTAATTATTTGAGTTTGGAGTATGTACCTATACGCTATACGCTATACATAGATTATATAGATTTAGAATCTCGCGAAATAAAATATTTATTAATTCTCGCGAATTAATAAATATTTTATTTCAATGCGAGATTCTAGTTTTCGAGATTTTGATTTGCAAGATTTTGATATTGCTAGTTTTCGGTGTACGAGATTTAGTAATTGCGAGATTCCGATAATGCTTTAGGGTTGGGTACGATTGACCGCATTTTAAAATCTTGTTTTCAAAATCTCGCATACCAAAATCTTGCATTATCATAATTGTGATACCAAAATCTTGCATTGTCATAATTGTGGGGGGGTCTTGAGCCCCGCATCGCCCACTGGCTCTATGTATTTGTCATCAGACCGATTCTGATGTATGGCGTAGTGGTCTGTTGGACCACTCTGGAGAAAGTCTGTGAATTAGGGGAGCACTAAGATCAACACCGTCCGCAGCATAAAATATCCTACTATATCTCCCACCCCTAGATATAATCGGTTAGCAAATGGCAGCCAGTGCCGTCATAAGACTCAAAACCATCTCACAGTGGTCAAGTAACTACACTGGCAACTCTATAATACTGGACAATATAACTCTTCCCGAAAAAATAGACTATACTGTACCCAAGCCCAATTTTGACAAAAACTTTAAGGTCACTATTCCCGATAGATCCTTCTGGGATGACCTAGATGCTACAACAGATAAGTCGTTACACTTCTACATTGATGGATCCAAAACCAATGACGGTGTAAGAGGAGGTGTTTGCTCAGACAGATTAAAACGAAATCTCTCCTTTCGCCTCCCTGATCACTGTAGCGTGTTTCAAGCGAATTCGGAAGCACTGTCCTGAATCAAAAGGAATGTAATTTCCACTTGCGATATTAGCATTTTCTCGGATAGTCAGGCGGCCTTGAAATCTCTGGATTCAGTCTCATCCAGTTCTGAGACCACCTCCAACAGTTTATCATTCACCTTCGCTGGGTGCCGAGGCATAGAGACATTCCAGGGAATTGCAAAGCTGACGAGCTCGCTGAAATAGGAACAACAATACCTATTCTACCCGACAAGAAAAATATAGGTATGCCACTCGCTACTTATAAGCTAGCACTCAAACTTGACACAGTCAATAAAACCAACGCTAAATGGGAAGGTGGAACTACCTGCCTTGCTACAAAATAAATCTGGCCTAGATTATATCTAAACCACTCTAGATACATATTGTCACCAAAAAGACTACATATTAGTACGACTATCGGTATCATTACAGGACGCTTACAGGCAAACACGCAAATAGAGTTGGCGTCATCTCGAATGGCTTCTGCAGAAGCTGTAGGGGCGAAGAGAAGGAGGAAAGTCCAACACATCTTTGCTCAGGAAGCCTTTTTCGCTTTGTACAAAGCTCCAAATGGTTTTCTTGAGTAGCGGGATCCTTGGTATCACAATGGGCCTCTATAGGCCTAAGTGTGCTGTTACTTGTTACCGGCAGCCACTGCTACCTAACCTACGTAAACCCCTTCGGTCCTGGCGTCCATCTCAATGGACATACTTTACTAACTCATGCTATGTGACACAGTGTTAATAGAAACTAATTGTAAAAATTAAATTGTATTCGTGCCTTTTCTAAGAACGTTTTTTCAAACAGAACGCAATAATAATGTAGTTAAGTGTTACAGCTGGATTCCAGAAATCGAGTGAAATGAAAACGAAATCGAAATTGCAAATCGAGTGAATTCAAATTTAGTGTTCCACATTTCGACCGATTTTCTAATATCGAATATCTTTCGAAATCACTTTTTGTGAAATTAGAAACAGCTAATATCTGTCACTTGAGACGTTGCACAAATATTTAAATCTGGTGAATTGTTTGTTTTTTCTAAATTTCGGCTCATTTTCGAGATTTAATTAATAATATGAGTGCTGTGTTGATTGCTGTGGTGTTACGAATTGAAAAAGAAAAGTATGCTGAAGAAAAAATAAAAAGGCGTACGCTGAGAGACCTTTCTAATCCCTTAGAAAATCCAGATGCCGCGTACATACATTTGTAATTACAATTATTGGAAACGAAAGTTTAATTATTTTATTATGTTATTCCATAGATTCATATCATATTACCGACTTAATAAATGTGCTTTCGTATATATTGTACAAAATGTCAGTCCGCATCTTAAACAATCTTCGATTCCTTGTACATTGCAGCTAGCTGCAACTCTGCGGTTACTTGCCGAATGAAACTTTCAGAGATCAGTTGAGAAAGATGCTGAGGTTGCTTTGGGCCGAAGCACAGTGTCAAAAACTTTGACGCATGTTCTTAGAATTTTGGAGAGAAAAATTGGCCCAACATGGATTCAACTTTCTTCATATTCCCGGCGTCATAGGATGCGTCGACGGTACACACATCAGAATGTCGCAGCCACATCAAGATCCCACGTTATTTTATAACAGAAAAGGCTAATTCTCAGTAAATGCAATGAATTGTAAGTTATATTAGAAATATTTTCTTTTTCAAAGATAGTACATATTGTAATAATTTACGTAGATATGCGATTACAACATGGTTATAAAAGCTGTCGATGCCCATCGTCCAGGATCAAGCCATGATGCCCTTATCTGGAGCATGAGCAAGGCTAGGGAATATATTCAACGTAGTGATCGTTCGTCTTGGCTTTTGGCTTTTGGGAGATGCTGGCTACCCTTTAGAGCCTGTCCTTTTGACGCCCTATAGAGATTCCGCAGCAGGAAGCATACAGCACGCATTCAACCTAAAACATTCCTCGGCTCGGAATGTTATTGAGAGAACGATTGGGGTTTTGAAAAACCCGTTTTAGGTGTTTGGACCGTTCCCTTAAGTATCAACCAAAAAAAGTTGTTCAAATAATTAATGTTTGTTGTGCGTTGCATAACATTTGCAGACATTTTAATCTGCGGAATGAAGAAGATGAAAGTTTTGCGGTGGGAAACGAGACGAATGCAATTGAACTAGACAACGAATTTGCAGAAGAAGCTGAAAACTTCAACCAGGTCAGTCAAATAAGAAACAATATTGCGAATGGTATACTCTTTATTTAATAAAGTTGTAAAAAGAAACCAAAAATCTCAGTTCAGTTCACTTATGTCTTATAGAAACTTAATAACTAAATAAAAAAGTTAGAAAAAAAAATGATCACTGTGAGTTCTTAGTAATGCAAATCTTCTGGCCTTCATATTTGGCTTCTATATATATCGAGCTTCATTTCTTTCAATTCTAATTTCCATTTTTTTATTTGAATTTCTTCTTGATGATATTTCTTCATTTCGAAATTGTGCCGCTGCGTTTCCTCATTTTTTGCCTCCAAAATACTTTGTATTTTGTCCACAAATTTTTGGAGTTTTGAAGTATGCTCGATATCTTTTTCTGCACGAGCGTGTTTATTTAAAGCCATCAAAATACCCTCCATAGTTTCTCCGACTTTTGTGATTGCTTTGTTTTGTTTGACAATAAAATCGTTAGAGATATTGTTCACTGAGGCTTGTCTTTTTATGTTTCCACCTGTTGCATTTGCAGGTTCCCTGGCTTCTTCCAGAACTTCCTGGAACTTGCGTGTCTGGAACTCCCTGCACGACGGCATAGATTCCACATATTTGCGCTATGGTATCCTCTGTCTATAAACTTATTGAATGGTCCGCCTCCAGTTGATATACCATCGGCCTTGTTGTGGGCGAGCATCTTTCTTATGGAAGTTTTCCAATCCGTCCACACCTTCGGAAAAAATGAAATCTCAATTTTCATGATAATTTATTAATTTGTTAAATATTTACCTTCTTCCACCCAGTCACGTCCTTCTGAGGTGGACCATTGCTATTTAGATCATTTTTTAGTTCATTCCACAGAGCATCCATGGCAACTCGATCGCCTTTCATGAATCCTCTGGAAAGATCCTAATGGTTCTCCATAAATTTAATGAATATTGCTTCCTGTGACATATTCTTATGCTTGACCCTGTTTAAATATATTATTTTTAATAAACTTATAAAAAAATGTACCGTAATATGCAATTTATTATTCACTTACATTTTCAATGATGTTTTCTTTCCACTATTTCACACTAAATTATATTATCGTTTTTAAATCACTTGGTAATCGATAAAATCGAATTTCACTTTGTTTCAACTTCGAAAAATTTGAAATCGATATCGATAAAAGTGAATTGTGGAACACAAAATTTCACTTTAGATCGATTTCAATTTCATTTCGAGTGAAAGTGAAATGTAGAATCTGGCTATTAACCTTATGCCAGAACTACATCGGAACAAAAGTGATAAAAAGTAGAAGTGTGCACACACTGAAAGCTCACTCAATTCCAACTGACCAACAGCGCCATTAACGGATGAAATTGTTATTTGTTTGACATTTGAAAGCTCCAGGAAATGTATTTCTCCGCAACCATGCACATTTATTCGTTAATAGTGGATGAATAATAAAAAGGAAAATTGGTTTCAAGCCTAAAATTCTAAAAAAATGTACGGGAATAATAAAATCGCTATTTGCTTTCGTGTCTAAAATCATCTTTTAATTTCATCGGAAATCAGCTGGTATGCAAAAAAGTGAAGAAGCGCCTTCTATTGTCGAGCATTTTATACGAAATCCAATTATAACTACTGGAATTGGTTTTAGTATTTGGTTGGAAGAACTACTGGAAAGCTTTTGTGCAACATCACCGCGGCGAAAGCTAGGGTATGCTCTAGCTTTAGCCGCGGTGAGTTTTATTCATTTGAGAGGAAATGATACAGATGTGCCTGCGATGGAAGAGTACAACCTATTGTTTTGACTTCGTTGTACTTTTTATCACTTTTGTTCCGATGTAGTTCTGGCTTTAGTCAAGGACACAAACCAGGCAAGTAGGTCCTCAGTTTCATTTTATTTTCTCTCGCATAGCATGTGTTTGCTTTACCGAATATGATTTTTAGCGTACAAAAGATATTTGTTATGATTTTAATTTATTCATAAGCACAAATAATGTCCGTTTTGTAATAGTAATATGCAATTAAAACTGATCATCAATGTGAGTGGACATTCAATTTTAAAAAAATCTATAAGAGTCACGATGTTTTCTTTCGGCAAATATTCTTCAATTAGATCCTAACTACACTGGAAAGCGTTAGAAATGTTTTAATGATGCGTTAAATTAATTCAGGTCTGAATGGGTTAAGTCTGTTTCTAAATTTGGTTTTGATTAAATTCATTTGGGAGAATTGCCTTTCGGCCGCTGCACTGCTTTGTGGCAAAACCGTTAGAGATAACATATTCCGAAAGATTTTGAAACAGAAATTCTTCTAGTTGATTTTTGTGCTCCTTCAACGAATACCAAACCTTGACTAAATTCCTGTTTCATTTTGCTTATATCGTGTAGTAAAAATGATCTCCATTCATCAACAGGTTTCTTATTGAATGGAAATGCTTCAGTTATTTTCAAAATTGAAGGTAGTTCACCTTCTTGGATTTTGTTTGGGTGTATATATATTCTAGCAAGTTAACCTTATTGTCTTCAAATGAAAATCTAGTCATAATTTGTTTAATTTAAAATAATTGTTTTGACTTCAAAAAGATCTTCATCTGATAAATTACGTTCATGCATATCAAATTCAATACCACAAAAAAAGCATTAAAAAGTCTTGGCTTTCAAAATCAACTTCGGTACCTATGAACTCCTTCTTTATGAAATTTTTAAGCAATTTTAAAAAGTATTGTTTAACTATTGGATAAAGTAGGTGTATCATCTGATTGGAAAATGTTATTCATGTGATTTATTGTGCTGAACATATAAGACATAAAGAGGAAGTAAGCTACTACTACTACCCACTGCTCTTAAACCCTATCAACAGCTGCCTGAACAGATAACCATCGGGTTGAACTTGTGTTCAAAATTGTATGCTCTTTTGTATTAAAATATTCCTGAAATGTTTTGAAATCAGCAAGCCGCTTGGAGCTGCGCCAAAAGAAATTGAAAATTGACTTTACTAACCACTCGGGTTCAGAAGGAAGTCGTTTCGCTGCTGCTTTCACACATAGGTCAAAAGAGTGGCATGTGCGTGAAACCAAATAGAAAAGGTAACGGTTTAATGTTGCATTCATGACTGAGGCGTTATCAGAGCCTTAGCCTATCAAATTCTGATTAGGAATATTAGATTCCTCTATATATGTATGTATAAATGTTGCGGCAATGTGGCCGCAGCAAGAGCTGCCTTTAGTTTATTTCTAAGTGGTAGGTTATAAACCCTATTTATTAAAATATTAAATTAGTACTATGTACATATTTACATGTTTATTTTATGATATTTATTATTATTATTATTATTTATTAATCTCATATTAATACAAAGACTAAAATCTAAGTGTTGCAGCTTAGCTACCAGGGCTTTCAGCTGCTCTTGAATTTGCCAATTTAATTTTAATTTAATTTAATTTAGTAAGTACAAATTTATTTTATAAAAAAGAAACGTGCACGCGTGTGCCAAATCAAATTCAAATCGAAGGAAATAAAGTCAGTTGCCGCACAGTTGGCGAAACTGACAAGCCAACCAGTTCAGGCGGGTAGCTACTACTATACTTTGCGACTGCGTTTGTTAAGTGTCGCAGTTGTTCACAACAATAATTGGGTGCAGTTCCGAATAGTACTCATCTCCGATTTTCTTAAAATTTTTTGTATGTATAGTCTTATACGTCAGAAGTGAAAATCCAAAGTGATTTTTGGCGCAAACTACCGGAAAGGACTAAAAGTACATACAAAATTTGAAAATCCTGGGGAAAAAAACTCAAATATCTTTAAAACTATAACACGTATATATATAAATGGTAACTCAAATTAAAGCTACAATTAAGGACCTTCAATTGAAATAAAATCTTTGTAAAAAAAACCGTTTTCCTCTAAAATACGAGCACATTTACCAAATTTTGATTATATCTTGAAAAGTTTTTAATGGATTACAAAGTTTTTATTTCAATTGAAGGTCCTTTATTGTAGCTTTAATTTGAGTTATCATTTATAAATATATATACGTGTTATTGTTTTGAAGATATTTGAGTTTTTTTCCCCAGAATTTTCAAATTTTGTATGTACTTTTAGTCCTTTCCGGTAGTTTGTGCAAAAAATCACTTTGGATTTTCACTTCTGACGTATAAGACTATACATACAAAAAATTAGAAGAAAATCGGAGATGAGTACTATTCGGAACTTTATCCCAATAATTTTATAACGTTTGCTATTGAATTTGCCGACGGGCTTTCCAATTCAATCAATCCAAAAAAAAAAAACGTGTCTTTAACCGAATTAAACACTTTTTACAGCTAATATCGGTACTTTTATCTATTATGACTTATGAGTGAAAAATTATTGTTTTTAAGGACTTCTACAATTAGGTTTTTACCATACAGTGCAATTAGATGGACTAGATCAGTTGCCTTTTTCGCACAGCACTTAATTTTATTTGCCATCAGGGACAATAAGGCATAAATTAAATTGATGAAATTATAAAAGGCGAAGTCCTTGCCAGTCGATGGTAAAAGTGTTCCAGAGCAGGGCATTTTCGTCTATTGCCTTGAAATCTCTATACGTAATTGTTTTTGACCTGAGCAGATTTATTAAAGTCTACATTATGGAAAATAATGATAAGGTCATGGTTTGAAAACCCTGGAGCATCAAGTTGGCCATAAAAATTTACTTGATTTAATTCGGTACCGATAAATACGTCCAAAGAGTAGAGTAACTGCGTAAGTGGAAACAATCGTAATGATTTTATATTACTAACAAACCGATCCACATTAGAGTTTCTTTTATTCAAAAGATCTATATTAAAAACTAGTCACAGTACTATATTACTGTGCTGTGTTGATACTTTTTCAGGCAGGTTAGTAATATAAGCGGAATTTGTAATATTTGGTGGCTTATAGACCACTCCTACTAAACACTTTTCTCGTCCTCATACGATTTCGATAAATAGGTACTCAAAGATATCATTAAACTCCGATGCATGCAGCCGGCTTGCATTGGATACATGTCTCAATAAAAATTACTACACCTATTTGCTATTTGGGTAATTTTGTTAGATTCGTGGAAGTACTTCAAATCCATCAAACTTTTTTCTTGCAGATTAAGCGACTCGATGAACATGCTGTTTTCTCCATAAATCATTGGTGAATCTTCTCATTTAGATTCCGCAAAATGTCTTCTAGGGAAACGGTCCAGCTGGATTTATCTTCCCATCTTAAGAACAACTTGTTACACTTTTATAGCCTTCTATTTATTTATTTAATTAATTAATTAACTTATTTCCACCCGCCGGTAGGAAATAAGTTACGCGCGCAGCACAAAAAAAGACAATGAACTGTCAGATGGACCAAAGGAAATATATGAATAGAAGTTCGAGTGTAACTGCAGCTCGTGGAAGCTGACGATTTCGACCGCTCGGCTGGTAGTGGGTTCGTGGGTTCACACGGGGTCTTCTTCCAGGAAAAATGGAAAATAATGGGCGCCACCCAATTTTTGATAGGGATTGGGAAACCTGTAGTGACAGAAAGAGAAATACGTCCCGACAAAAAAGATCAGCGATCTGAAAGTCAGAGAAATGAAAATAAAACAAGGAACCACTTGTTTTTCACCACGTTATAATTTCGGGCCGATTTATTGAAGATTTAAATGACGTGAATTATTAGGTTAAATTTATGATGGGGCTGGAAAAAATCCTTGGCGGCGGATGAAAAAAACCAACCCAGGTTTAAAAGAAAAAAAACAAGAAAGAAATCGGCGTTAAGAATGGCCCGTTTCTATTCAAGTCCCGAAATACAAAAGGAATGTTATTACTTTGGTCGCGGGTCCCGGTATTTGCGGGAATTTTAACGGAACGGTAATCCACCAATAATTCACCCTTTCTGGCAAGTACACTTCACAAACGAATTTTATCGTAACTAATTAGATAAATTAAGGAAATTGTACTTAGCTTTTTCTTCCTATCGCTCCTCACGCTAGAATTCTTCGCCCCTTTTTCTGGCGGTCAGTATAATTATATAGGTATATTTCCTCCTCTCCACGTAACTGGATCTTCCCTCCTTTTCACTCGTACACACCAATCCCGACCGTCTATGTTTAAAAGGATACTTTTCCTTCACTGGAGCACAATTCGCAAAAAGAACGATTCACTCCCAAAACTCAAATTTTATCTTTCTTCTCACACTACCACAAACTATCTCTCTCGACTCTGATCTCTTTCCTTTTTTTTTCTTAACCTTCTCTTACTGATGGTCAACCAAGAAGTGATCTTCCAGTCCAGCAGTATCGTCTTCTCCGACCAGCTGTCACACACACATTCTCACTCTTCTTTCTCATTCAGCTATAGCGGGCTTCCATTGGTTTTGAATACAACGCTCCGCTCTTTGGCTGAAGCGTGTAACCATGTTTGTCCACCCGCTATACTTCCAATCACTCACTCATACGTAGAGCTAACTAGGTCGCCGGGAACTTTCCAACGCCTAGGTAGTTCAGGGGGTCGAGTACCCACTGGTGTAACATTCTCTCCTTTGAGAGTAATAGCCTGTGGTAGTTATCAACTGACATTAATAACATAAACAGAATTCAGATTAAAATAAAGTCAACTATCATTGGTGGGGTGGGTGAAAGGAAGAAAAACCCCACTCGTAGGACGGATAACCAATAAAAATAAAATAAACAAAAGGCCCTAGCGAGGTGCAGAAAAAGAACAAACTAAGGATCCTTCGCGATATTTAAAATCAAGTCTCGGTGGATTACCGCGCAGATTTGGGGGGAGGGACGATTGGAAACGTGCCATCCTATACAAAGATATGCCATAATCCATTTTTAATTTAACAAATATTGTTATCTTTTAATCAAGCAACCATTTATTCTTATATTGTATTTATGTCGTCGTTTAGCAATTATTGTCTCTTTCGTATTTGTGTTGATTATTCTCTCGTTCATCAGTGCTTATTCGCTTATTTTCTCCAGTGTATAATATGGAAGGACCGTCCGTCACTTCCCTAGGCTATCAATGTTGTAATTCCTCTTTGGTAACCTGTTTTGGAGCCAATTCAAGGTATTTAAAAAGTGGTCCTATGGCTGATGGGACCATGGTTGCCCTCCACTTTTTCAATCTTGCAGAGGCTTAGAAAAAAGGATTAGTTGGGATTCAAGGGGAAGCAGAAGAGTCCTTGTTGCCGTAAAATTTTACCGCAACAAACTCAACTTCCAACTTTGTTTTCCTGGTGATAAGGCCGGAGCCCGGAGGACAACTTTTGGAAGCCGATAATAATCAGAAAGTCTTAATTCTTTAGGGACGGAGGAAAGTGTAATGATTTACATATAATCAAAACCTTCGAAATAAATGGTTTAGAACAATAAATTAGATGCCTGATAGCTGGAAATACACTAAGATAGCGTTACTTAAATGTTGAAAGACGATCTGGTACAGATTACAACCAAATCAGAGGAAACGTTTGGTTGTTAGGGATGTTTATACTTCTTACTTAGTTGGCGCTACAGCTCGAGGTGAACCTGGGCCTGCTTCTCGCAACCATTTGTGTGTGCGTGTTATATTTTGCACGAATGGAAGGGACCTACAGTTTTTTGCCGACTCCGAACGGCGAGTTGAGAAGCTCAATCGTGACAAATGATACTCTTTGATGCTTGTCAGACATTCGAAAGAGGTGGGCACTGTGAAAAACTTTTAGGTGTTTGCGGCGGGATTCGAACACAAGACCGCTAGCTCAGTAGTCCGACGCACTAACCACTTGCGCTACGGTGCCTACTTCTGCTGGTACATAAATGTACTAGCCCGTACCGAAAGGGTTAAAATATACTTGAAATAGAGTGGTGAATAGTCGTAGGAAAGGCAGGCCGGTTTCGACATTAGCCGTGTTTTTTTGAAACGTATCTAGACAGTCGTTCATTAAAACGATTCCCAGCCAGGGCCAGCCGAACCCAGCTGACTTACCTCCAAGTTGGTGTGTGTGATTTCGGTCATATGAAATCAGCTGTTAAGTGTGAGCTGTCAAAGTATTCAGCATTCAATCAAATTGATATTTTATTATTTGTTGTGAAAACAATTAATTTCGGTAATTTATTCAATGGATAATTTAATAAAAGAGGTGTGAAATCATAACATACATACTTACTTACTTAACGGGCTCCCGACCCGTGAAGAGTCTCTGCCTGAGACACGGCAGCCTTCCACTCCCTTCGATCCCGGGCACGCCGTTTCCTGTTATCTTGACCAAACGCACTGGCATCCGCGGTAGCTTGATCCCTAAACCGGAGGTTCGGTCTTCCTTGTCGTCTCGAACCTGGGGGCTGTGATTCGTAGATGCTCTTTTCTGGAGCATTGTTGTCCATTCGCTCGATGTGGCCGAGCCAGTGTAGTCGACATGTTTTTGCTTTACGGATTACATCCACATCTTGGTACAGCTCCAAGACTTCGCAGTTATATCTTCTCCTCCATTCGCCCTCCTCGCATACGGGACCGAATATCCGACGAAGAATTTTTCTCTTTGTATCCAGCTGACTGTTGTATTTGTTTAAAGTGTGGAATTCGACTTTGCTATAGCAACTACTGGCTAGCTACGTTTAAAAAAAAAAACGGCTATTGGATGTTGGTGTATTTGTTGGTAGCCTAAGCAGGTGCTTGAGAAAGAATCTTCAACTTCTGCGTACTCTTCGTGCCCCCATATCTGACTTGCGTAACACACGGATCTTGCTGTTGCTTCGAATAGCTTGTGCTTCGAATGGACTGGTACATCTTTCCGACTGAAAACATTTTTCCATCTTAAAGCTTTCTTTCTTTTATTCCTTAAGTTAGCTTGGGATGTGTAGATTGTACGAAAGTCTATGTGTAAGGATTACACCAAGGTAGCGATACCCTTTTACTACTTTTACTTTTACTTAAACCGCACCTAGGTTCTACATTTCCTTGAACCCTGAACATCTGCCAGAGTTATTACGAAATATCATTACCTTTGACTTACCTGTGTTCACGAAAAGATTTCATTGGAGACAGCACTCTTTTAGTCTGCTTATCATGGGTTGGAGCATGTTTGGTGAATTTTCTAACAGAACAATGTCATTTGCAAACAATAGGCCTTTAACCGTTTTGTTGTTAAAAACTATGCCTCCGGGTAAGTATATGAGGAGGCCATCCAAAAAGAGGCTGAAAAAAGTGGGGTTAGCTGGCAACCTAGCAAGGAAGGACAAGGAATTTTCATCTCAAACTACATATTGGTTATTCGGATACATGCTTTCCAGAAACCAGAACCCTAAGTATTTAAGATGAGATTCCTAGATTGCTCAGCTTTAGGAAAAGAGCTTTTCTATCTACCGAGTCAAACGCTGCTTGAAAATCGATAAAGAAGGTATATATATAATTCCAATAATTATAAGAACAAAGATGATTTTGATATTTTTTCGGTTATTGTGGTAAGAGCTGCCTGCTTTCACTTCATTCAGCACCTTGCCTTCTTCTGCGATTAAACTTGGAAATTAATAGAAATTATGTAGCAGGCAGTGAAATGACTCAGAATGGCGTTTTATTAATCAAGTGCCGTATTTCTTACCCCGACAAAAAAAAAATCTAATAAAACAACAAAAGCCCCTTAAAACCAAAGTCACAAAAATATGACTCTTACAATGAAAAATGGTGTGAGATACCAGAGAGCTAGTTTCGCTCATTTACCAGCGCATTTTGTGTTTCCCTATACTATCTCCATGCGTTTGCGTAGATCCGATCAAACAGTGCGATTAATTGAGAAACGATTTGTCCTAATCAGTTTCTAGCTATCAGCTACAGTTATAGTAAATTATATTGATAAGCTTTTGAATCCAGTCTGTTTGAGTATCCGCACGGTGTACATTCAATGTATTCGCACGCAGTCTGTTTCTCAATCGAAAGCGAACGTTTAACATCTAAGTGCTGTAGAAGAAATAAAATTATAAGAATTCGGAAGACGAAATTTACATATGTAAACATACAGTGTTAGACCGGATATGAAGAAAAATACGGGATATATTCGATTTCAAGGCTGCGTCGATACTCAATACTCAATTCAAAATCAATCTACAGGTACAATAAGCAGATTACCTGAATCAAAGATAGAGTACCTTGGAAAGAACGACTGCAGTGATGTTTCTACCGGAAGACTAGAAACGATAACCAATTCCACGCCCGTTCCGTTTTCATACACTGAAGAATCATTAGAATTAATTCGGGAACGTGCGCGCAACTTACGCTTACGCTTATCAGAAAATGATAATAACTCTGTTCGAAATTCACACACCGGAAAACCATTCGCACAATTAATTCAGGAGCGTTCATACACCATACGTGGTAGGCCTCCAATTCCAGAAAAAAATTTCAGTAAACAACAAGCAAAAATTGAAAAGAAGGTAGTTCAACCTAAACTCGTCAATTTAAAGCCACCTCCAGTTCCGGAGAAACCAAATCAACAACGACAACAAATTGATAAGAAGGCTGCTTCCCCTAAACCCATCCATTTGAGGTTATCACATTTTGAAGCGATTAATGCAGCACTCATGCCGAATGCAACTTATTCGCACAAAGCAGAAGACAAAGAACGGCAACACACCTTCAATTCAGCTCCAAATGCTTACACCGTTAAATCATATACAGACTTAAGTCAGGACCGTTCAGGTACCACACGCGATAGGCCGGTTATTCCAGAAAAACCGAGCAAACTACAACCTAAACCTCTAGGTTCTAGGCTAATACAATTAGAAGCAATTATTGCAACACCGAAGCCGGTCAGAGCCAATTGGAGTTACACAAAAACTAAGTCGTTAGATGACGTACGAGAAGTCTCGCACGACGCAGATACCAATCGGGCAAGGGGAATTGTGTGCAATGACAATGATCTTCCGCGGTAAGAATAAGTTTAATGCATATTTCTAAAAATTTGTTCTTTTCAACTGCGTTGCCACAGTGTCACATTGGTATCTTTTAGAATTTGGCACTATAACACTATTTCAGAGTTTTGTTTGATACTTGTCATCTTTATGTCAAGCACTTATTGCTTATTGCATTTTACAATTACAGAGTATGTAACAATGATAAAATTAGTGACCTTTTTGAGGCGCCAAGTACATACAGCTGCGGTAAAAAAAATAGCACCATGATAGGAAGCAAGTTTTTTCAAGTAGCAAAAACGAAATAAATCCGTGCAAACAATCTTTGAACATGCAAATAAACACAATAAAGTTAAAAGAAGGTGTTTAGAAACATAATCGCAAAATTTATTCATTAATTTGGAAAATATTTAAGATATTTTACTATAATACACTATATACAATTCCATTGTGCAAGTAAAAACTAAAAAACACTAGGCAAAATTAAAGATTTAATTTATGACCATATTGCGTAATTAATAAGCTGAAAGCATTAAAATTAATATTTCGTCGCATGTCCTTTGTTGGCTAATACGGCTTCACATGGTCTTGTCATAGAATTAATCAAATCCTGGCACCTCTTGACGGGAATTTCGTTCCAGGAGTTTTTAACCGCAGCCCAAAGCGTTTCATTGTTGGCCGGTTTTACAGTTGAAACAACTTTTTTAACATCTGTCCAGAGGTTCTCAATTGAATTGAGATCAGGCTGGCCACTCTATGACATTCACCGAATGATAACCAAACCACTTTATAGCCTTCTTGCTGGTATGTTTGGGGTCATTGTCTTGCTGGAAGACCCACAATAACGGAATTTCCTACTCAGCATAAGGCAGCATCACTCTGTGAAGAATATCAACATAGACGTGTTGATCCATGATAGTTTTTATCCAATGTATGGGACCAACTGCATAGTAGGAAAAACAAGCCCACACCATTATGCTTCTACCTCCGTGTTTAACCGTTTTGGTCGTGAATTTAGGGTTGTATTCTGCGTTCGGATGCCTCCTAACGTAAGAACGAGAACCTTTGCCGCCAAACATTGCAATTATACTTTCATCCGTCCATAAAATGTTCCTCCAACTCTCTACTGGCCAGTTTAAATTTCGTTTTGCGAAGTTCAAACGCTTGGTTGCATGCTTAGCGGTTAAAAATGGAACTTTTCTTGGACTACACGCCTTTAAATTGTGTACTCTAAGTCAGCTGCGAACTGTTTCAACACATGCTCTTATGTTAAGTTCTTTGTTTTTAGCTCCGTTGCAAGTTAAAACGGCTCCTTCTTGCTTTACCGGACTAAGCGTCGGACGAGTAATGGCGACATGTCATTTTTTCGACCACGAGTTTCAACTTTTGGTACAAAAATAATTGCATTGTGTATCATTTTATTGGAACAGCCAACTAAATGTCTAACTTCTGCATAAGTTTTGCCCTTTGCAATCATTTTTTGAGTAATTAAGAATAATTTTTGTGGGTGGGCGTGGCGTAGTGGTAGTCGTGGCATAGTGGTAGTCGTCGTCGCTTGTCACGCGGAAGGTTCACGGTTCAAATCCAGATGTCGCCGAAACATTTATTTCTCGCGAAATAAAAACAAGTTGATCAGTTTCAGAAGCTAATATCAAAACCAACTGCGAAGGCATAACACTGGCAGTAGGATAGTGGTATGGCTGAAGAAATTGATCGCACAAACTAATAATAGGAAACATCTGGAAAAAACTTTTGTGAATCATAAGCAATAGCATAACTTTCAATAATACACAACTCTCCAGTTATCCTGGGCACCACCCATTGAGTTAGTTGAAATCTAACATATGAGTTTCCTATCACTACGTCGATCTGTCTGTCTCTCGTTCTTGTTCTTCATGTTGTGCGCTGTGTGTCAACATTATAAGGGTATTCATATCCCCTTCAGCGTGTGTAGATTATAAAAGAAAAAAAAAACTACGCGTTTTTCGGAACTGGAATGCTTTCCGCGACCCATAACTTCGTAATTAAACAGAAATTTTAATATGTGATGCTTTATTTTAAAAACTCCAACACAAAAACGTTAGCGTGGTGCTATTATTTTTCCCGTACAAAATCGTACATCCCTCTCAAAACTGTTCTACAAAAAAAGAACCGTTATCATTTTGATACCAGTGATCTCACTTTTAGAAAGAGAACTCCTTTAACAATAGCATACAACAGTAGCAGCTAAAGAAATGTTTTTTTTTTTTTTTGAATTGTAAAATTACTATCGTTGGTACTATTTTTTTTACCGGCACTGTACATACATTTCTTTACGGTCAGCGGAGCAACTTAGAAAATCCGGTAACTTTAAAAGACACTTGTATTGAATGTTCCGAAAGGTTGTTTCTAATCCAATGACTTAAATATTCATAGAAGCCATATGCACGCATTTTCGACAAAAGTGTTTTTTTGAAAGAGCTGTTAATTGTTATTGTTAAACTTTTACATGCATTGAAGTAGGTAATCTCTTTTCATCAGTAGATGTTGAAAACTTGCTTGCTATTAGTTTTTTTTTTGTCTTTTGATCACAGCTAAGTGATAAGACTTAAGATATCGAACTTTACATACTTGCACCAGGACCAGTACCCGTTTACTTGCCTTTGTTTTTTTTTCTAGACTGCCCTTGCAACTTCCACGGCAAAGGATGTCATATGCTGAGCCACGAAAATGTTCCGAATTGAAATCAACTATATCCTTTAACCAAATTGACCATGTGTAGGTGAAATTGAATAAATATTTGTATAGTTATTGAAATATTGTTGCAATTTGTAGTAAGAGACAAATCGACCACATGAAGGAAGCGATCAATTGTGCCACCTGTGATAACGAATTCGAAAAGCTAACGAATGAGCTCATCCAATCCGAGGAAATTTATGTACAAAATCTCCAAAAGGGTATTCAAAACTATGGAAATATTTTCACGAGAAAAGATCTGCCACCCGGGCTTTACGGAAAGAAGTTTGATGTGTTGGGGAGCATTGAGCAGATTACAATGTTCCATCGGGATACGTTACTGCCGATGTTCTTAAGGAATCAAAATGATCTGACGAAATTGTTTGACGAGTTCTCAACTCTTATCGATGTAAGGCCAATACTTTGGAAATATGAAACTTTTGAAAAATCTATTTTTATTTTCAGAATCATCATATGTATTGCTATGTCATGTATACAATGAACAAGAGTAGATCCCTGGATTTATTGAAAAGCTATGCATTTTATTTTGAGGTAAGAATCCAAAGGTTTTTTTTCTTTTTACATATACATATATGTTTATGTATGTACGTACATATATACTAGTCCATATAATCAAGGAACGGATTTTGTTGACTTTGCCTTTATTTGTGTTTTTTAATCCACACTGCCTTTTTTGCCTTTTTGGTGCCATTCGGCAACGTTGCTGCTCACTTTCTTCTTAACTACACGATTTGTCCTTGCTCACACGAAAGAAATTTTAGTGTCCACACGTATAAAAGCGGGTACACACCATCGAACAAGTGTGTAAGTTTTGAAGGATAAGACCAAAAACTGATAATGTGTACGCTGGAAATTTGGGATGACACTCACTGCCCGAACACAATGGAAAGCAGCAGTGGCACGTTCGAAAATTGAAGTTGGCTCAACTTGCGCTTCACCATACATACATATACATGTAGTATGATATATACATGTATGTATATATAATACTACAGCTGTAACTTCGCATTGAGTTCGCGCTATAGGGTTTACGTGTATTTTAACTTTGACAGCGCTGCATACTTCAACTGCAGCTTCACCATTGTGTTCGGCCAGTCAAAAATGATCTTCACAAAATATTTGCTACTGCGTGACACTCAGCGGCCATATTTGCTTTTTTTTCGATTGTGTGTATACAAATTTCGTCATTCAAAAAGCAAACACAGAGAGAGGGGTCGAAAAACAACAACAACTACGTCATACAAAACCCATAGTGTGTACACTCACTTCTTCGCGCAAAAATTATATCAGTTTTGGGTGACACTCTTGTTCGATGGTGTGTAGCCGCTTTAGAGCAGGTTTTTCTCTCGTAAAAACATGAACATAATTGAACCCGTAATTTACACTAGCGCGCATAAAAAAATCATACCAATACAACCCTAAATACATACATATCCATATTCGCCGTAGTTTTATTTACGAACTTTTCATCTGAAAAAACCCGTTAGACATCTGTGAAGTCTTTTTTCGTAAGTGTGCGCCTTTTCATCTAGCTTAATATTCGTGACATACTGGTCATACTTAGTGCTAGTCTCTTGAATATCTTCCCAAAATATTTTGTTGCGTGTCATTGAAAGTAAAAATGCCCAAAGACGCGGGAAAAGATTCAAGCCCATCGCAAAATTTTGTGGTGAAATTCGAAAAATATTTTTGGTCGACCCGAAAAAGCAGGTGCGCTCTAGTGTAAAGTGGCCATACGTCCCACAATACGTGGGACAATCCCACATTTGCATTAACTGTTCCACATCGAAAATCGTCCCACAAACTGTCCCACAGAAAAGAAAATGTCCAACATTGTTACACAACAATAGGGCCTTTTATATATAATATCTTTGGTCATGTCTTTTCTTGCAGTAATAGAATATTTTATGTTTTTATATAATAAAAAATACCTTTTTCAAATAAATGAATTTAATGCAATAAGTTTTTTTTCAGCTATAGAATATAGTTTCAAAACTATTAGAAATTGTTGTACATCAGTACATAGGGCTTTTTTAATATATTTTCAAACGCTTAAAAGCCCTGTCTACTCCATTTTTACAAATACCTGACAATTGTTGTTGCAGCCAAACAATGTTTTTTTTGTATTTTTCATGTTTTATCTTCAGGTTGCGGAAGTCAATTTACCATTTTCCTCTATATCTCGAAAGTGTGTATTATTAATTGTAAAATCAAGCTATTCAAGCTGTTAAGATTTTTTGGAAGACATATCAAAAAATAACATTATCTTTTTAGAATCCATACATTCGAGAAATATAAAAATTTATAAATAAATTTCAGCTCATTTAAATTGATTTGAGTTTGTTAATTTTAACTGATTTTGTTTTTTTAAGCAGTTTTAACGTTTTATGATAACTGTCCCACATTTAAAAAAAATAAAATTGATGAATTTTATTTCCAGTTGAATTTCTTTAATTTATCCTACATTCAGTTCAGTTAAAGTCCATACGCCGTTAAATTTTGTTTGGTTTTGTACACATTTTGTTGTTTTGTTTAGATTAGTACACAATTTAAAAGAATTATTCTTTAAAAGTGTGCGATTTAGCAAATTTTCTGGGACAAAATAGGAAAAATTAATTATGAATATTTATACTGTTAAGATCATTTAAGATAAGCTGATAAACTAGATAAGCTATATACAAAAAATTATAACGATAGATGATAGTATATTACTTGTGTTGATAATAATCAGCCGGCAAAAGCAACTGTCTACCGACTAAGCTTACTGCAATCGGAATTAGTCGCGACGTGTACTTTGGGAAACATATGGGTACATTTCGCCCAATCTTGACATAAGCTTATGTTTCCTCAGGCACAATATGCAGCCCTTAGTCTTTCTTGATATTTCTTGATTTCTTTTTTAATACTTTCTAGGTTTTATCCGAAATTCTTCAAATGGATTTTCGAAATTTTTTTCGTTCGAGATTACGTGGTGATCCCTGCAAATGCAAACAAGGATTACAATTTTAGGTTATTAAAGAATTTTGAATTCTATGACGAAGGAGAACATAGTTTAAAACATGGTTATCTTATGAGGTATTGGTACAAAAAAATATTTCTATGGGAGGGTTACAATTTTAAAATTTAATAAATCTAAAAAAAAATAAATAAATTATTAAAATTCTTATTAATTTTTTATTTGCAGAAAATACGGTTGGAACTTGATGAAAAATTAGGTATCGATAGCTTCTTATTGCATCCTATTCAGAGACCACCCTTATACAAACTGTTTTTTGATAATTTCCTTAAGGTATTAAAAATAAAATAATGCATACACTGAACCAAAAAGAGTTGTTACATATATTGACAATTCATATTCATTCATATTGACAATATTCTCAGTTGTCCACCTGCAATTGCCAATATGACAACAGATATTTTGTTCAGTCTATAAAAACATGTAAAAATGCATATATCATGCCATCTTCAAATACAGGTACCATTTAGCGCGGATCCGAAGACCGCCATTTTCTTTAAGAATAATATCAAAGCATGTTGTTATCTGCTGAACAAAATGTGCATGCTATTGGAAACAATCAACGAAGCGGCTGTCATTGGCGACATAATTGAATGGAGTGAGGTTAGTTAAAAAAAATTAAATTACCAACTCAAATTATTATTTTTATAATTCTATTTGTAATTTTAGTTAAAGCTCTGCAACCCAAACAATAAGTTTCGTAAAATGCTGGACCTTTATATCAGTGATGGTGGCCACAATCTAAATTATGCCTCTAAAGTATTTATTTTCGACAAGTTTATGATATACACCGAGATCCAAGGAACATTTTTAAAGTTTCGCGGTTACTATGCTGCTTGTGATAAAGTCGATCTTGTTCCAAATAAAAATTACTTTACAATGTCTCAGCGGGGTATGCAACACTGTGAGTTCCGGGCAGAACCAGCTTACATTAAATTGTGTCTAAAATTTATTGAAAATATGTTAATTTCCAATGCTAAAGTTGAGCTGGAATCGAATGAAGTCGAAGGCATGCAACGACGAGAAATGCCATTTAGAAACTCGGATCGATCGGATAGTGGCTTAGGAAATATGTGGACACTGCTAGAGGAAAATGAATTCGACTAAGGCGGACAAAAAAAAAAAATATAAAATATTAAATGTACATACTGTTAACAATAAAACAAAACTATGCGTTATAATGCAAATGTTATGTCTGAATGCGGCATTTGCTTTTGGAATGTGAGCACCAAAACCTTGTCGAAAAGGAACGGATTGGATTTGAAATTGGACTATGAAATGCCGACTATCAAGTAGACTTAATCTGAATACATATTGCTCTTCAAGTTCTCATCTGCTTTGTTTAACTGTATAGTATTTAACTTTCCGACCTATCTGTGAGGTGTGTGACACCCCACAAAAAATTGTAAACTATCCCATTACCGTTACAAATTTTTTGTCGACCTTGACATGCCTATGTAAATTAAGTTTAACATTTTCTGCAGTAGTATGCGCTGGTTTCGAATAAAAAAAAATACAGATTAATTGATCTAGCTAGTGTGAGATTTGTTTATTCATAACAAACAAGTGTTTTCTAGGATTCAGTATCTTTGGTATATGCGTTGCATGAATTCTAGCACACTGCTAACAATAGTTTGCAGCAAAAAATGCGTATAATTTTGCACATGTACTCTAGAATATTATTTCGAAAAACATAATGTAATGTTATTTTTTTTTTGTTTCTAACTTTTAAAAAATTTGGACTCTTTCTTTTTTATGATATTTTTGTCCATTTATTTTTTAAATAACTTTTTTTATATAAATATGTTTTTTTTTTTTTTGTAATGTAAAGGGTCAATCACAATCAAAGTTAAGTGCAAAAAGTACACAAAATGCGAAAAATATGTTCTTTCTCTATCCTATACACTAAATATTCTTAGCACTCTGTCGCAAGTTTCCGAAAGTAAAACACTTCAAAGCTAAACACAGTCTAGCTCTCACTTTTTAATACCAATACCCTCACAAAACATTTCCAAATATATTACAAAGTTTCCGTCATAGATGGCATTATTATTCGGAATTTTGAGCGAATAGTCCTTATTCTTTTCAAATGACATTCGAATTTCAATTTCAAGTTTGTTTGACGATTCTACATAGAGGGGCACCAGCGTATGCGTGTAATCTCCACTTTTTACACTTTTTGCACTTAACTGAAAAAATTAAAAACGAATAAACAATTAATTTAATGAAAAAAACATATTTCTTTTAATATTTATGATTGGGGTATGTCACACATGCAAGTAAAACATAGTTGGAGGACGAAGGGTTAAGAATAAAATAAAGTGAATTTATATGTAAAAGAATTGACTGCTAATTTTTTTTAACATTTTACCACTTTTCTTTAAATGGAGAATTATAAAGGGTCGTCCAACAAGTGGTGTAACTTTAAATTGTGCGCCATTATTGTGATGACTTTTGTGATAAGTTAAAAACTAGGAGGTTGTTAAATATGGATCGATAAAGACTCGTACTCGTCGGTGAAAATAAAGCGAAACGACATCATAATTTTTTGCACTAAATTATTCTTAGTGATGAGGCTCCTTTCCATTTGCCTGGGTACGTAAACAAGCTCCGAAAACCTAAGAGAAATATAGTGGAACAGCCTCTCCTTCCACAAGGGAGATTTCTTAATAATATTTAGTTTATTGGTAGTAGTAGAAAATATGAGTTGGATCTTACTTCGATTAATCAAGTACTGGAGCAATTGAAGGTTATAAAACGTGAAAAAAGACGTGAGTGGAATTTTAAGTGCAAACATACGTTTGTGTATGATGGCGGATTAACAGAGAATGCACTAATACTAAGAGAATCATATACAGTCCTTAGGGGAGACTGACTTTTTAACGCGGGACAGCATTGAACATCGCTAATAACAACTCAATTAATAAATATTTTGAAGCCTTAACCAAAATGTCCACATGGCGATACCCTCATCTTTAGTCGTACATACTTTTCTGGGGTTTTCTCAGTCGTCGTCTGCCAGTAGCGGGGAGTGCAGAATTCATGCACACAATTTCGTTTTATAAATTTTTTTTTGTATGGGTGTAAAAAATTTTTGTTGAGGGTCTCTGTTTGTGCGTAGTATTTATTATAGGCACCGTTTCATTTGGAATAAGAATAAGGTAAGCTTTTTGCTAAATGTTTTATACATAATTCGTTATGCTGAATTTTGTATCACTACGCATGTTGGGGGGCAGGTTTGAACAAAATGGACGGGGCACTTTTGAACACGTTCTAACGTGCATACCTTCTCATTTAAAAGTAGATCCTCTTTTTGTTAAATTCATTTCTGATGATATAATAATATTTAGCAACTACAAAAAAACCAACTACCGATCTTAACGCAAATTACACCAAGAGCGCCATTCTAGCAGTAACTCAACACTCCAGGAACTTCAAGATGTTTAAGTTTGATTTTTTTCTATAAAAAAAATAAATTGTTTAATTCCCAGAAAGACCTATCTGGAATAGTGACCTTAAAGTTTTTGTTAAAATTGGGCTTGGGTACGGTGTAGTCTATGTTTTCGGGAAGAGTAAGATTGTCTAGTATTATGGAGTGGCTAGTGTAGTTACTTGACCACTGTGAGATGGTTTTGAGTCTTATGGCAACTGGTTGCCATTTGCTTACCAATTAAGTCTAGGGGTGGGAGATATAGTAGGATGTCTAATGCTGCGGAGGGTGTTGATCTTAGTGCTCCACTAATGCACAGATATGCTAATCGTTGTACTTTTCCCAAGCTGTCACGATGCATAGCTTTCTCCAGAGCGGTCCACCAGACCGCTACGCCATACATCAGAATCGGTCTGATGACAGATACATATAGCCAGTGAGCGATGCGGGGTTGAAGACCCCATTTACTGCCAATGGCAGGAATAGAGTGCTATGGTACCTTTCTTTACTCTCTCCTGGATATTGAGCTTCCAGCTCAGCTTATGATTTAAGATGAGACCTAGGTACTTTCCTTTGTCGGTGAAGACTAGTTTGGTACCATATAAAGAAGGGGAGTCTTTTTGAGGGGTTTTGTATTTCCTTGTGAAGAGAACCAACTCCGTTTTCCGAGGGTTAACCCCCAGTTCACATTTATCGGTCCATATCGAGAGCTTGTTAAGTGCATTTTGCATGAGCTCATTGATCGTGTGAAGATGCTTGCCGGAAATAGCTATAGCGACGTCATCAGCATATGCGATTACTTTGCATCCCACGCCTTCCAGGAGAAGCAAAAGTTCATTTACTATAAGGTTCCAAATAAGGGGGGATAGGACACCACCTTGGGGGTACCTCTGCTGACAAATCCCCTGAAAGAGGAATCGCCCAGCTTGGTGTTGATAACAAACAAATATTGTAACTACTGATGAGAAACAAAATGTTTATTAATAATCCTAATAAGTTTTTAATTTTTTATAATCCATAACAGGAAGTAAATACTCAGTTTTTCGATGATTCAGAAAAAATATTTCATATTTTGAGTTCCGACAGCATTTCATTATGAGTGCGATATATGAACCAAAATTAACTCTTAAAACAACAGGAGCTCATTTTGTGTAGAATACTAGTTTTTGGTATTTTTTTTTTTAATTTGTTAACAATATTTATAAACTGAAAATGCAATTCACTGCTCTAGAAAGTTCTTTTGACACCTCATGTTAAAATTGGTTGAGTATGAGAGCCGCAAATGCTTACGATGATTGTAGCACATTGAAGTGCAAAACAAATAATCACGTCAGAGCGTGCACATTATACTCACACACACACACTATTGCAACGATACCCACTGCTGTACGGCTGCTGGCAGTGGTATCCACTGAAAGAAAATTGTGGTTGTTGCTTTGCAGAAGGATGTTTTATACCTCAAATGAATCAGGGAAAAATTTACTAAATTCATCTATTTTTTTGTTTTTCAATCCGATAAGTCAATATGGAGTTAGGGCTGAATAATTATAATTTTCCTTTCAAATATGCAGTTTCTTAAAACCATACCATTTTCCGGGATAAAAAGTATAAATGATATGGTTCAAGCAACATAAGCAATCACTATGTCAATGTTTCATCAAAATCCGTACAGTAATTGTAAAGTTTTTAATCAACAGTGTTATTATATGTATAGATATAGATATAGATATAGATAATACATCTTCGTTGTTGGAGATTCGTGGCATTATTTTTGAAAAAACTTTTATGGGTACAGTATTATTATTATTACTAGCTATCCCGCCCGGCTTCGCCCGTGGCTAAAAAATATAGTGTTACTTACAATACATACATTGTCATTTTGTTCGAAGAATCAAAGATAGTGCGAACGCACCCCAAGGTTTGCAGTCTATCCATATATACAATCCACAAGTGTGGATTTTTAGTATTTGTAGTTTGATTAAGTGACATTTTGCAAGAAAGTGAATAAATTAATTTAAAAACCGGCCAATAATAGGCACAGGATATTAATGAACTGGAATACGAAGTTTTACTTGATTGTGTGTATTAGTTTTTGTGTTTATCTAATCGTAAGATTGACAGGTAAGAGCGTCACATTATTAAAATTTATATATTAATAAGATTATTATTATTGAAGGGTTAAATGCACCGCGACCTGATCTATTGTGCCCCCTACGAAGGAATATCCCTCTCACCATTATTCCTATTGGAACTGGTTAGAGAGAGCTTCGGCCATTCCTACCCCAGGTGAGAATTCCATAGTTCATATGAATATGACCTCACTTAGACCAATTTCGCTAAGAAATTACAGTAGGAGATGAGTGGCAGGCTCTCTGATGTAAGTTGAGTAACATTTTTCTGGGTTAATGCCCAACATTCCACCAGTATGTGCATAGTCCAGAGTTTCACTGGACTTATTGCAAAATCTGCAATCCATCCATCCATCTGAGCTTCCTGAGTTTTTCCTTGAGTGAACAACGTCCCGTAGAAACGCAGTCTAGTGGGTGCTAGTGGCTAGTGCAAACTTTGAGTCTCTTTAAGTTGCAATTACCAAAATGTTTCTTCGCCTGTCTCAGACCCTGAGTTTTTATCCAGGACTTAGTCCTGTTTGTCTTCTCCAGTGATCGTAGCTGCTCTTTTGAGGTGTGTTCCCCTATGCCGCAGAAGGCTTCAGGGCCAACAAAGGGTGTGGCAGCGCCTTTTGTGGCAAGTTTTTCCGGCTCCAGAGGATGGTGACGTTTCCCCAGTCTATTTATTTTATCTAAATAGGCATTCGCGACCAGAAGCACCTCTGCGTGCTTTTTCCAAATGAGTTTTCTATCAAGGTAGACTCCTAGGTATTTGACTTCTAGCACAGAAGTGATGATTGTTCCTGAGAGGGTAATAGTCTTCCTGCTGTGTCATTGTCCCGCCCTTGCAAACAAAGGAATGAGTACTCTTGGCAGTTACTTCTTTGATGAGCTATAGGACTTAGGCAAAAGCTGAAAAACCTAATGAGATTCAGATCTTTATCTGAGTCGTTCTAAATCAGGACCAAAAAACGCCCAAAGCTTCTTTTCCTTATAAAGATGCATTTGGCTGTTCAATTCCATAATTCTACAATTCGCTGAATTCTATTTAAACTTGCCAACTAGCCATATGGACGGAAGCGACTAATGAAGTAAAACTCAAACTTATAACACCGCATTGCGTCCAAAACTATCCGCTATTGATGAGGAATATTAAAAAACTATATTCAAACATTCAAATAAAACTCACTTCATCATCACCACTATCATCGTTATCATTATCATGAGTCCACATCTATTTGCAACCCACAAACAAACCAAACTACTTCACCCCAATCTCTGGATCAACTCCATGCTTTTGTGATACCATTTGCCCCGAAGGGTAAAACTCATACGTGATTTCATCCCATTACTAAACAAGTGTTCTTTACCCGGACTCAAGTGCAGAGATGTAGTAACTCTAGCTGCAGCATCATATTCTCTGCCCTGCCTCATTTATTCACGGATCAATCCATTATGTTTGTCCCCCGGCTTAAGGGACCATGACAGGGTGGTTGTCAGCAGTCGGTACGATGTCCATGAATTCTGGATGCGAGTCATACAACATGGGGATGGGAAAATACTTTCTGCTCGTTTTCGGGTACTCGGAACGATAACTTGGAGGGGGGTATTTGGACATTTCGAGAATATTTTCTGTTTTCTGCGGAATGAATAAAGGGAGAAATGGGTCGAAAATTCGAAAACGAATGACCCGAGTGTAATTTTTCTTCGCATGTTTTTGTATTCTAAAGTTCCTTCGCCGTCGTCTAAAGGGTGATTGAAATCGAATGTGTGAACATTGAAAAATCCTTTAGATTTGTTTATGTCTTTCTTCTTCTTTGGTTTTCATCGTGTATACGTTACGATTAATTGAATTAGAATATAAACAAAAGCAAAAAAAAACATTCGTCTCATTTAACTGTGTAAATCAGGCCTCCAACAGATGATTGTGCATTGTTGCTCGTGTATTTTATTGTAATTTTTTTTTTTGTGTCCGTTTCCAAGTTTATGAAGCACAAATAGACCGCAATTTCGTTCTTGAAAGGTACCATGGAACAAATATTTAACCCTATATTTGGTGATAAATTAAATAAGCGCTTGTGAGCCGAAAGAAAATATTATATCTATAAAGTTGGGATAATGCACGAAGGGTCGTCTTATATGTTTGACCGTTAATTTAGTTTGATTGCTTTTTGGGCGCACGAAAAATCGAAAATGATTATGACCACTTTTGAACACAGTTTCAGCTCGGTAACAAATATACTCGGATTTATAGGCTTGATTCTCTACAATTATTTTTTTACAGATGGCAAGTAACTCGACTCATGCTTCAAAAATGGCACTGAAATTCTTAAAATTCAGGACGTAAAATACGGATATAAGAAAATCTAAAAATTCAATTTCTTCTGAATTTGCCATAATTTTATCTCATTTTATTTGATTTGTTTTTAAATTCAAACAACCGTCAAAATTGCATACATATGCGTGGAGCAAATGAAAACGCTCTCTCTTATGTTTGCGAAAGTGGACGAAAAGTTAACGAATCTGAGCTGTACGCCATTATGGGCACAGTATACAGTTCCTGTGTATTCGTAACTTTTCTTACTAGCTGACCTTCGTCGAAAACGACGAACATTTTTACAGAGCTTAAGGGGCAGTTATATTTACCAATAAAAGCTCAGTGTAGTTAGAAGATTCAATCGCTACCTCTGCAGATAAGTAATTCGCTATTAATAAGTCCTCGTATATTCTTTTCGCGTGCTTTAAAGCGCCGTGCCGTATAAACTGAGTTTGAATTCATAGCTATAACGCAGATTTGAATTGGGAGAACTAAAAGAAAGATAAAGACAACAATAGCACCATCATCCGTTAGGCTCACAACATTACCATGTTCTTTTTTTTCGACATTTCCTTCTGATGCAAAGCATGCTTGCGTTGTATGCGCGGCAGATTTATTTATCTTACGTCCCACTTTCAGCCCCATTATTTGCTGTAGGTCAAAAAATATATTTTTGAAAATTTCATTGCATTTTTGAATAATTTTAAATTTGTTCCTCAAATTTATTTATAAGATAGATTGTTTTTTTTTTAGCCTAACCTTATTCATACGCTTCCACTTTCATACCGAATCGTATTGCAACAGGAGCAAAACATGCGAGGGATATACACACATATGTATGTACATGTAAACACATTGACGTTCTTTTCACATTACATCGTATTCTTATTGCTATTTCACTTTGAAACGGTTACTATATGAAAATCTGTTATACCGATCGACTGAGCAATATCCGAAAAGTATCAAATTTTAGAAAATCGGTTAAAAAGTCAAGTACCGTTGTACAACGTTTTAGGCAAAAACCTGGTATGACAGTCGATAGCAGGTTTCTAAGCAAATAAAATATGAAATTTTAACAAAATCGTTGGAGCCGTTTTCGAGAAAATCCGCTTTTTATAAAATTGGTCCCAAGTGAAGTATAGGTACCTTAATTTTTGGGGCTGGAATGAAAATTCCAAATTGGCCTTGTGGTATGGACAGACCCCAGATATGAAATTTCAAGCAAATCCGCCGAGCCGTTTAGGCTCCGGTCCGAGATACAGCCGTGTTTACAGAATGAGCGTTACTGCTTTATTATAAAGTATATACATATATACATATATATATATGTATATATAATTTTTTTTTTTTTGGTTGCGCCTGGAGGTGCAGGAATCTTCAAAAGATACTAATGGTCCATTGGATATGCCCGATTCATATATGTGACAATGCCACCAGTGCTAGTCAGTATATGATTTTTTTTTAGATTAGACGATTTTTTTTTATTATTTCATTTAAAAAAAAATTTTCAATTACATTTATAAATTACAAAATCAATAAGAAGCATGGCATTGCCGTCTGCCGATTGACATCAATTAAAAGTTATTTGAAATATCTCTATTTTAATTTCTCTTATTTTCTATAAGTGTATTAAAATCTCAGGGAAGAGGAGCTTAAAAGCTTTCGGTGATTATCCTATTTCTATAACTCAGCGCCGTTTTGCAGTACCCGTACAGTTTGGGCACATTCAGATCATTCAGACAGCTAATTACTTCGTCCTCCGATAAATAATCCATTCCGAAGAAATGTCTCCTTGTTTCTCGCAGAGTTGGACATGAACCCATAAAATGAAAGACATCCTCCCTTTCAGCTGTATTACAAATATCATAAAGAACGGGTAAATCACTCCTATGTGGTATAAAATTTAGCGGGATCAATTCTCCTCGAAGCTTCCCCATCATTGAAATCACCTCTATACTGTGCTTATCTCGAAAATAATTATTATTTAGATCATAACATAATCGACTGTAGACTCTTCTGTGCGTTGATTCCGCGGCTTCTCTACAGTAAACTGTTCTTAATTGTAGATCCAGCTTAACTATAAGCTCCTCAAGAATGGGCTTCCAGCTCTGATGTGCTTCCGGGTTGAGATTCAGCTCGACTCCACAGTATATTCCTACGGGCTAAACTTCACCAGAGAGGCACTATGAGAACCGGCTGCGCGTACTCATAGTTGTAGGAAATTCGTCCCTCTTATTTTTTTCATTTTTTGTGATGATTTTTGTGACTACGACTAAGTTGCCTTAACAAGTAGTTTACGCTTCTGTAATGTTAATCGCGTTAGGTAGGTAGCTTTCCAGCGAAGGCACCTACTAATACCGTCATGAAATGCGGTTTTCCTTAGCTAGGTCGAAAGGTATTGTTCTTTGTAGTCGGCGCTCAAGGTTTGTCACGTCCATAGTACGGATTATTTCATTATTCACGGTGTGCTTGAAGGCCGAAAAAGTTTGACTAAAATGGATCCAAAATCTGCTAAAGCAGAAAGTTTTTATGTTGTTCGGACATCAAAAATCAGTTGAATTCAAAATCCCAGCTGCTCCCTTTCACAAGTTATGCACATTCTTAGATATAGAAGGGAATTGTACTGTCAAGGTTATGGCTAATCGGGGTCAAGATTTATTTAAGATAAGCTTAACAATTCTTCCTGAAAATTACTCTCCAAAGTCAAACGATTTAGCTGAATGTGAAAAAAAATCATTATACTCTAAGGGTGGAAGTATTGGAAAAAGAGGTAAGTTTAGTAGCGTAGACAAATTGATATTATTATGAGTATCGTTCCAGAAATAAAATAATCTTATGACAATTTCAAACTCTTATAGGCCCCATACACCGCGAAAGCATGCATGCACAATCAGAAGCTTGCGCAAACACACATCTCCCCTACACTATGCAAGCAAACTGTGCAATATTCATTCGTCATCATATCTCTGAGAAGATTGTTTCGTTGAAAAATGACAGATTTGGCTTAGGCTCATTTTAATCGCGTTGGCAATAAAAAAAAAAAAAAAAATAAGAATAAATAATTTTGGGCATTCAAAGTTCGATAGCTTCGTCAAACTCCTCCCAAAACTTTTTATTGCCGCTATTTGCTATGTTTACCCATCAAATTCTTCATGCAACTGAGCAATTTTCACCACACACTACACAATCATGCATGCACAAACAAAAAGAATATCAAAATTTTTTGATATCACGCAATCACCATGCGCAGTCACACAATCAACACCATACACCTTCAGTTTGCATGCACAATCACTGGATGTATGGGGCCTATTAGTTGATGTTACAAAATTAAATAATATTTCGCTTGCATTTGTGGCTTCTTAACCATGGTTTCATCTAATGCACCCATGTTCAAATCCGGCAAGAGAAAATAGCGAAGTCTTCCGAAATCTGCACGGTTATTTCTTGATGAATATTCAAACAAGTTTTGATGCACATTTTTTTATTTAAATTTGTGTTCAAGACAGTGGCAATCACCAACGTACACAACCAATCTATCTTTGGCTGAGAATTTGGTACATATGTGCTGTATTTTTTCACCAAATTGGCACAATCTTCGGCCACCCTTTTTCAGTAATACCTTAGAAAAATACCAATACATGCTTCCGTATGAAACTTTATAAAAAACACACAAAATAATTAAAAACAAAAAAAGCACAACTGAAAAAGTACAACAACAAATTACAGCAAATTTCCCCCTCCAAATTCTCAAATATCTCTCTCACAAATCTCAAAACGTATTTCAGTACTAAAATAAACAAAAATAGACCAAGTACGTAAACCAAATAGACCGAGTGAATATTATGTAGGCAGGTTTATTTTGTTCGGGTCTGAAAACGCCTGGTCTACGTTTTTTTTTTTTTTTTTTTAAACGTTTATTTTATTCCACTTAAACTCTAACAGATTTTGTTTGTTTAAATAAACTTAAAATAACAATAATTATACTAAGCTTTTTTGTAAATGACCTTATTGGTTCTCATTACTTACTTTATTTATTTTAAGCTAACTTACGTCTACGGTGTATTTTTTTGTGTATATTTTTTTTTTGTTTTCAACAATTTCCTCGGTTTTTGCGTTAAGGGAAAATGTGGCTAAACTTTGTACAATTGGTGTCTCTTTTTTCTGTTTCTTAAAATTACTACACTAATAATAAAAACTAAAACTAACTTAAAATAAGCTAAGCCTAAAATTACTACCATAAAAATAAAACTAGAACTACAATTCAAACTAAACCTAAGAGAATGGTAGGCCCCGACACATGGTCTTTATTCCGCCAACTCACAGGCCAAGTGACTGAGAGAGTTCAATCACTCAACCAAGTTATTGGCAGATTAAAAACCACATGCCGGGGCCCATTCTATGCTAACCTAAATGTTTGCAGCAGCCCAGTCGAGCCACCAAAATTTATCTCTATTTAGTCTACTTTTATTTTCTATGTCTTTTTCTGGTATGCTAATGCAGTATCTCAGATTAGCATTTCCATCCGCTGATTGTACAGGTATATGCAGAATTCTCTTGTCTTTTGCCCTTCTAGCAACATGATATATAATAGGTACGTTCGTCGAATCTGATAAATAGCAATGTGCATCCAGATACAAAAATGCCTCAGGTGGTATGTGTCCACTTTCTAATGAATTTCCTAAATACCTAGGGTTAGGATAAAATATTCCCGAAATAAGTTCGTTTTCTGTAACATTTGCCGATCGCGCAAAATGATTCCTCACAAGATCTAGAATAAAGTTATAAATTCTAGATACTCCGGAAGCATCCAGTAGTCTCTTGTTAGAAACGTAATGCCGAAAGTCGGAATGAGTGCTTCTGTACATCTGCATACAGGCCCGAAGACATTTTCTCTCAAACATACGAACTTTTTCCATATATGAAGGGCTTATGTTCCACCATATTGGACACGCATAAGTCAAGATTGGACGGACGAATGCTTGGTAACATATAATTTTTACGTCAGAATTTAGATGGTTAGAGTAGAAAAGGCGTTTAAGAGACATAAATGCCGCCCTTGCCTTCTTTAACTGTGTATTTATGTGGTCATTATAGTAAAGAAATTTATCTAGATGGACGCCTAGATATTTCACAATAGTTTTTGCCTCGATTTGATGTCCGTTAAAATCTGTTACCTGCAAATTCTTCCAGTTACATCGCAAATCTGAATTACCGTGTCTTAGTGGGGTGCGGAACAATATGGTTTCACATTTGGAATGGTTTATTTTTAGTTTCCATTCTTGGCAAAAAGTTTGCAGTCTGTCGAATTGGACTTGGAGCTGCCTCTGTATCCCTTCGATCTTTGGACCGTGAGCATACAAGATGACATCATCAGCAAATGCTAACGAATCGTTCATAGCCCCTAGCATTTCGGAAATATAAATATTGAATAATGTTGGTGCTGAGACCGTGCCCTGTGGTAATCCGTTAGTGATATTAAAAACTTTAGTTGTTGTGTATTCTCTATCAGCTACAACGAATTTCTTCTCATATACCATTGAGGTAATCACCTTTATAAGGTGACGCGGAAATTCATATCCTATTAGCTTATAAATTAACCCGTCGATCCAAACCGTGTCGAAGGCTTTTTCGATATCCACCAGGCAGGCGCCGGTACATCTTTTGGCGTTCAGGTTCCAATTTACATCTGATATCAGTTTTGTGATAGCATGCACTGCCGAGTGGTGTCTTTTGAACCCAAATTGGTTCCGCGGTATAATCTCCTTTTGTTCGCATGTGAATAAAATTGATTTAGTTATAACTACTTCGAATACCTTCCCGATGTTAGGCAGGAGACTGATTGGCCTATAATTTGAGGGATCAGAAGGATCCTTATTTTTTTTTATTATTGGAAATACCTTCGATGTTTTCCAACAACTCGGGAAGTAGCAGTTGTTTAGCAAATTATTAAATATGATACAATACGGCCGTATGATTTCGATTGGGATATGTTTAAGTACGATATTAGGAATGTTATCTAAACCGCTAGATTTTTTATTATTCAGTTTCCTGAATATGTCAGTGAGTTGTTGTAATGTCGTAAAGTAATTGTTCGTCTGTGCGGTTATCAGTTCGTCAGCTTTTAAACTATTAGAAAACCTCAGTAGAGCTGTATCTTCGCTAAAGCGGAAATGCAGCAATTCATCACTAACTTCGTCAGTTCTGTGGCTTGGGAGATCTCTATCGTGAATTGCCTCGAATTGAGCACCAATAAGATTTAGCTTATTTACTCCATCATCAACAACAAAATGGTTATCGATGATGGGGCAGTGTTGGCTATTAATCCCTGCCTGTAAGAGGATTAATTGTGAAGTCAGTGGAATTCTCAGTTTCGGAATTTTAACAACGGAACGAGGCCTAAAGCTCTGATTAATTTTAGGAAACATTGTCCTGGAATCAGACTTCAGTATATTGTTGGCACGTTGCCTCCAGTATTCGTTGATACTATTTTGAAACTGCTGACTTAGCAATGCCCTCACGTTTCTCAGGAGAGATTTTAATCTCTGTAGCTCCACATTGGAAGATCCATCTTGGAACTGACGACGTATTCGGTTAATCTGAGTTAGCAAAAAACTTTTGTGTGTCTGTAACGCACGTATGTCGCGGTTGAGATAACATTCTACACTATTCTTAGTTTTAGTTTTCGGAACTGAAGACTCAATAGCTTGTAAAACCACCGTATTTACGTTCCCTATATAGGTATCACATTCCTCATTCGTAAGATTCCTATTATTAGGAATTCTAGAAGAGAAAGGACAATTCCTATATTTTCTGATGGCGCAACGTTCGAATTTGCTCCAATCAGTCTGCCTAAAAATGACGTTAGTATAAGTATCGCATTATGATCGCTATCATACGGCAGTAGTGAAATTTTATTACCGTGGACCGTTTGAATTTGCAACCGCGCGTCTGCAATGCAAAGATCGAGATATGAATTTCCGGAAGGATAACTCGGTGTAACAGGACTATACAATTTAATTTTATACTCGATCTGATTTTCGTCAACAAAGCGATTAAGGAAACTACCTCTTCCATTCGCAGTTGAGTCTAACCAGGCCGGATGTTTCGCGTTCAAATCTCCCGCTAATACGAAATAGTTGTCTAGACTATCTAGCCTTAGTATTTCGAACAATTTGTCGATTTCGCTATTAAATTGATTATCGGAACAGGGCGGAGCATACGCCAATATAAGATACAGACAGCCATTATCACATAATGGCAGTGAGATAATGGTCGTCTCAAGACAATTAAAGTTCCTAATATCACTTTTGGCGAATTTGTCATATCTAAGCGGTTTTTTGACGAGGATCGCCGTACCACCACCTCGAGTCGAATTTTTCCTGTCAGTTCGTATAAGATTGTAGTCCTTGAATTCCAAGTAATGTCTGTCATTTAATTTAGTTTCGCTCAATAAAAGTACGTCTGGTCTGTGGGTTATAGTAAAGCGGAGAAGATCAGCTCGCCTAGCATTAGAAATAATGGAGTTGACATTTAAGGCAACTATCTTGAGTTGTTCGCGGCGTATTCTAGACATTAGAGCGGCTGAAGATGTCCAAAAGGGCGTTTACTTTTGCCGTCAAGTCTTTAACATCTTTCGTTAGCAGAATCTGAAACAGTATGTGAGCCATTAGTGTTTCCAGCAATGTTGGCATATGAAACTCCCTTTCTGACGAAATTTTCGACTGAAGCAATTTTTTGTGTCGTTCTTTCTTTTGCCTGTCTCTTACGAGTTTCAAGGCCGTCTGCTAGTCGCTTATAGGCTTCGCATCCCCTATAAGATGCGGGATGACCAGGTTTTTTGCAAAGAACACAAGATAGCTCCTCTTTGTTTGCTTCTTTCAATACCTGGCATTTACCAGGCTCATGCGTATTTTGGCACTTGACGCACCTATATACCATGTTGCAATTCGACGATGCGTGGCCAAAAAGTTGGCACCGACGACATTGTAGGACGTCGTTCTGTCTAATTTTTTCGAAGGACACAAGGTGTCCTGCTAAATGCCTGATATCTCTCAGGTTCTGTACTTTGCTACCTGGAGATAGCTGTACCGCTATAAAAGGTAGGGTCCGATTTAGATGTCGAGACCGTGCAGTAGCATACCTAAATGCATTCTGGAAAGAAAGATCTTTCATATTGAGACTTTGAAGCTCTGTCAGGACTTCTTCTGGGCTGTAACTAACACTCATGCCTTTTAACAGGAATGTCTGCAACCTATCATCTTTGTTTGTATATGAAAAGAATTCTGTTTTAGTTTCTTTAAACAGATCTTTGACCTTGTTGCAGTCATTCTTGTCAGTTATATTAATTGATAATTTGTTGTTAGTTACATTTTTCATGCTAAATTTACCCTTACCAATGGTGTTATTTAGCAGATTGGTTATTTCCCGACTGTCTTCCTTATAAACTTTAATTGGTGGTGGTTTTCTTTTGGGTGTCACTGTTGGTGTATTTTCGATTTTGTTGGGTATCTTTTTTTTATCTTCGGTATGGTTTGTAGCTCGCTGTGATTCTGATCCGTTAGCTGTTGTTGTTGTTGTGTCTTTTGATTTCCTCTTTTCTTCATTTTTTGTTTTCATCTTTGAGATCAGATTCTGTGTTGTTGTAATTGTAGGTGCTGGGTCAATTTTATTATTTTTTGTTTCGTCATTGTCAAGAAATGCGAAACGGTTTATGTTTGAGCTGTGTTCTGGCTCATTTATGTTACTGGCTGGTTTTCGTCGTTTTTTTGTTCTTTTTTCGAACGATTCATCATTTTCACTATTTTTATTACGTTCTTCGATTTGCTTTAATTGCTCTCTTAGAGAGAGCACTTCTTCGTAATATCGATGCGCTAGATCCAGCGCATCATCAAGGTCCTTACGAGTAACACTTGTAAGAGGCATCTCTTCACTTTCTCCCGCCCCTGCGGGGGTTGCCATAGTACTACCACTTTCTGTTATTTATTGTTCTTTTCAGCTTATGAATTTTTAGTACTATTCCACTTGGAAGATAGTATGTAGGTAGATACTTTTTCTAGTCTCTTTGTTCACTTTTTTTTTTTTTTTATTCTTTTACCGAAACACTCCTTCAATATTTTTAACACACTGGTGGTATTCAATCCTCTTATAAAAAGCAATAATTATTTTTTTTTTCCTCAATTGTTTTTTTTTTTTTTTTTACGCAAAAAATAGGTCGACTGTCTGATAGGAAAGTCAGAGTATCCTTATGCCTGGTTTCGTAGGCCTATTTATGAGGTTTAAAAGTGAATAGACCTTGTTTTTAGACCGAGTGAATAATACGGGCGTAAGTCGTAAGAGTTAGTGAGGAATGACACCTGAATTTATATTTTAAACAAAATTTACAATTAAAAATTTAAGAAACAATATGAAATCTAAATTTCAAATCTGATGTGGGATTACAATCAGTTGAATATTATTATGATTTTACTTCAAAGGTAATATACAATATAAAAAGAAGAAAACAATTCAAAATAATAGAAAATAACAATTCGATCAATAAGGTATTTACATAAACTTTAACATTATTTTGTGCTGATGATTAAGATATAGGTAAGTATTTCTTAAGAATGTTTCAATATTAGTATAGTCGTGTGTAAAGGTGTGTCCAGACCGAACGAAACAATTCAAAAACATTTCAAAAACATTTCAGAGACATTCCAGAAACATTTCAGAAACATTTCAGAAACGTTTCAGAAACAAAAAACATTTCTGAAATGTTTTTGAAATGTTTCGGGAATGTTTCTTTTGGTGTGTACGCTGATGAAACATTTCTGAAATGTTTTTCAAATGTTTCTGAAATGTTTTTTACTTCCCATTCGTAACGGAAAATTATTTTTGTTTCTCAATGCATAAAATGGGTTTTTTATGAAGAAAAAAATTAAAATATCAAGAAAGGCGTGGAGTAATAAAGATAAAACTATTTTAAATAATTTTCTGACACATTTCGTGCTCTGCTTAGCCTATATATACAGTAGAAATCGGTTAGAACAATACCCGATATAGTAATTCATATCATTCTTTGATATTTTTATTAAAAATGCCAAAATAAAGCTATAAAGGGACTTTTAGTGTTGTGTTGTTGGCTGTAGTTGACTCATTATATTCCTATATACACGAGCACATCGATGTTGGCTGGTAAAGACCATATCTCCGATGGGGGCATTCTGAAAAACAGTATGCTTTGGGCGGCTCTCAATAACCATTTTTTACCATTTCTATTATACAATCAGGTTTTTCGACTGTATGTACACACAAGTTATTTAAAATTTGTTCATGTGCACAGATGGATAAATTATATTTAAATTGGGATAGGAAATGCTCGCGCTGTGGGTTTGGAATATTGTTTGATTGATGTGGAGTAATTAACTTAAAATATTTGCCAAATTAAATATACAACATAGAACTAAACAATAGCATCATAATCTTTCAGAAAAGTTTCAAATTGAGTTGTAAACATATCTACGAGACTATAAAATTAATAAGGAAAAAAACATGTTTTTAGCCTTATGTTAACACCATCGAGAAGATGTCCATCATGTTCATTGCAAAATTGTCCCCTTCTTTTTAAAATTGGCACTTATCTTGTCCTATTTGCTACTTGTTTGCAGATATGACAGCTGCTCATAGATGGAGGTGGTATGATTTACTGTAAAAGTCAGGCTTTGAGCAGTTCGTTATTTCTTTTACATTAAGACAGGTTAAAAGAACGTCGATTTGGTAAACGATCAAAATGTCACCATATAACGACAGATACAAAAATTTAGTTGTAAGACAGGCCATGTAATGAAAGTCAAGGCCTCACATTCAGACATCTCAACATTTGAGCCTGCGTAAAGTCAATATGCATTTAAAGCTTTAGCTTCCAAAGAAGTTGCACTATTCCAGGATGCAGAGACAGTATTCGAAATTCGTGACCTTCATGCTTTCTGACATCATAAAAAAACCTCCGTTCCTCTATGAAATATTATATGTACATATCTAAATGCTTAAGAGAATTTATTCGAATTGCGACATTCGGGTGTCCGAAAATTCCCAATTGTTTGTGTACATCGAACAACTCATAAAATCGTGTAGAAGCTACTATTCTCAAGGTACCGCTATATCAGGTATTGTTATAACCGGTTTCTACTGAATAGTGTATACATAGGCTAAGCAGGGCACAAAATGTGTCAGAAAATTATTTAAAATAATTTTATCCTCATAACTCCACGCCTTTCTTAACATTTTCCTTTTTATATTCACAAAAAAAAAACAAACTTCTGCATTGAGAAACAAAAATAATTTTCCGTTGCGAATGGGAAATAAAAAACATTTCAGAAACATTTGAAAAACATTTCAGAAATGTTTCACCAGCGTACACACCAAAAGAAACATTTCAGAAACATTTTTGAAATGTTTCTAATATGTTTCTGAGTCAAATGGGAAACAATCGGGAAAAATATTCTAAACAATGTTTCTGAAATGTTTCGTTCGGTCTGGACAAGCCTTAACCAGTCTTTGATTTTTCTTAGTAAGGAATGAATATTAAAAGTAGTTTCCGACAACAAGTGACAGCTTATATAAAATCGTAGGGGCTGTAATGGTGTAGAAATGAGAAAAATGTGTTTTGTAAGCGATTGTTGGCAAGATGCATATTATTTATACGTAGATTATAAAGCTGTGAGTTTCTGCTCACCACTTTTACAACTTTTCTTAAATAATTCCCGCAGAACTTTAAAGACGTAGAGGTGTATTCTAATAGGAGCCAGCTCGGAGTAAGGCGATTTTTATTACAAATAATTCGAAATAAATGTTTTTGAGCTATCAGCAAGGTTCTTAAAGAGTTAGCATATGAATCACGCCAACTTGTGATTGCATATTGCAGTCTGGAGTGAGCAAGCCCATAGTAAATTTTCTTCAAAATAATTATAGGGCAGTATGGTTTAAGAACAGACATTTTTCGTGTCACCAATAACATATGGGATTTAATGGTTTGTATATGACCTTTTCAGTTTAAGTTGCAATCGAATAACACTCCCAGGTATTTATAGTGTTGCATCCTCTCAATTTTGAAACAATTAGTTGAATAATGAAAGCTTGATACAAAATTACTTTGACCACAACAGTGAACGGGTAAACAAAACCTTTTACAATCATGCGCGTAAAAACAGAGATTAAAATCATATAAGACGTTATTTGATATTTTAACGGACATAAGTATAGTTTTCTCGCTAGTAATCAACTTATGTGCAGTAAACCAAAGCCTTAAGGTTTCAAGGTCTTCCGAAAGCTTAGCAATACCCTCGAGTCCTGTATGAAACTGATAAGTAAAGGCTACGTCGCGTCGTCTGCATAGGCTGTAGGAGTTCCATTAAGCTTCAGTTAAAAAATAGAATTAATATAAATTAAAAACAACAGAGGACCGAGAACCGAACCTTGTGGTACACCATTTTTTAAATAACAAGAGTTACTAAATTTTCCATTTTATATTAACTTTCTGTTCTCGGCATGTTAAGTATGAGGTGAACCATTTATGTATTACAGATGTACAGATGTGTTTCGACACACTTGTGGCAAATCGTTCATAAAAAGACATAAAAAGATTGGGCCAAGAACTGAACCTTGATAAACTCAAGAAACTATATTTTTTGGTTGAGGGTATCTTAGATTAGCAATAACCCTTTGAATACGATTTGTTAGATAATTCCTAATCACGCACACTGAGGAATCACTCAAGCCAAAATAAGTTTTAAATTTGTGCAATGAACTTTATGACTGACCATGTCGAAGGCCTTCGAGAAGTCTAGTAAGTACAGCAGTGAAAGATATATTGCAACAATAAACCTATACAAAAACAAATTAAAAAAAGTGTGTATTATTTTTCCCTGAATTCTCTACATATGTACATATATTCGGTGTTCTCTAAAAATTTTATGGAAAAAAGGAGTTGTGGCGCTACGAAGGGTTAAGATTTAGAGGGACTCTCAGGAAAACCGGTAAAGAACATCTGTAGCTGAATAATAGCCTCGGACAGGTTCAGGGCAAAACTTTGGTAAAATATCCATGCAAACAAGAAATACAACATCGGACAGGAGGCGATGAATACTCCTCAGTGTAACCGCTAGAGCCTAACCTAACTTAATAAGGTGATTTGTCGCATTTGAGGCTGAGAAAATCCAAAAATGATTGCTACATCGTGTTAGTGTTCGGAATGCACACAGAACCGGGTAAGACTATGTTGGGTACCTGGTCACTCCAGGATAGTAGGAAACGAGTTCGCCGATGAGTTGGCAAGGAAAGGGGGGAGCTGCCACTATCCGAGACGGTGGACGTAGTTCCACCACTTTGCTGCATTAAATCAAAGGTTAAGGATATTACTAAAAGAAGGGCTGACCATAGATGGTCCAAAATTGTGGGACACAGGGTTTCCTAGGCACTTTGGCAAGCTCTGGAACGTAAAAGGACCAGTGAAATGCTCCGACTCAGCAGGGCACAAATGAGTATAGTTATAGGAATATTATCCGGGCATTGCCTTCTGGGTAAACACGCCAATAGGGTCGGACTCTGAGGCATGGATATTTGCAGATACTGTTATGATCTACGTGTAGCAGAGGATATTACACATATCCTGTGCGAATGTCAGGGCATAGCACGTAGTCACAGGAACATCTAACGCTCCTACTTCTTTAGCAATGTGGAAGAGGTAGGCCAATTTTGCAGGGTAATAAAATGCTTCGAGGAAATTGTGGGGGCTTAGGTGCCATCCTAGGATGGATTCTTAGGGGATCGCGATGGGCCCACTCTGGTGCCTGGTATTTTGAGATGGCTCAGCCTCTCAACCCCTCTCAACCTAACCTAACCTAGTGTTTCGGAATGGTTTTTGGGCAGGAGGCATTATTGTGCGATTATTACTGTCGAACCATGATCGGCGATGTTTAATATTTCCAACAAGACCCGCGGCGCTACGTGCTACACAAATGGCCAAACCATTGCTCTTTTTCAAGAAAAGTTACCTGGCCGAGTCAATTCTCAAAATAGTTATCAAAATTCTTCTAAAAAATGGATAATGTAGAAAACAGCTATCGAAACGGTGAACTTTAGTTACTTTAGATTAGAACAATTCCTCTTTTTGATACCAATCGAAGAGAAAAGAAGAACTGACTTTCAATCCATTCAAAAACTAAAAATGCAATTTTTTCGCATTTTTTTGCGTCCAGAATATCGTTATTACAAATAAAATTCAGCTAAAATACAACATATATTTTTATTTTATCTTTATAAACAACGCAATTAATGTGTGCCTATTGTCATAAATGTATTCTCGATTAACGGCTTCGTTTGGCCATAATCTTTCAAACACATTTTTATTAGACTCGCTATACAAATCTGTCTTATACTATTGCAATTATCACATGGACTTGCGAGACACAATAACTATTTCATTGGATGAAAGTTTAATAGTCAAATGTATCCTTCCAACGAAAGTCTGGTCATAACAACAGAATCATACTTCCCCAAGGACCATACCAAACGTCTGGTCAAATGATTACGCTGTAAATTTCGCTTTTTTGATGGCAGTCGGCTGTGGTCTTCTTATTTTGAATTCACTACCCTCATTTCCACGTCTTAAGGGAGTGAATCAAGCTAATATCGTTGGGGAGATGACATAAAATGTGCCAATTTATTATCAGCAAGATATCCTTGTTTATTCATACAAGATTTTTACTACAATTTAATGGAATCTTTTGATCATAAAATTACAATATGTTTTGCTTCTCATGTGGTCATGTATAGGAACTTAATAACTTATATGCAGCGCCCAGCGGATGTCTGAATGAAGCCAAATCTGAAATGGCATCAACAACAGATCGATAATTACTGAGTTTTGATAAACTTATCAGCCAGATTACTCCAAGTCTAAGTCCAGACAAATAAATAAATCAGGCAACGGCGCGACGGGGCACCGAAACATTCGATATGCCTGCAGGAATCCACATCCAATCACTATGGGAAACAATGGACTAATAGCAATAAAAAGTTTAATTTGATAATGAGTCGAATAAAAAGCAATCACGCGGTGTTAGTGAATTTGCCGAATTGCCATCAAATTACGATTTATTTAAGTGATTTGTTGTTTAATTAGCTGGATGTATTTTCAAATAGCGATACTTTGTTTCTTTGAAACTGAAATAAAACCCACAAAAGTTCAGCAAATTTTTCTTTTATAAGATAGATACAGTGAACCAAAAAAATTGGACAGCAGGTACACTGCAATTGTAGGAATATTGAAGTCAAATAAACTGCAAATAATGCTTAGTTCTTTAAATTATCTAAATAATTGTGTATCCTTTTTCTAAATTATTCAATGTTATTTATAAACAAATAATTAACCGAAAATGTAATTTTGTAGAACCAAAAAAAACTTGGACAGTTTTTTCCTTATTCTAATAATTGACGCATTTTCCTATTTTAACATGTTTTTGTACGTTCTTTCAAAAGAGTCACTGTTTAATCTTTCTGTTTGTAGTGGTAAGACGTATTTTCAGTACCGATTGTTTAAAAAAAAATGGATAAAAAGCAAACATCCATTGACACGAAGGAACTGCCAATAAAGTTGTGGAAAAAACAAAGTGTGAGAGAAATTTCCAAAATTGTGGAAAAATCTAGATCTACAGTACATTATATCATTCAATTGCTGGAAAAAAATGGTTTCTTGCAAACACTAAGCGGTCGTGGACGACAAAAACAAATTTCAACTCCTCAAACAGAACGAAAAATTGTTCGATTATTCGTTAAAAAACTCAAAATTTCATTGCATCCACAGACTGTTAGAAAATTATTACATTCAATGGGTTTGAGAGCCTACACCCCCCGAAACAAGTCCGTTTATGTCTGCAAAAACATTAAGAAACACCAGGAATATGCCCTAATGTATGTATGTCCGTCAACCTTTAGAGTTCTGGAACACGGTAATTGTCAGCGACGAGTGGAAATTCAACTTATTTGGGTCTGATAGATGCCGATTTCTTTGCATGAGACGAGGTACAGCCTTAAATCTGGCGCATTTAACCCTTTCATGACAGCACCTCATTCTAGGTCCAAAAAAAATCTTTTTTGAGTCATACCTGGCTTATTAGGAGCCAATTAGGCCAAAACAAGAAAAAAAAAGTGTGTGTCAGTCACACGCGGTAGAAGTGAAACTTTTTTAAAAATGGTGTATATATTATTTGTATTGGTCATATAATTTTACGAATGAGATAAATACGGAGAGATACAGATTGCGAGCGAGCGAAGAGCGAAAAGGACGGACAGAAGAAAGATATCATACATATATCATTCAACATGGACAACTGAATTTAATATACTTACAAATATAGTTTTGTTAATTAATTATTTTGATTCACCAAAATTACCAAAAGTTTGGATAGCTATCTATGTACATAACTTCATCTACAAAATGTTTCTCAAGTTGACTTTATCAACATTGCCTTGGTAAATTTTGAGATTTTGAATGATGTTTCATAAATAATACATAATACTAATATAAATACTTCTTTATGTGACGATATAAAGATCAGTAAAACCGTTACAACCATAAATATCTGTAGACTTCTGTTATCAGATATTGATAGTTTCAGTATCAGGTGCAGCAAAAATGGTTAGTCCTTAAACTAATCAAGTGTCAGTACCTACATTACAGGAAAATGATACCGAGTGTTCAAGTAATTCGTATCAATTCATTCTTTCTGTTGCCGTATTTAGGATCGCCCCAAACTTTGACAAAGCATATAAACCACATTGTGAATCAATCATACTCAATGTTTGGTTTTGTGATAGAAGTGTAAAGAATTTAAACAACCTTATGTCACTCTTTCACTCTTTCACTCTATTTTACCAATGTTGTCCGTCCTCCTCTCGAACATGCTTCGCAAGTACATATGCACACCTTACTGTAAGACCACAATTACCTGCGTAGATTAGTTATTGCATGCTCCGCAACCATTTGAGTAAGCTCCATAATCTAAATATTAGCTTCGTTGGCTTTAGTTTGAACAAAATTACAATAAAAACTAAACTACAACTAACTAAATTAAACTATATGCATACTATGTATGTATGTATGTACCATGTATTATGCTATACTTAATAAAAACAAACAATAGTTTTTAACCATCTTACATGTAAAAATCAATTTAATCCTCGTTCAAATAGTCAATAATCATACTTTGCATTTTTGGCACAGAACAGATCAACTAAAACACAAAATTCATATTTTTCCGAAATCCAGACAAAGAAATATAATGCATACATATTATAGCCTGCGCAATGTTATGTTTTTTGTTTTGGCTTATTCACTGTATGTTTTTAAGCACATGCACACTCACACACATACAATGGGTTTTACTCATATGATTTCATTCAAATTTCTCCTACCTACTTGAAAGAAAAAATAAATCCGCCATACTCGTAACTCGTAAGTCGTAAGCTCGACAGCTCGTACGTAGTAAAAGTCAAATCCAATATTTTAGTTCTCAATTTCATTCATATTTCATTCATCATGCTCTCAATATTTCAGTTCGAAAAGAGCTTGATGAGAGTGATTTCACATACAATGCTATCATGTATGAGCGCGCTAGCACTGTCTGTATACCACCCGAAACACCACCAAGTAGCACACACATGCACTTACACTACGTGAGCGGTGAGCGGCCGCCCGACTGAGTTGGGCTGTGGACAAAGCTGAGACCGAGTGTAGACTGTAGACTCTGTGGAGTGTAGGAATTTTATCTCATTCTAACGTGTCCTAATACGTTGGGTTCTGAAAGAGATGCAATGTTTTTCGTGACGGAATTTCGTTACACGATTTTGAGTTCACACCGCGAGCTAAGAAGTTTCAGTTCAAAAATCCAAAGGACAAAAGCATAACTAGATACATAAAGTTGTTCCTATACAACAGTGGTTATCTGTGGAACTAAAATTGCATCATATTCAGAAATATGAATCTTAACTGCTAATATTAAGAGTATTATTTTTAAATAGAGTAACCATCTTTGCAATACCTACATCTGCTTTGCTTTTCTGCATATTGTATATTCAAAGGCGTGTGTGTAGGTATATGTAGGTGTATCATTCAAAGGCCTACCCTTCTTTCTGTTAACAGTTTTTCCAGCCATCATCAGCCCCTTCGCGTTTTGGAGGTGGAAGTCTAGCAATGTTTAGTTTTCTGGTGTCGTTGATTTGATTTATATGTCTTCGGTAAAGGAGCCAACCATTAACAACAGATACGTTAGGCACCAGTATATAATTCTAGTGAACCATTTACTAGATTTGATGTCTGCTAAATCAACACCACCCATATGTTTGTTGTACACTGCAACAACAAAAGGTCTACCTACTTCCTCCTGCACCTTTTCTTTGTTGTTCCAGCATTTGGAAGTATCTGTAGGTTCTACGCAGGCGAATGAAGAAATTAACAGGACCCCTTTACGATCAAACCAACGTAATAAAGCTATGTTGCGATCTTTTTCAACACACCAATCAAAATTACCACGTCCTTTTCTTCTTTCAATCTATTTCGGAAAGTATTTGGCAGTTTCCTATTCGATTTTGGCGAATTGTTCCAGCACTAAAAATTTTTCTTTCCAAAAGCGCCGCTTAAAGTTTTATCCAGTTGTTCCAGTTGTCAAAGAAAATTGTATAGTTTCTTTCGTTAGGCAAAGACGAAGTGAGCTGCAAGATAATGTCACCACTGAAGCCAAGCCCTCTGTTTTGGCATGTATCAGCTCCAATATACAATGCAAAATCGTCCGGCCAAAGTAAAAACCTTAAGGCCCCAGTGGGGCTCTTATTTCATATAAAATGTTTTAAACTTGACCTTCCTTTAAATGGTATAATTTGTTCGTCCACCGAATTTAGTTCGTCTGCAGGAAAATACTTCAAATTTTGCCGGAAATGCTCGAGTAATGGGCGGACTTTAAAAGGCTTATCGAAACATGGATCTGATTTGTCATTCATCAACAAATTATTATTGATATGGAAAAACTTCTTTATCTGCTCGAATCTGGCTCCAGGCGTCGATTTACAAATAATAAGATTTTGTCCTTCTTTACCCCAATACATTCTATACTGTGGCATTCGAACAATAGCCATGCACAGTAAAATTCCAAAGTTTATTTCAATTTCATCCACAGTAATCTTAAGCTCCAAACCACTTGTTTGCAAAGCGTACATATTAGTTTCTTGGCAAAGCTTTTCCAGCATGTCTTTACTTACAAGCTGGCGAAAATACTCCAAAGGAGTTGGACATATATCAGTGGGATCTGGAAGTCGGTCTAACCACTCACAGTCAGGAGCTTCGAACATTACTTTCCGCCATTTTAAATTTCTTGTATCAATGTTTAGAGCAGTTACTTCAATTTCATTAACGACGGCTTTATCCTGATTAAGGCTTTGACTCTCATAAGTAACAACTTCTTCGTGACACCACCATTTTATCAATTACATAATTCGATTTCATCGAAATTGCCCAACTGCATTTGGTTTTCCCAACCCTGCTCAAAGATTTCGTTCAATTCAGCTTCACAGATATCTTCATCAACTTCGTCCTTATCGTCAGACTTATCTCAATCCATGTGCAAGACCATCTTTATTTTGGCATCTGAAAGTCCCCTAGACAAACATTTTGCCTGAAAAAAATTCTTGTGATAAGTGCCTGGTGTTGTACAGTGCTCCACAGATGTCTCGTGTTGTTTTGAAACAACATGAATATTTGTCGATAAAAAAAAAAAACATTAAAAACATCGATTTTCACATATTCTTCATAGGTTTATCAGAAAATTAGATCTTGTTAACACCACTACTGTTGCATCTCTGGAAATTGGAACTTCCTCCTTAGTGATTTTCGGATAGGCATGGAGACTTTCTCGGACCATATGCCACTCGAAGTTAATTGTTTGGTATCTAGGCCTACGAATGAGAGGAGTATAAGGCAATTAGGACTCTTACCAAAACTAGTGTGGGATGCCCTTACGAGTATGATTAAAAAAGCAGCTCCGAACTTGCTCATAAGAAAAAATAAAATCCCAAAACAAAAGTGGTTTGATTATGAGTGTCTGGGAGCTCTTACTAACTAATAACTCTTTCAAACTTCTAAAACTTTTTAGGAAATATAATACCAGCATCTTTAAGACACTTTATGGCGAAGCAAATAAGAACTACAAGCGCATTTGCTATGAAAAAAAGACAGCATTTGAACAGCAACGTATTGCTATTATAAACAACTCCACATCTTCAGCGGAGTTTTGGAAAGCTGTAAAATATATAAATGGACAAACGAATAGCATCGCCTCGTCGCTTAAAGCAACGCAGCTAATGGACCACTTTAACAATCTGCTTAATTCCCCACAGATATTACCACCACTCCAATATGCAGCTTCACTAATTATCGATGACTTCCTAGGGGGTTTTCATTAGAAGAAATCAAAGAAGTCATTCACCCCAATTATGCAAGTCGTATCTCGTATCTCACTTCAAGTCGTACCGGCATCGTATTGTATTTCGCTTGTTATTATGCAAGTCGTATGCGTTGAAAACGACTCCATATAAGTTGCTGCATGTTAGCAACGCATTGCGTCGCACTTCAAAATGAACTTTTTCCTGTCAGTACTGGTTTCCTTGCCGGCGAGGTCAAGGAGATGTCTTATTACAACTGCTCCCGAAAGATGTCACCACAAACTCAATAGATTTATTCTTTAATGAGCACATGAAGGAATATCCTTAAAAGGAATTGTATTCACAGATTGTTAAGAGATAGTTGAAACGCAATAAGTGCCAAATTCATTGTGTATGTATGTATGTATATATGGATATATTTTCCGAAATTTAAATTACAATTTTCTAACTAAAAAAATAATTGACCATTGCAGTTTAATAAAACTATTCTGTTGACAACCATTTGTCCATCTTTTAGATGAACGTGCAGCACACATCTGTCTTTTGCGATGTCGACATTAATCTCCGTAGCATATACCAAAGCTTCGAATTGGTTGCTGTTTTTAAGTTTTTTAGTCAAAGTAATTTAAGTAGTAAAATAACTTCGAAGAACATTAAATCGTTTCCATTCAAGAGTATACAATTGTTTATTTTTCATGTTTGTCGAATTTAGTATAGAGTCACTTAAAAAATCGCAGCCGAAGAAAATACCACTAAAAACGTTCAAAATACGACTAAATACGACTTGCATAATAGCTGATATAAGCCGAAAGTCGTATGCGATGGCATCCGATTCTGTTGACAGCTGAAAAGTCATTAGCGTACGAGTATGTTCGTAGTGACACGACTTCCATAATAAGAAAATACGACTATGTTCGTATGTGACTCTCAAATACGACTTGCATAATTGGGGTGATTAATAAAGCAAAAACGAGAAAGGCTCCCGGAGATGACAGAATCCCATACGAGTTCTATAAAAACTGCACATATGAATTCATGTCTGCGCTTACAGGGGAATTCAATAGAATCTTTGAATCAGCAAATATTCCAGAAAGTTTTAAAAAGGCAATTATCTATCCACTGCACAAAAAAGGTGACTATAACGATCCTACAAACTACAGAGGAATATCTTTCCTGAACACCTCTGCCAAGCTGTTTGCCGCCCTTATATACAACAGACTTACCTGCTGGGTTGAAAAAAAAAAAGTTTTGCAGGAGTTTCAGGCAGGATTTAGAAAGAATTACTCGACAGTCGATCAAATATTTGCATTACTTAATATTGCGGAGATATATAAACAGAAACATAAAAGACTATATGCCTTTTTCGTTGACTTTCGAGCGGCTTTCGACACCATAGCGCGCGATGCTCTGATCTACAAACTATATAATATAGGTTTCTCAACGAAAATAATCAACATTTTAAGAGCAATGTATGCAAATAATGTGGCGTATGTATGGGATGGGGAGTCCATTTCTGGAGAATTCACAACAACGATGGGAGTGAAGCAAGGATGTATCTTGAGTGCGTTACTGTTTATCCTTTTCATCAACGACATATCAGATACTGTAAAAGGTGGAATCGAGTTTGGCAACATACAAATTCCGGCTCTTAAGTATGCAGACGACATCGTTTTTCTTTCCGACACTGTAGATGGGTTGCAGCTAATGATGAATAGGCTCAGCGTTTACTGCAAATACTGGAACCTTAGCGTGAACTTGAATAAATCGAAGGTAATGGTGTTCAAAGGCGGCGGTGGCAGATATTCTCAAAGTGAAAGATGGACGTATCAAGAAGAAATGGTGGAAGTTGTTCGCGAATACAAATACTTAGGAATTTTGGTGTCTTCGAACTTGAATATGAAGAAACATCTAGAAACCAAACTATCTGAAGCTAAACGAGCAATCTCATCGGTATGGGGTCGCTGCATCAACAACAAGTATTTAAGCCATAGCTCGAAGCAGAAACTCTTTCGCACAACTTCAGCTTCAGTTCTTTTATATGGAGCGCAGATGTGGGGATACTGTTCCTTCGTAGAAATAGAAAAGTTTCTTAGGTATTTCTTTAAGCGAATATTTCGTTTACCAAGTGCTACGCCTAATTATATGCTGCATCTAGAGACTGGTGCACCGCCTATGTTCTTGGAAACACTGAGACTACATTTCGACTGCATAGTAAAAGTTATGGCAATGAGTAATGACATACTGCCAAAAGTTGTACTCAAGAGTGTAATAAGAAGTAGAGCAAGCTTCATTCAAGAATGGGAACGCCTTGCATCAGATTACGGAGAAACCATAACGATAACACCCGATGAGCAACCTGAACATCTAAAAGCACAACTCAACGTCTTATTGCAAAAAGTAGGTCGAACTATGTATGATCGATTTGTAACGGAAGCACAGTCTTCCCAGTCCGAGGCTGGGATTTACTTTTCAACTACTGTGCAAATGCTCTTCGTTATAGAAAATGTATAGTTGAAGAAGATTTTTAATGTTTAATAAATATACATATTGCCTTTTTCTTTGTTCTCTGTTAAAAACAAAAATAGAAATGTAACTATTGTCAATCTGGTAGACGGCCATAGGCCAAACCATAATAGACTTAGAATTATATTGAATGTTATGAATTAAAAATTAAAAAAAAAAAAAAAAAAGTCATATAAACTAAACTAACTAACCATGGAAGCTATTTCAGATTTTTTTTTCTGGTATTAACAAAGTTTATGGGACTTACCAAAAGTTAGCTTTTTATTAAAATTGCACTACACTATATTTCAATATCAATTTATTACTATTCGAGAGTACATGTAAGACCCTAGTCTTTTATAGTACATTATAAAGTTCATTATTAACATTGGTTATTTAGAATTATGATTATAACGAACTTTTAACTAATAGGCAGAAAACAAGGCAGATATGTACATATATTTTTTTTTTTATTTTATTTATTATTTTATTTCCAACAAAGTTCAGATACATAATTCATAGATTATAAAAATAAAGTTAAGAAATAAATGTAATGACATTTTTTATTTATATAAACTTCAAGTATTTAAATAGTATCAAATGCCAGTTCAATGGGCTTAACAACAAGTAAATTCATTTGTGGGTCTGGGTGGGGTGACCTTTAAGTAACAAAAATTATACATTAGCAAAAAAAGAATCAAAAAAGCGAGTGATGATGTGCGAAAGAAAGAAAAAAATAAGTAAGAATAAAGCAAAAGATATAAAATAGTATAGTTATACCAGAACGTCAGATAAAAAGGATTCTAAACTAGCATAATCTAGATCTAAGAACCAAAGCTTTACACATTCTTCAAACCTTCCAGAAATCGTTAGAGCTCATAAGGACTGAGGAAGCTTATTAAAAAGGCGGCATGATGAAACCAAATAAAAGCTGCGAAGGGCGGTAGTGCGATAGATCGGGATAGGCACTAAGTTCGAAAAGTTTCCTCGTAGATTATAGTCAGAAATTATTCTGTAGTTACGATTACCCGATCACATGAAGAAAGTTTTCAACACTTTAAATTTTAAAACAATACAGATGACGGACAGGGAGAGTTTCCAAATCACGAAACAACGGATAACTAGGATGTCGACGGTGTTTTCGGCATATAATTCTTAAGCCTTTTTTGTTGCAGAATTAAGAGTGGTTTAATTTTGTTTAAATGAGTTCCACCCCAACACGAGATACCATATTGGAGCTCAGAATGAAAGATGCCATAAAAGATAATTCTAAGCAGTTTGTTTGAACAAACTTTTTTAGATAATAGAAATGATGGAGAGTATAAAGAAAATATTTCCACAGGGAATCTGTATAGTTAGCAAAGCTCATCCATCAAAAGAATCAAAAGTTAGTCCCAAATACTTAAACTACTCTACATTCTCAACCAAAAAACACTTATCACTGCAACTAAGAGTACTACAATAATTTGGACAGGATGGAACAGAGGCACAGAGACAGTTTGCCATTGCCAGTTTAAACCTTTGGCATTCCGATGCGTTAAAGTATACTTCAGCATTGGTACCGGTCTGGGTATACATATATATTGAAGAACATAATTTTTGTTTTAGAGCTGATGCACAATCTGTGTTCGAAGACCCAGACCCTTAATAAATGTAATAAATGTAATCCGATACCAAATATTAGTACACTGGAAGTCGCTCATAACGACGGTGAAGGGATCGAGCATATGTCGTTACAACCGGCGCGCCGCGGCGGTCGTTATATCCGACTGCCCTCCATAAGTATTCAGAGAAAACTTAAAAACATTCACAGAGAAAATTAATTCATTTTATTTTTAAATTATGAAGGACATTATACAGAGTTCATGAATAAATAATATTTTTTTTTTAAGTTTAACAAAATAAATTACTCCAAAAACATGTGTTATTACGCTATTTTTTCACCTGACTCCAAACGGAAGAAAACCGCTGCCTTTTTCTCTACAGAAAAGTTCATACGTTTTCTAGAACTCATAGCTGCATAAGAAAATAAAATCAATAAACTCCTAACTAATATCCTACTATAATCACTATGTAAAATGCGTTAACTCAAATAAATACACAAAACTCTAGAACTAAGATCAGCTATCCTGGCGATAATAATAATATGCAACAGATACACAGCTGCAAAATGTAGAACAACCATCATCGGCGTCGCAAAAAAACACTAAAAAATTGTGTAAAATCACTGGAATGAACAAGAAATATTCAGATTAACGTACACACATACATACATATGCATATACGTGAATTGGTATGAAATTTTTTCTAAATTTTCTCTCACTTCGTCGTTATAAGCGACGAAATCGATTCTTTTTTCTCGAAAATTGGTGGTTATATCCGAACCGTCGTTATATACGACGACATTATATCCGACGGTAGAATAGCTTAAAATATAAAGAAACCAACCAATTGATAGGAAAATGGTCGTAATAAGCGAGGTCGTTATAGGCGACTTCCACTGTATTGCAATTTGTTTATTTTTATATTAATTAAAAGAAAAATTATGGATAGGGAAAATAAAAAGGACAAGGAAAATGTATATATGTAGATCATTATATATTTATTGAGATTGACTGAAATATTTTAACATCTCAGTCTTGAATTGTTTTGTTCCAGATATTCGCTTTACACGTGTGGGAAGTGAATTCCAAAGTCTGGCGACGTGGACAAAAAGCAGACGCGAAGTACTTAAATATTTTAAAGCCGGAGTAATCAGATTACAATGTCCTAGAAGATTTAGCAAATTGTAGCTTTTGAGATGAATATGATGGTAATCGGTTCTGGACTAACTGGTACAAAAAGATTCAACATCTTGCATCTACAAATTCTTTAAGACTACACCCAAGAACAAGTCGATGATAATTTGATATGTCATCAAATCTGCGGAGACCATAAACATATCTGAGCATGTCATTAAATGCCTACGCGCAACTTATGCTCAGAGTGCGAGTCTAGCTTACAATAAACTACTGTAGCATAATCAATAATTGGCACAAGCAGTGTCTTAACAAGCCTTAACTTGGTTTCAAAGGGGGTGAAGGCCGCTGACAGCCATAGGTTTCGGAGTGTAGCATAGATATGTCAACATCTGTTGCAGAATTAGACAAACTGAAATAGGTTTTAACATAAACTTAGCATATTTTATTCTCTAAATGCGCCTATTTTTTCTGAGTTGTGAGTAAATGAAGTTCATGTTGTACGCGTACAACGCCTGGCATGAAGGGGTTAAATGCCACTGTTAAATACGGTAGAGGCAGTGCGAAGGTATGGGGTGCAATGGGCTCGATTAATTTGAAGAAAATAGACTACCTTAACTAGTGGCCGCCGTGGTCGTGGTGGTAAGTGCGTTCGACTACTACGCATGCTGCCCGGGTTCAATCCCAGCAAAAACACCTAAAAGTTTTTTTCACGGTACAACCTCTTTCGAATGTCTGACAAGCAATCAAAGAGTATCATTTGTCATGAGAAGCTTCTCAACTCGCCGTTCGGTGTCGATAAAAAACTGTAAAACTGTATTTCGTGGAAAAAATAACACGCACACACAAATGGTTGCGAGAAGCTAGGCTTGGTTCTGTATAGGACTGCTGACGCCGTAAATGTTCTTTATTTATTTAAGACTACCTTAACATCCCCAAAAACAATTTGCTAGCAACGGCTACTAAGCTCGGCGTAAGCGATAGTTATTGCTTTGTTTATAATAATGACCCAAAGCACGCGCTCAATACTATACGGGAATGGTTGCTCTAAAACGTGGAAATGTTCTTCCCCACCATCCACAAGGCCCGGATTTAAACTCTATAGAGCATCTGAGAGCCCACGTGGAGAAAAAATTTAATTACGGAGACTTTAGTATAGAGCTTATGGTACCCCTTTTTTATTTTGCAAAAATGCACTTAGACAACCTTCCAAGACGGTTTTTTTGGAGTGGCGAACCAAAGATTAACTTGGGAAAGTGTATGTAAAACGCGCAAAAATTAAAAAATTGCATCCTCACTATACTTTAGAGACCACCAAACATCAAGGAGGATACATTGCATCTGTGGATTGGCCAGCATAAGGTTAAGACCTTGACTACATTGAAAACTTGTGGCAGACGTCGAACGGCAGCTTAAGTTCAAGTAATCTCAAAATGCGGATGATTTTTTCAAAGTTATAAAGAAATCTTGGGAGAATCGCCACCAACAAGGTGCCGTTGATAGTCTTCAAAGCTATATGGGGTTTTTGTTTCGAATGATGTACATATATGTACATACACATGAAGTTATATGTATGTCTAGCTTAAATTTGAGGTGAAGAAAAGTTAAATTATTTTTCAGTATATTGGCACCTGCCAACAGCCTATAAGTATTAAACAAAAAATGTGCTTACTGGGTAATTTTAAAAATAGCAATTCGATTATTATGGCCACCACTGTGTATTAGCCTCAGGCATCTTGTCATATCTATAGCATACACAGAAAGATGGAAAATACTGAATTATCTTCCGCATATGACAATTGATTGGATCCAAGTACAGACATGAATAAAAATGAAGGTCCTTGCTAAGTTATACGGACTCCAAGTAACATCCATTTTTCCAGGAAAATTTGTGACAAATAATCAAATCACAATTGATGTTGCCAACTGCATAGGAAACCGCTGCCAAAAGGTAGTTCAGCAAAGAAAATGTCCAACGACGTCATCAACATTTCAATCTAATTTCTAATTCAACTCACAATCAGCAAATAATGGAACGAAAGATCAAAAGTCCTAAACGGTATCATTAGCCGGCAGGGGATTTTCTTGTCTTCACACATACATATGTACATACTCGTATTTGTTGCATTCCAAGTACATACTGCTTCAGGACCTTTCAACTTGAGTCCACACATGCCACACCACACGAGTATTTATGCTATCATCGATTGGCCGTGTTCTATTAAATCGAAATCGAAAAGAATCTGATTAAAAGTTGTTGTACTTCTTCGGTACGTGCCATTTTGGATGAACCCGTGTGTATAGGAGGGTCAACCAGGAAGCAGAAACACAAGGAATTGGTTAAACATTACAGTAATGACAATCTCTTGGGATATTATATGCGATGGAATCAAAACTCTGAAGTCCCGAATCATGAATACATATCGAATCCGTGCGAATCTTCACACCCTGCCAGCAAGCAGCATCCGCCCGCCAGCCATACATAAATTTTGAATTCAATTCGGAAAACAATTTACTTAATTCCCCAAACAGCTAAGAACGGCTCACAGGATTCTCTACGCTTTCTGTTTAAATGAGAATCCTTCTCAACACCCGAAATTTACACGCACACGTTTTTCAGTGGGCCAATGGGGAATGGGTGAAGCATGATACTAGTACTCAAGCGTCGTCGTTGTCGTCGGCGTCCGGATCCATGGACCGGAATTTATTTTATCACTTTCAAATGCAAATCACTATCACTGTTAGTGAGTTTGGCTACGCGGTGCTTCGCCCTCAAGGCGTGAGTGAGTCCTCTCTGTGAGCTGCACTGTTATCATCCTGGGCACGATTCGTTGGTGTCATCACCTCCGTGCAAATAAATCTCAATCTCATTATTTTGCCCTTTGGTGGTGGCAACTACTGGTGAAGGAGTGTGGCGCAGCAGTCAGCGTTAGTATATTGTTTGCCTTTACGATGTACCTACCATGTACGGTTACATGGAGTATATCGGGGTTGCACCGTATCGCCTGTATTGGGATCTTTATGTGGAGCGGTGTTGAATTCTCTAATCAAATCATCAAACTTGGTGGTAATTTGCGAAGTAACTACGTGGCTGGGAATACCTTTCTCAGTTATTGCAACACTTTGATTGGTCTTAGATGTTTATGTAGATTATAGACAAAGTGTATAGATTTAGACTCTGAATTATGCCGACGAGTATTGGAACACACTCTGGAACCCATCTTTGAAAAGAACAAAATGACGAATAATATTCATTCGATCTAAAAGATCTTAGGCGATTACAAAATTACAAAGGAACAATGTGAAATCGATAATAAATAACGAAGGGCATACGGATACGACCGCATACGCATACCATTGTGTCATTGCAGATAAGCTACAAATATCGCAGTCAAGATTAAAATGTAATTTAACAGGCAATTTTATTGTACACTGCGGTTAAGAGAGGACGAGTTAGGGCTCTGTAAAAACCGCAGAACTCTTCAATGGCCTCTTGCCATAGCATGGCATTCACAGAGTAAGTATGTATGACTCTGCAGAGTCGACATCGTCGCCGGAAAGCTCAATTGTTTGAAGTATTTTTTTTTTTTAATTTACACACTCTAAAGGAGATATGAATCCGCTTATAATGTTTACACACAGCGCGAGCACATGAGCACATAAACAAGAAAGAGAGACAGACAGACTGGCGTTGTGATAGGAAACTCAGATGTAAGGTTTCAACAAACTCTATGGGTGGTGTCCAGGATAACTAGAGAGATGTGTATTATTGAAAGTTTTTGCCCTTGCTTATGATTCACAGTCAGGAGGACTAAAAAAAGCGATTTTTGAAGAATTTTTCCTTAGAAAACTTTTAAAGTTATTAATGTAAAATTTTGTACACATATTCCGGTAACTTTCAACTATATTTCAACATTTTTTATTTATAAAAATTATAATTTTGAAGGCTGCTATAGCTGATCTCCCGGAGCTCCTCTCAAGAAAGGCGTGTTGCGGTGATCACAGAAAATGAAAAAAACCAGACGGATATCGTTAAAGAAATGTATAATAAAGGTATTAATAAGCAAAATAACATTTTTTGCAAAAATGACGTCCTCTCAAGAAAAAAAAATTAAGTTCAAAAAACTAAAACCCTACTACGGGAAAAACCAACTAAAAAGTACGAAACAAGATGAAACGAAACAATGATGAGAATGACGTCATATCGTATTGTATTCTACTCGCCAAGCCCTTTCATTTGATACCCATATTAAGGAGGTAGTAAAGATGACAGAAGTCCGCCATATTGGGACGTCCGCCATATTGAATTTAGAATTTCGTAATGTCGTATTGTATTCTACTCGCCAATCCCTTTCATTTGATACCGCTATCAATACTGTTGTAAAGACAAGTAAGATAAGAAAGAAAAAAAAATAAGAGGTAGTCCGCCATTCTGCATGGTGCGCCCGCCATATTGAACTTTTCTGTGACGTCACATACCCTTGGACACTCTCCGGATCGAGATAAATCCAACGACACCTCATTTGTTAAAATCGGTCCCATAGTTTCGGCTGTACGAGGTAACATCCTCACATACATACAAACAAACAAACAAACCCAGCCTGTTAAAATCATAACCCTTTCCCTGCGTAGTCGGGTAAAAAAAAACGAATTTTGACCAAAATTTCGGCATTAAATTGTTAATAAAAAAAAATATCTATCGGTAAGAAAAAACTTTCGATCAATTATTAAAAAATATTACTTACATAAGAAGTTGTGTTAAAATTTGAGACGGATAGGTTCAGCAGTTTCCGAGAAATCGTGGTCACCGACTATAACAACATAGTTTTGAGAAAAATGCGTTTGCAGTCTGAAAAGCACTTTACATTGAGTAAAGAAAGCGCTCTGTGGCCTATTTCACCAACTTACAAATTGTAATTTACAAGCACATTTTCAACAAATTTGTAGAAAAATCGATTTATTTTGTTTTACAAAATATTTGTACTACAGAATTGTAGTTGTAATTTACAAAGGGAAATTTGTAGAAATTTCATTATTTCCGTTTCACCAAAAGTTAATTTTTTTTGTTGGTTACAAGTACAAATATGTTGAAATTCATATTTTTTTGTAAATTTGTGTTTCACGAAATCAAGAAATTTTACAAATTTGTTCAGTTGCTGATAATTTCTTACAATAGAAAGATCGTGTGTCGGTTTAATAACAATTTGTATTTTTCAAAAGAAATCGCATTTCAAACCTAAAAATTTCCTTACGTCGAAGGCATAGTAGCACCGATAGTGATACAAGTGAAGATTTTGTGCTTAATAGACCAAGGAAAATATATCGCCCGCGAATTAACTATGAAATTGCAGATTCTTTTATTTTCAACGAAAAGTTTCGGTTAAAACGAGTTAAGGCAGAGGAAATAATAAGACAAATTGGACCTAGGATTGCAAATGAGTCTGAAAAAAACTTTTCAGTGACACCGGTTCAGCAATTTCTAACGGCTTTATATTGGCTTGGAAATGGTGGACAGTATCACGGGATCGCAGACATGCACGGTATATCCAAATCTACGGTATGCAGAACCGTCCATTGTGTTTTTTCAGCCATTGTTGATGTTTTCTTTGAAAATACTGTGCGTTGGCCAGAAGAACACGAAAGCATTCGTGAACGGTTCTTTAATATTGTCGGTAAATATAATCTACCTTACAAATCCATGTACTTGAGATTATGATTATTATTTTCTTTAGGTATGCCATGTGTTTATGGATGTATCGATGGAACGCTAATTGAAATTGATTCACCTAACGAGTTCGAATCAGCGTATGTCGATAGACACGGCAACCACTCAATTAATTGTATGTTGGTTTGCGGTCCCGACTATACATTTTATAATGCATACGTTAATTGGCCCGGAAGTGTTCACGATGCGCGAGTACTCCGAAGAAGCCCGTTATTTTCAACATTTGAAAACGGATTCCGGCCTTTTCCTCACTGCTTTTTACTTGGGGATACGGGATATCCGTCTAAAGATTGGCTGATGACACAGGTCACAAGAACGTCATCTCCAGCAATCGATCGCTATAATATAGCCCATAAATCAACGCGAAGGATTATAGAGAATGCGTTCGCTATTCTAAGAATAAAATTTCCTTGCCTCAACCATTTGAGAGTGCAACCACGAAAGGCAATTCAAATTATAAAGTGCTGCATAATTTTGACCAACATTTCCCGACAAGGTGAAACCAATGAAATCATTGAATTGCCAACAAACGATGAAGTAGAAGAAGAAAACCTACATGATAACCTTGACAACTTAGACGGCGAAAACACATTGAGTTATATTTTAAACTATTTTTCTTGAAACTAAAAAAAAAATAAAACAACTCGTGGCTTCAAAAACATAAATACATACATATGTTTATTCATTTTTGTGGAAATATTTTTGTACACTTTATTCTTAAAATTAAAAAAAAATAAAATTACTTCAAAAACATAAATAAACCTATTCTTATCTTTTTCCTCTTTCACACATAATAGGATAATTATTCAATATTCAAAAATTATGAAATTCAATAATGTTTTTACTTCCATTTTCTCTGTACTCCTTACTCTTTAAAATTATGTATTCTTTGTCAATGTCTGTGGTCAAGTGAGTTCGTGGTAACCCCATTTCTTTTTCTTTTTTAAGAGCATCTAACTGAAGGTTATAAATCTCCAGCTCTAACCTTCTTTTCCTAAGAGAGACAATAACATCCGCATCGTCATATTGTTGTTGTGTCTTTCTTTTTCGGCCAGGTTGTGATGCTTGCGCTTGTGGTCTGTTACAAAGAAAAAAAAGTATGTATGTACATTGTTCATAATTCAACAATATGTATAATCGAACTAAAAAATCAAGCATGTAATTTCTTGACTTACGTCTTCTCGTTGTCATTGGTGCTCAGATTTGATTGTTCCAAAGAATCATCTTCGTTGCTTCGGGGCCGCTCATCTTCAATTCCTTCGACAGTAGGCGAATCTTTGCCCACAATATCGATTATGATATTGTCTAGATCCGTCAATTTCGACTGCGGGCCACCAGCTGCCCCTGTTTTTTTTACTGTTGTCCACTTTGGCCTAAAAAATAAAAGTAAACAAAATTTTAAATGAGTCGTGATGTGCAACGTTAGGGTGAATTTCATAAGATGCAACAAAAGATCAACTAAACGTGAACGAGAGTTTAAACTTTTCGTTTAATTCGTTCAGTCTCACAGTTACTCTAAACTAATCTTCCAGTTAGTTAACCCTTTCCGTCCCATGGTAGCCATTTGGCTACCACTAACAAAATGTAGCCCAATTCAAACAAAACTTAGTAGGCGTATTTTTTTTTTGTATCGTCGCCTACTATGTTTCTATCCGCGTTTATCTTCGTGCATTTGAAGGTTCTCATAAGAAAGCAATTGTAATTTGTTTTGAATTTCATAAGTGCAAGTTGACTGTGTGCATTGAATTAAAAAAAGTAATTTTGTTTTTGTTCTTTCAAGGTAAGTTATATATTTATTTCTAAATTAAAAATTATTTCTGTGCTTTTGTAGTAATGTTGTATTATATTATTTAAAAACTAAATGAAAAAAAACTGTTACGGACGATCCAGAGCTAAAAGTTTGATGGTAGCCATAAGGCTACCATGGGACTGAAAGCCATTTTTTGTATGGTTTATTTGCTATGATCTAATAAGGCATTTTTTATTTTATAAAGGCCATAAATATTTACAAATAGTCATGTTACGCTAAATTTTGTAGGAAATCTAAGAAATTTAAAAAGGATATATGCATGATGGCGCGTAAACGATTATCAGTGAACGATATTATCTTAGTTCTGGAGGGAGATGTTTCCGGAAATGATGACAGTGATGAAGATGATGAATATGATCAAATTTTTTCTGCTGTTGCAGCAAAAGTTGAAAACACCGAAGAGGTGTTAAGTGGTTTAGGTAGATTATATAAGAATAAATTATTTTATATACATTTTTTTTCATTGCTTATATTTTTTTTTAGAAATATTGGTTCAACAAAATGAACAGTTCACCTTAGAGGGGGTGGATGAAGAGTACTTCACCCTTTTTTTCGACGACGAAATTATAGAAAATATTGTTTTCCAATCAAATTTGTATTGTGCACAAAAGTCAATTGACAGGATTTTAGGAACAAACAAAAATGAAATCCTGACTTTTCTCGGAATTATGGTATTATCGGCATAGTGAAAGTTCCCAGCTATAAAATGTTCTGGTCTGCGGCAACACGATTTCCTTCCATAGCTGATGCGATGCCTCGTAACCGTTTTCAAATGCTAAAATCGAACATGCATTTTAATGATAACTCTAAAATGAAGGTACGAAGTGCTCCAGGTTATGATAAGTTGTTCAAGCTTCGTCCTTTCATTGATAAGATTCGATCCAATTTTTTAAAAATAAAGGCAGATGAACACAATTCAATTGATGAAGTACTCATACCGAGTAAGAGCAGAAATTCTATTATTCAGTATATAAAAAACAAACCACATAAATGGGGCATAAAAATGTTTGCTAGATGTTCAAGTGCAGGATTTTTGAATGACTTTGAAGTATACACTAGAAAGGACACAGTTAGGAAGCCTACAGAACTTGGGATAAGCGGCGATATTGTTCTAAGGCTGTGCGAGACTTTACCGGAAAACCAAAACTACAAAGTTTACACAGATAACTGGTTTTCGTCGTATAAACTTGCATGTTCTTGAAAGAAAAGGGTTTCTGGATGGTTGGATGTGTCAGAGCAAACCGATTGCCAAAATGCTCATTCGAGACTGATAGTTCTTTAAAAACTAAGGGAAGAGGATCATTTGACTACCGGACAGAAAAAGACAACAACATAACAGCAATTAAGTGGTTCGATAGTAGACCTGTCCATATGCTGTCCTCTTTCATTGGATCTGAGCCCTTAGATAATGTGCAACGGTGGTCCTCCAAAGACAACAGAAAAATCGACATACAGCGTCCTTTATTGATTTCAATGTATAACCAGCATATGGGCGGCGTTGATTTGAATGATATGCTAGTTGCACTCTATCGCACAGACTGCGGAACGAAGCGTTTCTACTTTCGTGTGTTCTATCAGCTTTTGGATGTGGCAATAGTAAACTCCTGGCTGTTGTATAGGAAACACTGTTCAATCAACAATTTGCCTAAAAATCAAGTAGAATCCTTGTTGGTATTTAGAGCTGAAATTGGCCGTGTTCTATTATCCTTCAGCAATAAGAAGTTTTTAGCAAAGCGTGGACGGCCAAGACATTCAAGTAGTCCAAGTGTAGCTGATTCTCCTACATCAAGCAAAATAAGCTGTTCATCAACTCATCCTGCAGATGTGAGGTTATATAATAACTTTCACCTACCTAGGCATATGAAAACGAAACAACGGTGCAAGAATTGTGTGAGTAGATCCAGCTTTTCAAGAATCAAATGTGACAAGTGCGATGTGGCTTTGTGCATAACAAATGATAGAGATTGTTTCTACGAGTATCACACTAAAAAATAAATACAATGTACATACTATTATTTTAAACTTATTACTTATTACATCTTATTATACTTATAACTACTATTTATTATATTATATCTTTTTTCTTATTCATTTAACACACATATGTATGTACAATTCCTTGAAATTAGTATTGCTCTACTTTAATTAATTATTTATACTAAATAACATACTTACTTACTTACTTACTTATACCTTATTAAATATAAATTAGTTTTTCTTGAATATGTGCTTTTTCTTTATAATATCTGCTAAAAACTCGAAAATCCATACCAAATAATTCATATATGATTTACATCCCCTAAGACCCATGGTCGCCATATGGCTACCATGTTCTAAAATCTAACGGTACATAAAAAAATATTTTTTTTCGGCACAAACTATTTCTACAAACTCTAAAACAAAAGTAAATTACCACAAAAAAATTATTTTCTTATTATATCTTAATTTGGGACTTAAAGGGTTAAACGCAGTTTTGGAAGCTATGTAAGACAAGAATTCGGCGCTATTGTTTTGAAATGTCAAACGATTCTCTTCATTCTCTCTATGCTTCCACCAATGAAAATGCATACTCTCAATTTGTGAATGCGTGAACTTCAATATGTGAATGTGTGAACTTAAATGCGTGAATGTCTGAAGTGCCAATGGATCGATGGATGTAAAAAGTAGAAACTAAACCTACTATATAGCATATAGGTAGGTCATAGGAAAGTTTAAAAGGCGGAGTACTGGCGTTTAACTTAAACGACGAGTTAAACTTTGAGTTTAAACGAGCACTGTGAAACCGAAAAATTAAATGAATTAATTTAAAAACTAAACAGAATTGAATACTTAACTATTATCTTTGAAAAAAACTACAAGACTTCACTGCATTTGTTGATTTTTAAATTTTGTTATCGACTTTCTAATACAATTTTGTTCTCCTCAGCCTTTTATTGCATCTTATGAAATTCACCCTCTTTACAAATGTTTTTGACTTACCACAGTTTTTCGTCTAAAATTTTGCCACACGACATCTCTAAGGTATTTCCAATCCTTATCTATGTATTAAAATTCCATTACATTTTAAAGTGCTGAAAATCTTTTGCCACTCGCTAACTTTAACATTATGTATAATGGTATTAGAAAATTTCCCGAATAAAACATTTTTCTTATCACGAATTAAACCGGCGATAAAAATTTTGTTCTGTTTATTCATTTTTGTCCTTGATGTTATCAGTTAGAGAGCTTACAAATTTGTGAAAAACAGTTGTTGTTTACAACTTTGAAGAGTAAATGGTAAAACGGTTTATTTTTGTATTTGTAAACAACAAATACAATTTCCCTTAATTTTGTTCTCTTTTTAACAAATTTGTAGGAATTAAGTTTGTAGTTTGTGAAACAGAAAATCAGTTAACAAATTTGTAAATGTAATCAACAAATACAAATTTGTAATTGTACTTGTAATTTGGTGAAATAGGCCACTGATGTCTTTACAAATATTCGTGTTACTTCCTGAATAATTGTCGGATTGAAGTAAAATGTGTGTACTTAAATATTAGAGTAAGTTCGGGTAATGTGGAGTACCCTTATTATTTTCAGCAATTTTTCTAAAACTAAAGCTTTTTTTGAAAAGGTAAAAAGATTTAGTTGTTCTGTGAAATGTTGGAAACAGCATTTACTTACCCTTGTGCTTAATTTTCCTCAAATTAATTAAATATTTGCAAAAGTTTCCGAATAGTGCAAAACTGACCTTTTACAAAAGTGGCGGGTAATGTGGGCCCATAGTGCGTGTAATGTGGAGTAGTGCTCCACATTACCAGAAATAGATTAATCAAAGCAGAAATATATATAATTTGTTTAGATTTTTCCCATTTTATGAATGAATTACAAACTTATTATTTGTTTCGCGATTTCAATTAATTTTAATTTAGTAAAACAAAATATTCAACCAATTTATCTTTTATTTCTATAGATGTTAGTCAATTTTAATAAAAAAAAATAAGTAAAATATCATTTCTTTGAATAAGTAAACGTTTAACGCTGTAGGAACTTCAATTTACGTTATGTATATATTAAAATAAATTACAAGCATAGATACAAAATACAGTCTTTTTTAACAGACTTTATCTAAATTCACTTTGAATCAAAAAATAAATAAAAATAGCAGTTCTTTGAATAAATATACTATAATTTTTAGCAGGTGTTGTCACATGAACTGCAAATAAAAATAGCACTTCTTTTCGGGATGCATTTTTCATGGCCCCAAACAATATCGCATTGGAGACATTGAACCCATTTGTCCCCAGTCAAGTCATCACCCCAAGACAAATCGCAGAAGTTACATTTAATATCTCTTGAAGGTGGAAATTCGCCAATATCTTCTTCAGAATCAACAAATAAAATGTTATAACGAGCAAGGCTATCATCTGATGATGAAGACTGGCGGCGTCTCGAAGTAGATGGTTTATTTAGCAGGGTCTTAGTTTTGACTGACTTTTGCTCCTTAATCTTTACAGGCTTTTCATTTTTTGCTGGCTCTTTAATTATTTTTGGGTTCTTACTAGTTTTAATCTTACCAGTCTTTTGAGTTGTATTAATACTTTCTTGTAACTGATTCTTATAAGGCGATACAGTCAAAATTGCGGCTTCAGTTTTTCTTCCCCTGTTTGTGGTGGCCACCCTTTTCAATTTAGGAGGAGGAGAAATTTCCCAAGGAGTAAAATGGGCTTTAGTTTGGCTCAAATTCGAAGTGGATGTTCTTTGGCTATTTACTGCTGCCACATTATTCCGCATTTCACTATCCATATTTATTTCCAAACTCGGTGGTTGCATCAAATTATGATTCACGTTTCGATTTTCAACTTCAACTTCTGGTGATGGCTCAGGCTCAGGTTCAGGCTCACATGCTATAAAATCAGCCTCGGAAAAAATATTCCTATTGAAAGGGAAAATTCCGCTGCATTTAAATCCGCTAACTGCAACCTGTCCAGTTTGTACTTTAAGATAAGCTTTTTTAAATAACTGAGCTATATCACCCAAGGCCACTTTTCGCACAGCCTCTCTCATGAATCGTCTGATTTCTTCATTATAATACTTTTTAAGAGGCCCCATGAATGTCCTATCCAAAGGTTGCATCTTATGGGTGCAATGTGGGGGTAGGGAAATAATTACAACAAAATTTTGACGCGCTAGGTCAATAACTTCCAGGTTTCTGGTATGGCTGTAGTGACCATCTAAAATTAAAAGAACTGGCTGCTCTTCTGAAGGCTTGGAGAACTCCAGGAAATGACGGAACCACTCCGTGAAAATGGGCAACTGAATCCATCCAGAAATATGGAAAGTGGCCTTGGAGTCAGCAGGAGCGTTGTTCATATAGAGTGGGTTTTGTCTTTTTCTGGGAAATACAAAATAGGGTGGAATAAAATTTCCACCTGCATTCATGCAATTCACCACAGTTACAAGAGAACCACGTTCCGCCGACGTCAAAGCTCCTATTTGCCGTTTTCCTTTCTTAGCTAAAACCTGTGGCTGCTTGCTTTGTACTATGGTGAGACCAGTTTCATCCACATTCCATATCCTGGATGCTGGGAAGTTATATTTTTCATACACCCCTTCCAAAATATCGAAAAATTTGTTTACGCTTTCTTGATTAAAGCCCTTAGCTCTATCGATTGAAGTACCTGTTGGCAGCCGAAAACTTAGATCATTTTTGTGTCTTTTTAAAAAGCCATAAAGCCAATCTTTTCCTGCAGTTTTATGCAATAGGGAAAATTTGTTGGGAATATTATTTTTTTGAGCCATTTGAAAAGCCAGACTTCGAATATCGCTTCTTGTTAAACCCCAGAAACGGTTTTCCATTTCATGTAAATATTTAACGAGCTCGTATTCCATTGCATTGCTAAAAATTGGTTTTCGACCCAAGGGGATGGACAAAATATCACTAATAGGCTTAACAGATCGTGCCATACGTTGCAATGTTGTTTTTGGTACGTTATATGTTTTGGCAGCCAGCTTCACACCCATTTCGTTATTTTTGATGGCAACAAGTGCCTTTTCCATTGCAGCGGGGTCCCATTTTCTCACTTGTATTCCTTTCTTTGGCATTTTCAGATGAATCTAAAAATGTATGCATAATATAAGACCTCAACAGAAACAGATGGCAAATGTGGAGTACTACTCCACTATACCCGCTTGTGTGTACTCCACATTAGCCGACAGGTATATATCGTAAGAAGTTCTACAGTATTTATATTAAATTCAAGCAAACCAGTAAAACTCACCTTATATATATATGAAACGCAAAATATCAAATGCGAAATAGGAACACTTATATCTATTGAATCTTTATTTTCAAAAGTATGAACTTTTTAATGGGAGCAAAAATTAACATCGACCTCACACCAAAACAAGAATCATCGAACTGCGCAAAATCTATAGCTTGTGAACATGTGGCAATGAAACATATGGCTCTCTGCTTAAGGCAACTAACGTATAGTAACAACAACATATATCTTATTCTCTCAGGAAAAAGAGAAATACGGGGGTCCACATTACCCGCCTACTCCACATTACCCGAACTTACTCTATATACATTACGAAAAAAAAAATAAAAAAAAAAATCGTTTTCTTGAAAATTCTGACTGTATGTGTATAATCCCTTAAGGCCGGCTTCTCTCATTTTGGCTGTAACTGCGGCTAATATGGTCCATTTTGAAATGCCAATTTTCGATGATGCATTTCGATTTATATTTGGCGAATGACGCGAGTAATGTTGTCTTCTAATTCCTCAATCGTAGCCGGCTTATCCAGGTAGACTTTGGACTTTACGTAGCCACAAAGAAAAGAGTCTAGAGGTGTGATATCACATAAACTAGGTGGCAGGTCCGGTTCGAAGCGTGAAATTAACTGTCCACCGGGGTGTTCTCGCAATAAAGCCTTTATTTCACGGGCTGTGTGGCAAGTAGCGCCGTCTTTTTGGAACCAAATGTGTCGTTGAGATCATGGACTTCAATTGCAGTCAGCAAAAGTATGTTATCATGGCGCGTTTTTTATTTAAATAAAAGCTCAGTAACTGGCGAGGCGTGGTCTTGCATTATCGTACATCAGCAAAAAAGAACCATCAGGTGTATGCTGGTGGTAAATTTTTAAAATGATAACAAAACATGAAAAGTGTTAGGCCAATGCCACACGAGCTTGCGTATATTTCAATATTGAACAATTTTTTCTTGTAGGATCCTGTTTTTTTTTTTTCCTTAATTCTGAAACTGTGGTCTAGCTTGATGTTATTTTAAGACTGCTCGACTACGTGTCCTTTCTCATATTTTATATTTTCCTTAAAATACATTTTTTTTTGGTTTTCTTATCTAAATGAAATACATTTTTGAACTATGAGGTTCAGGGTCCTTAACTCGCGCCATAAGTATATAGAAAACCAATAGAACTGCGCACTCGAGCACCCTCGACCAAAAATGCGTCGTGCGTACATTTTGCTGTATACTCATGGTGCGCGACCAAATGTATGTGGCATTGGCCTTACTGCGCCATTTCAAATACAAAAATCAACCAACTGCTTTATCGTGTTAGTACGGATGTTTTTACTTCAACACAACTTTATTTTATAAATGTTGAGCTCTATTCCGCTACACGAATCCCATAAAAATACTTCGCATAATGTCCTTAAAACCTCACAAGAAAAAAGTAAATAAAGTAAACAGCTGGCAATTGGTAGCTTGGTGTCTTATATAGAGTCACTGTGCCAGAGAGTGTCAGTCTTATTAATAAAAACACTTTAAAATTTTCCATGACATTGCTCAAAATTTTTGGCGATTAATTCTCTATTTCTTGTCGGATGTGCTCCTCTAGGCACAGTAAAGCTTATGGCTTCTTCGTTTAGACCCGTGGCTTATTAAAAAAAAAAAAAAAACAAAAAAAAAAATAATTCTGGAATGGTCAAATCGGTCAATTTTGCGGGCCACGGAAAGTTCGGATGACTGTGATTGACATGGCATAACCTTAAGCTCTTTTACCTGAAACCACTCCCTATCTTTTTTAGTTGCATCTCTCGGGTCCATATTCTGTTGAAAGGCACATTCTAATGTCGTCGGAAGGTATCATCATATTTTCTTATATATCCACATCCAAATACACTTGCTTTACAATATGGATTGGTCCCACATCATAGTACGAAAAACTATCCCATACTATTGTTTTCTATCCACCGTGTTTTGTTCACTTCGTAGCGTATTTAGGGTGGTGATATAGGATCATATGCACATATGGCCAAGAGCAAAGCTTTAGATGCTTTTTGATTACGTTCGCCGAAGCAGAAGGTTTGGCTTTGTTTGGTATACGCCTGTTATCAATTTTGGAAATCTTTCGCTTGCGACCCCAAGTTTCAGGTTTTTCATTGAATTTTATTGCATTATTAATCATAAACTGCCCTCCAACCCCCTCATGCTGATGATTGACGCTCCTCTTAGACATTTGCAGCCACAGCAACGATATTCTCAACCGAACTGCTGCTCTGTGCCCGGCCATGTCTACTCGAACAGTACCTAACTCGTGAGATAATATAGGATTTCCCGTATCAAGGTAGCTGATTTCAAAAGCGTAGCATTTTAATGTCAAAACTGAAACTAAACGAAGTAAAATTGGGAAACTTTGGTTAATATAGAAGTACTTTATTATTATTTGAACAGAAGACATTTCACATATTATGAGTCAGTAATATGATTTTCAAGTTATTCGAGAATAACCTAGGAGGGGGCTCAATGGATTCTTTAGGTCGCAGTGTATTTCACATGTCCCCTGTTAATTTCAAACCATCCTTAGGGTTCATAAAGGAAGACACCATCGTCGATGGACGAACTCATTCAATATTCAGTGACACGCTCCTGCACAAATTGCCCAATAAAACTATGCGTAATAAATGTTAATCCACGCAATAAAATAAAACTCATCGCATAACTGCATGTTACAAGCACTAACGTTAGACACCATCGCAGGATTATCAACCTTGTCCCCATGGTCATTAAGCAAGTGCGAAGCTATCATAAAACCAAGAACGGAGAAATTATCCCAAACCTTGACTCGGACTAAACACCCCACGTATCATCAACAAGGCGAACCACACACCACATCGAGTTACGTTCCGAAACCAATTTATGTACCATAGCATAGTCTGGACATCAACGTATACAAAGTGTCAATAAAATCGTTCCAAATGTCCACAAATTAATGAAGTCGAAAATCCAACAAAACTTTCTACCATCATCCTTCTTACATACTCGCTCCATATATCGTTCATCTGGTCGACCTGAAATGGAGAAATATCTCGTTTCTGACTTTAGCGCCAGAACACACAGTAGATGCAACAAAAAAAAAAAACTAAGAATATTACCAAGACGTTCTTATGCGGCATGTCGTTGACATTATGTCAACAAGGACATTGCAGCTCTGTCCATCCAGGCAGGATATTTCGTTCGGCTGTGGTGTCATTTCGGCTCGAACTTTTATGGAACCTTACATAATATTTCAGCAGGATAATTGCAGCAAGTCTGGTCATCGCCTCTGCAGCTCCGAAGCACATCCCCAAGTCAACAATATTGACACTGTGAGTTCAATAAAAACCGAAAGGACACGAGTATTAATGTACCGAAGAACAGAGTGGATGAAATTGAAATATGTACATCGTTGCCGGTGATAAAAATAGTATTTTTATGGCAAGGAATGGATTGCACATTCATATAGAACGACCGGCCACGACCGCACAGAACGGTAGCGGATAAATTATTTATGGTTTGCTACTACAGATGACTGTCCAACAGGTTTTTTGTTCAAATTAAATGCACAAAGGAATTGGAGACAAAAAAAAATAAAAATTTCCGAAGCGAATGTGTTGGCAAGATAGAGCAAGATTATGAGCTGGAGATGTAGACCACCGAGTTATAACCTGTGGTATGCCATTAAATTTACTGTAACTGGTGTTATGTGCTGGAGCTGGTCATATGTATATCTGCATGGCCAATATTAGGAATATGGAGTATCCTTCCGGAACGTGTTTCCTTGCGGCTGAGCTTAATTAAAAAGGACGCTATCTTCTGGTCATGTACTGGCCACAGAATTCTAGCTATTCCGCAAATAGACGGATCTATTCTGGGTACTGATGCAAACATCACTCTACACCGACACCAACGACAGAGGTGAGTTACTTTTGGACTTTTTCATAAACACTAATATTACTTACTGCAGCAACGATTGCGCAACAACTTTTATCGTCTGTAATATACAGGAAGTTCCAGATATTACACTTGTAACTGACAATATCTCCCAGGAAAGTGTCGGTTGGGGAATTATTCTTAGACTACCGATATACTCAGTTCTCGCTAATTGATCCTCCCGCAGCCAACCCGGATTTCCAGAGCTACTGGAAATCTGGCTGAATTAAAGGAAAACCCTAAAAAGATAAATCCCGTCCCCACCGCCCCTGCTACAAGCAGGATTTTAAATATAGTGATTTAAACTAAGCTGATAAATGTTGAAATATCCTCCTCTTGAGCGTGGGTAGTGAACTAATCGTCTGCAATTCAACAGGAAGACAATTTCAAAGTCAAATTGCTGACACGATGAGTGAACGTTCTGCTATTGCGTGTGAAAAGCGTGGGAAAATCAACCCCTCTACGTGACTAAGCAAAATGTATCATATCACTTAAGTATTCGGGAGATCTGTTCCGAATAGTAATACTATGTAACTTTAAAAGATTTCTGAAACAGTAGTATTTATCCAAGCTGATTCCCAGAAGATTCGATTTTAATCGCGAAACACTAGTGTACCTACTGACAAGGGTTGCTAGATTTTTCTCGCAGCTCGACGGGACAAATGGCAAAAATATGGAAAAACGAGATTTTAAAATTTCTCCCGGGGCAAAGTAAAAACTTAAAATATAAGAAATCAAAATTATATATTTTTGTATTTATATATTCTTTATTAAACAAGCTCACGAAATGGACCGAAAAACCCTCAGAAATGGAAGTGCTTCTTTTCACTAGGAATTCCAAAATTCCTCAGCTCGCTAAAATAGGAACAACAATACCTATTCTACCCGACAAGAAAAATACCATATATAGGTATACCACTCGGTACTTATAAGCTAGCACTCAAACGTGACAGTCTATAAAACCAGCGCTAGATGGGGAGGTGGAACTACCTGCCTTGCTACAAAACAAATCTGGCCTAGATTAGTCCTAAACCGCTCTTCATACCTTTATTCACTAAAAAGACTGTGTTTAAAAATGATAAGGGTATTAGCGTGTGTAAATTATAAAAAAATATATATATTAGTACGATTATCGGTGTCATCACAGGACACTGTCTTATAGGCAAACACGCAACTAGACTTGGCGTCATCTCGAATGACTTCTACAGAAGCTGTAGGAATGAGGAGGAGAAGGAAAGTCCAACACATCTCATCTGCTCATGCTCAGCTCTTTCTCGTAGTAGAAAACTACGCATAGGAGAATACTTCTTCGAAGATCTCAGTGATCTAACACAAAAAGACGTAGGAAGCCTTCTTCGCTTTGTACAAAGCTCCAAATGGTTCTCTTGAGTAGCGGGGTAAATATCCCCAAGATCCTTGGTATCAGGGTTATTTCACGTCACCTTAATTTTCTAAGAGCAATAAATCAAGATTTACCGTTTCTATCCATTGCTTCCTAGAATAGATTAAAAAAAAAACCTTAAAAATACTTTCACCATTTTTTTTTTATATGATGTGTCATTTGCCTTTGAATTTAAGATATCAAAGGCCAAATATATATCTTCCAGTTTTAAAAGGGGAAACACCAAAAATTTACCGAAAACTCTATTGGCTTGCTTGTTTTTGTGCAGAGATGTCACAAACGTTGGTACTTTTGAATCTTTTCTTCTTACGGCTTGACGAAAGTGAAACCAACATGATGTGTACTTTGCACTTTGGAAAAGTTTTTGTAAGCTGTTCCTTATAGCCTTTTCGTAATCCGTTGTAAAAGAATCCGATTTGAAGTGAAACAAATTTGCCTCAATATATTGGAATACATGAGTATAAGCGGGCTCCGGCTTATGACTCATGAGAATGTAGATGAAGGAATAAACCTGGAATCGAAATAGCTTTTCTTATAAAAATGCTCCCACACTGTATACTGTTTTCTTAATTGATTGAAACTTTTTTTTTTTAATTACAAACACTTAAATAAAGACGGTCACAAAATAAATTAACAGTGTTAACTGACGTGATTGTCATGTGAAGAGTGGACAATGAGTGGCTGCTTATAACCGCATGATGGCACAACACTGAAAGTGTCACCCAAAAGATCATTTCGAGGGGAACCACTTGGCATAGTTTCTGAATTGCAGTTGCGATTGTTGGTTACGAAACAACCGTGTAGCAAAATCTCTCTTCTATTATAGTGCTCCTATAATAGGTTCGGTTTTACATCACGTCTCCACGTGCTATTTCAGATAGCAGGATTTCATAGCAAGCAAGGAACTGTCAAATTTGTGTGTGGGCAAATTTTAGCTTGATATTTAATTTTGATCCAACCGCTTGTACTTAGCACTTCTATAATTTCACAAACATGGAAACTGCCGAAAATTGTTTATTAATTTAATTATCTCTTCTTGTGACATCTTCCAGTCGGCCATAACAATTTTTTTCTTATTCAAACGCAACGAACGCAACCAATTTCACTCAAATGTCAAAAATTAGCAAGATATCTTACTTACTTAGGTGGCGCTACAGTCCGGGGTGGACCAAGGCCTCAACCAACAACCTCTTCCAGTTAGCCCGGTCCTTAGCTTAACGTTTCCAGTTGCGCACTCCAAGTTGGTTAAGGTCTTGTTTTACTTGGTCGCGCCACCTTAGGCGAGGTCGTCCTCTGCTTCGCTGACCCTCCGGGTTAGAGTTGAATATTCTCCGAGCCGGAGCGCTGATGTCCATGCGCTCTACATGTCCTAGCCATCTTTAACGCCCAATGTGCAGTTTTTTGACCAAGCTGATGTCGCTGTACACCTCGTACAGTTCGTCGTTGAATCTTCTCCTCCAAAACCCGTCAACGCAAACAGAACCGAATATCCTACGAAGGATTTTTCTCTCAAAGCGACCAAGGAGATCTTTATCCGCTTTCGATAAAGTCCATGCTTCAGCTCCATATAGCAAGACTGGGATGATAAGGGTCTTATATAGAGTCTCCTTAGTCGATCGGGAAAGGACTTTACTGCTCAATTGCCTTCTTAGCCCAAAGAAACAACGGTTGGCAAGAGTAATCCTTCGTTTGATTTCCGACGAGATGTCATTTTTTGATGTTATGGCAGAGCCGAGGTAGACAAAGTCCTTTACTAGCTCAAAATTGTAGCTGTCTATTGTGACGTTCTGTCCAATTCGTCGATGTTGGGTGTCCCTTTTTGTTGACAGCGTATACTTAGTTTTGCCCTCGTTTACCGCTAAGCCCATTTTGGCCGCTTCCATTTCTATACTCGCGAACGCACCGGTGACAGCTCGCTGTGTTCTACCAATGATGTCAAAATCATCGGCGTATGCAAGTAGTTGAACGGACTTTTGAAAGATCGTTCCTTGTGTGTTGGCTTGTGAGGTTCGAACAATTCTTTCAAGTATGATGTTGAAGAAGTCGCATGACAACGCATCACCTTGTCTGAGCTCTTTTTTGACATCGAAGGTCTCGGTGAGGTCATTACCGACCTTGATGGAGCAGCGAGCTTTCTCCATCGTCATCCTGCACAGACGGATGAGTTTGGCAGGGATGTCAAAACTAGACATGGTTCTATACAGTTCATCCCTCCAGATACTGTCATACGCGGCCTTGAAATCGATGAACAGGTGGTGGGTATCGATTTTGACTTCTTGGGTTTTATTATAACGTGGCCAAATGAGGAGCAAAACCAGCAAAGTAGTCAGCTTTTCAACAATAAATCGGGATTTTCTAATGCAATTGGTAAGAGACATACATATATGCACAGTACATTTTTTTCTACTCACAATATTGTTTTTTTTTTTTTTAACTATTTTTCTTAATTTAGGTTGCATCGATGGGACGCATATTGTAACTGATCCCCCAGAAAAATGTAAAGATGACTACATCGACCGCAAAGGAGATCCGAGTCTTTGTTTACAAGCTATTTGCATTGCCAAAAAAAATTCATTAACATATTTGTTGGATTTCCTGCGTCTTCGCATGATAGCTGGATATTCCAAAATATGCAATAATACTAATGTAAGACTAAATATTTCTTCCAGATTACTATCTATTGGGCGATTCGGCATATCCATCTTTCAACTATCTTGTTACACCATATAGAGATAATGGACATTTAACTAGTGCTCAAACGAATTTCAATGTAAAATTGAACTCTTCACGTGTGGCCATAGAATACTCCTTTGGTATCCTGAAGCAAAGATTTCGACAGCTGTATTATTGCAAGCAAGAAAATATGCCACTTCGTGAGAGCTTGTTGCGTCCTGCACAACATTGCAGATGAAGATGACCTGGATTTTTCAATGGAACCCATTCCCCAAAATATAACCGAACATGACCAATATGCGGATATTACAAGAAGAAGCTCAGTTCGAGATGCTATCTACCAAAAATTACAAATAAACACATAAAAACATAAAAGCACTCTCTTTTACGAAAAAAACGAGATTTTTGCATACGCGAACGGTTTTTCGTTGCTATTCGTTATTTTTCGTAGTTTTGGGAGCGTACGCGAACGGACCTAGTGATATCTGAAGTTACCGATGATACCGCTGGGTTAGCAGTGTACAGTGAAAACGGTCTTGCCAAACAAGTGTGGTTGGAAGCACCCAGCAAGCTAACGCTTTCTCTATTGGCAGAACTGATCCCTCAAGTAGGGAAAACCATGAGACTGAAAAATAAGAAGAAATAATGTGGCAGCAGATAAGGGAAAAATTATTGGAAGCTGGGTACGATTTTTCAGAGCTGCAGGTCCGAAGCAAATTTCGCAGCCTAGAGAGACAGTATAAGATAAAACTTCACAATTCAAAAACTGGACGAAATCGCCAGATCTGTCCTTACGAAAGGTGATGTTTGTATTAGAAACTAAAATATTAAAAATATTCTTAAAAATCAATTTCTATTTTTCTTATTTAAGTGACCTGCAGTCGAATTCCCAAAATGTTAACGATCGAAATTCGATATCGTTAACTACCGATAGCGACAATTATCGTTAAGTGGTATTCTCAAACTAAATATTAACGATTTTCATCGTTAAAACTGACAGTAGTTAGCGATATTTTTCGTTGGGTAGCGACGAAATTTTTGCCTCCGTTATCTCTAACGAATTTTTCTCTAAGCAATTTATTTGTGAATTTGTTGATTTCGAGTGTTCATTAGTCACAAAAAGCTGTTAAAAAAATGGCACTGCAATATTTAGCAATTGATGCCGCTGTTTTGGGAAACGAAAATGCCACGAGGGAATATGTTGCGCACCGGGCACTTCTGCGACGTGTAGATAGCCCATTTGATTTCGATGAAAATCAATTTCAAAAGATGTATCGTCTAACACCCCAACTGGCGCAAAACTTAATAGCCTCCACCTCCATTGGCGGCCAACTAGAAAAAAAAACAATATCCGCACTCACGGCCGAAAAACAAGTAAGTGAATATAGAAATAAAGTATTGTATTTACATATGAACATCTTGTTGTATTTAAGGTGCTTGAAGCACTTCGGTTCTATGCCACAGGGTGCTACCAGCGACCAGTAGGAGAGCACTGGGGCATAACCATGAGCCACTCTTCTATAAGCCGCTCCATACATCGGGTTACGGATGCTATTAATGAGCAAATCTTTCGGCAAAATGTTCGTTTTCCTGTTACCCAAATCGAGCGACAGGCAGCACGTTCACTTTTCAGAACAGCGCGTGAGCCTTTCGATGGTGCTATTGGTGCGATTGATTGCACACACGTAGCAATCGTTGGGCCAATAATTCATGAAGAGGCTTACGTTAATCATCATGGATATCATTCCATAAACATTCAAATGGTATGTTTCTGAAATATATGAAGTTATAAATATATGAATATAATGTATTTTATATAGAAATGTGATCCGAATTTAAACATTTTAAATGTCAACGCAAGGTATCCGGGGGCCCGCCATGATGCCTACATTTGGAACGCTAGTGCGGCTCGTCAAGTGATGAAACGCGCTTATGAGCATGGTGACCGCCACACGTTTCTTATTGGTAGGCTTATTTTAAAATGTCATTTGGGTTTCAGTGAAAACATATCCTTTTATAGGTGATTCTGGTTATCCTTTGGAGCCGTGGCTAATGACACCGCTGCCAAATCAACCTGAAGGAACGCCAAAGTTTCGATATAATGAAGCGCTATGCCGAGCTCGGAACTGTATTGAGAGACAGTTTGGGGTTTCGAAGAATAGTTGGAGATGTCTTAATAAGCAAAGGGTTTTAATGTATGAGCCCGGTTTCGCTGGAAAAGTCGTAAATGCTTGTACAGTTCTGCATAACATGCATGTGAACAGCCTTAATGCCAGCGAACTGGCGGCGGATATATAAAGACAATAAAGACAATAAAGACAATAAAGAGGAACATGCTGCAGGAATATCCGCAGAAACAAGTGATGGGATCCGTTTATCTTCGACAGGAAAGCGAATTCAAAATCGAGTGATTGATGAGCATTTTACTTGAACAAAGAAAGTTATTCGAAAACTCATTTATTTTACTTTTTTTTTTATATAGGTACATATCTAATATAGTTACATATTATACATATTAATATAATATATCACTGTCCTAACGACACAATGGCTGAAAGTTCCTCCAGCGCGGTTGCTGTGCGGTCAATAGCCTGCGCCATTATGACCAACGCTTCGGCTTGCTGTTTCGCTGCTTCGGCTTGCATCTGGAGGAACAGAAATTAGTACTACACATATAATAAGGGGTCAGCGCTTTACTTACCATCATAGCATCCGCTTGCTGCCTCGCAATAAGCGAAAACTGCTCCCGGGCAGACTCGAATGCAGTCCTCTTTTTTGGTGTAATTTTTCTTTTTTTCTGTGGCCACTCCATGGCCACTCTTTCAATATTAATGTCGAAAGTTTTTGGAACTATCGGACTCCTTAATAACACCGATGTATCTCTAGATTCCAAAGCGATTTGCAGATTCTACAAGCATAATTAAGATCAAATAAAACAAATTTTGATTTTAAAAAACACTTGTCAACATACATCTTCCTCTGGTAGGCTGTCTGCACAGCTTTTACTGCCTTCTACGTATTCAGTGCCTATCATATCCAACACCCGCAATTCTAGCTCCGACCAATTGGTTTCGGAAATTGGTATATTTCCTGTGGCTGATATTTGTTTTCTCCTCTCTCTCGCCTTCAAGGAAGTTCGGCTTTTGAGGTCGCGCCATGCCTGCAATAAGAAAACCATATGAGATTTCACCATGAAAAAACACTCGCAATATTGCACTTACCACTTGCCATTGGACAGCTTTGGAGCTACGCCAACTCTTCCCACTTTTTATTGAAACTATTTTTTCCATGATGGCCAGCGAACTTTCCTTCGGCAAGGCCCCTGTTGTTACAAAAAAAAGTCGTGCATTTGCAGGTATTGCTCGACTGTGGCGCGGCCGGTCCTTATTTTTTTTTTCTGCCATTTAAGTACAGAATCAATCCATATATGACCAAAAATATTTTTTTCGCTGTCACACAGGATAATTTTCAAGGGTTGCCGAGATATTTATGTTGTTTAGCGACAGAAATCGTTAATATTTTGTAGCGACAAATTAGCGAATATAATCGTTATATTTGATTTTGGGAATAGGACTTTCGCTATCGCAAGCGAGAAACGTCGTTAGTTAACGATAACGAATAACGATCGTTAAAATTTTGCCCAAAATACAGGATGAGGGTTAAAGGGAAAATAAAAGTTTATTCGAATTCTTTGCTTTTAGATTCTAATTGTTTGGCTTTTGCATTTTTTAATATATTGCATCTCTTACAGCATTTCCTCTAGAGTTTTCTCCATACTCCACTGGGTCTAGGATATCAGCAACAGTGGATTCCGTTGTAAAATCTAAATCATCTTCGTTCGCAATGTTTTTTGCAACACACAACAAGCTGAATCGCTACTTCAAAATTCCAATAGAGTGTTCTATGCTGACCCGACATGAACTCAATTTTATATTAAAATCTTTTTAATTTGACGTTAGGTGTCCATTATCCATGGTCCATGGTGAATATTGGTGAGATTTGAAGGACCCAGCTATCGTGTGAGGGAACTGGAAAACTAACAAATATATTTACAAATTTCCGCTGCTCATCACAAATGGCTTGCAAATAGTGACTGGTCAGTCCTTTTCTGTCGATATAGTCATCCTTGCATTTGTCAGGAGGGTCAATCACAATGTGGGTACCGTCTATGCAACCTTAAAAAAACTATTACTTAAAAACAATAGGTGAAAAAAATAGAACAAAACAGTACCTATTGCTTTAGGAATCCGAGTTTTATTCCTGAAGAAGTCTGATGTTTGCTGCTTCCGCGCTTCGCTAGGCCATTTATTGATATCGCTACTCAGACTGCTAATGAACATAGTGACTCTATTTACTATCCTGGATACTGAAGACTAGGAAAGATCAAAACCATCTGCTAAATTCCGGAAACTGCAAGCCTCGTGTCCAGCGAACCATAGGAAAACAGCAACATATTTGAGCGGTGTTAATCGCTTATCAGCACTGAGATTTCTATATGTCTCTGAGTTCCTAAACTGTCGCAAAGAATTTCAAAGAGCCCTTTGCAAATTCGAAAATGACGCCTTAATTCATCTTCTGTGTAAGAAGGAACAATCTCTTCTACATAATTTCTTATGCAGTTTCATAAAGAAATAAACTTACAATAAGAGCACTGCCAGGCGGTATTCCGCATTGATTGGCTCTCTGATGGACGATCTAACTGTTGATCCTAGGGGTTCTTTGAGTCTAGATAAAAATGTGCTCTAGGTCATTTCTTCATACAATTTTAATTTTGCTCCTATCACATTGTTATCCGTTTCATGGACCTTCACATGATTTGTTATCGCTGACGAGATGTCAATTATTTTTGCATAAAATTGTTCCACGGTAGAATTTTGCCTGATTTGATGTAAGTCACGAATAAGATTTGTCTCGTTTCTCTTATCAGAAAAATGTACAATTCAATTATTTTTTATTTGACACCAGTCTACCGGAGTTCCATATAGATTGAGCACCTCATTTGCATGTCCAATAATTTAATTCCTAATAGCTCGTAAAATAATTTTTTTTTAGTAAGAACCATCAAGTTGTGGTATAAACGACAAAATTTCTTCAACATTAGTTAAAAAATCGAACAATAATTGAGGGTTTCCATCAAATGTTGGCAAACCTTTGACGGCGCACACAGGCGCATTTTCCAAAAAAACATGGCCAAAATATTTTTTTTTTGATTGTTAATTATTGCATCGGAAAATGAGTAAAAAATATATTTTTAGTAAATTAACATTTAATTTTGAAAAAAATTATTATATTAAAAAATTACAAAAAAAATCCAAAAAATAAAGAAATTGTATGAAAAATAAGAAAAAGATAACAAAAAATAAAGAAAAAAAATTAAATTTGATTTAAATAAATTATAAATAAAATAAAAAAAATATTTCATTGCTTATAATAGATAAATAAATAGAAGTTTTACTTCACGATATCTGGCAACATCGCAAAATATCGCAACTTTTTGTAGCTAACTTTTGATAAGGGCATATTAAAGTACATTTCAAGTTTAATTTGATTGCTGGATCTTGCCCGGAACACAACTTTTCGCTTTATGAAGCAGAAAAGTAGGTTTTTCTATTTACTCACAAAAAGACATATTTCGAGCGGGTATAAAATCTTATTTTTACAAAAAATTACGCTGTAGTTTTAAAACGAAATAATCTACTCACTACCAGCAGACGGTTCCATACTAATTTCTTTTGATAACTGCCTCACACAATTTTAATAACATCAAAACAACTTAAGAGTGTTCACAAAATAAATTTATCACTGCAACCACCTCAAAGAAACTTCCACTTTAAACGCACGACTAGACAAATCGGTTGCAAATAAAAAAAATGGGATAAATCCGTTATGATACTCTTTCAATATGTAAACAATTTGGGAGAGGAAGGAATCGAAAAAAATACACATTTTAATTTTACCATTTTGGCCATGTTTTTGGGAAAATGCGCCTGTGTGCGGCGTCCGGAATTTTTAACAAATTAAACAATGGATTGGCCTACATCACCGTTCATTATGATTGTATTAGTTTTACTGCTACTTCTATTCACCAGATTTTTATCAGAAAATGAAGAATACCTGTCCATGTTTGCTAATTTTTCACTTTTGATAAAATTATTATAAACGTCAGATTAACTCAATTTAACCAATATTTTTTTTTTAAATCAAAATTACAATGTAACTTTTTCCAACTATGATTTCTATCCAAGCAACTGTTATTTGATTTGTTTTTTTTTTTATTTTCAATGAAAAGAGACATGGGATAACCAAAGAATAGATAAATGGATCGGACTTATCCCGTTGGTTGACCCAATTTTTTATTTCTATCAGCTTCAAATTTGTTCATTGGATGGTTAACTTTCTGGATCATATATAGGTTCGTCTTCCCGATGTTCCTCGAATGCTTCGCTACGCCACTTATTCAGAAGCTACTGTTTATTTTACTTGGTTGAATAAATAGGTGTGTTTAGCAACTATTAACGACTGCGCCGATTATGATTACAGCTATTGCAGTGCTGTAATATAATTATTTAATTTTCAGAACAAAATCTATTAACTATGATAGCAAACCACTAGCTTTTCGTTTTATTGCTCTCTTCTGAATGAAATATATTTATTTTGTTCAAGGCATTCTTAGAACTATAATTTTGGTTGTTATCATGATGATAGTGGGAAAGTAGTAGTTCGGCAAACGGTACTCTGCAACTCTTTGTCTCTTTAAATTAAATGATGTAGATATGTATGGACATATATGTATACCTACATATATGTGTTGATGTTGATATATGTATATGTATGTGATATCAAAACTCGCGCACACAACACGAACGTTTTTTTTTCTTGTCCATTTCATCTTTTAATTTTTTTAAAATACACATTCCTTTTAAAACAATATGCCACAATTCACCATATCTTATAATGTGTAATTTCGCGTTTATATTCAATGTTCACTAGCTTTATTTAATAAACAACACAACAGATCGGGAGAACCACAATTTATTGATTTGACAGATAGCCATGCACGCAAAATATATTATGGCTGGGACGTGTACTTTGGGAGACATAAGAAAACATTTCGTTCAGTTTTGACATAAGCTTGTGTTTCCCTATGCGCATTATGTTTCAGCCTTAAGCCTTCACCTCTCTTTTTTCATCTTTTGGCATTTTCAGACTTAAGTGAGAACTATAATCGACATAGCCGTTCATATGCACGCATAAGAAAATGTGCGAATACAAAGAAATTGTATTCTGTGCCCATAATGGCGTCCAGCTCAGATTCGTTAAGTTTCGTCCACTTTTTCAAACATGAGCGAACATTTGCGAGAGCGGCATCGGTCGCTCATGGCATATGTAGATCTGACGGTTGATCGTTTATTATGAAAATTTTCAAAAAAAAAATGTCGGACTACGAATCTATGGAAAGTTTTTCCTCTTATGCACAACATCGATCGCAGACACAAATCGTCCAATACTTTATGAAACATTTTAGATCTCGATACAATTTTAACTTTCTGTTATAATCCATTATTTACTCAAGAAAAACCAAGCACCAACAATGAGAAAAAAAATTATTTGTAAATTGATTTCACAGATAGGTATGCAGGCAAATGTAATTATGGGCATTTGTTGAAATTGACAGAACATAAGGAAGCATTTCGTTCAATTTTGACATAAGCTGATGTTTCCCTATGCGGATTATGGTTGAGCCTTTATCCAGTTGGGACAGGGATTTTTCCCTGAAATGTTCAATAGCTTAGAAAACAGTAACGATATTCTTGGCTGGGCCATGCCGACATTAAAATCTTGCTCCATGCCATTTTGATATCCTCCTTCGGCCAAAAATCTCAGTAAAGCAGCAAATTTCAGCTCCGGTGGAGTTCCAGATTTCAATTTCAGCTGGTGGTAGTTTGCTTCCAGGGCATTCAAAATGTATTTAAAAGCTGATTTGTTTATTCTGAACTGCTTTCTAAACCTAATCAAAGGTAGAAACGAGTAAAGTTTCTTGAATTCTAGTTTTACTTACTGTACGTCGGGCATCTGCTTTCGATTTCTCTCTCTCCGGCTATGAAAAATACAATTGAATGTGTTTTCTTCAAAACTCGATCAAATGCTAAATAAATAATCACATTTGACAGATAAAAGTATTACAACAGATTTTGGCTAAGGCAGTTGGTGATTGGTAAGGAAGTGCATCCGTCGGTTTCCATAACAGTTTCAGTGAGTAGAATACGGATCGGATGGATTCCCTCCGAAATAGGGCTGTATATTGTACGACAGCTTATCGCCTCGATTCGTTAAGTTTTCGTTCACTTTTGCGAACTTAGTGTTTTTTTTGTTTATTCTATGCTTTTAAAAATAATAAAATATTATTTATTAAATGTTTTGCATTCAAGTAAACCCTTAAATTATAATGGAATATTATTCACTAAATTGGCATCAGTGTGTTGAAATCTGTTTTTTTTATATCAAATCGTCTATCTATACTTATTATTCTTTTAGCTTATTTAAAAATAAGTTAAATAATTGCTATTAATCTAAAAAAAAGGTTTTTGAATAGCTTAAGAGATTAACAGGGTTTAACAACAAAATAACAAAAAAATACATAGTTAAGGAACTTCAAAAATATTTGCATAGAGCGTATTTATAGCTTCGTTTATTCCTTGAGCTTTCCTTGAAGCAAGTACAGTATTTCGTTTTAAAAATTAAGAAAATTAATCTTTGAATGGTGTTTTCCTTTCACTGTCTTTAATTATCTTCTGAACAGTGTACACTAGTCCCGCGCTTTGCGCCGTGGTTAGGGGTAAGAAAATGTCCGCGCAATGCGAAATCGCGCAAAGCAAAGTATGAGTTTCATGTAATTTAGGGTTTTGCGTTCCTGAAAAATGAAATGTAAGCATTTATTTAAGCGCCGCCAATCGGATTCTGGTAAGCAAATGCATTTCGCGTAAAAGTGAATTCGCGAGTACAATCGAGTGAATTACGCAAGCGATGGGCTTGGTGCTACGGCAGCGCTCGCAGCTGGGCTGTCAAATAGTCACAGAAAGTGGAATTTCGGTCGGATGAATTTAATGCGGAAACAGCAGAATTTAAAATGGCTAAGCGTGTTGTGGCTGAACTATCGGATGTTGATGACAGTGAGGGCGGTGGCGTGGACATTCCCATCTCACATCGACGTTTACGTCGCTGGCCGACTAGGACTTGCGGTGTTATCTGTACTGGCGATAACGGAAAATCGATTAAAATTGCATCGTCGTTAATAGCAGATGCCTGCAATGTAAAAATCCATCAAAAAGTCACAAGCAATGCGGATTGTTACCAATTACCAAATCCATTGTTGAAGTTGATGGTGTGGATCGCTGCACATCGTTGGCCTCCAAAAACATCATTTGATGTTGGATGATGCTGTCCCCTGCCCCGACTTCTTGGCGTTTCGACAAATTGGTTTTAAATGTCACGCGAAGAGAGCCCCATTTTGCTTTGGATTCGTTCACATGGACATCGAAACCTAGGTCGTCGACAACCTCACGGCAGCCATCAAGTTTGGAAAGCTTATATTGTGCTGAGCCGGCATCCCAAAGCCCGGTACGCTTCTCCACCGTAGCTATTAAACGCTGGATTTCTTCGTGGTTCCAATTGTGTTGCACTTTTCGACTTCCGGATTCCGATTTTTTGGAGCGACGTACCTTTGACCGCGGGGCGGCACGTGATCAGTGTCGTAATGTGATGATGATGAATCCATCGGCTCAGACTAGTACCCATTTACTTAACTACGCACAATTATGATTTTTTTTTTGGCGTTTTAATAGGGCAAACCAAATTTTCAAATATTTGAAGTTTCGCTTGTTCAGTTTTATTTTACCTGTAGACTAGGAATTTGTTCACAAATATGCCGGCATATGCAATGTAAGGTTTTCGTCCGGTCGCATATGGTTGGGACGCTTGCAAATGCCCGCATATGCTCGCAAATTGTCACAAATGATATGCGAAAGTATTCACACGATATGTGAAAAAGTCGCAAATTAGTTTGCGAGCTGGGTGTCGCATATTGCCCTCCACGCAGCCGTACTTATATTTGACAACTGAAGTTTCAACCACAAAAAAATTAATCCTATCCTACTAATCCTATCCTATCCTACTAATATATAAATGTGAAAGTTTGGATGTTTGGATGTTTGGATGTTTGGATGTTTGTTGCTCTATAACACCTTAACGGTTTAACAGACTTGAATGAAACTTTCGTGAATAGATAGTCTACTTCCTGGATTAGAGATTAGGCTACTTTTTAAACAAAACATACAATTCCTTGATTCCATAATTCGAGTTATTCCAATTTCCGCTTTTATTATTTGGTCATTATTTTTGGGTACACCATTGTCATTGATCGTCACTCTGTTGGGAGAGGGTTGTTTTTGTAGATGTTATGCTCTTCTCTTCGCCACAAATCCATCGCTATCGCTTATTCTTTATTTACTTTCTACCCATACGCGCATTGAATGATGGGTAAACCATTGCCATTAATCGTCACTCTGTTGGGAGAGGGTTGTTTTTGTAGATGTTATGCTCTTCTCTTCGCCACAAATCCATCGCTATCGCTTATTCTTTATTTACTTTCTACCCATACGCGCATTGAATGATGGGTAAACCATTGCCATTAATCGTTACTCTGTTGGGAGAGGGTTGTTTTTGTAGATGTTATGCTCTTCTCTTCGCCACAAATCCGTCGCTATCGCTTATTCTTTAATTTTCTTTCTACCCATACGCGCAGGGTTGCCGCTGAAAAATTTGAAAAAGTCGCAAAAAAAGGGTCATGGAGCAAAAAAAGTCGCAACAAGTACAAATAATAGGTCTGTTCCTTTACGTCTCCTCCAAAAATAGTAAGCTATTAAATTTCATGGAGTGGGGGTAAAATTCTCTCAGACAGAGGCAAAATTACGAAAAAGTAAAGGAACGCGTTCAACCACAAAAGTTGTAACAAACGAAATGTTATATACATTATGTGAAATAGACGTAAACAAAATGGTGTTGCGACATACATGTACAATTTTGGATTTTATCCTCCAGTCCACCCTTCATGATATCCCAGATCCAATATATTGCGACATGCAAATTTCAATATTCAGAATCAACTTTCATCTATGTTCCTTTTCTTTCCATTATTTTACTTTCTGCATTAAAATAAAATAATACAAAATACATGTAACAACTGAGTTTGACAGATAGTTCACTTTTTACCGGCATAAATTTGTTGAGTGCTAAGATGTTCACGCATAAAAAAAAAATTAGATTAAACTAGTTTTTGTGTAATATGTACACTGAAATTAGTGCTGATTGATTGCTGATGAGCAACTTAATGGAATTTTTGTTGGAAATATATTTTTTTGTACGAAAAAGTCTCAAAAAGTCTCCAAAAAAACTGAAAAGGGTCAAAAAGAGGTGTTTTTTAAAAAGTCGGGTCATTGTCTCTTTTCGTCAAAAAAGGGTCAAATTGCGACTAAAGTCGCATAGCGGCAACGCTGCATACGCGCATTGAATGAGGGGTAAACCATTGCCATTGATCGTCATTCTGTTGAGAGAGGGTTGTTCGTGTTAATAATTAATGCTCCCTTTTGGGATTGTGAGTTGTGACTCAAAGTAGAGGAGGGATGATTTTGCTGATATTTGCTACCGACTTTAGTTAGTTGTGTTTCTGCTTCATCAGCGTGCGGATCTAGATCTGCAGAAACGGGAAATGCACGATTTTTTTTACTTTCTTTTTTTTGTCACTTTACAGCGGTATTTGGTTACCTTAATTCAATTCACAAATACATATATTGTAGTAGGGGTAGGCAGGCGATGTTGAGTCTTAAAATTAGTAAATAGTTGGTGATTTCAGACAAACCTCACCAGTTACTCCACGATCAATGCTTACAACAAAGCCTAATATCTTTGGCGTTTACATAATGCTATTGTACTTTAAATATGAACATTAAGTACAACTATTAGAGACAAGAAACCAGAAAGTACCATTATTTGATGCTCATAAAATACATATTATGTACATATGTGTGTAGACGTGTTTGTACACAGGTATATTACATTTCCATCAATTTTTTATGCAATCGTTTCATCTACAGGGAACAACCACTTAGTTCAGATAATAACGTATTAGCTTCAGAATTCTTTAGAATCTTAATTTAAATAATATCGCTTCCTACTACTTCCTTTCTAACATACTACAATCAAATGACGCGACTGATTTTTAGCACGGGAAACGCCGGGCAGGCAACAGCTAGTTGTAAATAATAAAAATTTCAATCGGTGCATCATCACGTAAGTTTCCTTTCAATGTTTTTATGTTATTTAAATTCAGTATTATATTATTTCTTTTTATTTTCCAGGTACTGGACTATGCTGGCTAGCTGATGATATAGAATACAGGTAAATTTGTTGGGGGTTGTCTCCCGGGAATATTTGAATTTGGTTCCTCAGAGATAACCTCCAAGAAATTTTATATATTGTAATGTAGCGTCAATGTCACTTAGCTACTATTAGTAGGTACCTTAAAAAAAGTATTACTATAAAAAAAAAGCAAAGGACTCAATGCGTAAATAGAATGTTTAAATTGCAATAAAAATAAAGATAAAAATAAGTAATTGAGTGAAGAACATCAAATATTAAAATAAAATAATAAAATAAAACAAATAAAAATGTAACATAAAATAAAAAATCTACTAATAATATGTACATATTTTTTGTGGTTTTGTTTCTAACCCTTTCTTTCCAGGTATGCCAAAACAGGTCAACTCGGGTGCATTGACCCGTAACTTCTGGAAGCATGATAAGGCTGTACTTCCTGAAAGTGAGGACATGGCAAGAAGGAGATGCCTGTCTCTTGAAAAAAGGTTTCAAGACGTGAGTTCACAATGTTTTCGGCTTTGCACATTAAGCTGTAGATACTCTATTCCTGCAGTTTAATATAATTGCTTTTCATTAACCCTTAACCACCTACCACCTATTTCAGTCCCTTAACCACCTACATGCGGTCCTGGAGACCGCTACATATTTCTTCGTCTATTTCCTAATTTCCGGTATTAAATAGAAACAAAAAAAATCAATAATATTGTTGTTAATACCTTTAAGTTTTATTTTAAAAACTAAAATAATATAAATTAAAGTAACATTCTATAATTTTCTTAACAACTTCACATATGAGCACTTTTAGCGCAAAAAATGACTACAATGAGATCTGTCACAGTAGGAATTTAAAATTTCAAATTATTGGTACTAATTCTTATAAACTAAGAAAACAAAGAAATATTTGAATTTGAAAAACCGTTGCAGTCTGTGAGACCGCTGGTAGGTCGTTAAGGGTTAAACATAATTGTACTTTTTCAATTCAGTCTTAATATAGAAATCATTGTAAATATAATCATTTATTATTCTAAATAAATAATTCAGTATACAATAGGTTATGAGCCCAGGCACAGTGGCTGAAAATAAAGAATATTCGCACGGTATCCCGCAGTTTTAAGGACGAAACGATGACTGGCAGTTTGGAGTGCGTATTCATTTGGATAGTCATAGTCTAAGAGCCGACAGAAAATTTTGGACGTGGAGGTATAACCAAAATATATGGGTATCTGTGTAAAGGTATTATCGGCGTGATATCCAATTCAAACGTCTGGCACTGTTTTTTTTTAGCCATGGCATCAGAAAAAATCCCCTGATTACGAAAATCTAGGTCCCAGACGTTTTGCTTTCAGCCTACCCCCTGCCAGACGCCCCCCAAAGTAGGTGAAAAATCTGATTTTTATTTTTAAGGTATAACCGTATAACCAAATAAATGATATACCGAAAAATTAGAAAAAATCCCCTGATTATAAAAATCTAGGTCCCAGACGTTTTTCTTTCAGCCTACTCCCTGCCAGACGCCCTGAAAGTACGCCCCAAACGAGCTTTTTACTAATAATGTCTCAAAATCTAAATATAAAGTATAACCAGTATTTACCAAATACATCTACACACAAACATACATGTGAGCATATGTATGTACATATGAAACATATATACATAAGTCCCAGATAAATAAATTATAGTTTACCTTCTATCAGACATTCTTATCCTGATTGTGTTTTTGACAAAAAAGCGAAAAAAACTTTTCTAATAATAATTTGACGATTTGATTTGAACCACCCACCTGTTGACATACAGGTGGGCCTCACTTAACACGGGGGTTATGTTCCTGAAAAATATCGTGTTAAACAAAATCGTGCTAAAAGAAAAAAGAAACCAGTGCAAAAGAGGAGTTACGTTCCATAATCTCAAAAAAAAAACCAAAAATATTTTTATTTTTACTTTTAGATTATTTTTATTTTAAACTTTTACTAATTCAAACATAAGAAAACAAAAACATACCTACTCTTTGTGCAAAAGTAAATCACACAAAAGTTTATAAGAAACAAACAAAAAAAAGTCATATAAAGTTAACTGAGCAAATTATCCTCAATCATCGCGTTGGCACAGTTAACATGGGGAAGCCCCTATTTCAGTATGTTCAAATTCTTAGAAACACAGCAAATATACATAAGTATGCATAAGGCATAACGTGTATGTATGTATGTACATATTAACAAAACTAGTATGTTCTACGTGTATGCGCGTGTGCATAGTTGGAACCGTGTTAAACGAAAATATGTCGCAAAAAGTGAACCGTGTTAAAACGAGACCGTGCTATACGAAGTACGTGTTAAGTGAGGCCCACCTATATATTACAATGCATCAATCACTTAGTACCAACGTCAATACTGTCACTCTCTTTGATTATAATTATCTAATTCAAAAGCATAATAATAGCCTGGCACTACAATCTAGAGCGAGCCTTGGCTCCTCTTTTGACAACCATTCGTGAGCGTGTTAAAGAACGTGGTACCGTAACCTATTTTTTGCGTTTTTTTTTTTTGGTTGGAGCTTAAGCCTGAGCGTACAGTACATACTAGCTAGTTAGTAGTTCACTTCATCTACGGCTGAAAAATTGAAGATATCTCAAAAGACGAAAGCAATATATCGGATGGTGACGAGCCCGATGAAGAATAATTCTTATATAATTTTCCAAAAATCATATTGTGATAAAAAATAGTTTTGTTATATTTGAATTAACTACATATTATGTTCTGCAGTTCAAATATTATAAATAATATTTTGTATATTGGCACATTTATTTTTTATTACTTCTATTTCTCACAGAAAATTATGTCAGAAACACATTTCAGGATACTTCAAGGATGTCTGATAGATTGTAAACTGTTATTGATTTATCTGTGACTTATGTGCTTGTAATCATGGAATGGTTTAGATGTGTTTGGGATTGAAATTTTTGGTTGTACTTTATAATTAGGTTTCGAGACATTATTAGTGAAAAGCTCGTTTGGGGCGTACTTTCAGGGCGTCTGGCAGGGGGTAGGCTGAAAGCACGACGTCTGGGACCTAGATTTTTGTGATCAGGGGATTTTTTCTAATTTTTCGGTATATAATTTATTTGGTTATACCTTAAAAATAGAAATCAGATTTTTCACCTACTTTGGGGGGCGTCTGGCAGGGGGTAGGCTGAAAGCAAAACGTCTGGGACCTAGATTTTCGTAATCAGGGGATTTTTTCTGATTTTTTGGTATACGAGTTATGTGGTTATACCCTCGGGAAGAAAATCTGAAAAATTAACGTTTTTAGCCCTCTGTATTTTATATTTTGGTTATACCTCCACGTCCAAAATTTGCTGTCGGCTCTTGGTCTATCATGGATTGTTGGACGTTCTAACCGGCCGGCGCGCGGGTGCAGCGTTCCACCAGTAGGAGCTGCGGCGAGGACTGAATTCGAAAAGAAATACAAAAGGGTTAAGGATCGTCTCATTGGCTTTCTGCATTCAAGTTGTTTTAGCTATGTACGTGAGAAAGAATCTGCAAAGGAAATGTGGGAAATGTTGTAAATCATTTGTTGTTGAGGAAACAGTTGGCGAAACTTCGCACGAAGGAGGATGATCATGTTCTCCTGCAATAGAAAAACTAAAGAAAGACTTATCAAAACGCTTTGAAATGTATGATTGTGGGAATCTTAAATATTTTCTTGGCATAAAAGTAAATGCAAACGAAGGATCTCTAAAATGTTCGCAAGAAAGCAGTATTGATAAGCTGCTTACGAAATCTGATACGTTTAAGCTCATATTATTTTCATTATTTTTATGAGTAAACTATTGTTATTAATCGTCAGTCTGTTGAGAGAGAGTTGCTCGTGTAGATATTATGCTCTTCGGCACATATAACCATCGCTATCTTTAACACTTTTCCTTTCATTCATACATATGCCACAGTAGAAAATATTAATAATAAACATAAAACTTAGCAATGACCTGGATTTAAAATACGTGTAGGTATCTTTAAAACATTGACAACGACTGCTTAAGTCAAAACGTTGTAATGAAACACAACTTAAATTTAGTTATAGTCTTAACTTTAAGATTTCGCTAGGATAGCTAAATAGTTTTCACCAGTGTGACCATAGTGGAATATTTTAGACCTACAGAGAATATATTTTTTCGGGGAAATATTCGCATATAAAAGTAGAATATTTTTTTTCCAAAAGGAATATTTAAAAAAATATATATAGATCGTCAGCAGTCCTATACAGAACCAAGCCTAGCTTCTCGCAACCATTTGCGTGTGCGTGTTATTTTTTCCACGAATGGAAGGGACCTACAGTTTTTTGCCGACTCCGAACGGCGAGGTGAGAAGCTTCTCATGACAATTGATACTCTTTGATGCTTGTCAGACATTCGAAAGAGGTGGGCACTGTGAAAAACTTTTAGATGTTTGCGGCGGGATTCGAACCCAAGACCGCTGGCTCAGTAGTCCGACGCACTAACCACTTGCGCTACGGTGCACAAAAGGAATATTTAGATAAAAAAAATATTCTCCGTAAATCAGAATTAATATCTTCTAAGTCGCAAGATCCACGAAGATTTGAGTTCTGGGAGCACTATTTTATGTTAATTTCCTCCTGAAGTGACCGAAGGGTTTTTTCTATGCAGGTGTTTTTGTCCACCATATTTTCTCTTTTCTGTACGCAAGAAAGGTTCGTTGGAAAAACACGCATGCAAAGACTCAGATTAGTTTAAAACTTATTAACATTATGAAACTTTTTATTAAAAATAAATAACATAATTTTGTTTAACAGTGTAAGACGAGGTGTAAGATATGTTTTGACACCTACATTTTTTGACAACTGTCCGAATTTCCATTAGTTGATTTTATTTATGTCGTACTGTATATATAAAAGTGGAATACAAAAATATTGAAATATTCCACTTTTCGGAGTAAGTGGAATATTTTTGAGGGAAGCTTATGGTCACACTGCTCAGTAATTGCTAAGAATTTATATCGCCCTGCTTGATCCAATCCGCAGCGAGTTAAGACCTTCGCAATCAAGTGCTCATCCAGTCCTAAGGGCGTTTTTACTTCTTGATCATTCATTGGAATTATCGAGCAACCAGCAGGGGATGTTTTACACCCCAACAAATTCTTTACATTCATCTGATCCTTTTACCCTGCTTTTGTACAAACAAGGAAACCGATAAAAAAAAAATGTCGTGATAAAGACCAAATACATACATATGTCGTAAAAACAAAACCAAAATAGAAAATGAGTAAAACAGGATATATTTTTGCGAAACATCATTAAGGCTATCTCCCTCCGACCGAATTTCATTTCACTGTTTGAGTGAAATAAAGAACCGGATTCGATTCCGTATTTTTCAGAAGGGAATTTGAAAGTTTTTTTTCTTATTATTATTCTTATTATTGTTGGCCGCGCAATTGGTAACTGCCACCAATGTGGATATTGGTGTCTGTCAGGACATTCAGGCATATTTGGTAATCGGCAATTTCCAGCTCACCTCACATAAAGAAATGTGTCGTGCTTTTAAGGTACTTACCTACAGGTTAGGTAAACATGTACATACTGTTTTGTTGTAGGGCTTTCGCTGATTGATCATTTTAAAGGAGTTTTATTAGCCCGCTGCCGTTATCATCAGCGTGATCCTGAACCATAAAATATGAAATGCTATCATCCGAGCAGGAGCCAAAGTACGATTTACTTCCTTTTTGACCCAGTTGTCTATTGAGTCAGTTTTATTTTTGGTTTCCTGGTGGCACCAGCGCCTAAATCGACCAAGAAAGCCAACACGAATATCGTTGTAGAGTTATCTTCGTATGTACAAAATGTAAGCGAATTCTTCTTCAAAAGCAATATACCTGACGAGGTTGTTTGACAGTGCAAAATGGGTTATAAGCTACTGCCATTAAATGGTTGGGATAATCTCGGCACATATATCTGTCTATACTACGGAGATATTGCTGCAGCGATTGGCATAATATCTCATTTTCTGGTTGGTCAAAGTTCTGTTTAACCGGTCGTTACTCGCGAACCTGTTTATGAATGCCGTTACTCGTGAGGTGCAATAAATACCCCAAGCTTAAACGTAAATTTTCTTTTATTAAAGGACTCATATAGGCCTAAGGTCAAGCTGATTGACACACAAGGGCTTTCACTTTAGAATAAACTTCAATCATATGAATAACTAGCTGACCCGTGCTCGCTTTGCTTCGCCCTCTGCCACTGTTAAGACAAAACAAATTGTATTGGAGATTAGTGCCGAAGAGCATAATTTAAACACAAACAGTCTTCTCTCAACAGACTCACGAACATGATCAATGACAATGGTTGACCGATGAAAATTCGATTTATAGAATTAACGAATTTTATTATTCTAAATTCAACCACTTAGAGATGGAATTTCAAAAAATCCTCCCTTAGCGGACGTCTACGCCATTATAGGAATGAACTGTCCAATTTTCAATCCTTTAGGTCGAGCGGTTTGGTCTGTGCGTTGCCTGTCAGTCAGTCAGCCAGTGAACTGTATATAGAGAAAAAAACTGATAATTATTACGAAAACAATTTCGTTTATAAGAAGTTGATTTTTTACAAACAGTAGAATATTTCATTTAATTTCAGAAAAGGTTATTTTAGATATATGATAGATGATAAGATTTTTTTTTTTTTTGTTTGCAAACGTTCGTTTACCGCAACGACACGAGCAAAACTAACAAGCGCGCGTCAGCTTAGGTAACGGTTCAATACACTCAGTTATTATAACTATTAGAATGGGTGCAGTTCAAAAATAATTAAAACAAGCAAATAGCAGGGTGAAAACCTTCAAACGTCCATAAGGAGTTTTGATACAGCGTATTACTTTTGACATAACTTTCTGCTACACAACAACATTCATTGTAGGGGAGACTGGGGTACCTTTGAACACTTTTTCCTGTCAAGGCTTCTCAATACCAATATATTTGAATTATTGGAATTGAAGTTATTCACACTTTGAGAAGTAAAATTAACCTCCAATTTAATCCAACATTAGTGTAAATTCAATAAAGGCTTATAATTTATTTATTTTTTTTTTAAAAATAAGTCCTAATGTTCAAATGTGCCCCAACTAGGGGCAGCTTTGAACAGGCCTGGGGCTTTTTTGAATTGTAGCTATTTGGCTTATGACAGAAAATCATTTAGCAAAAAGCTTATCTTATTCTTATTCCAAATGAAACGGTGCCTCCAATAAATATTATTCGCAAACTGAGATCCTCACGAAAAATGTTTAACACCCTTACAAAAAAAAATGTATAAAACGAAATTGTGTGCATAAATTCTGCACTCCCGGCTGCTGCCAGACGACGACTGAGGAAACCCCAGAAAAGTATTGACGACAGTGTTGCTGCAAGATGAAATTAAAAGTCACTAGGCCGACCTCTAAAAGTCACTAGATTTGCTGAAATTTTGCAGCCAAGTCACCAGGAAAAAACGTAGTAGAAAAAATATATTAAAAAATACATTTTTTTCTTTATAATTCTAAATTTTATTATAGTTAAGCAAACATAGAACAACTTAACAAAAATAATTTATTAAAGCTTATGGAGGGCTGCATGGTCATGGGATTAAATCTTAAAAGTCGTGTCCAGCGAGACGGTTTGAATTTAAGTAAGTTGAAAAGAGAAGGAATTCTCGATACAAACTACACTTCTTCTTCCAACTCCAAACAAAATCGAATTGTCTTGCTAGAAAAACTATCATTCCCAAGAACGTGTATGCGGCCTTCCACAAAGGTAATTAAATTCGTATGTCAGGGATGTGACAGCACCAGTGCCTTAATATTAAGAAAAAAAATTATTTTTGCATGCCACAAAAATCTAGTGACATGGAAATTTTTTTGTCACTAACTTAAGCCCCTTATTCCCAGAGCACAAATCGTTGCGAGAAAAAAAATCGTTGCGAAACAAAAATCGTAGCTTGTGGTGCGAAATTTTGACGGTAAGTTCCTAGAATTTCAAATTTTGCAACGAGATTTTTGACGTACAAGTTTTGACATTTTTCTTCGTCATTTGAGAACTTTATTTTTTGTATTATTTTCCTCCTCTTATCACTCATATTGAATTAAGAGTATTTTGAACAACAAATTTAATTTTTTCAAAAGAGGAAATGACGTTTGAAGGGGCGAAAATGTGTAGTTTCCCTTTATGCTACACAAAATTAATACAACTGTTTCCTCTTTCATTGAAAACAATGTCAAAAAATCGTTGCGAGAAAGAATGGTCCGGGCCATTCATTTTCTCGTTGCGAGAAAGAATGGTTTCTCGCAGTGAAGGTGCGAGAATTTTGACGTTTTACGCTACGGTTATTTTTCTCGCAACGATTTTTGTTCTAGGAATAAGGGGCTTTAGTGAAAATTCCACTAGATATAGTGACAAAGTCACTAAAACGGCAACATTGATTGACGACTAAAGATGAGGGTATCGCCATGTGGAAATTTTGGTTAACGCTTTAAAATATTTATTAATTGAGTTGTTATCAGCGATGTTCAAAGCTGCCTCACGTTCAAATGTGCCCCAGTCTCCCCTAAATATTGTGCAATAAAAAATACAAAAAGTACAACAGATAATAATAACGCGCAAAAAGAGTAAGGTTATTATTATTATATTCTTTCGTCTATAAGAGCTCCCGCAAACTACAGACTTTCAATCGGCCGATAGTTTGGTCGGGCTCAGTATGAAACTGTATGAAAGTGCGCACCTACGATTCGGTATCGGCCGATAAATAAGTTTGATGTGGTACACGATTGCCTTCAAACTGACAACTTAATCGGCATGGCGCTCTTCAGTCGATTTTGTCATTAGCTCACTTTGCTCTAAGTTTTTAATTAGTTCGTTCGATGAACAGAAGGTAAGCTGGAAGTGGATGATTCTCAAGAAAATGACGAATATGATGAATGATGATAAATCTTGTCCTTCCACTTCCATACCTATTCATCAGCGGAAGAAGAAGACTAATGTACCCAAGCAAACGGATTTGGATGAAGCATTGAATGGGGCTAATACTGTTAATGAAGATACAAATTTTGCTTTATTAATTGTCACTTTACTCCAGAATTTAACCACGGAAGAAAAACTCGACGCTAAGATTGGTATTCTTAACATTTTAAAACAGATAAGACTATCCAGGCGTGTTCAGACTTCATCTCAATCAACATCTAGCTGCGAAATATTACAGCAACCCTTGCCCTCTTTTAGTTAGTCATCGAGGGACTAACATCTTGCCACTATAACAACGATTACAGGCTTTTACAAGCAGTTCTGCTCCATCCAAAAACTTGTGTTTAGCTGAGAACATTCAAAACAATTCATCACAACGCAGTTCCAACATTCTAATTTTTCTAATTTTCCAGATGATTCGCAAATATACGACTTGCAAACAAATTAATCTCTCAAAATTCTTAACATTCTCAATTTAATTCTAATAAATAATATTTTATAAATATTTGTGGTTTATTTTACCGCAATGCAACGCTCAATCCTTCCTCCACAGATATTGAAAGTCTTAAAATTGTATCGTCCTTCGCTATTGCTGGTCCAATTAATTTTGCAAGTTCATTGAAGCTGGTCATGCATGCTCATCCGATAAAAGGCGAAACATTTTTTAGGGTAATGCAGTAATTTGGAATGCATTGCGTAAAATCCATTTCTTTCTTGGTCCTTCTCCTCCGCTATATAAAATCAATGATTACATCTCTGGAAAAAGTTTTATTAAATGCCATCAGTGCTGCCGTTTTATAATTTCATTAGGGAGTATAATGCAATTTTTTTGGGGAGTATCAGGGGAGTACATACATCTATGTAGGTACATACGCTGTGTATAATAGTTTTTTTTCATATTAAAATATTAACATAAGAACATGCTATACATATACAGTAGAAGCTCGAAAAAGTTGATCGAAATGTCCCAGAGCTTGTCAACTTTTCCGAAAAGTCAACTTTTCTGGACAGTTTTCAAAATCTGTAGAACATTAATATTTTGTCCATAAATAAACTTATTTTATTTTGATTAATTAGTTTTATTTTATTAAGAGCAAAAACATAAACAATCATAACGAAGTTCAACTGGTTTGAAGTAACTGGAAAGAGTAGTTTGATTCTTATTTTTTGTAAAATGAGTTTTTACAATATTTGTACGTAAAATCACCAGGTTTGGCATATGGTGGGTTTCGTTATTTTCTGCGCACCATTTGATCAATGCATTCACGCTTCCAATGGCTTCTGGATAAGAAATTTTTGTCGCTTCCACTGTCTCGATATCTTATTCGTCGTTATGAGTACCAGCTTCCTCTATCTCGCCCTCTTCTTCAATTGAGCCCGTATTCCACTCTTCAATCTCTTCCAAAGTCAAATTCGAACCCAATCCTATTTTCGACAGTGATGTATTGACTTCTTGAATTTGGTCATTGTAGGAATGATCCGAAGCAAACAAATCGAACAGAGGAATGTTATCATCAGCATCAAATTCATTGTCATCCCAATATTTAATCTTTTTCCATGCGTTTTGCAGAACACGCTGCGGAAGTTCATCCTAAGCAGATTTGAGCAACAAAATGCTATCGCGAATATTATGATTTTTTAACAAAACTTCTATTGGCATATTTTCTTGGGCCACAACATTGCACAATAGCTTGTAACGACAGCTTAATTTGACCAACTTAATGGGATTCTGGTCCATGGGCTGCAAAACTGCTGTAACATTTGGAGGTAAAAGAAGCGCCGAAATGTTACCATCGTCAGTTTTAAGCAATTCGATAAGTTTGTGCGCTGTGCAATTGTCAATCATTCATCATTGTCGCTTTCGACGACAAATTGTTTTCGGTTGAAAATCTAAGAACCTAAATAAGAAACGACATATTGATATTGAATTTGTAAAACTGACACAAGTCCGGTTTACCTCTTTTACGAACGAACCATGAAACCATTCATAAAACAGTTTTGATGTCATCCAAGCTGATGGCGAATTAGTGTAAATTATCGGATTTTTGAAGCCTTTAAAACAGCGCGGATTTGCAGATTTACCAATGACCATTGGGCTTACTTTATGTGAACCCTCAGCGTTTGCACACAACAAAAATGTGATTCGCTCTTTTGGGGTTTTTCGGTCAGGTGCTGTTTTTTCAGTTGCAGCAACGTAGGTTTTCTGAGGTAACAAGCGATAATATAAACCTGATTCATCCGCATTGTAAACTTAAGCATCGCTAAGTCCAAGTTCACTAATCATTCCTCTCAATTTTCTTATAAACGGTGCAACTTGCGATGTGTCGCTCGAAAGAATCTCACCACACACTTTAAGATAACGAATTCCATGCCTCTTTTAAAATTTTGCCAACCATCCATCGCTCGCATTAAATGAATTGACACCTTTTTTCGAATAAAAACTTAGCTCTGGCCTTGAATACTGGACCGGTAACAGTACAATTTCGAGTACGCTGATTTAAGAACCATTCGTATAATTTGCTCTCTACCTTAGGATATTCAGTCTTATGAAGAGTTTTTATTTGAGCATATTCAAAGTTGTCGACTGCTGCTGCGAGAAGGGTTTGACGATTTTTTTTTATCTTGGAAATTGCCTGCTTTGTGACACCATATTCGATTGCTAAACGACCGCCGCGAACACCATTGTCAAGTTTCTTTAACATTTCTATTTTTTGTTTTAAATTTAATCGAACTTGTTTTCGTTTACCATGTTTCTTTGCCATTTTTTGCTCAAATTTAGTTAATTATCGGACAGCAAATAAAATTCAATGTGCAAATGAACAATACGTAAGAAAAAGTCAGTAATAATTTAAAACAACGGGATTAAACATACATAATAAGGCACGCATTTGCCATGGAAACATACATTTCTTCGGAATGCGTAGCTGCTGTGTTATGTTTTTTACATCGTTAAACCGAATGCAAGTAAAAAAGAATCACGCTCTAAAAAGTTGACCGACAGTCAACTTTTTAAGGCAACGTATGCTAGCTCAAATTTGGTCAACTTTTCTGTAAAGTAAACTTTTCTGAGAGTCAACTTTTCCGAACTTCTACTGTATATATATATGTTAATACATATGTTTATTACGTATGTAAGTACCAATAATAAACAACTTTTTAATGTTAGTCGATAGTCTTTATTGATAGAACGAAGGAGTAAGATTTTGTTTTTTTTTTAAGTTTTTACATACACATGGATTTAAAACTAAAAAGACAAAGAGCTTAGTTTCTAAATAAGTAATATTATTGCAATAAGTATTTAAATATATTTTTTGATTTTTGTTCATCAGCTACTGAAGGCTGATGCTAAAGGTGTGAGATTATATTTATATGGAACTTTGATCGCTCATGCCGCTCTAAATGTGAATAATTGTTATTCAATATCAATTTGCGGAACTTACAAAAGTGTTGAGTTTTTTTATCCCGTTCAACCGTTGGTTCCATCCAACTAAATTTTGCTACCCAAGCTGGTCGGAAACTCTGAAGTCTTTTCTTATAAGCTCGTCCTGAAGAAACTGTCATATCCATTTCCTCTACTTCATTTCCAATATTCGACTCAAAGTAAGATTCCTGTCCAGAGCCTTGAGCAGGCCGCTTTTTATTTTTGAATCCTGACCTGACGTTGACGGTGATGATGCTATGGCAGTCGCTTGTTGAATTTTTCGCCGTTGGTTTTGACTTTATTAGAAATCTACGTAAATAATTATAAACAGGTATATTACTACCACAATCTTAAATGTATTAATTACTGTTCTTACTTATCCATTTATATTTCGTTTATATTTTTTTTGTTTACTCGTTCGACACCAAAATTCAAATTTCTAGATTCTAGTCAGTAAAAATAACAATCAAATACTGGAAAAAATAAACGTATTTGACAGATACGCCAGAGTGTGCTCGACGCGAATGTAACAAAATCAATCGCAGCAAGTTACAGAAAACCTCAGTGGAATTGTTCAGAAAGTACAATTTTTTAAGGATATTGAGTTAAGGGCCATATATACCAGATAAGTTATTGTAATGTAAGAGAAATAAAAAAAGCGGGGCCGCTTTCCAATAGGTGCCTTCGGATCTAAACAATTTTTTTTATAGGCCTCCTAAAACGTAAAATAAAAAATATTTAAGTGAGGAAATATCTAACAAATAAAACAAAGAAGTTTTAAATTTTCGAAATTCTAACCTAGAAAGATGAAAAGTGTCATTTTAATGTTATTAGTTTTATATGGCAAAAACTTTCATTTAGGTTTGTAATAATTTTATCATAAAATAATCTGTATTCACTATATTGAAAGCCAAACCAATTAAAAGTACAAAATAATATTTTGCCAAATAAAATAAAACGAAAAAGTTTATGCAGAATATTTTATGGCGAAATACCAAAAATTTTATTTGGCAGAATATTATTTTGTATTTTTAATTTGTTTGGATTTCATTTTTTCACATGTAAAAAAGTTCTGCCAAACATAATAAAGCGGTATAGATTGCAGAATATCTTATGGCAAAATAATTGCAAAGAAATAAACTGATAGCTGCCATGAATTCACTGTATTTTTAATAGGTTGTTCAGCACAGACTATTGCAGAGCGATCGATGACCACTGAATGCAATGAAAACAGCCCGTCAAGTCAAATTTTCTGACATTTGTATAGTAAAAAAAAGTAAAAAGGGTATATAATTTGTCTTTGGGGAGTACGGAAGTACGGCAAAGGAAATAGGAGTATAATACTCCTATTATCAATTTCTATCACTGGGGTCGAATCGCGTCTTCCGTGAACGAGTAACTCGTTTTCGTAAAATGTGTATTCGGGATTATCGCATACGTAAACGTATATCCGCAAAACATCATTTGGTTTCACCACTTGGCTTAACGGATACCTAGACGTATACGTTAAATCGTAAAGTCATTCGATTGGTTTTTAGTGTTCGTAATTTCTGTCGTGCGAAAATTAAAAAAGAAAAATGTAAGTTTTATAATTATAAATGGATTATAAATCTATTTCGATTTTAATTAATATATATGCATTAAAAAAAATACATTTTTTAGGACATTGCTTGAGCAAAAAATTAAATGCTGTAGGACCTCCGGTTAAAGAAATGAAAGCGTGGGAGAAGGTTGGAAAACAAATTTAATTTACTGAATCTCTACTTATTATTTAAAATTTTGTTTAAGGTTTTTGCAGACCAAAAGTTTTTAAAAAAAAAAAAAATATATCATTTAACAAACATCCAAAAACAGAACAGGAGGTGGACCATAATGAAGAGAAACATCTCACGGAAAAAGACAATTTGTTGATTGAAGCAACTGGATTGGAAGCATTAGTTAAGGGACTTCCAAAGATAAAGACATTTGGTAGTCCCCAGTTACTCCAGTCAAAATCTTAGACTTCAACAACGCCAAGAAGTACTGCTTCCAAAGATTCTGTGGGTCCCTTCGATTGATATTGGAAGGCTTTCCAATACACAATCGCAGGGAACAACGCAATGATTGTGAAGACAGCCATATGTACAAATATTAAATAAGTCGTGAATATAAAGTGTGATTAACTATTTTTGTTTTTTTTTTATTATTTATATGTTTATGTTAATTTTATCAAAAAAAGGTTTAACTATATGTACTTATGTTTTGTAAACTAAAAATAAATTAATTTTACCTAAATAGACAATGTTTGATGTCTATCTATCTAGAATTTATCTCTTTAAAATTAAAAAAGTTTTATTTTGCGGAATTTTACTTCTGAATTACATTTGTTTGACGTTTGGACTATTACCATTTTAACTTTATTCTATTACAACTACCACGTCAAATTAGTTCCGTTGGCATTCGTATGACACAATCTCAATACTTTCGTTCGTATGACGGATCACGTAATTGTTGTTCGTATGATTGCCGATCCGTTCACGGAGGAAGCGATTCGACCCCTGTTCTGTATTTCGAATGAAAGCGTTTTGAAATCGAAGTTGGAATTCACTCGAAATGGAATTCAGTGTTCTGCATTCGGAGTGTTTTCGAATTTTGGGAATCCATTTCGAATTCATTTGTTTGAAATGACAAGATCAGGTGTAAAATGAGATTTGAGATTTTTAGTTCCTTGTTTTTGCTTTGTGAATTTACAAAAAAAAAATATTTTATTAAAAATGGATTCTATTTTGTTTTACACGATTGGTGAAAACTGTGAGGCTGAAGGATGGTACCAAAGGTTAGTTTCTCCTGTTATGTAAGAAGTGGAGGTGGGAGGAGTTAGGAATTTCAAAGTAGACAGGAAGTGAGGATGTGGGTGGGACTTAAGGATGGGATAGCACCGGAAAAGAAAAGAGGGTAGCGTACGAGGAGTATGGCTCGCTTGCGGTCGCACGGCTCAACTCGCCGGAAATGGGTGGGGATCTTGTCCCCGTACACGACACTAACCAACATAGACAAAACATAAATCGTGCCACAAACTACTACTTTTCACTTACTTGCAGCGGACGGACGTTGAGTTACCACATTGAGGGGCGCTTTTGGTGGTGTTAAGCGCGGCCATTGTTCATTAACCCTCCCAACCTGGAGATCCGGCGGCCACTTTGGACCTCCGCAATCGGTCGGATGACTCAGCTTCTCAAGCCATCAGCCGGGTATACAGCTTCCCCAGCACACCCATCTGAAACTTAAACACCTCAGCGACTCATGTCGCTTTTGACATCACAAAACAAAAAAAACTGATGTTCGTCATAGGGCGTGACATTTGCATAGTTCGAATTCCGTACCTTTGCGTACTTGCGACTAATAAAATTTAACAGCCTTACCTATAGCGAGCTCGTTTTAGGTTGTACAAAAAAAATTACAAAATGTTGCTTAGAACCCGGACTAACTAGACGCGACGGGGGAACGAAATTTTACACCAAAACAAAAAAGGTAAACAAAAATTGAAATACCCCACGCCTACGGGTATGTTACAAGAAAAATTTAAGACAAAATTTATAATCTACCTAATTAATTAAACTATTCTCTTCTTAGCGACTATTAGTGAACTAAATTTGATCTAAAGTTTATTTTATTTTAATTTTTCTTGGTTGTAATATACGTCGGCACAACTAAATTGCAATAAATACTCAAATTCATATGGATGATTGTTATCTGGGGGCTGCTGTGGGTTATTGACGTATATGTTACTTTTGTTGACCGGGTTTACTGCTATGCCGATAACGTGGGTTTAATTTTATTCATATAAATAGGCATGTATGTATGTATTTACAGTAGCTCAAAGTTAAAATGGAACAAGCTGTATTTAAAACTTTATTTACCAACGTTTGTGTAAGAGAAAGTAATTCCGGAGGCAATGCATATTTATGTTTTTGCTATATATGTTGACAATAAAAAAATGAAATAGGAAACATTTTCGGTAATTATTTTAGCATTCAGGAAAAATTAATACAATATTCTCCAAAAATCAAAGATCAGTATCCCATTTGTAAATAAACCGCATCTCACTTCATATTCCAGTTGTACGTAGTTAGAGAAATCCTCCGTAAGAATTTGTGATTAATTTGTGGTGTTTAAAAGCGTTTAAAATGAGATAGTTATAGAGATGGCGCCTAAAGGTCCTCAAACTTCAGTTGAGTTGCGAAAACTTGTAATTTCTCATTCTAAAAGTGGTAAAACTGTGCGGGAGATAGCAAGTATCGTAGAAAGAGCACAAACAACGGTATTTAATATCATCAAACGTTATAAAAATACTACAGATTATCAAAATAAGCCAAAACCAAGCGCACAAAAAATATTTACCGATTCCGATGAACGCTGGATTGTTCGTAAAGTGAAACAAAACTCCCATATCAGTGCTCCAAAGCTTGCTGTGGAAGTCGAGAATTATCTGGGCAAAAAAGTCAACCCAGAAACCATAAGAATTGTATTGCGGAAGCACGAACTTCATGGTAGAGTGGCAAGGAGGAAGCCTCTTGTTAGCAAGACTAATCGGAAAAAGAGACTAGAGTTTGCAAAACAATATGGTGACAAAGACGTTTCGTTCTGGGAGCAGGTTTTGTTCACTGACGAAAGCAAATACAATGTTTTTCGATCAGACGGTAGATCGTATGTGTGGAGGAGAAGTAATGAAGCACTGAGAGAAAAAAATTTGCGACCAACAGTGAAGCGCGGTGGAGGTTCTGTGATGGTTTGGGGTTCTATGTCGGCTGCAGGCCCTGGAAACCTTCACATTATTGAAGGTATAATGGACCAAACCGTATACCTTAATATCTTGATCTCCAACGTAAAAGATAGTGCTCGCAAATTGGGAGTTGAAAGTAATTTTTACTTTTACCAGGACAATGATCCCAAGCATAAGGCGTATAATGTGAGAAATTGGCTTCTCTACCATTGTCCTCACGTATTGGAGACACCTCCTCAGTCTCCTGACTTAAATGTAATTGAGCATTTATGGAGTTATTTAGAAGAAAAGTTAAAAAAATATTCCATATCTAATCGAAATGACCTTACAACGGCATTGGTCAAAGAATGGAGCAGTATTGAACCTTCCTATTGCCGAGAGCTAGTTGAATCTATGCCTAGTCGTTTAGCAGAAGTTAGAAAACAGAAAGGATTACCCACCAAGTATTAGTTTAACAGAATATTTTTGTTTATTTATTATTTTCATAAAATATGAGATTGTGTTCCATTATTACTTTGAGGCTGTTTTTTCATCTTTCACTCAAATTGTTTTTTTTTTCGTGATTGAAATATCAACTTGAATTCATGTGTTTATTTATTCCATATGTTAATTAATAAAGCTTTAAGAAAAGAACTTCAGAATTTTATTTTATTACATTTGTGAATTACAATTGCTTCTCCATTGCCTTTCTTTAGTTTGTTCCATTTTAACTTTGAGTTACTGTATATATATGTATATATATATACTAGCTGACCCGTGCTTGCCTTGGTTCGCCCACCTGAAACTTGGGAAAACAAATTATTATTTACTTCTAATACATTTCTATAGTATAGGTATGTAATGTTTAGCTGTTGCCCGCCTGTGCACTTTTTAAAATTTGAATTTGCTTTTAAAATCATATTTACCGTAGTAGGCCGGGCAGAAAACATCATAGAATGCTATTTCAGTTAATACACAGAAATGTGCCGCACACACACACTATGACGTCACCCACTGCTGCATGGCTGTTGGCTTCGGTCTCCACTGATGGCAAATTTTTGGCAATGATTTCATGAATTGTTTTGAGCTCAGCTCCAGGATAACGCAGAAGGATGATTTATACCTCAAATGAATCTTAAAGGAATTTACTATAACCGATTTTTTTTTTGGTTTTAAATCCAATAAGCCATTGTTGAGTTAGGGCTGTGTGATGACAGAAAATTTGATTATCTGCCACTTCGATCTCAAATTCTCAGCTCCTATAATGGAGTAGTCTCAGTACATTCATTAATTCCGCCAGGAAATGCGGATCATAATAGTGAAAACCGCATCTAAATCCGTTTAGTGGTTCTCGAGATAATCCTGTACATACAGATATATATGTATATATGTATATGTACGTATATATATTTTGCGAATAAAATACCGGTGGATTTGACTTTTCGTCCAAAGATTATATAAAAGAAAACCACTACTCTCTTCTTTTGTCCGGCATCCCGGTAAGTTTCTCTTAAATTTCGGCCAGCACACTATTCAACTGCAACTGCCACATCTGGATTTGTTTGAGTTCTGGGATTGGGAACAGAAATATCCCATATCGCAACTATCTGCCACCAGGTGGATTTGATGGATAAACATTGCAAAAAAATGTCAGGTATGACAGGTAGGACAGCTGTCTTGGAATCGTTTAGATTTGTTTATTTTGCAAAACCTTTGCAAATAATTTTATTTCTTTCATTAATTTTGTATTCTAAACAAGGTTCCAAAACAAAATATAAAAAATTATATGTGCGTTGTTGCCAAATGGCAACATGATTGTGTTTTCATATAATTCTGGTGACTATGAATCACATAAGGTCTGTTTGGTGTGTCGATAGTTTCTGCAATACTATGTTAACTTTCATAGAATCATGACAGTTGCATGGCTCTTAATTTTTTTTACTCTCATTTGGCTCGCTCTTTGCGATGAATTATCTGCAAGTATCTGCAAGACCTTTTCCTCGGAGTGGACTTTTGAACTCTGTCAAACCAAGCCATCTGACAGTTTGAGAAATGTCATAATCTTCATTGTAGTGGAAAACAAAAACAAATCGACAGATTTCGTTTCAAAAGCGTTTGGTGTCTTTTGTTCAAGTTTTTCTCTGGGAGAGGATATCTCTCTCATTGAGAGGATTCTACTATTTGACAGATATCAATCACTTACGCGAAAAAGACACACCAAACAGACCTAAAATAGTTGTTTTTTTAACAGTTTGTCACTGCGACTTTTTTGTGATTGTTAATTTATTTTTTAAATTAATTTAATTTTTTTTTTCGATTTATTTCCAGTACTTAACTCACTCATGCAAATGCAGTAAAATTATGTTAATCCGCCAATTCAAATACGAATATGAATTTTTTTTTAAAGAAAGGGGTTGCTAGATGAGAAGAAAAATATAAATAAAAAATAACGGTTAGCATTTATTTTTCGTTGCTAGATAGTTCAAATAAAGTCGTGTTGCCATTTGGCATTGCATATTTTAATTTATGTATGTTAGTTAAAAATTCTACATATATTCATAATAGCCGAACACAAAACAGTTCAATCCCTTTTTAACTGTCTAAAACTTAACATATTCGTTTAATTTTTTTTTTCGTTGAAAGAGTTGTGAAGAGGGGCAGTGCAGTGTGTGATTTTTTTTCCAGCATGTTGTGCTTAAGCCAGGTAAAAACCAGGTGGGTTTTTCTCGCACAATTGGTCGAATTTCGACCACATGCGATACTAGTAATAATAAATAAGCTCTGTTATTTGAATCATTATAACTATGTATAAGAGAGGTATAAAAATAATTTTTATAATTTTGAGAACTCATATTCCTATGAAACTTTGGACTACTTTCAATCGAATTTCTTTCAACTTAAAGAGCTTAGTAGGCAACATCATTAGAATATCTCACCAACACTACTCTACTGAAGACAAAGCGACACACGGCCCACGGGATGATTGCTGATGATTGTGTACATGAACACCTTTTCACTGTGGTAGATAGAGGGTGTCCCTAGGGATTTAACCATGTAAAGTTAAAAAAAAAATAAATATTTAAAAGAATTTGACAACTTTATTTTTGAAGTGAAACTTCTTTAGCCGCAGTAGGGCGAATTTGCCTGAATCAGACGAAAAAGTGAAACGCTTCCCCTTCTCCAACTTAAAAAAAAAAAACAAACATATTTAAAAGAATTTTACAACTTTATTTTTGAAGTGAAACTTCTTTCGCCGCGGTAGGGCAAATTTGCATGAATCAGACGAAAAAGTGAAACGCTTCCCTTTCTCCAACTTCAACAGGCAGTAACATAAAATCTAAAAAAATTACACATACATATCGAGCCACAAAATATCAAAAGTACAAGCAAGCGAAGAAAACAACAACAAAACAAGCCAAGAAAATAAAATTCTTATTTTCAATTCCACCATGCAAGCACTGGGCCACCGCACACGAGATGATATTTGCGGACAGAAAATCGGTTTTGTGAAGAGACTGAGACTGAGGTCTGCGGCAAGAAACGACTGAAAATCTTCTACGAAGTTTGCTCCGAAAAAATACTACCACCGAGAAAAGGGGTTTATGTATACAATTTCTTCTGCGGGTAAAAATGTTTTCATACAAAACTTTTATATGAGATGCGACTTCTTTGGGTTTGTAATTTTGTATATTCTTTGGTTTTATTCCTAAAGATAATATGAAGAATAAATAATATCGTTTTTAATTCAAGCCTTAAAATTCAGCTTGCAATACCCTTTTAAATATTTCGAAAGTTTTTTGGTGGGAGATAAGACTTCTTTCTTGTGCAATGCACATTGCAATATAAGATCAATTTCGGTAATTGTGTACAAAATGGATAACACCTCGATTTTGATGAAATGTTTTTATGATGTAGAGGGTATTTTTTCGAGTATCTTTGTATCGATGCTACAAGTGGTGTCCACTTTGTACATAATTATCTTTATTTCGTTCGACGAATTGTGCTGTTCTCAAATCAGGAGATGGTAGCCCTACGGGGATTGCTCTCCGATTCGCGGCGAGTTGTCATGCTAATACAGTAATCCAGTGAGTTTTTATAAGAGGGACAGATTCATGCAAGTTATTGTATCAATACTGAAAAGCAAATATCCTATCTTCACTGTACTGACAACTTTTGTGGACCAGAGTATAGAACTTAAGAAGTTTCACTTCCAATGCGCGAGATTCTCACGCACTTGTATTGTATTGTATTGTATTGTATTTTATTTCGTTTGGAAAAATTTATAATACATTATCGCACAATTTACAGATATATACAGAGATTTAATATTAACATAATATTTTTCTTCTGAACCATTCTATGTAAGATTTTAATGGAAAAAATGTTAAATGTAGTTTTTGAGGAAAAAAAAAAACGAGAAAAAACCTCAATTTAAGTGTGGTACGCGTACCAATATATAAATATGTATTTATAAATAAATGATAAATAAATAAATAAATAAATAGATTTATAAGTGAATAAATATATAAATAAATAAATAAATAAATAAATAAATTAATTAATAAATAAATAAATAACTTAACAAATAAATAAATAAATATATTACTAAATAAATAAACAAATAATAAATTGGATCAAATATTAGATGACTAGATTTCAAAATTAAAATTTAACAGAAGTATATAATAAATAAATTAACATAAATTAAGTAAATTAAAAAACAAAAAAATAAAATAAATAAATAAATATAAATTAAGTTAATATGTACATATGTATACAAATAGATAAACATAAAGATAATAAGTTAACATGAAGTATATAAATTAACAAAGAAAAATAAATAAACAAATATGAAATAAATTAATAAACATAATCATAATAATAATAAATAATACATAGAATAAATAAATTAAGATAATACATTGTACATATAAATGGTTTGACAGTGCATAAGTATGGTACATCATGTCATATTGTGTTCTAGAACATTTAGTTGATTTATGAGTGTATTGTCGGACAATTCACACCTAGTCATGAATGTACTATTGAGTTTTCTTATTCTATCGGAGATCAAATCAACACCTGCTCTCATATGTAAGTCTACTGTGGAGTGATGCCAGGGTAGATCCAACATCATTTTCAATAATTTATTTTGGGAGATTTGCAGCTTTTTAATATAACAGTCAGCGCAATCACCCCAAACTTGGCATCCGTATAGCAAAATCGACTGAAAAATAACTTTATGAATAATAATTTTATTTTCATTAGACAGTAGAGATTTTCTGTTTATAAACGGATAAAGCATTTTAATAGCGATATTTATTTTACTAAGTGTTCGCCTGTTATGTTCTCTAAATGTCAGTTTTGGGTCAAGGAAAATACCCAAATATCTCACAGAAGGCTCCCATGTTATTTGATATCCCATAATTGTTAGAGGGTTTGCCGGAAGAAAGCAAGATTTTCTTTTGCGCGTGAAAAAGATAGCTTGCATTTTTTCAGCATTTAGTTTGATTTTCCATTTTTTGTAATAATTATATAATATTGTGGCCGCATTTTTAAGATTCGTCTCAATGTTGAGACTGAACTCATGCGACGACAATATTGCGGTGTCGTCAGCGTATATTGCCGCTTCACATTGTGGTAATGTTGGAAAATCTGATGTATATACGTTATACAGCACTGGCCCAAGGACTGAACCTTGGGGTACGCCAGCGTGGAATTCAATAGAACTAGAAACATTACCATTAACGTGCACTTTAAAACAACGACTGGACAAAAAACTTTGGACAATTCTACAGAGAAATGATGGGAAATTCAAATTTAACATCTTATACACAAGGCCATTGTGCCATACAGACACAAACGCTTTTTCAATATCAAGCAGTAGCATACCAGTTGACTTTCCTATTACACGGTTTCTTTTAATGGTATTAGATATTCTAAGTACCTGATGGGAAGTACTGTGACTACATCTAAAGCCAAACTGTTCGTCAGGATATATTTTAAGATCATCAATGATCTTAAGCATTTTCTCCTTCAAAACTCTTTCATATATTTTACTTAGACTACTAAGAAGGCTTATTGGTCTATAGCTTTCTGGTCTATCAGGCGGCTTACCTGCTTTTGGTATTGGTACTACCTTTGCTACTTTCCAGAAATCTGGAAAATATTGGAATTTGAGACAAGCATTAATTAAAAATGTTAAAAATTTTACTCCTACTCTAGGCAGTTGTTTAAGATATATATTTTTAATACAGTCTAGTCCGCCTGTTTTTCTAATATTTAAGTTGTCCAAAAATATTGTATGTCTATTTCGGATACATATACGTTGTTGGGCGTTTCAAAACAGACCGCATTAAAGGCCTCTACTGCTTGATTTACAACGATGGTTGTACCAGTATCTCCTAAATGTTGAGATACAACGTGATTCTGCGAAAAATTTAAGGCAAGTGCTTTGGCTTTGTCAATATCCGTGAAATAGGTGTTTAAGTTTGAATTATTTTTAAGACAAGGCATTTGTTTGTTTTTATTTTTAGCAATTTTAACGATATTCCAGAAGGGCTTGGATGCTTTATCCAGAGCTTTAAGTTTTTTGTTCCATATCTCATTTCGTTGAGCCTGAATACATTTATTTATTAATTTGTTAAGGTGTTTTACCTGGTCTCGGTAAAAGGGCAAACGATATCTCTGCCAATTCCTCCTGAACATATTCCTCATTTTGATCAGCTCTAAAAGGTAATCTGGTAATTTTACACAAAAGTACTTTTTTTTTTACCTGTGAATTGTTGAATAATGGCATCAACGTCTTCTTTAGTTGAGATATTTTCAAGGGTAGTGGGTATATTTCGAAGCTTTCTCTTAATTTCCGAGCGAAAAACTGTCCAATTGGCGTTTTTCAGGTTTTGAGAATATTGCACTTTTTCCTCACCCGACCAAAGAAGTTGACAAATAACTGGGTTATTGTCAGAATTTAATTCATTAAGAGAAATTGGCTGAGATACGAGACTAGTAATGTTTGTTATAAATAAATCAATGACAGAAGGACTTCCACGAGAACTGGCTGGGACATACGTAGGACTGGGTGGAAACAAAATAGAAAAAGGCAGCATAACTGAAAGGTCAGACAATATATTACCCCAGGAACTCGCTCTGATGCATCCCCAATCCCTGTGTCTGCAGTTAAGATCGCCCCCCATTAGAAAGGCTCCTCTAATACTCAATAATTTCCTAAAATCTGATTTTAATATTTGCCTTTTTTCATCTGATGTATTATTTCCAGGAATATTCCCTGGAAAATATACACAGTATATCTTTATAGTTCTTTGGTTTCTCAGTTTCACCTCAATTCCCACATTTTCTACACATTGAGTTTTTATACTAGCTACGAGCATATGCTGAATCGATCTCCGAATTAGAATAGCTACACCTCCACCTCTTCTATCATTTCTATCTACTCGATAGCATTTGAAAATCGAAGTGGAGATATGAATTTCTGGCGTTAACCATGTTTCCGTAACTAATGCAATGTCAATTTTATTGGTATTTAAGAAATTAATCAGTTCGACATGTTTATTACGAACACCCCTGGCATTCCATGTCATAATATTTAAGTTACTATTAGTTAAATTACTTAACATTATTGTACAAAAACTTAGTCGCTAATTGTGCGATAACATTAAATTGTTCAAGCTTACATTTACAGGAACCTAACTTCGTAACCATTTCCATTACTAGCGAGTTCAACTCCTCCATAGAGAAAAGCTCATCACTGCTACCGCCGCAAGCGGTTGGCGCATTGTTGTTGCTGACTGGTGACAGTGAAGGTGATGTGGTGTTCTTCCAAGCTTTTGGGCGAGAGACGCTTGCATTGTTGTTTGGAACACGCTGCATTTCTGTTCGCATTGGAAGCGCCGGGAAATCGGTCATTGACAGCAATGAAACATTTGGGTTGTTGTTATAATTTGTGTATTTATGTGAGGAACGATTTTCTGTTGTTGCTGTTTTGTGCCTCATTTCCATGTATTTAGTTCTGATCGCGCATGAGCTGTCTGTGGATTTATGATTTCCATTGCAGTTTGCACATTTGTGCACAGTGGAGTGGTTGCATTGATCTGTCGTGTGAGGACCGGCGCAAATGGAACAATAGCTTTTGACATGACAATTTCTTTCGCCGTGGCCAAACATCTGACAATTTCGGCATTGTGTCAATCTGTTTCTTTGCTTTCGTTGAAAATTCCAGTTTACTTGGGTGTGGAAGGTTGAAGTAACATTTTTTTTAATTTCACTTAACTTAATGGAGCCACTTTCAAGTGAAACTATGTAGAAAGTATCGGTATAACGTTCATATGTTTTGGTTACCATTTTAATTTCTTTGCACTTGAGTCCAAGTCTAATTAGTTAATTTTTAAGTTTAGTGGTATCATATGCTTCAAGGCCAAACAATACGACTTTAAAAGCTTTTTCGCTTTTTAAATCATGCGTGAAATATTGACAATTTTCTTCTTTTAATTTATTGAGAACAGATTTATATGAGTCCATAGTTTCACATATGATTTTGATACCGATAGACATTTTTTTTATTGAATAATCAGAGACACCGATAGCATTCATTAAATTATGCACATAATCACTAGGTTTTTGCAATAGCTTTATTCGGGGAACAACTAGTTTTGGGGTTTTTTTTGGCAGCACATGATCGTCCATAGTTTCGCTTTCATTGTCGATATCCGGAAGGCACTGTAAGGGGCTCCAATAATTCGGATCCTTTTTTTTACCGCGCATTTGAGGTAGCGACCTAAGTTTTTTATCGGAGGACATATTGTCCTCGATATTTGGCGATCTCGGGCGTTTACCAATTTTGGGGGAAGTAAATGACAGTGAAAAACTGAGAATATGGGAACGTTGTTTTAAAGACCGGTGCGTATAGCATAAAAGCTGCGGCCGAACTGTTCTCACGCACTTTTTTTAATAAGTATTTAGGTTTATTTCAAAAAGTTACCCAATTGTTCACCACGGCTCTGGCGGCAGAACGCAATCCGCTTGTCTACAATATTATATTTACGTTATGTAGAAAAACCTGCGAAACTCCCGGCTGAAAACTTTAAAGAATAAAAGTCCGGGACTTAACTTCAGAAATATAATGATTCGGTTTATTAGTCCGCTTCGTTTGAAATATAAAGAGAAACTGATTAACTGATACAAAAAGGCGTGTAGACTAAAAGAGTTTTTTTTACCTAAATACATGTCGCTCATTAAAAAGAACACCGTCATATCTCAAAAAACAGCATTGTGTAGTTGGAGTTTTCATATATACATAAAGAGAGGGTGAGAAAGATATATGTACGTAATAAAGCGACCATAATAATTCAGATGCAATTTGTAACACGTTAATATGACGAATTATTTCGTCCTTCAGCCCTTGAATGGTTGTTGGATTATTCTAATCTCCACAAAGAATGGAGTACTACGCTGTCAAATCCCATGATCTAGGCGGCCGATTGGGATCAGTATTTTGGGAGATAATGCGAGCTTCTTAATTTTGTCAGAAAAAAATAATATTGTTTCGTTGCAAGAGGCATAATCCTGTTGGGAGCACATATTGTGAACAACCATAGCATCTGATGTCGGCCACAAAAAATCAAAAAAAAATTGGAATGGCGCGATATCGTATGTCATTCTAGAATAACAGCTTCTAAGGTGACGTTAAAGTTCGAGGTGAACCAAGCAAGGAACCAAGGCCTGCTTCTCGCGACCATTTGTGTGTGCGTGATATATTTTTACACGAATGGAAGGGACTTACAGACCGCGAGCAACGAGTAGTGACAAATGATACTCTTCGAATGCATAACAGTCCAACGGACTTACCACTACGCCACGTTACCACTGCACATTAAATGGCTGGCTTAGTTCCAGTGGAGATCGATATCTCTAAGAAACAATAGGACTTACATTTTAAATGTTATTTACCAATTCTCATCTAAAGACAAGATTTTATTAAAGGACTCTCCGATCGAATTGTATCCTATCGATTCCATTTATCTGTATACATACATAGGTACGAATATTAGTAGTTAGTTAGTATTCCTCACGAATAGAAATAACTTTTGGCGCAGTAAACATTGTCCTTGAAAACTGTATTATGTAGGCCAATCTCTGCCACAACGAACAAAACTTAAATAATATACCAGACCAGAAATGAAAAAAAAAAAACCATGCCAAACCTCATATTCGTTCCAAGTAAACGTTCTCGCATTCATTTCTGTCTCCAAGTAGAGATAACCAACCAAAGGACCTTAAGCAATAACATTGTGCCGCATACCGAAGGATACCACAGCAGGAGAGCTACGAATACAAATATACCAAAAACAAAAACAAAATCCAACACCGGAAATCCAACAAGTTCTGCTTTTGCTGCTGCAGAGCGGGGTGAATTTTCTTGGTATCCGCCCCTAAGTGACGAAAGTCACGTACCGGGGCGGTACCTTTCAAACCTATTGAAATGTACCTCCACCTCCGCCTATGCGCGGGCCCAATGTATGTACGGATGTGTACCCAACCCCAGCACTATCACCATTTGTACGAGTATATCCGACTAAAATATGAGAAGGGATGTGACTCTGTATTTTCCGGATCTCAGCCCGAACCGCATTTATGATGATGACGTTGGTAGGGAAGGATTCCTACACTACTAACGATTCTTCGAAAAGAGAATTTGCACTTCTTCTCAACACAGAGCATTGGATTTGGTGTATGAACATGTGTCATATCCATATGAGAAAACAGAGTCAGTGCCATGCCAACTAAGGAAAAAGGAGCATCAATCCACACATGCAGGAAGTTATCTCATCTCACCTATCTCATACACAGCTTCGGAGAATTTAACAAGTGGAATGGAGTGGTGTGATGTGGTGGCACCCCGGATACCGATAAGAAGCCAGAAGATATACTCGCATATGTGTAGAGTGAACTTTTAATGTCTTGATTGGGTAACAGTTCTTGCTTTTATTGACGTTAGTGGGGTTTGTTGGTGTCCTCGTATGGAAAAGGCATCACCTATGGAGAATGCGCCAATCTCGAATGTACTTATCTCGTACAATGTCCGGTATCTCAGTTTTCAAAACATGTATACAAACACTTGCATGGATTTTCAATACGAGGAGAATAATAACCTGCTGCATATGAACATGTCTTTGAAAACTTGTGTCCTTTTGATACGAAGCATTACTTATGTTTCTTGTTTGTTTTTTTTTACCCTGCAGTGAGCTTTGAGCTAGTCCTTAAACACTATGCCGTCAAAGAATTCACTTTACTTATCTGCATCCTGTATACGAGTATTCATTGTCGTCTACCACAACGGCAAACGATGTCTCAAGGTGCATATAGAATTTTCGGATATCTCAAAGTACAGACATTACTGTACCGTTGTTGCACTCAATAATGGCAGCACAGAGTATATCCTTTCCTCCTAGGGACTCTTTCCGGATAAATGTTTTTTGCAGGATGTCTATTGGTAATTTAGATAGCACAGCTACACAGAGAGGTTTTAGATCCGTTTGAAGGAAGGGCACACACAAATAACGTTATGCTACAAATCTTTTGGAATAGTAGCTACATATAGTTGGAAGGAAAAAATGCGACACAAAATAATGTCGTTAGATCAATTAAATTATTTTTTATATTTTAACGTATTTACATATACAAAGGATGTCCTTTTTATCATCAAATGTCTCCAGCAAATAAAACGCGCTGATTCTAATCACACTAACAAAGTTATCTTTGTTTATTCAATATTTAACTACTTAACTTTACTACACTCGGATCTTAAGCAACCGTTCACGATCGTGGTACACAATTGAATGATCCAGCGTTGCCAGGTTGCGGGATTTTTCCCCGTTTCCGGGGATTTTCGACCCAAAAGGGGAAACGGGGAAAACGAATTGCGTTAAAAAATGTTTCCATTCATTGGCACTTTCAATAAATAAATACTATTTAGTAAAGCAATAGATTAAATATATAAACAAAGGAATACAGTGCGTCAATGGAAACAATTCTAGACACACAATCTCACATTTGCATTTGGCTGAAGGTTGGCCACAGCGCATGCGGCACTGACTTCAACCCTTTCTATATACAGTGGACGTGCAGTTTAACAAACATCCGATTTAGCGAATTTCCAATAAGTACAACGAATCAGATTTGTTCCCATTGATGGTTCTATATTACGAATGATGCAAAAAATGTTCACTCGGTTTAATGGATCCTTTACAATTTCTGGTTAAAAACAAAATACATAGGCGCAAATTCATAGTCAGCCCATGAATAGTGCCTATAGCCGACTATAGTTACAGCCGGCACTAAATAAAAAAGCCGGCTATAACTGTTCGTTATTCTAGGTATGTTTAAATCAAAAACGGGGAAAATGAAACGTTAAATCGGGGACAATTTTTTTTTTCATGCAAAAAAGGGAATTTCTTCCACCAAAACCTGGCAAAGCTGGAATGATCTCGTTTTACAATCCTTTGTTTCTCTTTTTTTCCCCCTACCCTACCGACAGTCCTTTACATTATTTTCTTCGTTCATTGTTCTTTCTTTGTGTTTTTTTACTTGGCCTGCTACGTTAGGTTAATCATACATCACCAACAGTAGTTCAGCCTCCAGTATATACTTGACTTACATTTAAACAAACCAAAGGTTGAGAGCTTTCGAGTAACAAATTATTTAATTTGATTTTCACTATTTGCTATGGAACATAGTTTGCAAGTGCAATATATTATTTGTACCGTTCTGTTACTTAAAAAAAAAATGATTTGACAATATTTAAATAAAATATAAAAAAATAAAAAAGAATAAATCTCTAGTTCCCTAATAAGATATTATGCGCAAAGTGATGTTTTAACTGTCTCTTGAAGTCGCTAATGTTTACAGATCTCCTAATATTGACTGGAAGAGAATTCTAGAGCCTTACTGCGTAGACAAAAATCTGTTTTTTGGTAGTATTATACCTGTGTATGGGTAAAATATATGTTCGCCTTCTTTCAGAAGACGCTGATTGGAGTCTTTGGTAAAGGTAATCCGGTAATTTAGTCTCTTTTAAGCAGAAAAAGAAGGTTAATATCCTGGAGTCTAAGTATCTATTAACATCCGTGCCAAGAAAGGTTTTTACATGATTCGAAATATGCTCGTAACGACGGATATTATATACGAATCTGACTGTATTGCTAACAACTACTTTCAGCTCACGTGTGCTATTCCTGTCAAGGTCACAGAAAACGGGGTACGCGTAAAAAAGAATCGGCAGCAATAGTATTTTTACCAGCATTGCTTTTATTCTAATTGGAAGACATTTGCCTATTTGATATAATGTACGAAGATTTCCATACACTTTATCTACTGCGATTATTACATGTTCATCCCACGTAAGACGCTGGTTAAAATTTACTCCAAGATTTTTCGCGGATCCGTTAATATAGATCCTAGGTAGCCTGAATGTATCAATATCTAACCGACTAACTACAATGGCTTGACCCTTATTAGAATTCAGCAACAGCTTGTTCTCACTTGACCATCTATGGATAAGGGTCAGATCTTCATTAATTCGTGAAACTGCGTCTTCCACTAAGTCAATATGATACATCGTCCGCATACGTTTGGAACCGAAGGGATATCATTATTGAAGATGGAAAACAACAAATCTTTTGTGGTTTTTGAGTTAGGGACGGTTTCTACGGTAATATTCCATGCTCTTTCCAAATCTGTGATCGGAATTGCGCTATGTCTTTCCAATCCCGAGATATCCAACTTGGATTTTGTCCCAGATCCACTGAAATCAACGTTTTGTAGAATTGGTTTGTACCATAAACCATTTTTTGGTGTTTGGGACAAATTTTCCATACGATTTTCCGTAATTTTTTTGTGAGAATTGTTATATCCCACGCGCATATTACTGCGTACATATCACCAAAGGAAACCTATGTACATATATGGGACACTGATCACGAAAAACGTTTCAGTGTTGGTTTGTACCACCTCCATTACAATTGTGTAGATATTCTGCGAAAGTGTTTTTAAAACGTTGCGATGTGGACATGGTTGTCCAAAGATTTACCGAGCCGGGACACTCTTTAAGCCAAGAAGTGGATTGAGTTCATGCGGCAATATTTAAAAAACGTAGAAATTCATAGTCCGGCAAATTTCGGCAAATAAAATGGACTATGGCAAATTACCCTTTTCCAAGATTAAAGTATTAGTGTACGAAAAAATCTCTCTCTCTCAGTTAAAATATAAAATCTCTGCTAAGGAAAATGAATTGAAAACAGTAAGTCTAATTAAAGCAGCCACCAAGAGTACTCTACAAACACCCAACAATTTGATTACAACTGCAAAATTAACAAACACATTCAAGACACCAGTATCAAAGGAAAAGAAAAAAGATCTAAAGGACCTGCTTCCGTTTATACCGGATATTGACAAGCAATATTTTAAAACGTTGCTAAATAATTAAACTGTATTACCTTTAAAACTTATTGTGATACCAGTAGAACAGCTTTTTTTTTAACCAGAATGGTTTAATTTAAGTAAAGAAAGTTAACCCTTTAATGCATGAATTAATTTGCGTTGGAGAAAAAGATGAAAAACGGTTTGAATGGCTTCTTTTGGTTATTTCTTAATAAAATTTATTAAAAAAAGTTGAAAAAAATATTTACTTTAAAAAATAGCATTTTTTTTTTATATGGCTCCAGTTATTAAACTAATCAAACGAGTGGTTTTTTAACAATGCAAATACATTGACAATATAGTAAGTTAAGTTATTCCCATCAAAATTTATTTCTAAACTGATTGTGCTTACCGATTAAACACAATTATTTGCACACAGAATTCGATTTTTTTGTCACTTTTTTTTCAATGCGCGATGGACTGAAGTGCAAACGCGAATATCGCCGCCAGACGTTATCTCACATATATGAAAAGTACCGTTTTATGTTGTTAATAATAATAATACGAAGTAATCGTTTTGTGTTTTGTTCATTTTGAATGCCATATAGTAAAGAAAATAAGTAATAATTGCGAAATTTTTTAGTTCGTTACTTTTCAAATAAACGTTGATTACAAAAGAAAAGTTGATTTTCCTTTTTAATTTCACCATTCTTTCTTGCCGTTCAGATGTCTTTGATGAGAATTGTTTTGTACCATATCTAGTTTTTTGTGTCCCACGTGTATAGAAAAAATTTTCAATAACACAATATAGGAGGTGGGACACAAGTCAAAAAAATTGACTTTTACGTTAATTAACGTACATAGCTTATTAACGGTTTGGCAGAACACTTTGAAAATTGGTATTTAAACTCGTCATAAGATATACTTCAAATAAAAAAAAAAATAAAAATACATATATATAATTTATGGCACAGTTTCGGAGTACCATGTACGCAAAGCTTTATCTTCGTTTTTCTCGAAATTGTGAAAATGACGTATGGGACAAACCAATTCTGGGGCGACGAAATGACCCATAATAGAGCCTTGCGAAACTCCGGCCTTGGTTTCCAGAAAATTCGATAATATCTCATTGGAATATACTCTTTAAACTCTATTAACAAGATATGTATTTAACTGCTTATAAGTTGAATCGCAGTGAAATCAAAGTTAAAGCAGACAAAGCAGGTGTTCAATGTCTTTCGGTCAGATTTCGGTGGACAAAAGATACAGTGCTTTCGCTCGGAAGTTTTTCTTTGGTGGCTTCGACTTTGATGGTCCAGTTTCTTCATTCAGAAAATGCTGTCTTAGGTAAACGACACCGCTAAGCAATACATTTCCGACAACACTTTCACCGAATTCTTGCAAAAACAAGCGACGTTTATAAGGCATATGCACTCAAGGCCAGGGATGTCAATGAAATTACTAGACAAATCCACTGGCCAACGGTTTGTTTGACGATTGCAAATGTATGTTCTCACCAATTGCTCAAGCGTAACAACCCATTAGCCCAGTAGCTCCATTGCCAACTTATGTGTTGTAAAAAAAATGATCTGTAGTTGCGTTCCTTCCACGATAAGTGCATTTCTTTAAACTTTCACAAGGTAAACTTGAAAGTTAAAACAAAACCCATTCGATGCATTAGCTGCTACCCATGCTTCGATTCCGTATTTTCCGGGCTTTCTTTTCTTCATAAATTTAATTTTTTTTCGTGAATTTTTCCGATGTTTTAGTAGAGTTATTCTGCTATTCGGGGCGGTGACATATCCAACAAATCAAAGATCATAAAAATCGGTCCAGACGTTCTTGAGTTTTATACATATGTATGTATTATATATAAAAACCGAATTTGTTTTATATATGAAGATTTACTATAATTAAAGCCGAATATAGTTATTGATTTTGTTATGTTTTCACGTTAAAGTGGGGTGCTGGGAACACCCCGGACTCTTTTTTTTTCAAAAATATTACTTTGCGACTGACAAGACCCGTTGTCGGTATAGTACCTTCCTGTTGTTTTCTATTATATAGATTCAGATGGTTTTAAAAAAGTCTAGTTGCACAAGTAAGCTGTGACAGACTACAAGGCTGCTGTCAACACCCCACCTACCCAGTTGTGTAATTCGTTTAATTGGGTGAACTAAATTTAAAAATGTAATTTGAAAAAGATCAGGAACGCATCCAGCGTTTATTGCAAGATATAAGTGAAGAGCCGGACTTAATTGATACGAATGATGGTTCTTTGAAAAGAAAAATTGCACTAAAAGGTTGACTACTGGGTAACTTACACTATATGGCCTATATGTACGGTGACCATATTTTTTGGAGCGAAATACGGAACAACAAGTGAAAAATAAATAAACACACAAACAGAAAAAAATTACAAAAATTTCGTTTTGGATTATGTATTTCATAAATTACTTACTTAGTTGGCGCTACAGCTCGAGGGGAACCTGGGCCTGCTTCTCGCAACCATTTGTGTGTGCGTGTTATATTTTTGCACGAATGGAAGGGACCTACAGTTTTTTGCCGACTCCGAACGGCGAGTTGAGAGGCTCAATCGTGACAAATGATACTCTTTGATGCTTGTCAGACATTCGAAAGAGGTGGGCACTGTGAAAAACTTTTAGGTGTTTGCGGCGGGATTCGAACCCAAGACCGCTGGCTCAGTAGTCCAACGCACTAACCACTGCGCTACGGTGCCCCATAATTTCATAAATTGCTTATTGAAAAAAAAAATGCTTAAAGCGAAAATAGTAATTAATAGTAAATTTCAGCTTGAGTTCTTTCCTAATCAAAAAGACCTCAGACATGCAAATTTCTTAAGACTCTATTAATGCAATGTTAATATGAAATATTGAAGCCTCCGAGGGGAGAAAAAATAACAGGACTTCAGAACATGGGTTGCTAAAAAAATCTTTTAAAATTGTAAGACATACATAGCTGGTAGATAGTAGATGGTAGATAGTAGTAGTAGATAGCTGGTTTTGAGGCAAGCCATCTTGTTTTGTCGTATCCAACTAGCTTACGGTATTCAATTTCTGAATTATCACAAATTTCTTAAAACTTTTCGATACGCACAGTGTGTAAAAGAAGGAATACACTTTGACAACGACAACTTCAATATCTACCGGAAGGCATTCTATTCCTGTCTGAATGCAATTGTTTATAACGTGAGCAGCGCAGTTCACTCCAATCAGAAGTTTTCTGAAAACATTATTTTGACCTCTCTGCTCTGCCCCACCAAAATTACAATTTGTGGTGTCAGCGCACATTGCAAGTAATTTCTTATTTATTGAAAAATATTCCATGGTATCCTGTACGTACTTCGGAATTATGTCAGATGATTTTCCTGGAAGGTCCTTATTCTCCGATATTTTTACAATACCTTTCGTAGGCGTAAAATATCGTACCAATTTTGGACTTGGTTTTATGCTACCATGATTGGAACGATTAGTATAAATTGTCACAAAACTTACTGTGCGCAGAGCGGATTTAGTTTAGGGGCCAAAACAGTACACACAATAATTGTTTCACATTTCGTACGTGCGCAGGAATACATCTCGTAAAAACAATTTTTAATCAGTTTGGAGGTACAACCATTAGATCTAAATGAATGGTTATTTTGAATTGTGTGCTAAGCCCAGGTGCCTTCGTTTATCGCATTTTTATTTGTAGTTTGTGGTTGTAGTTTGTTAGACTCAGAAAGTTGTGCAAAGTTTAGCTCGGAGCAACGTCGGAGTTTTATGTCAGATTTCACAGTGCGAGTTTAAGTGTCGGATTAGTTTGTGTAGCATTGAACAAAAAATTCACTTAAGAAGTTTTCGTTTTCACAGTCAACAGTTTAGGTTAGGCATGGATTGAATGTCATTGTGAACCATTTATGGAAAAAAGTCATTGTGAATGATCACGAAATGTCAAACGAAATTTGATTTTCATTTCCGTGTCAACGGCTTTTAAAAAAAGACAATGCGGGCATTCAGGATTCTAAATGACAGCTAGTCAACGGCCTCTGATTGGTCGAGATCCTGAAAATTGACTAGAATTCTAGTCGGGGACTAGATTCTTGGTCAAGAATATCTTGAATAACCGTCAATCTGTCTGCCTCCCGTTCTTGTCCTTCATGTGTTCGCGCTGTGTGCTAACATTATAAGGGTTAGGGTATTCATATCCCCCTTAGCGTGTGTAGATTATAAAAAAAAACAGCTGACTGATTGGTTAGGTTATACTGCGTGACTGTTGTTTGCTTGTTACAAAAATGAGAATACGAGTAAATTATGAAGGGGTATTTTTATTGTTTTTATTTTTTATACAGTTCATATACTGTTGTATTATGTAGAACAATCGCCGAACTCAGCAAATCGTTCACAGCAAATAATGCAACTTAACCTATGAAATAAATAATTTATATTTTGAACACAATGTGTCACTTATGTTACTTACATAAAATTTCATCCTCTAAGATGTCCATTAATATTTGCAAAATTGTGTTTGCTTCTTTTCTTTGAAAAATAGATTTGTTGTGCTGTAGTCACAATTCTCCAAACAATTCAAAGTGAAAATGGAAAGTAAATGACGTTTGTGACATGTGAATTGTCGACTAGATAGTCAGTCAAAGAGAAAATTCAGAATTCTAGAATTATCTAGATATCTAGTCACTAGGATCCTGAATGTCCCAACGAAAATCAGGAGAAAAGAAGACAGAGAAGCCGCCGCATGGTTGAATATAAAAAAATAATTCAATTAATTCATTTTTAATTCAAAAAACGACAAAGCAGAAGTATGCTAATGAAAACAAAAAAATTAGGCCTCTTCCTTTCCTCGATCTGGACGCTGATAGTACAGATACACAACTGAACAGTCTCCAGCGAATATCAGCAGAATCATTCTGATCCTGATCCCTCTAACGGTTAGAGTCCAACCTCTATCTACTTGCGTAAAATGAGAATCGCAAATCGCAAACGCAATGCCAGCCAGCCGCATTGCCAGACAAAATATTTTGTTGTTTAGTTAGGTTGGGCACCGTAGCGTAAGTGGTCAGTGTTTCGGACTACTGAGCCAGCGGTCTTGGGTTCGAATCCCGCCGCAAACACCTAAAAAGTATTTCACAGTGCCCACCTCGTCCGAATGCCTGACAAGCATTCAAGAGTATCATTTATCATGTAAAGCTTCCTAACTCGCCATTCGGAGACGGCAGAAAACTGTAGGTCCCTTCCATTCGTGCAAAAATATAACGCGCACACACAAATGGTTGCGGGAAGCTAGGCTTGGTTCTACCTAGGACTGCTGAAGCCAGATATTTATTTATTTTTTATTTTTTAGTTAGGTTTTCTGTGATGTATTTTGGGATCAACATTATTTTAGTACACTTACGGCAACTTTGTACTCTCTGGATTGACACTTAAGCTTGCACTGTAAAAACGGACATTAGTGTTTCTCTGTGTTGATGTGTTGCTCAATATCACAATTTTCATTAGTGGATATTAAGCCAACGGACTTTTTATACTTTCTTAGTGATTTGATATTATTAATTTTGTGAAATAATAAAATGCTTTAATAAAATTTAAAAAAAATAATATAAAAATACGGGACAAATACGGGACTTAAAATTTAATGCGGAACATTTGTACGTATTGTATTGCTCAAAAATAAATGAATATGCACCTACATATGTATGCACATGTGTACCAATTTTATTAAATACTACCTGACCCGTACTCGCCTTGCTTCGCCCGCCTCCCATGTTTTTTCTGATTTTCAAAACTTATTTCCTCGTATTTAAATGCTTTTTGTGGTAAGTCCAAATGATTTTTCGAATCTGAAGTGTTAAAAAAAACATGTTTCTAACATACCAGGAAATCGGAAACTGACTGGTACCTTTGTTTGTTTCACAAATTATTCTGTTATTAATTAATGTTCATTTAAAGGTTTTTTTTATTTTTATTTTTTTTGTTAACTTCCACTATGATCTATGAATAAATGCGTTTTCAACAAAAAGGGATAATCGTTCTAGCTCGAATTTTATCAAAAATCCCTCTAACTTGCACCAATTTTAATCGCCCGTGAAAACTCGACATAAAGGGATTCGACTGTACATAATATTATTGTTTCCACCGAGTGCAGATTCGAAATCATGATGAATGCGTTTGCTTTTGGAAAAAAATAACAAAAAATGGAATTGCAATGAAGTGGAAACCCTCCCCCAAGGTAGAAGGAACCTTCCCCTGGGTGCACACATCAACAATGTTTTTTTTTGCACATCCCCCAAGTTTTATCGCAAACGGATGAGCGATGCGCGAACGCATAGAAATCGAAAACACAAACATTACTTTTAATATACATACGACATACCTATATAGGTACATACATACTTATTGACGTCACCCACAGCTGCACGAGTGTTGTCTACGGTCTCCACTGATGGAAAATTACTAGCGAACATTTCATGAACTATTTTGAGCATAGCTCAGCTCCAGTTTCCAGTATAACGCAGAAGGATGATTTATACCTCAAATAAATCAGTGGAAAATTTACTAAATTCACCTATTTTTTTGTTTTTCAATCCGATAAGCTACTATTGAGCTAGGGCTGAATAATTATAATTTTCGTTACAGATATGCAGTGTTTTTCAATATTTTGCTAAAACCAAAACATTTTGGGGGATAAAAAGTATAGAAAATGTTGACCAAGAACATAAGCAATCACTATGTCAAGTTTCATCAAAATCCGTCCATTAGTTTCTGCGTTATGTGCACTCAAATAGTTCCAAAATAAAAAAAAAAAAAACAGAAAAAAAAACCTGCGCACACACGAAATTATCTCCACTGGTCGTTGGTAAAATCCAACGATCTAAGCTTTTCTTGAATCGTATGTCATTTTTAATTGATCGTTAAATTTAATTTAATGCTTATTGTTCAACTTCTGTATAACGTACGAAGATGATTTATATCTTAAAGTGTTTGTACAAAATAGAACTTTATAATAAAATAAATTCCATTCCCATCGGCCAAGGCATTCTAAAGCTAGGAGCTTAAAGGTTTTCATAAAAATAATGCTCAGATATCAGCTTAGATATCCGCTTCTGGATAGTAGATAACGAAAAAAAAAAATCCTATGCCTGTATTCCAGACAATGTGAAAACCGGATTTAATTTCTTCCAGTAGTTTTTAAGACAAATGGGAACAAAGTCTTTGCAGTCGAAAAAAAGTTACATTTTTATTATAGTAAGGACAAATGTTGTACATATGTATGTGGCACGTGGCACCCCATTACAAGATATGTACTAATACATTTATTTGAATGCATAATGGGTTCTATATTCCACATATGGCTATATACGAATGTATGTAATGCAATTCTAATTCTAAAGTCCAATTTCTGCATCCATCCACCTAGTCAAAAACTTAAAGCTCCCATGTACAATGAATAAATGTTAGCGCGAAGAGGTTTCGAATCCTCGACAGACTAACAATCTCCATAAGAATGCTGCTTGGAAATTGAATATCGTCTGCGCAAATAGCAGCATAATGCATCCTCTATCTTATCAGTTATTGCCAAATTCGTATCTATCGGTTACAGGACGCAATAAACTGTAAAACAAATGCAAAATACATGTACAAATAGCTTATCCATGCCAGCTTATGTTTAGTCCGTTTCACATTCAGTCACACTTTCCGGAGATCATTTGGCAAGGCGCGTATTCTTTCGTAAAATAATATTGCTACGTGACGTTGTCAGCATTCGAATGGAAATAAATAGATGCTCCCGTGTCCCCATCTGTCGTACAAAAATGACCCCCAAGCTTTCTTTAGGATCAAAATGAATATACACGACAAAAAACAACGATGAGCAAAATATGTATGTTATTGTTAGCCCAAGTGTATTTGTAACGGTATCTCATTTATGTTTATTTCCATACATATACAAACATATGTATGTATGTACCATGTTTGTCTCTGCATTTACTTTATCATTTCCAATGCCATCATGTCTTGCATATCCTTTATCCTTGACTTTGACAAAAATTAGCATTTCATTGAAATTCCATTTTGGCGCTTTGTGTTGCGTTGCATGCATATAAGGGTGCTGGCGGGACTATTAAGGACTTGTCACGACATTGCGACACTGGAAGTCGAAAAGTAAATCGGGTTTGAAATTGAAAAGGAATAGTTTTCCTATTTTTTTTTTGTGCTATTCCCTTCCGTTCTCAGTACATATATTATGCTAAGGATGTAACTAATGATCCTTGTCGCAAAAAGGAAAGAAATGTATGCGCCCCGCTTCCCTGCTAGTGCTCTTCTCTGCAGCATTGTATGCGGATGTGTAGGCATTTGCAGCGCCGTTTGTCATTTACATTTCTTTGCGTTCGCTTAGAGTGGGAGTAGAAGTCAAACAAAGTCAGAGTGGATAAAGGACGACTCGATGCAAATGCAATAAATCAATTGGGAGGTTTTTCTTGAGCTTACTTTGAGTTCAATTAATGTTCTTGATGTTCGTGGCTGGATAATATGGGATATTCAGCAACGAATCCTTCTTCTGTAGGCTAGAGTTTGTTTTTATACATACATCTGTATATGTATGTACATATGTATTCGGCGCCTTTTCTTTACCATGGAAGACGAAAATTGGACAATGTTCGGCGTATGCTTACGATTCTATAATTGAATTACTATCAGCAGTAAAAAAAGAATGCCTTGGTGTTCAGTGGAAAAATGTAAGATGCTAGGAATTTCGATGTTAAGAATTTTAAATTTTTACTATTGGGGGAAACTCAAAAACCCGATTGGAAGATTTTTCCTGTCTCGTAGGTTTTCCAAAACACAATAGATCACGGACGGACGAATAGAATAGAGGCTTATGGGCAGACATGTCAGAAGGATATTGTCAGAGAAAACATTGTCAGAGCATTGTCAGGATAACCGCCGATTGTGGCGGCCATTCAAGTAACTTTACCCTGCTTAAGCTTAAAAAAGTTCATGGCTTTCTTTGCCTTATGTTTTCGGTGATTGTCTTGTTTGTAAATTAAATTGATCTCCAAACCCAATTTCAACACAGATTCTTCTAAGTTCTCGCATAGAATATCAATATAACGATCTGCATTCATAATACTTTCAATTCGAGCCAAACTACCAACACCAGATCATGCGAATCAGCACCATACCATAATATTACCGCCTCCATGCCTAACGCTTTTTTGAATATGTTGATCCTAATGAGCCTCGCCAGATTTTTGCCGCACTCGAGACTGCCGTTTTTGTCCAAATAGCTTAAATTTAAGTAATTTACATTCCAACATATTTCCTTACAAACAGGAGTCGTTTCTTTTTATTTTATTTGCTGATATAGGGGCGCTTTAATGCCAAACGGCTTTAAATGCCAGATTAGTTTAATCTCCGACGTACAGTGCGGTCGCTAATAGGCTGATCCATTGATTCTACAATATTTTGAGAAGATAGTTTTGGGTTTTGTTTAACTAGTCGACTGATCCGGATATCTTCACGAGCAGTTGTAGCCCGCTTTCGGCCGTTTCCAGAACTGTTCACCCCAATTTCATGTAATTCATATTTCTTCCAAATATGTTGGACTGCTCCAATAGATATATAAAATACTTGTCAGCAGTTTTTCTATATGATTCTCCTTTATGTCTGTCGCGTAACACCGAGTTTCGAATATCTACAAATAGTTCTGTGGCCATAAGGAAAAACAACATAAGTCGACTTATGTCGAAATCGAGTTTTTTACACCCACGGATGTGCAATATTCGATTCTATTTGTCTTATTTTTTTTTTCTTATTTTTATCTCTAACGGTTGCTGAGTTATAGACCAGCAAAAAACAACATTAGTTATTTTCTCGGAAATATGCATATGGAAAAACAGCATAAGTAAAGATTTTCCGTACGTTTTTGACATATGTTCTTATGCTCCAAAGGCTAATGAAACTAGCGCAACCATAAGTGATTGTATAAAAATTATTTTTTTCTCATCTTTATTTCTGTATCAACAACTTTCTTATACGATGCATAGTTTTTTGTAAGCTAACGTCAAACCTTTCAACTGCTCTCCTGAAAAGTTATAAAAAACGACTTATGCTGTTTTTCCTTGTTGTCACAGAGTTGTTTTCCAGACATTGTTAAGGCTTGACGCGTCTACTCGAAATAACCGAAGATCTAAAAGTTTGCAACTAAAATTCTGCAATTGATCAAAAATATCGTAAATAAAAAATTGGAAATACGTTTCTCAATCTGCGATCGACGAATTGACTTAATTTATCTGCTATCCTGCATTTTGACATTAATATGTCTATCCGCTTGATGTTTGTACTGAAAAATGTGCGCTAAAAAAGTGTTACCAGAGAAATATGTATATACCAAATTGGATACTGTTTTAAGATGGGCAGTAGCTCAGTGTATGGTATGTCGGCTTCTCATCTCATAGGTTCCCGGTTTGTCTCCTGGCGGGGGCACTTCTTTTTGTTATTTTTTTTTTGTTTCTTATTGTTCTATGTATTTTGAATCGTGATGATATAAAAGAAAGTTGTTTCCTTTGATTTTTTTTGTGTCTTTTCTATTTATTCCTTTGGTTTAGTTGTTGTTTTTGCTTACTTAATATTTTTAATCGTGGAGATAGGACTTACTGTTCTGATAACATTTGTATGTCTTTTCTATTTTTCAATCGTGATGACAGAAAAGAAAGTTGTTTCCTTTAGTTTTGTTGTTGTTTTTTGTTTCTTTTCTATTTTTACCCGGCTATGGCAAAGGCAACAAAACCCTGTACGGGAAGAGTGGACGAATAATAGTAACTCGGCATACAGACACTGCAGTCTTCGCGGACGGATCTAAAACTGTTCAAGAAACGGGGACTGGTATATTTTGCATGAGCACAGGACTAAAAGTATCCTTAAGACTACCGGATGCATTCAGCCTCTTTCCATACTTAGGACTCCAGTGGTCCTAATAATGCAACGAATAGTCAGGAACTGCCGAATAATGCTAAGGGCATTATGCAGAACCAGGTAAGACTATGTTGGGTGCCTGGTCAGTTTGCTGTAGAAAGCAACGAGTTTGCCGATGAGTTGGCAAGGAAAGTAGGGAAACTGCCGACTATGGCCAAATCTAACTGAAAAATACGACACAATAGTAGCCCTGATCTCAATTTTTCTCAAAATCTTTTACCATTATTTTAATAAATGATTTTAAAAAAAATAACTACAATGACATGTTAATTTTCTTTGTGCACTTCCGTGCAGCGGAGGTCTTTGTCTTTTTTAAAGGTGTATGATTTATTTTGACCAAGTCAAATTTTGAAAATACATATTGCAAAATACATTTATTTAAGAATATTTGTGAATAACTTTTATTTCTTCACTATTACTTTATTAAACTACAACTATAAGCTTTGATTTAATACAGTTAATAATCTTTTTGATCATAAAAAAAAGTTACACGATTTAACAAAAATGCTTATATCTATTATATAAAAATAAGTCGGGTTTTCCTTCCTGACGCTATAACTCCAGAACGCACGAACCGATTGTCATGGTTTTGCATTTGTTGGAAAGGTCTCGGGCTCCGTTAGGTTTATAGCAAACAAAATTCAGGAAAAATTTCAACAGAAAAGCAGGAAAACAGGGAAAATCATTTTTCACATACAGCGCAATTTCTGATACATAGCATGTACTACAAACCAATATGGTTTTCTATGGTGGTGGAGGAGATGGCGCCAGTACGTGGTGTGTGAGTATCCCTCACGAAAATAAGTACGTTTCATTTTAAGTAGATGGCGCCGGTGCGTGATACATTGTTTGACAGCTACTCATTGTACTCTGCTCAGTTAATTTCATGTGACATTTATTATGCGCACGTTCTTTCAAACGCTAACTTAAAACCGGTATTGTGTTCACTGTGAAATTGTGAAATTGAGGTTAAAGTTATTCGTTTCCTAACAGTTCAATTGGAAACCATCAAATCAATCACGCGTATTGTGTAAATTTTTATTCAATTTCAACAGCAGGCATTTGTCCTTAAGGTGGTAAGTTGAACTGTGAAAATAGTGTGGATCGTGCATTTGAGGTTAAATTCACCAGTCTGTTCATAGTCCAAAATGCCTAGAGGACGACGTGCGAACATCGGCCGCCGCACAAGACATGCAAGCCAGCAACAAGTGTATTCACAGAACTTAAGCGAAGAAAGACAAAATATAATAAGAGAAAATGCCCGATTGAGACAACGCGTGAGCACACGAAGATCATTGGCATCATACAATCGCTTGGCATTCCAATATGATCCCACTGCGAACTACAGTGATGATGACAATTTAGATATTGGACCAATGACGACTGTATGCCGATATTGCAATGCGTTAAAGTTCAAAAGAGAAACGGCTGGATTGTGCTGCGTAAGTGGAAAAGTCAAACTGGATCCATTACTTACACCACCACAGCCACTGAAACCATTGTTCGATGGAAGTGATCCCGATTCCAACCATTTTCTTCAACGCATCCTTGAATACAATAACTGCTTTCGCATGACTTCCTTTGGAGCTAATATCATTCGAGAAAGCGGCTTCATGCCGACTTGCAAGGTAAAAGCTACAATACACACAACCAATCACTCACACCAATCAATCACACCAACGCAATCAATTGCAACACATAACAACTACACATACACCACACACTACACCATCACACGATCAGAAGTCACACCGTATTCTTCAACAAATGATTGTTTGCAATTACAGATACAAGGACAAATATATCATTTGCATGGTTCAATGGTGCCAACACCAGATGAACCGCATCAATTTCTGCAAATATATTTCATTTCGTCGATGGTGGATCAGCTGAATGTGCGGTGCAATATACAGGGAACACAACAGTTAAAGAGACGAATTATTGAACAGTTGCAAGCATTTTTTCACGCTAATAACGCTGTGGTTAATATGTTCAAAACAGCATTGGAACGAATGCTATTGGATACGCACAAATTTGATATAAGAGCGGATCGTACCCCAACAGGTGAACATGTGCGAAGATTCAATGCACCCACCGTTGATGATGTTGCTGCAATTATTGTTGGCGATCCAACTAAATCACGAGACATTGTCGTTCAGCGAAGAAGCAATATCATGCATCGTGTAAACGAGACACATCGTTTGTACGATGCGTTACAATATCCAATCATTTATTGGCAAGGGCAAGACGGATACGACATCACGTTGAAGATGGTCGATCCAATTACAGGTACAATATTCACACACTAATTATTGCTATTATTGGTTTCCATTAACAACCCATTTAATTTTGCATTTTCAGGCGTATCAACGAACAAAAATCTAAGCGCAATGAATTACTATGCGTATCGTATGATGATTCGTACACATGAGGAGAATGTCATTCTGAAGTGCCGTCGGCTATTCCAGCAATTCGCTGTCGACATGTATGTCAAAGTCGAGACCGAACGTTTAGCGTTCATCCGATTCAATCAGGCAAAGCTACGATCTGAGGACTATATACACTTGCGTGATGCTATTCATTCAGATGGTAATGTTCAGAATATTGGACGCCTGACGATTCTCCCATCATCTTATATCGGAAGCCCACGCCACATGCACGAATACGCTCAAGACGCTATGACGTACGTGCGAAATTATGGAACTCCGGATTTATTTATTACGTTCACATGCAATCCGAAGTGGACGGAAATTGAACGTGAGTTGGACCCGGGCCAAAAACCGCTAGATCGCCATGACATAATCGCCAGAGTATTTCAGCAAAAACTCAAGGTTATGATGGATGTGCTTACTAAGTATCGAGTTTTTGGTGACACACGTTGTTATATGTACTCGGTGGAATGGCAGAAGCGTGGACTACCGCATGCTCATATCCTAATTTGGTTGCTGAACAAATTACATTCAAATGAAGTGGATGACATCATATCAGCTGAAATTCCTGATCCAGTCACTGATCCCCATCTACACGATATTGTGACGACACAGATGGTGCATGGACCGTGCGGTGCATTAAATCCATTATCGCCTTGCATGGCTGATGGAATGTGCACAAAACGATATCCGCGACCGTTAGTTTCTGAAACAATCACAGGGAACGATGGATATCCAGTTTATCGTCGGCGTTCAAAAGAAGATAATGGTCGAACTATCAAAGTTAAAGTTCAAAATCAAGAGATTGAGATCGGAAATGAATTCATTGTACCATATTGCCCGCTGCTATCACGAATTTTCGAAACACATGCGAACGTTGAGAGTTGTCATTCGGCCAAATCAGTCAAATGTTTGTGCAAGTACGTCACAAAAGGCAGCGACATGGCTGTGTTTGGTATTGCGTCGGAAAATGCGAATGACGAAATCAGCAACTTCCAAATGGGCAGATACGTCAGTACTAATGAAGCACTGTAGCGATTATTGTCATTTCAAATTAATGAAAAATATCCCACAGTTGTACATTTAGCTGTGCATTTGGAAAACGGACAAAGAGTTTACTTCACTGAGGCTAATGCGGCACAAAGAGCTGAGAGACCACCATCGACAACATTGACTAGCTTCTTTGCAATGTGTGAAGCAGATCCATTCGCAGCGACGCTGATGTACGTTGAAATGCCCAGGTATTACACTTGGAATCAATCAACAAAGAAATTACAACGACGCAAACAAGGAACCCCAGTTCCAGATTGGCCACAGGTGTTTTCCACTGATGCGCTAGGTCTCATGTATACTGTTCATCCTAAAAATGATGAATGTTTTTATTTGCGACTGCTGTTGGTAAATGTACGTGGACCAAAATCATTTGCGCATTTGAAAACTGTGAATGGCCACCAATGCCAAACATATCCAGAAGCATGTCAACTATTGGGTTTGCTGGAGAACGATTCTCATTGGGATTTAACACTTGCGGATTCAGTTGTTTCATCAAATGCGTACCAAATACGAACGCTGTTCGCAATTATCATCACCACATGTTTCCCTTCACAACCAATTCAGTTATGGAACAAATACAAAGACGACATATGTGAAGATATCTTGCATCGCTTGCGCATTCGAACGAATAATCCCGACATGCAACTAACCGATGAAATCTACAATGAAGGATTTATTCTGATTGAGGATCAATGCTTGACTATTGCAAACAAGCTACTGATTCAAGTAGGAATGATTGCGCCAAATCGATCGATGCACGATGCATTCAACCAAGAATTAAATCGAGAGCTGCAATACAATGTTGATACATTGCAGGAATTCGTTCGAAATAATGTGCCGTTGCTGAATGAACAGCAAAAACAAGTATACGAAACATTAATGCAAGCGGTGGACAATAATACTGGTGGTCTATTCTTCCTGGACGCACCTGGAGGACCAGGGAAAACATTTGTCATTTCATTGATTTTGGCCACTATTCGATCAAGATGTGACATAGCTTTGGCGTTAGCATCATCTGGAATTGCGGCGACTCTTCTAGATGGCGGTCGTACTGCACATTCTGCGCTTAAGTTGCCACTCAATTTAAACACAATTGATACTCCAACATGCAATATTTCCCGATCCAGTGCAATGGGAAAATTGTTGATGCAATGCAAGCTCATTGTTTGGGATGAGTGCACAATGGCACATAAGAAATCACTTGAAGCACTTAACTTCACATTGAATGATCTTCGGCGAAATAACAACATCTTTGGCGGCTTGATGATATTGTTGGCAGACGTTGCCAGTAATTCCCCGTGGAACGCCAGCAGATGAATTTAATGCTTGCCTGAAGGCATCACCTTTGTGGAATAACGTAAAAACATTATCGCTAACCACTAATATGAGAGTTCAACTTCAAAATGATCAAAGTGCTGCACAATTTTCCAAACAATTGTTAGCTGTTGGAAATGGAAAAGTCCCAGTTGATGCAACAACTGGATTAATTACTCTTACCAACGACTTTTGCCGATTTGTAGACTCTCAATTAGCTCTTATTGAAAATGTTTTCCCAAACATTAGTGAGAATTATCAGAATTATGCTTAGTTAAGTCAACGAGCAATTCTCGCCGCAAATAATAATGATGTACACGCACTGAATTTCACCATTCAATCAAAAATCGCTGGCGATTTGGTGACATACAAATCCGTTGATTCCATAACAAATCCCGATGATGTAGTAAATTATCCAACGGAGTTTTTGAACTCTCTGGAGTTACCAGGATTTCCACCACATAACTTGCAACTCAAAGTTGGTTCAGTTATTATGATATTGCGTAATTTGAATCCACCGCGACTTTGCAACGGTACTCGACTTGCGGTGAAAAGACTTATGCCGAATTTGATTGAGGCAACCATTATTAACGGAAAGTACTCAGGTGAAAATGTATGTATTCCTCGAATACCAATGATTCCGACTGATCTTCCGTTTGACTTCAAACGATTGCAATTTCCGGTTCGCCTTGCGTTCGCACTGACAATTAACAAGTCGCAAGGCCAATCGCTTAGTGTTTGCGGGATAAATTTAGAAAATCATTGTTTTTCACATGGGCAGCTATACGTTGCATGTTCACGAGTTGGGAAACCATCCTCTTTGTTTGTGTTAACGTCAGACCAAAAAACAAAAAATGTGGTTTACCAAAGAGCACTTCAATAAAACGGATAATTTGCGGACACGTATAACGCTTCGATTCAGTATTTACTTTGGATTCACTTTAATTTTTTACTTAGAGAAGTTCAACTAAATTACACTTCATTTTTGTAATCGAAATGAATTCATTACTGTTGTGAAATGAAATAAAATTTTTCCTTTTCAAATATAAAAAAAAAAAATAATTTTTCTTCATCTTTTAATCCTCAAACGAAATGTTACAAAAAACGAAGCCATCTGGTGGCGAAACGGAGTTCGCCGGGGTTGCTAGTGTTTATATAAAGATATATAATATGTAAATTTTTCTTTATTGTTTTTTACTTCCTTCTCTTCGGTGCAACTCATTTTTCCCAAAAATAAATTTCTTTCTTTACACGAAACAACATACACAGAAAATAAATGAAAGTGAGCAATATTTTTTTGACAACTGCACAGATGCGCCTGCTTCTGCGTAAGAAAACTAGCTCAATTGCGATTAAGAACTGTGCTTTGCAGTTTTCTTTTTGTTTGCGTTTATGGACAACGTGCTTTGCACATTTTGCGCAAAATATGCGTTTACGAATTCACCCTAAATAATAATAAAATTATTCTTTGAAACCTGAAAAATAACATTAGCGATATTGTTTCTATATAACGTTGCAGAAATCCCAAAAGGAGTCAAAAGAGTATTGTAAATTGTGTGAGTGCGATTTACGCGCCCACAAAAAGGATTTGGAAAGCCACGTGGAAGAAAAATTACACAAACTAAAAGCCAAAAAAATACAAACAAATCGAATAGAAAGCTTTGGTTTGTACAATTCATTACTTTCTTTAGTCTTTCTTCCTTAAATTCTTGATTAGTATGTCTTCTTTAGACCTGTAAACATTTTGTTAGTAAGTGTAACAAGTACGAAGAAATCGAAAATAATTGAGCTTCATCTGGCATATTTTTTAGCATGTCATAGTGATATACGGTCTATCGATCATTTGGAGGAAGTATTTAACGCATCGGCTGAAACACCGGTTGTGGAGATACACAAGACAAAGTCCATAGCACTTATAAAAAATGTACTTGCTCCTTCATTTCGAAATTAACTTATTAAGAGCGTTGGATTAGAAAGATATTCGTTAATAATTGACGAATCAAGTGATGTCTCAACACATAAGTATTTATGTGTTTGCATTAGATATTTATGCAGTGATTTGAATAGAGTTGTAACTGACTTTCTTCGCATTATTGAGGTAACGGAGTGCACTGGTCAAATTTTATGTGATGAATTGGTAACATATCTCGAGAACACGTCTAAGAACAAGAATCTTATAGCTTTGTGCAACACGCGTTGGCTTTGTCGTTATGAAGCCACAAAGCGCATATATAATTTCTGGAACTTAATACATACACATTTTGAAATATGTACAGTAGATGAAAAGTCCTATTCTGCCAAAATCTTATCGGATCTTTTTAAGGAACAAAGAAAACTATCTCTTGCTAGCAATGGTTCTGCCAATTCTTAAAGAAATGAACGATCTTCATTTGTTTTTCCAGGCCACTGACGTCAATTTTCTGAAGGCACAAAAAGAAATTGACCCGGTTGCCCGATTATGAGCTCAGAAAAACCTAACGACTACTTCTGATCCAAATAGTGACATCGAAGATGTCATCGAGTCAATAAGCAATGAACAAAATCTAAGACCCTATTCCGAAATGGATCTAGAATGTGATTTTGAAAGGAAATGCAAGGAAAGAAATAAGTCGATAGATTGTGTGCAAGAAATTTAGAAATATATAGCCAGTTTCATCACAGTGCTACTATCCGAATTAGAATAACGCTTATCAAACTCCAATTAGCTATTCACTAAGATAAGAGTTCCAACAAGAACCAATTCCAAACGATGATGCAGTAGAGTTTTGGATCACAGTTTCCAAAAGAGCAAATGCCATTGGTGAATCACAGTTTTTAGAGATAAGCCAATTTGCTCTAAGTGCGCTTTCCTTGCCAGCAAGTAATGCAATAGTCGAAAGAGTATTTTCTTAGATGAACGCAATCAAAACTAAAAGCCGATCCAAGATAAAAGTACATTTTGTAGATCCATTAATGCGCATTAGGATTCATTCTAATGTGAAACAGATTTGCCGCAACAATTTTAAGCCAACCCCAGAAATGCTTCAATCTTTCAACTCAAGCATGTACGAAAAGTATACATACATTGAAAACTTATGCAATTAAATCAGTTTTCTATGTACATACTCATACATTCATACGAGTATCTTAATTTTATTGCTGCAATATTTATATTATTACTCTTTTCTTTCTTTCGTTGTTTTCTTGGCTTTTGTCGGCGAAATACATAATGTAAAAAAAAAAAAAAAATTGGAACTAGTTTTTATTTCTTTTATTATAAACTTTTCAGCATTTTACGGGTTTTGCGAATATTTTTTTTTGAAACTGCGGTTCTTGCGAAAAAAAATTAAAATTTTGCGTTAAACCCGTATGACACTAAATTTTTTTCCACTTTTTAATGCATTAAAAAGTACGTAAATGTCAGCCGCGCGTAAAAGAGATATTTTTGCACGAAAAAGGCCAATAGACCTTGTAGCAAAAAAATACACTCTTCGAAAAAAAAATTAAGACCAAATTAAATTGAGTAATTATATTTTTAATAATGAGAGGGCAACCAATTGTATACATAATTATTATATATGTAACCAGTTATTGTGTTAAAGAAATTGAGCTTAATTTAAAAATTGTTTAAAAAACATAGTAAAAAACAACTCTTAATCGAACGAAATAATGATAAGACCAACTAGCATAATACAATAAAAATATGTCCACAAAAAAACAAAATCGATAACTTTGGTAGTATTAATAGCTCGTAGATGATTACTTGTTTATAATAGTTAACTGCAAATGCATTGGCATTGAATTTATAAGGTTTTGGATCTCATTTTGATAATTTTTTTTCCTTAAATCTGGATTGCTTCTTTCAATTGACGAGCGCTTTCGAACTTTCGGCCATTTTGGAAAACCCGCTGTGATAATATACCTATTATCTACTACCAAGGTTATAAATAAAAAAAAAGGAACTATGTTTCATTAAACACATACCTGCTAACAGAACATTTACCGACCATTTAATGTAATTAAGTATTTAAAGTGCAAAAAACCACATGCTGATGCTTTTTCTTTTCTTTTAAAAAATTACCGGAAACAGTAAATAAAATAAACAAATAAACAAATGCCATTACAAAGTGCCAATAAGACCAAATGATGGAATAAAATTTACCACGAGCACTTATCTTTACATTAAAACGCATAACCACCGCAAACGTTTTGATCCTTTTTTTGTTTTGCGGAGTGTAAGCGAAATAACAATCCGTCAAAAAAAACAAGCTGCCAGCGGATGGAAAAAGTGAATTGAAATACATTTTTAATGTATTTTTTTTTTTTGACAGTTTCGTATATTTTTGATTCTTGTGTACGCACTCACACCTATTAGAATTTTGTATTGAACATAGCTCTAAGTTCCTTTTTAATGGATTAAAAATGAGAAAAAAGCTAGTGTCATACGGGCTTTAAGAGGCTATACAAATCTGGCAAACTTAGTGTACAAGTTAGTTTAGTGTGCGGCCCAAGACAAGTATCAATGCGGCCCAAAAATATTTAAAGTTTCTGAAGCATGCCCATTTGACAAACAACAAAAAAAAGGAACAGAACAGAAAGCTATTTCGTTCTGTAGTGAATTGTTTTTCTAATTGCGTTGTTCGCTCAGCTACACTGTTCTGTTGTTTGTCACAGTGATATTTTTCTGAAATTATATTAAATCAACGATATAAAACAATGTTAAATTAATTCCATGTTCTATTTTTATAATGAAAAAAAAAAAACATTAAGTTAAAAAAATAGTATCAGTCAAATGACCACCTCTGCGTTGATGCACATTTGTGCACGTTTTACGGCATTTTAAATTGTTGCTCGTAAAATATCTGGCTTCAAAATGGTGATTTCTTCTTCCATGTTGGCTTTCGAGACCATGTGATATCTTCTGATAAACGAGAGATTTCAAGAAGCCCCAACGGAAGAAATCTGGTCGGCCAGTTGGAATCGCCAGAATGGAAGATCACACGGCCCGGAAATTAGCAATTCAAAATCTCCATCGTTGCTCGAGTTGTGTGAGCTATCGCTCTGTCCTACTGGAACTACAATGCTCGAGACCCAATTGAGCAACGGGCGGCAAAAAAAAAACTCGTTTAGCATCTGTCTGTAGCGTTCACTATTTACGCTTAAAGTGGTGCCCTCGGGACGTCCTAGGCCATATCAGTGATATTATCGGTCGAGCAATACGGTGCCGGCCACTTCTTGCGACATCTCTAGTGGAACCAGTTTGCACGAGACGCTCAGCCAAATGCTTAATTGTTCACGCCCAAGGTGAAGGACGACGAAATTCACGTTGCGTTAAGACAACATACCGGAAAATGGTTAAATAAGCAGTAACAATAATTCTCTATCTGCCTACAACATAAATCTCAAAACAATGTCATACGCCATTTGCAAAAATTATGGCACATTCACATTATGACATTACTTTTGCATCACCCTGTACTTGTGTCCCAAAACATCATGTGTTCTTTCAATGTGGCCCAGCGAAACAAAAAGGTTGGACACCCTTACTTTAAAGTATCAATTTAATTAGCCGAAAGATATTATGATTACCCTGAAAATAAAAAAAATATATATCTACATACATATAAATTTATATACATATCAACAACAATAGAAGATAGAGATATATTTACAGAGGATTCATTTTTGTAGTCGACCACCCGCCCCGCAACGCAGTAACACATTATCATAAGGACATAGCGGAGTGGAAAAAGAAAGGAAAACGTGTAAGTGGACCGAACGCAACCACAATGTCTCAGAAGAAAGATAATAAGCTATCAGATAAAATGTGCGGTGACAATACTGTTGTAAATACTATTACATACATGAAAGGAAAAAATGTATCTATTTATCTGAAAATGACTCATTATATCGTGACGTGCTCTACACCTTTGCCTAGAAATTTTGATCGCAGTTCATCCAACAGCAGCATACCAAATCTTTAACAGAACACGTCTTCTTATCAACATGCGCCCTTTCTCATGAGTCAGTCCCCATCGATACAAGTATTGCCAGAACAGATGCACTTTAATGGTACACAAAGTTAACGATATTTTCATGTTTCATTTGCTAGAACTTATCGACCTGGTGCCGATACCGCTCATAATCTTCAGCCACTCCCCCCTTCCGGAACACTGAAATGGTTTTAAGTGACATTCGTTCGTTTACACGGCAGTGCTCCACCCAAGTTAGATAGCGCTCGCACATTGCATATAAAAGCATCTAAAGTTTCTATACAACGGTATCTCAGGTACAGTATCGCAGGTGAATTTAACTGAGGAACAGATACCGTCACGATGAAAATTTCCATAGCAGCCTTTGTTATAGTCGGCCTTTTGCAAGGGCTACTTGCAGCTACCGTACCAGCTGATTCGAAAATTGAAATCGATGAGAATACCAACTTATCTACAGATGTCACTAGTGAAGCTAAGGCATCAACTGAAGTTCCGAATGAATCTACCTCCGGTGACACTGCAACATCGACACCTAATCCAAAACAGAAAACAACTCGGAAATCAGCTGAATCTACACAGGAGCCAACTACTGCTTCAAGTCAGGATTTATCACCTGATACCACTTCCAACGCAGCTAGTACCCTGTCTGACAGGAACTCCAAACGTAAGACCACACAAGGAACTTCTACAGCAGGACCAACAACAAAGTCCTCGCAGTCGAATGGGAAATTGACACAGGCTTCTGAACCGGTCCTTAATTTGGCAGAGCCCTGCGAAGAAGTAAGATGTAGACTGCCGAGTTGTCGGTGCTCAGATATAAAGCTTGGAGGCGATATTCCAATCGAACAGATTCCCCAGGTAAGTTGTTTACCTGCCATGTGCCTTTATCAGAAATTTTTAACTTCCAGCTAGTCACCATTACCTTTGATGATGCAGTCACTGCACTTAATTATGACATTTTCGAAGAGCTTTTTGAAGACATCCGCAATCCCGATGGCTGTGAGGCAAGCGCTACCTTCTATTTCTCTCACGAGTACACTGACTATACCAAGGTTCATAACCTTTGGGCACAAGGTCATGAACTGGCGTTGCACTCCATCACCCATGGTATGGGCACAACCTATTGGAAGAAGGCAACTGTGGATGTTCTCACCAAAGAATTCGGTCAACAGCTTGATATGATCGAGCATTTTGCCCAAGTCGATAAGAGTGACATTAAGGGAATGCGCATGCCACACTTTGAGATTCCAGGTAATAATTCATACGTGGTAGCCCAAGCGCTGGGTTTGCTGTATGACAGTTCATGGCCAACGCAACGATTCACTGAGCCCCCACTATGGCCGTACACTTTGGACTTCAAATCAATCCAAGATTGCCCGATAGGCCGATGCCCAGATGCTTCGTTCCCTGGTTTGTGGGAAAATCCTCTTGTGAATTGGGAAGATATGGAAGGATATAAATGCGCCATGTTGGATGCCTGCATTCATTTGCCAGAAGATGATCCACAGGAGCTACTCGATTGGATGATAAGCAACTTCAATCGTCACTACCTGAGTAATCGTGCACCATTTGGAGCATACTTACATTCATCGTGGTTCCAAAAGGGTGAACACTTTTTACAAGCTTTTAAAGAGTGAGTTCGAAGACACTGCTGTGAATAACATTTTATCTTTCTTCTTCTTATAGATTCATTGGATATATGAATAGACACAATGACGTTTACATTGTATCAGCATCACGTGTTATTGAGTACATGCAGAAACCACAAGCCGGTAAACCGTTCCGTGGTTGTCCAAAGAAACGTGAACCTAAATGCCGAGCAACGCTGTGCCAGTTGAATAAAGTCGATACCAAAGATGAGCGCTGGCTTAATGTTTGCAGTCCATGCCCAGACGTGTATCCATGGTTAGATAACCCGTTAGGTGTTAATAGACCCGACTTATAAATGGAAACCCCAAATTTCTCAAGGCAATAAAACTTTAAAATAACTTATCAGCAGAAGACGTAAAGAAAATTGACTAAGCTTGATTCCTTAAATTCATTCGGAGAAGATTTGAGAATTTTTAGATTGAAAGGTAGTCGTAAGTCACAGCACCTTAAACTTATTTTAGGGGGCGCTTCAGTCTGTGGTTGTCCTGGGCGTCAACCAATAAGTGATTATCAATGGTGGACTTTCAGGCCTAAAGCCACACTGATATGATAAGATCTTGTGGCGATGTTTAGAAGACAGACGCAGTTCAGAGGGTCATCTTTCTTGCGAATCGGACAATCATTTCATCCAACCATATTTTTCAAGATGCGTTGGTGTATGGTCCTTACCAAGTCATCTTCATCGCCGGCTGCTTTGAATAGCTCGGCAGCTAAACCGTGAGTTTCAGCTGCTTTGTTTGACTTAATTTTAGGTATTCACTTCGTTCACGTCGGGAGAATGCAATTATTGGTTTTCACCGTCCAGGTAAAATGGTTCATTCTGCCTGACAGCGCAATTAGATTAGTCGTTGTCATTGTAGAGTCTGCAGAAATGATTTCTCCATAACATAGCGTAGACTGCGTCTCGCTTGTAACTGGTCAAAGTTACAGAGCTTCGCTTCGGTGCGGGCTCTGTAACTTTGACAAGTTCTTTTTACGCCTTGGTAAAACTTCTTAACCTCATTCCTGGAGTAGCATATCTCTAATTCGTTGATCGCCCGCTTCTTGTCCTATGAAAGTTGGTGTTCATCTCTCCTCTTCTGGGCGTAGAGCTCGTGGGTAGCGCTAGTTCTTCTATGCGGTGCCACTTTGTATGCCTTGTGCTTGGTTGGTTGGTTTGTGAGGATGAGGAAAAAATACTACTTCCCGCAGACTTCTGCAGAAGCTGCAGAGGCGAAGATGAGGAAGGGAGCCTAACATATCTCCTCTATTCATTCCCAGGTCTTTCCCGTAGTAGGAAACCTGGTTATTTGGTTCGTTGGATGATTTGGGAGGGTGAAGATAGAGATTTCTCCTCTTCATGTCGGGCCCGTTGTGTTCCCCTCAACAACTTTGCTGAGAAAGAATATGGTTGGAGTTTGTGCGAGTGAAAGGGCTTGTGCCGAAGGAAGGTTAGAAGGAATATGTGGATTCAAGAAATGCGTTCTGTATGTCGTGCGAAATCTAGTATTTTCAAAAAATCGATAGATCTGAGCGATATCAGCCCAAGTATTTGTGCCTTAGTGAGCATTACACCGCGTCTCCACGAGACAATGCTGATTGCAGGATTTTATTGAAAGAGGAAAAAGAGAACAAATAAAGGAGAGCAAGCCATCAAAATACCTGATAGAGACCACCATATGCCGATAGGGTGCCATCAATGGCAGGATTTTTCGCATGCTTGCGATATGTTCTATTTTCTCTCTTTCAATAAAATCCTGCCATCACAAATGTCTCGTGGAGATGCAGTATAATACAAGGACAGTCGCAGAGGAAGTGTTGGATATTTTCTTCCCTTTCTTCGCAACAAGGGCTGATTGTATGTTGCGCGAGTCCCAGTCTGTTTGCCTGTCTGTTCAAGTTGATGTGTCCCTTATATAGGTGCCCATATTTAGTACTTTCGTTGCCCGTTGTGGGTTCGGATTCTATATCGTTTCTTTGGCAGCCTTAGGCGTGGTGCACACAAGCGATTGCAGTCGCACGACTATTCAGTCGCAAAAAATAGAACATATAGCTTTCAATGGAAGTGCGCGCACATGATACGTTGCGATTGATAGGTTTCATGTGCGCGCACTTACATTGCAAGCTGTATGCTCTATTTTTTGCGATTGAATAGTCGTGCGACTGCAATCGCATGTGTGTACCTAGCCTTACATGTTTGGATTCGACTCCACATTTGTGAGCGGCGCGCGTAGGCATGTTTTTGACAGTTTTTATTGCTTATACCGTAGTACCTATAGTAGTATTTTTGGGTTTTCTACGTCTTCCGCCCCTGCTCTTGCCAGTTCATCTGCACTCTCGTTCCTCGGTATGTTTTTGTGGCCAGGTACCCATAGCAGTTTCACCGTGCAGATTCTTGCAAGGGTATTGAGTTTTGCCTTGCTTTACTTCACTAGCTTAGAGTTAGTTTGTGGATTTGCAAGTGATTTGTGTAGATTTAAGTGTGGTTGGACTATCTGAGCAGATAGTGTTCCTGTCCATAGTGTTGACATTAACAAGTTCGTCTATGCCGCTAAGAATTGTAAAAACCTCCGCCTGGGAAACAGTACTAGAGTTCTAAGTGCATGGATACATTTATCCGAGGATCTGGACAGCGTACACCAACTCCCGATTTTCTGTTAATGAGTGGTACCATGCCTCCTACTTCGGCCATTACTGTGCCTTGTTGTCATTCTTCACGGCTGTGGAATTTGACTGTATGCTGTATATTCGGTTTTGAAAATGTATTCTTTCGCTAGTAGTAGTAGTAGTAGTAGTAATTAGATTTTATTTATACAATTCAATTTTACATTGCAATAGTTCTACCGAAAGCTTTGCCCCGCGAACACGCTTGTTGTTGTTGTTTTAATTATTTTATTTTAATTTATTTTAATTATTTTATTATTATTAATTAATAATTCCTTGCAATGGTTGATAGTTGTGGAGAGTGCAATTCTGGCATTTTGTCTGGCGATTTCGTGAGCTGCTGTGGGATTTGCTCCAGGAAGTTACACATACATTGTGTGAAGCTTTCAGAAGCGGCCCTCCAGCTCATGAAGTCCAATGAAGGGCTTTGCTTCAAGTGCATTATTTGCAATAAAATGCCATTGTTAGGATTAATTTCTAAACTCAGTGCATTAACGAATGAACTGAGTTTAATGAAATCCGAAATTCGCGAATTGAAACATAGTTCCACGCAGAAAACCAGTGCCGCGGAAATACCGTCGGTTGAAAATAGTGTTTTTGTTGACACCGGTTTGCCAAAAATTGTTGCCTCCACTTGTAATAGTGCGGAGCCGCCGGCGTCGCAGGCTTTTGATACCGAAAATGCCTACGCAGGCATAGAAACATTTTGCAAAGTGTTCGCGCTACTAATTCTAATTGTGAACTTTTTTTTGAGATTCAGAAAAGAATATGAGTTTTTAAGTCGATTTTTATACAAGCAATACATCTTGTCAGTTGAGTCGTCGGTAAAACGTAATAGCAAACCTTTTTGGAATTACATTAATTCAAAAAGAAATACCTCAGGTTTACCTAAGGTAATTCAATTCGGAAATGTGAGTTCAACGGATTTGAAAAGCACTTGTGACTTATTTGCTGACTATTTTGAGTCAGTATACAATGATTCACGGGTGCAATTAAATGATAATCATTACGCTATGATTCCTGATGTTTTGGATATTGGTGTATTGCAATTCTCGGATGATGAAGTAATTATCGCGCTTAAAAAATTAAATTTTAATAGCAACCCAGGCCCTGATGGTATACCCGCGGTAATATTAAAAAAATGTTTATTATCCGTTTTTCATCCTCTTAAAATTATTTTCAACCAGTCACTTGTGTCTGGTGATTTCCTTAATGATTGGAAATATTCTTTTATAATTCCTATTTTGAAATGTGGTCTAAGGCAAAAAGTGGAAAACTATCGACCTATATCCAAGCTTTCGGCAATACCCAAATTATTTGAGAGTATTGTTAAGGAAAAACTCTTTTTCGCGGTAAAAGAGATTATTTCAAATAATCAACATGGTTTCGTTCGTGGTAGATCATGTACCACTAACTTAGCTTTGTTATGTAATTATATTTTTGACAGTTTTGAACAACGTTTACAAGTTGATGTACTCTACACAGACTTCACCAAAGATTTTGATATGGTACATCATACCCTACTTCTAGCCAAACTTGAATCGTTGGGTTTTCATTCCTCAATGCTAAAATGGTTCTTTAATTACTTAACTAAGAGAAGGCAAATGGTAAAGGTCGATGGTTGGACTTCTCGTGTAATTGAAGTAACGTCGGGCGTTCCACAAGGTAGTCATTTGGGTCCGTTGCTATTTATTTCATTTATCAATGACGTTCACGAAATATGTAAATTCTGTAAGGTTTTGACATTCGCGGATGATTTAAAATTATTTTCTCGTGTAAATAATGTTACTGATTGTATTCGTTTGCAATCAGACATTAATAGATTATCGGAATGGTGTAATCATAATGCCCTGGAACTTAATATTTCAAAATGTAAAATTTTTTCGGCTTATCGAATTGCCATTCCACTTTTTCATAATTGTTGTATAAACGATCTTCGACTTCAACGATTGGATGAAGTGAAGGATCTAGGGGTCATGTTTGATAATAAACTAAACTTTATCTTGCATTATGATTATGTCATTGCCAAGTCTAACTCTTTGTTGGGCTTTCTAAAGCATAATAGTAAATACTTTCGAGATGTACATAGCCTTAAAGTTATCTACTGCTCGTTAGTCAGACCTTATTTAGAATATTCATCCATCATTTGGAATCCACCATATGCTATTCACGAACTCAGATTGGAAAGAGTTCAAAAAAACTTCACGAGATATGCGGTTCGTAAATTAAATATGTTTGATGTGCTTCCTAATTATGATAGAAGGTGCCAATTAATTGGTTTGAAAACCTTAAGTTTCAGACGCAACGCAACTTCCATCATGTTTATTCGCGATATTATTAATTTTCATATTATTTCACCAGAATTGGTTTTTCTATTAAATATATATGCTCCCCAAAGGTCTCTGCGGGTTAGAAGCTTGTTTTTTCCAGAAAGGCATAGAACCAATTATGGTTCTAATGAGCCTATTACAAGGTGCATAAGCACTTACAATGAGCTGTGCAATGAAGTTGATTTTTGCTTATCACGAGCAGAATTTAGAAAACGCGTTTTTTCATTGGTTTTTGATTAACTTAATATTGTTTATTTGAAGTAGTCTATAAGATTGAAAATCGGTAGATGATCCTTAGTCGCGCAACAAACAACAGTTGTGTTAAGCGATACTGAGAGTATACACTAGAGAACGTAGTGTTCTGTGTGCTCTGTGATGGAAAACAAAAAAAAAAAAAAATACAATTCAGTTTATAATGACCTGGTTTAAAAACGTCGGTCAGATTGACATTAAGTAAGATGAAACAAAAAACAGAATATAGTACATTGAGATACAATTTAACAAATTCAACAAATTCGAAGGTTACAAAGAAAAATAAATAAATTGAATTTAAGTTGGAAATGACATGAGTTTACAGTTATTGCAATTAAGTTAAAAAAAGAGAAGTGATTATGATTTAAAAACTCTCGGTAAAAGTTTTCTTTCTATACGTCATTGAACGTTGGACATACTCAAAAAAGGCACTCCAGCCTCTGGCTCCGTTTAAAACACCTAATGTTTCTTCTTCGCTTAAAAAGTTTGTTTGAAATACATCTCTCCTGATTTCGCGTAAGATCGGACACCGACCCAGCAGATGAAAAATGTCTTCTCTTTCCCGTAGATTGCACAATTCACAATAAAGTGGTAGATCTGGTCTATATATTTTATTCTTCCTCTATGAGATCACTTGGGTTGATGACCAGTCCAGAGGATTCTAAAACATTTTGCCAGATGGCTCTGTGTCCCGTGAGCCTCACGTGACCCAGTGATGGCAGTCTGATTGGAGAAAGCTCCGCTGTTCTTTTGATCTAAAGTCCCATAAGGAGAATGTTAAGGCTGCCGTGTGCTTACTTGATTGGGCTCCAGTTATCCCCAGACAAGCCATTCGTTGGGGGTTTGTTAGAAGTGCTTTAGCGTAGCTGTTGTTCATAGCTGGCCACCATACTAACACTACGTAGAGTAAGATGGGTTTGACTATACAAGAGTAGATCTGATCCATTGAACTTGTTTTAATTTCAAACTACACGTCTTGCCGAAAGTCCTCTGGCAATCCAGAAAGCTCTTTGGCTTTTAATTCTGTTTTCCAGATTCTTTCTCCAAAGTAGCTTTTTATCAAGTACAACCCCTAAGTAGTATACATGGTCTTCCGGAATCTTAACTCTTTTAGAGAAGAGTACCATGTTGGTATTTTCTGGATTAACTCCAAGTCCTCTTCTATCTGCACAGGTTTTGGTGAGCTGCAGATCGGTCTGAACGTGTTCCCCTAGTGTGCTCTATCTGCCTTATGCATTGTGCTTACATGCACTCCTCTTCACGCCAGAGGCTTTTTGGCAAAATTGCCATTGGTCAATACTTGGTGCTAGCGATATAGGAAGTCCTAAAGGATAAGGAAATCTCGATCGGATAAGGACTTGGCGATTTCTCTATTAAGTATTTGGTCAAATTACACTTTCCATGCCATCACTGAAGTAACCCTCGATGTATTATGTATATGTACTTAAACTACTACGTACTGCTTAACCGTTCTAAATCGGAACCATTCGTAACTTAGGTATATACACGTATCTAGAGCGAGACCAATAAAATAAATACGAAATGTTGCAAAAAGGACACGTGGCTGCATCGTAAAAGGAATAAAAATGTCTCAAACCGACATTCAACCCAAATATTCATCGGTGTTTCCACTTTAGTTCAGCGATAGTACTCGTGATGGCGGCTACAGACAACATTCACCATATAATCAAAACAAGGATATTCACTTGCGCGCTTGCCTTTATATATTCTTTTTTCCTTTTCATTTTTCCGTGCTCTTTATTACCCACACTATAATACGCGATGTTTTGCAATGGTTGGCATTTTGAGTTCACAGGATAATGTGATACGTCTAGAAGACGTTGACTATATTTGCACCGTCATTTTTACCGAGCTCTAAACAAGGATATTCGAAATTCTGCATTATTGCAGCGTAATAAAAGCGACACCGAATAGAAAGCAATAAGGACGAATGCTCTTCTTTTGCAGAGTACGGCAACGGGCTGCATAGCGCGCAAAGTCACAAGCGAACTTTATGACCCGGACGTGTCGGTGTGTAAAAACGCCAGAACGACCGACTAAAACCGACCTGCACATCGAGGAGAAATGAAATATTATTATCATTTTGGTTGGTTGTGTCGCGTACTTTCGCCTGCATTAAGTGAAATTTAGATTTGCAAGCGGCGGCGGCGGCAATGGAGGGCGGTGCGGTCGGGGATAGTTGCAGGGAACGACGATGTCACTCAATTTGTTGGCTGTTTTATGTGACAGGTGAAATTGGACTTTGTTACCGTAATTTGATTATATGAGCGAAATGTGTACGAGGGATTGCCCTATACTCGTAAGTTTTTATTTTGTTGGTCCTTTTTTCATGTATGACAATTTATCAGTGATATACGAGTAGGTACACATTAATTTCAACATTTTATTGCAGAGTGCACTACCATTAGGTAGTTTTTTCTTTTGGTTTATTTTTTTTAAATAAATATGACATCGCATATGTACTTGTAGAGTATATACATATGTACGAGCTTATATTCTTATGAGTATGTCCATGAAAATGAATTTATGTAAGTGGAAATACATAAATAGAAGACAGTGACAGTTTTTTTTTCTTCATTTATGTACATACATATATCGCCCCTCAATATGCGAGGGGAAAATATTTTAAGGGTTCCGTAGAGAACTCTCTTATTAGTTTTAGTCGATCTTTTTGTATGTCACACCCCAAGCATTCGCTCATATACACTCCGCAGTAACTGGTTGAGACAGGGCACTAATTCCGTAACTTTTAGGACGATACTCGTCTAGACTGGAATTTCAGGCTGGCTTTAGAAAATAATACTCGACAGCAGATAACGTATTCCTATAAACAAGTATCGCTCGATCGTACTTAGAAAATGGGAAAAAAAAATCTATACGAATTCTTCATTGATTTTAAGGTGATTCGATCGATAGGAATTCGCTTTTCTACAAATTAAGTAACCTTGGGCTGTCGTCAAAAATGCTAAGGGTCATGAAAAAAATGTTACTGCGGTGTGGAATGGGAGAAACGTATCACCCTGATTCGAATCGAAGACGGGAGTAAAACAAGGTTATCTTCTAGGTCCACTTCTCTTATCACTATTTCTGGATGATCTGTCAGACTCGCTACTTGGGGGTATTATGTTCAATAGCGTCAGGATCAAGCTACTTATGTACACTGACGACATTGTTTTGTTAGCTGAGACACCAAACATGATGCAAATAATGATTAACAAGTTACAACAGTACTGTACCGCATGGAACTTACAATTAAACACCAACAAGTCAAAAAAAAAATGATTTTCCGTAACGGGACAGGAAGGTACGCACGAGAAGAAAAGTGGACTTGGGGAAATGAAGACTTGGAGAAAGTGTTGGAGTACAAGTATCTTGGAGTCACTATAACGCCGCGACTGTCATTTAAGAAGCACCTACAGGCAAAGTTCAAGGAGTCTTAAATAGCAATTAATACGAATTGGAGACATTTTCTTTCAAAAAAGGATGTCCCGTCCAGCGCTAAATATAAACTTTTCGAAGCAGTGATGAGGTCAATAATGTGTAACGCGGCCCAAGTTTGGGGTATTTCCGGTATGAAGAGGTTGAAAAGTTGCTGAGATACTTTGTTAAGATGTTGAGATTACCGGAAAGTACGCCTACCTACATGGTTCATCTGGAAACTGGACTAGCACCGTTGTATATCTTCACATTAAAAAATGCATTTCAGCTATATTATGAAAGTGATGACACCGTCAAGGCACCGGCTGCCAAACATAGTCGCGGCATATCTGTTTAACCGAAATCTACAGTTTTTTAGTGAGGGGCGGCTGCTAAGCAATGAACACAGTATGCAAGTACTGGATGAGAATATTGCCTATTGGAAAAGTGCTACGCAGAGGCTGCTTTTCAAAATGCAGGCATCCATATTTGCAAAATTGAAAGAAGAGGTGCAACAAAGCGAATCCATGCGCTCTTATAAAACTTTTCAGAACGATCTCGGAGAAAAAACTATTTTAACGACCGATATAGCATTGAGTCTTTTTCACACATTTTTAAAGCCAGAGGGGAACTTTTCCGAACGATTTTTTTCTTAGAATAAACCCAAGAATCAGTTGCCAAAGTATTGACATTTAAATTGGAAACACCCTGTATATTTGTACAATTTCTCAAATAATGACCACTTTCATTGGTAATTTTCGGTATTTCGAGGTTAGAATTTCGAAAATTCAAACAATTTTTTTGCTGTTTTTGTTATTTCCTTACATTAATTTTATTTTTGAAGTGAAACTTCTTTAGCCGCGGTAGGGCAAATTTGCCTGAATCAGACGAAAAAATGAAACGCTTCCCCTTCTCCGACTTCAACAGGCAGTAAAATAAATTCTAAAACAAATACACATACAGTGGCTCACAGTGAAAATGGCCCACCTTATCTTCATCGAAGAATTCAACGAACTCAAGAAAAATAAAAATTGAAAATGTTCAGGTTCAATTGACTTTTATATTCTTCTTTCAAATCACTAAAAAAATTCAAACATTCAATTACAAATATGTACATCAAAATAAAAGGAAAAAACAAATAGGAAATCAAATTTCATCTCACAGTGAAAATGGCCCAGTAATATTAAAGTTCTAAAACTTGTCAAAAACACGTAAATATTTCAATATTTAGTACTGTTTTGGGCAAACTATTTGTTTTGTAACTGATTTAAGTCGATTTAGAACTAGTCCTGCAAGTTTGTTGGTATAGTCGGGACTAATTTTTACCATTCCTCCAATAACACTCTCTTTGTGTAGTTTTCATTGGAAATTTCATGTTTTCGAATTTCAACTTCCAATTTTTTGCCATAAATGTTCAATAATAATAAAATAGGGTGATTGTGGTGGGGTCTTGATCACTCTTAGACAATGGTATGACATCTAGTCCCTAATACTTCCAGCCGGGTGCTTCGGATCTTTATCTTGATTGTGCTGTAAGGTATCTTTAATTCCATCAATCTATCTTTAATTTTCAGGATATTGTTTTAAATTGTTTTGCAAGTATCTAAATATTGATATTTATCCATATTCCCTTCAATAAAATGTAAGCTACCAGCCCAAGATGCTGATCCTCCACCACAGACCATAGGATAACCACTGTCGACTTAACTGTGGGACGCATATGCTTAAGATTCATCTCTTTATTCGGCTTTCTTTAAACGTTTACCCTTCCTTCCATCTGATCCAAAATGGTTATGTTTGCTCTCATCCGTAGTTAAAACGCTTTTCCAAAACAAAGTCTTTCATTATGTGGTTCTGAGCGAACTCCAATTGAACCCCTTTGTTCGTCTGGCTAATGAATGGCTTATTCCCTGCAATTCTACCATTTGATCCAGATCCACCTAGATATGTCCAAACAGTTTCAGCATTGAAATTAATCTTCAAATGCTTTTCCACCATATCTCTTAGTTTTGGTGCGCTCAGCATTGGATTTTCTTCGGATTAGTTGACAATCCAACATTCATCATGATTAGAAAACATATTCTTGGGGCTGATTTGGGCTTGTTTCTATTATCGTTCCTGGACATTCTAATAATATTTTTTATTGTTTCTCGAGCTATTTTTTTTACAATTTTAGAGATTTCTCTCTGGCGTTTTTCACTCATAAAATGCTCAATAATTAATTTTCGTGGCTCTATTGGATTTTTGTAACTCTATGAGGTCGCATTTTGCAAAAGTTAACTAAACGAATAAATTACATGGGATCCAATGTGGAATAGTATTATAATACGGAAATAAAAAAAAATACAGTTCTAAAAGTTAAAAACAAAAAAAAAGTAATTTGAGAAGCTTTTGCTACCTGGGCCATTTTCACTGTGAGATGAGTTTCGTTCTCTTCTCCCTCATTTCCTCTTATTTCGTTGTTTTTATTATTAAATGTTTAAATTTTTCATTGCTTTTGAAACAAGAATATAGCAGTCAATCAAAGTTGACCATTTTCGCTATTAATTTCGATGGATTTCCTAGAATTTTTCTCAGAAAATGTATTTAGTTTGGGGTGGGCCATTTTCACTGTGAGCCACTGTACATATCGAGCCACAAAATATCAAAAGAACAAGCAAGCGAAGAAAACAACAACAAAACAAGTGAAGAAAATAAAATTCTTATTTTCAAACAACAAAAAAACAAGCCAAGAAAATAAAATTCTTATTTTCAACCCCACCATCAGCGATGCCAACCATACAGAATTTTCTATAGATCTCCAGAATTTTTACTCTGCCTACAGAAATACAGAAATCAAACGAAAATATACAGACATTTCAAATTCCAGGAAAAAATAAAAACTTTTAACGAATAAAACAATAGATAATACAGGATGCAAAAAACATGTAGGTATGATTTCAAAAATAGAGATTATTGATTTGACTCAGATTGCTAGTAAACGATGTGCAAGTTCAATGTAAATAATGATTTATGTATGTTTTATAGTTTCCTAATTTTTATTGTAATCACTTTTTATGTGTTAAAAAAAAGTCTTGATTTCTACAGATTTGCATCAAGCAAAAATACAGAGTTCTACAGAATTTGTAACTTTTATCTACAGACTTTTAGAAATTCGGGTTGGCATCACTGCCCACCATGCAAACATTGGGCCACCGCACACGAGATGATTTTTGCCGGCAGAAAATCGGTTTTGTTGGCGAAGGGACTGAGGTCTGCGGTAAGAAATGACTGAAAATATTTTACCGAGTTTGAGCGGTGGAGTGATGTACATAGGTACGTAGGAAACTAATGCATACCTACACAACTTTCAAAATATTTTGCCCCGAAAAAGTACTAGCACAGTGAAAAGGGGTTTATGTATACAATTTCTTCTGCCGGTAAAAAGTTTTCATACAAAAATATGAGATGCGACTTCTTGGGTTTGTATATTCTTTGGTTTTATTCCTAAAGATATGAAGAATAAATAACGTTGTTTTTAATTCAAACCTTAAAATTCAGCTTGCAATACCCTTTTGAATATTTCGATAGTTTTTTGGTGGCAGATAAGACTTCTTTCTTGTGCAATGCACATTGCAATACAAGATCTATTTCGGTAATTGTGTACAACATGGATAACACCTCGATTTTGATGAAATGTTTGTATTATGCAGAGGGTATTTTTTCGAGTATCTTCATGCATCGATACCAAAAGTGGTGTCCACTTTGTACATAATTATCTTTATTTCGTCCGATGAATTGTGTTGTTCTTTAATCAGGAGATGGATTGCTCTCCGATTTGCGGCGATTTGTCATGCATACTAAGATAATCCAGTGAGTGTTTATAACAGGGACAGATGCAAGTTATTGTAATAATACTGAGAGGCGAATATCCTATCTTCGCTGTACTGACAACTTTTGTGGACCAGAGTATAGAACTTAAGAAGTTTCACTTCTAACGCGCGAAAGTCTCACGCACTCTTTTTTTTCGTGTTTAAGGGGTCATTTTATTCAATTCAATTCAATTAAATTTATTCAACAGTAATCTTCATAAGATAACAAAACTAAAATTAAAGCAAACAGTGGTTTTATACCTAAGATTAAAAAAAAAAAAAGAAAGACAGGAAGAGAAAAGATAGAAGATAGATAGATTTTGAAGTTAGCAGATCTATTTATACGTTTAATATGCAAAGGCAAAGGATTCCATAGCCTGAATGCGTGAATGTAAAACAGTCTGGAAGAGTTAACATATTTGTAGGAAGGAATGTTAATGTTCATGGTTCTATGAGGTCGAGAAAATTCAAGTTTTTGAAAAATGGACTTGGTTGTAAGAACCCTATGCAGAAAAATGAAGTTCCTAGCATTTATGTAAGAGATGATAGTACTTCCAAGAAAGTTATTAGCGTAAGCAGTTATTCTATCCCACCTACGAAGACCATGAACTATGCGGATTGAATCATTGGAGTTTATGCATTGATAGCGAGTCAGGATTGGGGTAAACATCTTCAGAGTAGGTTATCAACTGTAGAATGAGGGTGCGAAGAAGTGTTTGCCTAGTTTCAGGGGAAGTGAAGCTCGCAGTAAGCTAGAGTTTGCAAAGGCAACCGTAGATTCGCCCAAATACTTTGTTAATTTGGTTATAACACGAGAGACTGCGATTAATAACGAAACCGAGACAAGTAGCAGATTCAACAACTTTTAGCTTGCAGTTTGAAATCTAAATGGCAGAAATAACGTCGAGTTCAAAGAATTTGTTAGCAATGGGAATAGCAGGCCATTTGTTTGGGTTGAGAAGAAGTCCGTTTTTTCATAGTCCAATCATTAATTGCAGATAAATCCTCATTCAGCAGCATCACAAGTTCAGAGATTTTTTAAATAACTTATAAGCATGCTGAACAAAATAGGTCCCACGATTGATCCATGAGGCACTCCTTGTTTTAGTGGCTTGGATACCGAGTAACTATCATCAGCAATGACTCTTTGAAATCTATTAGATAGGAAATCACGTAGTTAATCAACAGCCTTATCGCTAAACCTAAAATAATTACTAAATACTTTGGGAAGTCAAAAAGGCACACCAAGGTTACAAATCCTTTATCAAAGTCCATTCGAATGTCATCAAGCATGTTGACTAGTGCAGTCGAGCAGCTATGGCCAGCTGGAAAACCTAATTGGAGAGGGCATAAAAGAGAATTGTCAGAGAGGTGGTCAACGACTTGTGTAGCAAACACCTTCTCAAAAGCCTTTGACAATCATGGCAGAATGCTTATGGGTCGGAAGCCACTGTCAGAAGACGCATTGGCTTTTTCGGCAATAGGGATCACTTTTGCAGTTTTCCAGGCCTGAGGAAAAGTTGAGGTTGTAATGCAAAAATTCATTATATGTATGTGTCAGAGATCTTATATTTGCAGGTAACATCAGACGAACATATAAAACGGAGTAGCACACTGTCTTCATCAATTGCATTTGAGTTTATTGAGGTCATGATGGAAAATATTTCATCGTCACTACCTGAAAATCGACTGGCCCTACCACATTGATGTCAAAATCAGGGCTGCTATCAAAGTCGAAAATATTTGGTAGCGAGTCGCTTTCGAGAAAATAATTATTTAACACTTCAGGGTCCAAAGCGCAGTCTTTATTACTTCTACTGCTAATACCAATCTGACGAAGGTTCCACCAAAGTTCTTTTGGAGGCAACGAGGTATTAAGTTTAGCCGAGAAGAAATTGTGTTTCGAGTTACGAACGGCGAGCGTAGCATTGTTACGCGCAACTTTATATGCAGCCCAGTTGGCTAAGGAACGATTTCGTTTCCAATTGCTGTATTTTATTTTTAAGAGCGCAAAGAACATTCAAGGTAAACCAAACGCAAGCTTTATGGCGAATGGCCACCGTTTTTATGGGAACATATTGGTCATAGAGATAATCAATAGACAACTGTTTGTAATTTAATTTTTCATTAGAATCAGAACTCTGCAAGCAATATTCCCACGGTACTAGGCCGGCTACAATATGGAGGGCATTAAGATCTATAGAACTTAAATCCCGAAATTCAAAAGAGGTCGGCTCAGCGATGCGTAAAAAAAAACAATATCATAGGTACAGAATATGAGATCGTGCTCGGGGACATAGTCAAGTGAAAGTTGATTGAAAAGGAAAAGAGTTGAGGCGTCAGTCACAATGAAAAGACCCAGAAGACTAGGTATTTTATTAGGGCGAAAGCATGTGGGGCTTGAATTGTTTACAATTGAAAGACCACAGGAAGCAACAAAATCTCTAAGTTGTTGTGAACTCGAGCAGATCAGCAGATCGAGTTACAAGCACCACCGCACAGTGGTTCCACTTTCGAACAAAGGCGGTCATAACTACTTGGTCATTGAAAAATAATGAAAATGAATTCGTGTCAGAGTAATTTGGGGGAGCTGATTCCGAATCTGCAATCTGTTTTGCTCTATCAAGTCACGCTTTCGAGACAACGGTACAGTGCGTACAATGCGTACTTTAGTTTTTGAGATATTAGTCTTCAAACACAGATTTTTTTTAATTTTTTTTACCAATTTTTGTTAAAATCGAATTTATCTCGGGAAAGTGTGCTTCTAATTTTTTTGTATTAGTATTATTTTCGTGCGCCATAATGTCACCTACAAATTCACATTACAGATTTTTTTACCTAGAACTTACAGTTTTCCTGGTATAAAGTTAATTGAAACACAAGAATCATTCAGAAACGACATTACCTTGCATGCCGTGTCCTCCATCAGACCAAATGCCAGGCCTTTCTGGTAATATATAATATACCGGGGGGTCTTGGGGGAAACACAGTTAAAAGTTTAACACAAAACACAGAACGCAATTTTATTTCAACTAGTGTTCGCCAAGTGGTAGAAATTCTACCATTAAAGTTACAATACTAAATAATTTAGTACGATTTAACCTAACCATATTTTATTATTTTAAAGATTCTTACCTTTATTACCTTCCAGCCGTTGAATTTTGGAAGTTTTTTGTTCGTGTTCCAATTTTATATCTGGTTTCTATGCAAAACTCCAACGTACAGTTGTGTTCAAAATAATAGGAGCGCTACGTTAACAGCGCTTAAAATTCTTCTCTGGCGAAAAATTGGTAGTTTAAACTGTGACGACATTTCTGTAAATATTCTAACGGTATTTGACAAACAAATCCATTAAAAATATGCACAGCTGAGCTTGCATGGGCGAGGATTTAATACAAAGAAGTAAATGCGAACGGAAAAAAAGTGTTCATAATAATAGGAGTGTTTTGGAAAAAGTAAAATAAATTAAGTTTGCCGAATTGAACTATGAAAACAAAAAGCTTTTGCTGTTAGGTCATTATTTAAAATTGTTTACTGCACTTTTTTTTTGGAAAACTGATAGCAGTAGGTCGAGGAAAGAATACAGATCAGGAAAAGCGAGAACTCATTCGAAAACTGCCTCAAATACGAAAACTTTACAGAAAATTACAAAAAAAAACTCTTCAATGTTGTATTTTAGCAATAGCAGATGCCTTAAAATACATCGAAAAGCCAGAAACACGGGCACGGAATCGTATAATCTCCAAAGCTGATGACAGGTTAACTGTACGATTTTCTAAAAACTACCCAGCGCCACCTACCTAGGTCATACAAGAAAAGATTTAAATTCCTCTTAGTGATGTTACTATTTGCAGAAAACCTATAGAAAATAAACGTTTTGCCAAAGTCTACGCAAGGTGCCATTTTAGACAAAAAAAAGTGTGTCATAAGGATCAGTAAAACCATTACAACCATAAATATCTGTAGACTTCTGTAATCAGATAATGATAGTTTTAGAATCAGGTGCAATAAAAATGACTTAGTCCTTAAACTAATCAAGTGTCAGTACCTACATTACAGGAAAAAGATAGCGAGTGTTCAAGTAATTCGTATCAATTCATTCTTTCTGCTGGCGTTCGCCCTAAACTTTGACAAAGCATATAAACCACATTGTGAATAGACCATACTCAATATTATTTTTTGTGATGGTAGCGTAAAGAATTTAAACGATCTTATATCACTCTTTCGCTCTCTTTTAACAGTGTTGTCCGCCCTCCTCTCGAACATGCTTCCCAAGTATGGACACCTTACTGTAAGAATCGCAATTGAAGCCCTCCAGCGAAGCTTCCTTCGCTTCGCATTAAAAGAGCTTCTATGAGTCGACCCTTTTAACCTCGTTCCATATTTATATCGGATAAAACCTTGTCTTTGAGACGGGCTATTAACGGCATCAATTTTATGCATCAACTGATTTCAGGTCTGATATATCGTACATACTTTTGCCCCGATTTACTAACTATCTAAAAATATACCTTTCGTGGGCGATTATATACATATATAGTATATATGTACGTATATATATATATAAGTATATACGTCATCAGCAGTTCTATACAGAACCAAGCCTAGCTTCTCGCAACTATTTGAGTGTGCGTGTTATTTTTCCCACGAAATGCAAGGGACCTACAGTTTTTTGCCGACTCCGAACGGCAAGTTAATTAGCTCCTCATGACAAATGATACTCTTTGATTGCTTGTCAGACATTCGAAAGAGCTGGTACCTTGAAAAAACTTGTAGGTGTTTGCTGGGATTGAACCCGGGCAGCATGCGTAGTAGTCCAACGTACTAACCACCGCGGCCACGGCGACCACAATTACCTGCGTTACTGCATGCTCCGCAACCGTATGAGTAAGCCCCATTATTTAAATATTAGCTTCGTTGGCTTTAATTTAACAAAATTACAATAGAAACTAAACTACAACTATGTATTACACTATACTTAATAAAAACAAACAATACTTCCATCTTACATGTAAATATCAATTTTATTCTCTTTCAAATAGTTATTGACTATTCATCATACTTTTTATTTTTGGCAGAACTCAACTAAAACACAAAATTCATATTTTCCCAAAATCCAGACCAGCGTTACCCTTCTGCGACTAAAGTCGCAATTTGCGACTTTTTTGACTGGCCTGCGACTTTGATACGACTTTTTCAAAAAACTCCAAATTTGCGACTTTTCATAGAAACATTGAGACTTTTTATGGTTTCCTGCGACTTTTTTGTCAAAATTTATTTATTTTCATTTAAATTTTAAATGCATCAGCTTGCAGATTTTTCTTGGATCTAATTTTGTGCGCAGTTCACTTTCACACATTCACATAACACATGTGTACAAATTTTGGTATACTAGATAGTATTGGCAATGGAAACCACCTCGGTAACCATATATTTTCAAATGTATATAAATTCGTTGCAAATATTTTGACACTACCGCAGCGCATGGCGCATAGTAGTGCTTGTGCGCAAAGTGTTTATTTAAAGCTTACAACATAAGCAAACCAACCCTCTACATGTGGAAACATTGTAATAATATGTAATCTGCACTGAACCTTCCGGAACAAATTAAATTGAGGCTTCGGCTTCGATAAATACAGGAAAGAAAGGACTGGGAAGTAATTTATTGCACCTTTTGTTATTTTATAAGTTACGAACTGAATTATTTAATATTGACTGGCTTAGTACTAAGTGACCTTCTCTATGTGTTTTTTAATTTTTAATGTACCTACCTATTTAACTGCAAACTGAATTGCAATAGATAGAAACTAAATCTATCTATTTTTTTATAAGATTTATACTAATTTTACTTTCTGTGAGGGACAAATCTGGGAATCGATTTTACACCCACTTGCCGAAATCCGATCATGCTGAAATTTTGCATGTCCGGCGACAACTTAACAATATATATTTGATGATCTTGTAAATCTAATATGGCGGACGCCCCAGATGGTGGATTACCGTTATCTTCACGACCTCCTTAATATGGGTATCAAATGAAAGGATTTGACAAGTAGAATACGATTAGCTTAGTGATGTAATTCTTAATTCAATATGGTGGATTCCATAAGATGGCGGAATACTTTTTTCTTCACAACACTCATAACATGGGTATCAAATGGAAAGATTTGACGAGCAGAATCTCAAACAGTCTGAGTAAACTTTCTCATATTAAACCCACCCAAGCCAATATATGGTGCATACGTACCGACGTAACTTTGTAAAAAAAATTCAGATACTAAAAAGTAGAAAACAAATATATAGATAAAAAATTATTTTTAAAAACAAGCTTTAATGAAGTATAAGGTAAAAAATAATTTTTTTTCCGAGTCACCAATATGTAATCGATGTGCAACGAGGACGAAGAATCAGCAGTACATATTGTGTGTCACTTTATTTATGTAGTCAGAAAACGTCATCGTCATTTAGGCAAATTTTACCTCGAGACAGAGGATATACATAATATGTACGTAAATGTATGTACATATGTATCTGACAGTTCGCTCATCAAAGGCATTTTCGTATTATATGTTATCATGACGGGCCTACTATGTACATACATTATGATGTATAAGTGGAGGAAATCACATGAGGCCCATCTGTGGCCGCAGTGATAAGGTGACACGGTTCCACCTCTACCAACAATCCACAAAGGTGTAAAAAAACCTAAACGCCCCTAGCTTTAATTAATAGTCACATATTGATATTGATATTGGTGACTCGGGAAAAAATTATTTTTATAAGCTTTATATTTTACTTTGTTTTAAAAAAAATGTTCTGTAATTATATTTAAATACGTTTTTTTATTCTTTGTCTATTTTGTTTTCAAAATAAAATAAATATGTGTACATAGTTCCCTCAAAATAAATATGCATTTGCTAACTTCTTATTACTTAATGTTTTAATTAAATAAAACATCTGAATACCCCACCAGAAAGGTCCTACAGCCAAGAGCATTTCAATTTATATGTTGAGACTTTTTTGAAGTCTCTGAGACTTTATTTGCGACTTTTTTAAAGTCTGTGCGACATTTTTGCGACTTTTTGAAAATTCTCAGCGGTAACACGGATCCAGACAAAGAATATAGTGCATATACATATTATAGCCTGCGTAATGTTATGACATTTGTTTTGCTTTTTCACTGTATGTTTTTGAGCACATACCCACTAACACACATACAATGGGTCTTACTGATATGATTTCATTTAAATTTCTCCTACCTACTTGAAAAAAGAAATAAATCCGTCATACTCGTAAGTCGTAAGCTACGTAGTAAAAGTCAAATCCAATATTTTAGTTCTCAATCTCATTCATATTTTCATTCATCACGCTCTCAATGCTTCAGTTTGAAAAGAGCTTGATGGGAGTGGTTTCACGTATAATGCTATCATGTATGAGCGCGCTGGCACTGTATGTATGCCACCCGAAACCCCACCAAGTAGCACCCACATGCACTTACACTGCGTCAGCGGCTGCCCGACTGAGCTGGGCTGTGTACAAAGCTGAGACTGAGTGTAGACTTTGTAGAAACAAAAGAAGAAACACTTAATTTCAGTTCAAAGAGAGCATATCTAGTGGAGATTTTTAAAATTAGTGCTTTCTCCTTCCCCACTCATTTGCAAGCTTAACTACTGTGATCACATAAACTATACACCCAAACCAACTTCCAGTGCAATCAACACAAAGAGTAAAAAGCTATGTTACTTACTTACTTACTTAGGTGGCGCTACAGTCCGGGGTGGACCAAGGCCTCAACCAACAACCTCTTCCAGTTAGCCCGGTCCTTAGCTAACCGCTTCCAGTTGCGCACTCCAAGTTGGTTGAGGTCTTGTTCTACTTGGTCGCGCCACCTTAGGCGAGGTCGTCCTCTGCTGCGCTGACCCTCCGGGTTAGAGTTGAATATTCTCCGAGCCGGAGCGCTGATGTCCATGCGCTCTACATGTCCTAGCCATCTTAAACGCCCAATGTGCAGTTTTTTGACCAGGCTGATGTCGCTGTACAGCTCGTACAGTTCGTCGTTGAATCTTCTCCTCCAAGACCCGTCAACGCAAACGGGACCGAATATCCTACGAAGGATTTTTCTCTCGAAGCGACCAAGGAGATCTTCATCCGCATTCGATAAAGTCCATGCTTCAGCTCCATATAGCAAGACTGGGATGATAAGGGTCTTATAGAGAGTCTCCTTAGTCGATCGGGAAAGGACTTTACTGCTCAGTTGCCTTCTTAGCCCAAAGAAACAGCGGTTGGCAAGAGTAATCCTTCGTTTGATTTCCGACGAGATGTCATTTTTTGATGTTATGGCAGAGCCGAGGTAGACAAAGTCCTTTACTACCTCAAAGTTGTAGCTGTCTATTGTGACGTTCTGTCCAATTCGTCGATGTTGGTTGTCCCTTTTTGTTGACAGCATATACTTAGTTTTGCCCTCGTTTACCGCTAAACCCATTTTGGCCGCTTCCATTTCTATACTCGCAAACGCGCCGGTGACAGCTCGCTGTGTTCTACCAATGATGTCAATATCGTCGGCGTATGCAAGTAGTTGAACGGACTTTTGAAAGATCGTTCCTTGTGTGTTGGCTTGTGAGTTTCGAACAATTCTTTCAAGTATGATGTTGAAGAAGTCGCATGACAGCGCATCACCTTGTCTGAATCCTTTTTTGACATCGAAGGTCTCGGTGAGGTCATTACCGACCTTGATGGAGCAGCGAGCTTTCTCCATCGTCATCCTGCACAGACGGATGAGTTTGGCAGGGATGTCAAAACTAGACATGGCTCTATACAGTTCATCCCTCCAGATGCTGTCATAGGCGGCCTTGAAATCGATGAACAGGTGGTGGGTATCGATTTGGACTTCTTGGGTTTTTTCCAGGATCTGCCTGAGTGTGAAAATTTGGTCTATGGTGGACTTTCCTGGCCTGAAACCGCACTGATAGGGGCCAATCAGGTTGTTGACGAAAGGCTTCAAGCGTTCACACAATATGGCAGATATGATCTTGTAGGCGATGTTCAGGAGACTGATGCCTCTGTAATTGGAGCAGTTGAGAGGGTCGCCTTTCTTATGAACCGGGCAAACGATGCTGAGATTCCATTCATCTGGCATACTTTCATCTGACCAAATCTTAGAGATGAGTTGGTGTATGCTCACTACCAAGTCATCTCCAGCTGCTTTAAATAACTCTGCGGGTAAACCGTCAGGTCCAGCAGCCTTGTTGGACTTAAGCTTGGATATTGCTATCCGCACTTCGTTTTGATCAGGTGGATGGGAGTTTTGGCTATCATCATCTAAGTTGAATGGTTCATTCTGCCTGACAGCGGAATTTTGGTCGTCATCGCCATTGTACAGTCTGCAGAAGTAGTCTTTCCAAATTCTCAGCACCGACTGTGTTTCTACTACGATGTTTCCATCCGCGTCTCTACAGGTTTCTGTACGGGATTTGTTTTGCTGGCACATTCTTTTTACCCTCTGGTAAAACTTCCGTACATTGTTCCTGGAGTAGCATCTCTCAATATCCTCGAGCGCACGCTTCTCGTGCTCTTTCTTTTTCCTTCTAAGAAGCCGATGTTCTTCCCGTCTCTTTTGCTCGTAGAGCATGCGAGCAGATCTAGTCCTTCTTTGCAGCGCCGCTTTATACGCTTGTTGTTTTTCCGCGTTAGCTAGTCTGCACTCTTCATCAAACCAGGGGTTTCGTGGTGGTGGTCGTGTGAAACCCAGCACATCATTCGCGGCACTTATGATGGCTTGCTGGCAGTGTTGCCACTGGTCTTCTGTACTAGCTGTTGCTGCGGTAGGACTCGTAGCAAGAGATCGGGATATGCGTTCTCTGTAGGCTCTGGCGGTGTCTTGCGATTGTAGCTTTTCGACATTGTACTTTCTCACAGTATTTCGTTGTTGTGGCGCTGTGGATATCCGCATTCGTACCTTGGCTACAACAAGGTAGTGGTCCGAGCCAATGTTGGCCGCCCGGAAGGTTCGGACATCCATAATACTGGAGGCATGTCTGGTGTCGATCGCAATGTGGTCGATTTGGTTGACGGTTATTCGATCCGGAGACCGCCAGGTCCCCTTATGGATATTGAGATGTGGAAACTGTGTGCTTGCTATACTGACACTTCGCCCCGCAGCAAAGTCAATCAGCCTTAGTCCGTTTTCGGACGTGGTGTCGTGTAGGCTGTGCCTTCCAACCGTCCTACCAAAGATGTCCTCTCTTCCTATCTTGGCGTTAAAGTCGCCCAGTACGATTTTAACGTCATGTCTAGGGCATTGCTCGTATGTTTGGTCGAGGAGCTCGTAGAAACTATCTTTGGTAGCGTCGTCTTTTTCTTCTGTGGGGGCGTGAGCACATATAAGGCTTATGTTGGCGAATTTTGCCTTGACACGGATTGTCATAAGACGCTCGCTCACGTGCCGAAAGCTCAAGACTTCTTGCCTAAGTCTGCCGCGTATGACAAATCCGCATCCGAATAAGCGCTGTTTATTTTCTGTATAGCAGTCACCGTAGTAGATATCACAGTTTTCCATCCTTTTTCTGCCTGGCCCATTCCATCGCACTTCCTGGATGGCGGTTATATCTGCCTTGTAGCAGTTTAGGGCCTCTGCCAGTTGTTCGGATGCACCGTCGCCGTTCATTGAACGAACATTCCAGGTACATATCCGAACGTCGTTGTCCTTATTTCGTTTAGCGTGGTTGTCAACAGTAGATCCGTCCTTTTCCGAGGCTTTTGGTTGTTTCGGAACTCTTTTTTTTTTTACGTGGTTAGGTAGTTAACCTCACGCACAACCCCCAACCTGGAGGGCCAGATCCTTGTATACCCCTAGGACAAGGGGCCGGGTACACCGGTGTCAGTAACCCACTACGGGGGTGTGAGCGCTGCCGTTGGCCCACTAGGGGCTCATCCGCCACCAACTCTTTTCCAAGACCCTGACTAGTACTTGGAAATCCTTATCGACCTGAGCTCCGAATATGTCGGAGTAGCTCAGATAAGGTTTTGTTTCCGTTCTGGAAATTTTAGCGCCACCGTTGGTTCCATTGATGGAATTCATCCGCTGACGTGAATTATAGTGCTGCTATTTTCCCTTGCTCAGCACTCGCGCTTATAAGTTTAGCAAGTCGTGCCCGGATGGGCAGCGACCAGTACCCGATGGTTACCACTTGGAGGTAAAATAAGCACAATTGATGTGTAGTAACAGTTACAACACTGGGCTTAGCCAAATTAAAGCCAATCAGTGCCTACCCTATTTCTACAACATCCAACCATCAAAAAGCTATGTTACGTATGTGTCAAATCTGTACTTGCGTTTGTATTAGTAATTTGTTTAACCTGGTTTTTACCTAACTTAGACACAAAATACTGGAAAAACTGCACTGCCCCTCTTCATAACCTTTTAAACAAAACAAAAATCAACCGAATATGTTGTGTTTAAGGCGGTTAAAAAGGGCCTGAACTGTTTTGCCTTCGCCTATTTATATAATGATTTTTTTTCCCCAAGTTCATGGTGCCACCACTTGTACAGTTACACATAGCATACCTTAAAAAAAATATACAACGGAATTCTTACCTTCTACTAACAGATCCCCTCCAAAAAAAATTGTTTGCATTAACGAAAATAGATGAAAAATAGAAAATCCTGTGAAGCTTACTTGCAGAGCACTAAAACTCCAAAACGATGGGCTTGCAATGAGATCACTTTGGAGATGAAAATCAAACGGTTTTAACTTAATGGATCATTTTTTTTTCTCATTAATATTAACTTTGGGTTGTTCTCAGCTAGCTTAAGTGGTTTTGAGTGAAAACTTTCGCAATGAATTTTTCGACTTTTAGCCTACGGTGCACCGGTGGGGGTGTGGCAATTTATTGCACATCGTCACTAAGCTGCAAAGAAATTTTCAAATCTAACAATTCCGATGTGGAGAACTTAATTCTATTCTGGTTTATGCACCAGAATTATCAATCGTTGTCAAGGTTCACGCACCTTGGTCGACATTTGACAGCGAATCCTATAAGTTGTTTCTTCTGTCTAAATCCCAGAGCACTGTTTAAGAGAAATTGTGTTTGTCTTGTTAGGCTCTTATTGAGATAACAGCTGTTTTCTGATTAAATGCCCGGATCAAGAACACGTAGTCCAGTCTAATTTGTTTGTGGTAGTTCGCCGCTGACGTCAGAACGGCGTTTCGCTCTTGAAAATTGCTGAACCTTAGCACGATGAGAGATGTAGCGGTGTTATTGTTGCTGCTACGTTTTTAGGTCGAAAAATGTTTAGTAAGAGAGACGACTTGCTGTCGATAGTGTGACAGAGTCGATTAAATAAACTCTTCAAGTAAGCATTTGGGAGTGCAGGTACTCCTCAATTCTCAAACGTGGTTGAATTGACAGATAAGATGGCAGCCACATTCTGCCTTTGATTGTGTTAGTGTTCTGTTGTGACAGATTTGCTATCGGGAAGTGTTTTTGAAAATGGCAAAAAATCGTGAAAAAATTATTGTATCTGCTTGTGTAAATCATGTTAATTTAGTGCAAAAACAATTTACATGTATCGCAATTGCAGTTTAAACAATTACAAATAAAACGAATGAGGCAGCGTTTTTTGTAGCAGCAACTGCGTCGGGAAAATTGTACAATACACAAATAAAATGTTGCAGCAATATTCCAAAAAAAAATATAGCAAAATTTGGATGAAGGAATAGGATTGTTAATAGTAAGGATTTTAATGATATTTGTGCAAGAAACTTTCGCCTGCACTTTCATTTCATTTTTAGTGTTTTTAGTGCGGAAGTCTACTGTCAAAAAATGTTTATATAACTTTTGTCGGGTGACGCTGGAAATATTGCTAAAAGAAGAAATAAGGCTACCAACACAATGAAGGGTAGTTACAGGTTTAATTAAATAACAATTAAAATTACACTTAATTGCAATGTAATTTAATTAAATTTCAATTATTGAGTAATTGTAATTAAAATTTCTAATTACAATTACATGTAATTCGGCGAATAATTGCAATTACACTAATGTACTTAGAATTGTAATTAAATAAATGTAGTTAGAAATATAATTAAAAAAATTTATTTGTCTTTATGTGTCGCATAGAACTATCCCTAAGATTTTTCCATTTCCTTTTTGATTCATCAATTGAAAAATGAGATAATGCTAGAATTAGAACGTTCGGCCGTAAATAGACACAAGCCACATTATCTGTGTTGTCTCCAGAATGTACCTTAGTAATTTTTCTTCGACGTTAAAAGAAATTATTTATTTTCAGATTTCTTGCCACTGGAGACAGTTTTTATACAATAGGGCACAGTTTCAGAGTTGGGTTTGTAACAGTTAGTCAAATTGTGACGCAAGTGGCATGGAACATTCTTATTCGCCTGAACCTACAACGGAAACTTGAGGACAATCCGCAAAAGGTATGGAAGATGTCTGACAATTTCCAAATTGTCTTGGTGTTATGGACGGAAATCATATAACCATCAAGTGTCCCAATCTCAATACAATTGGGACCAATCATTTTTGTTATTTGCATAAATTTTCAAGTTCTTATGGCTATTGTTGGTTCGGATTATAGATTTATATGTGTTTATATCGTCGTCTATTGAAAAACAGTGACGGCGGAATTTTTGAGGCATCGAACATAACATGGGCCAACGATTTGAAGCTGGTTTGATAAACATCCCAAAAAACAAACCTTTGCCAGGACAAAACGAATCTTGCTCTGACATTATATTTGGGGATGAAGCGTTTTGCTTCTCATGAGACCTTTTGCTTACCGCCAATCAAAAAAAAATCCTCGTAAGGAAATTTACAATACCAGACTGTGTTAGGCACGAAGAGTTGTAGAAAACGCATTTGGAATATTAGCTCAAAAATGGCGAATATTTTTAAGATCAATTGGAACAAAAGTTGAAACCACAATTCTTATTGTTAAAACAGCATGTGTCTTCCACAACTTTTTACGAGAAAACAGTGTGAAAATCAGTACTGTGAACTTTTATGACCACCGGATCAACCTAACCAACAGAACGCGTTCACACAAATCAAAACTGATCCAAAACGGGCAGCTAATTTGGCATAATAAAAGAGAAAAACTTGTTAATTTTTTCAATGAGAAATAAAAAAAAACCACTTACCAGTTTCTTTTAACCGTAGAATGCATATATGCCAGCGCACCCCACTTCAAAAAACAAACTGTAATAACTTTTAAAATAAAACACGTTGTTTTCGTAGAATGCCATGACTTGTTTTTTTCGTTAGTACTTCATTCCTGAAAGTTGTTTAGTGCATTATCTCTCTCCGTAATGTAGATATCGTGGTGACTGGGGTGTGCTGGCATATGTGTTAACGTAACATTTTTTTGAAAGTGAATAAAAAAAAGATTTGTTAATTTTGGGAGCTTTAAAAAGGTAAGTTAATAAATAATTTCAGATTGGGATTACAAAACGCTCCATTATTGCAGAAGTGCAAAAATAATCTATTTTCTGAACAAGATGTTTCGAAGTAAGGCCATTTATGATGAAGAAGAGATAAGGCAACTTCTTTAAGATGCCAGTAGCGATACGGAGGAAGAAGATGTAGGTTACTTAGATGACGTGGAGGCGGATTCGGAAGAGGACGACGAGATTATCGTTAGTGAATGTGAGGATGCTGAAAATCCAGAAGAACGGCATCACTTAGGAGTTCTCTTATTCTCATTATTCTGAAAATGCCGGGCTGCAAAGATGCTGCTAAATTTATAACATCTGAGGTTCAAACATGGAATCTTCTTTTCGATGATATTGCACTAGAGGCTTTGGTAAGAAACACTAATATCGAAATCAGCAACCAACGGCAAAAAAGTATTCCACCATCCGATTCTGCATCGATTTCAACTAAAGGAATCATGCTTAATACATCGTAAAAATAAGGAGGTTGATTCGGGGACAAAAAAAAACCCGAGATCATACAACACAAAAGGAGGCGTTGACAAGTTTGATCAGCTGGCTCATAATTACTCAGTCGCAAAAAAATTCCCCGGTGGCCATTGAGATATTTTTATGCTATGCTTGATCAGGTTGCCATCAATTCAATGGTCCTGTATTCGCTCGGTAACAATTATAAAAATAAAAGATATAAGCGAAGCATCTTTCTGCCAAATTAAGGTTTGTCTTTGGCAAAACCATATATGCAAAAGCGATTGGGACAACAAATCAACAGTTATTTGAGAGTTAGCATCGAAAAAGTGCTTAGAGTTTTCGCACAAGACGATCCAGAGCATTGCGAGGATGATTCCTTAAGAGAACCTAAAACAAAAATTCCAAAGCAGGGTAGATGTTTCTTATGTCATAGGACACGAGATAAAAAATCAAAAACGACGTGCGTTACTTGCCAAAGGCACATTTGCCCCGACCACCGTAGCGAAGTATGCAACAGCTGCCTTTATATTTGATAAAAACAAGACTAAAAATATACCGGTAATATTTAGAAAATCAAAGCTTGTTATATATTGTAATGTTGCCTTACATGTCTTCTTTCAGAAACAAGAAAAAAATTGCATATATTGAATTCGAAAATTGGTATTTTCTTGGATTTTTTGAAGCATTTATGCCCGCGCCACTTTATTTCGTCCTAATTTAATTTGATTCTGATTAATACGGCTGTGAAGTAAATGCCATTTTTTTTTGTTAATTTAATTAATAAATATATGCCTTGTAAATTAACTAAATTGATTTTATTAAAATTGTATCTTTAGATGCTGGTTTTCTCAAACCCAAAGTGTTGGGGTGCTGAGGAACCCCATATGTGTTAGTGTAACAAAAAAACACGTATGCATTCTAGGGTTAATTCTATCCCAATTTCATTCTACACTTTTTCTTTTCTTCCTTACATAATCTTCGTGTGGTAGATAATTTTTTTACAAATTCAATTAACCTTTCAATATACTGTACATTCGCTATTCGAACTGCGACAAACCCTGCATGCAGCGACACTAAAAAAAATCACTGCAAATTCGCCGTCGCGGCGTCAAATAATCGCGTTGGTGTGGGCTCTCTCATATTCCGCCATGTGTGTGCATATGTATGTAATTTGAGTGACAGCATTCACCCAAGATTTATCGCCGTCACCGGGTCAGCGATTAAATCGCGTTGGTGTGGGGTACCTCTTAGCTATGTTATTTTTATCGCGATAAAACTCGTCCAAAATTGAATGAAAGGAAATTAGTTTTTAATTTTAGAAATGCAGATTACGCCATTACGGTAAAATTTAAAACATAATTTCGATAGAATAGGTTCGATTTAAAGATATTCAGAATCAGATGAATTAATAGAATTTTCACTTTAGCACGAATAAAAATATCGAGCCAAATGTGCCAATCAGCAGGATCTTTTTAAACTCTTAAGGAACTGCAACTAGCAAATGCTTTCCGTAGAGCACCATTAAAGGTGAGCCTTCTTAAATTTACAACTGCAATTCCGGTCAAAATACCATAACATATCTTAGTGAAAACTGGATCATTGCAGGAAACTTCAAATTCTTCGCTGCACTGTGTGCATTGTTTCCAACCCAACTTCAATGAATTCCTCTTAGCACAGCTAACATTTCTTCGAAAATGAATGACACGATGACAAAACCATTAAAATATACAAAATGCTCCTGTCTCTGTGTACGGCTTAAGGAAAAGTTAAATTTTCGGACTACCAAACTCTTGTTAAAGTGATACCGCGCGACATCTTTTTGCTTAGCTATGGAAAATGAGGAAAAACTTTTCGTGCTTCTATCATGTCCTTTGTTTCGCTATGCATGCACTCGCATCGGTTTCCCTAAGCCATGTCAATGTTATGGCCACAATTAAACGATGGCAAAATGGGAAAAGATATGTACGCTTTCACCCTCAACGGACAGGGGGGATTTTCCGCAGCAGCATAGCTTATTGTGGTTCTGCCATCCTGAGTACTCCGTTTACGAGTTTTTAATGTTTTGACTGTGGTATCATTTTTAGGAGTGCAAAAGTGCAGTTGATCCGAGCAGGAAAAGTGTGTGCCCGTTGGGCTTACAGTCTGTGTAGTAACTTCTTCAACTGCCATTAAAGGGAAACTTTTGTGCGCTCGCTGGTGTTTTGGTGTTTTAGAGAAGGTTTTTATTAATCGCTTATGAGGGCGCCATTACCGTTGAACTGTGGTCATTAAAGATAGTTAACCTTTCATGCAGTCTATGCAAAGGAGCCTTTAGGAGATTTTAATGTGACGCATGGGAATTACGAGTAAAACGACACCGACAGGAGACAACGATTGAAGCACATTAATGGCATCGTTGAGACAAAATTTACCGGAAGAACCACTGTAAGGGTAAGGTTCACTTTAGGTTCGGCGTAAAAGTGCTGAGTCAAATCCAATTTTGATCCTCAGGAGTCATTAATATTTAAAATTTTATTAGCTTCTAGGTTTACGATACTACGAGTAGAATTTTAACAAAAAGGGGCGAAAATCTAGTTGCGACTACTAAGATCCTGCGTATTACTAGGAACATTTTTTTATAAATTAGATCATGCCTCGTGATTGAAACTGCGACCTGAAAGAAGATATATTGCAGCCTGTGGTACATTTATTCCAAGATGCAAACCATCGTCCTAATGAAGGAAAGTACCATGTCATTGGTTGACATATTTTTCAACTCGTAAGGACTAAGAGATTCTTTATGGACGGTAAGTCGCCTGACCCCGGAAAGTGCCGGGCATCCGCTAGGACGTGTTCGGCCATATCGAACTCTTTTAAACAAATTCGACATTTGATCTCGCTAAAGGAGCCCCATTTGTTTAGGTGGTAGTAGTCGTAGGTCGTAGTTTGCAATGACCAATGACGAAGAATCCTTCAGATGTGCTCTAGATCTAGCGTTTGAAGGCAATGCCATTTGGAAAGGCTGCAGCCGTAAGACACGGAAGGAGTTAGCTAAAGAGGTTGCGAATTAGCATCCGCTAGCCTAAATGATGATCAAGAACGAAATGTTCATGAATGATTTGATCTCCGGTGTATAGATTTTAGAAGAAGCTAAAATAGGAGAAGTCAAGTCAACTCTTCAGTCAGCAGGATTCAACTTACGAAGGTCGAGAATTTTCACATCCGGATTGTGAGGCTTTTTTGGTGCCTGAATAAAGGTTTGGATCAGGTGAAGACGCTTGGCTGTCTGTGGACGATGTCTTCTCCTACCGATATATTTCATCAAGCAATCCAAAACCGACGACGAGGTTCATCCTTTCAACGCCAGCTCGGCTGTTTGATCCTTTCGGTTAGATTGTAAGTGAAGTGCATTATGTAATTGATAATGAGACCTTGAATTCTTTGAAATCTTTTTCGACGACACTTCAAGTACCGAAGATTTAGCAGAAGAGACGGAAGGCATGTAACAATTAATAATTTTATAGATATAATTGATGCATATAGTGAGGATGACTTCCAGTCCCATTTCAGATTTCAGCGGTCGACTATAGAACACTTAACATGTAAGTTTTGGTAATATGATTCTGGTAGGTATTTATTGAAGTGAATCTTCTTACTCGACTTCAGAAGATTGCGTTAAACGTTCGCGTTAAATGGTCGCGTTAAATGGTCCCGGTAAATGGTCGAGTTATATGGTTGCATTAAACGTTTAACCATGGATAATTTACATAGACATCGCATGCAGAGTAAATAAATCACCACACTTTATACAACAAAAATGACTCGCAACCGGATTGATCGTTGCATATCGATTCAACAGATTGGTTTCAAACCATTTTAACCCTTACCGACCCATACAAAATTAAACACTAAAACCCCATAGGTGGTACCCGGGTACCACCATATATTTCGGTGCGTTTTATATAGAAATCATTCGATCATGTTTGTAGAAAGTGTGCGCAATAATGAAAATAACTAATCATGATAACGTCTGAATACTATCTCTCCTTAATTTTTGTAGTGATCAACTATCAAAGGGTGAGAGTCAAAGTCAAGTCTTTCTTTTGAATTGTTAATCGTCGATTGCAGTGTTGCGGTAAGAGATTTCTTAATTTCTTTCGTGTTTGTATTGTTTATAAGTGAAGAAGGAAAGAATTTGTGAATTGTATTAGAATGTTTTGGCCGGAATGTCACAACAGAGATTGTCTTCACATCATTACCTCTGCCAAATAACCTCAAGAGCAATGGGTTGACATTGCTTAAGACGCTTCGGAAAAATGAACCGTATATCCCAATGGCGATGCTGTCATCAAAAGACCGCGAAATCTATTCAACTTTGTATAGTTTTGGAGCCGAAGCAACTTTATATTCGTATGTCCAGAAGAAGAAGAAAGCCATAATTTTGATATCCAGCATGCATCACGATGGGGCAAACGATACAACAATTGCATTTATAAAACCGCAAATCATATTCGAATATAACTCGACTAACGGTGGAGTAGATATAATGGAGTTATACGACTAAATGTAGAACTAATTGGTGGCATTTGGCGTTATTCTACAGTATAACTAATATTGCTTGTTGAGAGCATTATCCAGAAAATGTCCGAAAACATCTTCGAAAACTCTTCCTGAAATAACTGGCTCGAGACATATGCTTGCCATCGATTTAAGTTCGGAGCTTAGATCCGCAGACAACGCGATTCTATTAATCAAAACAGCCATGGGAAGCGTACTCGGCTCGCAAATCGGAAGTATTCACTTCCATTTCGCTTCCACAACCAATCGAAGAATGAGATAGCACCGGTTGGTCGTTTGAAGAAGCAAAGTATTTGCAAGAAATGCTATAATGATATCCGAATCGAGAGAAAGTGTCGGAAACGTTGCCAAAATTGTTGTAATACTGTTTACGACCTGCATATTACACCTCCTCTGGCTATTTGCTTAGACTGTACTAACAATATCTCAAATAAAATTATAATATCTATTACCACAAAAAAAGTTTCCATTCAAAATGTACTAGGTTGTACCCGGGTACCACGCATGGTCACTTCCGCCATTGGTTTGAAAAATGGTAAAAAAAACATATGTTCTTTTCACTTTTTTTAAACAACTTTTAGTTTTTATTGCGTAAAAATGATTTTCTAGAGATGTTATGGAATCTTAAAAAAATCGGAGCGGTGGAAAAAAATTATTTAGGTTTAAATGTCTAAAAAGTACCCGGGTACTACCTGTGGGTCGGTGAGGGTTAAGTTACATCGTCGTGCGAGCCAACCACCCTTCAGTGGGTTGTGACTTCAGTATACCCTGTACCCAGGACGATATTTGTTTATCTATTTGTGCAGGATCCAAGCATTTACGCACGTCATATCCAACAAATGAAAGAACAACCGGTTAGGTTTCTATGTTCCGTTTAATTAAATGCCATAAAATAAATGCATTTGCATTCTTGCATTCATTTGCATTTTTTTGCATTATAATTTTGCCTTATTTTGCTTTATTTTACTCAATTTACCTACATTTACTTACATTTTGTACCAAATAAATTAGAATTTAATCAATAAATGCACAATAATGCAACATCAAACAAAATAAGACAAAATAATCTATATCTTCTATACATATAATAAAACTGTAGATTAAAAACTGTTTGTTCGCGCAACAAGTTAGAACTACTGGACGGATTTTGATGAAACATTGACAAAGTGACGTCCATCTGTCAACTGATCGAAATGAATTCATTTTGGTTGATATATTGGCTACATAAAAATCATATGGGAAGTGTTTGTTGTTTTAAGAATTCATATTGGTTGATATATTTGCTATTGATGCAAGTGGTAGTATCAACAAAAATGAAGTTAAAAAAAAAAACAAACACTTCCTATATGTTTTCCATGGGATTTCCATGAGTTGACAGGGGTCGGAGTTTTCCTAGCGAGAGCTCTCGCACAGACACAAGTATTTTATATTTCACTCTATGAGAAACATTAAAATCTATTTCATATGGCTTTCAGCTAAATTGCTTTGTATTTACTTTATGTATTTGCTTTATGTATTTACTTTACTACGAAGAAGAATGGTCTGAACGTGAATACCCAAAAGTGTGTGTGAGGACAGTTCCGTCAAGATAACATTGAAAGCTCGTGACAATTTTTGATTCCAAGTTTTATCTTATTAATAATCTCCATAATTTCCAAAAAGTAATTTTATTGTACAGAAACAGTGTCTGTTTCATCGGGTCATAAAATTATTCGTGAAACATTAACATTTTTAATTGACAACATTGTTATGATTATAGCCAGACAAATTACGACTGATAGTGTAACCAAGGTTAGTGACTGACTCAGAAGGTTTAGTTTTGTTGTTGTTTAAGTGTATCTCAGGTAAAAGATTCAAGTTAAAATTATTTTTTGAAATGGGAATTACTTGGGATTTTAATGGATTAAGTAGTACCTTATACATTAGCTACTGACCATTTACTCATCGAGAAGAGCGAGTTCATTGAGGTTGCTAGTTGGTTTCGCTAAATGTAGTTGGACATCATCTGCACTGAAGCATATTCACAAACTGATGGAAGGTCATTAATGAACATACAGAAGAGTATCGGTCCTAAAATTGAGCCGTGCGGCACTCCTTGGCTGATTTCTTTCAATAATGAACAGCGTTCACCAGAAATCACCCTTTGTGATCTGCCGCAAAGATAACTGCTTCTCTGATCTACCGCCCTTTCACCAAGTCCGAAGTTGTTCAAAAGCTTCCAACAAAGGATTCCATGATTAACTTTACAGTCTTCTCTTCTCTTCTCTACAATTCTCCAATAGAGCTCTAGAATACCAATCATTCAAGAGATCGACGGAATTAATAAATTTGAAAAATTATTTGAAACTTTTTCAAGCGATTGCAGATGCTCTTCTCTATTTACGTTAAGAGCAACACACGGGTCCAAAAACTGGAACTGACCGAAAAGCTCGGTTCTGATCCAAAATCTACGAAGAATTTGTGTGCAACCCGAAGCATAAAATTCAAGTGCGTGTTTTTGTATAGTACCTATATCTTCGGGTAGTTTAATGAAGTCCTAGAAAAAAATCCTAGAAAAAAAGTCCCCAAAAAAATCAGAGATGTTTTATAATTAGCGGTATCAAAAACGTCTACATTCAAACAAGGTTTTTCAGTTAATATAAAATTATAAGCTTATACAAAAAATGGCTGATTCCGTTTGTAAATACTGAATCAAAATTGTTTTTGACTGGAAAAGAGCATTAAACTCGTTGAAATAATTAAGTGTGCATTTTAGAAATATAAAGTACGCTCCAACTTTATTGCATCAAAGACTATCCAGAATTCTTTTTGTGGAAGGAAGTTGAACTTCAGAATCTGCAGGAAAAAATAAATGTGTAAGCTTATTTCACATTTCTAGCACTATAGAAATACAGTGTTGCGTGCAAAGCCAACATGTTAAACTTAATTTTAGTATTCTTCTGCACGGAACACTGAAATGGTCTTGAATTTCTTCCAGTTGAGCGCATCGCTTTGAGCTTCCTGTAGTGTATGCGCAGATTGAGCTTAACCCTTTGTTGAAAAGGCTATTAAAACAAGTTTTGATCTTCATCTCTTACTTAACGGGCTCCCGACCCGTGAAGAGTCTCTGCCTGAGACACGGCAGCCTTCAAATCCTTCGATCCCGGGCTTACTGCTCCTAGTTGTCTAGACCAAGCGCACTTGCATCCGCGGTAGCTTGGTCCTTAAACCGGAGGTTCGTTTTTCCTTGTCGTCTCGAACCTGGGGGCTGTGATTCGTAGATCCTCTTTGCTAGAGCATTGTTGTCCATTCGCTCGATGTGGCCGAGCCAGGGTAGTCGACGTGTTTTGGCTTTTCGGACTACATCCACATCTTGGTACAGCTCATAAAGTTCGCGGTTATATCTAGTTCCTAGGGTAAATCTTCGTCATATCTCCACTAAGGTGTCATTCGTGGAGTTCATGTTTACTCCGAGGTAGGTAAACTCCTTAACCACTTCCAAGTTGGTGGTATGGTGGTCTCTGCTACCCCTTTGATGATGTCGCGATACTGGTTACACTGATGTTTTGGAATATTGCCTTTTTGCGGTTTACAGCCAGGCGATCGCTAATCGGCTGCAAGTCAATTATAATTGAGCGTAGCCGATTTCCCACGACGAATCTGCATCCTTACATGTGCAGTCTTTTATGACAGCTGTAATAAATGTCGCAATTTTTCCTTTTTTGCATACCTGATCCATTATATCTCTTGGATCGCGGTAATAGCTGCCTTATACCCAATTTTAGGTCTGATTGATGCACCTGACTTATTATCCTGTTTAGGATTAAACTTTCGTGGGGGATCGCATTACCTGCGTAGTATAGAGTTACTGCATGTTCCTCATCACAGAACAAATTACGGAATGCATGAGCCTATTACCCGCATGAGTAAAATCTATAACTTAAATGTAAACATTTTTGACTTTAATCTTAACAAGATTACACTAAAAAATGTATTGCGTAATGTAGTTCCTGGAACATAAACTCAAATTATGTATATTTGTTCTTATATTTGTTTATTTATTGCTAGTGGTAGTGTTGAAATGTAGCGTAGCCTAACCACTAACACCAGCACTAAATGATGAGCCTGTTGATGCATATTTTGCCCTGGCAAATTTCTGCTTATGGCTGTTGCTTGTATTAAGCACACCATGACACAGATCTGATAGTGTTTAAAAAAAAAAAAAAAAAAATACGGCGTGAGGACAGATTCAAGTTTTTGAATAGCACCAGGTATGTGCGGTGAACGTATGTTCCAGGTGCATATTCTTAAGTCGTAGTCCGTGGACGTTCCGGTCGTGTTGTTAAATGAGAGAGTCCAATATCCGAGGCTAGTATCTTTCTCATAACTTATATTTTTTTACGTGGTTAGGAAGTAACCCCGACGGCAAAACCCTCAACCTGGAGGGCCAGTTCCATTTTTTGAAACCCCTGGGACGAGGGGCCGGTTTTGAGCCGATGTCAGTAACCCGCTTCGGGATGTGGGCGATGCTGTTGAGCCAGTAAGGGCTCATCCGCCACCATCTCCTTTCCAAGACCCTGACTAATACAATCCTTATCGATGAGCTCCGAATATGTCAGATGAGGTTTTGTTTCCGTTCTGGAAATCTAGCGCCACCGTTGGTTCAATCGAGTGAACTCGTCCGCTGACGTGATTATAGTGCTGCTATTTTCTCTGGATCAGCACTCGCACTTCGAGCCCGGGTGGGCAGCGACCAGTATCCGATGGCTACCACTTGGATGTAAAATAAGCAGAATTGATGTATAGTAAGAGTTACAAAACTGGCCTTTGCCAAGTAAAAGGCAATCAGTGCCTACCCTATTTCCACAACATCCAACCATTTATTTTTATTTATTTATTTATTTATTACCTTAAGATTGCTTAGAGACTGTAAGATACAATATCTTATAAGTAAGTCTTAAGCTAATTTTACAAAATAGGGCTGATATTTAAAATTTAACAAATTTAAATTCATATAAAAAAAAAAAAAAGTTAAATGAGAAAAGCAGAAAAGAAAAAAAAAAAAGTACAAAATTTTAAATTTCAAATCTTTAACTAAAAATTATATTCATGTTACTACAGAAAAATGATTCATTAACTCCTTCTTAATGCGTGTTGTGTTCTGTATCTCTTTAATATGACGCGGTAAAGAATTCCACAGACGGATGGCATTGACATAAAATTGACGCTCAGATGTTAAAATTGAGCAGCGCGGGTGAATCAATTGACGAGACCTATGCGAGGATGCTATTCTTATTCTATCAAAACAGTATTGTGGTTGGCGTGTTAGCAAAATATCGGAGAGCAAAGTTAAACAGCGAAGCTGAAGATAATTTTCAAAAGGCATGTTTAGCAGACAAGAAGCAAAACCAGACAATCTTTCATGTCTTCTTAGCCCATAGACATAGCGTACAGTGCTGTTAAAAGCGACATTTAGCCTTCTTTTGCTTGCATAGTTGCATTTACAAAAAATCTCACAGCCTTAAATCAATATTGGTATAATCAAGGACCTTGCAAGTAAAAAACGCGTTTTTACAGGTGTAAACGACTGCGTTACCCACAAAGTTCGCAGTACACCATATACTTTCCCGACTAATGAATTTATATGGTTATCCCAGGTCAGATAGCGATTGAATGTCACTCCAAGATTTTTGGCAGTTTCAACATATTTAATGGGAACATTGCTCAACACAACTAAGGGAAAGTAAGAAAGCTCTAATCGATGTCTTGATATTATCAGGCATTTTGATTTTTTTGGGTTTAAGATGAGACCATTTAAATTCGACCACTGTACTATTTTCTCTAAGTCTTCATTAACACTTAAAACGCCATGCTCAATGAGCCCGAGAGGGCAGCTTAGATATGATTGCACGTCATCTGCGTACATATATGATGAGCAGTTTTCGACAATGGATGGAAGTTCATTAACGTACATTGAAAACAATAGCGGACCAAGTATTGAACCTTAAGGGACACCGGTAATATTCGGGAGAAAATTAGATAAGTTGTCCCCGACTTGGACTGCTTGCTTTCTATTAGTTAAGTAAGAATACATTAACTTGGTAGCATCAGATGAAAAGCTAAATTGTTCCGTAAGCTTTTTACATAGGTTCGCATGGTTGACTGTGTCAAAAGCCTTCGAAAAGTCAAGCAAAACCAAGAAAGTTACTTCATCCCTATCCAACGCTTGTCTTATATCGTCAGTTACGCTTAGCAAAGCTGTTATGCAGCTGTGCTTTTAACGAAAACCAGACTGTTTTGAAGTCAGCATATTATTCGCCTTAAGGTAAGAACCGATTTGTTTTTGCAGAATACGTTCAAACACTTTGGATAAAAAGGGTAGAATTGAAATGGGCCTAAATTCATCGCCTTTTGCATTTTTGGGAAGGGGTACGATTTTAGCTAACTTCCATAAACGCGGATACTCACCTGACATTAAAATTGTATTAAATATGAAGGTTATATGTGACAATACAACTGGCAATATAATTTTTTAAAATGAAGGGTGCATTGCATCCAACCCAACAGCATTTGACTTTATGGAGAGCACACCTTCAACTACATCAACACTATCTACCGCATGAAATCCAAAACCGGGGCGGTCCGACTGAGCCGCAGACGAAAATGAAGTTTCAGTACCCAACAAAGGAAGCGGTGATAAATAAACGAATTTTTTATTTAGAGAATCACCATCTACATCATCAGCTCGGTTGCTCCTTGACTTACCAATTCCTATGTTGCGTAAATTATTCCACAATTTATTTTATATTATATTTTAATTGAATTTTACAGTATCGAGTAAACTGATATTGTCAAAGCAATACTTAAAATTGAGTTCAAAGCCGTTGGTATTGATGGTATCCACTTTCATTTGTCAAAATGATACTTCCCTTCATACTTCCGGTTGTGACTCGTGTCTTCAATAAAAAAATAACGACTTCCTCGTCCCAGGCTTCATGCAAATTAGCATAAATTATTCCGGTACGGAAAAAGAAGGCATCAGCTAACTCCATGGCTGAGTACAGACCAGTTGCTGTCCTTCCTTACTGCTGGGGAAACTTATTCATAATCAGATATTAGCTTTTGTTCAACAGAATAAGATTCTCTGCACCAGTCAATCTGGTTTCAGGAAAATGCACAGTTATACAACCCCACTTCTCAAAAGCCTTTCGACACAGTCAACCACAGCCCATTAAACAAACTCAAGATGTTATATGGTTTTTCGAATTCGGCTGCAAAATGTATTCAAACCTCCAGGAAAGAAAGCAAACATCTTCTACAATAATGCCTTCTCCGAATTTATTGAAATATTAGCAGGTGTTCCACAAGGCTAAGACCTCATCTGATGGTTGCGACCGAAAGTTAACGACGCAGAAGGCAACACAACTTTTCGTTGGATGAAAGAATTCATTCTAAATAAATCAGCGAGCTAGAGCAGTCATCAGACGAGAGCACTTTTCAACAGTGAGCATCAGACGGGAGCAGTCACAAAGGGCATTCATTCGAAAGACCACAGCGAGCCAGAGCAGTCATCGGACAAGAGCAATATTCTAAAGTAATCATAGGGCAAGAGCAGTCAGTGTTCGAAAGTGATCAACGAGCCAGACCAGTCATCAGACGAGAGCAATATTCAACAGTGAGCATCAGAAGAGAGCAGTCACAAGGAGCATTCATGTTTAAAACAATCACCGGGTGAGAGCAGTCAGGATTCAACAGTGAGCATCCGATAGTCACAATCACTAAGGGCATTCATTCTAAAACGATCAACTGACAAGAGCAGTCATTAAAAGAAGGAAGACACTCTTCACGGCAGATCGAAATACACACATACAGTCCACTACCATATTAACTAAACTTGACTACATTTGCTTCATTTTTCAGTTGCATTCCAGATACTAATAAAAAATACATAATGTACATAAATACTTGTAAAAAAAAGTTTTTTTCACATTTCAATTATTTCATTCCAATGTTTCTTCCTCTTCAGGTAGTTCAGATCATTCGTAAGCCACTGAGAGCAAAACAAATTAGCAATATAGGGTAAACTGTCCAACGGTGGACCAATTTTCGTTTGACTTGATGTAGTTTTTAAACTATTGGTTTAATCTTTAAACGGTTTGAAGCTTATTGTTATTTGCTTTATTAGCTTTGTATTTCACCACATGCAGCTTAAGAAAGGTCATAGAAAATAGTAAATTTGGAGTTTGGAGTACCTTTACTCCATTTGACTTTGCCAATTCCAAGGATTAAATAGAGAGGTGTGATTCATGATTATCCAGAATAGGCAGCGAAGGATTTGGATGATGAGGAAGTCTGTTGAATAAAGTGCTTTATTAAATAACTCAGAATTCATCCCTCCAATGGGTGTAGCTAGGCCAATATTAATAATCGAAGACAGAAGAAGTTTTTGCTTAAGTCTAACATTTAAGCATATAACTTTAAAAGTTCTTTCTCGGAAAAACAATGGCAGGTGAAAGAGCCTGTCCACTCGCACAGATTATAGCACATGTTGTGGATTAAGTCCCTCTCTCACAACTGGTAACTATGGAAAGACATCTTATGCATTTAGGTGCTAACATTTTTGGAGGTTTTTGCACTGTAGTTGTTGCCGTTTCATCCAGATTATATATTCTTGTGCCATTTAAAAAAAATTGAATGGCGTTTAGTGACTATTTCTAAGTTGTCAAAATAATTTCCGATTTGAAGCTATTAAACGCTGTTGCTCGAGCCAAGCTACAGCTTTCTTGAGCTCGCATTCGGGAATTTTTAATTTGTTAATTTTTGCAGTGGCAATCCACATTTGTCAAACCATAAAATAAGTATGCTGAGTCTTTGAGATACTTCATTAACGTAGCTTCTTTTTCGTCAGTGAATATGAGGTTTACGGTATAGTTTGGAGTAAGCCTCATTACTTCCAATTCCTGCTCGTTGAGATTTTGTGTTTTGAGAAAATATCTTCTCAATGTTGCGTATGGAATTTGTTTTTCATTGGCAACTTGCCTTATTTTCGTTCCTTCTTTAATCAGCTGAAGTGCAGATTCCATTTTCTCTTTTGTGTGGGTTCCTATTTTTCCTAGTTCGTGCCATTTGAACTGAAAAGAAAAATTGTGAACTTATCTATTGTTAAAATATTGTATACCTACCTATAGTTGTGTCTGGCATATGGCTAGCGAAGCATGATTCACTGTGTACAACTATGATCTGGTTCACTGTTGGAAATAGTGACTTTTTGGAGAAAAATATTTTTATAAAAAAAAACTATTTCACAAATTTTATTGTCATAGGTACTAATTTTAATTAATAATAATAAACATTTTAAACTGTATCCCACAAATCTCACTAAGCACATTACTTTTTTAAATGGAACAAAAATAATAAGCACGATTTCTAATCTACTTACCAGTAAAATTTTCTTGAGCACAACCGACACTGACGAGCGCACTACTTCAACTGCCAGGTGAATTCATAAAGGATCGAAACGGGGTTTGTTTTCTCTTCACTTCGTTTTTCTCTTATAAGTAGAGATTCTGGGGCCCTACTCTGTATTTCGTTCCGAAAGTCAATCCTATTCGAAATTGCTTTTCGTTTCGCTTTTGAATTGGTACTCTGTAACACTTTCGGAATGCAAAAAATGCTACTAGATGATTTTTCCACTTAAGGATTTTTTTTTTGTCGAGTCTCGATATATTCCTTATGAGATATGTCAAATAAATAAACCGAGAATAGGAGGAATAATATTGTTATGAATTTTAAAGGAAGAATTTAATATAATAAAAAAGGAAAATGTAACATAATTATTCTGTTGCACTTCGGATGGACGAAGAAACAAGTGAAGAACTGATTGAGCGGAAAATTATACAGGAAAAATATTATATTACAAAATATTATTGAAAAATATGATAAAAGGTAAAACTCGGTTGGTACCAAGGATTCATATTCAGCCTTATTGTGAGTTTCACCCGAAATATTTTTTTGCGCCCGGAATTTTAAAAGCTATTGTGAGTTTCGCCTAAATTAAATGTTACTTCGTTTTGTTCAGACTCAAAAAATATAAATTTCTACTATTCTTGCATTAAAATAAACAAACAAATTACAATTTCCGCCTTGTTGTTCTCTTTTTCGCCTACTATAAACAAGTCATAGTGTTTTATTTCGCCCAATAATAGGGGGGAAATGATTTTCGGGCGGAATGCTGTTCGGGTGAAACTCACAATAAGGCTGATTACCATACCATTACTTATCATTCATTATTTTAGTTTTGTTCAGAACTTTCGCCTTTCAAATGATGCTTTTATGTATGTTTTGAATTGCATACGAGACGAATTTTATTCTCCTTTGGGATCCACTGGAGTTCCTCTAAATTTAAAATACCCGATAATGCATCATCAAACAGCATTGAACGGCAACATGGAGAGCATAATGATGCCTACTCCAACATTGCTAAGAGAATACGGGAGCAAATCAAAAATAATTTATTAAATCAATAAACACAAAAAATAAACGCACAAATTCAGTTAGATTTAATATAATTCATAAAAATTATTTGTCACATGAATTGCTTGCTTGTTTAAATTGTTATTCTTAAAAAACTTGCATGTTCAGGTTCTTTTAAATCCTTCCGTTAGCGAATTAGTTGTAGAAACAAATTTACCGTTTTTCAATGCTTTTGACATTAGGAAACGAGATACCAGGTACCAAAATTCCACTTTCGGAATTGCAAATCCGAAAGTAGTAGATTTCATTTCGCTATCGTAATAGAGAGTACAAAATATTCGTTTTCGGAAAATTTTACTTTCGAAACGATATACCTACAGAGTAGGCCCCCTGTTAATTTATAAGATTCACTGTAGGATAGTTTACCCTATACTTGTAAGTTCTAAACATACGTTCAAATGCATCACTAAAACAGCAATATGCCAATACAAATACGTACAAATGTAATGGGATCTGGACCGACCTCATGTGTTACGAATGTGACAACCGAAACATGTGTCAGTCTGAGGGTTAATCACCGAAATAATGACAGCACACTGTGCTATAGATCATATGACAAGCAAATAGCAAATGGATATCTGTAAAAGATGAGGAGATGAGGACGAAAGCGAATCAATCCAACATATACTCAGCTACTGACCCGCCCTCCAAGAACGACACCACCAAAGTTTAGGCCATGGGTGTCCAAACCGAGGAGTTATGCTCTGGCCCGCGGTTAAATGAATATTAATGTTAAGTTCATTGTACATTTCACCAAAAGAACATTTCATCATATTCATTTGTATCATATATTTTTAAATTATAGCTAAGAGAAATTTTGAAATATCTCGCATTCTTGGAGAAATAAATTGGTTTTCTATTTTAAAACATCCTGTATTTTTGGAAAAATTCATCGATTTTAACTAATACAAATATCCCGCTATTTGGCACTCAATGTTACTTCGTTTTTTATCCGATGCTAGGTGTTGATAAGATCGGTGTCTTCGGGAAGCTCGCAACGCTATCAGTTTTGTAGTTGTGTGCTATTATCGCCACTGCGTCTGGAGAGATTTTGCGGTCGACCGACGTTTAAAATAACATATTTTGGAAGAGTTCTATAAAAAAAAACATACAAACAAACGTGCTCTTTTTCGCTATTTGGAAACACTTATGCGTGTGAACAGATTTTTAAATGCATGAAGTACATCAAATCACAAGTGAGAACACGAATTACTGATGTTCATTTGGAAAAGTGTTTGCGTATAGCGACAACATCAGTCGAGATCAATTTTGATGCATTTAGTTCTGCAAAACAAAGTCAGTTGTCTCAATTTTAAATATTTTTAAATTATTTGATTCTCAGTTGTTTTATTTTTTATCAAAAAAATAAATACATTGGCGCAAATTCATAGATTCCGCGCAGCAATTTTCATTCGGAATTCGTTGGGGGGCTCACTGGCAGTCTTCATTTCGGTTTTCGGGACTCCAACCCTGTTGCGTCATCCGCCATCTTGAATTTGAGGGTGAATATTTGTTTATTGAATAACTCATTTATTTTCAATTTTATACGAAAATGCTAATTACGAAAGTTGTTTGGAATTAAGTTTCCTACAATTTTGGTCTTTATCAATTTTTCATATATTTTTCAATATTTTTCGATTTAGACCCGAAAAGAGGGGTAATTACAGCTTCGGTAATAACCATTTTTCGTGTAAAATTGAAAATAAACGAGTTCGTCAATAAAGAAAAATTCACCCCCACTTCTTTTCGGGTATATATCGAAAAATATCGCTCCTAGGGACAATTTAAAAAATTTTTCCGTGTCAGCCCCTGTTTTGATCTAATTCGACTGGGCTATTAGTACATCAAACCAGGCAAACGTTTGAACACTATCTCATCTACTGGGAAACGACGATGTGCTCGGGCATGTAGCCTGCTTGCTTGGTGACTTTAATTAACGAAAAATTAACTTGGTGCGTGGCCCGGCAGAAAATAGTTTTCCTGAAATTTGGCCCGCCTGCTAAAAAGGTTGGCCACCTCTGGTTTAGGCCATAGATTCTTGGAAGACATAGCAGAGCTCGGAAATTTAAAGACATCGGATCTTCTAAGATTCACTAAGAGCACAAACTGGTTTACGAGTTGGTAAAAAAGAGGATTCACTGCCAAACTAATAGGGGAATCACAATGGACCTTTGGGTCTCCGAGTGGAAATGATTGCTCGAACAATCATACAACCTTCCTAACCTAACCTTACCTTGCTACGAGAGTTATCTTCGAACGATTGCTAATTTTTATTAATACCACCCAATTATTGTAAAAGTTGGTACACACATTCAATCGAAAGTGTCATGCAAAGAATTTAACATGAAATGCCATCATGCAAAGTTGTACACATCATCAGTTTTGCATTGTACGAGTACGTTTCAAAAATTATGCTCTTGTTGAATGGTGTGTACCCATAGGCTAGGTTAGGTAGGATTCACTTAGACTAAAATAGGTCCATTGCCACGTGAGCCGACTTTTATTGAAACTCCTGGAAGCATTTTGAGAGTTGGATGAAATTCCGTATTCTATTGATATCCGTTGAGGAAATATCTTGAAGGTCTATAAAGAAGTATGTATTCTCCCAGAATCTTTTTTCTCAAGGAGGAGAGAGCTGGGCAACTGCATAGTAGGTGATGGGGGGATCCCTCCTCCACCTCATCCATGCAGCTGTGGCAGAAGTCATTGGCGAGGATTCCTAACCTGTTGGTATGTCTGCCTATTGCGCAAAGACCTGTCAATACGCCAACTATTATGCCAATATGTGCTTCGCTAATTTTTAGCAGGCTGCAAGTTTTACATTGGTTTTACTGTGGCAAAATCTGTCTGGCGCAGCTACACGTGTCAAAATTGCGCCATCTTTCATTAGCCTGTTGTAGAGCTTGCGTGGAGATTTTGTGTTTTATTGTTTCTATTGGTACATGGGGTTCACTTTCCGTGATAAACCTTCCCAGTTTTGTACCTTTTCCGGCTAGCTCGTCTGCTTCACAGTTACCTGGTATAATTGGTGAGGCTCTCCCGAGCATCTCTAAACGAGATATCGAGCAGATGCATGCTGGTTCCTGGTTATATATTTTATAATCAAATTTGGTGATTCGAGTGCTTTTATAGCTGCTTGGCTATCGGTGTAGATAAAAATGTCGCGATTGTGCATCGATTTCATCGAAAGCTACTCATCGGCTTCATGAATAGCCATCACCTCCTCATGGAAGACACTACAGTGATCTGGAAGCCTTAAGGATAAGTTCAGGCTGAACTGGCCCGAAAAGACACCCGCTCCTATACCATCACCTGTCTTGGACCCATTCGTGTAAATCTCCAATGCGGATTTGTCATTTAGACAGATATTTTCTACCCATTCCCAGTTCAATATTTGTTTACCTTATAAGCTGCATTTTGTATAATGTTTCGTAAAAATTAGCCACTGTATGATTTCGGACCATTAGATACTTTTGCTTTTGATTCGGCGAATAGCCCATTGCTTTTTAAAGCTTTCGTACTGTCAATTATGTATAGATGCTTTGTCGAATTTTTATATTTTGTAAATTCACCCCCAGTACTTTAACATTAACGATGTTCTCTACTCTGGTCTCTGTGTCTTTGAATCTTTCATATACGAGTACATTTATGCAATTACCTTCAAAGAACAAAGCAACATCAAAGTTCAATCTTTCGAGTTTATCCATATGGTATCCATTTAGACGACTCTAAAGCAATAACATTTTCTCCCACAAAACAAACACATTGATACATACACACATATGTGCATACACACATATTATAAAGGAGAGAGGCGTACGAAATGCACAGTCCTTTCGAATTTGATTTGTGGCATTTCACATCATAAATTATTCCGTTATCCTGCAGAGAAACAGTTTTTATTTTATATTTTGTACACATGTGAGCTTGTCCTTATGTCTGAAGGATCAAATTGAATTCCTCACGTTATCCCACATCAGTCCCACATACAACACTCCGCATCCGTCCTTTGTGCGTTTTCTTCATAACATGGAATTAAGTTATAGAAATTACGTGATTTTTATAGATATGGTCGTAGGAGGGTGACCACATCGCAAACACATGACAGGAAGAAAGCATTTAAGCACTTCAAAGGACGAGAAGTCTTATAGTATCTCGTTGACGCGACTTTCCTGTTTCTTCTTCGTATTCCGTTTTTTTTTACTACATTTGGTGATTTATGTTCTTTGTGTGTAACGACTTCGCCTTTGGCCTTCAGGAGTTGCAAGACCAAACAGTACGACCAAATGCTGTCTCTAGCTCTTAAAGGGGAATTCTGTGTGAGAGGTCAAGTCTCTTGGTACTGTGTTTACAAAGAAAAATACTTTATCACAAATAGCGCAGGAATGTGTCCTCATCCATGTGTTCTTCTTGTGGCTCAGAATATTGCAACAGCAGGAGTTGTTGCAGGACTCCCAGTAGCAGCTGGTAATAGTATTCTTGTGGCTTTCAGATGAGTACATAGTCCTTTTAAAAAATGTAATAGTATCCGCACAAAGGGCCCAGGACATGTGTATACCCACGTACTTTATACTTGAAATGTTGTATCTTTTCGGGTTCAGCTGTATTTTGTTATTTGTTGGCGTCGCTATTTTTGCGTCCATGTGAAGATATTTTTTATTTATTTTTAGTCTCAGCATTGATGGAAAACACTTGGTGTCCTGAATTTTCTAAGCTAGGATGGTTTGTTTCTTGTTTGTGTTCCATACGAGCACGTACATGCATACATGAGTACATACATACATAGGTGAATACGATGGTATGATTCAAGTATTTGCATTTCCGTCTACGAAACGGTGCATTGGTAGCAAATTGACTTTCATATATGTATCTAAGAGGGTTACGTTTTTTTACTGTCTTTGTATGCAGACTCCTTCATTCCCATGATAGCGTAGTAGGTTGCCTGATGTGTCAAGATGCTGCAAGGGATGTAAAAGTTAATAGTTCCGATTGCGGCAACATAGAGACAGACTATACCAGCGGAATTTAAGATTTATCGACAAACATCGTCCAAAACTCTATGTGCTCCAAATATTTGTTCATGAAGACGTTGGGAAAGAAGTACATGCATAACGCTGAGTCCAAAGTAAGGCAATGCAGGCTGCTGTCCAAATCAAACGGCTATAAGCAAATGCAGCTATCTACGGTTAGTACGAAATCGCACGCTATTTATCATTACACAACACACTTTCAGAAAACTATCTCTGTCGAAGAGAGACTTCTGCTTACATTAAGGTTATAGAACAAAAATAGCGATCGACTTTTACGTCACAAAGAACAGCTGTACTGATTCAGCCCAAATTTAATTGTCTACAATCTGAACGTACATTTTTCGTCCACGCCAACGGCACTCGCCTATAGAACTCATTACCCACGACACTTACGAGAGTCACAAGCGCAAACAATTTCAGAACCACACTTTTCAAACACATTTTCAAACACTTGGCCAGTGATGCACAATACATTTTAAATTAAATTAACATTATGAGAATTTAGGTAAATTGTAAAATTTTTCTTTTATTGATATCTCTTAGTCGAATTTCTCCCTAACTCAAATTATTTCGCCACATTTTATCATTCCCTTCAATTTTCCATGCAAAAACCATTCTTTAAGTCGAACTTCCTCTAAGTTGAAACTCTCTCTAACTCAAACACATTCTCCGATTATTGGCATCTTTTTTTCACCCCTTAAGTCGAATTTTGTTTAGCACAAAACAAAATAAAAATACATTACCCCTTTGGAATTCGTATTTGAATATAAACTACTAACCATCAAGTACCTACACACTTCAATACCCTAAATATGTGTATCATCGCGTCGGCTCGTCGTATTTCCTTTTATTCATATTCTTGGTACCTCCATAAAAAGATACAGTTTTTAAAAAGCTGCAACGCAAAAACAAAAAAAAAAACAATGTTATCCTTTTCTTTGTGTTGTTGGTTGTATTCAAAACAGGTTTTTCAATTGATCTATCTGCGAATGTATATAAAAAGAACTTGTTTTAGTAAAATTCCAGCTGGAATTGTTGATTCTCATTCTATGTAGTTCAACAGAGCTGATGCAGTCTTTATGCGCATGTTTGTAGCTTGATTTTTTTTTAAATAAGCAAGAAGCTATATTTTTTTGCTAACTCTTTTCACATTAACCTTTTTTTTATTAAACAAACGTTTTAAAACAAAAATAAATCTTTCTCTCTATTACTCGAATTTTTCCAAAACTCTCTCTAACTCGAACAGATCTTGGTATCCCGGGAAGATTCGACTTAGGGAGAGTCGACTGTAATTGTATATTACATTATATTCATCTAAGATCTTAATTTTGTAAATTCTTGTTACCACTTAAATTTATTTTCTTAAGCCTTTCACTAATTATGAGATGTTGTAATCTTACTCTGAAAATAAAATAAATGAATGAATGAAAATAAATGAAAAGTGGCTAAAATGCTTGCAAGACCTACATGCCTACTCAGATAATTTACCGCTAACAATAATGGCGACATTGGATCTCAGAAAGAAACCGCATGTTCGGAATCTCAGTCCAATTGTGTATTAAAAAGGCATCAAAGGCATCTGTCATTAGGAGGATGCAAAAAAACAAGTGTGGTATAATAGAGAATACGAAGCAGCAAGAAGAAAGTCATTTACTTACCTAAAAGGAAGGCAGGCTGCAACGAAACACATAAGAGCTTATGCAACGAAAAGCAAATCGTATATGCGCAACAACTGACCGGGCCCTAACGGATTTTAAAAATTGACTCTTTTTAGTTTAGTTATTCAATGTCCACGTTTCAGAAACAGCGGAAATAGTGAGACGCACATAAATTCCAGGGAGGAACTTTCCTGCAATAATTTTGACGAGAAAACTAATAATGTCAAAAAATACGGTATTTAAAATAACATGAAGTTATGACGTAGTACATGTTAGAGATATATTTAATCGATGTATGTATATCCTTATCCACTGCACTTCTTGGAATAATTTTGACGCTCAACTTCAATTTTCAATTTTACGTTTATTTTAATTTAAAAAAATGAATCGATATGCACATTAAGGATAGAAAACAAAAAGAACTTTTCAACAAACAATAATTATCAGTTTTCCAAATTAATATCAAAAAAAAAACAAAATCAAATATTTTCAGAACAAGACTATGCCGTTTCGCTTTTCAAATTCGACTCCGCCGTTCTTCTATATATTTTCCTTCTTATCGGTATTCTCTTCTCTTCGCTTTTTCTCGCCGAATTCGTCAAAGGCTCGACGTTGCCAGATTCGCTAACATTCGGCCATCCTTCACTTACATTCGTCCTCGAATTATGCAATATCTTAATATTAAATTTCAGTTAAGCTCTAAACAAAGTTATAGTAACATAAACAATACAAAAAGGATCACTTTGAATGTGCAACCATTTTCCAATTTCAAAAAAAACATTAACTGATAAATGATTTTCAAAAACGTACATATGAGTCGCTTGGCAGGATTGCTAATGGTTCTGTTCCTTGGCCTAGAATATTCTTCGATAGCATGCAATTTTCGCTCCCCCGCCGGTTCGATAACTTTATCCGTCTTCTCCGATTTGATCAATGCTGTGTTATGACGATCCTTTCTATCATTTGGTATCTTATCTGCTTGATTGTTAAGACGTCGATAATCCACCGCCAATCTGGAATCTCCGGTTTTCTTGCGTACGTATAGAACTGGACTGGAATACGTATAATTTGTATCAGTCACCACTCCTGGCTTTCTCCAATCACTATCGATGAAACGTAGCTTTTCTTTCTTTAACTCATTTGCTGGAAACTCTTTCGATTGTACTGATTTACTTCCTGGAACTTTTTCAATCACCATGTTAAAATCTGCATGACACCCAATTTCATTCTCTTCTAATGAACAGTCACGGACATTGTTTAAAGTACCAGCCAATTCGCTGACTACCTGTGGAGGCTGCTCTTCACCGACGCAAACATCTTCTAACTGCACAAGTCGACTAATGTTATCACTATCTATCTTTTCAGTCTCTGTTGATTTTGTTTGTTGTTTGATGGTAAGTATTTCGTCTTCAGGAACATCTTCATCGCTGATATTTACGATTGGTAGCAAAAGTAATTTATTTTGAACTGCACTTAAAAAGTTTACTGATCCAGCTTGTAGTGGCGATTCTGTATTGATGGTTATGATGTCGTCTTCGTTAATTTCAATTTCTTTATATGGTTGAAATTCCTCCTTCTCTAGAAATGTTAAGTCATCGCCGATTTTCTGGTATACCACATGAGACAACTCGGTGAATGTTCGTCCAATAATTACATCGAATGTTTGCACATCGTCTGGAACTACCCTGAATATGACGCTGTCCGCTGATACTTCATCAACCATAACCGATGCCTTAATCCATCCTGGAGAAACAATTTTGTAGTTTGCAGGTCCAAATGCTTTCAGTTCTAAACTTCCATGATGAATTCGGAATCCATTTTTCAACGCTGCTGTCATCTTAAGGATACATTCTGAGCTTCCTGTATCTATGAATGCATTTAATACTGTACCACCCACACGAACTTTCTTCAGATACTTCTCAGCTCCGTTCTTGGCATATCCTGTTAATTGGCTTACACGGTTTTGCAGATCTGGACATTGACGAGATAGATGTCCCTTGTTCTTGCATCTATAACATGTCGGTTCTTGCTTCGGTTCTGGACAGTTTCGTGATAAGTGACCATCCACGCCACAGTTATAGCACTTAAAATCCTTTGGGTGTTCAATATTGTTGTTTTCTCTGCGATTATCATCTTTACGTCTGACTTCGACAGTTTGTTCCGCCCTGGAAAGTCCGATGCGTTCTCCTCGTAGATTCGACATTTTCTCCTGTTTAATAATAGCATGTAGTAAATCATCCGCATCCAAATGTCGGCAACCCAAAAGCGCATTCGCAGTGTCTCTAGACCATAGTCCCGTCAAAATTAATTCCTTGCATTCGTCAAAACTCAATTTAAGGTAATGGCAAAGATCATACTTATCGTGAAAATATGTGGTAACTGTCTCGTTGCGTTGTTGAACTCTGTTGACCATTCGTTGCCAATGACTCGTCCGGTTTTCTTGTATGATAAATGTTTTTTTGAACGCTGATTGGAAGTCCGACCATGTCACAATTTCATCCGCTCTTGTTCTGAACCATCGCCTTGCGCCTCCCACTAAGTTCATCCTTGCAGTATCTAACACATAAGCATCAGACCAATGATGAAGTTGTCGCATATTTGCGATCGTATTTATCCAAGAATTTGCCTTCATTCCGTCACCTTCTCCATCGAATTTCTCAATGTTTTTCGTTACGTCCGGCATTACATTACAATTAAATGTTGTATTTTCTTCTAATCTCGGAGTACTGTGAGCATTCGGTATGATTCTTGTTATGTTTTGGAGTTGTTCGATAAGTGTGTCGATGGTTTTGTCGCGTTTATTAATTTGTTCATTTCGCAAATGGTTTTCTTCTATCATATGGCTAATTAGTCTGTCCCAACTGCTATCATTATGATGCGTGTTATTCGATGGTAACTCAAATCTTTCTCGAGAATTTTGTTCGTTAAAATTCAAATGTTCTTGTTCGCTGCCTTTGTCTTCCATCCGTGCATTGTTCTCGTCTCGTTCTCGCTGTCGCACCTCATTCGTCGTCGGTGTATCCTCCTGCTCTCGTCGCTGATGTCGTTCCTCTACCAACTGCATCTCTTCCTCTCGCTCACGTTGCTGATGGCGTTCGCCTGCCAACCGCAACTCTTCTTCTCGCTCACGCTGCTTCTCACGTTCTATAACTCTTTCATCACGATCCGACATGTCGCTTCTTTAGATACACAACAACCGTTAGTTTTTCGTACCCAAAAACACCAAATTCTGCTTATTATTATTATTATATGCGCGTGGTAATATTTCGTTACGAAATATTAGGACAAAATTCCGTCAATCCCACTTCTGAGATGTTAGCGATATATTTAATCGATGTATGTATATCCTTATCCACTGCACTTCTTGGAATAATTTTGACGCTCAACTTCAATTTTCAATTTTACGTTTATTTTAATTTAAAAAAATGAATCGATATGCACATTAAGGATAGAAAACAAAAAGAACTTTTCAACAAACAATAATTATCAGTTTTCCAAATTAATATCAAAAAAAAAACAAAATCAAATATTTTCAGAACAAGACTATGCCGTTTCGCTTTTCAAATTCGACTCCGCCGTTCTTCTATATATTTTCCTTCTTATCGGTATTCTCTTCTCTTCGCTTTTTCTCGCCGAATTCGTCAAAGGCTCGACGTTGCCAGATTCGCTAACATACATAATAATATATCATGAATTTACAATCCAGAGATATAAAATTTAAAGAATAAATAGGAATAGAAATGAAAAGTTGAAATAATAAGATAAAATGAAGTTTCAGTCAATTATTCGTGCGGAGGCAGAGAGTCAGCGAGAGAGTAAAAATGTCCCCTCATTAGAAAACCTATGCATTCATATTCAACAAATTTCTTTCGGTAAAAAGTGAACTATCTGTCAATGTAAGCTGTTTCTTTTGTTTCGAATTCCTTGCATTGGCAGAACTGATCCCTCAAGTAGGGAAAACCATTAAACTTAAAAATAAAAAGAAAATGTGGCAACAGATAAGTGGAAAATTCTTGGAAACTGGATTCGATTTTTCGGAACTGCAGCTTTGAAAGGCAGAACAAGAAGATAAAACTTCATAACTCAAAAACTGGGCGAAATCATCACAGCTGTCTTTTCTTTACGAATTGGCGATTTTTTAATTGCCAGATAAACAGTCTGATCTAATGAATAAATTTATTCCACTCTTTATCTACTAGATAAGTAGTGTGAGTTTTTCAAACATAAAATAACAGCTAGATAGTAATTCGATGGTATTTTGCAGTACTGACAATATCAACTATGTCCAACTTCACATGACGTGATTGTGAATGAGACAGTTTGATTGGCAATTTTTCGTGTAATACGGTATTCACACCAGGGCAAAACAGGTAATTTCGTTGCGAATTTACAAATTATGCTCGAAATGAGATAATTTCCCATACGAATTGACATACCGAGATTATCTCATTTCAACTTAATTTCGTTGAAATTCGTTCAAAATTAAGTGAAAATAAAATCGAACAAACTTAATTTGAATGCAGTTGAATGATTCTGAATGACAATGACAGAACAAATTAATAAGGTAATATTAAAGTTTTCGTTGCGCAAAGATTAAACAACGGATTCTTATTGATCTCGGTGATCTAAAAACAAAAGAAAAATTATTCAGTACTAAAAAAAAAAAATATCGCTTATTTGGGAGAAATTTAGTGTTTAGTAGTTATTTCCGTAAATAAACTATGTGGTTGAGATTACAATTGTCAAAGCTACTGGCCGCGTTCAGCACAATTAAAGTGATATAAAAACGAAAAATATAATGGAATAACATACAAAACACAGATATCTCACAGAATGGTTTAATAGTAATGGAATGTTATCTGAAAAAAAGAAATTGAAGTTGTAGAGGCACTCTGATCAACTGCATGTGGAGCCAAAGAGCGTCGGCCATAGGATTCGTACATACACAGTATCTGTCCATTTATTTGAGCTCCGCGCCCATTGGGGCACTTTTCTACAGTTGGCTCTGTAGTCGACTTAATATCCACGCGAGTGCCTGACAATTGTTGATATACCCGGAATGGCAAAACAACCCGAAAAGTGATATTTTAAGATATTAACCCAAGGCAGCGCCGCATCTATCGAATGTTAGCTATATAATAGTCGACTTTAGCTACCCAACTGTTTAACAATAACATCCAACTATTATTATTACTATACGTTATACCTTTACTTATGTAAATAAAAATATAATTTAATTTAAAAAAAAAAAAATGTATAACATGGCACCGTCATAGATTTACTATCGGAACTGAATGCATCCATTCACGAAATTAGCAAGCGTAGGTATGAACACTTTTTATTTGAAACTCGAAATTATCTCATTTCGACGCTAGTGTGAATCCCATATAAGAGCATAGAAGCTGGTTTTGCTCATAGCTTGACATTTATCATTCCCCTTTTTCGTTTAAACAATTTTGCGAGTATTTTCGAAAATTCAAAAAATCGAAAAATTTTAAGAAGGGAAAACGTTGACCTCCAAGTGAAAAAGCGGGAGAGGGCTGTTAATTTTACTTCTACTGAAACACGGTTGTTAATGGATATGGTGTTCAAGTTTCGCGATACTATAGAAAATAAAAAAACTGATGCTATCACCAACAAAGAAAAAGATGCTGCGTGGACTAAAATTGCAGATTTATTTAACAGTGCGAGTGGTGTGAACATACGATCTTCAAAAAATGTAAAGCTTAAGTATGAGGGCATGAAAAAAAATACAAAAAAGAAAGCAGCCCATAATCGCCAAGAATTGTATAAAACAGGTGGCGGAGAAGCAACACAGGCAGCATTTTCAGGCGCGGAAGAAAAAGTACTGGCTATGTGTTCAAACATTGACGGTCTGGAACTTCGAAACGAAACTTTAGTAACACATATGAATATACATGGCTTGACTTCAATATAGTAAAATATTTTCCAGCAGCTTCGAGTACTTTGTTCATACCAGATGCTATCGAAAAAACAAGCCAATTTATCCTTTCCGATGAAGCTTTAAATCATTCGGAGGACACTTAACCAATAGTGTTTAATATTGAAAATGAAATCGATAACAATAAAGGTACTGTGTAATACTAACGTACAAAAAACGTTTATTATAAATGTTAAAGTCTGTAGGTGCACCTTGTTCTAAATGTCAAACATGGACTCCACGGGCACTTAAAACTAAAACCAACCCAGCTTAAAACGAAGTCTTACAAAAACAAGTGTCAAGTCGAAATTCGATGAGTTAGGTGACTCGCGTCTAGAATTGGTGGAATTGCAAAAGCGAATTGCTCGAAACGAATTAAAATTCAAACAAATAGAACACGAGATTCATATTCAACAAAAAAAAGAAGAACATGAAGTTAGAATTCTTCATCTTCACAACGAAGAAAAGAGAATACAGGAAGAACATAACCGTTAAATCAAATTATTTTTTATTTTTGTTTTAAATAAAATTTGCATATGACATGTATCAACCAACTGAACAAACTTTTATTATAATCTTAACCTATTCATAAATTAATCAAGGCTTCAAATTACTCCACGAAAGTGTCTCTCGTGCTGTGATTATCTGTGAAGTCTGAATGTATTTCTTCAAATAATTCATCAGCCTCAACATGTACGTCCGAATCCACAGGCGGCTCCTCTTTATTTCTATCAATAGATATGCAGTATTGCAGTTGCTATAATGATATCTTGCACTAGAGCAATGGTTCTTAACCGGTGGTTCGTGGACCACTGGTGGTCCCTCAAAGCAACCGAAGTGGTCCGCGAAGTCATCCTAAAATTACTACTATAGCTAGTACATAACAGCACAAATTTGTGAAAAATGTCATATTAAGTAAGCACAGAAAATTGCAGCCATATTTCAGTTGTCAAAATGATAACTTCACTGTCGATTATTGTACTTAGGTTCGTTCGCGTACCCTCCCAAAACTGCGAAAAGTTACGAAAACCCGTTCGGGTACGCAAAAATTTCTTAGCTTTGCGTAGTTTTACGTAAAAGGGAGAGCTCACGACAGAGTAAGACCTTTCCTCATGCTGCGAATTTTACCACAAAAATTTTCTTTGGGCAGATATGTACATACCTATATGAAAACGGTCAATTCTGTCAAATCATATACATTTTTAATTTTTTTGTTTGTTCACACCCACTTTTTCGAAATTTGACAGAAAACACATACATATTTGGTGCAAAAAGTACGCGAACGCCTTCTGTTTTCCAAATTACTGCTGAGAGCAGTCATCGAACAAAGCTTATCTCAATATATGTATTTTATACCTGGTTTTGGTCCAACATTAAAATCGCGTATTCAAAAAATGTCAAATGAAACTGAAGAACAAATTATCGACAAGGTAAAATGTAGTCCTTATTTTGCGCAACAATGTGAATTAATTTACCGGTGTTTAACAATGTTGTCAATTACTTGTATGTAATTTATCTATCAAGCATTGGCTACCGAAACGCTCCCGGAATGCCTTGCTATTACCCTTAAAATAGCTATAAAATATATGTGGCGGTGGGTTAAGCCACACTGAGCCGTGGCATTCTGGCATCACTGCATTTCAAAATGTCATCAAGAAGACGCCCGTCGACAGCCAATGGGAGATAAGATGATGAAATCACCATTGAGTCGCATCGTAGAATCATCGATCGCTTATATTTCGCGCATAATTTGTAATTCGTTTTTTATTATTCTATTTTTGTAAGTTTATCAAAGAAATTTGGAAACAATAAACAATTTTAGTTGATCATTTAATAATTGTGTTGCGCGTTTATTTCGAAGCAACCAAATATATAGTCAACTTTATTAAGAGGAGTGCTCTTAATATTGATTCGCCTCTTCAAAAAATTATGCTCTGATGTGAACTTAGAATACGAAAAGCAGCTTTTTCTTGTCGAAGTTCGTTGGCTTTCCAAATAAAACATGGTGTCAACATTGTACGAACTGAGAGAGAAAGTGAGAATATTTTTAAGTAATAAGGAGAACAAGAAGTTATAGGATCAGTTCTATCTGTTCAAATGTTAAATATATTTTGCTTATTTAGTGGTTTTTTTTCGCACAACTAAGTGAGATGGAAGTGTAAGGAAATAAAAAATTGGAAGGAATGAGCAATATATTTGCATTTGAAGATAAAATCAGTGCGTTTATCACTAAAATCGACCTATGGATCAGCAAAATCGAAAGAGAGAACTTTTCTGCGTTCGATACGTTGAATCCAATTATTGACAATCAGTATGCTGAGATTAAAGGAGAAACCCAAAAGAACATTTCACTCCATTTGCAAAACTTAAAAATGAATTCAATCGCTATTTTCCTGACTCGGAGGACAGATGTATTCAGAAACTGATCCGCAATCCTTTCATTATTAACAGTAGATATTCAGCAGTTGGTCAACAGTATGCAATCAGAAAAATCACACTAAAATTCGAGATGTAATAATGTAAAATTGTCGACAGTACAAAAAATACTCTTGGTTTTGAATAATTTAATACGTGTTTTATTTATATGTAGAAGAACTTTATAATAAGTCTGTTTAAAGGGGCTGTTCCGGGAAGAAAAATACAGAAAATTACAAGGTTTTGTGTTCAATTAGAAACGTTTCTGACCGAAACTGATCTGCTTTGTGTTCAGTCAGATTGTCAGAACAGAAAAATACATAATATAATAATATAATTTTAATAATTTTGAGAGATTTAAGCCCAAATGGAAGAAATTGAAATTCAATCGGGAAAAAGGCAAACAGTTTTTGTAAAGTTCCCAATACAACCCATAATTATTAGGAAAACAGTAAGTAAAATAATCGTTCATGAAATTGTCATTTTTGACAACTAACATAGGGCTGTAATTTTCTCTTCTAACTTGATTAGACACGCAGACATGAATTGCAATGCTAATGCAGGGGTAGTTTTTCAAAGCGTGGTTCGAGACAAATCGAATACGGTTAAAAATTACCTGGTGAAATTATCCGCACATGAGTACAATCTAAAGAAGCAACTACTCGTGGAAACCGTGCTATCTGGTAAAAATCATGCTGTATTAGTAATATTTCTTCCTGGTTTCTTGGAAACCTTACAAACATTGGTCTTAACCCGTTTCACAATTTTGCATATAGTTGAAGCATTGACACACGAAAAGTCTCCTATCATAATATGAAAACTTCCTGTAGCATAAAACCTTAGGGCAATCAACAGTTGTGTCATCGGTGAAACACATTGATTTCTGAAATAAATAAAAGCGTTGACTTCTTCAATATGAAAATAAAATATATTCATATAATACGTATTATGTATGTACAAATATATGTATGTAACTAACCTTTTGGTTTTGTGCATGATTTTGTTCTCTATTAATGAAAGTAGGTATTGGGTAGTATCTTTTTGTAACCGGAATCTTCGTTTGAAGTCTGCGTTTGCCCATTCCGTATAATGGTCAGGTCTCTGTTTCACTACTCTTTCCTTTCTTGAAGTTGGATTTAAGTAATTATACACTAATTCTTCTTCCACAATAAGAAAATCGTCGATAATGTCGAAAAAATCCATTTGCACAATATTTCGCAAAACAAAACTTCGTAAACAAACTTTTTAAATTTGACAGTTCGCTTGCTTTGACTAGGAAATTACATTTTATCTGCCTCAGAAACGGGCAGATAACTTTATTGGACAGTTTGATGTTATATTCCTCCGATAGCTGCTAAACGACTATTGAAAAATGCACAATTAACTACTATCTGATTGTTTATCTGACTATTGAAAAATCGGCCCTAAATGTATTAGAAACTAAAATATCAAAAATATTCTTAAACGTCAATTAATATTTTTCTTATTTAACCTTCCGTTCTCCTCCTACTGGGGTGTTAGATACCCCACCGAAAATTAAAAAGTAGGCCGTTTCTATTTGAATTTTGTTTTGGGCGCGTCATAATTATGCATGTTAATTCAGTTTAATATTTTCTGCAGTGGTATTCGGTCGCTTGGAGCAAAAATTTCGTCTCAATTTTCTGTATTTGTGTTCAAAACTTTTTGTTGGGTATCACACACCCCAGTTTGCAGTTCGTGTGATTGTTTTGAAATTTTTTAAATAAAAATAATCACATTTTATAATTGTGTTTCTTAGTAAAATATACAAAATTTGTGTGAAAAAAACATAGAGGTTTTTAAATAAGGAAATTTAATAGCTTCAGGTTTGTTTAGTCATAAGATAAAAGTTTGTTTTAGCAATCAGTCATAGGTACTTTTACAGCGAAAACGGCATTTTTACGGGACGGAGAAATCAAAAAGCTTCTGTTGGACGCCGACAGGTTGCTTGAAAGTGATGAAGAATTGGGCTTATTTGCCGGTGGTGATTCGGGTAACGATCCTGATAATCTACAAGAGCAGTCTGATTCAGAGAGTGCTCAGAGCGCAGAAGAGGAAGATGAAGTATCTTCTCCTGTTTCTAGAGGTGGAAATATATCGATAGTCAGTGCCAGAATACAATTTGACGATGTTTGGAACTCTAAGAAAAAACAAAAGGGAGATCCAGCTGAATTTTTGGCTCTAAAAGAAGAAAGTCATTAAAGATTTGCATTTGATTTTGACTTTGGTTTCGTTTGCTCCAAAAATGAAGTAGATAGTTTTACTCCTCTCGACAAACCAATACACAGATGATGTGGAAGAAACATCAGGTAAGCCTCAAATGATCCTGGACCATAACAGTACCAAAGGAGGAACTGATACGTTCGATAAGCTTTGCCATTCATACACAACATCCAGACCTACGCGTCGTTGGCCTATGCGGGTTTTCTGTGGAATGCTTTACACACAGTGGAGTAAATGCTATGGTACTGCACACTAGGAGTGGGTACAAATTAAACGAAGTAGTTTAAAAAACAGTTTTTTTTATCTCGAAACGAGTTAACATTTTTTTTTTTATAATAAAAAAAAAACAGTTTAAAAAGTAAATACGTTACATTAATCTCCTTTGCACATTGAAAATTCATTGAAAAAAAAACCAAAAGCAAACGAACCTAGCAAACTAAAAAAAATTGCAAACCAAAGAATACACACAGTTCAACACAGGCATGCGAATGAATTAATTCTGTTATGTACACATGAAAACGCATAAAGAAGAAAAAAAAAACAAAACATGATTCCACCCACTGATGTATATGTTACCTAGGAATGTCAGGATAAACTAGTTTGATAACTAGTTTGGCCTAGGACATTTTTCGCGAAATTTTTTACATATGATAAAATCAAAACCAAACAAATTAAAAATACAAAATAATATTTTGCCAAATAAAATAAAGCGAAATAGTGAATGCAGAATATTTTAATGCGAAATAATTACAAACCTGAATGAAAATGGGTTATGAGGCAGGATTAGGCCACAGGGGCAGCTTAGGTGTAGGTGTGGAGGGTGGCGGCCCGCTCGCGGTTGCTCGGCTAAAGCTCGTCGGACGGTGTTTAGTTACTTTATTAGTTTAAAAAACTAAAACCCAACCACTGGAAAAACCAACTAAAAAGTACGAATCAAGATGAAACGAAACAATGATTTTCAGAGTATAGCCGTGGTCGCCTGTAAATAAAAGAGAAGAAGATCAAACGCACGATGAGCCAAAGTTATGAAATATGCAAGTTGAGTTCCTTTAATTAACATATTATGAATAATTCCTTTCAGAAGTGGCACTGGTATGGATAAAGGCGTTGCCGAACAGAGCCGTTCCGAGGGGCCCTCGGCAAGCCGGACTTCCTATTCCAGTGGCTTCAAGCCGCATTGGAAAAATAAGTTTAACTGACTCGACGTGAAAGATGGAAATGCATTTTGCCTAGTGTGCCTAAAAGCGTTAACTAATTGCACGTCCCATTTGAATCACCACAACCAACACACGGCGCCGGCGCATAAAAAAACGTATTGCGAAAGAAAAGGGCAGCCAGCAATAGATAAATTACTGCAAAATTCGAAGGAAATTCGGCTCAAGGACAAAGTCAGTCAAATAGAGCAAACGATTGTAATGTGTTTTTTTATCCTGCATCATCTACCATTCGCACCATGCTTACCATGCTTAATTGAGTTAATTAAGTCAGATGCAGATACCATAACCTAATCTATTATAGACTTTCTGGCACGGTACGAAATACCATTAAAGAATTGCATAGGCCTTGCAACAGACCGATGAATAGGGTGCAGGCCTTATTAAAATGAAAAATAGGTAAAGACCATTTTTTCATGTGGTGAATGTGTCATTCTCATCACTTGTGCGCTAGCTATGCCTGTCGTAAGTTGCCTATTGGAGTTGAGCAATTGGCGAGGGATATTTACATTGTTTTAGCCCACAGTGCTAAGGGACTGAGTGATCTTAAGGTGTTCAAAGAGTTCCAAAATCTTCCGTCCTTGCCAAACACGTTGGCTTTCCTCGCAAAGTGTTGTAGACAGAATATTGGAACACTGGAAATCACTTCCCCTCTTTTTATTATCAGTGTTTTTGGCAGAAAACTCAGAAAAGTGTAAAGCTACGTACAGACGAGCAATAAACTTGCAGCAAATTATTGCCTGCAATGAAATTTGCATTTGTGAATGGTATAGAAAACAGTTTGCTGCAAACAAAAACTTTGGCGGCAAAAATTTGCGGCAATATTTTTGCGTGTGGTGTGGACATGTCAGTTTTGTTTGCATATTTTGTTTGCGTGTTTGCATTCATTGTTTGCAATTTGCCGTAGTATTGCACGGACAATTGATTGAAAATTATGACACTTTTCCCGAATTATGGGATGTTTCTTCGCCTCATTACAAAAATAGATTCCATCTTAATTTTTCAGCTCATTTAAAAGTTGGTGGTGAAATCCTAGCTCTGATTGTTTTGCAATTCAATCTTTAAAACAACATCTTCTTTTATTGATACACTTTTTCTTTTTACTTTTATTTTAACGTTTTTATTAAATTATTATCACCATAGCTGCTACTATTTTAGTTTTTTTGCAAGACATTTCCTTTTTTTGATGTTATTCACACTTTTCAATTAAATTGTAGAAACACACAACAGCAAATGTCAGATATTTTGCAGCAACTACTATTGTTTGCACTTTCATGCGGTGTGAACAACCGTGCAATATTTTGAGGCAAAGTGTCGTGCAAACAATTTGCAGGAAGCTGAAAATTAATTTCTGCAAACTTTTTGCAAGCAAATTTTGCATAGGTGTGATCAACCACGCAAACATTTGCCGCAAATTTTTGCTGCAAATGATTCATCGTCTGTACGTAGTTTAAGAACCTTGTCGAAAAAATGAATTCTGAATTATGACTGTACTTTCTTTTCCTTTTGTACATTTCCAAAATTGTTAACAAAATAAATGTAGAGTTTCAAAGCTCAGAGGTAAGGATTCACGTTCTTTTAAAAAACATACAGGGCAATGTATGGAAACTTATTAAGCAATTTTATAAGACAAAGTCATATTGAAGATCTTGATTTCGAAGAAAGTGCTTTTTTTACATTTCAGTTATGTCTATGCAGGAATAAGTAGAATTCGAAGATTATAATTCAGTCTAATGATATAGACCCAGACATAATTGCATCCGTTAAAAACAATATTGTTAAGTTTTGTGTAGAGCTGTGTCGTCAAATTCGAAAACGCATTGATTCTAAGAATAATAAATTAAAAGTTTAAAGTTATTTGGATCAGAATGCGTGAAAGATGAAAACGCACCAAATATACCACAAAGAATTTTCAAATCTGGCTCCCCAGTCTGAATGGGAAGATATGAATTCTGAGGGCGGCTTTTAAATTTTAAAACAAAGCATTTATTTATTTACGGAAATTAATGTTGATTTTTGGTATAAAGTTGGTGAATCGAAAATCTTGACAAGCGCAGCTGCTGACAGAATTTTCTCCGATTTAAGCCTCATAAAAAATAAAAAGACGAATATACAGTAAAACCTCTCTAATTGGGACACTGATGGGACCGACCCTTTCCTGTCCCAATTAGGAGGTGTCCCAATTATAGAAGTTTGTATAAAAATATAGAAAAACATAACTACTTAAGAAAAAACTGCTATTTTCTATTGAAACAAGTATGGAACGCCGTATATTTGTAATTGTAATTTATTTATTTAACAATGTGTAACAGTATGTGGATTTAAGGAAAACAAAATTATTATTTAGAGAAAATTAACAATAAAATATAGTTAAAAGGAAAAAAGGATAAAGATCTTGAGTTAAGAGTAAAATAAGAACAAAACAATAATAGTAATAAGATTGAAATTTTTAAATTTAACTTTAACTAGATCAATATAAAACAATAAAATTAAATAAAATAAAATAAAATAAAATAAAATAAAACAAACCCTAAAACCCTACAACAAAATCAATTTGATTTTAATATTTTAAGTCTGCTCTTTATGTGCAAAAATGTAATTTCAGTTTTCTTTGGAAGTCGTTAATGTCCGTTGATCTTTTTATATTAACTGGAAGCGAGTTCCATAGTCTTATGGCGTATACAAAAAATAGTTTTTTGGTGACGTTTTAATTGTATGTGGGTGCGTGCAATAAATGCACCACTTCTAACTGATGATGCAAATTGAAGTCTCTGGAAAAGGTAATCCGGGGTCTCATTCACTTTAAGATTAAACAGGAAAGTCAGTGTTTTGAGATCCAAATATTTTTGTAGGTCCATTCCGAAAAATTCTCTAACGCGACCGGAAATGTGATCTCTTCGACTCATATTGTATGCATACCTTACAGTACTATTAATAGCGACTTTAAACTTCCGCGAGCTACTGCTATCAAGGTCACAGAACACTAGATGGTCATATAATAATATCGGTAATAGCAGTGACCTTACTAACATGGATTTTGTCTTACATGGGAGGTATTTTCCAACTTGATATAGTGCTCGTAGAGATCCATAGACCTTAGAGACTTTATTAATAATATGATCTTCCCAAGTAAGACTCTGATTAAATATAACTCCCAGGTTTCTAACGGTGGAGACATATGCAACAGGCGACCCATCAATGAAAAGTTGAGGTAATGATAGAGTGTCTATGGGTTCGGATCGGCTACTAGCAATTGCCTGACTCTTGCTTGAGTTTAACATCAGTCTATTCTTTCGTGACCACAAGGCTATTGACTTCAAATCCTCAATAAAATGCTCAGTAGCATCCTCCACTAGACTCAAAGGATAGCTAGGGTACAGTTGAACATCATCCGCGTACATTTGAACCTTGCAATATTTTAACACGGATAGAAGATCATTGTTAAATAAAGTAAATAATAGAGGGCCCATTATTGATCCTTGTGGGACTCCAGCTTTGGTTTCAAGGAAGTTTGATAGCTTTCCATTAGCATATACAGCTTGGGAACGATATTTTAAGTAGCTCTCTATTAATTTTAGTGCTGTTGAGTCGAAAGTGAAGTAATGTTTAAGTTTAAGTATGAGTATATCATGTGGTACTGTATCAAAAGCTTTAGAAAAGTCCAGTAAAACAAGCGATGAAAGATGATTCTTATTCATTTCTATCTCGTTTACAAAATCATACCTTATTGAAATATGTAAAACGACATTTATTTTATGAAAAGTTATAAAAATGTATGTAGTAGTATCTCATTACGCGAAATTCAACACGAAAAAGTTTATAAAATGTATTGTATCCACACAAAAACAACTGCAACTGCACGGTACCAATATCTAATATTCAATGATCATAAATAAAACGTTGCTCTGTTGTTTTTTGTCTCCGATATAGTCACTCTTCTGTAAAAATAGAACGGCTTGAAAATTTGCAGAATGAGATGCAGCTGCGAACATTTAGTTAATGGAATTTTACTGTCCCGATTAGAGAAGTCACAAACACAATTGCTTTTTTTTCGGGTCTAGTGTCCCAATTGAGAGGTTCAAATCGAATTGTCCCGATTACTTACTTACTTAGTTGGCGCTACAGCTCGAGGTGAACCTGGGCCTGCTTCTCGCAACCATTTGTGTGTGCGTGTTATATTTTGCACGAATGGAAGGGACCTACAGTTTTTTGCCGACTCCGAACGGCGAGTTGAGAAGCTCAATCGTGACAAATGATACTCTTTGATGCTTGTCAGACATTCGAAAGAGGTGGGCACTGTGAAAAACTTTTAGGTGTTTGCGGCGGGATTCGAACCCAAGACCGCTGGCTCAGTAGTCCGACGCACCAACCACTTGCGCTACGGTGCCCACTAATTGTCCCGATTAGAGAAGTCATATTTCCTGACGTTTTTAATAAAATGTCCCAAATCGGAGGTTTGGCTCAATTATGGAGGTTCTAGGAAAGTTAAACTGAGTGTCCCAATTAAGAGGTGTCCCGATTTCAGTGTCCCGATTACAGAGGGTATATTGTATGAAAACTTTTAGGGTTGGCAAATGGGTTGTCCCGATTGGGAGGTCGTCCCGATTACGGAGTATCCTAATTAGGAGGTTTTACTGTATTCAAAAACGAAACAGTCGATAAGATAATGGCTGCAAAATGCTTGGTTTTAAAAAGAAACGAAATATGGGTGTCATACGCTTAATTTTACATATTATTAAAAAAAATTTCAACTTTTATAAAAAAGAAGTCTTGCCTAAAATGGTATGTTATACTAAGTCTGGTTTTTATGTTATTTATGTGATATGAAGTATTTTTTTTTACTTGTATGCACTTTGTTACTTTGTTTTACTAGAATTTTTTCAAATCAAATATGACCATCTGACAGCATTTTGTTGGTGCTTTTGTTAGTAATGTTATGTTAAAAAAGTGGTTTTATCCAAAATCTGGATCGTTGATATAACTAAAGGGTTTTTCAATAAGAGCGCTACAAAAGTTTTTTTAAATAAAACAAAAACGGTTTTGGACATCAATGAAATTCTTTATTCCTGTGAAAGTACGTTCGATGCCATTATGTATGGAACTCGATTTCTTTTCCATGGCCACCACGGGCACGCTTGCAGAAGTCCAGACGCTGAACCCAATTTTCGACGGTTTTCAAGCTTAAATCGGCCGATACTGCTGCAATTTCACGTTCGATATTCGTACGAAGTTCATCAAATGGTCGCTGGCTTGTTGGCATAGACCATAGACTTGACGTAGCCCGACAGGAAATAATCTAACGGCGTCAAATCGCACGACCGAGGCGGCCAAGCGACTGGACCATTTCGTGAGATAACACGTTCTCCAAACTTGGTTTCCAATAAATTGATTGTGACATTCGCTGTATGGCTTGTGGCGCCGTCCTGTTGGAACCACATGTCCTCCAAGTCCATATCATCCAATTGGGGCCAAAATTCGGTTATCATTGAACGGTAGCGATTCCCATTCACAGTAACGTGCCGGTCCTGATCATCACGGAAGAAGTACGGCCCAATGACGCCGGCCCATAAACCACACCAAACCGTAATTTATTCGGGATGCAATGATGCCTCATGGAGTACGTGTGGATTGCTGCCTGACCAATACCGCATATTTTGTTTATTGACGAAGCCATTCAGCCAGAAATGAGCCTCATAGCTGAAGATGATTTTTCGATGAAAATCCGAATCATTTTCAAGTTGTTGCTCAGCCCAATTCACGAACATACGACGCTTTTGGTGGTCAAGCGGCTTCAGTTCTTGCGTCAATTTAATCTTGTAAGGATGTAGGCCAAGATCTTTTCGCAAAATTCGCCACAACGACGTCACAGAGATGTCCAACGCTTGAGAACGACGTGTGAGAGACACATTTGGGCTTTCTTCAACTGAAGCCTCAGCGGCAGCAATATTCTCGACACTACGGGCACTTCTTTGTCTCACTGGCACGGGAACATTTTGTACTGTGCCTGTGGATTCAAATTTTTCCACTAGACGCTCAATTGTTGATCTGCTAGGACGATTATGACGACCATAAATTGGACGTAGCGCTCTTAACGTTGAGGCCACTGACTCCGAGTTTCGGTAGTAAATTTTAATAATTTCGACTCGTTGTTGGCTCGTATATCTTTCCATCATGAAATGGCAAACCTTACTGAAGAGAAATGTCTAAAGAGCGGCAAGAAATATGGCGTTGTTTGCTGTCCCTGTCGCTCTACTTTTGTAGTGTCCCTGTTGAAAAACCCTGTATATCTGGATCGTTGAATTTAGTATCAATCAAAAGAACAAAATGGTTTGAATAATTATACATACATACATATGTAAAGACAGTTCATATGGTGCTATCTCTTTACCAGACGCACCAAAATATTTTCTGTAGGTACAATTATAAAGGAGTTTTCAATAGACTTTACAGTTTTATGGAAAGTCCAGTCCTTCAACAGTAGGCGAATCGATTCCTATTATGTCGAGAATCACCTCATCGACTACATCAAGAACTACCGCTCTACCACCTGTTCCTGTTTTTCTTACAATTGTCCCTTTTGGCCTAAGAAAAACAGAACAATTTTTTTAATTTTTTAACTTAAAAAATGCTATGTATGTTAATGTACTTACTAGCATCTGACTCTTCCACAAATCAAAAATATTGTCTCTGGCATAAGTCCACTTTCGGTTAGCTTCACCAAAACCTCATCCAAAGCTTTTTCTTTTTGCTTTTTCGTAATAGCGTTGTTTTGAAACGAAGCAAAAAGAATGTCCTTCAATTAAAAATGTAAGAAAAAATATGAAAAATCTTAAGACAATGTATGTATGCATAGCATATACATATGTATGTGTGACAAATTACCATTTTATGTTTTACAACCCCCAATACAGCTAACTTTTCATCATACTTGTCTGCACGACTCAATTTCGGAGATTGATTTGAAAAAAAAACCATTATTGACAACAAGTAAAGCAAATGTGCAAGGAATGATGTTTTTTTCAATGCGTTATTGATTGCGGTTAGTACAGTGGTACATACATTACTAGCTCAGAACCAATTTTGATGTTGGTAGTTCCTCTACGTTGGATAGTTTCCTTTTAGCAAAAACTCAAATCGAATTTGTTTTGTTAAAAATTAGGCATAGCTGCATTTTAAAAGCCAAAGAAATAATTGTTTAACCCTTTGTTCCCAAAGCTCTAAATATTTATATGTTTGTTTAAATTTTTATAAAACCTACGTTAATAATAATAAATATAAGTTATTGTTGTTTAAAAAAGCGATTACAACACGTAACCAACCAGTGAGTCACTAAGTACAGAACGAAAGTTGTACTAATTATTTTTTTGTATTTATTATTTTGAATATTTTGATACAAAGAAAAAAACAATTGTTTTATCATTTAAACAAAATCCAATTTTTCCTTAATTTTTCACTATACAAATGATGCACTTCGAATGATACGAGCAATCAAACTATATATGTTTGCCACAGCTCTAAACTTGTATTCTTTGCTCTTCAGTAGGAGAAAACTAATAAATTAATCATGCCTACCAATAACCAACACCAAATGAAGCTTTTTCGTTTTGTTTGTGTCTGCTTTATTTGGTGTGGGTTCACCCTAACTTGCACGTCACCGGGAATTTCAACTTATACACATAAATTAATAAATTTCAATATTAGGAATAGGAAACTCCTTCAGTCATTTCTGTCTTTGGTTCGCCCAACACAAAGAGTGCAATCGAAGGGTATAACAGCCATCCAAGCGGAAAGCTTTCAAAGGATGTGAATTTTTTTAAATTTCTTGATACTCTGTTGGACGAAAATCGAGTCAAATCAAGAGTTTAGTATGTCCTTAGATGGAACTTTCGACATTTTTGAACCGGCAAAGAAGAAAATTAAGGACAAACATGCCCAAATTGAGACAATTTTAGTGAAATTGGACAAAAAAATAATTTCGATTAACGACTTCCTACTTACTGAAGCATCCTGTGAGTTAGAGCAGTGTAAAGAAGGCAAAGTAGTTGAAGACCAAGATACTTCGGAAAACCAGCAAAATTTCACCTGCGATGCACCGATTCTCTGCGTGATTTGCTGCGACAATACTCGCACCATTCTCCTGCAGCCGTGTAACAATTTCAAATGATGTCCAAGTTGCTATACACAGCTTTCGGAGAAATATATGAAAAATAATGACCCCGTTTTCTATCCAATTTGCCGACAAATTGTGAAAAACAGTACGCATATTTATTGTTAAATTCTGTGGTCTATTTACAGCAGACAAAGTATTAAATAAAACTATTGAAAACATGAAGTTGTTATTTTGTCTTTAATAATTCTGAACTTCTCCGAATTTTCAATAGAGCGTACATATTGATCAGGTAAGCAGTATGCAGTGGTAAGTGACATAAAGCAAAATAGGCCTAATGTCGCTTTGCAAGGCGCAAAGTGAAAAGTAGTTGGCGAAATCGGCCCCTGCTCTAAAGTATCAACAAGAACGGAACCCTTTCGTGTATGTGCTCAACTCGCTCTTTGACAATTTGTTATTATAGCAAATGGATAAAACGATTAAAACGCATTAAATTGACGTGGTCTAGTGAATTTGATTTATACCGAAATAGATATCAAATCAAAGGACCTGTAATCGCGCCAGTATCCCTCATTTCTTTCGCTAACTCGTATTGAAACCATGCATTTTGTAAATAAAGTAGTTACAAATATTTCTCAGAGGTCCAAAGTTGCAACAGTAAAGTATTATTTAAAAATACAATTGAGTAATACAATACTTAATTAATTACTATTTCTTTTTTTTCGAATCTTGTCCTGAATGCCAATAATAACATTTTCATTTAAAATATACCATCCTACAGCACTGCGGCAGACCGTAAAATTCCAAAATTCAACCGTCTATTTGCTAATTAAAAACATTGAATCTTTTCCATTGTCCTTCGATCATGGGCGCGCCACATAATTTGCCGCGGCTCCATAATAATTACTGCAGCAAGCAAAATGTGGTTTCCCGAGTCCTGATAACTACCCGCTTCCGCAATCAGCATCGAGTTTATTGTTTCTATTTATTGTTTCGAGGACGAACAAGAAAGAAGTTCTCGCCAAGAAAAAAAAAGTAAAACAGTCCACTCATTGGATGAGGATAAATATTTACGATTCCATTTTATTTATGAAACAATCGGCGTACAAAACTTCCTTTAGCCAGGATTCTTTATTAATAACCCAAATGGTGCTGTTCGGCACCGTTGAACAACTGCGGACCTGTTTGCAGTTGCATTGCTCTATGTCATTTATGTTTGGGGATTGGAGCATTTTCAAAATTATTAATTTGCCGCACTGGTGTCTTTTAGTAGAGAAAAGTCCTGTGCAATAGAAAATGAAAAAGGTCCTCCTGTACCTTAGACCACAAATTCCTTTGGAAGAGCTCATCCATAGTGTTGTGACAGTAACCACCCGAGTAGTAGTATTGTGCAAAAGTTTTGCAGCTATTCATCAATCTTCAGGATTCAACTGACCTGACAATTTTTCATCCTATCCACTAGCAAAACATAGACTCGAAAAACCGTTGCGTCAGTCGGTCGGTCGTTAAAAAATGGTACGACTGCTTGCATAGACTGTGACCTAACATCTAGATCATTATGCAGTATTGGTGAGGCAATATCATACTTCTATGAAATTCTGACTTATAGTAGGATTCTTTGACAGTGTGATCGGCAGGAAGGCGAACATTTCGAAATAAAAACTTGTGAAAGTTCAGAAAAGCTATATTTTCTGTAGGGCTATAGACGAATATGTCATAAACAGCTAGACTATTATTAGTCTATAATCATTAGTCTCTTCTTTTCTTCGTTACTTCTTCTTTTCTTACTAACTTCTTATTTATTAACTTCCGTACTTCTTACAATATTTTAATTAAAATAGTAATTAAATAGTATTTAATTAATGCACTCTCGGCCTTTCTGTTATTAAACTATAGTATTATGTACTGAAAATATGAATATAATTCTTCGTGTACTACTTAGTTCTGAGTAAATAAATAAATAGATAAATAAAATAAAGCATCAGCTGTATTAAAGAAATCTATTCACATAGTAAAAGTATTACCCAGAGTTTCGATATCAGCGCATTACCCAAAAACTCTTTTACATATTTAGCGGGCTATTATGATTAGCGATTCGCCTAATTTTGGCGAAGGAACTGGCGTACAAACGAATCTGGACATGCGATTGCAAATTTAAATTCATGGAGTTTTCTGTTAAGCCATCTGCCGTTGTGGCGAATATTACAGATGTCGGTGTGGATGCATCTATTGATTGTAGTGGTTGATCCGCACCTTCTTGTCCTTGTTCGTTTAAGAACTCTTCTATCATAAGCATAGTTCTTATTTTAAACTGCCTGTCTGGCAAACTACTTACGCTCGGCAGTAGGCTTAAACTTTAAAGAAACATGGTCCTGCGTCTCGTATCCTAAATCGACTTTTTCGATCTCGTCATGTTCCTCGGAACCCTTCTTTCTTTTTTCTTTTTTCCCATACTGAGTGAAGTGTATTCTTGAGTATTTTCAATCGCTTTCACTACTTTTGAATGATGTTGATCAAAGTCTGACAATATAATATTACCAGTTTGCTCTGTGTGCTGTACTGGCTTTACATATGGCAGTAAAAACTCCATAACATCGCATAAATAATATTTCTTCTTCATATTTGATAATGAGTCACTAGGAGACGGCTTGTTGGTTGTTGCTACAAACGAAGCCATTCCTGATATTTCTCCACGTCTCCTTAGAAGATGCCACTGCAAAGATATATGTAGGTACATGCATACGTCAATAAAAACGTTTAAAAGAGTTCGATCAAATATTTATTATGTTTTTTTTTTTTTTTTTAGATATTTACCTACTGGATGCACGTTTACTGCACTGGGTTTATATTTCCAAAGAGGCGAAACGACCATTGGATTCATTTATGGAAGAAACTACAAAAGTTATATGGAATTATCATTCCGTAAGTTTAATGGGTTGTTACGATGCTCATGGTTTATTCACAACAATAGAATACAGTTTTGCTGGTCGAAATAGTGACGGAGGCATTTTTCGGATTTCGACATTTGGCCGTTGGTTGGAAAGCAGCAATAATTTGGCCCCCTTAGCTGAACTTTCGTATGACGAAAGTGGCAATGAGTTTCCATATTATTTTGTGACGGACAGCGCATTACCCTTAAGGGAAAATTTAATGCGGCCTTACTTCGAAAGAAATATTAACAACAAAATGCGAATATTTAACTATAGAATCAGTCGCGGTAGAAAAACTATAGAGTGCACGTTTGGAATGATGACTCTAAAATTTCATAATTTTTTAACACCTATACGCGATCAGGCGATGGCGATAGATTCGCCTATATCTCCGTCGGTGGTGAAGGGCACTACACAGGCTCCAGCAACAGCTTCACCTCTCTGGCGGCCTCAGAGTGAGAGGCTGAAGATGACGAGTTAGAGCTCCTAAGCCGTAGCATAACAGCTGCAGCAAAAGGTGCTCATCATCAAGTGCAAAACAAGTGGCCAGAAGGGTAAAGGAGAAGAAGAAGATGGAGCTCCAGCGAAAGCAGCAACAGCAACTCGACAAACAAAATGGTTCAGCAGTCAAAGCAGCAACAACAACAGCAGCAGACAAAACAGCATTCGCAGCCTCAGCTACAACAACAAGAAAACTAGCTAAAACAAAAAACAGAACAACAAAACCAGCAGAAACAGTATCAGAAACCGCAGCAGCAATAACAACAACAACAGCAGCATAACCAGCAGCAGCAACAGCAACAACAAATATTAACAAGGGAGAAGGTGCCCCCAATCAACACCTTCAAAATGGAGTTGAAAGAAACCAGATGAACTATGTAAGTCGGCCAAAGGCAACAATTTTTATATTAAAAGACTTGGCGTAGATATAGGCATTCTACACACTGTAACACAGTAGATCAGTACAGAAAAATTAAAAATTTGTTAACAAAATCGACGACGGAGTTCTTCTTCACCCCGAAGGGGAAAAAGCTGCAAACTATGCTGCTGAGGGGGATGGAACCGTCCACCGAACCGGAGGAGCTCCTTTGAATGCTCAAGGAAAAGAAGTGCGATGGGCTCGAATTCGTAGCGCTCAAGCTTTTCACCACAGCAAGAGCGAGGGAGAAGCGGAAATTACTGTTCTTCCTGGTTCAACTGTCACTCAATAGCAACCTGGATGGTCTATGGAACAATAAGGTCGTAGACTACCAGGTTGTCACATAAAAAGAGTAAGGACGAGCGCAGGATTCTCCAGTGCGTTCACTGCCACAGGTTCGGGCACGCCGAGTCGAACTGCGAAATGCAGCCTCGACGCGTGATGTGTGGAAAGAACCACAAGTCCGAGGAATGTTCTCTGGGGAAAGAAGGGGCGTCAGAGAAATTTCAACTCTCGTGTGCGTTATGTAGGATCTCGGGACAAACCGCAAACTATCAGGGTTGCCCCAAGCTTCCAGACGTGAAGAAAGTGAACCTGGCTCTATAGCAGAAAAGCGTAGTGAAAAGTCTACCAGGTCCAAGCAAAACTTAAACCGTTACACGGCAAATACTCTACACCCAAATGGCGTCAGGAAGGCGAAAGACGGTTCAGCAACAACCGAAGGTACTTCACAGGCCCCATTACCAAAAGCACCGGAGGCTGATTTGATGGCTATCTTGGTCTCTATTCAAGGGTCAGCTACAACGTCAGGTACAAGAGCAAGCGAAGAGGGTGGACCAGATCTGAGCGCTTCTGCCCGGCCTAGTGCATCTCCAGTCATAATGTGTGCGAAGGCGGAGAATACCTTTAAGATCCTTGCGGTGAATGTGAGTTCACTGATAAGGATCGAACGAAGAGCCATACTTTATAAGTTATTAGATATCAAAGCCCTGATATGCTTTTGGTTAGCGAAACTAAGCTTAACCATAGGCATAAGCTAATAGATCAAGAGCCGACAGCAAATTTTGGATGTGGAGGTATAACCAAAATATATGGGTATCTATGTAAAGGTATTATCGTCGTGATATCCAATACAATCGTCTGGCAGCGTTTTTTTTCAGTCATGGCTAGATAAAGAGGGCTAAAAACGTTAATTTTTCACATTTTTTTCCCGAGAGTATAACCAAATGATTTACCAAAAAATCAGAAAAAATCCGCTGATTACGAAAATCTAGGTCCCAGACGTTTTGCTTTCAGCCTACCTCCTGCCAGACGCCCCCCAAAGTAAGTGAAAAATCAGATTTTTATTTTTAAGGTATAACCACATAAATGATATACCAACAAATCAGAAAAAATCCCCTGAATCCAAAAATCTAGGTCCCAGACGTTTTGCTTTCAGCCTACCCCTGCCAGACGCCCTGAAAGTACGCCCCAAACGAACTTTTTACTAATAATGTCCCGAAATCTAAATACAGGCAAAGCTCGATTTACGCAATGCTCGTTTTGCGCAAATGCTCGAATTCCGCACAAGTTAAAATATTTCCACTACCGCTCGGTTTCCGCACAGAATTGTGCGGAAATAGAGCCCCTAGTACGAATGCGACACTTCTTTGACCATTCATACCATTCAACTATTTTCCTTTAATGTTCCGTTATTTCAGGTAAACGCGTAAGAACGTGAAATAGCCGTTAAAATGAAAATTATTTCAGAATTCAAGCAGCACAAATTTGACGATTTCAGTCCACTCTCCCTAAGTCGAATTTTCACGGGACACCCAGATTTCTTCGAGTTATAGAGAGTTGTGGCAAAATTCGAGTAATAGAGAGAAACATTTATTTTTGTTTTAAAACGATTTTTTAATAAAAAAAAAAAGTGAACTGATTTTAAAATTCCAACTGGAATCTTACTAAAACAAGATCTTTTTATATACATACATATGTAGATACGCAGATAGATCCATTAAAAAACCTGTTTTGAATGCAACCAACAACACAAAGAAAAGGATAACAATGTTTTTTTTTTTATTTTTGCGTCTTTTAAAAACTGTATCTTTTTATGGAGGTGCCAAGAATATGAATAGGAAGAAACACGACGAGCTGACGATGAAGGCACACGCAATGCAACACATATTTGGGGTATTGAAGTGTGTACGACTTCCGAAGGGGTAATGTATTTTTACTTTGTTTTGTGCTAATAAAAATTCGACTTAAGGGATGAAAAAAGATACCAATAATCGAACGAATGTGTATGAGTTAGAGAGAGTTCCGATTTAGAGGGAGTTCGACTTAGGGAATGGTTTTTGTATAGAAAATTGAAGAGAATGCTAAAATATGCCGAAAAAGTGCGAATTAGAGGGAAATTCGACTTATTGGAGAGTTCGACTCAGGGAGAGTCCACTGTATTTTAATATTGGGTGCAATAAATATAATTGACAGTAAATAAAAGCGTTTTAAGCTATTATTTAGTGTGTAAACATGATTCCTGTTCTGTTTTGTACTTGTTTTGTAAGCATTCGAATTGCGCACATTCTCCATTTGCGCAAATGGCCTAAATTTTACCTTGTGCGCAAATCGAGCTTTGCCTGTATAAAGTAAGACCAAAATTTTAATCCCAAACACATCTAAACCATTCCCTGATTACAAACACATAAGTCACAGACAAATCAATTACAGTTAACCATCTACATATCTGACATCATTGAAGTATCCTGAAATGTGTTTCTGACATAATTTTCGGTGAGTAATAGAAGTAATAAAAAATAAATGTGCCAAAATACAAAATATTATTTTTAATATTTGAACTGCAGAACATAATAGTTAATTCAAAAATAACAAAACTATTTGTTATCACAATATGATTTTTGGAAAATTATAAAAGAATTATTCTTCATCGGACTCGTCAGATGAATCATTTAGTTCGTCTACCTCACCATCCGATATATTGCTTTCGTCTTTTAAGATATCTTCAATTTTGTCTGGTGCAACATTTCCGTCAAACCATTTTATTTTGACCATATTATCCTCCATTGTCCAACCACACTCAAATGGGGAAAATTCAGCTTCAGTTTTCTCACTAAACAATAATTTTTCCACATTGCTTCGGACTATCACTTGAATGCAGACAACATTTAACACTCATGTTATCAGACATAATTTGTTTTCGCGCTCAAAATTACAACATTTTATTTTTTTTTGTCGTTTGGCTTGCCGATCGTCCATGTACATTGTACATACAAATATGTATGTACATATGTAACTCAACTTCGGTAATATTGGACGCCGTAGCTGAAGTGAACTTCTAACTAGCTAAGTGTGTACTGTACGCCCAGGCTTAAGATCCAACCAAAAAAAAAAACAACGCAAAAATAGGTTACGGTACCATCTTCTTTCCTCAAAAGAGGAGCCAAGGTTCGCTCTAGACTGTAGTGCCAGCCTATTTTTATGCTTTTGAATTAGATAATTATAATAAAAAAAAGTGACAGTATTGACTTTGGTACTAAGTGATTGATGCATTGTAAAATATGTCAACAGGTGGTTCAAATCAAATCGCTAAATTATTATAAGAAAAGTTGTTTTCGCTTTTTTGTCAAAAACACAATAAGGATAAGAATGTCTGATATAATGTGAGCTATAATTTATTTATCTGGGACTTATGTACATATATGTATATGTATGTACGTACATACAGTGGCGAGCAAAATAATAGCAGTGCTACTTTGAAGGCACCATTTTCCTTAATATTTTTTTTGTATTTATATTTTTTGCGACTTTTACTGTAATACTATACTTATCAAAAATATGTCGTTCACGTGACGTCATAATGCAATGGTTAGCCCTCACTTTTGCGTTGAAATATCAATCGGTAGTGCATCTCATACTTGTTTAAGGGAGCAAAATAATAGCAGTGCTTATTAGATTTCGGTATACAAATTTTGTTTTGACTTGATTTTTGGATCTAAATTATAGAAAAGTAAGTTAAAACCTTCTACTTTTTAGTTTTTATCAAACTGTAGTAAAACCGATTAAATTGATTCGATAAAAGTGGGTCGTGGAATACACTGCACACCATAGAAGCGCGAGCTAATTCAATTGCTTATAAAAGTCATAAAAACGTACAAAAAAATTAAGGAACTCTTAGGTGTAACGCTAAAATGATAAGCTATGCTGTAAAATATGAAATAAAGGTTAAAACTCGCGGCCGAAATAAAATGCTGCATCCGTCAATGGTGAAACGTGTTGTAAGGTACTCAAGGACACATCTTTCTGCAGCAGTTACCCAGATGGTGGATTTGCTGTACTTGACATGTGGTATTCACACTTTTAGAAGACGGCTGAGGCAACACAATCTGACGCTCGAAGTCCACGACAAGCCCCAGATCTCAAAAAAATGCATTTATCAAAAAGGCTGAGGTTTGCGAAAAAGCATTTGTCGTGCCTCCTGAGAAGTGGAGGAATATAATGTGTACTGATGAGACCAAAACCTTTCTGTATGGCTGAAAAGTATCTCGGCTGTATGTCAGGCATCCACCCAATACAAAATACATATGATCCAAGATTCACAATAAAAACTAAAAAAAACTCGGTGGATCTAGTACCATGATTTGGGGATGCTTTTCATAGTATGGTATTGATCCAATATATTGGTATAAAAGTATAATGGAACAGCACTCATACGTTGATATATTGCAGAACATCATGCTGCCATATGCCGAGCTCGAAATGCTACAAAAACCGGTTTTACAGCAGGACAACGACCCGAAAAGCACCAGCTGAACAGCTAACCAATGGTTTCAGAATAATATGATTGAGTTCATGGAGTGACCTGCTCAATATCCCGATCTCCATTCTATTATAAAACTATAGGCCTTATATAAAAGAGATAATGTACTGCGCAAAAACCAAAAAATAACGAGTGGTGGGGGGTAGTTTAGCAGTCTTGGAGATCAATATCACCCGAAAGGTGCCAGGATCTTGTAGACTCTGTAAAACGGTTCTGCGCAGCTGTAGTAATTAATAAAGGCCATACCACGAAGGCGTAGTATATCCTTAAAAACACCTCATACTAATTTATTTAAATTCAGTATTTTTTTTTTACTTTTTGATCCAATAAGCTGGTGAAGAAAGCGCACTGCTATTTTTTTGCTCGCCCTTTTTAAAAGTTCTTTTCGACAAAATGCATTTATGTTAGTTTATTTAAATTAAATCAAAAACTAATAAATGTAGATATTATAAGAAAATAACTCATTTTATGCTACTGGTAAAATTTTTTAAAAGCTATTGCTTAATTTGTTGTATTTTTGATTAATGCCACTTCTTCAGTGGCACTGCTATTTTTTTGCTCGCAGCTGTACATATGCTCATATGTATATCTGTGTATGGATGTATTTGGTAAATGCTGGTTTTACTATATATTTAGATTTCGAGACATTAATTAAATCACCATAATCAATTATCTATTTACCACAGTTGATCTTGGCTATTTGAGCATTTGAGTTGGTGAAGACAACTGTGAATAAAAGTTTTAATTTAAGTGCAATTTCGTTTACAAAAATATGTTTGTGCTAGTTTGCTAGATAAGATGTGTAGAATTAATTACCCATAAAACAAATGTTTGATTGTCTACTTTTTGGATGTATATTCGGTTTACTTCGCAAAAATTTGCCAGTAACTTTAGTCGAGCAATTAAAACGAACTATAAGTTCCAAATCAGCAAATTTTTACTCAAAATTGAAGTCAGTAGGTATTTGTAAAGAGAGGTTTATGTTAAAATACAAAGAAAAATGAATAATTCAAATGTCGAAAATATTATGGATGAACGTCCAGAAAATCATTGCGGTCCTGGAAGATTCAAAAAAAGAAGAAGAAGAATTGTGGTGAACACGCTAAGCATGCCAAAGTGCATTTTCTAGAAGAAAAGTCTCCATCTGAGTTACTTTATGCAGCACAGCTAGCAACCCGAATGAGTGGTAATCGTATAGGTGCAGAAGTTATTAAAAATTTATCAACACTCATTTTAAAATCTCCTGGAGCAGCAAAAGAAGAATCATAGGGAAAGATTGAGTAACTTAGGTCATAGACACCAAAATTACTCGGAATGCTCATAAAATTATACAAAAAAAAAAAAAGATTGAAAGAGCACACTTATTATATCCATCAATTTATGGATTGGGTAAGGCTAAGAAAGAGTGCTTTCTCTCGGAAAGCGCACTTGATGTTGATGAGACCGTTGTATCAATTAATGTGAAAGATATTGTTAGCCAAATAGTTCGACGTCCCATAAGGGTTAAAGAACAAATATAATCCCATAATGTTCCTGATGGCAGCAGATGTTCCAAGAATAAGACCGATGAAGATCTATTTGTAATTTAATTTGTGCTAATACATTTAAAATTATCACATAACCGGCAAAAAGTGATTTGGCAAAACCGTCATCCATCCTCAACTCGGTTGTGTCGTCCTTTAACATTTATTATCGCTAAGGAAACAGAAGAGATATCAGTTACTCAGTTTCGAAAAACCCACAGCGAATTAAATAATCTTCAAGAGCTTGAAGTTTCTGTTGGATCCAAAACTATAAAAATAAAATATCCCAAGATGGTAAGATTGAAAATCATCTAACTTTCAAGAAATCTTCTCAGACCTGGTATATTTGTGGAGCTAAGCCCAGTGACATGAATAATACAATAATCAACAAACAACCAAAACCTGAATTATATAAGTATGGTCTATCTCCTTTACATGCCTGGATAAAAGCTTTCGAATATCTTTTACATATAGACTACCGATTAGATGTTAAATAGTGGGCTATAAGACAAAGATATGAAAAAGGAATTGTGAAAACGCGAAAAAAATATACAAGCACGATTCAAGTCTGAAAAGAGATTCGTTGTTGACAAACCCAAACCCGGATTCGGAAATACAAACGATGGAAATACCGCAAGACGTTTTTTCAAAAAACCACCACAAAAGTGCACAAATTACTGGAATAGACGAGAATCTGATAAAGCGATTTCATATTATACTAACTTGCATATCATCAGTATAGAAACCGACCCAAAGAGTTTGCACGATGACGACGATGGGGTCGGTGAGAGCCATGAAATGGATACACTGCTTCGTTCATACGGTTTCAGGCGCAGCAAATGGAGATCGAATCAGTCTCGGGTGGTGCCGAGTGATGACAATTCACAGCCTAATGATGTATTAGATCTTGGCGAATTGAGCCATACAACGGTGTTGGGCTTGCGTTGGTTGCCCAGTTCAGACAATCTCATGCTCAAATTTCGACCGCCACCAATGTTAAGTGCCAAAGAGGCAACCAAACGTCGTGTACTCAGCCACATAGCACAAATATTCGATCCAAATGGTTATGTCGGACCAATCGTAATTGTTGCAAAAATTATAACGCAAGACATCTGGAGGGGTAATATTGGATGGGACGCGCCGGTTCCAAATGAGAATTACCGAAACATTTTGTTGCACGGCTTTGCGGACGCTTCATTGGTGGCATACGGTGCAGTTTTATATGTGCAAACTGAATCTATAGAGCACGTGGAATGCTTCTTGATCGCAGCGAAATCACACGTAGCACCAATAAAAGCATTAACAAGCCCAAAGTTGGAGTTATGCGCGGCACGGCTGCTGAGTGAACTTACTGACGCGTTCAAATTCTCGTCTAAATTGACACACATCAGGACAACAAATAGTTTTGGCATGGCTGGTCAAGGATCCAGCAAAACTGAAGATCTTCATCAACCACCGTGTGCAGAAAATTCAGCGATTGACAGCAGACGCAGAATGGCGCTACGTACCATCAGTAGACAATCCAGCGGATTTATTGAGCCGAGGCACGTCAGTAGCTGAGCTGCAAAGTTCAAAATTATGGTGGCACGGTCCAGATTGGTTATGCAGATAGGCCGTGCATTGACCAGAATCGCGTCCAGATCTATCAAATGAAGTCACATCCGACATTGCCGAAGAAGAAAATACGAACGTATGTGGTAACGATATGAAAATTCGAAAATAATATAAAGCATCATTTACAGCTTGGATATTCCGATTCGGGCATAATATACGACAACGGAAGGAACAGAGGCATGGTCGCCGAAGTGGCCCACTGACTAATCCGGAAGTTGAAAAAGCATTAGAATACTGGATTCGCGAAGAGCAAGCGATTTATTACTCAAGAGAGAAAAGAACATTACAAAAAGCATCGAAACATCAAGCGCGATATTTTAATTCAATCCACAACTCGATCATCTTGGCGTATTACGCATGAAGGGCCGCCTAGACCGAGCGTTGATATCAAAACAACAGAAGGATCCGATACTCTTGCTGGACGTTAGCCCCTTGACAAGGCTGTTGATCAAAGAAGCGCATACATATATGTACTTTGCATGGCGGCCCGGGCGAAATGATAGCGTATTTACGTCGAAAATATTGGATTACCAATCTTCGCCGCACGATTCATATCAGCAACTCGCAACTGCACACGGCAGCGACAACGGGGTATCCAGCAAATGATGGGCGATTTACCATCAGATCGTGTACAGCCATGTCGCCCCTTTCGTCATTCCGGCGTCGATTATGCCGGACCATTCTTATTAAAGGCAAGTGGAAGCAGATTCAAGATTATCGAATGAAAAAACGAAGCCGTCTTTGTATGTATGTTCACTAAAGCCGTACATCTGGAGTTGGTAGATAGTTCGTCAACGGCCGATTTCATTCAAGCATTTTTTTGTTTCACAAGTATTCGCGGTGCATGTACAAGACTTTGGAGTGACAACGGCAAGAATTTCACGGGCGCAGAAAAAGAATTGGTACGAATGTTGTGAAGTTGGAATGACATAGATATGGCAATGAAGTTGCAAGAATATGGCACGGAATGGCGATTCATTACGCCAACGGCTCCACATCAAAGCAGACTAGGGAAGCTGCAGTAAAGTCCATGAAACATCATCTGCGCAGATTTGTTGGTGTGCATCAACTAATAAGCAGCGCTTTTCGGAAAAAGGAACCATTGGAGCCGAGCGCCCAGTAGAAAAATTGTGTCGGCTTCCAGTTGGTGTTGAAGCAGATACTTCAAGGGCACAGTGTGAAGAAACCGACACAACGAGTGTGCATGATGACGACGATGGGGTGGGGTAGTATTTGTTATGAGCAAATATAAAATAGAAAAAATAAAATTATGAAAGGACATACAATTTTTCAGATAATAATATTCGGTCCTTAGAAGAAAGAGGTTCTGCGGAAATAAAGAAGGGACGATATCTAGAATAAAATAAAATAATATTTGGAAAAATAAAGAAATAGAGTTCTAAAATAAAAATAAAGAATAAGATTTGTGAACAACTGAATCGAATATAAAAAGGTAAGACAGTGAGCATATACATATTTATACAGTCCATTTAACGGCCATAAAGAGAGCTATCAAAACAATCAGGTTATAATATAAACTTTACCAGTTTTGAAATATAGTATAGTTGAAACAAAAACACCGTACTTACAAATGTACAGTTGGTACACTATGCCGGTTACCATCCACAAAATACTATGCCATACTGTTGATGTTATGAAACACTTTAATGCTCTCATAGGTCAATTATCCGAAGAAGCCCAAAACAAGGACTGCAGACGTTCTCGCGATTCTCATACACGAAAAAATTCGAAAGTCAATGCGAACAGGGATTTTCTTAATATGCTGTCAATAACCTCAGACCCATTGATAAATTCATTTTGGGAAAAACCATTAAAAAATTTAAAATCGATGTCCCCTGCAATTTTTATGAACCTGAAACTGACTCTATAGCTATACAACCAGAGCTACAAGCAGTCACTGAAGATTATTTAGAGCCTGACACTGACAGTGTCGAAGAACACGGCGACTCAGAAAGCAGTTTTTCGAGATCGGATTAGTTTTTTATTTCACCGTCTATTTTACTATTACTAAATTAAAATTAGTATTAATATAACTAATTAATAATATACCTTATAAACATCAAGTTATTAATTACAAAAAAGAAAAACTTTTTTTTTTATTATTTCTGACCGTAAATGCCCCATGGTACATTAGAAATAAAGACTTGCATCGTGATTTGCAGGTTGATCACGTGACGGAAGTAATTAAAAAGAATGCAATCCGTCACAACGTGCATTTGCAGATGCATATTAATCCGGAGATAGAAGACGTCTTAAATGTACGATATAATATTCGTAGATTAAGTAGAACTAAACCGCACGAACATATTATCTGACAATTATGAGAACCAGTATTTAAATTAAAATACCTTCTCAAACGCAACTGAACGTTGAAATTAAAATCATTTGTCGATCTATCTTTAATTGGTCATAATAAAGGAGGTGTGTTTTTGGTGCGGTTTGAGTCCCACACAACTCTGGGTTTCCAACCCCACAGTGTCTTTCGAGATTTTCACCTTCGTTACAAAAAAAAAAAAAAAAATTCTGACCGAAAGAAATATGTATGTAATTTGAAACGAGATCTCCCATCAAAGGTAAAGAAGTCTCCGCGAAATCTTTGCTGCATACCCTAGACTAGCTTAAAATGGTAGACGGTAAGTACCTATTAGGTATTTATAAAAACAACATGCTAACTGTGTCCAAGTACAGCTAGGTTTGGCAATACTAGATAAAAACATTTTCATAATATCAACGTGGTTTTAAATTTATACAGTGAAATCCCTATATAGCGACCTCGGTTATAACGACCATGCGGATATAACGACGCAAATTCTGAGTCCCGTGATTTCACACCCTAGTTTCCATCTAAATTCATCCTGATATATCGACGTTTTCGGATATAGCGTCCGGTTTTTGCAAGAATCTTAATTTTTTTCTCCGGATATAGCGACGAAATTAAAAATAACATCTACATGCATGTAGGTAGCTGCCTGTTCAAAATTTAAACCTAGGAAACAAATTACCCTTTGTTTTCCTTGCTTATCATCCTTGGTTTTTCTTCTTTAGTCATTGAAAACTGAGAATCGAAGCTAAAACATTTCGTAAATTGTGTAGTATGATAGTTGATTCGATAGTAACTTTGAATCTTGCAGAACAAACTTAATTCATTCTTTTCTTATTAAATTTATTACTATGTAGGTAACATTTGTGTATTCAATCATGCCTTTATTACTGATGCATTTGTTTTTCTTTAGTTTCTACCGTTCTGTGGAAATCTACTGCATTGTGGCATTACTAATTGTTCGACGCACATTGACTATAAAAGAAAAGTTGGCAATAATTTGGCGACTGCAAAATGGTGAATTTAATGCCCATTTATGCAAAGAAGTCAATATGTCGCATTCCTCTCTATCTACGATTTGGAAAAATGGAAAAAAATACATGTTTTTGAGCCGAATTCCTTAAAAATTAAGAGGAATCGTAAATCCGAACATGAAGACATTGAGCACTCGCTTCTCACATGGTTCAAATTGCAACGAAGTAAAAATATTCCCTTGAGCAGTCATATTTTACAAGAAAAGGCTAATCATTTTGGAATCTTACTACGGAAGAAAGATTTTTAATGTTCTAAAAGTTGGATTTTTCGATTTCGACAACGTCATAACATTGTGGTCGGCAAAATTTGTGGTGAAGCAGCAAGTGTTTCTCAAAGTGACTGCAGCGAATGGTTAAAAAACGTTTTTCCGAAATTAAAAGAAGGATATGCAGATTCTGAAATTTATAATGCGGATGAAACAGGGTTGTTCTATAAATTAACACCTGAACGAACATTGAAGCTAAAGGGCGAAAAATGTGTTGGTGGTAAGTTGTCAAAAGAACGGATCACAGTGTTAGTTGCTGCAACCATGGATGGAGTGAATGGGAAGTTATTTATCATCGGTAAGTCAAAAAACCCTCGATGCTTTAAGAATGTTAAATGTTTACCGGTTGATTATGAAGCCAACAAAAAGGCGTGGATGACTTCTGAACTTTTTGAAAATACTTTGAGAGCATGGAATTCTGAGCTTAAGCGCGAAAATAAAAAAAATTATTTTATTTGTTGATAACTGTCCTGCCCATCCACGTTTTGACACATTGTCCAATATTAAATTGGCATTTTTACCACCGAACACAACGTCCGTTCTTCAACCCATCGACCAAGGAATTATTAAGTGTCTCAAATTGAATTACCGAAAAATATTGGTATTCAAAATGATAAATCATTTAGAGAATGACACTTTAGAATTTCGCGTTAGTCTTTTAGATGCAATAGAAATGATAACAACAGCATGGGAAAGAGTACACCCAGAGACTATAAAAAAATGTTTCGCACATGCAGGCTTCTGTGACTCTTCACCTTTACCAGCACATGTTGAGGATACCGATGATGGACTGGATAGTTTGCCTTTGGCACAACTTGCTAAAATTTGGTCGAACAAAGAAAACACCTGTGAGTGGGAGACTTACATTGATGTAGATAATCATGTTTTGACGGCCGTTGATCCTACGGATCAACTTGCAATAAACTTGCCAGAAGTATTATCTGATGAGGAGGAGTTGACAATCCGGAAATGGTGGAACAAATTCCAACAGCCAAAGATGCTCTAGCTGCTATTTCAGTCATAAAACGATTTGCTTTATTCGGTGAAGGCGAAAACGAAATGGAAGTTTCGTGGCTTATGAGAACTGAGAAGCGGCTAGAAAAAGTTTTTGCTGAGACAAGAAAATTAAAGCAGTGAAATTTAACAGATTTTTTTCAAGAAATGACTTAGATGAATACCATAATATGTCATTCTTTTAACATTTATATTGTATGTTTTTTTCTTATGATTCTGAACTCTAAATAAATTACAAAATCTTAAATGCACATGCATATTTACGTGTATACTATATAGCAAAGAGTGTTCTTTTCTGAATTTTTATGATCTCCGGTTATAGCGACATTCGGCTATAACGACCATTTTACCGTCGTTATATCCGGATTTCACTGTATTTCATTCGAACATTAATTGAAAAAATATGCTTTCAATATTTCAACTACCTAATACAGTTTATTTTGGGAAAGTAATGTACATTAATAATCTCTTATAAGTATCCTATAAAAATAAAAATATACGGCGTCAGCAGTCCCATACAGAACCAAGCCTAGCTTCTCACAACCATTTTTGTGTGCGTGTTATTTTTTGGAACTCCGAACGGCGAGTTGAGAAGCTTCTCATGACAAATGATACTCTTTGATTGCTTGTCAGACATTCGAAAGAGGTGGTACCGTGAAAAAACTTTTAGGTGTTTTTGCTGGGATTGAACCCGGGCAGCATGCGTATTAGGTCAACGCACTAATCACCACGGCCACGGTGACGGTATCCTATAAGTATTCTTTTGTTTTATGTGTTTTGAATTTATGTTTGTATGGTTTTTGGTGTGGAGTTGTTCATATTTCTTTGTATAAATATTTGTTTAGTTTTTGTATGAGATCTGTTTTGGTTCTCGTTTCTAACATTCAGTTTTATTTTGTAATCCTGACATTTATTTTGATAGCGCACAAAACCGCCGTTATACCATCCGTGTAAGGTATTATGGATACGTTTACTTTTCCGACAATACTTGAAAACATTTTTAATCTGGCTATTCTTCTTTCGATATGAACTCTTGCCGCAGCAATTCTTGTGTTTCTCTCGACAGCTTCATTCGATTTTTTTTTCCAAATTAAAACTTCGTCCCCAACATTCGATTTCAACTTTAGAGAGTTTGTCACAAACTAGGAAACCCCTGTCGACCATAACCGCATCCGCTGTTTCAAGTTAGTCGAGCAGGTTCGTCAAATTAAAAATAGCCTTGTCCGAAGATTTTTCCGTTGCAACTTTGCTTAAATACACCCCTATTCTGGAGTCCGTCGGCGGGAAGGGAATGCTCCACTGAAATTCGAAATTTCCTATCATTGAATCCGTTCCAAGTGAATCGTTCCTTTGTCGGTAATCCGTAATGTGAATGAGATTCACTTGATTATTCAAAACGAGTAGATCGAATCTCCCCATACATTTCACATCCGCAACTATTTCAGTGCGGATTTGGTGTTGCGTACATGATTAACTCCAGCTGTGCAAAATGTAAGTGCAAATCATTTTCTTGCATTTATTTTCGGCTTTAAAACTACGAACTGAGAACAGCTTAATTCAATGGTAAGTGTAATGAAGGAGCATTGCGACATTGCCAAAAATCAATCAAAAAGGCCGCCAGAGGAAACACGGGAGTTTTGGAAGAGCCTACAAATTAAGCTAAATTCTTCGGGGCCTGCATGTAAAGAGGTTATTGAACGGAAGAAGGTAAATAACAAACCATTTCATTTATAAACATTCACTTCTATTATACAAAAATTTGTTTAAAGACTGGAATGATCATGATTCACAATTAAAAAAAAATTGGTCTTGAATCGAAAAGAAATTAAGGCTACAGGTGGTTGGCTGACTGAATCAGCTGAAGGTATAAGAGGTGTTAGGAGCTTCGGTGTTTCGCATCCAACCAGTGACGAACTTGATGCTGCGAAAGTCGATGATGAAATTGAAATCGAATGGCTTAAGCTTAAAATCCCCTGCAGCATTAGCAGAAGAGTCAAACGTTCTTTTGACACCTTATATCCTGATGCAGATTTTTCGTCGTTTGAAATAAAAGTCGGCTCAGGCATTCGCTTCCAATAGACCTGTTTCGTCCACATTAAAAACTTGTTCTGGAACGTAACAACCTTCTTCAACAATTTTTTTAAAAATTGTCTCATACTCGAGAGCTGCAACTGAATCGGCACTTGCTGCTTCGCCTTTCATTTTGATGTTAGGCAAACAATGTCGATTTTTAAATTTTTCAAACCAAACTCGACTTCCTAAGAAAATTTCATCTTTAACCGCTTCATGAACATCCTCCAATTTAAGATCTTCGAAAATGCTCTTAGGATTTTCTTGGATAATCATTGTACTCATTGGCATCTGTCGTTTGTTGTTGTCTTCGATCCATAGCATGAGAAATTTCTCTATTTTCTCCATAATTTCAATCCTCTTCCGAGTTAATTTTTAAGAAGATGCAGATGAATGTACATGCGCCGTAAAGCTGAACAAATTTGGAAAATCTTCTCCCCCGCTTAATGCGACGTAACACATCTAGTTTAGTCTCAAGTGTGATAGATTTTCGGCTTCTTTTTATTCGTCCTTTACACGTTTTAGTGAAATTTTGAATTCTAAATGCCTACAGATGTGCGTTTTTATCTGTCGTTTTAAAACATTAGTCTTAAAAAATATTTTAAAAATTTACAACATATATAATGTATAATGTGTTGTGTCATTTGGAGATGCATACATACAATCATACATACTATTTTTTTTTTTTTGGCCGTTGCTACGAAACATATCGGCCGTAAAACTAAGCAGAGTAATAAAAAATGTTTAGATAAAAAATAATTTTTAAAAACAAGCTTTAATGAACTAAAAAGTAAAAAAATATTTTTTTTTTCCGATTCCACAAACACAATAACACCACCAACACTCACCAAAACGTGCGTATCTTCAGCATCCGATTGAGTAAAACATTGGCCGGGACCCCAGCCAGGATAAAAATCCAAAAATGCAAAAATCCTAATAGTAGATAGCCCGGCATAAGAGCAGATATGCTCAGGGAGTGAGCCCTTGCCACACGATAGCACCATTAGTTGAGCGTCGGCTCTAAGGCCACAGAAAAATATACTATTGTTCCTCCAAACGAATGCATTCCCCTCTATTTTACGAGGTCGTTCGGCTCATGACCACTCGCCGAACGACGTCGATCCTGTTGCGGGTCAATGCACCCGATTTGACCTACTTTAGGTGCAGCTGGAAAGAAAAAGAAAAAAAAAATTTTGGAAACGAAATCACACGAAAAGGAAATAAAATTTCTTGAAGGTTACCACTGGGAGAGACATATACAAACGCTCCCAGGAGGCAACCTCCAACACCATTACCTGCACGAAAGACCAGCCAGTGTATGTTTGTACCTGGAAAAAGAAAAAGAAACAATAAAATACCTAAATTCAATATTGTAAAAGATTGAAACAAGTCATACCTGGTACGTGCAGCAAAATTTCCACCTATTTATATTAAGATTTTTTTGTTCGTTTGACATTTCAGTTGTCAGTGCGGCTGCGTATATGAGTTGGGATTGGCATAGAGTAGAACAGTTATCCAATATCACACCCCATCAGGGTAAAGTAGGGTCGATTAAGAGACATAAGAGGTTCTGACCCCAGATACACTCTTCGAAATTATTTCAAATGACGATTACCGAATTTATTAATGTTAGTAAAAGTAAGTTATTTATTAAGTGTATGTTAGGTGTGTTAGACTAGGTATATTTGAAATGTATTAGAATAAGTATATGTGAAAGTATTGATGATAGAGACAAAGACTGGAAATACCCCTCTGACAAAGACAATGACTATGGAATTAAAATTGAAAAATCTTGATGTCCAACATTAGACCTTGAAATGGCCGTTGAGAAGCTGGAAAAGGCAAACTGTTTCAAGTAGGAATAGTGTTTTAATCTAATTAAGTATAGTTTCTGGTGATTTAAAGAAAAAAAAAAATATTTAAAATAATTAAAATAAACAGACATTCATATATGAATGCATAGCATATAAGTTATGGCACCATAGCACCTGTCATTGGCCACGGGGTCAACGCACCCCACACGCGCAAGCCTTACAGGCGCAACAACAGCTTTTGTCGCCTCAGCGACACCAGATCAACTTACCGTCCACTCCACACGCGACAACAGTTTACGTTGTCTCAGCAACATACCATACTACACGCGCAAACACTCTACGCGCAACAACAGACCGGATCAACTTACCTTCCTTTCACGCGTAACAGCAGTTTTCGCCATCGCAGCGGAATCCTCCTCACCCAGGGCTAGGTATCTTTGAATTGTTAATTTCAAGCTTAGTCCGATTACGGAACTCAACATAAAATACCAATAAAGATTATTTCGATTGAAAACCTGAACTTGTTATTAATTATCTTATATATTGTAAATTTAAATACATATAGATGAGCTCCACAGTGAAGTGACAAAGGGGTGAGAAAACCAATAAGTCATGAGAAAACTTGTGATAAAAGTTTGAAATTATAGGTACAGTGAAAGTGTTCAAGACAATTTAATTGCCGCAAGTGAGATTCAACAGAAATTGTGTAGGATACTTCAGTCAGCAGGGGTAGGTTAAAAACATGATTACAACATAGACCATCAAATAAACATAAAGTTCTACCGACATAGGTTCTGGGTCCAAAGGTCAGTTACATTCTGACCCAGGCCTCTGCCCGCCTTTTGGGTCCAGTGGAAACGACCAGAGAAAAGGGTTTTAAGTCCAACAAAAGGGCAGATACTGAGTACAGTGATATGCTTATACTCCAACGGACTTGAATTTCCACCACCCTTCTAATATCTATTACATATACATACACCGAACATACAAGACGGACAGGGCGTTCCGGGGGACAAAATACCTAGCGAGTTATGCTTTCTAAAGGGTTTCTTTTATGAATTTTGGATGCAGTTGCACTAACTATCACTAGCTTTTTTTTGTTTTTTTTTTTTTGATTTTATGAAGTTTTACCGAATTTTTGAATTTTTTTGGTTATCATTGAATTGTGAATTTTATTGAATTTTGAATTTTGAACAAAAGCTAAAGTAATGAATTTTCCTTGGTTTAAGTTTTCTTTTGCTTTCTCTGCTAATGATATAGTATGATAATTTCTGCCCTTAATTTAATTGTGTGTGTGCGTAATAAAAGTGCTAATATTAAGCAATAGATCGTCGCTTCTTGTGCTGCCGGCAGAACAACGGGGGACCAGGAAACCGTGAGTAAGATTTTTATGACTTTGAAATATATGAGATTCTTGCTAAATAAAGAGCAGAAAGATTTTTTTTATTAAAGTTAAGTTGAAACTCTAGCATTAAGATATTGAATTTTATAATAATAAAACTGGCAGAGCCAGAAGTGAATTTCAAAGCACATTATATTTTACTTTAAGTATGGAATAGATACGCTATTGTTTTGGTGTGTGGAGAAATGGGACGTGCCGTCCTTCAGTAGTACAAGACGACAATGACTTAACAGGACAAAATACAAACATTGACGACTGGAAGTGACGACAAACGTTAACATCCACTACTGTTGCACTTTTTCCTGCCGCGAATAATAATTAATTTATGTTCTAAAAACAAAACAAAAAAAAAACCACGACCGCATGCAGCACGAACTGTCAAAACTCCACTGGATTGAGGGGAAAAGTGCAACCACAGCTAATTGGAAGCTGTTGCGCCGGCCGCTCAGCTGGGGTGGGTTCTACGAACGGGTACACTGTGGTTAAAGAAAATGGGCGCCACCCAATTTTTCGAGAAAAAGGAATTGGGAAACCTTTAAGTGAAAAAGACGGTGGATTCTGAAATCAAGAAAACCAATAAGAAAAATATAGGCGAACAAAATATTTTTGCACCACGTTATAATAACTGGCCGATTTATTGAAAATGATAAAAGATCGAAATAGAGTAGAAAAACTAAAATTAAATTTAGGAAGGGGCTGGAAAAAATCCACCGGGCGGGGTGGATGAAAAAAACCAACCCGTGAACAAGAATAAACGAAAAAAATCGCCGTTGAAAATAGCCCGCTATTGTACGGTCCCAAACAAAATTTATATATGTATATTAAAGGGGCGCGTGTCCCGCAATTCACCGGGATTTTTGCGTACAAGAGTCTACCGGAGTCCTTTCTACACAATCGATCCTAACGAATTTCACTACACAAAAAAATTCCAATATCACTCTACTTATCTCTTTTCTGATTCCTTCTTATCGTTCTCCTGGGAAATGACTTTCAAATGGTTTTTTTTTTTTTTTTTAACTTCTGCTTTTTCTTTTTCTTTTTGAACACCTTTCCTTTCTCTCCTTTTTTTCTTCTGCACTACCACTCGGTCAACCAAGAAGTGTCGTGACCATTCCAGTGGGTTCCTTTGTCCACCTCGGACACAAAGAATCCCACCCACTTGCACTCACACATTCATGCATTCAGCCACAGTGGGATCCATTTGCGGCTTATCAAGCGGTATTCTGCTCTTTGGCTAGAATACGCCACCGTTTTTCGTTCCCCACTATGCTCTCTCACGCATCGCATCCATACTGGAATTCGCAGCGCATTGGGACATTTCCAGTGCCTGCGAATCCCATGGTTAAGTTCAGCGATTTTATTTCGCTGACTTTTCGGAGTGAAAAAAAAAGCGCTCAAAAAAAAATAGGAAAAGCATTTTGGGCTTTCTCCCAATTACTTTGATTTTACTGACTTACTTTTAATTTACTTTTTGGACCGATCGCAGAAGAAGTTCACTACCCCCGAGGAAAAAGGAATCAGTACTTTTCATTTTAACTTAGTACGCGCACTACTCCGGTGGACTTTTGTGCAGATTTGGGAATTGAGGGACCTACACCTAGCGTGCCATTTTATACAAAATAATTTCAGTTAGGTTGGGCCTCGGCCATTGTTGAGCGTTGAGGACCATCCGTCCCGTTATCTAGTCTTCTGGTTTCGTTTGCTTGTTGTCTACTCGTCTCATTCTTGGTGATATATTTTTGTTGGAGGTGGAGACTCATCCGTCTCGTTTATGTTTACTTATGTTTATTGTTGTTTTGTTTGCATGAGTTATTGTGTTGGTGGTATTATATGTATTGGTTTGTTTCTTTTGTTGTTAACGGCGGAGACTCATCTGTCTCGTACTGTTTTGTCGGCTTATTATTTTTGTCTGTCTCTGCTCGTTTAATGTTGTGTTGTGAAGGACAGCCCGTCACTTCTGAGACCGCCCGTCTCCTCTTCTTAGACAATCAGTCTTTTGGTAATTGAGACCTTCTGTCTCTTCTTGATGAAACCTGTTTTGGTGCCAGTTCAATATGCTACCTCTACTACATCGGCCAAAGAGGTAGCCATGGTTGTCTTATGACATTTAGGGTGGGTGGGCCAGATCTTTGCCAACAACACCAGGCATGTCTCGGGTTCTTGACGAACCTTTACCGTAGAGAGACTGAGGAAAGAAAGATCTCGACCTAGGGTTAGTCGCAGGTAGATATAAGTTAGCATAGGTTTAGTTTAGGGTTTATTTATAAGATTTCGGTTTAGTTAAGGTTAAGTTAGACTAGCTAGGTTTAGTTTCGCGGTTCAATTCCTCTCTTTCTCTATGGTATTGGCATAGGTCCTTGGATTTTTCTTCTCTTTCATCTCTCTCTTCTATCCTATCTTTAGGGTCCGTCCGTGGTCTGATTAACGTAACTTTCTCTCTCTCCTTTTGTTTTTGTATTGGCACGAGAATTTTTGTGTATGAACAGGTGGTGTAGGGTGGGGTTGGCAAGAACTACCCCCGTCCGACGAGCTTAAGCCGAGCAACCGCGAGCGTGCCGCCGCCCTCCACACCTACACCTAAGCTGCCCCTGTGGCCCAATCCTGCCTCATAACACCTATTAATGACTATTAATTAAAGCTTGGGGTGCTCAGGTTTTTTTTTACATTTTTGTGGATTGTTGGCCTAGTATAATTTCCTCCGTTTAGGTATAGATTATGTATGTATTGAGTTCCGTCTTGATACCAGATAAACCAGAAATGTCTTTGCTGTCTCGACTTAGAATTTGTCTAAATGACGATTACGTGTTCTAATTAAACAGTTACAGAGTCACAAAATATGTTCTGCTGATTTCTCGTCCTCGTTGCACATTGTGCATGTGCTGTTTTGTGCATAAGCGTGCATTTTTTTTACTTTTTAGTTCATTAAAGCTTGTTTTTAAAAATTATTTTTTGTCTATATATGTATTTTCTACTTTTTAGTATCTGAAATTGTTTTATATATTTCCGTAGGTACGTATGCATATGCACCATATATTGGCTTGGGTGGGTTTAGGAGAAAGTTTACGCAGAATGTTTAAGATTTTAATCGTCGAACCCTTGCATTTGATACCCATGTCGTGAGGGTTGTGCACAAAAAAGTAGTCCGCCATCTTATGGCATCTATCATATTGAATTTAGAGTCACGTCACTTAGCTAATCGTATTCGACTTGTCAAATCCTTTCATTTGATACCCATATTTAGGAGATCGGGAAGTTAACGGTAACCCACCATCTTGGGGCATCCGCCATATTATATTTACAAGATCATCAAATATACTATTTTGAGCTGTCACCGGACATGCAAGATGCATAATCGGATATCCGGTGTAAAATCGATACCCAGATTTGGCCCTCACAGAAATTGAAATTGAAAAAGCGTTCGCCATATTGGATTAACAACGTCATCAAATAACCCATATTGTATGGTCCCTGGAACTATATACGTGTGCAAAATTTCAGGATGATCGGATATCTGGAAGTGGGTGTAAAATCGATTCCCAGATTTGGCCCTCACAGAAATAGAAAAGTTAAAAAAGCGTCCACCATATTGGATTTACAACGTCATCAAATAACCCATATTGTATTGTCTCCGGAACTGTAAACGTGTGCAAAATTTTAGGATGATCGGATATCTGGAAGTGGGTGTAAAATCGAATCCCACATTCCGCCCTCACGTTATATCGAAAGGCCGTATAACGAGCGGCCTTATAGCGAGGTATGAGTGTATATCAAACCCTTAGTGATTTTAGCTAATAACTGCACAGAATCGGCGAAGTACAGCTCAGTAGTTTTATCACTGATCTGGAATGAAATACCTTCGCAAAATAGAATTTGAAAAAAATTAAAAAAAAAAAAAAAATTAAATTGTTTGTCTACATTGTCAAAAGGATTCTGTCTCGCATTTAGGGTCAGTTGGGGTAAATGTAAACGGCTGGCGGTTATTTTAAGATTTCAAAACAAATTGTAGCAGGCCAAGAACAAACAAAAAATCAATTTGAATTGCTGCCATACTGTCGCCGCACTTACTCGCCGGTAACTCTCAAATATCACTGAAAAGTTTAGTCGTAAAGAAAACTTGTTTCATAAAACTGAAAATCAGTTTTGTGAGTATTTTGTAATTTGTGTGTGAAGGTGTTTGTACTAAAAAGGTAAGTATGTAATGTTATAATTTTATTTATCAATTTAAGAGTGTAAGGTATTAGATTCGTTGATGAATTTCCTCAAATTTTGTGTTATTTTACTGTTATTTTACATTTTCATGTTTACATTTACCCCAATAATTTTAGCATAAGAGAGAAATGTAAACATGTTTTTGGGGTAATTGTAAACAGTTCTTTTTCTGAAAACCTTTCCAACTCGTTAATTTTCAGTGTTCAGAATGCTACGAACCTATGTAATGAAGAAGCCCATTGTTGAATACGACACAAACGATGTGCAACGCGCTGGTAATGATATAACATAAACATAGTTATCAAGTAAATGACATATCGCCAGTGTGAAGCACACTACGGCATTCCGATAGCCGTCATATTCAACCGTATTAAAGGACACAAATCTCCGTTCAAGACTATTGCCTCCGGGCGAACATCTGCCATTCCTATATAAACCGAAATTGAGATAGTTCGATGCGTTGTCACTCGTTCGGAAATTGGGATACCATGCGATAAGAAATTGGTTAGAGAGTACATACAAGTCAGCGGTCTAAAAACACCATTTAAGGACAGTATTCCTGGAGAGGACTGGTATTTGGAACAAGACAAGAACATCTGAAAATGCTTCGAAAAGACGTAAGAAATCCTGAAGTCGTTTACGATTTTTATGATAAGCTTCAGAAAGTCGTTGAAGAGAACAATTTAACCGACAAGCCACAATACGTGTTCAATGCTGATGAAAGTGGATTTCATTATGATCCTAGTCGCATCTGTGCATTATGTGTTTAGGGTAAAGCGCTAAGCAGAGTTTTAGGAGGATCTGGGCATGAGTCCACTACAGTGCTCGCATGCATCTCTGCGGATGGTTTCGTCCTCCTGCCACTTATAATTTTTAAAGGCGCTGCTGTACAGACTAGATGGACCGCTGAAGATGGGTTTCCTGGAACTATGTCTAGGAGCCGCCGTCATTCTAGAAATCAGCTGAGTGGGCCGCGAGCCCCACTGAGTTGGGAACCACTGATCTACAGGAATCAAACGGATTGTAATAGCGTTTCCTATAAAACCACAATAAATACTTATTGCACTCACATTAGACGTCTAAAAGATACATTTTCTACCGAAAATTTATTAAACCACAAGAATATCTTTCCTCTGAATGTCTTATATTTAATTTTCTAAATAAAAACGCACAAATGCAAAATGTTTGTATCCTTTACTTCAAAAAACGATCTCATTGTTTATGTGCTGTCAAAAATGTGTATACTTCTGCCACTTCTATATTCCTCCACTACGGTTTTGCATCCAGTTGTCAATACCTGATTAACAAATTGGAGTGCCTACAGTAGAAATGGAGCACTATCGATTGCACTGTCTATTATCTATTATAATCGATAGTCTCACCATAAAAAAAAAAATGGACACTTTTTGACCACTATCGATTATATTCGATAGCCATTTAAATATACTAACGAACGGAGTACATACACCCAAAAATTGTTCACGGTGCCACCTCTTTCGAATATTTGACAATCAATCAAAGAGTATCATTTGTCAATGAGCTTCTCAACTCGCCGTTCGGAGTCGGCAAAAAACTATAGGTCCCTTCAATTCTTGCAAACATGTAACAGGCACTCTCAAATGGTTGCGAGAAGCAGGCCCAGGTAACCCGATCTAATAAGCCAATTGTCAAAATGGTTTTAACTTGAAATGGGATTCCCCGTTTTATGAGTCAGCAACGTGGGAATAGGAGCATTTTCAGCCTTATTGTGAGTTTCACCCGAACAGCATTTCGCCCGAAACATTTTTGTTCGCTTTGTTTTAAAAGCTATTTTGAGTTTCGCCCGAATAAAATTTCACCAGATTCCACATTACGAACAAACATACTTTTTTTTGACAACTGAGATCTGAAAAGTAAAATTATTGTTAGTTTTTTACGGTGGAATACGTATCCTAGCTGAAGATTAAGATGTGATTGAACAATTAGCAGTACGAAGACATCTGAGAGATTACTCTAATGCTTAAGAGTTGCCCGATTTGTTGTATGAGTAAAATTCTTTGTTATGTGTGTTAAAATAAATTCATGTATTTTTTAAAATACTTTAATACAGGTTTCAGCAGCACTACAGGATTAATAAGCCGTCATTCAAATATTTGCTGGCTATTCTTACCAGCTCCTTGCCTACGATTTTTTGGAGAGGGTGGGTACCAAAAAGGAGTTGATAGGGACCATGAGGTTGGTTTGGCACAATCCTCTTTTAGCCTGGTACTGACCGAAGTCCTTGTGATCTTTAGACAGTCAATTTGCGCTCAATGGATAACTTGGCCGACACCAGAGGAGCAACGAAAAATCATTCAAGATTTTTGTGCTAAGTACAGGCTACCTGCGACCTGTAACCAGTGATGGTAACTAAAAAAAGGAAAAGTACCTACCAACGATGGAAAAAATCCCTACTTTGCTCTACACATTCGCAAAATTTCCCCTACAATTCCCAATACGTGATTTTTCAAAAGGGAGAATTTAGCACAATGCGTGTTTTTTTTAAACACTATCAGATCTGTGTCATGGTGTGCTTAATACAAGCAACAGCCATAAGCAGAAAATAAAAAGGGCTTAAAATGCTTAAGTTTATTTTATTTCTTTTCATAACAAACCAAAAACAGCACAAAATCAAAATTAAAAAAAGGAACGGAATTCATATTGCACTGACAAATGCAAAAAAAAAAATTAACTTGAAAATTCGAGTTTGAATCCTGCAAGTATGACCGAATTATGCAATTCGAACTGACATTTTCGTGACTTTTACATGCATATATTGAGGGTAAGATAACATTTCGGCATTTATGAAACCATAAGTTAAAACTCTGGAAGAATTCAAATGTGGACATAAGAAATAGCCGGAAGTTTTCAATATTGAAAGTCCCTACATATTCGCTTATTTTAAAAATCTGTCCTTTTTTCCCTACGCGTTCATTTTTGAGCTGAAAATACCTACATGTAGGGATTTTTCCCTACGTTTACCATCACTGGCCTGTAACAGAATGCGACAAGTACTTGTAGGACAAGTGAATTTCGACACTTGTAAAAAATTGTGTAACACAAAACGACAAGTCCGTGAGCGCTTCGACAATTGTCGCGAGGAAAGATGACAAGTGGGATATTATATAATTTCCCTCTTTCTGTAGCAGAACACGACAAGTGTCAAGAAACACTTGTAGAATTGTGGTTCAATTAGGACAAGTTATTGGAATATTGTCAAAAGCTGACAAGTGCATTTTTTATGCCATATTTTTGAAAAAGCAATATGCAATTATAGATATAAAATAATATTAAATTAAAAATGTACTTTTCTGAGTCTGAGTTTGATAGTAACAACAGTGAACCTCATCACAAGTTAAACGTTTTTAAGCCCAGAATTAATTTTGATGTAGGTGATCATTTGTTTATTGAAAAATTTCACTTATCTCAATCAACTGCATATAATCTTGATACCAGACTAAACAATAAAATACAGTCCACTACTTGAAATAGCACTTTGTTTTTATCCGCCGTGATTTTCGCCGTTTTTTCTTGTAAAAGACTTGTCAAAAATGCCGACAAGTCAAAGGAAATCAATTCTTTTGACAAGTCCAACGGGTTGAGTTCTGTTACAGAATTAATTTGTACTTGTCGGACAAGCATAGTTCGACAAGTGAATTTAGACTTGTCGACTTGTCGCATTGTGTTACAGGGCCCTGGTGTTATAGGCTGTATAGATGGCACGCGTGTAAACATTAATTCACCATCTTCGAACAAACATCTGTTCTACAACCTAAAGGGAAATAGTAGTTTGAACGTTTAACTTGTAAGTTAAACTTATTTCATTTTCTGAAGATAACAATATTAACTTGCATTATTTTACAGATATGTGATAGCGAACTAAGGATTCGCTTCGTAGATGCTACACATCCAGGAGCCTGTCACGATTCCTTAATTTGGAATGTGTGACCTTGGGAAAAAAATGGAAAAGGGCTATTTGCACAATGGCAGTAACGTTTGGCTGTTGGATAACTTTTGATAACTTTCTTTAGAACTAAAATTTAAATTAAAAATTCTAGGAGATGCTGGTTATCCATTAGAACCGTGGCTCCTTACACCTTATAGAACACCTGGTACTGGTTCCATTGAAGTTTTCTTTGATGCTTCATATCTTAAATGTAAAATATCTACATGGTAATAAAAACAAATTGGTTATATAAACATAAAATTGATTTATGATTTTTATTAAACCTAAGCAAAGTATGAATTAACTTATATCTTAAAAAATAGGTTTTTGGTTTACATTCAGTCACTTATTTAAGTACTTTAGTTATTTATCAGTTCTCATCATCGTAAAATTCTTTCCTTCGCATTATTTCAATTTTCCGGCATTCTAGCTCTAATCTTTTGCTATTTTTCTCCATCTTATTTTCGAGTTCCATCTTACGAAAATTCTCTATTTCTCTATTCTGCCGCTTTTGTTCTTTTAAGAGTTCTTTATTAATATCGCCTAGGCGCTCCATTGACCATTGTATAACCTTTTAATATTGGTTTAGACCTCTTTATTGTGGTCTTTTATCACAGTTATCGTTTCATTTACATTCGCACATAATATTTTTTGCATCTCCATCTCCTCTACAACGACTTCGTTGGTGGTAATTTTAAAACATTTTCTTTTTCTGCTGACTTGAGGTGGTGGAGGAATTGCCTAAACGCTATTGATTTCAGCTTCCACCTGAAAATCATAATTAGGTACCACTTCATCGCTCTGTCCATGTTCAACTGTCTCGAATTGATCTTCGTCGCAATTCAAAATTTCATATCCGCTTGGTTCGGAACTGTGTACATCTTCGCGTATAGATGGAGTCATCACAAAAGTCTGCGATGCAGCGATTCCCTCCACTGCTTTCTTCATCCCAATAAGTACATATATGGTCTCTTCTGAAGGTGAAAACTTTTGGGTTTTATTTGGACCAACTCCTATACCTTTCTGGTAAATTTTATTCATCACTGCCTTTTTCCTGACGTACTGTTTTTGGTCTGTTCAAACGGCAGCATATAAAATAAACTTGATCTTTTTTCCACTCGAACTCGCTCTTAACTGGTGGTCCTACGCTATTTAATTCCAGGATGAGTTTCTTCCGAAACTCGGCCACCTTTTCTCTTTTTTCTTTGACGAATTCCCTCGCAATGTCAGGCTCTTCCTGCATCCGCTTGCCGTTTGTTTATACTTTTACTCCTGAAATTTACAAAAAAAAAATTTAATTTCTAGTACTATTTGATTAAAAATAAACAAACAAATTACATTTTGCGCCTTCTAGATTATTTTTTCGCCTACTGAAAATAAGTGAACATTTTAGCTGTCAATGGCGTTTTATTTCGCCCGAAATAAGTATTCACAATAAGGGGTATTTTTCGAACATTGAACATTTTTCGGGCGAAACTCACAATAAGGGTAAAGTGAAATGAGGATTTTTTCGGGCGAAATGCTGTTCGAGTGAAATTCACAATAAGGCTGATTATTTCTTTCTCTTAACTGAAAAAGCGGATTCCCCGTTATATAAGTCAGCAACGTAGGAATAAGAGTATTATTACATAGAATCTAAACTCTCTCGGTGAGAAAAGCTTATTTAGTAGGAGAGCCTGGGGACACTTGGTCCCCCTTTTTTAATTTGTCAAATGTCTCAAAAAGTAAAACATTAATTTCCTTTTTATTTTAACGATGTTATAAACAATTTAATTTTTCATCATATTGTACAGTTTAATTAAGAAAGTATGTAAGATAAAATATATTTTTTGCCGTTTTTCTAAAATTATCCTAAATCACCAAGTGTCCCCTATTCAGGGAGACTTGATCCGGGCTTAGAGTAGACTGAATTATGAGAGGCTACAGCATACGATCGTGCCAATTTTTATGTAGGAAGATCATAAAGGGCGGAAGATAGCTTCCAGTTCACCGCGATCGCCTGAAGGCATTTTGTTTACTTGTTTCTTCCCCTTGATAGCAAGCGCTCTTTGGTTTATGAACTGCACTTAGCCTAGTCTCGTCAATGTTCCATATAGATTCTGCCCCCAAATTTAAACTTTTTCATCATTAAGCGTAAGTTTTTTGAAAAACTGCGAAAAATTGTGGTTATTGAAGCAAAAAAAGATCCCACATCGATACCTATAATAGCCAGTGATTTAGTCTCCCAAGGGATCAAGTGTCCCTAGTGTAACCCATAAGACTATTAACTATCGAACTATAACTATCGATAGTCAAAAGCCAACTATCGAGAACTATCGATGACACCGACTATCGATTGTCTTGGGACAAAAAGCCAAAAAATTTATAAATGAATTGTAACGGTTTTTTTAGGTTCTGTGCGTTGCCAATTTTTTCTTAACTTTCGCTTATTGAATATTGTTACTGAACATTCAGTCCATTACATTTTTAATAGTGCTTTTGAATTTACCTAGAAATAGAGCGTACACAGAAATATAAGTTGTCTTTAGTGTCTGACAAAGAGATTAAGGAAATTATGGAAGCAGTTGATTCCGGAATCGATACCTACAGATGGGCAAGCAGATACGAGTATAGGGAAGGATTTCGATAGCGACGATGATACATGTGATCAGAACTTCGACATGATACAATTGAAGAAGCACTGAATATGTCTGATTCAATAATCGCTGCTGCAATTGGTGTGGGTGCAAGTGGGTCAATTTTCTTCTACATCCTCCGTTACTTCTTCCTTTACTGCAGTACCTCCTCCGAAGCGAAAGCTGTTTGAGCCCGCTAAACAGACGACCATCCAGCAAAATGCTGTTGCTTTTGATGAAGGATATATGCAAGATGTCGACCCGAGGTAAAAGAAGACGCTGTGGAAACAGAAGAACTTGGTGCTTCCAAAATCAACCCTATCATTTCCTGAAACGGAATTGGGAGATGAATTCAAACCACTTGATGCTCCGTACCGTACAAATGCTTTGCCTTTTTTTGAACGATGTCTTTGTTGAACACATTGCTGAACACACAAATTTATATGCGGCTCAAAAGAATATTACGACTTCTTACTGCGTGAATGGTTTTCAAATACGGCAATATATGGGAATTCAATTTTTAACCACAAAAACATAATCATATTTAGATGTATAAAATGATAATCATGTACAGTGCTCCACAAAAGTATTCGTAATTTACCTATACTCTCCATCTAATCAAAACAAAATTAGCAAAATATCGACCACATATTTCAATTTTTCTTATTAGTTATTTATTATTAATAAATTCATTCTTGATAATATTAACAGAAAAACTCAACGTATTTCTACTTAGTACAAAAATTACATGACTTTAAATAAATAACCTCCATATTCTTTTCCACAAAAGTATTCGGAAATTTAAATTTCTTCTTGACGAACCTCTTTATTATAGATTGTACAGTTGAAATGCTTCTATGAACAGTATTGGAAAAATCTTCCGGTGTCCTTCCACTTTTGCGAAGGTTTAATATTATTTTCCTCTCTTCAACACTCGTTTCACTCTTTTTACGCCCCATTGTTTTCGTTTACTACACCCAACACTCAGAAAACATTAAATGATTAAAATTTGCTAAGCGTATGACCTTATGTGAGAGAAAAACTGACTGTGATCGTTTTTACAAAATTCGGCCCATATAAATCACTTAAACGAATAGTTTCGATCAGTGCCGTACCGATGACGCAGCGTAGACGAGTGTAGACGAGCAAATGTGTGCAATATTATGCCCAACAAACTACACAAATGGGACATCAAACTCTTTGTCTTATCAGATTCCAACGGTTTTTCATATGGCTTTGAAAAATATTGCGGCGCAGATGACAACGTGGTGCGAGCCTGGCGCACCAGATTTAGGGGAATTCTTAAATATGGCCATTCGCTTGTCTCAAATTGTTACGGATTGTAGAAACCACATTCTCTATTTCGACAATTTTAAGACTTTCCTCCCGGGTCCCGGTACTTGTTGACCGCGAAGTATTTATTCTTTAGGAACTATTCGGTCTAATCGTATCCAAAAGTGCAAACTGCCTATTCTGAATACTTCACTGAGTTTAATTGCTCTGCCTTCGGTGTCGAAATCTCAACATCTCATACTTATTCTGGAAAAATAACAAGGCGGTTCATTCGGCGTCCACGTATTTTGGTACACAGCCGTTTCCGTTTCCAACAGTTCGGCAATATATTCGATCTGATAAGAAATATGTGGACGTCGCATGCCTTATCATAATTCGAGAACATAACCAACACGTGGGTGGCATACATCTCATGGATGGACTCATTGGTCGGTACAAAATCCATTTGATATCCATCAAACTTACAAATCTGCTCGACTTAACGATAGGACGATACCAGTGGCGTGGCGTGCCAGATTTAAGATGGGAAGCCGAAGCAAGAAAGTAAAAATTCCAATTATTTAACCCGTTTTCTACCGCGCTGCAAAAATTATTGAACTTTTTTGTGTAAAGTATATTTGTTTAGTAATTGGTGCCCCCTAATCTCAAATCTGCTATCAAATTTTTTTGACTCCCCCCGTTACACAGTTATGTCCAAAAATTGTGCATTTACTTAATTGTGCATTTGCAGATACTTAATATTCATTGTCATTTGCGAGAAATTCACTGTGCGTACACTTACCCCAAACGACTCTAAACTATATTTAAAATCTCGGAACACATCCAAGATTCAAAGCACTTGGTCTCCCTTTTAGCAATTTCAACATTAAATCAAATAAGAAATCTATTTTTACAAATACAATTTTAGAAAGAGTATTAAGTAATAATATTTGTCTTCAGCAGTCCTAGGTAGAACCAAGCCTAGCTTCCCGCAACCATTTGTGTGTGCGCGTTATATTTTTGCACGAATGGAAGGGACCTACAGTTTTCTGCCGTCTCCGAACGGCGAGTTGAAAAGCTTTACATGAATGCTTGTCAGGCATTCGGAAGAGGTGGGCACTGTGAAAAACTTTTCAGGTGTTTGCGGCGGGATTCGAACCCAAGACCGCTGGCTCAGTAGTCCGACGCACTAACCACTTGCGCTACGGTGCCAAGAGTATTAAGTAAGTAACAAAACTCGTTGCTATCCAATTTATGCAGAAAACTTTGGGGTCATTTTAAATTTGGGTAAATGTTCCTCTGATATCTAATCTGCAGTTAAACAAAGCCTTGACTATTCGTACCCGGCATATGTACTTCGGCTAGCTGTTATTATTATTATTTTTTTTTTTTTGTAAAGACGAGCGTTTTGCAGATTTATGAAAGAAGCAAACTATGCTATTGGTAAAACCAAGAAATACTTTAACCTCAGGAATGCTTTCTAATTACCGGGATAATATCTTATTTAAAACATGAGCATAATATGGAATGAAATTGGTAATTGGGCAAGCTCACGGACCACCGGACATCACTGTGGCACAATAAACTACCCACTAACTTAACTTGAACTAACGTTGAAAAAGCCAAGAAATCTCTTCTATCCATCTTATGAGATGTACCGTAAAACTGCACTTAGTTGTTCTTTGTGATTCAAATTTGGTATTTCATCAATCATAATGGACACAAACCGAGTTTGATTAATTTCCGATTTAATTTGATGTCTAATGACCGCAGCAATAAATGTATTAAATTATTTTGAATATCGTTTGAGAGGCCCAAGAACATTGATCTTAATGCCAGTCCATCTGAGGGACTAAATATAAGAGTTTCTACATAATTGGCCCGATTATCCGAGCTGGGTTTTTCATCGTGACCCCGGAATGCTAAATCTCGTCTACCTAAATGAATAACCGTGTCTAGGAAACCCTTCAACGTTTGAATGTGCTTCTTTGAAAAGTTCAATAAATTATTTATGTCTCTGACTCTACCGATCCGTTAATTCTGTTTATTTATCCCAAAGAAGAACATAAGACAATGAAATTCAGTGTATGGAATTAACTGCTGGACCCAGCAAAAACTCGTAACTAAGTTATTTGTAAGAAGTAACTAGCTTTTATATTGGCAAGAGTATCGGTCTTGGTTTGTGTTTTCAAAGCTTTTTATGTTCTATATTTAAAAACATAAATGATGCTGCAGTTGAGGAAAATAAAAGCTAAAATTAGCCATAAACCGAAATAAATAAATAAAAACAGAAAACCAATTTGTGTAAAAAAAAACCCTATTTTCCGGTTGAAATAAATATCTACTGTGAACGATATCATCCATTGCATTTTTTTTTTTAGAGAATCTATTGCGAAAAAATAATGAAAATAGTCAATAATGGCAACGCACACGCACAATCAGCCAACTGAATTTGCGAATACAAAAAAAATTAGCCTCTATTCTATATCTAAAGGGTGATTTTTTAAGAGGTTGAGAACTTTTTTTTAAAAAAAAACACAAAAAATTCGAAAAAATGAATGAAATATTTATTTGAATCGATAGTTTGAACCTTGCAATTTAATGTTTAAAGATAATTTCATGCAAATGTTGACCGCGGCTGCGTCTCAGGTAGCCCATCCGCTGAGTCCAATTTTGGCATACTCTTTCACACATATCGGCCGGTATCTCACGAATGAATGCATGGATGTTGGCTTCCAGTGCGTCAATCGAAGCGGGCTTGTCCCTATAGACATTAGCCTTGACATACCCCCACAAAAAATAATCTAATGGTGTCAAATCGCACGATCTAGGCGGCCAATTGACCGGCCCGAAACGTGAAATTAACTGTTCACCAAACTCGCCTCGCAATTGCGCCATTGTTTCGCGTGCTGTGTGGCATGTGGCACCGTCTTGTTGAAACCACATATCATGCAAGTCAAGAACTTCCATTTCGGGCAAAAAAAAGTTTGTTATCATCGCTCGGTAGCGTTCACCATTGACAGTAACGCTGCCGAATCGACATTTCGCGGTCTTCTGTCACACTAGCTGATACGGCCGCAATATTTTCTTCACTACGCACAGTACGTAAACGTGTTGGTGGTTTAATGTCCAACAAAGTAAATTTGGTGCGAAATTTGGTCACAATCTTCCGAATAGACTGCTCAGAAGGTCGAGAATGCCGATCATAAAATGGAAGCAGCGCGCGATGAACATTTCGAACCGAGCACGAATTTTGATAGTAAAATTCAATAATTTGCAAGCGTTGTTCATTTGTAAGACGATCCATGGTTAAATTGCAAACCAAACTGAAGCTGTTTGACAGTGACACAAGGTACTAAACACACGTCAGCTGTCAAAACCAGTGTTGCCAAAACCAAACCAGCTAAAAAATCACCCTTTATATATCAAAACAACTCAATTCGATTGGAGAAAAAATACTCGATATTTTCCGGCTTATATGGCTCATAAGAGAGCGTGTGCTAGACAGAGAACAACCAACCCGAAAAGCGCGAATGAAAAAAAGAGAAAAAACTTAAAACTTGCCTGTCACTCAATTAACTCCACTGCAGTGCATAAGCCGGAAATTTTCGGCTTAAATGAGTATTTCTTCTGCAGTCGAATTGAGTTATTTTTGTAATTCATGCTAATTTTTTTTTTCATATGGAATGAAATGATACAAACTTCTACCGTGTGTATTTGAATATAAGCAAAGCATACTTGATTGAAATTTTAATTTAGAAATTTAAAAAGTAAAGAATTTGAAAAGGGAAGCCGATAGGAATCGTGTTATATGGAGCCCACGCCACTGGACGATACTAACTATCAAATGCCGAATTTTCCAGTGCTCTGTGCATTTCAAGAGTCTGGAATGCCCAGATCTCTATGGCGTCCACGCTTTGACGTCATTAGGAAAACAGCATCGGGAGTAAATTCTACTTTTAAAGTTAAGTAAGTAAAGTTTCTACTTTTTTTTGACATACTTTCCCAACACTGCCTCTAGACATCCTTCCTTTCCCACCTAACAAAACATACATTGTTCACTTTGTTATGTCATCGGATTTAAGTTTTTCGTTAAAAAATTGCCCTTAATTATTTTTTCAAGGTCAGACAAAACTTTGGGAACTAGAGGTTTAATCTCAACAGAGCAGTAAGCAGAGCACAACCAAGTTGAGCCTAATTATACTGAAACTAGAAAATGTGTTCATTCAGTTTATTCATAAAAAAAAACATCAAACATTTACTTGCGGTACAAACTGTATAGGCACTTCACCGAGAATACAAAATATATTCAGGGGGTGGCTTTCTTGCTGGTCAACTGACCAGGGCAGCATTTTAGTGGTTTGGTTTGGTCGCCATTGCAGGAGAGATACTGTCATTTTGTCACTGATAAATGGCTAGAAATTATGTCAGGCCGTGAGAAGCTTAATTAACTCATTCATCCCTGGGGGCTTTTAAATGAAATAACGGTCCCGTTTCGCATACCAAGTACGATAGGTATCCGCATGTGCATATAGTAAACCACGTGCTATTTGTGTATATCCTATCGACGAACGCACATAGCCAATGATCGAAGCACTGTTATACTCGTGGATATGTACGCATGGCTTTAACAAATTATAGTGTAGTTGTGCCGGATGACATCCAGCGACGGATGCGCATATGTATGTATGTACGTAGATATATGCAGTTTAATATTTTTGGCCAAACAACGAGGACGCATTAAGTGTCAACGTTATACCTACATACATTTGCATACATACATACATACTAGAACGTACACAGTAAATAGTGAAAGTTGGAAGATAGTTAATGAAGGAGAGGTATAAAATAATGAAAGCAGGTGAGAAAAATCCAATTAAACTCGCATTACCTGAGATTAATATAATTTTATCGTTTTTTCCATGTATTACAGATAATTGACAGATGTTTTTTTTTTCAACTTCCATATACATATACATACCTATGTTGGTACCGTGTGTATCCACGAATGTTGAAAGCCCGTAGGTATTTGACACATTACCCCAGTGATTCTTTCTGGCCTTACTAAGCTAAGAATCGTTTCCTTTTGGCATAACTTCAGGCGTTATTTTAACATTGCGATGTCATAGGTAGCAAGTGCTTGCCATCTCCGGTTACCTGTTATGATTAAAAGCAGGCCTTCCTCACCCCTTCCAGGGAAGTACTTATTTCATCAGTTACCAGTAAGGAGTAAAAGCAGGCGTTCTTCTACCACTTCCAGGAAAGCCTTAGTTCCAAAATAAAACCAAACAAATAAACTTGCAAGTTTTTATGTTATAATGATTATATATTTCAGTCTTAGAAGGTAGTAAGTATGTACATATTAAAAAAAAATAGAAATTAAAAATATACGGTGTCAGCAGTCCTATACAGAACCAAGCCTAGCTTCTCGCAACCATTTATGCGTGCGTGCTATTTTTTTCACGAAATGGAAGGAACCTACAGTTTTTTGCAGACTCCGAACGGCGAGTTGAGAAGCTTTTCATTACAATTGATACTCTTTGATTGTTTGTCAGACATTCGAAAGAGGGGGTACCATGAAAAACTTTTCGGTGTTTTTGCTGGGATTGAGCCCGGGCAGCATACTTTAGTCCAAAGCACTTACCACCACGGGCACGGCGACCACATGTACATATTTACATGTAATAAAGAAAGGCACATACAGTGAACATTGGAAAACGTGAACTAATTAAAACCGAGGGTGTTCATGTTTTTGAGATTGTTCATGTTTTGGAATGTAGGTAACATTTTATGATTTAAATTGTATTCCTACCGTATTGTCTTACTAAAATAAAACAAATTTTCTTCGATTTTATCTCCTTTTTGCTTCAATTTATGAATATTTTTACATATTTATACATACTGGTACGGCTCATTAACAAAATTGATCAGATTTTTTTTTACATTGGAATGTTTTAAAATAAAAAGTCTATGTAACAAAATTTGAACAACATTTGAAAAAAGTATTTTTCTTAACATTTGAACAACTGCATTTTCTCTTAGGCGTTTATGGCGCTATTGTCAACGCCTTCATCTGCACAGTAATACCGTAGTCCCTCGATTATGTGAATTACCGATAATGTGAATTTCTCTAAAATCTGAATCGGCAAAACTTTACATTGTCAACTCTATAGTGTGAATTTCCGAAATTTTCAACCTATAAAATGTGAATTTTTTTTGTAAAAGTTTTTATATTTCTCTTGTTTCTTTTGCGCGTTTTGCGTGCGATACTAGGGACTTAATAACTGTTATTTGTCTTTAAGTTGCAAATGCAGCTGCAGGCTATAGAGATACAATAACTGCCATTTGTGTAGGTCTAGGTATGGATGCTATATGATCAGTTCATGGTTATATTATTTCAGTTAGTTGTGTCTTGGGTGGTTCGTGTTTCTTTTTTCGTTTTGTGTGTAAAATAAGTTCAATTGGAACCTAATGGCAGCTAAACAAAAATTGCATCGATTGTTATCGATTAAAGATAAGTGCAAAATTAATAAATATTGAAACTGTGCTTTAAAATATCATTTTGTGTTGTTTTTAATGGATTTGAAAATCGTTTCAATCAGTTTAGTAAGTACTGAAAAAAGTTTCAGTAATGTGATCTCTAGTACTCCGTATCAACGAAAAGCTAGTACTTGTGCATTTCACGCAGCCTACCCCTTCGGGTAGGGGTTAGAATATACCCGAGGTAGGCATGCCTGTCGTAAGAGGCGACTAAAATCCCATCTCCGTATACCGAGTGTATAGTGTATACAAAAATGCAATGGACAAAACAAAAAGATTAATTACCCCAGGTGGCAGTCCAGCTTTACTGGAAAATCCACCCTCTTCGGAGGTCGGCTCTACGGATTCTTCTTCGAAGTCGTGCCCTTAAACGAAGAAAAGCGTAAAGAACTGCAAGAAAATCAACGTAAAACGCAATTTCGTTTACCGCCACCAATAAACATCGTCGGGATAACGGAATATAATAAGTTGCATAGCCTCCTTAAAGGAACGATAACATCGAAATTTAAGGTCACATCTTTGAGGAATAATGCGTGGAAGATTAACGTCGATGACCATGACGACTATCGCGCACTGTCCCTGAAACTTAATATCGATAAGATTCAGTGGTATACTTTCGAAATCAAGTCAGAAAGGCCACATCGTGTTGTAGCAAGGGGACTTCACCCCTCGTGCACAAAAGAAGAGATTATGAGCGACCTTCAAGACAAGGGCTTTAAAATTCTTGATGCCGTTAATATCATCAAGAAGGAGAAGCAACAATCCGAAATAGATAAGGACATCTTGGTAAGGCGTGGACTTCCGCTTTTTATGCTAACATTCGATAAAGCTGATAGTATCGACGATATTTATCGAATTAAAACCATATTGAATATCGTGGTCAAAATCGAGCCCATGCGTAGAAATTTAAACATAATTCCGCAGTGCAAACGTTGCCAAGGATTCAATCATACGCAAACGTATTGCAAAAAAGAACCACGGTGTGTGAAATGCGCCGGAAATCACCTCTCCCAAGACTGTCGAGTAAACAAGCAAGCCTCTGCAATCTGTGCTAATTGTAAGGGAAAGCACCCGGCAAATTATAGAGGCTGTGAAGTAGCCAAGGAGTTGCAAAAACGAAGAGATACACTCCATAAGCCTCAAAATAAAATAATAAAACCGCTTACTAAGGCAAATGGTAAGATCGGTCAGGAGAATGTAAACAAACAAAAACCACCGGGTACAGAGCGGAAGAAGGTGGTGATAGCAGAAAAGCCCTCGACTTCTGGTCTTAAAATAAACGGTAATGAAAAGCCATTAGAAAAGACATCGGGTAATAGCCCTCGGACAGCAGGAGTGCAGACCTACGCCCAGGCTGCAGCATCCGAAAAATCAAAAAACCTCGAAATCCCGACGGACCCTGCTTCTCAAGTTTTCTCAATTATTCTCGCAAAACTTGAAGAGCAAAGCAAAATAAATAAAATTATTCTCGATAGGTTGGTTAAGCTCGAGAGTTATTCACGGAAAGCGCGTACTTCACCTAGAATATGAATGAAAAAAGAATTTTAAAAATATGTATAACAAGATAACAATGCGAAGACCTAAAGATAGAGCTTGAAACTTTGCAACTGTGCACAATTCGAGTTAAAAATAGTCAGTGTACTATTAAAATCTCATCTATCTACTGTCCACCGCGTTCCGCGCTTGTAAAAAGTGATTTTACTAACTTATTTAAATCGCTGAAACCTAATTTCATTATTGGCGGCGATTTTAACGCGAAACATACGTTCTGGGGCTCTAGATACATCTCGCAAAAAGGTAGAATGCTCTATGGGGCAGGTATGGAGTACAGTTGTGATTTCCATTCGACGGGCAAACCGACTTACTGGCCAGCTGATACTTTGAAAAAACCTGACCTGATCGATTTCTTCGTGGTGAAAGGAATATCTAACAACCACATAAAAGTTGAAGAAAGCTATGATCTGTCGTCTGATCATTCCCCAATTATTTGGACATTGAGCGAAAAACTATTATATAACCGAGAACCGGCGAAATTAACCGGTAGAACAACTAACTGGGAAGGCTTTAGGAACGAAATCGAAGTAAATGTTGAACTGAGCGTACCGCTTACGACACCCTATGAACTTGAGGTTGAAGTCGATCGCTTCGTTGAGATAGTACAGCTCGCCTCTTGGAATAATACGACCAATCAAAGAAAAACGCCGGACAAATACGGTCTACGATATCCTTCTGAAATAAAAGAATTAATCAGGGAAAAAAGAAAAGCGCGTAAAAGATGGCAACAGAGTCGTGCTCCACAGCATAAAACATATCTGAATCGTCTTTGCAATTTGTTAAAGAATAGCATTAAGGATTTTAAAAATCGTGCGATAGGCTCTTACCTTGAAAGTTTAACAGCAAAAAAAAATTCCAATTATTCCCTTTGGAAAGCCGTAAAAGGCATCAAAAGGCCCAAAATCACTGCGCCTCCACTTAAAATAAATCAAAATGAATGGGCAAGAGAAGATAAAGAAAAAGCGGATATTTTTGCCGCCCATTTGGAAGAAACCTTTAAACCGAACGTTGGTCAAGTGGTTCATGACAACATCAACATCACAAGGATGGTAGTTCCACCATCTGACGATTTAACGCGCAGATCTGCGACGCTTAGAGACCTCGAACGTGAGATCGCGAAACTAAAACCTAAGAAAGCTCCTGGTTATGATTTGATTACCGGAGAAATTCTCAAAGCCTTACCTAGAAAAGCATTAATTAAGCTTCTCCATATTATAAATGCTGCACTCAGATTAAAACACGTGCCGAGCCAATGGAAAGTTGCGGAAGTCATAATGGTTTTAAAACCAGGAAAACCGTCATATGAAGTAAAATCATACAGACCAATATCGCTTCTTCCAGTCATATCCAACATTTTCGAGAGGATATTGCTAAGGCGTCTCCAACCGGTTATAGAAGAAAATAATCTAATACCTGACCACCAGTTTGGGTTCAGAAGTAAGCATTCGACGATTGACCAGGTACATAGAATTACTAACGTAATCGAAAAAGCACTAGAAGAAAAAAAGATATGCTCAACCGTATTTCTTGACGTCTCGCAAGCCTTTGATAAGGTGTGGCACGATGGCTTGAAATGCAAACTACGACAAGTACTTCCCGCAAACCTATACGAGATTTTGAATTCACATCTCGGGAATAGACTCTTCCGTGTTAGAAATGGAAACGAATACTAAGAGCTCAAAGAAATTTTGGCCGGCGTACCGCAAGGAAGCGTTCTGGGGCCGCTTCTCTATCTGTTATATACTCGTGATATACCGAAAGAAGATGGCACTATCCTTGCTACGTTTGCCGACGACACCGCCATCCTAGCGGTAGGTAAAACAATCGAGGAAACGACTGCCAAACTGCAAAACGCATTGAATAAAGTAAATGAATGGACGAAGGACTGGCGGATCGCCCTTAACGGAACTAAATCTGTTCACGTGAATTTCACTTATAGGAAAATTAATGACTTGCCAATTTTTATAAATTTGGCCCGAATACCCTTTGCAAATGAAGCCAAATACCTGGGAATGACACTCGACGCAAGGTTGAAGTGGAATTCGCACGTGAAAATGAAACGTAAAGAACTAGATATCAAATATAGAGAAATGTACTGGTTGATCGGAAAACATTCCCACCTCAGTACCGAGAACAAACTGCTTTTATACAAGCAAGTGCTAAAGCCGGTGTGGACCTACGGTATACAACTTTGGGGTTGTACCAAGAAAACAAATGCCAATATTTTACAGACCTTTCAAAATAAAGTGCTAAGAGAAATTGTCCAAGCACCGTGGTATGCTAGAAACGACGATATCCACAGGGATCTCGGAACTCCGACAATCGAAGCTGAAACTAGAAGCTTCGCGCGAAAACATAGAAACCGACTAATCGGACATGTTAATAATACAGTCCTACTTATTTTGGATGAGAGCAATTTATTGCGCCGACTACAAAGAACAAAACCTTTCGACTTGGCGAGATAAGGATTAACCGCGTCTAAATTGCGGAACATGCAGGATCTTTCATTGGAAAGTAACCTGCCAAACGTTTATATTTCGTGATAGAAAAATTGCTTGATAAGTAGTATAACTTAGTTGCAGTATCTAACAAATTTATATCGAAGGGTGGTGTTTTTGGTCAGTAAGAATCTGACACTACTATGAGCACGCGCTTGCTATTCTCATAGTGTCTATGGAAGATTTTCACCTACCCTCGGAAAAAAAAAAAAAAAACCCAGCCGTATTAGCAACCTAATACGTCTAAACTGGTATAAAATCGATTTTGACACTACTTTAACTTGTGAAAATAAATTATTACATGTATAATTTCGACCGTTTGCTGTAATTTTTTGTTTTGTTATTTTGTTCTAACTGATTTGGTAAGAGTGAACTAAAATTTAATAAATTAATTCAAGTATTCGAGAAATCAGGTACCTTATAATGTTGGTTTTTATTTTAATTGCATTTGCCGCGATGTCCAAACTGGAACCAAACCGACACCGATTTGCTTTGTGATCACGTCCGTGAGATTGGGCTGAAATCAATATTAAACTCTCGAATAAATGGAACTAACAACGAAATAAGGAATGCGGATTGGGTACTGATTGCTGAGCGGTTTAATTCTCATCCTTCGGTTTGTTTAAAATTGGTTTTGTTATTTGTTTTAGTTAATATATTAACATTAATATTTTTACGAAGGTTGCCAGGTATCCGGCGCTATGTTGGAGCTCTGTCCATATTATGGCCATCTTCTTTCCGGCTCGGCATCGTATGACTGCGACAGTATGCCATCGAATACAAACCTATCAGATGCAGAATCGAATGCGATTACATTAGATGCAGTATCGAATGTAAACGCATTCGCTATAACATATGCAGAGGTTTTGGAGTAGGTGAAATGCGAAGCATTCTCACCTGAAGAATCGGTTGCGGGCAGTTCGAATAACGAATGTACAACTCCGCATAATACTTTGCCGCACCAAAGCGAAATATTAACATCAGCCGGTTCCAGTTCGACGCCAATTTTGTCGCCAGTTACCTCGAAGCCAAATCCACCTATTTCAGCGACCGTTGCTGATTAAACTGAACAGAACAGCCAACCAAACACCCAAACCCAACAGCAGCAGCAGTATTTTGTAACAAGTACGCAGCGTCATCGCCACCCCCCGATATCAAGTGTTGATGAAATACTCGGACAGTTAATAGACGAAGAGCGTAAACGCATGGCAGAATTTGGAGAGTTACGAATGCAATTATATAAAGTAGGGTCTAATGCTTGTTTAGACAAATGCATGGTATGCTTCTTTAAATCAAAAGCAGATTGAGTCTTGGGATAATGCGATCCAACGTATAAGGCACATCGATTATCCGGCAGAATCGCAATCGTTTCCAATCGGAAGCATTATAGGCAAGTGTACCAAATGCTGATATGCAAGTGCAAAAAAATTTGCTCTCTTGCTGTACGCTGTCGATTTTTTCTGTCTACATTGGATGCATCATTTCATCGATACTTATTTGTCCATTTGATATGATTGGTGGCGGCCGGCGATGTTGTTAATATGTATATGTACACCGATGAACTTAAATAGGAAAACCTTAGTTGGCAATACATGTGTATGTAGATATGTATATGTATATGTAAATAGAAATCACACATTTTTTATAAGGGTATTTTTTTGGAAATATCCTTTTATAGTTGCTGCGTATAAATTTGTATTTATGTTTTCTAGTGTGTTTTTATAGATACAACGTTTGTCATTTTTGGCGATTCTTATCACACTAATCACACTAATATCACACTTATATTGTAAATGCGAAAGTAATTCTGTCTGTCTGTCTGTCTTTTACCTTTTTACGCGTAATGTAATTTGGAATAGAGATATTCTGGGGAAGGATATATGCTGAAAAACCGTTCGCTAGGGGGCGCTGGAGTCAAGTTATTAACAAAACCTTTTCACGCCTAAGCCGCTGAACCAATCATAATGAAATTTGGTATAAAGATAGTCTGCGACATGGGGAGAAACATCGGCCGAAAAACACCTCACTTGATGGCGCTGGAGTCAGGTTATTAACTAATTCTATATTTAGGGAAACAAATAAAAAAGTTTATAGTGACATTCTGATGGGCTTTACATTCAGAATTTCTTACAAAAATTAATACTTGACGTTTGACGTCGCAAGAGCGTTGTACATAGATGCAAATAAAAGGTAAATGTATAAAATAGTATTATTAGCTTTTAAATGTTTGCTACTAAATCGAACATTACATGTGGTACAGCCAAATAATAGTAGAAAAATTATGCTGCTGATTATTCTCACGATGAACATTTCATGTGATTCAACAAGATTTGTCGGATTTGGCGGTTCTTATTTCTACCCAGAACCACATTACTAGAGCAGTGTTTTTAGCTTTAAGTAACGCGACTGTTTTATTACACGGGCGGTGCAGCTATTTCTATATAAAACTAGGCAAGCAGAACAGCTTCATTGTTATTCGTGTATTTTGTATCGGTATAAGAACAGTGAAAAAAATCACTGTGAAATAAAGCGTAGCAACGCACGCCGGGTATCCGCTAGTAGATTTATGTTGATGGATCTATAAGCCTTTTTTTACGATACGTACTAAAGATCTATGCACTTGTATATCTGCAGATACGAGTAAGCACATACCAGTGGCGTCTCGTCAGTGTGTGCAAAGTGTGCATTGCACACCCTCATCATACGTATCAAAAACATACTTCACTCAACCCATACAAATATTTTTAATATTTTCTTCGCAACATCTCCGACAAAATATACACAGGCACATACATACATGTAGAAACCGATCACCGTAGATAAGGAGAAATAAGAACAACTCAAACCGCTTTTCTATTAAAATTCAAATGTTTATTATATCGTAGTTAAATGGAATATTATAATGATGGTTAAATGGAAGAAAATAATTTAATTCAATATTTAATCAAAATGGAAAATCGGACAAATCAATATTAAAATGAGGTATTACAAAAATCAAAAAAAAGGCGTCTCCTTCTTCGCTAATTCGCGACTACTTCTCTACTACTTCTTCTATTTCTTATTTTCGCTATTCTTCTAATTCTCCTCGTGGGTGTTCTGTTGGCTGCACAGATCTAGGGGTGCGTGCATGCCACATACATACATACATCCATCCATACACACATACATACATACATACATACATACATAATATTTGCATCATTACTTTGGTAGGGTAAGGTCGGGAGGATTTGACAGGCGGGAGGAATTGACATCAGCACTTTTCTGAAAAACTAAGACCTTGGCAGAACTTTGAATAATGAGAAAACGAAGTAAATAACGATTGGTTTGAATGATAAGTAAACAATCGCCGTAATTTAGGAGATAAGCGATGTGGACGTCGTTTTTATTTTTGTGCCCATTTCATCTAACTTTTATGGTAAGCAAGCTAACTGTAATATTTCAATTATGTAGCTTTTGACATTGAAAGTGCAATGTAGTGCACCTTCATTCGTCTTAAAATCATTAATAAACAAACTATTGTATCCTGAGCGCCATTACAAACGTTTTTTTTTTGTTGTATTAGTCCCAAAAGTAATCAAAAAGGAGGATTTGACATTTTTGTTGAAGGAGGAATTGAAAAAGTGTCAAATCGTCGATTATGAGTCAAAATAAAAATAGTGTGGTAAAACAACTTTTTACTTTTTTTTAGAATGTAAAAATTTCAATTATTTACAGGAAAAAAAAAATACCGACCGCAACTTCGATGAAATAAGTTTTAAATTCAGTTCTTATGAAATGTTTTTTCTGTTGTTCAATTTATTTGTCAGAACCCCCTTCATGGTAGGAGGAATTGACACTTTGTAAGGTTTTGGAAAAAACCTCACAACTCTGTGAAAAATATTTATATCGATTAATCATTAATGCTTTTATATTGCTAAAATAATATTGTAACTTAAGTAAATTTTGAAAATTTGAAATTGTATTTGGATTTTAAGATATTTCCATATGTTCGTTAACATGTCAAAACCTCCCGACCTTACCCTATATGATTGATTATATTCATTGGATGAGGTCAAACCAAAAACAACCGTTGCTACACACAATAAGTTCATCGAAAAATCTCGCACTTGATTTTTTTGTGCCGATCTTCACTCGCACGACATAAACATTGAAAAATTCGAACGTAAGCTCGTGCGAAACTGAACTCATAGAAAAAGTTGAAAGCTTTTCGAAGTCTATATAGATAAAAAAAAACACGCCTAATGTTCACTCTTAAGGCCGTGTGCCAATTGCGTTAAAATATTATCCTCTGGCTAATTTTTGACGCTAGTGCGGTGAATATAGACTTCAAAAAATTAGCCGGCTCTGGAGCTGCATAAAAAATTATCCTGTGGCTAATGTTTGACATTAAAGGCATGAGAGAGCCGACGAGAGCTTTGAGTTTGTTTCGGTTTTCCAAGTCGATCGTCGGTGGACAAATGTAGTGTACTAGTGTTCACATACGATGGGAAAGCTACCCATTGTGAAAATTGTGTAAAAACCAGTTCAACATATTTTTTTATAAAAAAAAAGTAATTGATATGAGCAATATCGTGTAAAAACAAGTAAAATTGATAGTTTGAATAATGTTGATTGGTGAAATTGTATCTTTGTATTTTCCATTAACAAATGACGAACTTTGTTTTATGTTTTTTTTTATTTAAGGCTGGGAAAACAGTTTGGTAATTTTAGTTCTAATAAAATGTGATATGAATAAAATGAAAGGGACATTTTTCAATTCTAGAGGAAAATTAATGAAAAAAGGTACTAAAAAAAAAAAAAAATTTAATCCAATCGACACATTCGACACAGCAAAAAGCTAAAATTTTATCCACCTCTGGTAGAAACGTCAAAAATTAGCCAGAGAATGTGTTTTTTTTTCAAACCTATATAGGCTAAACATGTTTCCGCAACATGTTTTCAATGTAAAATACAACAAAACCTTAGCCTGGATAATTATCCAGTCTTATTTTTGTATGGAAAGCTTTTTCGAAATCTATATAGATTTGAAAAAAAACGCGCCTAATATTTTAACGCAATTGGCACACGGCCTAAGGCGCCTAGTGACAAACAACAGAAACAGGAAGAGAAAAAGAAACAGAACAGAAAGCGCTTTCGTTCTGTCGTAAATTCTGTTTCTGTTTGCGTTGTTCGCTCATTCAATTTTTACTCTCGCATATATTTACAAATTTCCCTATACATACAGCATGTCAAGAAAGTATTTTGACAAAGAAAAAAAACGGTAACTTGGACAGTTTCCTTATAAAAAAAAAGTTACTTTGATGTTATAACTTAATTTTTCTAATTCCATTTATTTTATTTATGTATCTTCTAACAAACAGTATTGAAAAAATAGTACATTTTGAAAACATTAACAAAAAACAACCAGAAGAACAAAAACTACACAAAAATTAGTCTGTCAAGAAAGTGTTTTTACAGTTTCTTTTTCAGGCTGTAGAATGAATTTACCATTATGATTTTGATGTTATTGCACGAACGTGTTCATTTCTGTCGCAAATCAACCAAAATAGCATTCCATTTGTCATTTGGTCGTCAAATACAACAGTTGTGGTTAATTTATTCCTAATTCAAGATGCCTGGCAATAGAACATCATTTGAAGTGGCTCTGTTGGTTAATTATTACCACCGCATAGGAAAAAATGTCAAAGAGTTTACCCAGATGTTTTCTTTGACCAGACAAACAATCTAAAACATTTTAAATCGTGCAAGAAAAGAAAATAGATTGGAGTTAAAATCATCGAACGGCCGTCCGCGCAAAATATCGGAGCAGAACGCATTTTTCTGCGGAAAGTAGTAAAAAACTAAAAGAAGGGCTTGGTGTTGCGGTTTGCCACGAATCAATAAGGCAAGTCATGAAAATAAACAAGTATGTACCAATAAAGAGTTGCTCGCAAAAAGCCATTGCTTTCAGCACTGCATATTGAAAAGCGACATCCAATATTTTGAAACAGATGTGCCAACAGGCTACCTACGCAATGCCTAAACACTGGTATCTGAAACATCTTTCCAGATGGCTCTGTGTCCAGTGAGCTGTTCGTGCCGGCAATCGAATTGCAGAAAGCCCCGCTGTCCTTTTGACCACAAGTTCCATAGGAGATAGGAAGGATATTGGGGATCGTTTCCATAGCTCTCATGGGTGTGCTGGATTGTGCCCCAGTTATCCCTAGACAGGCCATACGTTGGGGTTTTGTTAGTAATGTTTTAGCGTAGCTGTTGGTCACAACTGGCCACCATACTAACACTCCGTAGAGTAGTTTGACTACACATAAATAGATCCATTGAACTAGTTTTGGTTTCAAACCCCACGTCTTGCGAAAGCCGTCCGTCAGAAGGCTCTTTTGACTTTATTAACTCTGTTTTCTAGATTCTATCCCCAAAGTAGCCTTTTGTCAAGTATTTATAACCCCTAAATAGTTTACATGGTCCTTTAGGTCTAGTTGGAAACCCGCTAGGGACGGGGCCTTGAATTCTAGAGATGGGCTAAGTTGTGAATTTTCATTCGCAGTTATAACTGCTAATGCGATTTCTTATTCACAGTGAATATAAACTGCTAATGTAAACTGCTAATGCAAATTCGCAATGAAGTCCTATTATGCATTCGTGAAAATGTTAAAATTCAATTTAATTTCAAATTCGATCGATCTACCTCAAATCACAAACAAGAAAAGTCTGTTTCTCTTGTCTGTGCTCAAATAAACCATTAATTCCCTTTTTTTATTAGCATATAAAACTGAACAAAACGATGCATACAATAGACGTGTTTTATTTGTAGCCTGTAAACATGTTTCAGCGACATGTTTTCCACGTAAAATGGATATTTATCCAGTCTAAGGTTTTGTTGTATTTATTTACTACATTGAAACCTTTTTTTTAATATATATGTATATAGGCTTGCAAACAAAACACGTCTGTGAACGTTTTGTGTATTGGACGAATACAACACATGAAGTGCACAGTTCAGTTTCGTACGAGCTTACGTTCAAATTTTACAATGTCTATGTCGTGAGAGTGAAGATCGGCACAAGGAAATCAAGGGTTGTTTTTGGTTTGATCTCATTCAACGAACAAAATCAATCATATGCCAAAGTTATGATGTAAATACTATATATTACATATGTGCATGTGTATATTTTGTCGGAGAGGTGTTGCGGAGAAAAACATTAAAAAATATTTGTATGGATTGAGTATGTTTTTGACACGTACCTTGCACACCCTGACGAGATGTATGTACTGGTATGTATGTACATAATATCCTCTGATAAAAAAAACTTACTTGCATACCTGGCGCCGATGATCTTGCTGAAACTAAAGATATGGTAGGATGCTTTATTTCTATGTGCTTCTTTAAATTCGTTGTACTGGTTCTGTACGAAAATTTCGACCGACACAAATTACTTTTCGCGAATATTTCGTCCACTTCTGTAAAAAATAGTAAATAGCAATTTTGGGCCCATTCAGTGATATTACTCTACTGATAGAAAATTGCATTCGCATAAGAATAGCAGCGATTGCAAGTATAATGTATAACCTCTGCTGCTACCTCTGGACCTGCTACTGCTCCCAATCCCAACCAACCATACATACTTTCAAGTTTCAACCAGCTGCGACTGCGATTTTGATAGCAGCAATAGCACCAATAGCAAGTAAGATCTCCGTTGGCGATAGCAAATCGCATTCGCAACTCAATAGCAAGTATAACTTGTGCTGCTACTGCTACCTTACCTGCTACTGCTAGCTTACATGCTACTGCTATTTAACATGCTACTGCTACCTTACATGCTACTGCTATCTATCACGCTACTGCTACCTTACATTTTACTGCTACATACCAACCAACAATGCTTTCAACCAGCTGCGATTGCGATATGCAACTTTGAGAATTGGTTTGGCGCCTGTTTCGCAGACACATGTTGAAAATTGGATGAGACGTTTTGTTCTTTTCTACGTGTTTCGTATGAGGCAAACACACATTTTGTGTGTCGTGTATGAAAAATGAAATTATGACTCTGTGTATGTAATGTATAGAAGCGAAACAAAATTATTATATGGAATAGCAGTTTCAGCAATAGCAGTTTATTTATAAGTAATTAGCAGGTTGCGAATGTGAAATTTCATTAGCAGTGAATGAATAGCAGATTGCGATTTTTTGATCATCTCTATTGAATTCTGAAATCTTAAGTCTTTTAGAGAACAGTATCTACTCACAAACATGATCCTCACCAAAAATTTTTAACACCGTTACAAAATAAAAAAAATTATAAAATTAGATTGTGTGCATAAATTCTGCCCACCCGGCTACTACCAGATGAAGACTTAGGGAACCCCCGAAAGTTGTTGACGTCTAAAGATGAGGGTATTGCCATGTGGAAATTTTGGTTTGAAATATTTATTAATTGAGTTGTAATTAGCAAACTTCAAAGCTGCCCGCGTTCAAATGTGGCCCCTCTCCCTATACAACTGGGGAATTCTACCACAAAAAATTCTCCCCCATGGTCCAATAGAAACGATAAGGTACAACATCTTCACGCAAACACTGCAACAGGCTAATGAAAGATGGCGTAACCTTGATACGTGTAGTCATGCTAAACACACTTGGCCTTAGCTAAATCCCCGCAAAAGGTACAGGTCCAGCCTACTAAAAATCAGCAGAGCACATATCGGCACCCTAGTTGGGGTATTGACAGGTCATTGTGCAATAGGCAGACACACCAGCAGGTTGGGAATCCTGGCCAATGATTTCTATTGCAGCTGAATGGATGGGGAAGAGGAAGAATCCCACTATCACCTCCAGTGCAGCTGCCCAGCACTCTCCTCCTACAAGATATCACGGATATCGATAGAATATGGAAATTTATCCAACTTTCAAAATGGTTCCAAGAGTTCCGATAAGACTCGGCTCACGTGGCAACACAATGGACCTTCTTTGGTCTAAGTGAATCCTACCGAGTACGGTGGATGGATTGCCACCTAACCTAACTTAATTTTTCTTTGTATAAGGTCGCACTTAACATCTAAATACCTTCACTATCAATTGTTCTTTTACCGACTTTACATTTTTTTAAGACTCACTCTTTCATCACAAAATACGAATGCAATAAAACGAACTTCGTTTTTTTTTTGCTAAAGCTTCGGAAAATCACTGAAATGTAAACCCTGTCCCACGACATCCAATTTTGTCTGCAGTTTAAGGTCATTTACCTCAGGAAGTGATTTATACTTTAAGCTAATGCAACTTGTGCAAAGAGAAAGAAAACTTAAATCGATTGCAATGAAATATTGAAAACCACTCGATGCTTCTATGGCAATATCTTAAGGAAAGCATTTGAATTTAAATATTTCCACACCGTCATAACAGAAAGAAACGAGGTCTTTCCAGCCATATAACTCCAACTAATGCCCGAACCCAAATGTGGTCTACGTAAATCATCCGCACTTCTGCCATTCCAAACTATTTTTTTTCTGCTGTTTTTTTTTTGTGGCTATAGCAGCAGTATAACAAGGATCCTATCGCCATCATCATTATCATCATCACCTTCATCCCAGGAGATAAATGCATTTTAACATTTCAAATGTAAAGGCCAAAGGCGGCACACACTCGTAGTACTTGTAACTAGCACTCGAAGGTCGGTGTGGTAAATCGCAGACCCTTCTTGAACCATGTAATGGCGTTCATACATAAACTTATGTACATATACCGAAATTTGCATATTGTCTAAGGACTACCGAGCAGAGAAAATGGAAATCCTTTGCATGAATCCCCAGCGAATTCGCCTGCTTTAAGCTCATGTTTGCCTTATTACGGCTCTGTTCTCACAGTTGTGTTATCGTCGCTTTTGTGTCGTTCCTTTGCCCATTTCTAAGCAGGTGCTGAGTCCTAAGTTCAGTGTGTGTGTGTGTGTGTGTTAGAAGTCATACACCCACGGATAGGTGTTGAATGAATGCATTTTGCTTTGTTATCCCTACAATATACACTCACTTATTCACTCACCCGGCGGCACTAACTCACAAAAGGCTATGTGAGTTTGTAGTTCGTGGATGGGGGACCCGTTGCTTATCAAACAAATCCTGGCGCGCTGGCGAAGGAAAAGGTGTCAGAATGTGTAATATCTTTCTTCTGAGTAGCATTCGTCCTTGTTTTGCCTTTATGGATTCCTTACAGAGGTGTTGTGTAACCTCGGCGGGCGGTTGCATTGCTTTATGTGGGATGCGGCCAACCCCGGATTATGTTCGCTCACAAATGGGAAATTGTGCGAAAAGTTGCCGGAGTAGAAATTATTATTTATTCCTCGTTTATTCTTGGCTTTCTGCTACATAACAAACAAGGTAGCAATCGGCGGTGAAAAGACATACGAACGTATGAATAGGAGATGGAATAGTTGAGGAGAGATTAAACACACTGCCGCCAGGATAATTCTTCTGGGAATTGTGATATGTACAAAGGTTGGTTAAATTGGCATTGTTAAATGTACAGAAACATTTACCATTGTTTTATGAATGATGACTTTTTGTTTGTCGAGTGCATAGAGTGAGCTTTTCGATAACCAATGCCAATGAGTCTATAATATAATGATAGTTGTTTTAAAAGGTTTGGGATACATACAACATATGTATAAAGCACCCTTATTCTACTTCCTTTGCGAATTCCTTTCCTCGAACTAATTTGCTTGAATTTAATGACTTACGGCATCATTATACGAGGTTGTAAATAAACGGTGTTTATATTTTAAGCTAGGTTAGGTTAGGTAGCAGTGGCTGCCAGTAACAAGTACCAGCACACTTAGGCCTATAGAGGCCCATTGTGATACCAAGGATCTTGGGGATAATCACCCCGCTACTCAGGTGAACCATTTGGAACTTTGTATAAAACGAAGAAGGCTTCCTACGTCTTTTTGTATGAGATCACTTAGATCATCGAAGAAGTATTCTCCAAGGTGAAGTTTCCTACTACGGGAAAGAGCTGGACACGAGCAGAGGAGATGTGTTGGACTTTCCTCCTCCTCTTCGTCTCTACAGCTTCTGCAGAAGTCATTCGAAATGACGCCAAGTCTAGTAGCGTGTCTGCCTATAAGGCAGTGTCCTGTGATGACACCGATAATCGTACTAATATGCAGTCTTTTTAGTGACAAAAGGTATCTAGAGCGGTTAAGATCCAATCTAGGCCAGATTTGCTTTGTAGCAAGGCAGGTGGTTCCACCTTCCCATCTGGCGTTGGTCTTATTGACTGTGTCAAGTTTGAGTGCTAGCTTGTAAGTAGCGAGTGGCATACCTATATATTTCTTATCGGGTAGAATAGGTATTGTTGTTCCTATTTTAGCGAGCTCGTCAGCTTTGCAATTCCCTGGAATGTCTCTGTGCCCCGGCACCCAGCAAAGGTGAATGTTAAACTGCTTAGCCATCTCTATGAGAGATGAACGGCAGTTGGAGGTGATCTTAGAAGTGGATGAGACTGATTCCAGAGATTTCAACGCCGCCTGACTATCCGAGAAAATGCTAATATCGTTAGTGGATATTACATTCCTCTTGATCCAGGACAGTACTTCCGAAATCGCCATGATCTCCGCTTGAAACACGCTACAGTGATCAGGGAGGCGAAAGGAGAGATTTAGTTTTAATCTGTCTGAGAAAACACCTCCTCCTACACCATCATTGGTTTTAGAGCCATCAGTATAGAAGTGTATCGACTTGTCTGTTACAGCACCTAGGTCATCCCAGAATGACCTATCTGGGATAGTGACTTTAAAGTTTTTGTCAAAATTGGGCTTGGGTACAGTGTAGTCTATGTTTTCGGGAAGGGTGAGATTGTCTAGTATTATGGAGTGGCCAGTGTAGTTACTTGACCACTGTGAGATTGTTTTGAGTCTTATGGCAGAACTGGTTGCCATTTGCTTACCAATTAAGTCTAGGGGTGGGAGATATAGTAGGATGTCTAGTGCTGCGGAGGGTGTTGATCTTAATGCTCCGCTAATGCACAGACACGCTAATCTTTGTACTTTCCCCAAGCTGTCGCGATGTATAGCTTTATCCAGGGCGGTCCACCAGACCACTACGCCATACATCAGAATCGGTCTGATGATAGATACATAGAGCCAGGGGGCGATGCGGGGTTGAAGACCCCATTTGCTGCCGATGGCTTTCTTGCAGGAGTAGAGTGCTATGGTAGCTTTCTTTACTCTTTCTTGGATATTGAGTTTCCAACTAAGCTTACTATCCAAGATGAGACCTAGGTACTTTGCTTTGTCGGTGAAAACTAACTTGGTACCATATAAAGAAGGGGGGTCTATCTGAGGGATTTTGTATTTCCTAGTAAAAAGAACCAACTCCGTTTTCTGAGGGTTAACTCCCAGTCCACATTTGTCGGTCCATTTCGAGAGCTTATTTAGTGCATTTTGCATGAGTTCATTGATCGTGTGAAGATGCTTGCCGGAAATAGCTATAGCGACGTCATCAGCATATGCGATTACTTTGCATCCCACGCCTTCTAGGAGTAGCAAAAGTTCATTTACTACCAGGTTCCAAAGAAGGGGGGATAGGACACCACCTTGGGGGGTGCCTCTGCTGACAAATCTCCTGGAAGAGGACTCGCCCAGCTTGGTGTTGATAATTCGACTAGTAAGTAGTAAATTAATCAATTTGCGAAGCGAGTGCTCGACCTTGAGTTTTGAAAGGGCATCTACTATAGCCTCCGATTTAATATTATTAAAGGCACCTTCTATGTCTAGGAAGACAACCATTGTGTATTCTTTGCAGTAAATCGTCTTCTCAATGGTGCGTACCAGGGAGTGCAGTGCAGTTTCCACTGATTTACCCTTACAGTAAGCATGTTGGGATTCTGATAGCAGTCTTGCTTCGATGCTACTCCGAAGGTGGGTATCGATCAGTCTTTCTAAGGTTTTTAAGAAGAATGATGATAGGCTAATAGGTCTGAGATCTTTTGGACTAGCGTGAGAGCTCTTACCCGCTTTGGGAATGAAGATTACTTTAACTTCCAACCATAATTTGGGGATGTAAATATTGTTTATACAAAACGTAAGTATAGTTTCCAGCCAGGGCAGAATAATGTCAGTTGCCGACTTGAATTCAGCAGGTATTATGCCGTCAGGTCCCGCAGATTTGTATGGTTGGAAGCTGCGTAGTGCCCAAAGCAGTTTGTCCTTTGTGACCAGACAATTTGTGTTAGTTTGTGTAAGTTGAGTAGGTTGTGTACTGTTAGACGAACTACTAAGTGGAGAAGAGAAGCTACCAGGAAAGTGTGTATATTTTAAGCTAGGTTCAGCAAGAAAAAAAAAGACAAAGACCTCCGCTGCACGGAAGTGCATAAGGAACATTTATATGTCTTCGTAGTTATTTTTTTTAAAAATCATTTACTAATCAATTTTAAAGGTAGCTATTTATTTGGCAAACAGTATTATTTACTTATTTGTTACCAGAACAGTAAGCTCTGTCGTCACGGTTGAAAAATAGTAAATAAGCAAACAACTAAACCAAAGGAATGAATAGAAAAGTCACAAAAATTAGAACCGTTGCAAACGTACTTTTATATTTGTTATCAGAGCAGTACCTAAGCCGTTCCTATCTCCACGATTAAAAAATGTTAAGTAAGAACTGAGAAGCCGGCATGCCATACACTGAGCTACTGCCAATCTTACACAATGAGTATCCAATTTGGTATATATTTCTCTGGTAACACTTTTGAAGCGCACAAATTTCAGTACAAACATTAAGCGGTAAGACATATTAATGTCAAAAAAAAAAATGTTAATTCATTAGCTCAGAGTTTTCAATAGCGAATCGGTAAAAAAATTATTTCAAAAATATTTATCAACTGCAAAAACTGCGGAGAGTGGGGTTAGAAGTAACACTTTCGACTGAATATACTGCTGCTCCTAAGATTTTGCAAATTAGTCAGCGGAAGCTGTCTTAAATCAAAGAGCAATATTTCACCTACAAAATCCACAAAGAAAATGTCAACAAAGTCTGCTCAGAAGATACGAAAATATCACATTTTCAAAAAGAGGGGTTGTTGTAACTTAACCCGGCTACGGGGTAAGTTTTAACATAGGCCGGGTCACAATTCACTTGATAAAAGAAAACTAAGAAATAAATAAAATAATGTACGTAGTTGGTAGAAGTGGTGGTTTCGGTGGAAAGAAATCCAAATAGCGCAAAAAGGGGGCAGTTTTGATACCACAACTTCGGATAACCCGTTTATTTAGATGTTGTTTGAGATATTTATATCCACCCTGTGGAGATAAGTTCACCCTGTGAAGTTCAGTTCTCCAATCCTCTCCTTGGATATCTGTTTAAGATCATCGAAGAAGGGTTTGACCAGTATGCGCTGCCTGGCTTTTGCTGGAGGCAGACGTTTGCACTAAAAATGAATAAGCGACACTTTTTCATTCATATTCATCATTGCAGCTTCAGCAGAAATTATTATGAGCGATTGCTAGTTTGGCTGCATGGTCCACTATTAGCCAGTGCCCTGTAGTAACTGCCGCTACTCCTGCTATGCCTACGCGGGGTCTTTATAGCAGGTCGTTTGTGTTTGAGTGAGCTGTTAAGGGCCGACCCTCGCCTGACTAGTTCGTCAGCTCTCTCGCTTCCCTCAATGGGATCATGTCCTGGAACCCAGAGAAAAGTCACTCTAGCCTGATGGCACAAGCGATGCAGTTTTTTATTGGCATCGATCAACTGGTTTGAATGAGGTGATGAGTTTTACAACTTGCCCCACCATGAAATTTAACACAAATAATACTATATATGTTATATACACAAAGAACAACTGGTACCGTATCTCTTGCGAGTGAATAGGAATACCAAAAATACGTAAAAAAAAATTATAAATCTCTTAATTTCGTGGACCCCAACCCCACACACAACTTCTTCCAAAAGGGAAATAGACACGTCGTTTATATTGGAAAAGACGAATATTTTTCTCTCTCAAGCGACTCTTAATTTAGAAGGGAACCCTTTATTTGCCGGCTGTTACAACTTACCCGTGTTACTTTTAGCCCCGTTTTCCCCGTGGCTTGATTAAGGATTTTTCAATAACAATAGGCTCTGTAAAAGCAACGGAGAGTTTGTTAATTTTAGCGAAATATACGATTTCCGCCGAAACGAAATGTCAACTATCGAATTATATACAGGGTGGTCCGGTTTGGGATACAGATATTTTGGGATCTGAGTAATTGGTTCATTTTATGGAAACAATCGTATGGTGTTTAAAAAAGTTCCTTCAGAGAAGTATTTACCAACAGTTATTCAAATATAACTTCTAGTATATTAGGCTTAAAGCAACAAAAGTCAGCTCGTTTCATAGATAATTGATTAGTGCTTATCACAGTAAAAAACTATTATCATCCGTGTTGTTAGTGCAGATTGGGCACCGAAGTCCTCCCCTGGTTATAGGATTTTAATCCGCCGAAAAAGCAAGCAAATTTAGTTTTACAATAATACTTTATTGGTGCGGTTAAAATTCTTACTTATGGTATAAACCAGAAAGGATTACTCAAATAACTTATTATAATTCAAATTAGTATTGAGTACGTCTTTATTGGTTAGCTACCACGATGCAAAAAAAGGAAATTGAAGCATTTTTCAATGAACTGTCAGAAAATTGTAATAGAAGAAGTTAAATAGAATAGATCTTGACCATTTGCTCTAAGGGTGGTAAGAAATATTTTAAATCAGTGGCTTCACAAGTGGCGGTAACAATCCGTTTTTTCATTTTCCAGATACACAGATTAATTTTTTTTTAATCAATTTTTGTGTAAATCGCATTTATCTCGGGAAAGTGTGCTAATAATTTTTGTTTACTGCTAGATATTATTTTGATGCGCCATAACGTCACCTACAAATTCTCCTTACAAAGTTTTTACCGGGGGCTTACAATTTTGCAGGTATAAAGGTTGATTTAATTACAAGCACCATTCAAAAACGAGCATAATTTGTGTTCAGTAACAAAGTTTTTACCTGGGCTCTTATAGGAGTGGTTGAATCAGCAAAATCTACAGATATGTCAGTTGTTACTGCCGAACTATCTGTAAGGTTCTTATCAGATCACTGTTAGTTTACGATTTTAAGTTTCCTGTGCGCATTTACGCATTACTTTTTCGAAGCGCTTATAGAATTCGGTGGTGTTTTCTACGCATATAAAGTGGACGAATAAGTAGGTACATAAAAAATTAGTCTTTTATTCAATATTTTGAATCGGAAATGGATTCTAACGTTTGTAGCTGATAATTAAGACCCCTTGCAATGCCATGAATTAACTTACTTACTTACTCACTAAGTTGGCGCTACAGCTCGAGGTGAACCTGGGCCTGCGTCTCGCAACCATTTGTGTGTGCGTGTTATATTTTTGCACGAATGGAAGGGACCTACAGTTTTTTGCCGACTCCAAACGGCGAGTTGAGAAGCTCAATCGTGACAAATGATGCTCTTTGGTGCTTGTCAGACATTCGAAAGAGGTGGCACCGTGAAAAAACTCTTTTAGGTGTTAGACCCGGGCAGAATTGCGTAGTAGTCCAAGGCACTAACCACCACGGCCACGGCGACCACCATGAATTAACTCATAAATTTATATGTAGAGATGGATTCAAAGGCAAGCAATTTTTTGAATGCTTGTTTGGAGGCTTGTGATGATCAATTTGATGTACAGTATCTCACATCCATATTCGTACAAACACTTATTACTGCATTATCAATGAAAATCTCGAAATTATTAATTAGTTTTTATTATTTTTTTTAACAAAAATTCTTATTAACATTACAGTAATATAAAACAAAAGCTTTTTTATACAAAACAACAGTATTGAAAATTTAAAAAAATAAAAGGAAAAAGACTTCATTATACTACGTCACTTTCGTATTCGTACAAAGCAAGTTCGGCCAACTAAAATAAATTAAATTTAATGATTAGTATTTCGTTAGGTACCCATTTTGTTGGATGAAGTTTCGTAGACGATTCGACATCCAATCCACCAGGTTTTTCATAACGTCAGCTCCAATTTTGTCCCATTCCCTTTTTAGAACCTCCCTCAGCTGATTTGTGTTCTTAATTTCACATTGGTGCCCTTTTTTCTTCAAATGGGCCCACAGATATTTTATGGAGCTTATTAAAGGCGATTTAAGTGGCGTTTCCATTGCCCGAGGACAGTTGTAAATCAACTACAGTCGGGTGTTTAGGGCCTTATGTTTGGGGTCGTTGTCCTGGTAATACTTAAAAGTAGCTCTAATTCCCAACTTGGTGGCGCTAGTATGCAAATTATTTTTTAGGATATTAATATACTTAGCACACCGTCCATTATTCTGTCAATAAACACCAGATTACCCGTTCTAACAGCGGAAAGACAACCCCACACCAGAACACGTGGGTGTGTTTTACGGTGGATGCCAAATTTTCCTTATTTAACCTAGTTCTGGGTTTTCTCCATACTTTCTGGTGCCCGTCTGACCGGAATACATTAAACTTTGACTTGTCTGCAAATATCACCGTATTCTAGAAATCCTGACCTTTGGTTAAATATTGTTAAGCAAATGTCAAGCACTTCCATCGATATGTTTTGCTACTAAGAGGTTTTCTTCGTGAAGACCTGCTCTTAAGCACATATTTTCTCAATACCGTTCTCACAGTTTCAGCAGTAACAGTCTTTCCAGTTCTTTCCCTAACTTTTAGGACTAGTTTTGGCGCACTTATTTTGGGATCTTTCTGGGTTCCTACTAAAATTTGTCGCTCGTCTCGATCAGTCAACACTTGTCGGTTTACATTTCTTGGCTTATTTGCAAAAGAATTTAAACTATTGAACTTGCTTATTATGTATTGCACTGTCGAATGCCTTCTTACAATCACTTCACCAATATCGCGATAAGTTTGACCCTTTCGGTGTAATGAAACAACAAGTTTTCGCCTTTCTTCGGACGTTTAATTTCCTTTCCACCCCCTGACTTTTTCTAACAAGTGAGTACACCAAAATGAGAATGAGTTCAACTAAAATGTTTCTAGGAGCAGGCGTGCAAAAAAAATTAACTTCCACAGCCTTAATTACCGTTAGTTTCAAAGGTTTGAGCTTGTACGAATACGAAAGTGACGTAGTATAATGAAGTCTTTTTCCTTTTATTTTTTTAAATTTTCAATACTGTTGTTTTGTATAAAAAAGCTTTTGTTTTATATAACTGCAATGATGATAAGAATTTTCGTTAAAAAAAATAATAAAAACTAGTAAATATTTGCGAGATTTTCATTGATAATGCAGTAATAAGTTTTTGTACGAATATGGATGTGAGATACTGTATGTAGACTTTTAATACATATATTTCAATTGCGACTTCTCTTTTGAAAAATTTCGTGGTCAAAGATATAAGAATGCATGAGAATCTAAAAACTTTTTATGTTTTCATTTCCCGCATACGAATTTTTGATGACTCGCGTACTGACTCTCTTCATTTTTGGTAATTTCATCGAAGTCTTTCTCTCCGTGAACGTATCAGTCGGTCTAATGGAGCTTTTATGCTGTTTGCAATACTTAAACAAAGTACAACTGTCAAGAGTAATAAAAACACTTCCGAAATGAGTCATTTGAAATTCTTCCATTTGGCTCTAGTGAGAACGTATTACTAGTTCTGTGAAAATTTCCCATTTGCAGCCACTTGCAACCCCTTACTGATCTTCTATTGATATCCCATTGTACAAGTAACATTACCACATCACTCGTCCTCTGTGCAATACAAAACAAAACATAAAACTCAAATTAACTCTGCAAAATCAATAAATATTCCACCCTCCGTTGAAGCATTAACTAACATCACATCAACCGCTCGTTTCGTTGACATCTCATTAGGCATTAGCCTCTATCACCAACATCGCCGCCAGGAATGCGTGTTTTGCAGCAATTCTTCTATAAAACAATCCCATTAAGGATTCACAGATCCTTCGTTCGTGTACCACACACACACACACACTCCGAACCGATAAAATCCCAAAATTACCATCGAAATGTAATTCCACCCCCAGGTTGGGAAAGAAAGTGACGGGCGCGACGAAAAGACCTCATTAAGTGGCCAAAACAAGGGTTGGATGAGACTTCTTCAATTTTACACCCATGTTTGTCGCCGTATCAGACCGCGGCTGCTAAGATGAGCAGAGGACCAATTCTCAAAACGATTCAATCTGTTGTCTTGCGTTCATTTGCAGCAAATTAATAAGATACCAAGGCAATCCCCCAGTTTGTCGCTGTGTGTAGTTTTTTGTGGTAGATACTTTTTGTTTTTCAAAATCATCATCAAGCAGATACCGAGCTGTCTCGCGTATCAGCGAGTGTTTCTTTCGGTTAAAGTTGTTGCACGAGTTTGTTATTATCGTGAATAGATGCTGGATGCTGTTGGTATCCATGAAGGGGCCAACCTGTCCAAAACTTGTGCTCTAATCCACCATAAGACTGGATCAACTGATATCTCATCGTATTTTCCCCCGTGTAACACAAAGTGTCTACATATTAATTTAATGATAATCGCAAGGACGTTTTATGTCGTTTTTACGATTTTTTTTTCTTTTCCATTGGTTACGTAGCTGTGGCAACTGGCAACTGTTTTATTTTTGTTTCTGGAGTCCCAAGTGGTCTCATTTAATTTATTATCAATTCATATCCTCGTATCGGGTCCTTTATGGGACAACGTCAGGGTATTGCATTCAATCGAAAGTATCGTGTGGCATTGCGTGGTTCGATTTCTATTACTGTGCTTGAAATTTACTATGCAATTGGGAGTGGGTGGTGGGGGCGGCAGCGGTGGCGGTGGCGACGACAAGGCGATGAGGATTCCGCTCTAAGTACCGCTATGTGAGCATCAGATGGCATTCGTTGGCAATCGATGAGAATTGATGTGGGAATTACATCCGCTTACCTCGCTAGCAGCGTCAGGATGCGTGTGGAAGTAGCGAAATTTCGTTTGCTAATATTTGTGAAGTGCAGACATCAGCAAATTGATCACGTTCCAAAGTTTACGTTTGCATGAAATAGTAATGGGTGATGGAAAACCCGAGTTGGTGACCCACATGTACTTAGTTAATGACATTAAGGAAGTAACAATTTGGGAAAGTTTTGTGTTTTTCCCGAGGATAAGGTGGATACAAGGACTCAAGAGGGAAATGGTCACTTACTACTTAAAAGTGTATGTACGTGCAGTAGAAATGAATGTTTATACCAAGTATGTACTATGGAACTGGAATAGGGTAAAGTGAATGTAGTCAAATATATGTATGTAGGGGAGAGTGGGTACGAAAGTAATGGTGGGACGGTTGTAAGGTAACACTCAACTTATACGAAAAATTAGAACAGTATGCGGTTATTTTGAAACGCAGGATACCGTAATTAGGTACTGAATGTGTCTACAGAAATCCAAGTGTCAGAATACTGCAGTGTGTCAAATCATCATTATATAAATAGGCGAAGGCAAAACAGTTCAACCCAACCCCTTTTTAACTGCCTTAAACATACCATATTCGGGTTTTGTTGGAACGGTTGCGAAGAGGGGCAGTGCAGTGTGTATTTTTTTTTTTTTTCAATATGTTGTGTCTAAGCCAGGTAGGAACCAGGTCAAATAATAAATATTGTTGTATGCAGCCCAAAAGATAGGGTTACCAGATTGAAAATGACGAAAAGGGGGACATTACGAGAAAAAATATGTTTTTGCAAAAAAACAACAGCCTAAAAAACGTGAAGTAAACAAGTGAAAGCAAATTAAACATGTCGCATATTGAGGACCTTCTTTGCTTTTTGTTCCCCACTCGGAACACTTTCCCAGCACTGATTATATGCACACTTTCTTTTTTTTCGCTTTTTCAGACATTTTAGGTTCTATTAAACGCAAACGAAAATAATTTGTAAATGATTTGTAAACAAAAACTGACAAAGGACAGATAGCAGCACAAATCATAAACTGGCGGATGAAGGAAAACTTTTGCGCGTGAAATGATATGTAGTTCATTCAGTGCATGCGTTCAGCTTCGAAAAGATTTTGAGCTTCAAATGAAAGTGTTTATAGAGAATCTTTTTAAAAGCATTTAATGAAAATATTTTAAGAGTTTTAAATTGAATGTTTTCTTTTTTTGAATTTTACTTAATAAGGGGGACAGAGGTTTGTATAGGGGGGACAAACAGCATTTTGGTATGAAAAAGGGGGACGTCTGGTAACCCTACCAAAAGACCCAGTCGGAGATAACGCCATCTAGGAGAGAGAATCGACATATCTGCTGGAGATAACGATTTCGGTGTTCGAGTATGGAGAGTTCAGTGGAGAGTTGGAAATCTAGAAGGTTCTCGTCCTAGAATATTACAGAATAGTCCGAATATTTTTATTGCAGTATAAATAGAGCCCGCCAATAGGAGGCGCGGGTCAATCAATAAGAGTCAGTAAGAAGTCAATCAGTTAATAAAGACTCAGTGATTAGTTAGTTTGAAATTGTGAATGTTAAAGAGAATTAAGTGATTGCAAAAGATAAAGAGATTATGGAAAAGTGTTAAAGGAAATTGAAATAGGATTATTGAAATAAGAAGCGATAAGTGAATAATAAAGTGTGAAATTATTAGAAAAAGGCTTGTGTTTTATTGATTAATACAGAATAAGGCTTTATCCAAACGAATTATAAATTTATATCCACAGGGGATAAAAAACCCACGACGTTGAATATTACAATATTTATATGTACGTGCGCATAATTGGTCGAATTTCGACCACAGTAGGCGATACTAGTAAACTTTAAAACGTGAAATTTAAGTCCAAACGTAAAATTTTTTTGTGGTGAGTTTTTCGTGATATTTTTTAAAATATTTAATAACTAATTTAAACGAAGCGCTCTTGTCGAAGTGCATTTTGTTCGGAGTCCAATGGATTTAATGCTTTTCTGATTAGCTTAATAGTTTCTTTCTAATTTGATTTTTAATATAGAAAATAAGGGGTGGACGGTTATCGTAAAAGTTTTTATTTTGACGTTCAACGGATACAATAATTGACACTAATAGAAAGTTTTCACGCGAGTAAGTGCAAAATGCCACGACGACGAATCCGGAAAACCTCTTGTGGCATGGTTTCCAAAAAGATCTTCATAAAAGCAGCAGAAGAAGTCCTTAAAGATGGAAGATCAGTTCGAGGTGTTGCAAAGTCTCATAACATCTGTCATGTCACTCTTCGACGTTTTATTCGAAAAACAGAAGCAGTACAAGACTCCTCAGGAGACTCTGTGTATCCGGCAGTTGGATATAGAGCTCACAATATAATTTTTATTGATGAATACGAAGTATGTACATATTATTGTATTGTATAAAAAGTCATTTAATTAATAAATATTTTGAACCGATTTTATTTAAATTGTATTAAAGGAAAAAGCCTACATTAATCATTGCGCTTATTTATACTATGGCCTAACAACCGAAAGCTGGCTACCTGGTATTAGCCAACTATTATAAGCTCGATATGCCTGCTTTCTGGAAAGTGAATCGAATGGCTGTGTAAAGAATGGCTCAAGTCTTTTATGAGACGCAAGGAAACTCTTGCCATTCGAAAACCGGAATCAACAAGCTTAGCAAGAGCAATGAATTTCAACGAGCCTAATGTGTCAAAGTCTTTTAATAATTTGTTTGATGTTATGAGTCGTTTCAAATTTGAGCTACAACTGCAAGACATATTTAATATCGACGAAACTATCTTAAGAACTGTGCATAAGCCAACAAACGTCATTGCAAAAAAAGGAAAAAACAAGTCGGAGCCATTTCATCCGCAGAGCGAGGAACTCTGGTTACCATGTGCGTTGCTGTAAACGCTATAGGAAATGCAATCCCATCTATGTTCATATTTCCTTTAAAGAAGTAGAATCCAGCGTTCCTGAAAGGGGGACCTACAGGCAGTATTGGAGCTGCTAATAAATCAGGATGGATGCAATTGGAGTTCTTAACATTTATGGAATACTTCGTGAAGCATACCTATGCAACTCAGAGCAATCGTAAATTAGTGCTCCTTGATAACAATCTCATCTATCTTTACCAGTCGTTAACTTCTGCAGGGAAAATGGCGTTGTGCTATTCACATTCCCACCTCACTGCTCTCAGATGTTGCAGTCATTAGACCGCAGTATTTTTGGACCAACGAAAACATATTCCAATGGGGCTTGTGCAAACTGGATGAAATCTTATGCAGGTAACCAGATCAGAGTAAAGAATTAAGTGGACAAAATGCTAGAAGTACAGTACAACATAGAGGGGTGGTTCGGTGATGGTGTGGGGGTGTATGGCAGCATCTCGGGTCGGGAATTTTGCCTTCATTGAAAGTACAATGTTTAAGCAAGACTCTCTGAATATCCTTAAGGATAACATGCAACCGAGCGTGGACAAATTAGGCACGACTAGGAATTGAATCTTTCAGCAAGACAATGTCCCTAAGCATACCTCGTGGCTTGTTAACGAATGGTTGCTTTATAGGGCTCCAAAACAGCTCGATCACCCTCTGCAATCACCGGACCTAAGCCCAATAGAACATTTATGGGATAATTTCGACCGGAACATTCGTAAAAGGACTATTAAAAGCAAAAAGGACTTAAAACAGGCTCTAATTGAAAAATGGTCCCAATTAACTTCCGATTCTAGAAATAAACTTGGTATATCCATGTCATGTAGACTTTATGAAGTCATAAAGTCCAACGGCGGTCAAACAAAATATTGAGTTTTGTTTTTATGATAATAAATGTATGAATTCCTTAATCCTTCGATGAGCGGTGGCATATTAGGAGGTAAGTGGAGCGTAAGGGTCTGGCCAGACCCATACATATTAAATACGTATATTTGAGGACAGGGAGTTGACCAGAGATGTACTAAATGTGTGGTTGTATGTTAGTATACGTGGCTACCCAGTGGGAAAAGTTGTAACTGCTTCCATGGTAAGTGCATATTTCTTTAAAGAAAATATTGAAAATGTAAGATCTTACCAAAAGTAACGCCTAGTAAGCGAATGCGTAACGCATCAAAAATCTTATTTTAAATATTATTGAAAGTTTACATCGACGCTATTACTTATTCGCTTACCAGGCGTTACATTTGTGAGATGTTTTTGCTCAAAAGCATTTCTGGAATGAAAATACAGTTATTCAACTCAGACAAATCCAACCATGACCAACTCCGTCAGGAATTTTTTCGATGTTGCATCATTTGAAGTTTTTTTATTGATCGATGCCAGTACTTTTCAGTATAATTAATAATACATAATAACAATAATTTAAGAAGATTAGTAAATGCTTAAACGCCAGGATGCAGTAACTAATGCTTTCAGTAACCACATTTCACTGCTGAATTAGCTGATTCCCTGTAAGGCTAATACTAAGTGCTTACCACCCTAGGACGTAGTAATCAATGTTTTCAGCAATTATCATTCACCGCAGAAATAAGTGATTACCGGTAAGCCAGTTGGTAAGTGCTTACCATCCTAGGACATCCCTATGTAAATGTAATCGATTCTGTAATAAGAAAAGTAAGCGCTGGTTGCTAGCAATCAGCACTTACAGAATCGATTCGGTAAGCAGTAATTTCCTACTGGGAAGTAAGTATGAATGTGTGTATGGGTGTGTGAAAATATGATTTTAGTCCGTTTGAAAAGGTGCGGGTACCTTAATTTATCTGTATACAGTGAATGTCCAGTATAATAAATACCCGATATAGCGAATTTTCGATATAACGAACGCTTTTCAGATTTACATTAGTATCTCTATATAGCGAACGGTGGTCACGATTTGCTATCCGATATAGCGAACATACATACTAATTGCGCATCTGTTCTTGTTTCCATACGATAGTGTTTTTCAGTTTTAATTTCTCTGCGTTTGCATGTCCACATACCCAAGAGTAAACAATTATACCATGTTTTTTGTCTTCTTCTTCCACTCATCGCCTATTTGTTTGAATACGGTTACTTTTGGCTACTCCAGACATCACTACTGCGCTAAGAGAATTCAAACTAAGAAAAAACTTTGCAGTCAGACAAAGTTTTATCGGTGATTTTTTTTTCAAAGTAATTTACCAAATTTGTAAACTAAAATTGCAGGACCATCATCTATTCAATTTAACATTAAATAAAAACGTCTAAATAAACATATTTTTTAATGACTTCTTCTACAAAAATTATAAAAAATCGATCGATATAACGAACGCGCTATCGAGCGAATGACCTCAAACATTATATCATTCGTTATACTGGACGTCCACTGTATATGGAAATGGTTGGTGATTTGTTCGGATGCTTAAAACTTGAAAACGACTGGACCAAATTGGATACTTCCTTCTGAGGGTTTGTTCGTAATAAAAAAAAAAAAATTCGGAAAACTTAGAGGAAAAGTCGGGAAATCGGAAAAATCGAAATTTGCGTTTTGGATTTCCTCTAAGTTTTTCCGAATTTTCTTTCTGCCTAAACCTGAAATACAGCAATACGAATAAAACAAATAAATAATCATGAAAATCGGCCCTGCGGTTCCATAAAAAAAGAGAATTTCGAACATCCATTTTTACTTATTTACTTTCGTTATTCGCACTATGAATACTACGCATCAACTGTGGGTCTGCTCAGACCCATGTGTGCATAATTTACGAAAGTCGATTAAAATGAAATGTTTCCACTATAAATATATCGAAAACGTATTGTTTACCGTTCTATTGTGTTTACCTCAGCCAATTTGAAGAAGTCATAGACTGCTGCTCAGACTCAGAAATACCAAAAAAAAAACTTAAGCATATTTCAAAACCGAATGGGTCTGGCTAGACCCATACGCTCATCACTTTTGACGCGTAAAATATGGAGTATGGTTAATTTTTATTAAAAAAAAATTTATTATTTTTGTTTTGATTTATTTATTTTCGCTGTTTTATTGCTAATGAATAAAGCTTTTATTTTGTATCATTGGAATCTAATTTTTGTTAGTTTTTTGTTTAAAATACATGTAACTCGAGAAATCATCTCCCATCATTCGATGGATGGTTTTTGTGGAAAGTGTGACCGTGGTTTTGGCTGCGATGATGCTCAACTGGTGCCATGCAGCGGAGTTTGTAAAAAGATTTTTCATCGAAAGTGTTGTGAGGGTCAAAAAACTGAGCATGAGGTCGGTCTTTTGAAAAGAAATCGTAATCTCGGTTACTACTGCAACTGCAATGAATGCGTTTTTTTTACCCAAACAAATTTTAAAGCAGTACGAGTCTTTGGTGGGATCCAATCAATCTAAGCATGATCTTTTAATCGAGTTGATGAATAAAAATACACAAATAGTAACTGAAAGCGGAATTTTTAAAACTATTCGACAGGGACGAAAAACATATTCAAGAGTGTTAAATGTGTTACGGAATCAATAACGGAAATAAAAAGTCAAATTGCAAAAAATGTTAGTGGTCTTGAAAGAGATGAGAAATTGAAAGAAAGTGTCAATCATATATCTAAATCAGTTACCGCGCTAACAAATAAAATCAAAAAAGGGAATAACGGCCTGGTAAAGGGAAAAGGAGATAGATCATTTGCGGATGTTGTGAAGAAGAGTGAATCGTCTGTCCTTGTTTACCCAAAAAAGAAGCAAAAATCTAACGAAACGAGGAAACAAATGAAATTGTCAATAGATCCGACTAGTATAAATATAAAAAATGTGGTGAATAAGAATAGCGGCGGCGTTGCCCATTAAGTGTGGTGATAAAAATGAAATTGAGAATAAATTAAAAGAAGAATATAATGTAATTGTCCCGAACATGTCTAAACCAAAAATATGCATTATGAATTTAGAGAGTGACGAAAATGAAGATGAAATCGTTAATAAAATTAAAAAACAAAACTTAAGCCCCTTATTCCTAGAACGAAAATCGTTGCGAGAAAAATAATCGTTGCGAAACAAAAATCGTAGCTTGTGGTGCGAGTAAATTCCTAGAATTTCAAATCTCGCAACGAGATTTTTGACGTACGAGTTTTGACATTTTTCTTCGTCATTTGAGAACTTTATTTTTTGTGTTATTTTCCTCCTCTTATCACTCATATTGAATTAAAAGTATCTTGAACAACAAATTTAAATTTTTTTAAAAGAGGAAATGACGTTTAAAGAAGCGAAAATATGTAGTTTCTCTTTATGCTACTCAAAATTAATACAATTGTTTTCTCTATCATTGAAAACAATGTCAAAAAATCGTTGCGAGAAATAAATCGTTGCGAGAAAGAATGGTCCGGGTCCGGGCCATTCATTTTCTCGTTGCGAGAAAGAATGGTTTCTCGCAGTGAAGGTGCGAGAATTTTGACGTTTTACGCTACGATTATTTTTCTCGCAACGATTTTTGTCCTAGGAATAAGGGGCTTTAGAATTAAACGATTGTGAAATAAAACTAGTGACGTGTTTTACAAACAATAACAAACGAAGGAATTCAAATGTAGTTATTGAAGTAAATGGTGATACGTTTAATAAAATAATGGAGTTACAGAGTTTAAAGATAGGATGGGTTAAAAACTTTGTTAGAGAATACTATAATTTAAGAAGATGTTTTAACTGTCAAGGTTGTGGTTAAAGGCGAGTGTTTGTAAAAATAAAATAGCGTGTATTAAATGTGGCGATGAACATAGTGTCAAAGACTGTAGGAGTACTGAATCAAAATGCATAAACTGTGTTAAAATGAATGACTCCTTAGAATTAAATGTTAAATGTGATCATGAAGCGAATGACAAGTGTTGCCCTCTCTTTATGCGTAAAATCAAAGTGCTTAAAGAAAGAACCCAATATTAGCAACTAACGCAACTGTCCTATTGGAGTGTTAATGTTCAAGGCCTTAGGAATAATTTTAACGTCTAAAGTTGATGATAATGTGTTTGATGTTCTTGCTTTTAGTGAAAACCATTTAACTGATTCAGTTGTAACTTGAATATTGAGCCTTCATGACACAACTTCTCAAAGGCTTGGAAAATATCAAGAAAAACATTGGAGCAGATTTTTTGTTTTGAGAGAATTTCTATGCATGTGGTCAATGGTTGAGTGCTTGCCTCTGAAACCAAACTGGTGATCAGGGATAAGATGTTTTTCCCGGCTGTAAGCGCTTGAAAAATAACTTTTTGAATATTTTAGATATAATTGGGAAAGGTGAAATGGGTCTAAACAACTTCTTATCAATCGGCGGTTTTTCTTGTTTTAGGACCATTATAACTTCCACAACTTTCCAATGACTCGATTCGTATTCCAGTCTAAGCGCAGCGCTTATAGTGTATATAAGCTTAGTTAAAGCATATCTGGATTACATTTTAAGAACTTCTCCGGTTATTAAGTAGGACCTTTTGAGGCTTTAAGTTCTTTATTTCTCTTTTGTTATAATTTTTCTTGATTAGTTCCGCAGAGTATTTGGGTATTTTAGTGGCCTTGAGATTCCTTTCTCGCTGTCAGGTTTTCAAGGTAAGTGCCTATAACAGGTTTTTTTTTTTTTTTCTAATAGTTTGAGTAGGTTACACGAGTAATTCAAGCGTGTTTTATGCTGAAGAGCATGACTTTGTTGTTATTTATTTTCCTTTATCATTTCTTTTATTTCTGGTGTATAATTTAGGAATTATGACAATTTTTTACGAGACTATAAGGATCATCTGCAAACGGTACTCGTATATCACAACCCTTCCAATGTCATTGATCTATAAATGAGGAATAAAAGCATCCCCAGAACTAATCCTTGGGGTACCCCAGGCTCTCAATATGAAAAAAGCAGATCATTTAAAAGGAAACCAGTAGATTGCCCACTTATAACAATGTTTTGTGCTCAGAATTTCGTGTTAACAAATCAATTGCTTAATTATAACAAGTGATTCATTTAGAGGTACTTTTTTCAGTGGGGATTCTATGACAGATCATGCGCGAGTCGTGTCAAACTGTCGTGGTATTTTTGTTGAGTATTGTTTGACGTTTCATCATGGCCCGGCACAGCGCGCGTCTACAAATTTATTCAGCTGTATTAAGAAAATCAACTTTATATGGGGAATTTGTTTCGTGCGCTTAAAGCAACTTATGCTCCACACAATCGGGCTACCGAACGCACAATTCGCTATACCATCGAAAAATTTGAAACGCAATTTTCATTGCTGGATAATACGCGATCAAAAATATCACACCCAGCACGCAGCGGCGGCGGTAGCTGAGAGTGTACGTGATGAACTGATGATTGTGAAGAATCGATTCGGCGCCGTTCTAAACAGCTTGACTTGTCATATGCCAGAACTTGGCGTATTAGTTTTTGCTAAAAAGCATACAAAATTCAACTCGTACAAGAATTGAGGGCGGCCAGCCTTCCGAAACGACACCGTTGCAGTCTTTGGGCTCTTGAAAATCTTGAAGAATATCCACTCTTTTCGACCAATATTTTGTTCATCGATAAAGCCCATTTCTGCCTAAATTGCCGTATTTGGGCTGAGAATAACCCGAAGAAGTTCAGCAGTTAGCATAACATCCAGACAAAAACACGGTTTGTTGTTATTCATCGATCCATATTTTATTAAAAATGATGCCGGCCGGAACGTAACTGTGGACTGCGCCCGTCACAACAGACTATTTTCTGTGCCATGATAACGGACTATTTTCTGTCTGAAATTCAAGTCCGTAATATTTGGTTCCAACAAGACGGTCAAAGCTACTTGCCACACAGACTGTAAAACAATAGCTTTATTGCGAGAACAATTCGGTGAACAGTTAATTTCGCGCTCGGGACTGGTGAATTAACTGCCGAGATCATTTGATATCACACCACACACAAAAGATCGAACGCGTCATCGAAATTGGGAACTTCAGAATGGACCATGTTAGCCGCATAGTTACGGCTAACGGAAAGAAGTTCTCTTTAAAAAATATATGTTCTTCTTCTTTTGTATGATTATAAAGGTATCCCGATTTTTTTATAAACAGTGGATTCCGCTTATTTGGGACACTTCAGCCCGGACCGATTTTGTCCCAATTAAGCAACTGTCCCAGTAATGCGATGTGACAATCAGGGCTGGCTTCGAAGATTTTGAAAATGTCGCAAAAAAAGGGGATTTGCATAGAAAAAGGGGCAATACTAACCTGTCTACAAATGACACAAAAAAAACGCAAAACTAGTTAAATTCACATTTATTAAAATAATTGTATGTATCATAACGGACATATTATTTAATGGGTTGAACCCATAAATATAACAAAAAAATTCTTTCATCAGTCTTAAAAAATCTTACGAATAAAATAACTACATATGTGGACTGTAGACGCAATCTGACAGCTGCATTTTTTCATTTTGTTTACCTTTCTTGAAGTTGTTTTGATGTTTTTTTGTTCTTTCGTGCCGTTTCAGGTGATTTTTTTGGTTTATCAGCAACTGTTTGCAGACAACGCATATGGGACGTTTGGATTCTACATCGATCCTTACCCACGGGTAAAGGGACTCCCACTCTTTCGAATACTTTCGACATGCTGTCTTTGACGATGACGAGGTTAGATTCCCAGTGGTGCTGTCGAACTCGGAAACAGAGGCTTCATTTGAGTTTGACCCTGAAGATGTCGACTCTGATTCTGGTTCTATTTCCATATTATGTGCACTGCCGTGTGCCTGGCTTTCATTTTGACTGGATGTTTCCAATTCATTTACGTTTTTTCCAAAATGCAAAACAAACCTAAAGTATTTAATTCATTTAACATTTTTATAAATAGAATAGGTATATAATTCAATATTGTACGTACATAAAGTACATTATACACTTACCTATCCATATTAATGCCACCAATATCACGTCACAACACGAACACGACTCAGCATCCACCACAAATCACAATCAGAAGTAAAACAGCACATACAAAATTTAAAATGGCTTACGCATCTCATATTTCATCTCGTTCTATCTTATTGTTGCATTGAACATGGAAGTTATGGCTAAATGGCTAAAGGCTAAAGTTATGACCACAGCCGATAGAAAAATGACGCATTCAGAACCCAATTAATTGTGAACTAGTTTCGTGAAGTATTTATTATGTAACATTTCGTGTTTCATACAAAAACGTGTTTTTTTTCAAAATGGGGAAAAGTATCAACGAAATACAGAAAAATGGGCAATTCTGGACAATTTTGGAAAAGTGGTCTCATTGGGGATAGAGAAAAAAAAAGGGGAAAAATGCAACTTTAGTTGCAAAAAGTCAGCACTGGTGACAATCAAGTAAAAAACCAATCTGTTCTGTTCTGCTCTTGACCATTTGTACTGTCCCGATTATCTATGTATTTTTATTTTTTTTTTAAAAAGTCCCTAATGCATCACCCGTCATAACCTTTTTCCCGTTTTGTGTATGAAACCCAACCACACACGAAATAGTCTCAATAGGTCCTTAAAATGAATCTACGTATGTATTTATGGCATAGGAAATATTTGCTTTTATATCCTAACAAAATTTATGATTCCCCTTTTAATAAACAGCTGCTTAAATTCCATTAGGGCCACATCTTTGCCACGCACAATATTGTCACATTCCTAAAACCAATAGACACGAAAAGAGGCATGGGAGTGCCATTTGAGAAATGAAATTGCCCAAAAAAAAAAGATAAAGTCTATGAACAATGACACGGAAGAATATTTCCGGAAATTCTCCACTTCAAGTCATTTCGTTACTGCATAAGCCTACTTCGAATCTATTAGCGTATTTTCTAAAATATGTCTCCTTTGGGGGATGTACCATGTTATTCATTGAAGCAGTCTTTTTTCACAAAGACAAAATTATAGGAAAATGAATGAATAAAAGGTTTTCTATTCCAACAAAGGTAAGCAAGCATCCTCGTTACGAATGCGTAGTTTATGAAATGGGGGAAAAGAGAGAAAGCCATCTTTATATAAAAAACATTATTTACCGTTGGGTGATATCACAAACAGCCGCTCAATCTTAGTAAAAAAAAATATGAAGTCAGTTGCATAGTGTGAGTCAAATTGATCGTCGCGTTTTTAAGTAATTAACAATTACCGAGCAAACGAAAAAATGTAAACAAACTAAGATATAAACAAACTAAACAAACTACGAAACTTAGACTTAGACTTAAAACTAAGAAGAGGGAAACTTATACTAACACTAAGGGCGGAGAGGTGTAGAGGGAATTTCTAAGGGGTGAGCTGTTGGCCAGACGTAACATTCTCGAGATTGCTTGGAAATGGCCATAATTGGTGCATTGGTGAGGAAGACGAAAGAGTAGTACAGACCTAAGGTTATGCGGGTTGGTGTAGAGTGAAATCATTTCTAGTAGTGCGGGGGAATCGATTCGACTTCGCGACGTTTTGCAAGGGTTTGTAAGTTAAGCAATTTGAGCCGGTCTTCGTACGGCGCACAGTGGCCGATTTAGTACGCGATAGGAGGTCAAAAAGGGAAATGTAAACATGTTTGCAATAATTTGAATTTCCGTTATCTGAAAAAACGGTATCCAAATAAGCAGAAATGAGTTCTTTTTTTGTCAATCACTCGATCATAGACGAGGCATTACGTCGCAAAGTCATTGCTTACATTCAGTGTTTCTGCAGCAGTACCAAAAGCGAATTTTCTGTACCCAAAAAAAGTGAATTTAAAAGTTATTTCAAACGGAGAAATCAAAACATGGAAATTAATGAAGCAGGTGGCAGTAAGTACTATAAATATAAGCAGTTTTTAAACTGATTGTGATAATAATTAGAGCATAACAGAAGCTTTTTTGTACAGACAAAAAGTGTTAGCAATGAAAACATAAAATTTTGTTTAGTCGACGTTTAAAAAAAAGTCCCCCGGAGTCCAATTATATAACTGCCTCTGTTTAAAAGATGCAGTCTTTCAGTTCAATAAAATGTAAAAACTACGCGCCAATATGTGCCATAACATATTTTAATTTATTTTTGAAGGTGACACTGCGGTTCCCCAAAAGAGTCCGTATATATCTCGAGAGGACGTATTTTATTTTATACGAGAAAACGGACTTTTTAAATCTTCCATTTCGGAATGCACGAACGAAATTTAAAAAAAAATGTTCTCAAAGCCGTTAATATTGGACCTCACAGATAAAGATCACAAAAAATGTCACAAATACACAAAAACTTTTGTGTCACGGCTTTTTCAAAAGTGGGTAACAAGAAAGCGTACATTAAATGTATTTTTGAAACTTGAAAGATCGTGGATTTCCAAAGAATTTAAAATACCTCTGCTAACGACTGCAGTAAAAGCACACAAGCTTCAACGAGGAAGGCCTGAAAAAAAATTTAAGGAAAGTGGGATTAAAGCTAAAAAACGAAAAATTCAAGATCTTATGGATAGGCCATCAGAGGAACCGTCATTTGCTGTGGAATCTAAGTTTAGGGAAGAAGGAAAACGTAACATAGCTGAAGTCATAAAAAAACCGTTGCTACTTCACCCAAAAGCTTTAAACAATTGAGCACTTATCCTACAGAAAAAATGGTCCCGTATACACCAGATGAAGCTTTAGCGTTAATTGCTGATTTAAAATTAACGAAACATCAGTATAAACATCTACAGAAAAGTGCAAAAGACAGAAATGCAAATATCTACCCAACCTACGACTCCATTCTGGAAGCAAAAAGGTGTTGCTATCCACCTAGTTCTTCAATTAATATAACAGAAACATTATGTGAAATTGAGCTACAACAATTGCTGGACTATACTACACAACGAATTTCTGCTGCGTGCTGACATATTTGACTTTCGATGTGAAAATGATGATATTTTAGAATGCAGTTGGAAGTGGGGAACTGATGGTAGTGGTGGACACTCTCGTTACAAGCAAAATTTTTTAGTCGATGCATCTGCAAGCGATTCCGAAATACTATTGACTTGTATTATGCCCCTGGAAATCAAGAAGAAAAGTGAAACCGAATCTACAAGAATATGGATAAATCCCAGAACATCATCAACACGATACTGTCGTCCAGTCCGATTTGAATTCACAAAAGAAAGTATAGACATTACCATCGCAGAGTTTAATCGAATGGAGCTAGAAATAAATGCTTTGCAGCCGACTTATTTGAAATTCAATGACAAAAATGTTCGTGTAACTCAATAACTCATACGCTATTCAAAACAATGGTTGATGGGAAAACGTGCAACGCGGTGATGAAAAATAGAACTAGCACAGTTTGCTATATATGTAAGGCATCCCCAAAAGAGATGAATAACATAGACGAATGTTTAAAAAAAATCATGTGATAATAACGGCTTTGCTTATGGTTTGCAAACTCTTCACGCACAAATAAGATTGATGGAAACATTATTACATATAGCATACAAACTTGATACGAAAAGTTGGCAGGCGAGAAGAAAGTAGTAAAAGACAAAAAAACGTATCTACAAAACCAGCTTAGGTCTGAACTCGGTATTCTAGTCGATTTTCCAAAACAGGGTGGTGGTAACACAAATGATGGAAACACTGCGAGGACATTTTTCAAGGACCCCGCAAAAACCGCCAGAATAATTGGAATCGAGCCAAGACTCGTCGAACGCTTCGCTATAATTCTAAAAACTATGTCATGTGGTTTGAGAATCGGCACAACCCGATTCCGTAAATACAATTTGGATACCGCAAAATTATTTGTCGATAAATATAAGTGGTATAGAATGCCAGTGAGCGTTCATAAAATCTTGCTTCACGGTGCCGATATTATTGAGACATTCCCAATACCTATTGGACAACTATCGGAGGACGTGTTAGAAGCTCGACCAAACTACTTGGGAGACGTATTAAATGAGGGGTCTGACAAAGGTAATGTAAAGAGATTTCGTAACGTATGGGTTAGAGAATTCTTTGGAAAAGCGTCTTTTGAAACCAAGAGAAAAATTGGCCCTGTGTATTATTTGATCAATGTGGGCGCGGAAGTTAAGCTCTCTGTCACAAATAATACCAAGATCGAATATGGAGGACACTGAGGGAACAGGGTCATTATGAAAATAATAGGTTCTGAGGGGAGGGAGGAGGTGTTTACGGGAGAAGGTTATGGACTGACATTTACCGTCGTAATGTTTCTTTGGGTTCCCTGATTTATCGCTTTTTCAACAAACTGTGCTCCAGCATAATAGCCAGTGTGTAAGTTTCCTAGTGTGTTAGTCTGCAATTTGAATAAAATGGATAACATTGAAAAACGTGTATTGCCTCTTTTGAAAATTGAATTGCCTACCAACTGTAATCAAACACAATTCTTCACACACGTCTTGCAAGGAATACCTATCAGTTTACCCATAAGACCAACTTCGGGCATGTAGTAAAATATATAGATCTTTCTTTAACCGCTCAACTGGAACGCTTTACCAAACACGATTTCTGCGTCCCTTTTTTTTTCCTAAGCCTTAAACATTGTAACACTTTTACACTTCAGTGTATATAAAGTCAACCACTGAAGACAACGAATAATTTAGTATTATTATCCTGTTCTGACATCTTCAAAACTGTTGAGTGATACTACCATTTTATTCGTTATCCTCCACTTTATCTTATGTATATGTATAGTATATACATATATGTATGTACTGCCAGTATATGTTTATATTTCTTACTTTTACTGCCGAAACATTTTATTTTATGTACAATGAATTGTTGCGTTTATATTTTACCAGCACCTAGAATATTTGCAGGGATCTGTGTATAAGTATAGCTTAACTTTTATAAAGGGTGATTTTTTAGCTGGTTTGGTTTTGGCAACACTGGTTTTGACAGCTGACGTGTGTTTAGTACCTTGTGTCACTGTCAAACAGCTTCAGTTTGGTTTGCAATTTAACCATGGATCGTCTTACAAATGAACAACGCTTGCAAATTATTGAATTTTACTATCAAAATTCGTGCTCGGTTCGAAATGTTCATTTCGCTTTTTTATCGAAAAATTGTGTTCAGCGATGAGGCTCATTTTTGGTTGAATGGGTACGTAAATAAGCAAAATTGCCGCATTTGGAGTGAAGATCAGCCAGAAGCATTGCAACAGCTACCAATGCATCCCGAAAAAGCCACTGTTTGGTGCGGTTTATGGGCCGGCGGCATTATTGGGCCATATTTCTTCAAAGATGATGCGAATCGCAGCGTTACTGTCAATGGTGAACGCTACCGAGCGATGATAACAAACTTTTTTTTGCCCGAAATGGAAGTTCTTGACTTGCATGATATGTGGTTTCAACAAGAAGGTGCCACATGCCACACAACACGCGAAACAATGGCGCAATTGCGAGGCGAGTTTGGTGAACAGTTAATTTCACGTTTCGGGCCGGTCAATTGGCCGCCTAGATCGTGCGATTTGACACCATTAGATTATTTTTTGTGGGGGTATGTCAAGGCTAATGTCTATAGGGACAAGCCCGCTTCGATTGACGCACTGGAAGCCAACATCCATGCATTCATTCGTGAGATACCGGCCGATATGTGTGAAAGAGTATGCCAAAATTGGACTCAGCGGATGGGCTACCTGAGACGCAGCCGCGGTCAACATTTGCATGAAATTATCTTTAAACATTAAATTGCAAGGTTCAAACTATCGATTCAAATAAATATTTCATTCATTTTTTCGAATTTTTTGTGTTTTTTTTTAAAAAAAAGTTCTCAACCTCTTAAAAAATCACCCTTTAGTTATACGCACGTACATAACAAGTGTTTAAATTTGAAGGATAAAAATGAAAATTTGTAAAAAGTTTCATTCGTCTCCACACAGACGTCTAACGCCAAATGTTTGTGAATAGAATGGTGCACATTGATGTGAATGTTGCAAAGTACATCTTTCACGTAATAGTCTAGGAACCCGCTGCAAGTTTTTGGTGTGAGATATAAACGAAAGATTTGCACATGCATATCAAGCCTTGAAATATGTTAAATCACTGTTATCAGTGGCGGACTAGGGGGGTCGGTCCGCCCCGGATGGCAGACTAATAGGGGGTGCCATCAGTAACAACAAAATAACTATTTTCACATTACACAAAATAAAAACACAAATAACGCAATGTTCGCATGAATTTCGTTTCTGACTTATTCCCTTAAGATAGGTAATATGGAAATAAGAAAACCATTATCGCCAAGAGCAACAACCAAGTATTTAAGCAAGCCACGCAGTCCTGTGTTCCTTTTGGGGAAAGAAGTGAGGACAAAACTGTGAAAGACATCCACCAGGCGAAGTACTTCTGCATTATATTCGACAGCACACCCGATGAATCACATCGACCAAATGAGCGCGGTCATTAGATACGTTCACATCCAGGACGGTAAAGTTGAGGTGAGGGAACCTTTTCTAGGGTTTTTTCCTACATCTGGAAAGACTGCTAAAGAACTTACCGACGATATCTTAAAGCAACTCAATAAAGATAGTCTTGATATTAACATTTGCTGGGCTCAGGGATGTGATAATGCTGCGACTATGGGGGGTATTCATGGATGAGTTCAAAAATTAATTCCGCAAATTAATCCAAAAGCTTTGTTTACGCCATGTTCAAACCATTCTTTAAACATTTGTGGAGTTCACACTTATGGAAGCACTCCTTCAAGTAATGGAAAAACTTTACACATTTTTCTCATCATCTACTACGCATCGTTGGGATATTCTCATAAAAAATGTAGGTGTGTCAGTCAAGAGACTTGTAGACACTGGATGGAGCGTTCATCACGAGGCTCTACAGCCATTGAAGGAAAATTTCGTGAAGATAGTTTCAACTCTTGAGCTCTTTTGTGATCCTCATAAGGAAAATTTGGACACCAGAGGTGCTGCAACCATACTCTTATCTGCTGTATGCGACTTTACGTTTTTGTGTTATCTTTCGTTCTGGTGCGATATTTTGGAAGAAGTTGATGCAGCACAGAAATACTTGCAAAAATCCGGGTTCACTGTTGCAAAAATCTGGGCTCACTCTAGAAAAATGTATAATAATTAATAATTAAACTTATGGCACTCGTGAGTTTTCTTCATGAACATCGTGATGAAACCGTGAAAAAGGTCATAATATACGCAAGAGAACAATGTAGTGAGCTAGAAATTTCAATTGAAAGGCGCGGAAGAACAAAAAAGAAGAAAATTATGCCAGGCGAAAATGCTCAAGATGCTAGTTTGACTTTGGAAGAGGAAACACGAAGATTCATATTAGAATGTCAGGATACATTTTACACTGAACTTATTCATGGGTCTAAGGCCATGAAAGACATTGCGTCAGTTTTCTCAGCTCTTCAACCGAAAATATTGCTGTATGGAACGGAAGAACTGCGTGCTGTTGTTCCAATGATTATCTCGACATTTACAGAATTAACAGACAATAATATCTATCATATTGAAAACGGCGTCACATAGCAGCAAAAATAAATTTAAAAGATGCATAAATTTGGACAGCCTTTGAAGTTTTAAGCTTCATTGTTAAGTGGGACTTTTCAGCAGACTCGTTGCCGAGTCTGTCATTGGCGATGAGAATTTATTTAACAATTTGCGTCTCAGTGCCTCAGTGGCATCGTGTAAACGAAGCTTTTCAAAATAACAATTAATTAAGACTTATCTAAGATCAACAATGAGCCAAAATAGGTTGACTAATCTGGCTATACTTTCAATCGAAAAGGAACAAACAAAAAATATAGATTTTAATGATATAATCGAAACATTCAGTGCAATAAAAGCTCGTAAGCACCTTAAAATAAAATCTTTTTAAGGTGTGTAAGCTTGCTTTACCGCCCCGGGTGCCACTAAGTGTGACCATTAGCTTCTCTCAAAAATATTCCACTTACTACGAAAAGTGGAATATTTATATTCCACTTCAATATTTTTATATTCCACTTGGTACAGTACGACCTCAACAAAATCAACTACATAGTAGAAATTCGGACAGTTGTTTTTATTGAGGTTGTTGCAATAATCGAGTCAAATAATTTCGGTATCAAATGAGGAACAAAAAATTAAAAACCTCAGAATATTAAAGAAAAACATTTCTTACACTGTCTAACAAAGTACAACTGATTATGTTATTCATTCAAAAAAAGGGTTTATTTGTTAAGTTTTAATTGTTTTTTATTAAACTAATATGTACTAGTCTTTTTGGATGCCACGTGCATTTTTTTTTCTTTTCGAGTGAACCTTTTTTCTTATAAATATAAAGAAAAGAGAAAACATGCGGGACAAAAGTCCACCGTAATTTGAAACGGACTACTACTATGTACGAGTATAGTGCAAAACGAACACCTGCACAGAAAAGAAGCCTGTTACTGCACTACGGTTACTTCAGAAGCATATAAACACAAAATAGTGTTGCTAGAGCTCAAAACTTCGTGAATTTTGTGACTTAGAAGTAATAAAATTAACTTCAATCTAGAATTTAATTCTAATTTATGGAGAATATTCCTTTTTGAGAAAAATTTATTCCACTTTTGTATGCGCATATTTTCTGAATAAAATATATTCTCTGCAGGTCCAAAATATTCCACTATGGTCACACTGGTGCCACTGCCTCTTAGTCTGCTTCCTGTTATGTTCAAAATGGGGTGTTTTGGTTTGTCACAATAAGAAAAAAAAAATCCTTAAATCACAACGCATCACAATAAACAATGATGCGTTGTTTGCTTTTGTTTGCGCAGTGGTTATTTTAATGATGCGTTTTGGAACGCGATACATTGCATCACTGCTGTATATTGACGATATGGAACGTTTGACTTTGCAGTACTGCGGAAGAACTGCGTTTTGGAATTCAGCCACTCCCTTCAGTCCCAAGACTTGTCGTAGGTTGAGAAAAACTTCACAATAATAACAGAGTCAGTGCTCGGCTTCTCACGAAAAATTCTGCATATAGCTGGTGGTTGTTATATGTCAATCGAGTTACACAGCAAATTGAAAGAATTTGAGTGTGAATTTTTCATTTAGGTAACTCTCGTTTGTTGTGATTCTCTACGACGGGTTATCTTCCACAGCATCTAGTCGGCTAAAAATCTGTTCAATCTTATTTGACAGTTTAGTAAAGATTATAGTGTCTAACGTCACTAGTTTGGTTAAGGGAGAGGCGGTTTTTGATTTGGTATGTGTTGGTACCGATGGCGAATGAGTTGATAATTGATCCCGCAATTGACTTTCTAAATGAGTGACTTTTTTACAAAGTAGTTTAAAACAATTGCACACTGAATTAAACGTCCCACGGGCACCACAAATGGATCTAACACTTGGGAAATGAGCCCACGATAGGAACACGACTATTCCATAGGCGATTTCACTCAGAACTAAATGAATTTCTTCTTGATGAAATTTCTCCATTTCGTAATTGTGCCGCTGTGTTTCCTAATTTTTTGCCTCCAAAATACTTTATGTATGTATGTTGTCCACAGATTATTGGAGTTCTCTTGTAGTATGATGCTCGATATCTTTTCTGCACGAGCGTGTTTATTTTAAAGCCACCAAAATACCCTCCTTCTTCTTCCAGAACTTCCTGGAACTTGCTCGACGACCTTTCGTATTCATTAATTTCTATTTCCTCTTAGCCTAAATCCCGCGTGGATGGATATTTTTCAAGCACAGCAAGAAAGAAGCAATCCATTATTGACGCGAACGAGAAAAAATGAAAAGACTTTGCCTCTCTACACCAGAACGCTGATCTGTCTTTTTGGACGAGTTGTGTTCACCGACGAGAGCAAGTACAAAATTTTAAGTCAGGAATGTTTGTTATACTATGCTCCAAAAAAATTGAATTCTCCCCCACAGCGCCCGGACTTAAACCCCATAAAGCATACTTGGAAAAACAGCTCCATAAACACCGAATTTCGTCAAAAGCGACTCTGAGGGAAGCCCTCCAAATAGAATGGGATCGCGTACCCGAAGTTTTACGCAAAACCTCTCTTCCGTGAACGAGTAACTCGTGATTGAAAAATGTCTATTTGGAATTATGACATACGTGAACGTGTAAGAAGTAACGTAATTCTGTATTACGATTGCCATGAACGAGTGCTGTAATTTCCGTGAACGTACGTGAATGTCATTCGAACAGAATTGTTTACAAAAAGAAAAGTCTGTGAGTTTTCAGTTATTGAAAACTAGCTGACCTGTACTCGCCTTGCTTCGCCCGCCTCCCATGTTTTTTCTGATTTTCAAAACTTGGCCTACATATTTCCTCGTATTTAAATGCTTTTTGCGGTAAGTCCAAATGATTTTTCAAAGCTGAAGTGTTAAAAAAAAACATATTTTTAACTTTCTAACATACCACGAAATCGGAAACTGGTACATACTTTGTATCACAAATTATTCTGTTATTAATTAATGTTCATTTAAAGGTTTCTTTTCTTTCTGTTTTTTTTTTTTTTTGTTAACTTTCACTATGATCTATGAATAAATGCGTTTTCAACAAAAAGGGATAATCGTTCTAGCTCGAATTTTATCAAAAATCCCTCTAACTTGCACCAATTTTAATCGCCCGTGAAAATTCGACATAAAGGGATTCGACTGTACATAATATTATTGTCTCCACCGAGTGCAGATTCGAGATCATAATGAATGCGTTTGCTTTTGGAAAAAAATAAAAAAATGGAATTGCAATGAAGTGGAAACTCTCCCCCAACGTAGAAAGAACCTTCCCCTGGGTGCGGACAACAACAATGTTTTTTTTGCACATGCCCCAAGTTTTATCCCAAACGGATGAGCGATGCGCGAACGCATAAAAGTCGAACATTACTTTTAATATACATACGACATACCTATATAGATGCATACTTATTGACGTCACCCACAGCTGCACGGCTGTTGTCTGCGGTCTCCACTGATGGAAAATTATTGGCGAACATTTCATGAACTATTTTGAGTATAGCTCAGCTCCAGTATAACGCAGAAGGATGATTTATACCTCAAATGAATCAGTGGAAAATTTACTATTTACCTATTTTTTTGTTTTTCAATCCGATAAGCTACTACTGAGCTAGGGCTGAATAATTATAATTTTTGTTACAGATATGCAGTGTTTTTCAATATTTTGCTGAAACCAGATCATTTTGGGAGATAAAAAGTATAAAAAATATTGACCAAGAATATAAGCAATCACTATGTCAAGTTTCATCAAAATCCGTCCATTGGTTTTTGCGATATGTGCATTCAAACAGTTCCAAAATAAAAAAAAAAAACAGAAAAAAAACCTGCGCACACACAAAATTATCTCCACTGGTCGTTGGTAAAATCCAACGATCTAAGCTTTTCTTGAATCGTATGTCATTTTTAATTGATCATTAATTTTAATTTAATGCTTATTTTTCAACTTTTGTATAACGTACGAAGATGATTTATATCTTAAAACGTTTGTACAAAATTGAACTTTATAATAAAAGAAATTCCATTCCCATCGGCCAAGGCGCTCTAAAGCTAGGAGCTTGAAGGTATTCATAAAAATAATCTCTGCCCAGATATCAGCTTAGATAGCAGGATAGCAGATAACGAAAAAAAATATCCTATGCCTGTATTCCAGACATTTTGCAATCCAACTGTGAAAACCGGATTTAATTTCGTGCAGTAGTTTTTAAGACAAATGGGAACAAAGTCTTTGCAGTCGAAAAAAAGTTACATTTTTATTATAGTAAGGATTATAGTAAGGATAAACATTTTGATAATAATATTTACCAAACCATTTTTTAGGACGAATATAAACAAAATAAACCCAAAATTAAGCTTCAGAATTTATGACGGAGCACACATCCTGGCTAAAAACATAACTCCCAATTGTGCGCAAGAAAAGTCTACGGCGGAGCGACTATGGGCTGAACAGGCAATAAAGTTGAACGCTGTCGGTCCGCCAATAAAAGACGGAAAACTATGGCGAAAGGTAATTTATTAAAATTTGTTTGTTGTTTTCCATCATCAAGTGAAAGCAACACCACAAATAAAGAAAATATTACTCCTAACATTTCCAAGAAACCAAAGGAGTCAACGTTTGTTGATACCAAAACAGCGTTGCTTCAGGAAAACTTGAAGGCTGGAGCTGAGTTTAAAAAAGAAATCAGTTTGAAGTTGGATAAATTAATTGATATTTTTAGAAAAGTTTCTTCGATATTCGATTGAAAGAAGAAGAACATGAAATGAACATGGCAGTAAAGGCGAATAAAAGAAATATAATTATGTTTTTGTACGTTTATTTTTTAATTTTTATTTAATAGCGTACATTTTATATGGTTTCTTATTTTTTGGCCAACTCCAGTTAAATGAGTTTCTTTGCCGTTGCGTTGTTGTGGATAACGGAGTTTAAACTCAATACATACATTAAGCAGAGCAGAGCACACGTTCCCGAATCGAGCCACTTTTTCTGGGCTATTGCGGCTTTTGTGCTGCAAAATTTTCCAGCGTTCCTTTAAAATCCCTATCGTTCTTTCCACAACACATCTTGCTTTTGAGTGGACTTTGTTGAACGAACTCTCACTTATACCATTTCGTGGGCTTCTGTAAGGTGTTATGCACCACGGTTCTAGTGGACATCCAGAATCTCCTGTTAAAGTATACAAATATTAAACATGTAATTGTAAAAATCGTCAATTTTAGCACAAAAGTATACCTAAAAGTCAAGCAATTTCGTTTCCATTACTTTAAAAAAGGTTCTTTCAGATAGTTGCGTCGGTTGGAATGTCTCCATATGAAGGAATCGTGGGCTGCTCCCCCGTACTTCGAATCATTCGCGTTTATACGATGTTCAAAATCACAAATCTATGAACTTTAGATAAGTACTATTCATTGTTTTAATATAATATATACATACTTACAATCATTGCGTTCAAGCTGTGAAATCCTTTTGTTTTGAAAAACATATTTTCGTTAATGCTGGGTTTTCGTAGTCCAATGTGTGTTCCATCGATACATCCAATAACTAAGGAAAAATACTTATTTTGAATCAGAAAAAAAAGTAGGTGTTTTACCTCCTGGAATGTTGTAATTCGTCATGAACCATTCCTTGCACCTCGCTGAATTTCGGGGATCAAATATAATGTAGCGAGGGCATAGTTTTAACTCCATTTCCTGAAGAACATTGTCTGTTATTTTGGACACAGTACTCTGACACATTCCGATAAGGAAGTCGTTTCCGATGGAATTCTGGAATCCCCCACTTCCCAGAAGTAAAAGTGTCGACGCGAGTTAGAAAATTGGTGGTACTGCAGTTGACAATTGGTATTGGAAATTTAATAAAGATAAGACATGCTTAAACGCATCCTTATTTAGTCGAAATATTTTAATGCATCTGCAATAAAAATGAATGTTAATATTTATTTATTTATTACATTATCAATATATAATTAAAATTGATATTAATATTAAAATTATTCGAGCAACTAGCAGCAGCGGCTTTCGGCTCTGAGATTTAAAAATTAGTTATACAGAGATATTTAGTATATGTAATATTTTTTTTAACATACTTATATTGCTTTGGTTTGGTTAACTGACGAGTTCCAATAGGTTTTGGTTTTGACTATGATTGTTTAATTTGTTCTTACGCCTTTTTCGACAATGATAATGGATTGCTTCCACTTCTCATGTGTCTCCGTGTAATTTTTTCATCACATTCACTTTCATCGGAACTCGATACGAAAAACAATAAGGCCGGATCCATAATTTTGGCAAACAAATTAATTTTAAATTTTATTTACGACCGAATGCCACAAATTTGACGTCTTAATGACATTGAAAATTACATTTTCAGAAGTTATTCTAGTACAATTTTAAGTTTGAAAGTTTCTAATTACGATCCGTGAGCAATCGAATGCCGCGATTTCAATTACTTTATTCGAGTGACGTATCACGTAATTATCATTCGTAAGAAATACTATCCGTTCACGGAAGAGACGATTTGGCCCCTGGTCTCTTCTATGTCACATCGACTACAAACTGTCCTTCAATCTGGGGAAGGCCCAACAATATACTGACAACCCGATTTCATCAAAATTATAAGTTGTAACTTACCATACGAACGATTGTGTCGTTTGAATAAAATTCATTAATCTTTTTTGCTTAAGTTATAAGAAAATAAGAAGAATGAATGTACATATATACATAGCTACACATTATGCACCAGATAAATCGTTAAGGATTGGAATTGGAAATGTATTTCTGAACTGTTAGTGTCACACTCTAAAAGTAATAAATAATTATTACAATTGCCACGTTAAAGCCATGAACTGGTTCTTATCTCTATATATAAAACAGTTCACTGACTGACTGACAGACAACGCACAGACCAAACCGCTGAACCTAAAGAGCTGAAATTTGGACAGGACATTCCTATAGTGACACAGACATCCGCTAAGATAGGATTTTTTGAAATTCCATCTCTAAGTGGGTGAATTTGAAAAAATCCTTTTTCCAACAATATTGAACTGTGCGACTAACGGACAACGCACAGACGAAACCACTGGAGCTAAAGAGCTGAAATTTGGACAGTATATTCTTATAATGATTAAGACATCCGCTAAGAGAGGATTTTTTGAAATTCCATCTCTAAGTGGGTGAATTCGGAAAAAATCCTTAATCCCTACATTCCCTACAAATAAAACAATGTGACTAACGGAGAACGCACAGACCAAACAACTGAACCTAAAGGGCTGAAATTCGGACAGTACATTCCTATAATGACACTGACGTCCGTAAAGAGAGGATTTTTCGAAATTCCATCTCCAAGTAGGCGAATTTGGAAAAATCCTTAATCCTTACATTCTTACATATAAAACAGTGTGACTTATGGACAACGCACAGACCAAACCGCTAGACCTAAAGGGCTGAAATTTGGACAGGACATTCCTATAGTGACACAGACATCCGCTAAGAGAGAATTTTTTGAAATTCCACCTCTAAGTGGGTGAATTCGAAAAAATCCTTAATTATATAAATCTTTATGTATAAAACAGTTCACTGACTGACTGATAGACAACGCCCAGACCAAACCGCTGGACCTAAAGGGCTGAAATTTGGACAGGACATTCCTATAGTGACACAGACATTCGCTAAGAGAGCATTTCCATCTCTAAGTGGGTGAATTCGGAAAAAAAATATTCCCTAATATATATATTCAAATTTCTGTCATCAAACACCCCTAACTGATCAATGGCTTATTGGATTCAAAACTTAAGAAAACAGGTTTTAGTAAATTCTTTTGAGATTCATTTAAGGTATAAATTATCCTTCTGCGTTATCCTGGAGCTGATCTATGCTCAAAACAGCCCTAAACAATTCAAAAACAATTGAACACAATTCATGAAATCATCGCCAACAATTCCCCATCAGTGAAACCGATGCCAACAGCCATGCAGCAGTGGGTGACGTCATAGACATGGTGTGTGTATGTGGCGCATTTGAAATTTGAATTGTGTGAAATGTTTTGTGCCCGGCCTACTACGATGAATATGATTGTAAAAGCAAATTTTAAAAAATTGCACGGGCAATGCCGGGCGGGTAACAGCTATCTATCTATCTTTCTATACACAGACAGCCAACGAATGAGATTTATAACAAGTGTAAAGGGGCATGTGGGAACGGGAAAAGGGACTATACCGTGCTGTGTGATTTTCATAGTAGGTACCTACTGCGGCAGGTGTTGAAACTTTCATGAATGGGAATTTTGCTACCGCGTATTCGTATATTGTATATATACATACATTATCCCTTATAATATAAAACAAAGTGAAAATTCCTTTGCATGGACCTACACAACAAACGGCTGAACGGATTTTGATAATTTTGTATTGATTAGATTTCGATAAGGAGCAAATTCGTGCATAACAGAATATCTGATTTTAAGTGTGGAAACCAAGAGATTCAATAATTAGACTTTGAACCTAAAAAAAGGAAACGTTTCTTTCAACTATTTTATTGAAATTCAGATTAGTTTCAAGAGCTTTAAAATACGCATCTTTTAAGTCCAAAATTATAGTTCTACGTGCTCTACAAGCTGAGCAATATTAATAACATCTTTGCAAAATGCCTTTTTTTATTAATTTGCTAATTGATAGATGTTCTGAAACCAATCTCAGTGGTGTTTTCTTCTTTTGGTTTTCTTTCGATCTCTCTTCCTAATTTGTATTTCTCATTTTTCCTATAAATACGTGTTAAATCTGAATGGAATGGATTTGTGTATATATCTGCTCTGCTCAGCGTCAGCGCTCAAGCGCAAAGGTTTTATTGGTTCGTTCGTATTTGTTTCTTTCTGTTTTGTGTACATAATGTTCACGTATGTGTGTATACACATTTTGTAGTTAGTTGAGTAGCAGGCTGCTGTAATCGTATTTCGTGTCCGTGTTTTATACTTGAGTGCAATTTTAATGTTATTGAGTTGGATTGGAATTGAGTTCTCAATTTTTTTGCAGCGTTCTTCTTCTTTATCTGTTCTGTTTTATTTTTTATCATTTAGTTGGCATAGGCAATTATATTTCAAAGCGGAATATAGTCAATTTTTCAGCGAAAATTAGTAAGCGATCAAATCGGCCTAACATTCGAGAACTAGATGACGCACGACGATTTAGAGGCGAACTTCAATATTTCTTTAGAAATCAGAGCAACTAACTTCTCCTTACCCCTCCACTTTTCCAGAAATTTCAATTCAAGTTTAGTTTAAAAGTAAAATAAAATAAAGTAAATAAAATAATAAAAGTAAAATAAAAATTGATAAAACTGTAATAGCATTAAAATTTAAATAAAATAACATACTCTAATTTAAATTAAATTAATATATTTAAGCTAAAATTTATTGTAAATTTAAATCAATACTGTTTATCTCTCACAGACTTATAAGTGCACTCTTACTGTGTTAGCATGTATAAGACAAATAAATAAATAAAAAAAATATTGGGGAATAAGTCGAAATGCATAATTACCGAATTAGGCTCGATAACATCAAATTAATACAGCAAGCAAAATGCTCCACATGAGAATATTGCGCTGTCATGGGCCCGAAAGAAAAAATTCCGGCTTTCAATATGAAATACCTATGTATTGTTGTGCATGCATTTTTGCATTTTTATCTGACGAAAAATGGCTTTTACGACCACTTCTGTTAGCCGTACGTGAAAAAGTTGTTTAACATAATTTTTAGAGAATCCGCCAAAGATAAAAGTTTAGTAAAAAAGAGATATTTATCAAGTAAAAGTTTTGAGAAAAATGCATTTAACATAAAAAATTGGAACAACCAATTTTCATAATTTTGAGTTTAAGGAGCCATAACTTTTTTATGACTGCATAGATGTACATAAAATCTTCAACACTTCGTATGCGCTTCTGATTGCCTCTCCGAAATGTAAAAAATTGTTTTTGTATCTGTAGTAGTTCAGAAGTAATATCATTTAAAGCGGTCTTAACACCAAATCGGAGGTCCCTTACTTTGACGGGCTATAACTTGGAGGGGGCTGAAAATATACCCCACTCTCCTACGATTTTTTGTTCGCTAGAACTGCAGGAATTTACAGTTAACGGATTATATCTACCTCTGAACTGGGAGACCCTATATTCCTCTTCATCATAAGAGTCACTCTTATCACGATTCCTCCGATGAATCCGAAAATGAAGAGGAGTATAGTATTGATTAGTTTTGTTTTAAGTTAATGAACACGACTTAATAAATGTTTTACGGTTTTTAATACCTTGAGAGCGTCTGGCAAGGACTTGGCGACAAGGAAAAGGCCTTGGATTTATGTACCCTATTCAGTGGGTTCTGTACTGTTATTTTGGACTATAGTCAAGTGATTATCCCTGTTTTTCTGTCTTTGGAAACTAACGGATTCTTGATGAATTCTTACTCTCTTTAGCTGCCACCATATTGTGCTGTCAGACGGTTAGACTTGAGATCTCTTTCATCGAGGCTGCATATTAATATGTATGTCTTTTGGTTACCATTCACAACCAAAAATTACTGCGAGCTCTTGGTCTATTAAGACAGCCATGTAAATCAAAATGCCATCAACTACATCCCATAAATATGGTAGGCCAGCTAGTCTCTATATATAAAACAGTTCACTGACTGACTGACAGACAACGCACAGACCAAACCGTTGGACCTAAAGAGCTGAAATTTGGACAGTACATTCCTATAGTGACACAGACATCCGCTAAGAGAGGATTTTTTGAAATTCCATCTTTAAGTGGGTGAATTTGAAAAAATCCTTTTTCCATACATATTGAACTGTGCGACTAACGGACAACGCACAGACGAAACCACTGGAGCTAAAGGGCTGAAATTTGGACAGTACATTCCTATAATGACGTAGACATCCGCTAAGAGAGGATTTTTCGAAATTCCATCTCTAAGTGGGCGAATTCGGAAAAATAATATTCCCTAATATATATATTCCAATTTCTGTCATCAAACACCCCTAACTGATCAATGGCTTATTGGATATAAAACTTAAGAAAATAGTTTTTAGTAAATTCTTTTGAGATTCATTTAAGGTATAAATTATCCTTCTGCGTTATCCTGGAGCTGATCTATGCTCAAAACAGCCCTAAACAATTCAAAAACAATTGAACACAATTCATGAAATCATCGCCAACAATTCCCCATCAGTGAAACCGATGCCAACAGCCATGCAGCAGTGGGTGACGTCATAGACATGGTGTGTGTATGTGGCGCATTTGAAATTTGAATTGTGTGACATGTTTTGTGCCAGCCTACTACGATGAATATGATTATTATAACAAGTGTAAAGGGGCATGTGGGAAGGGGAAAATGGACTATACCGTGGGCCGTGGCTGTGTGATTTTCATAGTAGGTATCTACTGCGGCAGGTGTTGAAACTTTCATGAATGGGAATTTTGCTACCGCGTATTCGTATATACATTATAATTATGTATAATGCGAACGCGAAGGCACAACGAAGGGGCGGGAAAAGTAGATAAATTTGTTGGATTTTCTGTATTTGCAAACAAATAATTTCTTCGACAGCATTTTATAAAAGTGTGTGATTTTTTTGACACCATTTGTTAACAGTGGAAGGGGGGCGAAGCAAGGCGAGCACGGGTCAGCTAGTATTAGGGGAATCTGGGGACACCTGATCCCCCCTTTTTATTTTGTCAAATATCTTAAAAAGTAAAACATTAATTGCCTTTTTATTTTAACGATATTATAAACAATTTAATTGTTCATCATATTGTATAGTCTCATTAGGAAAGTATGTAAGATAAAATATATTTTTTGCCGTTTTTCTAAAACTATCCAAAATAACCAAGTGTCAGGGAGACTTGATCCGGACTTAGGGCAGACTTAATTATGGGAGGATACAGCATACGGCCCAGCAAATTTTTATGTACGAAGATCCTAAAGGGGGAAGATAGTTCCCCATTGCGTTCAGGTATAGCACAGCATGCAGTTTCCAGTTCACCGCGCTCACCTGACGTCATTTTGTTTACTTGTTTTTTCCCCTTGGTAGCAACCACTCTTTGGTTTATGGACTGCAGTTAGCCTAGTCTCGTCAATTTTCCATATAGATTCTGCCCGCAAATTTAAACTTTTTCATCATAAGCGTATATTCTCGAAAAACTGCGAAATATTGTGCTTATTGAAGCACAATATCTTGGTAACAAGTCTCCACTACATTATAAGGATCAAATCTACCCTGGGGTCATAATTTTCTTTTGAAAATTTTTCTAATACATATCGTTTTTTTTTAAAAAACAAACCTTCGAAGACCTATCTAAATGAACCCGTTTTCGATTATTTTCAGAGATAACTCGTATTAATTATCAACACCTATGTTAAAAAAACAGTAAAAATACTTAAAAAAAAACAATTGGACAACTAAAAAAGAAAAACACGTCACCACAATACTGCTATCTGCGCGCGAGTTGTAAATTAATATTTTTCGCTTCTAACCAACGGTTAATAGTGTATTGCCAGTGAGCAGTAAAAACAAAAACATTCCCACATCGATATAATAGCCAGTGATCAAGTCTCCCAAGGGATCAAGTGTCCCCAGGTTCCCCTACATATGTATTCAAAATCTGTCGAAATAACAATACAAAAAAAAAAAAACAAATCGAATTTCAAACTTTTCATTGCTGGAATACATTTAAAAGACACTTGAACAACATTAGAGTAAACCCTGGAACTATGCATTCATCACGTACCTCATATTGGCTTACCACCACTTCCTCCGGGTTTCTTTGCACTGGATAACCAATGCAAAGACTGACCCTCATCTTCGCTGAATGTCACTTAAGATGGAGCGCTGCAAAAATAAAAGAAAATTCGAAAACCGTATTAAAGGCACACACCCTCATCCTCGATCCGAGGACGAGTACTAGTGCTATGCTCTGTAGGTAAGGGTGGGTGGCATTTATTTGGTTGCGGTTTTAAATAAAATGTGTAATTTACTATGCTGCCACACCACTTTTGTCCCGAAGGAGTGGGTGAAAACAACAGGATATGCCATCATCAACGAGCAAGGAAGTCGTGTCCTGTGTACAAGCACACATTCCCTAGGGGAGTGAGTTTTTTTTTCTTCGTTGCTCCTGCTTTCTCTTTTATGTTTATTTTGTTATTTGCAAAGTTTTGTTCATTTGCTAGCTGCTTACGTTGCTTTGGTCCTTTTTTACGCTAATGCTGAGTGAAAATTAAATAAAAGTTTCGCAATTCCTTTGTTTCCCGTGCTTTTTGTATACCAAGTGACATTTTTCCTTTGTTCTTTGCAAGTTCCACCCTCCACGACACGGCGCGGCGGCGGGGATAGAAAAGCCAAATGATTACGACGGCGACGTGAGAAAACTCAAATGAATGAAGATATTTGATTATATCATGAGAAAGGCAGCGGTGTTTTCCATCTTCTTCTGTTGCTTTTGTTGGTTTTGTTTTAAATAACCAGCGAATTATCTAGCAAATGGAAAAATTAAATGAAACGAAATAAAAGGAAAACAAAGAAAAATGGAATTAGCTCTCAAAATGAAGTCATAAAAATGTGGAAAGAAACTGACACGGAAATATGTACATAGATGTCAAGTAAACAGTCAAACGAGAGAAGTAGATAAGTTGAAGCACGGTAAAGACTTGGATGCAGTTAAATAGGAAACAATGGTGGTACAATTTACAATATATAGGTTTAATGGATTTTCATTATAAAAATGAGCAAGGACGTCTTGCAAACTCGTAGATTTTAATTAACAGGGCGCAACTATCAGGCGATGATAATTCGTGGAACGAATATCAAGAAGGTAAAAGACTCTTGGCAGTGCTATTATTCACAGGTAAACACACAGGTATTATTGTGCTCTATGCGAAAGATGAAACATCACTCCATTTGCTTGTCTAGTAGGTACCTAGTTGAAGTGTTAAACATTTGTGAAACTGTCGAACGCGGGGAGGTTTGAAGTTTCTATAGAAACCTTTAATCAATCCTAGCCTTAAAGCTCAACTTACTCAACTATTTTACTACTACAATAAAGTTCTGCAATAACTCGGCCACTGTTATCTCATCACTTGTTATGGCCTACATTTTTAACAGAAAGAGTAATGTAATTTTAATGGGATGAAATACTTTTAAATTAAGAATAGAACGAAAATTGGAGCGTTCAAGAAAAAACGTGATTAAAACTGGTCACCGTGGCCGTGGTGGTTAGTGCGTTGGACTACTATGCATGCTGCCCGGGTTCAAACGCAGCAAAAACACATAAAAGTTTTTTTTCACGGTACCACCTTTTTCGAATGTCTGACAAGCAATCAAAGAGTATCTTTTGTCATAAGAAGCTTCTCTACTCGCCGCTCGGAGTCGGCCCATGTTCACCCCGAGCTGTAGCGCCACCTATAGTAAGAGTAATACCAGCCAGTCATTAGCACAGTATTGAAGATATGAGTAATAAAAAGTTATAATTTTAGAAGTATTATCTTAACAAACAGCGGATGTAAATTATCAAGTTCAACAGCGTTAGATTTGACAGAAAAAGGGCTTTCTAGTACTTAAGTGCAATCTACTGCTGTAAAATAGAAGCTAGGAGAAGAAAATAAAATGGATGGATTAATAGGTTGATCTACGGATTCTTCTAAAATCTAAAGTATTTGGGTATTGTTGGAACGATAAATAAATTTGATTTAATTGATTAAGGTCAACGTTGCCTATCTTATGGGTACTGGGCTTACCAATACCAAAAGAACGCAAGTTCCTCCACAATGTTTTGCCACTAGCAGAAGGACTAAGTAATCTAGAGTTCGTTGTTGACTTGGCCATACGTATTTCCATCACAATTTTGTTACGGAGCGAACAGTGTATATGACGGAGTTGTTCCAAGCGAAAACGTTTCCAACGTCTATAAGCTTGATCACGTTGAAGCATAAGTTCACGAATTTGATTAGTGAACCAGGTTTTGTGTTTTGATGCAAAGGTATTTGTTACGATGGGTATATGTCTATTAAATCCGTTATGTTGTCATTAAGAAAGTCAACCCGTGATTGGGATGAAGGCAAGTAATATATGTTATCCCAGATTATTTGGCGTACATTTGCTTCTAAAAGGGGCAGATCGATACTTTTGAAATGCATTGAAATGTTTTTGGAAGTATATTAACGTTAAAATCAAGGATCAAGTATATAAGGTCATGCCTTGTAAAGGATGGTACTGACAGTTGGTCATAAAGCAGTACCTTTTCTTTGTCACTACCGAGGTGTAAGTCCAACAGCGTTGACACATGGTTTGAGAAATGGGTAGGTTCAGTGGTGTTGATAGGAAGTAGGTTTAACCCAACATGGTCTGTCAGCTGATTTTCAAGTAAAGTATTACTATTAAAATCACTGCACACGATTATGTTAGAATAGCTAATGGAAATTTCTTCAAGGGTAGTCAAGAAAGATAAAAAAATATATTACGATTTGGTCGGTATACGGTACCAACAAGAAGCTTGTCTCCATTACTTCGTTATCTCGACGAATACATAATCAATAATCAGCCTGCGCCTAATACCATCCCTGACATTCAAAGCAGCACCTCCATCAACACTACCAACCCTATCAGTACTAGTACCAATTATGTGTTCGTAACAGTGGTATCAGTGTTTTGGTTCCAACCATCGGGACATCCTGGCAAACTTGAGTAGACCAGACGGTGATCGGTCAGATAGGTCGTCAATATGTTCGAAGAAAAAATTTCCTAGGGTTCTGTTTCTTAGTTGGCAGAGGTTAGGGCAGTGACCGAGGAAATGGGCTGTGCCCTCATGAGCCTCTTCGTCACCGCATCACCTGCATATGTCATCATCGTTCAGCCGTAGTTTCTTCGTGTGGTATCTCAGCATGTTGTGACCAGTTTACACTTCTATCAGTATTGACAGGGATATCCTATCTTTTTGTAGAAGTTTTTGGTTTTACCCTTATCGTATTCTGGCCACATCTTTCTTGATATTTCGCAGGTAGTTAGTGATTTCCACCTGCTGTTAGCTTCAGACAGTGTTTTTTGTTCGATTTTCGCCTTGAGGTTGCAAAGTGGAGGTTTAACCGTGCCATCTGCTCGCTCTATGTCTAGGGCTGAGCCTTTTCTGACCAATTCATTCGCGGCTTCATTGTATGGTATTCCGCTGTGAGCAGGGATCCAGCAGAGTTTTACATTGTGCTGTGTGCCAAGAACCTTAAGCTCTTCGCGGCAGCATTTCACAAGCTTAGATGTTATTTGCGTAGCAGATAATGCTTTTATAGTAGAGCTGTGTCAATAGTGATTGATTCCATCATTTTGACCCGTTCACCAAAAAGTATTGATGATTGCATTCACCCAACCACAAGTCAATCGTTCACAAAAACCAATACTTTTCTCGCTCATATGACCGGTTCGGTTCTCTCGGTTAAAAAAGAACGAAAGAGAATTATAATATTTTACAGTGAAACCAGAAGAATATCTTCTACTGCGTTTAAGAGGATGAATGGGGTAGAAAACTAATACGTGTACAACTATTAAAATATTAGATCCACAAAAATACTAGCATACTAGCACACTGAAAAGGAGTTCAGTAAGTACACATCGGAAATCATCCCTTAAGGGGCCTACAGACACTGATACCTGGTACTAGTACCACGTTGAGCCTGTAGCGTACACACAGTCCAACCATGTTGATCAACCGCAGTGTGCGAGGAGATTGCAACTGATTAACATCGCATATCGTATGAGTGTTTAATTTTGATAGAAAGGAAAATGAGTGACAAAAGGAAACTTTTTAAATATGTATAATAATAATGAATGAGTGGTTGCACGAAATTTCTACTGAATAAATTTGAATACTGTACTGCTGATGATTTTAAAAATTTTATTCGAATGTATACGATGCAAATTATTACCAATTATTGGAACTGGTGTCAGTGTCACCTCTTATACAAATCAAAACTTTTGATAATTTTCTTAACCTATCTTCCAGTTGTTTCTAATATTTTATATTTTTCGAACAATATGTTCCATGACTTTTTTTTCTCCCGATCCTTGATATCCTGAATGTCTGTTTTGACCCTCCAAAGTGCAGGTATAAATCTTTAAACAATTCTTAAAAAAATCTCTCCAACCCTCAGTATGAGAAATACACGCTATCATAGATAGTTGTATCTTATTTTATTGCTTTATTTTCCTCGCACAGATAGCTTTTCATCCGTTGAAAATCAACATTTGAATGATGTTGGACTCAATGTTGGTCAACTTCGATACACACACGAAGACATGGTTGAGAAACCATAGGCTCCGCCCCCGAAAATCAAACCACATTTGATTTTACTCGTACCAAACATCAACCGTGAAACTGGTTGCTCAACTTGGTTGAAGTACTGTACAGACGAGCAAGATTTACTGAGACCGTACCATGTACTAGTACCAGGTATCAGTGTCTGTAGGCCCCTTTATGCGCTCGAAGAGCCGAAGTACGATATGAAACCGGTTTTCTCCAAACAGAATTGATCTCGTGTGCGCTCCCAAACTCTCTATCTCTATCCAATACTAAAATGAACGAATGTATTCTGATCAGTGTTACCGCTGAGATTTTTCAAAAAGTCGCAAAAAAGTCGCACAGACTCACAAAAAGTCGCAATATAAAAATTTGCATATTTCTGATTGAGGATCTTATTCGGGATCACATAAATTACGAATAAATTAACAAATATTTGTTTCAGAATTGATTATGAATTTACTAACAAAGAAATTGGTCATGTATAAAAGTTTAATAAAAAAAAGTTTATTTTAAGTAAAAGTTTTGTAAAAAATGCGTTTTAGTAAAGTAGTTATACCTTGTACCTTCAAATCGGAGGTGTCCCACTTCGACGGGTTATAACTTGGAGGGGGTGAAAATATACCCTCACTAGTCACTGCCGTACGATTTTCTGTTCGCCGGAACTTCAGAAATGTCTACTTAGAAGATTATACCTCTTAACTGGGACACGCTGTAAACATTTCGCAATGGAATGCATTGATTTGGTTTATAATTTGTTTGCATGTGTTTGGTTACGTGATAAAAATTCAGAAGTATGTTGCGCCTAATAGTGTATGATCAAAAAAAAATAGTAAAATAGATGTGTTCAAGATATGTATTTATGTAAAAATAAATGCATTTCGACAAAAAGTCTCCAACAACTATAAAAAGTCTCCATATTTCTATGAAAAGTCGCAAATTAGGGGTATTTTAAAAAAGTCGTATCAAAGTCTCAGGAGAGTCAAAAAAGTGCTAAAATGCGACTTTAGTCGCACAAAGGTAACGCCGATTCTGATGAACCAATACAATATCATTCTATCTCTATCATTGAATGATTGAATGATTAATTGAAAAGAAACCAATACTTGAACGATTCGACTTTCAAATTTGAACGATTGACACAGCTCTATTTTATAGCCGCCTGGCTGTCAATGTAAATTGTGATATCTTCTCGGGATATTGTCATCATTGACACCAATTGGGCGGCCTTTGTCGATGCTAGAGCCTCAGCTTGGAAAACGCTGCTGTGGTCTGGGAGTCGTATGGAGCTGTTTATTTTTAGTTCCTCCGAGAGACAACCCGCTCTTATACCTATTTGCATTTTTGACCCATCACGATGGGTCGGTGTAGATGGACTTAGATTCGTTTGATACTTTATTTTTCCCCATTTTTCTCTGCTTGGAAAGACCCATGAGAAGGATCTTTCAAAATCTAAGTATGGGATATTGTATAGTGTAGTCTGAGTTGACATTAGCGCTGAGATAGTTGCTAAGTATCTTGGTGTTTTCAGTATTTGTATTACTATCACTATTACCAACTCTTGTATAAAATTCATTTTATACGTATATATGTATGTATAGTTCAACCGAGAAGAAGAAAAGATTACACGGCAATATTAATAGGCAAAATATTATAAATTTACTAGAAGATAATGTTATAATGTATAGGTGGATTTCAGAAAAATCTACAGATGATAAAAAATATAAGGAAAGTTGAATATAAGACTAAAAATAACAATAAAAATGTAGAAGCTTAGGAAGCGCTGGTTCAAATTAATGTTCCTCAATGCGTCTGTTAATTTCATCCAAGCTTTCGATGCGGTCCACTAACACAGCTGTTGCGTTTCGATGACGTTTAACGTAAACAGCTCCACGAGAAGTGTGCACAGACGCAATTTGTTTACATTTTTTTTAAGTTCAAAGCACTGTTCAGGATCAGCTGATTATGTTTATTGAAACACTTACGCAAGTGGATGTTACCGGTTGAATTAATTCCCACGTTGAAGAGGCTGAGTTCTTGATTTGTTTGTCAACGAAACAGTGCAATTGACTTCAGTACATAATTATTGTCGTACGTTGAATTTGTTTTCGGGCGAGTGCGATAGATGTTTTTTAACGTCGGTGGTTTAATGTTAATGGAGTGACATAAGTGATTAGAAATAACCAGAAGATTTTCGTCAGGTAAATGCGGGAGACCGAATAGAAGTCTAATCTGTTTGCTTGTGTGCTATGTAGTCTAGTGATTTCATTTAGATTATCGGTGGTGGTTTCAAGCATACGTTTTAATTCGGTGATTTGATTTGAGTGCTCTGCAAGTTTAGTCATCGAGGTGCCGTGCTCTTTGTTCACATCGGAGGATTGGATGTTGTTGATGTCGGATTTCAACGAAGCGATATCCAAGTTCGTGTTTGAGAGTGATGTTTCGAGGTGAACTATTTTGATGTTCATTACACCAATACTGTTTTTTATTTCACCAATTTGTAGTTCAAGTTTTTTCGTGATTCTTGCTTCAGTTTCTGAAATTTTTGCCGATAGCAAGTTGACAGTAAACTCACTTTGTTTATTTAAGCGTTCATCCATTTTCTGCCACATATTGTTATCTTTTTCTAGGCACTTGTCATTTGTTTTATTGAACGGTGAGCGTGAGGGGCAACTTGGTGATTCCGTTTTATTATTTGCTCCTAAGCCGGTACGTTTCGGTGGGGGAGACATGAGTGAGATGCAAGTAAGAACACAAATGGAATTGACACACTGCAGAGACCGAAAATATTTATTATTATTGTGAAAAAAGACACTTTTCACTGAATGAAATTGCCAAGAAATTAAAGTACGACTACTCAATAGCTCTCTTCATTTGAAACTTTCATATCTTTTTGCCCCAATTAGTCGAGATTTCATTATTTAAGTGTCAATATCGGTTTTTTTTTTGTGGGGCGACGAGCGACTAAGCCAAATTCTTTGAGTCTTCGACGCACTGCATGCACGCTAATCCACAAACTCTGGCGCCGAATTACCGCATTCGTTAACGAGTGAGTGAGTAGTACTCGTTATCGAATGATCGAGTAAATGATAAGTAAAATGATACTCGATAACGTGAGCGGTAATGCCAAATCGTCACATTTTGACAACGAGTAACTCGTTAACGGATGCGGTAATTCGACCCCTTTCTTATTTGTAATGCTGTTTAAAAATGGTTCGTCAATGATATCCGGTGGAAAACTCTATCATCCACGGTAGATGTTTTACGAATCCCTCCTATTAAGTTTTGCCGTTCAACTGTGTCCCTAAGTGTTTTTGAAGTGAAACTTCTTTAGCCGCGGTAGGGCAAATTTGTATTAATCAGACGAAAAGTGAAACGCTTCCCCTTCTCCAACTTCAACAGGCAGTAAAATCTATACATTGTATAAAGGGAAGTCTCCAAAATGTGTGTCATACAGAAAGTATGAACAGGCTAATCTCGAGAACAACTAAACGGTTTTAGATGCGGTTTTCACAATTATGATCTGCATTTCCTGGCGGAATTTATGGGTTTACTCAGACTACTCCATTACTTAAAGGAGCTGAGAATTCGAGATTGAAGTGGCAGAAAATCAAATTGTCTGTTATTACACAGTCCTAACTTTATTGGATTTAAAACAAGTTTTACTTCTAACGCGCGAGTCTCACGCACTTTTGTTTTAATAGTCTACTGACAGTCGACTTGCCGAAACTAACCTCTTTACTTATTTTGGTAATAGTCACCTTTGTCAGTTCAAACAGTGCAATTATTTGATTGTTTATGTCCTCCGTCAATTGCTTGTAATTTTGCATTTTTTTCACAATTATAAATTTATTTTTACATCAACGCCAACGCTGATCACTTCATAACCTAAAATTTCTCTGAACGACTTATAGCACACTTATAAACCCAATAGGGATGAATGTCATTAAAAAAAAAGCTGCTACCGAAAAGTAAGTGCTCGCTTCGGACAAAGCCACATACAAACATATGTACGTACATAAACTTTCTAAAAAAAATAATTTCACTTGATTTTCTAAAAATTTACAATTTCAATTGAGCGCTTTTTGTTTTCTCTTTCATCCGGTTAATTGGATGCCAAATTACAAGAAGTTTCACAATCATATTCTCACAGCAATTAAAATTGTTTAAAGCACCAAACGTCCACTTGAGAGGGTTTCGCAAAGGTATAAAGTGGGACGAGACAATTGAAGAAAGCGACTCCTTAATTCCTTGTTCTTCTTCATCGCTTATAATTGCACTTGAAAAAAGATTTAATTAAGAGGGAAGCATCGAGTGCCACTTAATAACTTTGTTATTATTGAATAAGCACCCGAGCAAAGGATATAATTCCATAAATTATATCTGAATCATATTTTAAGCTGTACCTACCACGGCAGCCACCCGTCGACGTACTCATCCTCTGGAGGAGTCGAGGAGTCGTAATTTGTATAAGAATTTATTATCAAGGATTTTTCTTTGGTAAGAACACAATTCGCTTTTATTGCACTTGTTCATAAGTAAACATGAGTAACGTTTATGACTCCTTACATCATCAAAAATGTACGGTTACAATTCGTGGCGCAGCAGTATGGAATCTAAAGGATTTCTTTGCTTGCTGCTATCCGGTTCATATAAGGCTGGGTGCAAACTAAACCCACGATTCGTCGGTTTCTGCGATTGTGCAGGTGAAGAGAGAAATGGAGTTTATTCATTTGGAATCGTATGCCTTCGTGGATGGTGAATTTTGAAAGAGCATGAAGCGCTGCCAAATTGCTTTTCGAATGAATTGTGCCCCCGTGTTCCTGCTCAGATCTTAATTGAAAAAAGTAATATGATTGAAGTTGTGCCTTCTTATTGGAGTACCTAGGTACTGCTAAATCTGCAATTTATTTTTGTTCTGCTTGGTTTTTTTTTATAGAAGTACTCTGCGTTGAAACATTGTGGGCATCCAAAGAATTTATTCATGTCACCGTCTTTGCTCGGAAAGGACCAACTATGTAATAAATTGTTAATGAATTACCTGAAAGATAGAGCAAATTCCAAATCGCAAAATTTGCAAAGCTGTTCATGAATACCTGAAACACTTGAATTTATCTGCCTCAATCGAATCCGCTACACTTTAGAACTGTATACTTCGAAGTGCTGCCACTCTATACCTTTTGAAAGAGTCCACAAAATAATAAATATTCGGCGTCAGGAGTCCAACGAAGAGCCCACCTTGGCTTCTCGCAAGCATTTCTGTATAATTTGCAAAGGCAAAATACAAAATGTTAAGATAGTATGAATATGAATAATATCTAAAATAAATAAACATTCCTATTATGGTTAGCGAATCGAACGCCCAATACGCATCGAATTCCTTTGCGAATCACCCCTATCGTGCTATTATGGTTAGCGAACGTCTTCATTTGCCGGTCAAACAACTGCTGTCACAACAAATATAAAAAGTAAATGACAGTTGCCAACGTAAAAAGTAAATTTGTTTTAATTTATTTGTGTAAATTTGTTAAAAATAAAGTCAAAATCTATTATATAAAAATGAATGTACGAGTATGTATGCATGTTTGTATTTTATAGACTCGGAAACTACCCAACCGATGTAGAGACAGACAGACAGACAGATAGATAGACAGACAGGTAGACAGACACACGGATAGGTAAACAGACAGACAGACAGACAGATAGATAGACAGACAAGCGGACAGACAAACAGACAAAAAAGAATAGACAGACAGACATTTAGATAAATAGATAAGACAGACAGATAGCCAGATAGACGGAATTAACAGACAGACAGACATACAGACGGACAGAGAGACACTTAGATAGATAGACAGACAGACAGACAGACAAGACAGATAGATAGATAGACAGACAGACAGATAGATAGATACATATAAATATATATATATAGACATTCAAACAGACAGACAGATAGATAGATAGACAGACCGACAGCTGATGTTTTCTGTATACATATTTCCCCTTTATCGTAACACATTTATCGTAACACGTTTTCAAAACAAATTCGCCGTTAAAGAAGTATTCACTTCGAAAAAATAGAAAGTGAAGTTGAAAAATATATATAACAGCAGTAGTTGCTTCCTGCTACTTCCATTCTTTCATACCCGAATGACTATGTGCGCGTGCAACGCCGCGCCGGGCGGGCAAATTTTGACGGCGAGTTGAGAAGCTCAATCGTGACAAATGATACTCTTTGATGCTTGTCAGACATTCGAAAGAGGTGGGCACTGTGAAAAACTTTTTTATGTGTTTGCGGCGGGATTCGAACCCAAGACCGCTGGCTCAGTAGTCCGACGCACTAATCACTTGCGCTACGGTGCCCACTTTAAAAACTAATAACACATAGTATTTTCTTTAACAGAAAATAAAAAATAAAAAAAAGTGATTCATTTTAAACGATTAACAAAGAAGAAAGGTAAAGAAACCTTTACTGAAGATTCTGCGATGCTAATTCGAGTTTTTTTAATTTGAGTTCAATGTTCTCTTTATGTCGGCGATTTTTCTCAATACTCTCCTTTTCCTTCCTCATTTCTTTCGTTTTCATTAAAGCTAGTTTATCTTTCCTTACTTCATAGCTTTTTCTAGAATACCTAGCTATTTCGTATAAAGTATCTCGTACGGATTTCGAGGATCGCTTCCTGCGTTGCAGTTTGCTTTTCCAGTATTTGCATGCGATGCGTTTTTCTTGAATTTCTGTCAAGAAATATGGTCGAGCACATCTTTTTTTCTTCTAGTGCTTTCTTGATTACGTTTTTAAAACAATTGGTTTTGAAACCATTATGACTTCCGCAACTTTCCATTGGCTCGGCGTGATTCGTGCCTTTGGTGCCTTTTACAGCTATTCGAAGGGAATAATTGGAATCTTTTTTCGCTGTTAGACTTTTAAGGTAAGAGCCTATCGCACGATTCTTAAAATTCTTAATGTTATTCTTAAACAGTTGCAGAGACGATTCAGAATTCAGATATGCTTTATGCTGTGGAGCACGACTCTGTTGCCATCTTTTATGTGCTTTTTTTTTTCCCAGATTAATTCTTTTATTTCCGAAGAATATCGTCGACCGTATTTGTCCGTCGTTTTTCTTGGATTGGGCGTATTATTCCAAGAGCTGTACTTGACAACTTGTTTAACCTCAGAACTATAACTCTACTGCATAATGTAATGGAAACACGTCAACCTTCATATATATTCAATATAATTCCATTTTCGCACTCTCTAAGAACATCAGAACTGATCCCAGTAATGTTCCATTGTTTAGTACCCGAACGACAATTTTTAATACATGTTATTCGGCTCTGGAACTCCCTTCCCCGTTTCGTTCAGATTGATAAATTGCGCTACTGACTTTAGGAGTCGGCTGAGACGGCACTAAGAAGCACTAAGATGATGATTTTAATACTGTTCTTTAGTTATTTTCTTTTTTCATTTTTATTTTATTTACCTCCATTTTTTTTTCTTTATTTTGCTTTGAGTTCCTAATAAACTACTTTTAGATGTTAACTTTTCTTATAGGTAACACTTGAATTAGATAAAGTAACTACTCATTAAATCTTATAAGTCTTACACTAATTTAAAAAATAATGTATCTTACTGTGTTAAGAGAATAATGAAATCAATACTAAATATTTAAAAATACTGTCTCAACGAAGCGATTAACTTCAACTTCATAGGGTGTCGTAAGCGGTACACTCAGCTCTACATTTACTTCAATTTCGTTCCTAAAGCCTTCCCAGTTAGTTGTTCTACCAGTTAATTTCGCTGGCTCTCGGTTATATACTAGTTTTTTGCTCAATGTCAAAATAACTAGGGAATGATGAAACGACAGGATCAAAGCTCTCTTCAACTTTTATGTGGTTGTTAGATATTCCTTTCATCACGAAGAAATCGATCAGGTCAGGTATTTTCAAAATATCAGCTGCCCGTCGAGTGGAAATTACCATTCTAATCCATACTTGCCCCATAGAGTCACTGCCAATAAAGAAATTAGGTTTTTGAAGCGCGGAACGCGGTAGACAGTAGATAGATGAGATTTTAGTAGTACGCTGACTATTTTTAACTCGAATTGTGTACAGTTTTATTTTTAAATGATTCCTTTTTTACGTGGGTTTCAAAAATCAAGCAAATGTCAAAACATATCTGTTTCACGAATGAATATTTCCAATTTGTCAAGTTCTTGCAAAAGTCCGTTTGCATTCCAAGTATGTACATATTTTTAACTTTCTTTTTGATGTGTAAACATCTAAGCGCGCGTTAGCAAAATTTCTAGTTGAGTAATTCCGTGATTTCGGGGAGTAATTCCGCGTTTTCAGGGACGGAAATCCGAACGGTTACGAAATTTGGAACTTAAATTTCATAGCAGCGCGATGAAATATGGACATATTGATTGCTTATGTCCCTGGTCAACTTTTATATATTACTTTTTACTGCATATTGGAGGGGAAAATTATAGTTATACAGCCCTAACTCAATAATGGCTAATCGAATTGAAAAAACAAAAAATAGGTGAAACTAGTAAATTTGTCCCTGATTCATTTTAGATATAAAACATCCTCCTGCGTTGTCCTGAAGCTGAGCAATGTTGGAAACAATTATTCAAAGCATCGCCAACAATTTTCTTTCAGTGGTGACCATTGCCGGCAGTCGGGCAGCAGTGGGTATCGTTGCAATAGTGTGTGTGTGAGTATATCTTCGCGCTCTAACATGATCACAATGCTTTGTATTTCAATGTTCTGCAATCATTATCACCATGTGCGGCTCTCCCACTCAACCAATCTTAACAAATGAGGTGTCAAAAGAAAAAGGATTTTCTAGAGCAGTGATTTGGAGTTTTTTTTTAGTTTATAAATACATATTATTAACAATCTCGCATGTAGAAAACCTACAACCTATTTACGAATAAAATGGCTACCTACTGGCCTCTAGTGTCCTAGTGGCATCTTGATCCAAAAAATAAGAGCTACTTTTCGTGATAGAGATCCTGATAAATATTAAGATTAAGTGTAAACCAATTGTTTATATTTATAAAATCAGAGTGCATTTCGTCATTGCTCCAAGACATTATTTTCTTTAGACACCTCATTTGTGAATGTTACGTTGAAATAATGTTTTTCCGTAATAACTTTATTCATTTGCTTTTTTTCAAAACTATTTATACTGATGAAGTGTTAGAATCATTGAAATCGGTGCAGCAATAAGCTCTCAGGAGCAATGTGGTAGATTCGATGAGTATAATATATGCGATGGGCTTGAATTTTATCGAGAACATAGACTAATTATAATTTACTTTATTTCCAATAAAGTGGAGCTACACACCCCATCAGCGTGAGGTTTACACATAGCTCGGGACTATTGGATACAGTCGCATCATTTTTTCATTCATATTATATGTAGTTGAAGTACGCGTTTTTCGTGAATTACTTTCGAGCTTAACCAACCTATCGAGAATAATTTTATTTATTTTGCTTTGTTCTTCAAGTTTCGCGAGAATAATTGAGAAAACATGAGAAGCAGGGTCCGGCGGAATTTCGAATATTCCGAGGGCCATTACCCGATGGCTTTTCTAATGGGTTTTCAGTACGGTTTCTTTTAAGACCAGAAGTCGAGGGCTTTTCTGTTGTCACCACCTCTTTCCGCTCTGAACCCGGTGGTTTTTGTTTGCCTCCGTTCTCCTGGCTGATCTTACGATTAGCCTTAGTCCGGCTTCGCCCGTGTACGCAAACAGTCGCGTTACTCACATGACAGATAATTGACAACGCCACCTGTGCGCAGTTTTTGTGAAATTATATACGGGGAAAACTACATTTTCGTAAATATCTGGACCCCAGCGCCACCTATCGATTCCAAATTTTTCCAACGACTTTCTTTTTATTTAGATATTATATTGTGTGAATTTGGGCCAAATCGGTCCATAAATAAGAATATTGAATAGGCGATCCCAACGCCACATAGGGGGTTCTAACATAACAAAAAACCATCCGGAGCATCACACGAACATATGGTGTGAATATAAGGTGGATAGCTTTAGTGGTTCAGCCGTGAAAATCGGACGTACATATGTAGTCGTTCGGGGCAAGAGTGCGCATTTTGGATTTCGGGCTTAAATTCTGGAAAATCTACAACAGGTAACAAACAAACGAGCCTATTATTTGGTAGCTCTATATTTCAGGAACATATTTATGCAAAAATATTTTACGTTTTTTTTAATGTTTCATATATTTTGATCAAAAAACAAAAGGAAGTCAAGTTGCGCACTCTTACCCCGAAGTGAGGGTAATACATTTTTTTTCTATTTTTCTTCCGCTCTTAATACTTCTTGCCATATCGCTGCATTTGCATACTGTTTTTAATAATGACGGTAAATAATCCATTTGTATAAATGGAAGATTGAACTGAATGCAGTACATCACGCATATTATTTCACAGCGTATTTTAGATGAATTATATTCGTGTTGACTTACTGCATTTTTAAAACAGTCGGATACTTTTGATAATGTTTTTTGTTCCTTGTATCGCGACCTGTGATTCGATGTCTCCTCATGTCTCTTTAATAATAGCTTGTTGCAGACAAATGACTTTCTACAAACACGACAAAACGGACTTCCTGACACACATTCTAGCCACTGAAATTGAATCTCCCACTCCTTTCTGTACTTTTGGAGACATACTTTTTTCTCCGGCTCGTATTTATCAACGCCTTCCTCTTCTCCTTCTTCTTGTTGACTGGATTCCACAATCGGTGTTTCAATATTTAAATGTAAGATAATGTGTAAAAATTCATAATTGGTAAATTATCTACATACATTTATGTATCTGCAAATAATTTACCTGTTAAAATTCGAATCGTTAGTTTCTCGAAGAAATCGTTTCATTTTTGCATCAAAGACAATCAAAAACAATCAAAATTTGTGCATCAAAACCAAAAACATTCAAATATTAATAACCACTGTTTAACAGTAAAAAACACTGATTGTTTGTGTTGACAACTGACAGTCGAAAGAGCTGTTCGTACATTTAAAGACAAAAAGTGATGCCAAATTTAGTATTTTATTTTTTTGCTAATTGTAAAACCATCTGGGCTTACAGTTGGGGACTTGGGGTAAATTGACTAAAATAACTAAATAAAATTTATTAAATAGTAGCATGTGAGATTAATGTGGTAGTAGGTAGTACGGCGGGTAAAATAGTAGCAATTTTACTACTATAGTAGTAAAAGTAACATCGCTGGTGCTACCTCGTCTTCATCGGTGTGGTATTCCCGACTTTCTAGTAGTGCTGGAGCACATTCGCGCTCATGCTGCGATTCTGTGTTCTTTAGAACCTTATTTTCTTCTTTTAATATATTTATCTCTTTCTTAAGATCTTGATAGAGTAGATCCATTTCATTAAGCTTTATTCGGAATACTTTATTTTTTTCTAGCGATTTTCGCGCTCCGGCACTCCCGGCAGGTTTCTTTTCCCGGAGTTATTCGATCTTGATGGAGGAGATCGCGACACCCTTGAACTTCTTGTGAAAGGGTCATTGGATTGCAATAAATGGCTTTCCCCAGAATCCGTTGAGCCGACCTCCGAAGAGGGTGGATTTTCCAGTAAAACTGGACTGCCACCTGGGGTAATTAATCTTTTTGTTTTATCTATTGCATTGTTTGTATACACTATGCACTCGGTATACAGAGATTGGATTTTAGTCGCGTCTTACGACAGCTATGCCTACCTCAGGTATATTCTAACCCCTACATAACAAGTTTTTGATCTTTCTTTTGCACAGCTTATTCCATCGCACTTCCTGATTGACGGTTGTATTGACTTTATCCAGATGTTTTTAAAAATACTTTTTAAACGTAAATTTAAAATTTATAATTTTCAACAGAGATATTTATATTTATTTGGACACTTAAGTTGTATAGGTACTTAAATTTGCGTGATTTGCGATTCATTAAAACCACCCCTGAAAAGATTACCATGCCATTTTCACCCACATAAATACTGCTGTAGGTACACAACGAAGAGGAATTTCCAGTTTATTTAAAAATAATCCGATACCTGGTTGGGAGTAAAAAATAATTACATTCCTGCACCTGATTAAAGGAGCACAATGGCGGCCGCTTCTAGAGAGTCGTATCGTGAGTATTCCACGAATTGCGGTAGCTGGTACATATAATCACGTGCACGGGTCTCCCCAATACGCAGCCCGCAGTGACAACGGAAGAAAATGAAACAACAAAAAATCCCAATAACGGCAATTAAATATTCCTCTATCCATTCCTGACGAGACCAACAATGCCGTTACCGTCACCGCTCATTGCGGAATGAAATGCAGTTTTTTCATTATTAAAGCAATCGCGAAACAATGAGCACAATAATATGGCCCTCTACTGTACAGTAGGTGGACGCGAGATGACTGTACAAGTATGAGTACATCCTGTTTGCTTGTACATACCATATACGAATGCCTGTGTAAGCATAACCGTTTGCCGGTTTTATTATTGCTATTATTTTATACCCAAGTCGGTTGGAAGAGCCACAAATGAAAATAACTCTGTCGAAACTATGAGCATAGAATGGCATGAGAAATAGCGGGCTAACCAGGCGAAGGGTGGTGGCAGCGGCGATAATAATAAATCGAGAATAATATACAGGAGATCGCCACTACAAACAGTACTGTCATCGCGTTGCTGTCATCTTCTACGTTGTCCTTGTTCTTGGTATTCGCCTTGTGGGGTGAACACGACAAATAATGGCCGATTTAATTTAGTTGGAGAAATTCACTTTAATTGGGGGACTTGGGTGCAAAGTCTCTCCTACATGTACAGGAACCGTCATCGACGTTTGCTTAGATGTGAGCCGGAACACGCGTTTGTCTTGCAACGAAATGGGCGAAGACGACGACAACAATTCCATGACGTTGACAATAGGAATTAGAAATGTTGAACATTTCAACTATGCCCAGTTTGAAGACGATGGTTCTGGCGTAGCGCTTCAATGGCTTCGCTCGAATACAATAGAATACAGATGGATTCATTCAAATTCAACAAGTTAAGGAAGAATTGAGGCTTTTGTATAGTTAGCGTGGCAGCATTTCGTACAGCGTAGCACGGCGTTAAATGACAGATGAATTCTGTAGACGGGAGTGCCTTGCAAATGGTCATTAGAATTGAAGGGTGGATCTTATTGATTGGGGTTTCGGATGGAAAGTTCATTGTTGTTTGGCGAAAACTTTCTGTTGATTGCATTTTTGATGAATGTAAGGTAGTTGATGAATTGAAATTGTTTTTCTCATAACAAAGGAGGAGTTAAATTCAATCCGACTTTATGAACGTTTTTTTTTTTTGTTAGTTCTAATGCAAGTTACTGAAACTGAGCTATGGGCCAACATTCAATTCATAATAAATGATTCAATGCATGTGGCTTTTGATTTTGTCTTACTAAGACAAGTGGAACATTACAAGTAGAACACTACGAATTACAAATTTGCAGAAACCGTTGACTCTTTTCACAACTGTCACAATACCTAAAAATCTTTAAAACTGTCTCACTCTTTCATTGGATAATTTTTTTTTCCAAAATATAAGCTTATATTTACAAGCAAATGTGGTTAAAGAAGTATACCAATGCGCATAGAAGTCTAGAAAAAATTGTAGATAAGTGGTATATTTTTCATACCACCGGCCTTGAAAGAGTTAATGCATATACTCGGTTTTTTCAAGCGGGCCTCTCAAATCGGGGCATCTCTGAATTAGATCTGGGGTAGCGAATTGCTTGCGAATTTCGTTAGAATCGCTTGCAAAACAACCTCCAAATTGGGACAAACAGGAAAGAGAGGGAGAAATTACAAATATCAGAGCTGGGGCCTGTGCCACAATACTACAAGTACTTGTAGTACAAGTGAATTTATTGATATTTGATATTTGAAACAAAAATTCTACACTTGTAAACTGTATGTCTACAAGTCAAGGGAATTTTCTGTTTTCTACACTTGTACGGAATTTTTCTGTGTTACAGAAATAATCTACAATTGTAGGACTAGCTTACTTGTACAGGGACTTGTACACTTGTAGACTTGCAGCATTGTGGCACAGGCCCCTGATTGTGTGTATATATAACATACATATATGTACAGTATGTTTAGGCTATGATGCATAAAAATAGGGGGATCCCCGAAATATACGAAATGCGTTAGTAATAATCCACAAAGCACTTATTCATTTTTGTAGTATTTCGAATACAGGCAGCAGCATAATTGGGACACAATGATATTTTCCCGATTTAGAGGACCTCTCAAATCCTCCAATCTGGTTCGCATTTTCTCGGTCCCTTGGAATGTCCCAATTAGGAGGTTTTACTGAATTACATTGCTGCAGGTTGTGATCGAGTTTACTGTAGATAGCCTTGTGCAATTATCCCGTTGCTTCTTCAGCATATCTCATTCTACCCTGCTCGTCTAGCTTGTTAATAAGTTCATACAATTTAGGCTTCCAGTTCCCACTGTCGGTCGTCTTCGTTCAACTCGACTCCACATCCGGTAGCTAGGTCCAGCCATTCCCAGTACCAGACAATTCTTCTTTGTACAGCGTTACCATACAACGTTCAGAACTGCTTTTCTTGAACGGGGTCCACACCGTAGTTGTTTTGTGTTTATTTTTTATTAAATTTGATTGAATATTGATGAAAACGAAAATTGTGTATTAGCAGTGGCAGCATCTCTGTAATTATTTGCTGATGTATTATTTTGGGCAGCCGAAAAGGCGAAGCAGATTGAATGCAAAAAAAGGGAATGTGCGTGAAATCTTGGAGACAAGGCAGAGGACCAAAAAGTTCAATAAGTCTAATTCACCATGAATTTCGTTTGTTGGGTAAAGATTCTTATAGGTCTTACTAGGCGTAACCCGATGCGCTTCGCTCCACCTATCTTTTCAAAATTTGCTGGCGCACTTAGTTATTCGGTTATGATAGAAAGGAAGTGCATAGTTGGAAGCAATCACTGCTGTTCTATTTTTCAATTTCAATTTCCATTTTTTTCTATCTATCTGTCTGTCTATCTATCTATCTATCTACCTGACTGTCTGCTTGCGTGTTTTTTTTTTGCGATGGTGGGTGGAAACCTTGCATAGGCACCAACGGTCCGACGGCCATTGGTATGTCCCCCGCGGGACCGCCGTAAGGCATTTCTTCGCGGGAGTCGGGTTAGAGCATTAGCTCACTCCATTCCGTAGTATTATTCATACTATTCGCTCTGCGTTGCCGTTCTAAGCGCCTAAGGTCGCTGTGTATGTGCACCGCTACGTTACTTACAATGGTCCAGTTATCATTTTGAAGCATGTAAGAAACGATGTTATCGGCAGTGGGCCATTCTCCAAATTGATCTCGTAGTGCGATCCTCTCGGCCTCGTATCGTGGGCAATGAAAAATCACGTGATAATTGACGCATATTCCTATTTTAACATGTTTTTGTACGTTCTTTTAAGAGTCACTTTGTAGTGATAAGACGTATTTTCAGTATCGATTGCTTAAAAAAATGGATAAAAACCAAACATCTATTGACACGAAGGAACTGCCAATAAAGTTGTGGAAAAAACAAAAAGTGTGAGAGAAATTTCCAAAAATGGAAAAATCAAGATCTATAGTCATTATACCATTCAATGGTTTCTTGCAAATACTAAGCGGTCGTGCCCGGATTTAAACTTTATAGAGCACCTCAGAGCGCACATAGAGAAACAATTGAGGAAAAGGTCAACATGCAGCAGAAATGTCTTAAAAGCACCCGTCAGGATATATGGGCCAATTAACCGCCCAATGTAGCAAAAAATTTAGTTATGTCTATGAATAGAAGGCTACAAGCTCTTTAAGAAGCCAAGGGCCACCACACTAAATATTAAAACGTATATTTTTGTTAATGTATTTTTGCATGCGTCTGCATACAATACATACTTTCTATTCAATTCTTCTTATCTCAAGTGTTAGAAAAAAAAAACACATTCATATGTATACGGACTCAGAAGTGAGTTAGTCCATATGCATTCGTTACATAAACCCGCCCGTAAACCCAGTTGAATAAACCTGGTCGACGTTAAGTCCGAATAAACTGGCAACGAGTCTAATACTTGAACTCGGATTAGAACTAAACTGCATAATATTGAAGCTTTTTGATCAAGTCACATTTAGAATTTTTTACCTGCACGCAGGAGGCAGGAAAAGTGAGATAAAAGATGAAATAGAAAAAAAAACAAAAATATGGAAAAAATGCAAAAAACACAAAATACGACGCAAGCAAAGACTTTTTCACTTTCAAATTAATTTCAACCGAAATTAATCTACAATGTCAAATGTCATTTTATGTGAATGTCGACAATTCGTAGGTTCAAAATCGGTCCCATCCATAAAAGCTGAGCTAAGGAGCAGATATGCAACCAGAGGCCAATATCAATCTCACCGGTAATAGATAAATGTTTGGAGGAAGTAGGGACCAGAAGGCTGCTTAGCTTTATCGACAAAAAAAAAAAAAAAAACAAAAAAATCATAAAAAGCAATACGGATTTCAAAAGAAAGTATGGGCAAGCTCTTATCAGAATTTACGAATGCCGTCAACGAAAGCCTGAAAAGAAATCACCACGCCTTAGTACTTTTATTGGATTTTGGCAAGGCTTTTGATACTCCACCACAAAAAAATTATAGACGCGCTTTACAGACTGGGAATTCAAGGGACTTTATCGAACTGGCTTGAGGACTACTTGGCGAACAGGTTTTTTTCGTATTAAGATTAAAGATGCGTATAGCAATGACACACCAATTAAGTATGGTAAGTATTATTTTCATATTGTACACAAACGAGCTGCCTCGCGTTTTCAAAAACAGTGCACCATATGCTTACGCTGACGACACGGCACTAGTCGTTCATCATAGATGTTTTGATGCAGCAACAAATATCATGCAAGAAGAATTCAGCAAAGCGCTCAATTATTGCCACGACAACGGTCTGAAAATAAATGCATCAAAAACGAAGTTGATGCACATACGAGGACCACACCACAATGGAACCCAACGAACTACATATATATACAGCTGAGGAACAAGTCCAGTTCAGGCGCACCTCCAGATGAGCAGATTGAAATAGTTAACAATTATAAATATCTGCGTGTTACCATCGCTGGTCACTTTATTTGGGACAAACATATTGAAAAACTACGGTCAGATCTCAAGTAGGCGCTTTTGGAGTTGGATATCGTAAGAACTTCTCAACGTTACACATCTTGAGACAGGTATACAGTATACTATGCTCTAGTTGAATCTAAACTAAGATATGATATACTTGCTTGGGATATGCATCTAATACCTATCTAGGAAAACTGCAAAGACTTCATAACACCATAGTTAGAAAAAAAATTAAGTAACTCAACGAAATATACATGGTGGACGGACGTTCAACGTACTTGGCATCCGAGAACTATTCAAGATGACTACAATGCTCGAGTAGGTACTATGAGGACAGCAGGTTCCAGAGGAGAATAGACCATCGATTCAATACAAGGAGGCGTACCAAAGGGATGCTTCAAATACCAAGATTATCCAATGTTTACGGAAAGAGAGAATTAAAGTACAGCATACACCAACGATTCCGAATAAACTTCCTCAACCACTTAAGACTATTGCTAACGCTAAAACTAGAAAATTAAAGCTAAAAAAAATTTATGACGTAGTCTGTTAAAAAAAGTTTTTATAACTGTATGTCTTGAATTAAAATTTCTATCCGTTTTAAAATAAAGTGATCTTAATCATAATTAACCTAACTTATGAGTACTATTGCATTTTTGTTTATTCCTGATTAAGCTTACATTTGAATTAACCAGAAAATCGGCCTTCTCCAGATAAGCCCCTTTGGCGTCGCAGGGAACCCACTGTTAAAACTTATATTTGATAAGTAAAGAAATAAATAAATAAAAAAAAATGTTTAGGCCACCCGGCTTATTGCATGGTTTTGACTGAATATTATGAGCATATATGTATGTAGGTTTAAATTTTCAGGTAAAAATGCGGGTTAAATGATCGGGTAATTCACTTAAATCTGGTTGACACCCGGAGTTAATAGTATGGCCGCAAGTGTTCCTAGTACCTATTCCATCGAAACCTAAAAACTTAGCAAGCAAATATTTCTGTATTAGCAGAACTTCAAAATATCACCTCTCGAGTTACTTCTCGATGGAAACAGAATCAAACTTTCTGTATTAAGATTGCATTCTATACAATAGTTGCACGGCAACAACGTGCCCCCTACGATATTTACTGCACTCCACCATTGAAATAAAATTCAAATGCTAAGCAACAAAAACAATCAATTTCAAAACCACATTTCACGCGTAAAGTCAGCAGAAAAACAAAAAAGAAACCAGCCTCCAAAATTACTTTTCTTTTCCTTACTCTTCTCTTGTGATTCGCAGCAAAGGAAAACAAGGACGACTTCTACATCTTTCACATGTAACAAACAAAATTACACAAATTCCACAAAAGGTGGTCTCCCAGTAACACCCTCCGTCCGCTTACCCCGACTGTTCACCTATAAATATCTCAAAATCTGCCGCAATGAAATTAGAATTGAAACAACCTGCTGGAAGCCACAATTTTCAGAATGACTGCGGATGTGGTTTCATTATAACCCGCTCCTGCCTTCTTTGTCAGCGTGCGACGACGACGGTGTTTCTATTCGGGGTCCTTCACTGTGAATTACTCGTATATAGTGGAGCCGTAGAAGGTGGCGACTGACGAGGGAGTTCGTGCAAAAATTGCTTCTGGGTTAGGTCTGGCATGCGGTAGCATTTCTTCTCGTTTTTCAGTTGGACAAATACCGAGTAGTCAACAAAACGGAATTAGAATTTTAAGGCCATCGTCGGGGACGGTTATTGTGCAAAACACAAAAAATAAAAAATAAAACAAAGGGATGTGAACACGTGCATGTGGCAAAAGCACAAAACGCGTACAACAGCAGCTCAGTGTATACAATTCAACATGTGGCACAGGGCTTTATAAAATTGAATAAGCATTTTATTGAGATGCCATAACACAGGAACGGCACACATGTGTGGGGGAGGGCGAAATGAACAAGGGAAAGCGATTTTATTGTCGTACTACATGTAAAAATGGCACTTCAAAGAATTTTTTTAGAAAACACTTAAGAGAAGTGCTGCAGTGTTGGTCTTGAATTTTTATTATTTATTAAAAAACAAAAAAAAAAAGGATATTCAAAAGGGGTGGCGGCACATATTGTTATTTTGCGTGCTGTGACGTGTAAAAGCCAATAAGAGAACATCTAGTCAAAGTAGCCAAATTACCAATTCGCATATTGTATGCGTTGCGATTGCGAATGTTTTTATTAATAGCGGCCATAAATATGGATACTTGAACGTACGAGTATATAAAATTTTGTACCTTAAGTTATGTTCAAAAGCGTTGTACTTATTGGCTCAAAGATACAGTTAATCACAAAAGTAAGTAGACACCCGGCATTTATTAGTTAAAGTAACAAAAAAAAAAAACATATTCACTGAGTCCAAAAAGTCCCCGTACCTCGAAACATACCCGAAAGAAATGCTTCAATCATATCCAAATACAATCTATTATATAAAAATTAATGTGTGTATGTTTGTTCGTACCGTATGCGAGGGTGCATCGCTGATGAAACTTTGGTAAGTTGTTGTGCGCATACCATCGAAGATGATTGGATAAAAATCCGCTCCCTAGGTGGCGCTGGAGTCAATTTATTAACAACTTCTATATTTATGGACCAAAAAGGCTCATATTCACAATATATGTTGGTTCAGTGCCAAAAGAGAATATTACAAAATCTGGAGTCAAGTTATTACTAATTTCTTTATTTATGGACCAAAAAGGCTTATATTCACAATATATGTTGGTTCAGGGCCAAAAGAGAAAATTATAAGATATGGACCCGATAGGACAGACAGACGAAAAGACAGACAGATAGACAGACAGACAGGTAGACAGACAGACAGGTAGACAGACAGACAGATAGACAGACAGACAGACAGACAGACAGACAGACAGACAGACAGACAGACCGACAGGCAGATAGAAAAATAACTATGTGCGTGGGCAAACTTTGAAAAGATGGGTGGAGAACAAAGAAACATTTCAACACACAGAAAAAAAACATTGTTGAAACAAGAATTTTCAATTGTTAAAAAATTGTAAGCTGAAAATTGTTGCCGTATATACTAGTTCTAGCGGCAACAAATGCATTTTTAGAATAATTGGTTTGAAGTTGTTGTATCAAAAATCTCATACTCAAGGCAAATATTTGTAAGTGTTAACATATTATCAAAAGCGAAAAATTGTTTGATTAAAAAGAAAAGTGTTTTCTCAAGTATTTTGTTTTTAAATATTTCTATTTGAGATTGTGGATACTCGAATCAAAAATGTTTTTTTTTAAACAACAATCAATTTTTTTAAATTTTCAAGAACACAAATTCTATTTATAACAATTTCATACTTAAGGCAAAAGAAATACACTGTTGTTTGACAATAACTGTGGAATACGTTTAGCCTAACAATTTATTCTCCATCCAAATATGTTAAACTGTTGACTTATCAACAATGAAAATAGTTGCATAAAAAAAAATTCTTAGTGAAAAAGAATGCTTCTTCTTCACATTGGTGTTTAAGAATTATAAATAATCAAATCGAAAATTAATTCTTTAGACAACAAAATAAATATTGTTGAGTTAAGAAGCAATCATTTTTGTCGTTTGAAATTATAACTACTATTCATTGCGTTTTCTTACATTGCGTTGTTTTCTTTCGTGAGTGAAGATCAGTTTGTGAAAAATAATAATAATTAAACTTAAAAATTCATTTAAACTTTGAACAAACTTGTTGAATGTATTAAAGAATTGTCCACCAATGGAATTGATTTATATATCGAAGGAAAAGTAACGAAAGTATTTTTTATCTTGGGCAAATTTTGAGCGATAATTTAGGACTTAACGAAGTTTTAGGGTTTTTACCAGGTCTTAACGCAAAATATTATTGCAGAATTTATACAAGAGAGAAAAAAGATTGCCAAAGTGATTGTGCAGAAGTTCAAGACAGTATTCGTTATGTGTGTATTTACCAAAGTGAAACTAATTCGACAACATATCAACCTGATACTCACCCCAATTATGCAAGTCGTATCTCGTATCTCACTTCAATTCGTACTCGCATTGTATTGTATTTCATTTGTTATTATGCAAGTCGTATGCGTTGAATACGACTCCATATAAGTTGCCGCATGTTATAAACGCATTGCGTCGCACTTCAAAATGAACTTTTTCCTGTCAGTACTGGTATCCTTTCCGGTGAGGTCAAGGAGATGTCTTATTACAACTGCTCCCGAAAGATGTCACCACAAACTCAATAGATTTATTCTTTAATGAGCACATGAAGGAATATCCTTAAAAGGAATTATATTCACAGATTGTTAAGAGTTAGTTGAAACGCAATAAGTGCCAAATTCATTGTGTATGTATGGATGTATTTTCCGAAATTTAAATTACAATTTTCTAACTAAAAAAATTATTGACCATTGCAGTTTAATAAAACTATTCTGTTGACAACCATTTGTCCATCTTTAAGATGAACGTGCAGCACACATCTGTCTTTTGCGATGTCGACATTAATCTGCGTAGCATATACCAAAGCTTCGAATTGGTTGCTGTTTTTAAGTTGTTTAGAAAGTAAAAGTAATTTAAGTAGTAAAATAACTTCGAATAACATTAAATCGTTTCCATTCAAGAGTATACAATTGTTTATTTTTCATGTTTGTCGAATTTCGTATAGAGTCACTTAAGAAATCGCAGCCGAAGAAAATACCACTAAAAACGTTCAAAATACGACTAAATACGACTTGCATAATAGCTGATATGAGCTGCGATGGCATCCGATTCTGTTGACAGCTGAAAAGTCATTAGCGTACGAGTATGTTCGTAGTGACACGACTTCCATAATAACAAAATACGACTATGTTCGTATGTGACTCTCAAATACGACTTGCATAATTGGGGTGACTACCTCGACAAGAGGAAACTCAAGCTGGAACACTTGTTACGTCCACCTGTAAAAAGAAAAATTAATTATTGATCAGATTTACACTGAGAATTGAGAAATAAATGACATAAACAATTCACAAATGATTCCTTAACAGCTGTTTTTCTCTGTCATTTCGTTATTCTTCATGTCTATTTTTGGTTCTATGTTATTTGTCAAATCCACCTGGTGGCTGGTAGCAAGAAGATATTAGATTTCTGCTCCCAATCTCAGAACCAAAAAATATTCAGGTATGGCAGCCACAGATGGCAAAATTTTAAGAGCAAATCTGTGCAGAATCGGATGATCTGGGCAAAAGAGAGAAGAGTGGATTTTTTTTGGTGGTCTTTGGACAAGTGCAAAAACCATTGCACTTGAATTGTAATACAGTGAGTGGCGAGACTGTATGTCTCAAGAGTCTAGTGTAGTTTTTTGTTGGTCTTAAAACAAAAAAGAAAAAGTCCTATTGTATATATAGGCAGTAATAAATTTTTTTAAATACCTAAGTTTAAGCAAATAAGAAATAAGGGTGAGTGTTTTTTTTTGTGTTATTATTTATTTATGTGATTATAGGAAGTGGTTTTTTTATTTTATAGTGTATTCAGGCGGCCACACATTAAATCTTGATTGGGATCGTGGCCGCCACATCTTTTAATATACCTTAGTTTATGTGAATACATAAGTGCGGACATACGTACCAATGTTTATGTATACATGTACATACATATATGTACATAATTTGGAAGTTATTTCAAACCACCACTAAATTGCCGTCCTAGCTCCAAGGGTGACCCCAAGGTCAATCAGAGAGGAACGTACCCGCAACTATTAGTTACGATTATGCACTGATGTATATGTACCTATATATATATATATATTTGTGTACACATATGAAGTGAATAAGCCAGAACATCCTATATCAGCATGCATAATACATATTTATAAAAAGAAGTTATATCTAGAATAGAGTTGAAATTTTAAGAATATTTACATATGTATGTATATGCACATGGAGCATATAATAAAAATAATTTTTGAATCTGAGTTTACTTGTAAAACTAGCGATTGTACAAAACAACATCTATTGATGTCAGTGCAAAATAAAGAGGGAAAAGTGAATCTTAGTAACATAATACGTAAAATCGTTTGTTTACCATTTTGTATATGTTAAGTTTTTTTTGTAAAAGTTAATTCCCTCCGTCGCGGTCGTCAATCGGGATAGTTATTCTTATTATTATTTGTTTTTACATACACCACCTACACCGAGCTCGTTTTAGGTAGGGTTTCCTTCTTTTTTTTTGTATTTTCGTTGCACGTACACAAAGGTACTAGAATAGGAGGGAAGAATTTTCCTTGTTTTAATTAGTTTGTGATTAAAAAAATAAGAAATAAAAAAAAATTAGTAAAAATTTGAAATAAAAGGTTATTTGTTAAAGTTGAGACAATGAATAAAAAATTATCCCGCCTTAAGAAAAAAAAAAAAAAAAAACTCAGAAGGCAAACTGTATTTAAAAGTACATAATAGGAATTTTACTCACCCCTTAGATAGTGTAGGCAGCACCACCACAATGTCTTTCATCAGACAGAGTTCACCACCTACTCGTAGCAAAAATGCCCCTCAGGTATCATCGACCACCTACAAATTCTCTCCATATTCGGAAAATCCGTTACCTGGGAGTGTATCTGCTAGATCCCCACTAGAAAAAGAAGAACAAATACGAGTTACAGATAACACAGGTAATAACAACTTACCGAACGACCTTAAAGCATATATTAACTTGGCCGTAGTTAATGCTTTCTCATCTTACACCAACTCTCTCGGTGAAAACATTTCTGAAAGCCTGAAAAGAGAAATTAAGAATAGCTTTGTAGATTTCCTGAGGGATATTAATATAGTCATTCACCAAAATCCTGAGGCAAGGCCAACGCCAAACACAGTTGTCGTGGAAAAACAGTCGCAAGTTCCTCTGCAAACGTCAGACCGTCATTTCAAATCCCTAACTCCTCCCACTCCACTCCTGCATATAACACACTTTACCGAATTTTCACGTTACTGATAATAAAGCTTGAGATATTATGCATGACATTTTTTTAGGTGTTGCAAGATACATGTACAATTGTACATATGTACATATTTGAGCATTCTTAAAATATAACTATTAAAAAGAATGTGGTCATTTTTGAATTTTTTAATTATAAACTCTTGATTTTCAGTCTTAGCGAGGAATAATTTTTAATTTAAAATTCCAAACCAGCATATAAGTATTTTTGATTCCAGGTTAACATTAGTTTCCTTGAAGCAACCATTTGCATTTTTGATTCTTTTTAAGTATTTGCATATTCAGCGTAAGTAGGTACCTCATTCTTATTTTCTTAACTATTCTTTATTCTTGGTGCAAGTATTTTATTGTTAATTCTTTTTAACAAGATCTCATTTGGCACAACAATATAAGTTCTTAAATGTCAGAACTTTTTATTCTTGATGTTAGAACTTTTATTCTTATGTAGTAACTAAGTAGTAACTTGAATTAACAATTTCAGTTGTTGAGCAGATTTTAACCAACGAGTGAATAAAAGAGAATTTTTTCTTCTTTATTTCTATCAAATTTCATTTACTTTCGCATTATAGCTTGAAGTTTATAAACGCAAACGTCCTGTACGGTCGTTTTTGAAGAACAAAAAAGTTTCCGTACAGCCGCCGTTCCAAGGATCTTACGGTGTTTTCTGTGTTATAAGTCATGCTGAAAGTTGAGTTAAGATGCTTTTCGGAAACGATCAATTGTGTTTCTCCATTCTTGGTTAAAAAAGTAAGTTTTTTTTTACTATAGAGGAAGAAAATCAACAAAATTCATATTGCAACTAAAAAATATGGTTTATATATAATTAAGAAGGTAAATCTCTAGCTAAAATTTCAAAAATTGTTAGCAAAATGGGTTCTTCGGTGCAATATGTCATCTAGCTACTACAAAAAAGCAAAACTATAAAAAATAAACCAAGGTCCTATTACCATTAACAGCGATAATTCATTTTGGGATACAGTTGTATCTAGTTAGGACAGTTAATTTAACATTTTTGGATCCGATGGTTGTCGTATGGTGTGGAAAAAGCCAAATACTGAAATGGATATTAAACATTTAACGCCCACAGTAAAATACGAATATGGATACGAAATGGTCTGGGGTTGCATGGCTTCCTCCGGCCGGCGTGGGAAATCTCGTTTCCGTCGATTGCTGAATGGATAAGTGTGCAATTCTGAATATACCCAGAGAAAATCTACATTTAAGCACAACTCAATTAAGGTCTGGCAACAATTTTCTTTTTCCAACCAGATAATGACCCCAAATACTCCTCAGCTTTGGTAAGAGATTGGTTACTGGACAGTGTTCAAATGAAGCTGAAACACCCAGCGCAGCGGAATTACTTAAAATAAAAGTTGCCAGCATTCTGTAAGTAATAAAAATTAGCCAAAAAAATTTTAATGTGTGAATGGACAAAACATGGCTCTGACATCACATCTGTTTAGGAATGTGTGTTTGAGATTTAATGTGTAAATCTGTATTTGTGTATTTGTGATTAATTTAATAAAAAAATGTATGTTTTATAAAGTATGTATTTTATAGTGTTGTGTACTCAGCCTTTTTTTAATTGTGTGTAATATGAATCAGCTCCGATGTATGTAGTCTTATGTGTATGATTTCTGATTTGAAATAAAAGATTCGAATTCGAAAAAAACCTTATAAAATTCATTAATTTTTATTTGCTGCCAACCGATCTCGTTGGCGATCAAGGAACTACTGTGCACTGACTCCACGAATTTTCTTTAGCATATACATAGGTATGTTATACAGATTCAATCATCTATCAGTTAGAGAGAAGTGGAGAGTTTTAAAATACCATTACTTGCAAGTGCAATATAAATCTGTTAGTGAGAGCAAATAACGAAAGAAAATATCAAAAGAGAGTTCAAGAATATGATTTGATTACAGAGTTTGAGTGCAATAGAGTACAAAAACAAAAAGTAATAAATTACATAATTGGTTTGATTGTTTATGTGTAGTTAGTATGATCCAAGACAATATCCAAGCTGGTTAATTCCATGTGCAACAAATTAAAAGACATCATAATAGAGACTACGGATTAGTTTGGTATTTTTTTCTTATTTTTATTCATAATTTTAAGAAAATTAACCACTGTACGGAGACTTTTTTTTTTGCTTTATTCAAGCACTGAATTTAATTACTTGTTTTTTTTTTTAAATATTTCTTTTATTAAAATATTGTTTCTTTGTTACCTAAATACTTCGTCAGATGTATTTCTTTAAATTATGGTGGAACTTTTATCTTAAATCACTGTGCTTTGAAGTTTTTATGAGTTGAGAAGTAGGAAGTGATATCTGTACGGAGACTTTTTGTATGTTACAGCGCTGGCAAGCGAATTATTAGCACACCTCTATGAAAATCCAAACTTATATACATACATATGTATGTATGTTTTTTTCTGCAATTTCTTCCTTACATATTTGTGCCTTCCCAATTCCATCGAGAACCACTTATCCGATTAACGTGATTTTTTTTTTTTCATTCATAGATAGATATGTACTCTGGCCAGGTTATAGCATATAAATAATCACAATATCACTTTTGGGAGTTGAGATAATAGTCAAAAAACTGCATATCCGTGAGGAAAATTATGAATCTACGAAAGGCGGCGATGAATGCGTCTGTGGTGAGATCGCTCACTTCTTCTAAATGGAACGCCTTTGTAGACATGCAGACGAGGGGGAAGTCATCATCTTTTTAAAAAGTCTCTTGAATACAGAATTCACATGAATTCAACTGAATACTGAATTCATTGTGAATACTGAATTCATTATGAATACTGAATTCACTATATGAATTCCTCTAAATAAAAAGTGAATACGTTATGAATTCAGGTTTTGTGCAATGAATTCTTCTGAATACACTGAAATTCTTCTGAATTTCCTGAATTCACATCGGATTTCACTATTGATTAAAAAAAGTGAATCCACGTGAATCACTTTGAATTCACCTTGAATTCCCGCGAATTCACTTTGAATTCATATTGAAAGTTCCTTGAATACACTGATGACTTCCCCCTCGCATGCAGACGAACAATGCGATGTAGACTTTCAGCAACTTCGGTTTTCGGAACTGTCATGTTCACCTTTATGCAGATGATGTGATTATTTACCTGTCCAGAAAACCAGGTTTGATTGAAGATTGTGTGTCTAGAGTTAATGAAGATTTGTCACGTATTCAGTTGTGGTCTGAGTTAAATAGCCTAGAACTAAATCCTGACAAATCCTTGGGTATGGTATGCTCCAGAAGTGAAATCCCCTTATCTGATGTTCCTCCTCTTACTGTTAATGGTGTCACTATTCCATACGTGGAGCACGTCAAATATCTTGGATTTCGAATTAACAGGAAACTAAGTTGTTGTGATGCCACATCGGATACAATTAGAAAAGTTTACGGTGGGCTACGAAGCTTGAGTTCCTCCTCGCATATGCTCCTTCCGAAGATGAAAATGCACCTAATAAAAAGCTTAGTGCTGCCATTTTTGTCTTACAACTGCACAGTATACCCCAGTCTGGATTATGAGTGCAGGCGTAAAATAAACGTGGCTTTTTACGACTGTATTCGGTATTTATATAATGTTCCAAGATATGTTAGTGTTTCACGACAGAAAAGGTCTCTGTGGGAATGAGTTTGGGTGAATATTATAATTTTAGAAATATCCTTAGGCTCCATGGTATAATTCATAACAAATGTCCTGAGTATTTGATTGAGTATATAAATTTTTTACCGTCTCCAAGAGGGCTGAGACTTGTTTTACCGCAATTCACGCACACAGTTGGTGCATCGTGGAAGGGTCGGTGAACTCCATGTATTATTATATCACCAACATTCTGGAGGAATATGTGGTTCTATTCGCACCATTTATTGGAGAAAACTTCCTTCTGATACATGACAATGCTAGACCACACGTTGCCAGGTGCGTTACCGAATATTTACAAGAAGTAGAAATCGACGTGATGGCTTGGATGTGAATCCCATCGAACACGTTTGGGAGCTGCTGTGAAGTATGATTAGGAAGCGACCTGTCCTTCCAGATACACTCAGTGGGCTGAAATCTGCTCTGTTCGAAGAATCGGAGACGACAAAATCGTAAGGAACCTTATCCAAGGTATGCCCAGGCGGATTAACACTTTATAAGATGTTCGAAGAGCAAATACCCTCTACTAAAGGAACGAGGATTCTTTAGAAACAACAAAAAAAAAAAAATAAAAAAATAAAAATCTTAAATGTTAAGTTCTGAAGCTTTTGCCCATTTTCGTTAATTTATGTTTCATTTGTAAGTTCTTCCATTTTTTTATATTTTTTTACACGAATTTCTTATTTTTATGTTTAAACAAAAAAGTATTAAAAAGCGTATTTTTCGAACTTATTTGAAATTATGGCAAAATTTCAAGCTGCGCCACTTTTTTGTAACTAAGTGTCTATGCTCATGCAGCCACTATAAAATTCAAAATGTTGAAGCCTCAATCTGTGCAGTACAAAGCGAAATCGGTGAAGAAACTTCTTTGATAGACGATGATCGAAAAACAATCTGATAATGCGTGCGTTCGAAATTTGGAGTGACACTCAAAAATGATGCTGACAAAAATGTTTGCTACTGCGTGATTGTACTGTTTTTGATACATTTGACCTTGGTTCAGTACACAAATACACTTTTATAAAATTTGATACAATTTGCGCTACTGCTTATTAAGTAGGTATTTTCTTCATCAAAATATGTTTTAAGAAACCAAAACATCACATAGTTTGCTTTTGCTACTAAAAATCGAATTTATATCAATTTCACTGAATAAACTCATTTGTTGTCAGTTCACAATCAATGTTTTTGCATAATCTTGTACAACGTCTGCGGAAAATTGGGTTCCAACATAACTAACGCCACGTGTTTCGTAGCGACAGCAAAGTGAAACAATTGTCCGCCAAATGGACAAGTAACTTCATTTTTTAACTTTAAAAGATTTCTTGGTACAAATGTACATATTATAATTTTATAGAATAGGTGGCTAATTAAAAAACCAAAAGATGATAGAAAAACAGGAGATTTTCAGGTTCAAGTTCAAGAGAAACAACAAATTGAATTGGAAGAAAACTATGAAAGCGACTCTTTCGACGAAAACAACGACGACGAGAGTGAGTGTTTGCAAAAATTAATTAAACATAAAGGGTTTTTCAATAAGAGCGCTACAAAAGTTTTTTTTAAATAAAACAACAATGAAATCAATGAAATTGTTTATTCCTGTGAAAGTACGTTCGATGCCATTATGTATGGAACTCGATTTCTTTTGCATGGCCACCACGGGCACGCTTGCAGAAGTCCAGACGCTGAACCGAATTTTCGACGGTTTTCAAGCATAAATCGGCCGATACTGCTGCAATTTCACGTTCGATATTCGTACGAAGTTCATCAATCGTCGCTGGCTTGTTGGCATAGACCCTAGACTTGACGGAGCCCCACAGGAAATAGTCTAACGGCGTCAAATCGCACGACCGAGGTGGCCAAGCGACTGGACCATTTCGTGAGATAACACGTTCTCCAAACTTGGTTTCCAATAAATTGATTGTGACATTCGCTGTGTGGCTTGTGGCGCCGTCCTGTTGGAATCACATGTCCTCCAAGTCCACATCATCCAATTGGGGCCAAAAATATTCGGTTATCATTGAACGGTAGCGATTCCCATTCACAGTAACGTGCCGGTCTTGATCATCACGGAAGAAGTACGGCCCAATGACGCCGCCGGCCCATAAACCACACCAAACCGTAATTTTTTCGGGATGCAATGATGACTCATGGAGTACGTGTGGATTGCTGCCTGACCAATACCGCATATTTTGTTTATTGACGAAGCCATTCAGCCAGAAATGAGCCTCATCGCTGAAGATGATTTTTCGATGAAAATCCGAATCATTTTCAAGTTGTTGCTCAGCCCAATTCACGAACATACGACGCTTCTGGTGGTCAAGCGGCTTCAGTTCTTGCATCAATTTAATCTTGTAAGGATGAAGGCCAAGATCTTTTCGCAAAATTCGCCACAACGACGTCACAGAGATGCCCAACGCTTGAGAACGACGTGTGAGAGACACATTTGGGCTTCCTTCAACTGAAGCCTCAGCGGCAGCAATATTCTCGACACTACGGGCACTTCTTTGTCTCACTGGCACGGGAACATTTTGTACTGTGCCTGTGGATTCAAATTTTTCCACTAGACGCTTAATTGTTGATCTGCTAGGACGATTATGACGACCATAAATTGGACGTAGCGCTCTTAACGTTGAGGCCACTAACTCCGAATTTCGGTAGTAAATTTAAATAATTTCGACACTGAAGAGAAATGCCTTACCTTACTGAAGAGCGGCAAGAAATATGGCGTCGTTTGCTGTCTCTGTCGCTCTACTTTTGTAGCGTCCCTGTTGAAAAACCCTGTATTTAATTTAATAATGAATGTGATCTTTGAAAGTGTTCCATCATGCTCACATAAAGAACTTAATCCAAAAAAGAAAAGGTATGGAGTAAAATACAGGCATGACTGGAAAAATATGTATGAATGGCTGGAAGAAGACAAAGTATGTACTGTCTTTTTTCCAAAAGTAACGTATCTGGAGGATAAACACATATTGAAAGACGTGCTTCCAGCAATATGTACAAAAGAGCAATGGTAGCGGCACAACGCGGTCAGTTAAACTTGATTTAATTCTAAAAAATTCTAAAGGCAAAAAAATTAGAAGTATCTTTGAGCTTATTATATCGCCGAACACAACCTGTCATTTGCCATTTAAACTTATTGTTAAAGAACAATGTTAATGATTCCGATATCATAGGAAAGATGTTGATCAACCGTCAGAAACGTCAAAAAATTTAACAGCACCAGAGAATACGAGGATAATTGCCGAAAAAACAAATAGACAATTTTTTTCACTGATAGTAGATGAAAGCACAGATATTACAGTATAAAAAAATTTAGGCATAATTATAGATTTGTTTTTATGCTTTGCTGAAGTGGATGACGGAACAGCCTCAGGAATTGTTAGTGTAATTTCCAAAGTCTTTAAAGAAAAATGCATTCCTTTCATTTAATAGGTTTCACAGCGGATAATTGTTCAGTTATGATGAGAAAGAAAAACGGCGTCCAAGTGAAGCTCAAAAAAATTGTGCCAAATTTAATTGTAAACGGCTGCATCTGCCATAACCTGAATCAGACATCAAAAGTTGCAGCAGCAACATTTCCAGATAATGTTGACAAACTTATACAAGAAATCAGTCATCACTTTTGTAATAGTGCATTCAGGAGGTGAATTTTGGCACAGAAACTCACACAATTTTAAAATACAATGCTTTCACGACAGGTAACAGAATTTTGTTTTTCTATTAAACTCCTATTATATCGAAAATAAATACATACATACATAGGCTGTGATCGACCGAGCAGTGGGAAACATTAAATTACTATTTTGGCTTAGGCGATTTTGAAACGTTTTCCTGAAAAGTGAACCTCAAATTTATTTCAAGAAGTGTTTAAGTGATGATGTCGTGAAACTTAATTTCATATTTTTAACATTTGTTTTAAGAATTATCAACGAAATTAATATTGAAATGCAGTCAGAGAAAGCAAAACTTCATATTTTACTCCCAAGACTAACATTTATATTCACATTTATGTCGGAATTTTATGTTAAAAGAAGCATTTGCCGAAATAGAATTAAAGCAAATTGATTTAAATGAAAAACATATGCAATTAAAAAATATATACTGTGGCACCCAGGCGGAACTTTTTTATTTATCAAAAGAAATTAATGATACAGATATTTTAAATTTTAAGGCCCGCGTGCAAGCATTTTATATAACATTTCTTGAAGATTTAAGGAAAACAGTTGATTTCAATAATGATTTTCTAAAATCCTTTAAATATTTGACATCAAATTTAGTGATTTCCGGTGAACTTAGTTCTTTATTTATAGTCATTGTTATTTATTTCCCAGATGAAAAAAGAAATATAGAACTAATTAATGATGAATTAGAGCACTAGCCGATTGCGAAGAGTTAAAAAAAAACAATAGGTACTATAACATTTCTGAATTATGGGCCGAAGTAAGCCGGCTAAAAAATCAATGCAACAAATATATATTCATTAACATTTTTAGAACTGCGCAAGGTGTTTTGTATATAGCACATTATTCAGCAAAGAATATTTTCATTTTAAAATATTATTAGAACTAAATGTAGAAATCGACTTCAAGTCGAAACTTGTTTAGCACTAATAGAAACAAAGAATTCAATTTAAAACAATTCTTGTCACATTTTTGACATAGACAATATTATACAAATAAAAAACGTGCAAAATTATCCTCTTAAACCAGGCGAGCTTCTCGAATAAAATGAAGGCTAGATTTAACTTTACAGAAACATTCGAAAAAATCATTAACCCTAGATTACTAACCTTCGTCGAATCGACTACGCTAGTTCCAATTTCTCTTGTTTTCTTTCCGCACAGTACTCTAATCACGCCCATTTCCCATATATGCTTGTTAAGTGTTGCTATCTCAAAGGTGACACATTCATTGCGAGTATTTACGCCGCCGTTATACAGATATAATCACTTTCCGTAGTCGAATCGACGAAGGTTAGTAATAGTGTAACTTTTTGAAATCTGGAGATAGTCAGTTTTTCGTTGGTTTTCATTAAATCGCATAGATTTCACTGAATTTCTTTTACAATTTAACGATTTGGAAAGCGTTTTAGAATGCCGGAATGAAATATTGTAAATATATTGCCGGGACCTTCACGCTCTTGCCAAAAATTAATATATCCTTTGCCATGTTTAGATCTCTTTATTACAAATTACGTCATCGCTCAAGTCCTAAACGAAACTAATACAGTAATTCAAACTCAATTCGGACGGTATACCAGAATGTGGTTCACGCAGTCACCTGCAAAAAGCTGAAATTAAAGCAGCACTAAAAGACAATCACTAAGCAAGCCAAGCAGTTATAACACAATTGATAACAATTACGCTGCAAGCTTAGAATGTATGTATATCCGCAAACAACCCGCTAAATATAGCATTAAGCTTGTAATGATATGTGACAGTGTTACGAAATACATATATGATCGATTTGGGTTCCGGATCAAATTCAGGCGGCTTACCATTACGAGAACTCTATGTGACAAAGCGAACCAAATCTATGTATGGATCAAACTATGTATATGGATCAAACTTGAACATTACCACCGACAACTGGTTTACCTCAGTGCCACTAGCAAGCGCATTACTAAAAGAGCCATAAAAATTAACATTAATACTTGAACTTCAAAATATCTGACCAGTACCATCTGAAATAGGTAAAAGATGCACCAAGTTCAAGCACAATATTGATGGGTGTCACTCTTGCATTTAAAATTAAAATAAAATATCGAAAATAACAAATTTTCATGAAGTGCACTGTTCTTTTATTTTTTAATTAACTTTTCTTAAACATTAATTTATTTTGAGGTGCCCATTGAATTTCTCAAAAAAGTCTGAATTATACCCGATTTTATTTTTGTTTTTTTATATTTTTCATAACGGTAAATAAATAAGTTCTTATAACAGTAAAAAAAATACTTGTATATCTAAATATTTTCAAAAGAAATAAAAATTAATATTCCGTCGTCTAATCGACGAAGGTTAGTAATAATGTACTATGAAATAAGATTAGTAATCTAGGGTTAAAGGTATTCACTTAAACTTGTAAAACCCTCGTAAACTACGTAAATCGTATAAATTTACAATCGCGTAAATACAGTGTCAAATTTTATACGAACAATTATTTACAAGAGCCCCGTAAATTTCTGCGACGATTTTGGTTCGGAAATCAGCCTCGGAAAATTACATTGTTGTCAAAAATTGTGCTACTGTCAAATTTGATTAAACCAAAACCAAACATTTGAGAAAAAAACAAAAATTTAGCATTTGCATTTCCGACCATGCTGCAAAAAACAAAGCACCTATTGGCACCGACTTTGCATAACATTTTTCAGAACAGTCTTAGGTGTGGGCACATACCCAGAGTGTGACGGGAAGTGAAAGTTGTTTTCATTCCCAAAGCTGGGAAAGCCAGCCATACTACCGCAAAAGACTACAGACCTATTAGCCTCACTTCGTTTCTGCTAAAGACCTTTGAGAAGCTGTTAGACGTGCATATACGTGGTAAACTCAACCACATGAATATGTCCGCGGCACAGCATGCCTACACTAAGGGTAAGGGCGTGGAGACAGCGCTACATGATGTTGTCACCACGATTGAAAAATCCCTACACTTTAAGGAATACACGCTGGCAGCTTTTCTCGATATTGAAGGTGCTTTTAACAATGTCGAGACGCATGCGATTGAAAAAGCGCTCGAAGATAATCATGTTGAACGCACCGTGACCAAATTGATAGTTAGTCTTCTAAATAATAGGCACATCATCGCTGAACTCGGGGGAACCCGTCAAGATGTGATCGCATCTAGAGGCACACCTCAAGGAGGGGTCATATCCCCACTTCTTTGGATCATGGTCATTAATGAATTGTTAACGAAATTTAGATACAGTGGAATAGAAGCAGTAGCATATGCAGACGATGTGGTGCTACTTGTCACGGGGAAATTCCTAACCACTGTTAGTGAACTAGTTCAGCAAGGCTTAAACACACTAAATGTTTGGACTAAACAATGCGGACTGGGGGTCAACCCTCAGAAAACCGAACTAGTGCTGTTCACTAATAAAAGAGTTATACCAGCCTTCACGCTACCAAACATTGAGGGTACCCCCCTTAAGTTGTCTGAAAGCGCAAAATATTTAGGCCTCATACTGGACAGAAAGCTTAACTGGAAGCTGAATATTAAAGAAAGGGTAAGAAAGGCATCCGTCGCTTTCTATACCTGCAGTAGATTCTTCGGAAAAAACTGGGGCTGTAGACCGCAAATAACGTTATGGATGTACTGTTCGATAGTAAGACCCATACTGACATACGGAGGATTGGTTTGGTGGCACGCTGCTGCCAAAACAACCAACCTCAAGGATATGACCAAAATTCAGAGAATTGCATGCACTGGAACGACCGGTGCGATGAGAACAACGCCAACAGCGGGACTGGAAGCAATTCTTAACCTCCTGCCTTTGGATCTCTATATGCAGGAGACCGCAGCAAAAACTGCCCTCAGGCTAAGCCAGTCAAAACACTGGAGGTCAAATGCATACGGACATGCCAAAATACTTGGCAACTACCTTAACGGCGACATCAACTCAGACTACATTGTCCCATACTTGGATTTTGAAAAACCCTTCACGTGGGATTTTCCAAGCAGAGAGCAGTGGGAGAGAAATGAAATACCACAGAGCGCTAAGTCCATCTATACCGATGGGTCAAAGATGGACATAGGTATTGGAGCGGGTTGCTTCTCTGAAGAACTAGGAATCAGCGGCTCCTTTCGACTTCCAGATCACAGCAGTGTTTTCCAAGCGCAGGTTCTAGCAGTGACAAAGGCTGTTGAATTGGTGTCAATGATGACAATATCACGTGAGGATATCAATATTTACATTGACAGCCAGGCGGCCATAAAAGCGATAGCTGCTACGCAAATAACATCGAAGCTTGTAAAGTATTGCCGTGAAGAGCTTAAGGTTCTCAGTACGCAGCACAATGTAAAACTCTGCTGGGTCCCTGGTCACAGCGGGATACCGGGCAATGAAGCCGCAGACGAACTGGCTAGAAAGGGTTCAGCCCTAGATAGAGAACAAGCAGACGGGACGGTCAAACCTCCACTCTGCAACCTTCGGGCCAGAATTGAACAAAAATCAGTAACTGATGCGAACAATAGGTGGAGATCGCTAAACACCTGTGTGATATCGAGAGGACTATGGCCAAAGTATGACAAAACAAGAACTAGAAAACTCCTACAAAAAGATAGAAAGTCGTTGTCAATACTAATTGGGGTGCTAACAGGGCATAATACCTTAAGATACCACATGAAAAGATTACGATTGAATGATGATAACATATGCAGAGGATGTGGTGATGAAGAGGTACATGAGGATACAACCCATTTCCTCTGTCACTGCCCTAACCTCTGTCAACTAAGAAACAGAACCCTAGGCAAATTCTTCTTCGATCACATCGAGGAGCTTTCTGATGGATCACCATCTAATATACTTGAGTTTGCTAAGGCGTCGGGTTGGATGAAAGCATAGACATTGATACCACGGGTAGGACCACACTATGGGTATCACAATGGGTCCACATGGACCTAAGTGTGATGAGGACACACACATCCTCATCAGCCCGAAAACCTAACCTAGCATTTTAAATTCCAGCAAATAGAAGAAATGAAATGTAAGCATCGACGTTTACATGCAAGCTACCGGTGGACGGATGTCGAGACACGGGATTTGCTGGAAGCGGTCGTGGATGAAATCAAGTACAATGCTGAGTCGTTTGAGCTAATTTACTTACCAGTTTAAGCTAAAGGCTTGCGATAAATTTAATTTCTATTATATCTTCTATTATAATATATCCATATTGGACCTTATTGGAACAAGTTTTTTGTAGCCGTAGGAGCATCTACCCGTCGGTAATATATGAATAATCAAGTGAAATACACGGAATAGCCCCACCGGACCATATTTCGTTGGGTTCCCAGGCAGAAAATGTTGATGTCTGGATACACAACTTGGAAGGCATAAACAGTCCAATTGAAATAAGTTCTCAGCTAGAATATTCACCAACGAGTAGAATCTCTCGCAAAAAAAAAGAGACAAAACTGAATGCAAGAAAAAATATTGAATTTCGAAAAAATGAAGTGGGAACAGCAGCTAGAGATGGACAAAAAACAGTACATTCGTTTTAGATTCTTTTAATTAGTATTTCTATTAATGCTTAGTTGGAAATAAAAATCTTGAAAACTAATATTTTTTTTAGTTTTTAATGTTGCATATTTTGACACTTTTTATGCATATTTTAAGTATGGCTGAGTTCCAAAACGCATCAGATGCGTTGTAGATACAAAGTCATAAGTTCCGAATCTCAAACAACAAAATTATGGCAAAGTCGCAAGTTTCTAAACGCATCCCAAACGTTTTTGATGCGCATAAACTAAGCAAACTGCGCATCAATATTTTTTTCGATGCATTTATTTGAATTTCAATAAATTTCATGTTGCTACCAACAGCCTTGAAAAAAATTTATAAATATTAGGTATGTACTTGGAATGTATCTTGTGCCATCCTGAAATGACTATGATCTATGAAAAGCATTATTTGGGATATCTTTCAATACTTTAAAAAAAAAAAAAATCATAGATTTAGGAATTCCTTAGACTTAATGGATAAGGCTGCAGCATGTCTGTTTCTGCCAGATTTAAAAAATGTTCTTATACGTATTGCAGATATATTTCTACTGTTGGTGGAAACATCCATGGGTTTGTCAACATTTTCAAACCACTGATTTAAAATTCTTTTAAATATAACGTTATTAGAAATTTTTGTGTTTGGAAACGTCAATGCCAATCGGCTCTGTATAAAATGCGTTCCGAAACTACAAACTTGTACAAAGTAAAATTTATGCAAAGCATTAAGGTTGCATTGCGGATGCGTATCAAAAATGTTTTGCTACCGCATCGAAACTTTTTTTTTACATTTTGGAACTCAGCCTATTTTTTATGCATATTTGCATGCATATTTCAAGGTTCTTATGTTGCATATAATCCGGTCTCTAGTAATGACTGTTTAACAAAAAAATCGTTTGGTTTAGAAAAATATAATAAAATAATGGAAGACCCGGAAAAGAGACAGGTACAAAAAATAGAATACAAATATGTATTTGTTTCAGTTTTTTTCTTTAATGCTGATTACTGTTTTCAGTTGCTTCCTTTATTGCTGCCCAGTTCAATAAGAAGTTTGAACAGTAGCAAACATTTCCGAATTTGGAGGAACACCCCAAATGTACTAACTTTGTACAAACAATTGATTCATTTGGTGATCAAGACTTCAAGTCACACAAACGATTGCAGCGTCAAACCATGGAATACCTCATATCATACATACATATGAAGATATATCTATTTTAATTTTTTTTTAAATGTGAATAGACATTACTATTGTTTCTGAACGGCATTTTAGCAAGGTATTCACAATCAGTGTATTCGTATGAATTGAGTTCTCATTGAGGGAGAACCAGAATTGATTCAAGGACAAAAGTTTACATGCACGTCTGGTACATCAGCAACACCGTAACTTTTAGGCAGCTGGGTAACTTTTTCGGGGTTTCCAGATCATCAGCGTGGATTGCTGTCGGGCGAGTGACTTCATGTCTTATTAGAATTGGACATGAATTTATCAAATGGCTACAAGAAGCTGCTGCAGAAGAGACTCAATCTAAGTTTCAACAGAAGAAAGGAATACCCGGGGTTATTGGGGCTATTGATTGTACCCAAATTAAAATAACAGCTCCAAAACTTGGTAAGGAATGCTATTTCAACAGAAAGTAATCGTGCAGCTTAGTTTCACAAGATAGATATATAGATATCACCTGCGGAAAGCCGGGGTCTCTTAATGACAGCAGGGTGCTCCGGAGATCAGACCTTTACACAAGAGCGCAGACTAATTATCCAGATTTGTTTCCCAATGAATCTTTTACACTCTTGGTGATTCCGCTTATTCACCAATAAACTGGTTGGTACCACCTTTCAAGGACTATAAAACGCTGATGGAATCCCAACGCAACTTCAATAAGATTCATTCTGGAACTAGAATTGTTGTTGAAAATAATTTTGGTCTGCTCAAAGGACGATTTCGGAGATAACTCAAGTTCACGAAACAGACACATCTATGCGCAATTGCAAATCTCATCGTGAGTGCTTGTGTTATGCACAACATTTGCATTTCCAATGACGGTTTGTATTTCGTTAGGTTATCTGAAATTTTAAATTCGAAGACGTCTGGTTAGAATTCCAGTTCCAGAGCGCAAGTTGTAGCCAATATAATTAATCGGCGAGAAGAACTATTGAATTACCTGCAAGAACAAAATCTAATTTAATTATTGTAACCAGTGGTACCAGATTCCACGATTTATCGTATTTTTACGATTTTTGGGCTTAAAATTTGTCCACGATTTTTGAACAAAAAAATACAATTATTCCACGATTTTTAAAATTGTAATTTTTATATATTTTAAGAACTTCTTCTAAAATGTAAAGTAAACCCTCAAAACCCCACCCATTTTCAGCTCTGTTTAATGCTTCAGCTTTTTGAGTAAATGTACCTCTGCTGTACAGTTTGTGTACACTGTAAACGTACAGACATTGAAAAAGATTTGCCATTGAACGCTAAAGCATCCAAGAATTTTCCCATGTGTTGTGTTTTGTGCCGTCGATTTTGTGCAGATATATTATTATTAAATATTTTTTTAAATAAATGAGTAAATATGGATAAAAAGAGTTGGGAGCAGAAAAAGGTGTGCAAATGCAAAAAAATTAGTGCGAAATAACAAAATAAATATAGTTCATCAAATTTAGAAAAGATTTGACTTTAACAATCAATTGCTCCAAAGTTCAACCCTTCTAAGTCCACTAAGCATAATTAAAAGAAAAATACAGCCTTTTAATCCATTATTTCCGGGTCAAACACCTAAAAAAGTTTTTCACGGTGGCCACCTCTTTCGAATGCCTGACAAGCAATCAAAGAGTATCATTTGTCAATAAGCTTTTTAATTCGCCGTTCAGAGTTGGCAAAAAACTGTAGGTCCCTTCCATTCGTGCAAAAATATAAGACGCACACACAGAAGGTTGCGAGAAGCAGGCCCAGGTTCACTCCGATAAGAAACCTAAATTTCGAAAATCTTTTTTCCGAACCTGTATTTTTATTAGGTGCATCAGCTTTTTGGAACGACGTTTTACAAAACAAGTAATGTAATGAAAATTTAGCATTTCCGTTTGACCAAATTTATTTTGGAAGTTTTATCACTTTCCAATTCATCTACTACTGCTGAACGTATATTTTCGGCGGTTACTTACTTACTTAGGTGGCGCTACAGTCCGGGGTGGACCAAGGCCTCAACCAACAACCTCTTCCAGTTAGCCCGGTCCTTAGCTAACCGCTTCCAGTTGCGCACTCCAAGTTGGTTGAGGTCTTGTTCTACTTGGTCGCGCCACCTTAGGCGAGGTCGTCCTCTGCTGCTCTGACCCTCCGGGTTAGAGTTGAATATTCTCCGAGCCGGAGCGCTGATGTCCATGCGCTCTACATGTCCTAGCCATCTTAAACGCCCAATGTGCAGTTTTTTGACCAGGCTGATGTCGCTGTATAGCTCGTACAGTTCGTCGTTGAATCTTCTCCTCCAAAACCCGTCAACGCAAACGGGACCGAATATCCTACGAAGGATTTTTCTCTCAAAGCGACCAAGGAGATCTTCATCCGCTTTCGATAAAGTCCATGCTTCAGCTCCATATAGCAAGACTGGGATGATAAGGGTCTTATATAGAGTCTCCTAAGTCGATCGGGAAAGGACTTTACTGCTCAATTGCCTTCTTAGCCCAAAGAAACAGCGGTTGGCAAGAGTAATCCTTCGTTTGATTTCCGACGAGATGTCATTTTTTGATGTTATGGCAGAGCCGAGGTAGACAAAGTCCTTTACTACCTCAAAGTTGTAGCTGTCTATTGTGACGTTCTGTCCAATTCGTCGATGTTGGTTGTCCCTTTTTGTTGACAGCATATACTTAGTTTTGCCCTCGTTTACCGCTAAACCCATTTTGGCCGCTTCCATATCTATACTCGCGAACTCGCCGGTGACAGCTCGCTGTGTTCTACCAATGATGTCAATATCGTCGGCGTATGCAAGTAGTTGAACGGACTTTTGAAAGATCGTTCCTTGTGTGTTGGCTTGTGAGGTTCGAACAATTCTTTCAAGTATGATGTTGAAGAAGTCGCATGACAGCGCATCACCTTGTCTGAATCCTTTTTTGACATCGAAGGTCTCGGTGAGGTCATTACCGACCTTGATGGAGCAGCTAGCTTTCTCCATCGTCATCCTGCACAGACGGATGAGTTTGGCAGGGATGTCAAAACTAGACATGGCTCTATACAGTTCATCCCTCCAGATGATGTAATAGGCGGCCTTGAAATCGATGAACAGGTGGTGGGTATCGATTTGGACTTCTTGTTTTTTTTCCAGGATCTGCCTGAGTGTGAAAATTTGGTCTATGGTGGACTTTCCTGGCCTGAAACCGCACTGATAGGGCCCAATCAGGTTGTTGACGAAAGGCTTCTCGTGCTCTTTCTTTTTACTTCTAAGAAGCCGATGTTCTTCCCGTCTCTTTTGCTCGTAGAGCATGCGAGCAGATCTAGTCCTTCTTTGCAGCGCCGCTTTATACGCTTGTTGTTTTTCCGCGTTAGCTAGTCTGCACTCTTCATCAAACCAGGGGTTTCGTGGTGGTGGTCGTGTGAAACCTAGCACATCATTCGCGGCACTTATGATGGCTTGCTGGCAGTGTTGCCACTGGTCTTCTGTACTAGCTGTTGCTGCGGTAGGACTCGTAGCAAGAGATCGGGATATGCGTTCTCTGTAGGCTCTGGCGGTGTCTTGCGATTGTAGCTTTTCGACATTGTACTTTCTCACAGTATTTCGTTGTTGTGGCGCTGTGGATATCCGCATTCGTACCTTGGCTACAACAAGGTAGTGGTCCGAGCCAATGTTGGCCGCCCGGAAGGTTCGGACTTCCATAATACTGGAGGCATGTCTGGTGTCGATCGCAATGTGGTCGATTTGGTTGACGGTTATTCGATCCGAAGACCGCCATGTCCCCTTATGGATATTGAGTTGTGGAAACTGTGTGCTTGCTATACTGACACTTCGCCCCGCAGCAAAGTCAATCAGCCTTAGTCCGTTTTCGGACGTGGTGTCGTGTAGGCTGTGCCTTCCAACCGTCCTACCAAAGATGTCCTCTCTTCCTATCTTGGCGTTAAAGTTCCCCAGTACGATTTTAACGTCATGTCTAGGGCATTGCTCGTATGTTTGGTCGAGGAGCTCGTAGAAACTATCTTTGGTAGCGTCGTCTTTTTCTTCTGTGGGGGCGTGAGCACATATAAGGCTTATGTTGGCGAATTGTGCCTTGACACGGATTGTCATAAGACGCTCGCTCACGTGCCGAAAGCTCAAGACTTCTTGCCTAAGCCTGCCGCGTATGACAAATCCGCATCCGAATAAGCGCTGTTTATTTTCTGTATAGCAGTCACCGTAGTAGATATCACAGTTTTCCATCCTTTTTCTGCCTGGCCCATTCCATCGCACTTCCTGGATGGCGGTTATATCTGCCTTGTAGCAGTTTAGGGCCTCTGCCAGTTGTTCGGATGCACCGTCGCCGTTCATTGAACGAACATTCCAGGTACATATCCGAACGTCGTTATCCTTATTTCGTTTAGCGTGGTTGTCAACAGTATATCCGTCCTTTTCCGAGGCTTTTGGTTGTTTCGGAACAAATTTTTTTTACGTGGTTAGGTAGTTAGCCTCACGCACAACCCCCAACCTGGAGGGCCAGATCCTTGTATACCCCTAGGACAAGGGGCCGGGTACACCGGTGTCAGTAACCCACTACGGGGGTGTGAGCGCTGCCGTTGGCCCACTAGGGGCTCATCCGCCACCAACTCTTTTCCAAGACCCTGACTAGTACTTGGAAATCCTTATCGACCTGAGCTCCGAATATTATGTCGGAGTAGCTCAGATAAGGTTTTGTTTCCGTTCTGGAAATTTTAGCGCCACCGTTGGTTCCATTGATGGAATTCATCCGCTGACGTGAATTATAGTGCTGCTATTTTCCCTTGCTCAGCACTCGCGCTTATAAGTTTAGCAAGTCGTGCCCGGATGGGCAGCGACCAGTACCCGATGGTTACCACTTGGAGGTAAAATAAGCACAATTGATGTGTAGTAACAGTTACAACACTGGGCTTAGCCAAATTAAAGCCAATCAGTGCCTACCCTATTTCTACAACATCCAAAATAAACTTATTGTTTTTAATATCAAGTATAAAACTCGCGCGGGAATTTAATTTGGGGCTAAGAATCGGGACGTCCTGCCATAATCGGGTCGTTTGACAACGCTGCTGGACACGGACGCATCAGAAACGTTTTCAAGGGTAATGCAGCATCGCCAACAAAATAATGCGGAAAACTTACATTAGAATTCGGCAGACACTGTTCTTCAGGAAGATCGGACTTATTGTAAAATAACCTTTTACTAAAGTCGGAGTGCCATAAGACACCACCTTCGTTTTGGGAACCATATACGCCAATGTCGATGCCAACAAAAGTATAATTGGCATCGCAGATTCCCAAAAGCGATGGAGTATGTTCCTTTAAGTTATAAAAAAGGGATCCGGAATTCGATTGCAAGGTGATATTTATATGCTTCCCATCAACGGCACCCACACAATTTGGCAAATTTCACATTTTACTGAAATCGCTGGAAATGTTTTCCCACTCTACTTTGTTTGGGACTGACAAGTATAATGGCCGAGGGTATTCCAAAGAACTTCGCAGGTTTCGGCAACGATTCGTTTAACCCTTGTCATCGTAAATGCAACTGAAAAAAATAGTTTTTTGCCTCCATGTGCAAAATATCTATAAATATGAAATTAAAAACATAAGTAACACGATGAAAATATTATTAATACTCACACAAGAGTTAAAAACAGCTTACACTTTGCTGATCTGTTGGAGTGTTAGATTAAATCTTCTTTAACCAAGTTGAACAGCAAATTAAACACATCCTTCCTCATACGACCTGCCACTATTGTTCCGGATCATGGTTATAAAGTTGTTCAAAGCAAAAAATTCGTGAATATCTGGGTCCTCGCATAATCAGTATTAAAATAATGACTGAACATAATTCCTTGTCTATATTATTGTGAATTCAATAGCTAATTATTCTTTTTTAGTTAAATGAAAATGAAATCAATACAATTCTTGGCCACACAGCTAAAAGAGGGAGCACTTTCAAGAATAACAAAACAAAAAGAACTTCATCTGTCAAACTGATGTGACGGATTTAATGGGACTAATCTATATGACAATACTTCAACTTCAACTTCAAAGTACAACGGAACGACGTCGATGGATTCTATGGGTCGGAGTCGGAGCCCTAAGACGCTTTGAAAGAATGCGTTACTACGATTAAATAAAAATTCTTCCGCGATTTCCTTTCGCGACCGTCTGGGCAAACTATTGGTTTGAAATTCTTTTTGAATAAAAGGGTTTGACACTAAAAAATTACCGTTCGACTTTTTCGAAAAAAAAAATGGGTCACTAGGATGAATACAAGATACTTCGGCGATTTATTTTTACTACCGTATTGGTAAGCTATTGATTTGAAATGCTTTTTGGAGAAAAAAGTTGATCCTAAATGGACTTAAGTTATTGTTCTCTTTTGAATTCTCAATCTAAAATACATATTTTACACTTGGTAGAATGGCTTATTTTTATTTAAATTTGAATTTTTTGGATACACATTTTGATAAACCGGCTTAAATTAACTAAACTCTTTTACAAAAAGAATGAATATCCGTATTTAATTATTTTCTTATACATAATGGCTTATGTCGAGTCGACAAAAATTTATTTTATGTAGGCAAGGTTAGGTTAAGAAGGGTGTGTGATTGAATGAGCAATCACTTCCACTCAATATATGGGTCTGCAATTAAAAAAGAAGATGAGGTGATTAACCGTAATTTTTCTTGGTGGAAAATATTTTTGTCTGTTTAATCGCCGTGCGTGCTTCCTTATATGAGTTGATAGTTGTTACTTCCTCCAGTTGCTCATACTCTCCTTGGTCCTGGTCAGAACTGCTATTAATTTCCACGCTTTCCAATTTCTCATCTGCTTTTACATTGTCATCTACGTGAAGGCTAATACGGATAAAATCTTCTGGTTCAACATCATATCGGCCCTCTTGAAGGAGTCGACAAAATGTTCTTAGTTCTGGTTGAAATCATGATTTTTGATGTAATTAGGTAATATGGAAGTAAGAAAACCATTATAGCCAAAGAGCATTATCGCCCATACCAAAATACCAAAATATACCAATGATACCAAATACCAAAATTTCAGTAAAGTTATTTAAACAAGTCTGGCATGTTGTTCCAATGTGTTTTGTTCCAATCCACTTAAAAAGAATCTCTGCGTAAAGAACACACAGACAAATTTTATTTCCAAAAAATTCCAGCATCTGATAGTATAGGTAGGTATAATATGTGTACATATCCTTCCCGGCATTCTTATTATACAACACGTGGGTATTCGTATTCAACCTGGCATCAATATTCCAAGAATAAGTAAAATAAGAAATAATCTTGTCTGCCTAACCGAATTTTCTTGTTTCGCCTTAAGGCTGCCGTTTTCAATATCCAATTGACATATCAAACGAGCACTACAGAAGCACTGACAGTGTTCAATCTAATGGAATTGTAGTGCATTCTTAAAATGCACCTGTCAGCAGTGGAGATTAAAAAAAAAATTGAATTTGTGCAACAAACAATCGAAGAACTTTTTCTAGCATAATCTTCTTGCGGTGGAACTGTCTTGAACTCGATGTCTGTTCACACAATATACGACTATGTATGTAGACTTTCCAACAGTGAATTCCATTAAAAGTTCGCACAGAATACCCGCCTCGTCGATGACATATTCAGGTTGCGAACGACTTGGAAAAAAAAATTCACCACCCTCTTAGAACATGTATACGCGGAAAAAGTACACCAACTCCCAAGGGCTGCATTCTTTTTCGCGGAGCTACCTTTCTCATATGATAATTTTAAACTTAATTACAAAACCAAATAGCATGATTTGAATAATAATAACCCAACGGTATTCCCATACGCAGATAATCTTATTTCATTACCACATTAAAATGCATTACGAGGCTTCAATGGATTTTTATTACTGAGATACTTTTTTTCTTTGCATCTGTACAAGAATGGGGAACGTAATCAAATCCTGTTTTTGTGTGATTTGAATATGATCATAATTTGACATCAGAGTGTGAAAGAAGAGTCAATGTATTCGCAATCTGATTGATGAAGTGCAAATGTTTCGCTGTGCTGAAGGAAAACATGCAACGCCGGAATTGGATTTTTTCGGCCCCAGGCCTTTAAAATAAGAGGTGCCCTATTTTATATTTTCTTTTATGTAGCCTGGTAAATAAACAAAAATTAAAACAAAAACATAAGACTAGATGTAGTGAATTCAATACAATGATTTATATAAATTCTCCCACGTCAGTAGTGTGACGTCTTCACTTTGTAAATCTATATTGACTTTTTGAAAACCTCGTAAAATATAGATAGTTCCAAACCACTAGCATTAAAGGAAATTGTAATTTCTGCATTTTATTCAGTTGGTCACCAGCTTCCCTTCTTGCGTCTGCTTTTAGTGTATTATCTTCAGTTATGTTGGTTAATGTATCTTATAATTTATCATAGGGGTCAAGTTCATAAATGTAAACATTTTGCAGTAAGTTTACTTGTATACTTTTGTGAACCCAAATAATTCTGTATTGTTGCAGCATTCAAACATCTGTATAAATTGCATTCATATATGTATAGTATATACTGATACTCTTCTAAAAATGTGTGTAAAAACTTCAGAGTTTGCTGTGTGTTTCAAATGGGCAATTTTTAATTTACTGGTCCATATTTAAACTGTCAGTACTAAATGCTAGAAAGGAGAGAAATGATAATACGCAGAAGACGAAAATTACTGTTTTTGAAAAAATTTAACGCAATCTCAATGAATATTCCAAAACTATTGTTTGTGATTATTACACCAAAAAATAATTCGGACTCCATTGCTAAGCGCACCGAGACAGGAAGTTTTCCCAGCCAATTTTTTTGTTCGTTATCGTCCCCGAACAAAATCATATACATTATTAACTTAAAATAAACAATTTTCACGAATTTGTTTAGTAAAATAACTTAACTTTAACTACAAATTCCCATCACTCCTTAACTTTGACATCAGTAAACTTTCTGCAACAAAATAAAAACAGATATAGCTTATACAGTAGGGCTACTGTAAGCGTTTGCATTAGTAACATAAATTTATCAAATCGTTCCAAAAATATGTTTTGAGGGAAATATGTTTTTTTGACCAAACGATAGTTTGATCGTTTTTCAACGGGTTGAGATAAGATCCAGATTGAAACAAGTTTTAGTAACAAGTTTTTAAAAAACAAATGCATTTATTTAAGTTTGAAAATAAAAAAACAAAAGGAAAACATAAATAGAAGTTGAAACAAAAGAATACTATCTATGTCTTTCATGACAGTTGAGTTACCTATTGTTTTGACCGTGTTATTATTTGAAAAAATTTAATTTTTCGCTCGGTCAACACAACACTCGGTTAACAAACACAATCATTTGAAAAGTTTAAAGTTTTCGTTCGGTCAAAACAACACATGTCATTTTGATCAACACAATTTATAAAATAATTGTAATGTGTGTTTAGGACCACTCAATAACTTTGGGTTCGGTCTACTGAAACTTATGCTGTTAAGACCAAAGGAATATATATTTTTTCAACTCAACTCAATTTCGCAAAAAATGGACTTATGTCTTTTTGACCAAATACCGTAGATTTATGATATACAGGGTGTCCCAGTTAAGAGGTAAAATCCTTTAAGTGTGGAGATTCCTGTGGTGGGTTCTATTTTCAATCCGCCCGACGAAGTGCGGCTACAAAAACAGTTTTATACATTTTGCATGAAAAATATTCAACACTTTGTGTAATTTTATGCTTTGAGTTAAGCTCAAAATTATGAAAAATTGTTGTTCCAATTTTTTACTTAAAATGCATTTTTCTCAAAAATTTTACTTTATTAGTTTTTTTTTATTGAACTTTTATCTTTGACCGGTTCTCTAAAAAAGATGTTCAATTCAATTCAACTTTATTGAGACAATTTCAAAACATATTTACAATTCTTCCTTATTTTATAATTTTGGCCGACTCTGAAAGTATGTCTGGCTCGCTCAATAATTACATACATGGTAAATCGTTGTTATGATTTAAATCTTAATCTAAATTCTATAAAAGAATGGAATACAATTTTAAGGTGTATGCTTGCTCCCGACATACAACATCAACTTAGCTTCTATTGGGTTTTTCTAAATACTAAATTTTAAAATAAACTTAAGCCTAAAAATTAAAACTAAATAGGATCCAAAAGTGGATAAGTAAATAAATATACTATCAATGATAAATAATTCAACTCATTTATTAAAATTTGCTTTACCATAATAATTTTTTTTTTCTTACGGACACAAAACTTTGAATCTCCTTAATGAGTTATATAAGACTATATAGACAAAAAGAGATAAAAGCATTGTTAACGTTGGTCTTTGTAAGGTTCAAAATCGTTCTATCCTCTTAGATTGGTTGGCATCGCTTTATCGTAAAAAGGCATAGCTAAGTCTCTATTTGCATCTGGTCTTAATTGGGAAGCAGACGCACTGTGCAGACAATTAAACGGTGAAAGGTAATAGTTATCATGAATACTTTCGTTGCTATTTGAATCGAATAGAGAACTTACTAAAGGGTTAGGGTGTGAACCAAGACGTTCTAATCTTTTTAACAAAAGGGCGGTTTGGTAAATCAATAGTGGTGTAATTTTTGTTTTATCGTACAACGTTTTGTTAGAGAACCATTTCTTATTTGGTCTTCTGAACTTTCCACTGCAGAATCTCAAAATTTTCTTTTCGAAATTCTCCAACTCTTTCGCTACAGTTGGAGAGATTGTAAACCAAGTGCTGAAACCGAAGGTTAGAATGGGCCTAATAAGTGTTTTATACATGAGAATTTTGGTTTTCTCGGGTAAGTGCTTGGAGTGTAACAGAGGTTTTAAGTTGGCTGTTACCATTTTCGCTTTCATGAGTATTTTCCTGGCGTGTTTATTAAAAGAAAATCTATTATGAAGATTTATCCCTAAAAATTTAAGTTCAGTTTTTAAAGGGACATTGTTCCCATGTATTTGTAAACTCAGGGCTTTGCTGTCTTTCACCGCAAGGTAGTGACCCTTTCCACTGGAGTTTCGGAAGCAGATGAGACTGCATTTATTAGCGTTTATTTTAAGGCCCCATTTTCGAAAAAAAGAATCCAAAATGGGCATTTTATCTTTAATTTTGCAAAGAGCAGTGCTTGGCCTTTCGTCACTAGCTAAGACGGTGGTATTATCAGCATACAAAATTCCACCTGGCTCGTGTAATAGAGGATCCTTAAACGGAAAGTCATACAGGAATATATTGAATAGGGACGGACCCAGAATTGATCCCTGAGGTACACCTGAGAGTACCGCAATTAGGTCAGATGAATCTGATCCTATATAGATGGAAATGAATCTCTCCACCAGGAAACTTCTAATGATTCTTATCAGCCAATTGGGAAATCTTAAAGATATGAGCTTAAATAACAAGCCATTATGCCAAATGTTATCAAAAGCCTTTTCGAGATCTATATCCAAGCATACAGTTGTTTTTCTTCTTCTCAGATTGCTAATTACTTTGTGTTGTAGAACTAATAAGGCGTGTTCAGTGGAATGGCCACTCTTAAATCCAAATTGGTTATTTTGAATCAAATTTGATTCGTCACAGAATCTATTAAAATGCTCTGATAAAACACTTTCGAACAATTTTCCAATGTTGGACAGCAAAGAAATAGGACGAAAGTCTTCTATATTTTTCGCGCTTTTACTTTTGGCTATTGGTAGCAGTTTAGCAATTTTCCACAACTTAGGAAAGTAACCGTTGTTGATGCACTGGTTAAATAGCGCTGTTAATGATACGTCTAATGAGTAGGGGCATTTTTTTAAGATAAAGTTTGAAATATTGTCAATACCACAAGATTTCTTATTATTAAGACTCAGTCTAATATTGTTAACAGAATTTGGAGAGGTAAACGGTGATTCATTCAAGCATATTGCATTGTTGGAAGAGGAAAAGGTCTTTAAAGGTCTATCAATTTGTGTTTCACAGAAATCACTAACTTTTGCATGTACTTCATTTGTTAGCCTCTGGTCGAAAAATGGGATTTTTTCAGCGTATAATTCTGAATAAAAGTCCTTAAAAGCTTCTATTTTGCTTTGAGCGTCCCCTAATTCAATGCCATTGTGCTTAAGCACGTCCTTGCGAATATCAGTGCCAAAAAGTTTTCTACCAGTTATCTTGTCTATTTCTCGGAACGCTAGAGCTAAAAAAGATGTTAAATTATATAAAATTAAAACAACTAGCTGTTGCCCGCGCCTTAAAAAAAAAGTCGAGTTACTTATACATTTATGTACGTAGTATGATAGAAACGAAGTATGTAGTAGCTTATACCGAAGATTTTCAAATACTGCCCTTGCGCCTTATTGACGGTGATCGCAACAGCAAGACGAACAGGAAATTGAAGTCATTTAAAATCAAATGGCAAAGCTGGAATTATTGGAATTCGGGGAAACAAAATGTCTTCGACTTTAAATGTCGGACGTACATACGCACAAACGTTTTTATATATTGAGTTTGAGTTTGACAGTTCAAGTCAAAGGAACACAAAATATTTCAGTGCGAGAAATAAATAAGCTTTGGATACAAAAAGGGCTTTAATTATCACAAACAACTATTTAAGTGAGATAAACAATAAGGTGAAGTGTTATTTCCGAAATGCCCGACTGCAGTAAATGCAAAAAAATTATCTCCGGTGAAACCGGAATAAGCTGCGCGGGGGTATGTAACAAAGTGTATCACTCAACCGTTAAATCTTCAGGTTTGGATGGCTATACAAGCGGTGTATTATTAACAACAAATATGGTAAGATTTGTGTGTGAAGATTGCCTTCAGTATATACAGAATGTAGATTTGGTAGTTAGGGAGATGCAAGAAAACGTGAGTAAAAACACAAGCTATTTGAAACAATACAAAGAGGAATTTGAAAACTCACTAAGAAAAAACGAAATGGAAATGAAATCACTACTGGAGGCAATCGAAAATCGATATATGGAAAGGCTAGAAGAAATAAAAAAGGCACAGGAAATTTGCAAAAATAGTGTTATTCAAATGAAAAAAATGTGTAACGCAACCGAAGGCTTTAAAGAGGAAAGTCAAAAAATCTGTAATGAGTTAAGAAACAATAACATTGTATGCAATGAAGTTAAACAAATTGTGAGCAATAACCAAGGATTGGTGGGAGAACAAATGTCATTTGCTGAAATTGTCAAAAAAGTGAGTGACAGAAACCAAGAAAAAGTGATGCCAATAATTCGAAAAGAAATGCCACTTATTATTAAACCTAAAGAAAAACAGAATAGTACTAAAACAAGGGAGGATTTAAATAATAAAGTGGATCCTGCTGATTTAAAAATTTCGAATATTGAAAGTGCACATAGCGGGATTGTAATTATAGAAAGCAAAAATTCTGAAGAAAGAAATAAAATAAAAAATGCAATCGAAAAAAATATGAGCGAAAACTAGGAAATAAAGGTGCCAGATAAAATCAAACCGAGAATCCACATTGCAAATATGAAATTTAAAAATAATGAAAATGAAATTATTAATAAATTGCAAAAACAGAACTCTATAATCGCAAATAGTAAGCTTAAATTAATTAAGTATTTTGAGAATAAAAAGAATAACATAATCAGCTACAATGCGATCATTGAAATTGATGCTGAAACTTTCCCAAAAGTATTAGAAGCAGAAAGGCTGAGTATTGGATGGGAGAAATGCAAAGTATTTGATGGAGTGGAAGTAATGAGATGTTTCAAATGCAAAGGGTTCAACCATAGATCAATAGAGTGTAAACAAAAGGACGAAATGTGTCTAAAATGTATGGAAAATCATAAAACAAGCGAATGCAATAAAGAAGCAATAATAAAATGCATTAACTGCAAAAGGGCTAATGAAAAGCTTAACCTAGGACTTGACGATAATCACACGACACTCAGCCGAATGTGCCCGCCCAGTCTACTTAAATAAACTGGATAACAAAAAAAAGAGAATTGGATATTAGCAATCAAATGCCACTAAAGGCATTTACATTAATATCCAAGGATTAACAAATAATTTCGAAGAACTGGAAATATTGGCGGACAATAAACAGTCTGACTTTATGATTCTATCAGCAACACATCTTACTGAGAATATTGATGAAAATGATATAAAAATAACCGGATTTAATAATATATCATGTCTTTCCAACTCAACAAGAACTGGAGGAGTCACAATCTACATAAGAAACCATTGGAAAATTTCAGATATAGTACAAAAATCCATAGATTTTCGAATATGGTAACTGGCATGCAAATGTAAGTTTAATAATATCGAAATGTTTATAGTTGCAATATATAGATCACCAAATAGCTCCGAGAGGGAATTCTGTGAGTTTTTCGAAGAAAACATTGAAAGTTTTACGGATAAGTCCAAAAACATTTTAGTCGCCGGGGACTTTAATATTGATTGGTGTAAAAACCACCTGTATAAACGTGAGATTGAGCGTATTTTAAACAATAATTGCTTACAACAAAAAATGGAAACCTTCTCAAGAATACCATCGAACTCAAAAACTACGATCGATTATGTAATTACAAATATGCAGAATATAATGGTATATGCAGATTCAAAGAATAAGATATCCGACCACGAAAACATAGAAATAAGTATAAATGAGGCAAATAATAAAACAAAAGCTAAGAACATAGTCGAGTTCATTAAGTACAATAATGATAAATTTACACGTGAACTGAGTAAGCTTGATATGAAATATAAAACAGAATGTGATTTACACGAAAATGCAATGAGAATAAATACAATCTTCAGGGATACGGCAAAAAAATTTCTTAAAAAGAAAATAATTGAGACCGACAACAGAACCAACCAATGGTTTAATAACGAGCTTAGAGCATTTAAAAAGATGAAATACAGCAAATACCTAATAGCAAAAAGTAGAAACGATAATGCTAGCTGGCATGAATATAGAAGAACAAGAAATCAATATAAAGTAAAAATTGTTCACGCTAAACATGTTTACATAAAAACCAAAATAAAGCAAGCAAATGGACCAAAACAAATGTGGAAAGAAATTAAAACATTGGTACTAAGGCAGAATATAAAGAAAATTAAAAGTGTCAAATTTGAAAACATAGAATATGAAGATGAATCCCAAATAGCCAACAAATTCAATGAATTCTTCATAAGAAGTATAAATGAGATAAGAGAATCAATTGAAAATGTAGAATTTGTTAACCATTTACCTAAAACCGTAAATTCATTTAAATTTCGTCAATAAACAATATGTGACCTGAGAAAAGCATGCGAAAGCTTAAAAAATAAATCGGATTTTGAAAAAATAAGCCCAAAGATGATAATTGATAACTGGGACTTAATTGGACAGACAATACTGCAGTTAGTGAACAAATCATTAGTTGCAGGTGAATTCCCGAGTCCATGAAAAGATTCGATGGTTACACCAGTTGAAAAGATACCAAACACGAATAAAAGCGAAGAATTCCGGCCAATTAATACATTAAGAATGACTGAGAAAATAATTGAAACTGTGGTTAAACAACAACTGATGGAATATATGGAACACAACAATATTCTATCACAATATCAGTCAGGCTTTCGTAAAAATTATTCATGTGAGGCAGCAGTCAACCACATAGTTAACGAATGGAAAGATGGTGGAAACCGGAAAAAGACAATAGCGATTTTCTTAGATTTTAAACGAGCATTTGAAACCATCGACCGAGAAATACTTTTGAAAAAAATGTATAGATATGGAATTCAGAATGAAGAATTAGATTGGTTTCGATCATATCTAACAAATAGAACACAAAGAACAAAAGTAAATAGTAGTATGTCTGACTTCATTGGGGTAAAACAAGGAGTGCCCCAGCGATCAATTCTGGGAGCACTTCTATTTATAATCTACATAAACGATATGCCAGAAATAATGAAATACTGCAAAATAGCTTTATACGCAGATGATACATTGATATATGCAGAAGGAATGAATTCAGAAGAATGCAAAACTAAGTTAATGTACGACGTTAGTCGGTTAGTAGCATGGCTCAAGATGAATAAATTAAAATTAAACGAACAGAAAACAAAACTAATGGAGGTAAATCTAAACACTGGAATAATAATCGAAATAAATGGCCAGCAAATTGAAAATGTAAAAAGTATAAAATATCTAGGAGTAATTATCGATAAGGAATTCAAAATGCATGAGCACGTGGACTACATATGTAAAAAAATAGGTAAAAAAATTGGTTTCTTTAAACAGATTCGAAACGTTTGGATGTCATGACATCAATTATGGTATACAATACGATGATAAAACCGCATTTTGAATACTGTTCGACAATATTATTTACATGCTGCAACCAGGGACAAATCGAAAGACTTCAAAAGCTACAGAATAAAGCAATGAGAAGCATACTTAGATGTTATAAACTCACACCGATACGGAATATGTTGGAAGCTCTAATGTGGCTAAGAATTAAGCAAAAACTGGAACTTAATACGCTACTATACGTTTTTAAAATAAAGTATGGCGATGCGCCCGGTTAAATAACAAATGAAGTTAGACAAGTTGGTAACGCCCAGCCATATCAACTAAGAAATGCAAATGACTTTAGATTACGGCATCAAGTCTCAACATCTTCACAAAATACTCTTATGTATAAGGGATTAAGGCTTTACAATAGGTTACCTAATTATATTAAAAATGAAAATTGTTTTAGAATGTTTAAAAGGAAATGTATAGAATTTGCGAAATACAATGAAAATAACTGAAATAACGTATCTAGGAATTTATTAATATTATTTTTGCTTTACCCATAAAGTATTTAAAATACTAATATTTATTTCTTTCTCTCTCACACAATAGCAGGAGGTTCCACAGAGCCTAATCCTTGGTGCACACCAGGGATAGGTACCTTCCGGCATTGTCCGAGAATAATGTAATTCTATTAAAAATATTAAGATATAGACTACCTGACCCGTGCTCGCCTTGCTTCGCCCACCTGCAACATTTCACCACCGCGACATTCACTACCACTGCGACGGGCCATAGCTTCGTGCCACATGAAGCATTGTGCATTATTGTTTTCAAGGTCGTGAACTATTAAATTGAAAGTCCAGAGTTGTCTTTTATAGAAACTGATGCAATTTCTTAGAAAAGGCGTTGGTAAACACTGTTGCAAATCAAACGCAAACGTTTTAATGTTTTTACAATTTCTTGATTCTATTTTATCACTTCTTTTCATTTTGTAAGCCATCTCAGCCTTATCTAAATGTTTTTGTTTTTGTTCAATCCACTTTTCTCTTTTTCAAACTGTGCGATTTTAATTTTTGAAACAAACGTATCACAGGTACTAATACAAGTGTCTACTTTCGGTGCTTTGAATTTAAGGCCCATAGTTTTTAATATATGAGAGTATTTTGAGAGGCTCACCAGATTTTCGACTTCCAATTTATTCAGACGGTGCATAGATGAAAGATTTAGGCTCGAAGGCAAGTATTTTTTGCTTGTATCATGTCGACTGTAGTGGCTCTCGTATGCAGGGAATTTTGAAATGTGTCTCCTTATCTCATCCGTAAGATCAATCTTAGAAGCAGGAGTATGTTTTCAATTTCAATTCAATTTTTTTTTTTTTTGCCGAATGACTGTTTTGATGAAGCTATCAGTCTCATTAAAATACTGTGCAAAATGCTTCCTGCATACCTCGATAATATTTCCATCAACTTCCAGATTAGGTATATTTCATCGTGTTTTCACGTTTTTGCTCTCGGTTGACAGCACTAAACAGAGAATCACACTTTTTATCTTCAATGGATATCATGGTCATCATGGATATCATGGTATCAGTATTGCTTGAATAGCAATTCAACTTCATCGACTCCAACTCTCTCTTGACATTTGCTTCTACAGACATCAAACGGTTAACAGACTCTAGCTTTAACAATGTGTCCGGAAAGCGTTTGGTAAGGTTGCGCGCTATTTCGAAGTTTTTTCTTGCTTAACTTTGGTGTCTCTAAAGCGTTTTTAATCTGAGCACTAATGGAATTAATTTGTTTATCTATCTGAGAATCAATGCTACTCGATGTTCTGGATAAATTAAAGTTTGGATCCTTCACTGAATCGTTTGAATCTTCCCATACGGCATTATCAGGAAAATCATCATTCAGTGCTTCATTACATTCAACATTCTGCGTTTGTTCACCTAGATTATAAAATAGATAGATTATAAATGTTCCCTTAGAATAGTTTGTGCTTATAAGTGTGAATGCAAAAGAATCTAGTTATGAATTAAATACATAAATTACTAACAATTTTGAATACTTCCGAGCAAGTCAACATTAAAATTGTATCCATACATTGATGATTGAGTTTCATTCTGCACAAATGGCCCAGAATTTGGTAAGAGATCATTTAGAAACTTTTCATTGTGAGACCATTTTTCTATTGATGTTTTGTTACTCTTGTTTAATGTTTTTGAACTACAAGTTTCCGGTTTATTGACATTAACTGAGTATTGAGTAAGCAAATTTTTTTTTAGAATTCAGTAAAATATACATAAATAAATTTTCATACCAGTATCAATATTTTCGTCCTGCTCCTGAAACTTCTCGTTGTCAAAACCCCTGACGTTTGCTAGAAATATCGGTGTATAAACTGTAAGTTTTTGTCATTTAGGTGTGTGCTGCAGTTAGTGCAGAGAAATAAGGCTCCGAGAATTAATTCCCAGTAAAGGGATGATTATTTCTGGTGCGTGCAGAAAGACTTTCACTTACTCTTACATTGCAATCCACCGTCATAAATAAATGCAGATAAGCTTTTTATCATATTCATGAATAATGAAATCATGAATAATGTAAGTGCAACATAATTTAAAGTGCGCCTAGCGTAATTTAATTAATAAACTCAACTTAACTCATCTTTGGCTCTAGCGCAATCTTTTAGCAAAGCCAACTCCACCATTTTTCCTGCTCTATGAGACATTTTACTTGCTTTTTTCACTTCCGGGTTTTGAACTTATCACTTTTTAAATATTACCACTAAAACTTTGCGACTGTTTACGACGACCAAACTCAACTTATGACTCACTTCTTTTCAAATTTATAGCAATTTTTTTTTTAATAAGAAACTAATTTTTCGGTTTTTTTAAATTCAAATATGGAATAACAGCCTACCTAGAAATAAGATTCTTAAAACATCATTGTCCGATTTGGAAAAATAACCTAATTCAATTTAGGCTTCTCCAAAATCAAAACTGTAATTTGGAATAACAGCCAATTATGAAAAAACTACAGTTAGTAGTCATAAGCAGATTAAGAATATCTTATCTCGATTTAGGCCTTTATTCCTTATGAGTTAAGTGGTTATGTCAAATCAAAAGTTTAAAAAAATGAAATGAATTAGGCCACTGATGTATGTATGTATTTTATTGTATGTACTCCAGAAAGTCAAAAGACTACTTGATCCATACTTTTCATCACCCGAACAGCTAACGGCCAGTGGCGAGGCGTCCTATTGTTCATTTCGTTCATGAACGCCTAACTTTCAGATAATATTTATCAGATAATATTTAATATATTTTCGCATCAACCTAACCAGATACAAAATATTTTTACTACTCCTAGTTGGAAGTTTGAGTCAATTCCGCTGTATTTATTTTTCTCAGTTTCCAACTCATGCAACCCTTTCGTGCACTCAATTTAAACATTGCTGCGACAGCAACATTTCCCACTCATTCGACCATCAACTCGTTCAAATGATTTGGAAACGAAATGTATCCCTCCCTACTAAGAGTGCACACACACAAAAACAGAAGTCGCAGATTCGTACCGGCCGATTCGTTCAAATTAGCTTTGAACGAAATCAAGCAAGCGGTGAGTTTTGCTCACGTTTTTACACTCAAATTGTGTTCGAGTGGTGTTCGTACGAATATGGGGAAGGTAAGTATGGTATGGTGGCTGTTGTTTCTTGTATGTTGCCTTTGTTTTTTTTCGCGTTTTCCATACTTAAAAGATTAAAGCCATATTACAGAACAATAATTGGGCAAAGAAGGTTAACAGAAGCTTCAATTGAAAAACAAAAATCCTTTGGCGAGAAAAGCAGTTGTAAGAATTGAAAGTGTAAAAAAAATATTTTTGAATAAATCAAGAAGATTTGACTAAGAATATACATAAGTAATAGCTATATACATCAAAATGTCAAATTGCAATACACTCATACCTCGGTTACATACGTTCCAGAAAATCAGGCCGTAAAGCGAAATGCCGTATAACGAGTAATTTCTTTTTTCATTCAAAATCCATTAGATTGGTTCAAAGTCTTCAAAAGAATAACCAAAAATTGATGCCTTACACCAATTTCTTGGTGTCAATTGTCGATTCGCAGCGTAAAGTAAGAACATTGTAAGAACCTTTAAGGGAATTTGGTTTGTTTGGCCGTTATAAGGAAAAATATTGGCCGTAGAACCGAAACAGAGTAATAAAAAAGAGAGGCCGTTATACCGAAATGCCGTATAACGAGCGGCCGTATAGCGAGGTATGGATGTACAGGAAAAAGTAGAAAATAAATAAACTGGACGACTGAATTTTTTATTCACGCGTCGCCACTGCTAACGGCTGTCAGATATTTGACTAAATAGTAAAAAATTGTGTTTAATGTGCAATTTTTGATTTTAGGTTTTCTCTTTTTTGTCCTCTATTTTTTTCTTGAAAGTTCTCTTTTTTTACAGCTCTATAGGACAAAAATGTTCTATTTTTTTAAGGGCCCGAGATGGACACCCTAGATATAATGCATTCTCCTTGTTTCAGAAATCAATGTGTTTTACCTATGACACAATTGTTGGTTGCTCTACGATTCTACGCTACAGGAAGCTTTTATATGTACATATTACTGTTGGAGATTTTTCAGATGTCAATGCTTCCATAATATGCAATATTGTAAAAAGGTAACTCTAGCTAAAGCATCGCTAAGGCCAGAGTTTGTGAGATTACCAACAAATCAAGAAGAAATACGTAATTTCAAGCAAGAGTTTTACAAAACAGCAGAGTTTCCAAGGGTAGTCGGTGCAATAGATTGTACTCATGTTCGGATAAACTCTCCATGTCTAACATTATATTCACTTTACAATTCACACTAAAGAATTACATTTCATTCATTTCAGATGGAGATACTGCTGAAAATTTCAGGAACCGGAAAGGCTATTTTTCAATCAATGTACAAGCTATGTGTACATCCAATTTAAGAATCCAGGATATTGTGGCTCGATGGCCGGGCTCAATTCACGATAGTCTTATATTTTCAAACTCTGTGCTTAAATACCATCTCGATAATGGTTCTTTTGGAAATGGAATATTAATTGGGGATAGCGGATATTTCCGAAACCGTTATCTTCTTACTCCAAATAATAATCAACAAACAACAGCTCAACGTTTGTACAATGAACCTCATATAAGATCGAGAAATTTAATTGAGAGATGCTTTGGTGTGAGGAAACGTCAGTTTCCTGTTTTGAGTATCGGAATGCAATGCCAGCTACCTCTTGTACAAGACGTTATTACAGCATGTACAGTATTGCATAATTTGGCTATTGCTAGGAATGACGAAGAACTACCAGGTGATCCTGAGGTACATGTTGAGTCTGATGGAATTTTTCAAAAGATAGAAGCAGATAGCACACGTCATCATGAAACAAGAGACGCGATTTTAGAGTATTTTGAATACTTGCTTTAAAGATACATACAAACAAGTTTATTACCGACTAACGTTACATAAATAAACAAAATACATCCTGCTATAATACTACTTGAATTTTTGCATTTTCAAGTTGTGTTCTTCTTGCCTTCTATTTTCTTCGTTATTCAGATGAAGAATTCGAATTTTATGCTCTTCTATTTTTTGTTCGTGTTCAATTCTTTTATATTGAAGTTCAGCTTCTGCAATTTGTTTCTGCAGCTGCACTACTTCTATACGTGCTTCAGCCAACTCATCAAATTTCGTCCTTACACTGTTAGTAGTAGGTTTTTTTCTTAAAGCTGGACTGATATTTGTTTTTAGAGACTGCGGTGTCCAGGCTTGCCGTGCGGTATCAGATGCCACTGAAAAAATTAAGTATTTATCGTTGTGTTAAACTCCGTCGTACAATGCTTACTTTTATCGTTGTCACCTTGATTGATATTGAGGGCATTTGGCTCAGTAACCAACAAATATTCCATGTCGGTATCCTCAAGATCTCCAACGGCGTCCATTATAGGCAAAGTACTGGTAGATGCTGTAATTTGGAAAGATTAAGCCAGTATTTTTTTTGAATAAGATAGATAGATAAAGATAGATAGATAAATAATTTTTTTTTTCAAGCGTTATTTATAGAAACATAGTTATTTGTAGAAATTCAAAAATTAATTAATTAATTGACAATAACTTGAAGTTGTCTCATTGCCTGTCAGGTTAAATGGTTTATTGGTTTTAGTAGATTAAGTTTAGCGGGGATTGTTTATTTAAGTGAATCAGGAACATAAATAGTTACTTGTAATCCTTACTTAAGGTGGCGCTACAGCTCGGAGTGAACCTGGGCCTGCTTCTCGCAACCATTTGTGTGTGTCTGCGTGTTACATTTTTGCACTAATGGGTGGGACCTACAGTTTTTTGCCGACTCCGAACGGCGAACGGAGATGCTCATTGATAAATGATACTCTTTGATTGCTTGTCAAACATTCGAAAGAGGTAGCAACTGTGAAAAACTTTTTTTGGTGTTGGACCCGGGCTGGGATTGAACCCGAGCGATTGAATCATGACGAGCGGAGCACAGGAGTACAGTGTTTGAGAGAGTAGTACGAATACTCCCGTAGTACTCACTTCGGCACCCCTGATACTGATACACTACACCACTGTTTAGGGGGACTCTCTTTTGGTTCTCGTGAGAGGAAATCGAGCAGTCAATGTCCAACAGCAAGTTCAGCAAAACGGGCGTATGATTCTCTTCCGACGTTATCAGCAGAAATTCCATCGAAAAAAAAAAGTTTGGTAATGACTTACACGTAGTATTCATTATCATTTTTGCTCAAATTTATTTACTGAAGGGAACTGAAAGAGAATCCAATACAATACATGCATATGTATGAACGTAAATAAAACCATTTTATTTTTTTTAATGTTTATATGTATTTACATACATAACATATACATATGTCCATTATGGAGAGTCAGTTTAATAGATAGTATTATTATTATTGTGATACTAATAAATTTGAAATTTCTGTACGACATTAGCCGTGTTTTATTATCCCGTGATCTGATCCGGATCAGATCAGAATAATAAAACAAACCAGATCAAAGTTCTGTGTTGTGGTGATTGTACAAGCCAAGTTCATTGTGACATTTAGTGCGAAGTTGCCATGCGAATGAATATTTTCTTTTAAATGAAAATTGAATGCGCTTGTTTTATTTTTTAGGAGGAAATTGTTAATTTTGATTAACAGATACCGAATGAGAATAATATTTTGCAGCTATAATTTCAGTTTCACATCGCTTAAATATCATTATGAGCAGAAAAATTAATTTATTCGAACAAAATAACATTAATGATATTTGGATTGCCAATAATATTTTTATATTCTAATCTGGCAATATTTACCATTGGCAATTGTCGATAATACAGCAACATTCACAAACGAAAGTGTACCATAGTGAGAAATAGTCGAATTAATTTTTGGATCACGAAAATTGATCTTGACAAGAAGCAAGATCTCAGATTGTTGTTGTAATGCACACATACTTATTTTTTGATCTGATCCGGATCAGATCACGGGGATAATAAAACACGGCTATTGTTGTCCAGCACTTCGAATAAGAGCTGGGGTTGATAGTGTTTGTTCTGCAGCAGAATCGCTAGTTTGAATAATGTGATTGCTTGAATCTATAAAGTCGCCTTCATTTAAATACTTTGTGAAGTTCTGCAAAGCAAAACTAGCAGCTCACTTGAACTTTAATTGCAGAATGGGAAAACGTTTTTTTATTTGTCCAAAACATCTCTCTATTATTAATCTTTCTTTTGTTAAAACAGCATTGAATTTGCGTTGTGCATCATTGCTAGCTTGCTTAAATGGTGTTATTGACTAAGGAGCAATGCCATATCCTTCATTGCCCAATATTATTGCTGATGAATTATTACTCATATGATTAAATAAGAAAAGTTTTTTAATATGCGGGAGTCGTGAACGGATCCTGGCCAAAAACCTCAACACTGGTAAATTTTTCTTCTGCGTTGCATGTAGCTTGCACATTTATTGAGTAGAACCCTTTGCGATTGACGTACTCCTCTATGTGATTAAGTGTTTTTTTTTATACGGATGTGAGTGCAATCAAGAGCACCCATTGCGTAAGGAAACTCATTTTTGCTGCTACATATCCTTTGCGCTTATTGAATTTCTTCCGAACTGTGTGGGAATACAATCCAATCATTGGCATGGCTTGCAATTTCTGCTGGAACTTGCTGTATCACACTTAATATAGTAGATCTTCACCAACTCCTATTTGAAATCCGGGATTTCCTATGTAGTGCAGAAAAATTCTCATTTTTTCTTCATTCGCCAAAGCGCCAACGCGTGTTTCCAGCGTTGGTCCCAGAAATTCTTCAGCTAATAATTTTACACCCACTTCACTTAACCGATACAGCCGATGAAAATCTTCACCAACTGGACACCTTCTATTTTTACTAATTCGATTTGAAACTAAATTTAACAGAAATTCGGCCATCTTGACAGTTGTATACGAACTGAGTAGCCAAATTCCCATGCTTTCAACTTGTGAGCGATCTCAACACTATTCGGTCACTTTTGCATACCAAGATCTCAGAAAAGTGAGTAAGCTGCAAGAACTCACCTTTTAGCATGACCCAATATGTGATGAGCTATAAATCGCGACTTACAGAAGCTGGACAGCTGGACTGTCAGAAAGTATTACGATGTTATCAGCATATAGTAATACAATGGACTCTCGTTAACTTGAACACGTACAAAACCAGGGCCGTTCAAGTTATTGGATTGTTCAAGATCCATCAAAACAAAAAATTTGTCATTTTTTTAAACCTATTCCGTTTAATACTGGTTTTATTAATAAGTAATAAGGCAAACATTTATTTTTAAGGCAAACTTGAAAAAATAATTGTTATTTTAATGTACGATAACGACATTAAAGAGATCAGACTTTTTGATTCAAACACGCACTAACTTATCACAGTAAAAATCACTTGGAAAATGATTTAGAGCTTTTAACTTAGATGCGAAAGAAATTGTACTAGATTCCCCTTTATGAAAACCATTAATATTTGTAGCAACATACATACATAGCTGTAAAGCATACATAGGTGTAAAGATTTCAATTTAAAACAATTTTGATTGTCACATAAAATTTGATCAAGTTTTCATTTCTTAATTGTTCAACTTATAGAGTATTTCATGGAAAAATTCAAAGTACCGAGTCTTAAAAACTGTCCGTTCAAGTTATAGAATACCTATAGGGGAAAAATAGCGTGTTCAAGTTATTGGATTGTTCAAGTTATCGGATGTTCAAGTTACCGAGAGTCCAATGTTTTTTTTTTTTTTTTTTTATAATCTACGCACGCTAAAGGGGATATGAATACCCCTTTAATGTTTACACACAGCGCGAGCAAATGAAGGACGAGAACGAGAGACAGACAGATCGACGTAGTGGTATCTTTATTGTCAGATCATCAACGATTATTCTACCAGGAAGTTCTGAGTGAAGATCATTTAAAAACAAGATAAAGCGCAGAGCACTTAGAACACATCTTTGTTTGATGCCTTTGTTAATGGGGAAATGGTCACGGGTTTTTTCCCCGTTCCAAACTGTTGCAGTTGTGTTTTTGGTAGAGAGCTTTTATAATAGAAATCATCCTTGTGGAAACTCCTAGCGATAGTTGGTGGCAACATTGGGATCTCCTTTCCTAAGCAAAGGGAATATTATAGTTTTTTTTTTTAAACAGCTAGACATAGTCTCTGTTCTGAATACATCACTAATTAGCTTATGTATTTCGACAACTAAGCTTGGGGTGGCATTTTTGTAGAATTCAAATGGTATACCATCGATACCAGGAGCTTTGTTATCTTTACTCGATGTAATAGCGCGATTAATTTCCTCTAATTCAATTTCTCGGTGAAGGGTATAAATATATATTTTAGGGATTGCGTCAGGTACAGTATTCAATGTAGATGTGTAATCAAGCAAGCACTGGAAGTGTTTCATGAATTCTAAAGCGGATATATCAGTTTTTGTCTGAGTAGATGTACAGCGGATTGTTTTTGCTAGCTTCCACCAGTCCTTGGTTGTCGTTAATGTTGTGAATCGGGTACGAGTATATATTTGAAACTTACCTTTAATGACTGCTGCGTCACTGTCGTTCCGGGTTTTCAGGCCATTAATGTTGGAACACATAGCCAGTACTTTCTTCTCCGCGGGTGAATAAATGATATCAGTGGGTTCTCCGCCGCCTTTTTTAAATATTTCTTGGCGATTCTGGGCTGCCTTCTTTTTTGTATTTTTTTTTATACTTTCATATTTTAATTTTAATGTTTTTGCAGATCGCAGAACTACACCACTCGCAGCGTTAAATAAACTTTCAATTTTGGCCCACGCCGAATCTTTTTCTTTATTTGTAATTGAATCTGTTTTCTTATTTTCTATTATTTCTTTAAACTTATACACTATATCCATCAATACACGCACTTCCGATGGTGTAAAATTTACCGCCCTTTTCTCTATTTTTTTCACAAGACCGTCAATATTTTCCATTTTTTCTTTTTTACTTTTTAAAATGTGCTTAAAACTAATTGCGTCCGACACATATGAATAAAGAAAATCGTTGAACTACAATCTGGCAGTTATTCGATGATTGAAAAATGGGCAACTACTTATCTAATAGATAAAGTTAACGTTTATTCAGCTCACAATCGGGCAGATAAGTTTATTCGAAAGATATCTATTATATTCCTAGAATAACTGCTATTCGCCCATTGAAAAATCGAATTTTTTGTTATCTGATTGTTTAGTCTTATCTAATGTTTATCTGACTATTGAAAAATCGGCCCTAAGCTAATAAAAAGTTATAAGATAAAAAGAAAAAAAGCAAGGCGAGTTCGAGTCAGCTAGTTATGTATAAAATACAGAGTTTAACCCCAACAGCACGTAACCTACAGTGAAACATGGTGGAGTATCTGTGATATGTTTGGGGATGTATATGGGAAGTGCTTTACTTTAGGTGGCGCTACAGCTCAGGATGAACCTGGGCCTGCTTCTCGCAACAATTTGTGTGTGCGTGTTAAATTTTTGCACGAATAGAAGGGACCTACAGTTTTTTGCTAACTCCGAACGGCGAATTGAGAAGCTCATTGACAAATGATACTCTTTGATTGCTTGACAGACATTCGAAAGAGGTGGGAACCGTAAGAAACTTTTTTTTTAGATGCGGGCTGGGATTGAACCCGGGCAGCATGTATAGTAGTCCAACGCACTACTAACCACGGCCACGGCGACCACGTATGAGAAGTGCAGGAGTAAGAAAACTTGTCTTTATATGCGGAAAAATTGAACATCGGAAGTACATTGGTATTTTAGAAGAAAGTCTAAGTGAAAGCGCTTCAATGTTATGACTTCATGATATTTATATTTTCCATTAATATCGAGATCCAAAACACACTGCACGTAATACTAAATTGTTGTATAATACCCCAGAAACCTTAGAAACGCCTCCTAAATCCCCGGATATGAATCCGAATGCGCATTAATGGGCTATATTGGGAGAGAAAGTGACAACAAGACGGCCAAATAACATACCATACTTAAAAGAAGCGTTTCTTCAAGAATGGATCCAAATATCAACATCACAAACTGCAAGGCTGGTAAAATGGATGCCGAAAATTCTGCAACATGTAATCAGGCAAAAGGGCTTGCTACAAAATATTAAAATGACTATAAAATGTCGTTAATAGAAAAAATAAGTTAGGGTCCCAATACTTTTGTGACATGAATTTTGTGCTTGAACTAGATTTATTTAGATTTTTGTGTTATGTTTTTAAACATAAATTGATTTAAGATTTAACTGATTTTCTATATAAAAACGATAGTAAATAAATAAGCCGTACATTTAGAATTTGAAATTGATTAATATTTTTCAAATTCTATTGGGATCTTTTGCTCGATTCCACGGGTCCCAATAGGTTCGTGAGCCACTGCTATCTCTCCACAAAACTATATTGTATTGTCAAAGTATTGTAAAAGGTCTTCATTCATACGACCCGTTGCATCTTCTAATAATCCGAAGGGGTAGCGGGTAGCTGAGATATAGTTGAATGTCATCAGTGTACATTTCGCAATGCTCAAGTATACTAATGGAAGATCTTTGTTGAACATGGTGAAAAACAATGAGCCTTGGATTGACCCCTGCGGAACACCACCATAGTAGGAAGAAAATCAGACAAGATATTGTTGACGGTCACAGCTTATCTTCTTTCTCTTAAGTAGCTTTGAACCAGGTTGAATGCAGTGGTATCGAAGTGGAACTTCATTTATACTTCATTATACTTATTCAAAAGTATATTATGCGGAACAGTGTCAAAAGTTTTGGAAAAATGCTTTGTAAAAATCCAACAGCACCAATGCAATGCACTCAGATTCCCTTTCTCAATCTGTAGCTGTGTGTCATCAACGATTTTCAGAAGTGCGATGGAACAGGAATACGGAGGTCTAAAATAAAACCAGATTAATGTTGTGTGAGTAGACGATAAGTGGACAAAAACTCAGGAATCTACTTACTCATTAACTTCGGAATTACTTTTCAAATAAATGGGAATTGAAATATGGGAACAACTTTGGAAAATTTCCATCGACTTGGGTAACAAGACGTTATTGTGTTAAAAATGTGCGTAAGGTAAGGTGAAACTTGAAATTTTAGGATGCATATTATCTATTCTAGACCGATAGCTTCGTATTTTATTGCATGGATAGACCGCCTAGCTTACTTTAATTTCCTACTAAACCGGCATTCATTAGAACTCCTAGGAATGTCTGTCTGTCTCTCGTTCTTGTCCTTCATGTGCTCGCGCTGTGTGTTAACATAATAAGGGTATTCATATCCCCTTTAGTGTGTGTAGATTATAAAAAAAAAAAATTGTATTGTTCGAAACGTTTTTTACCTCGTCTCTTGGGGAGTCTCCTGAGGATAGTCTGACAAATTCTTTATTTAGCTCATTAGAACTGCAGCTAGCAAGAGCTTGGTTTGGCTTTTTGGATAAGAGGTTAAGTTTTCTATGTTTCTCCAGGTTTTGTTGATTTGATATGTTGATATTTGTTTCTGAAAAACAAATGTCTAGCCATCGACAAAGAAACATGGTTTTATGTTTCGCCGTATGCGGTGTGTGTTGCGCCATAAGCAAGTGTGTAACAATCTACAACGACTGTGCGCTGGCTTAAAACGTTTTTGTTTTATTCGATGTGTGTTGCCCGTATGCAAAGCCATGCATTTTCGACAACCAGTCATGAAGCACATGGTTTCGCAGTTTTTTTAAACTGCGTGTAGAGAATAGGTATTTTAAAGCGTTTCCATGGTTTGTACAACGTATTTCTTTACGAGATCAAGCTGGCATTTCTATTGCTCTACCACCTATAGGTTCTGTTTCGTATGGTTATTGTTTTTATTGGAACATGAGTCTCAAATAAATGATTAACAGCAGATGAACCTGCTCGTCGACTGACGTTAAAACAAAGATCAAATTTAATTACATTACGATGTTGATGTCCCTAATTTCTAAACTGAATTGCTTCTCTCTCTGCGGTTCCTGTTAACCGATTTAAATTGAGATTAAAAAAAGAACAATCATATCGCACATTGAGAAACCCCGGTCCTCTAACCGGCCATAGAAATTTGTCAGAAGCGGTAGGTAAGCAAGCAAAACATCAAGAAGTGTGAAGGTAGTTGCACTGAATTGCGTAGGAATTGAGATATTAGTGGGAAAGCGGTTTAAAGAAAGTAAGCTATCCAAAAAGTTTTGCACGTTTGTGATACTTTTGTCTAATAGATTGATGTTAAAATCCCATGTTACCAAAATCTGGTTATATCTTGATGTAACTTCTTCAACTATGTCTGTAATGCTACTTGAATTTGTAATATTAGGTGATCTATAAATAACACCAACCCAAACACTTGTCGAATTCACCTAAAATTTCGACAAAAAAGGAACTCAGTTTCGCTATTCAAATCAGACCGACAAATCAACTTTGACACAAAGCTTTCCTGACATACACTGCAACCCCTCCGCCCCGACTCCGACGAGTCCTGCGATCAACTCAAAAACTTGATGTCAAATCGAAGGACATTTTATATGATAGATCCGTAAACGGTACAGAGTAGGTACGAAAACAGACTCTGGGCACTTGGCCGGCTTTTTTTTAATAAAGCCAAAAACAAATAGTTTAAATAAACGTAACCAATGGGGATAAAGACTGATTTGGCTTTCAACCTTCCTTGATGTATAGCTAGTATTTTGTCGAATAAAATGAAAACACAGAGAGAATAAGTGACTTCATTCTTATTCCTCCAATGATCGCCATCACAAGTCATCCATCTTTAAATACTTTCTGTCGTCTGACGACGCCATCATTTGTAAAACATTCTCCAAGTAAAAAATTTCATTGCAACTTCGAATGAACGTACTGGACATAATAATTCAGCGCACGTTTGCTCACTTTTGACGTTTAATTATTGGCCCTTTTCAGCTGTAGTGCAATTCTTCCTCTGACACATTTCAAATGCTACCGCCAAAGTTCTTTTCCTTTTGCTCCTTCATTTAGACTCTTATGTATGTATGTGAAAACGGAAAGGGTTTTCGAAGGATTTGTACAAAGGAAAAAGTCAGAAAAGATGAAAAAAAAAAGATTTGGGGTAGCACAGAGAAATGAAACTCAGTCAGTGAAGTCCTTGCAGTCAAACTCATCACGGCGGATACGTGACAGGTGAAATGTACGTTGTTTCAGAAATTCGTGATATGGAAACCAAATGAAAGAAAGTACTCGTAATATACAAAGTTCTTTCTTTCATTTTGAGGGTTAATGTTTGTTTTTGTTCAAGCAATGCAGATAAATGAAATAAAATGTCTATGGGATTCTGAACCTTAATAAGCAACTAATTGATTGGTATCATAAAACTTGTAGTGTTTTAAAATTCAAATAAGATTGATCCTAGTCCTTATTTTATTGTCATGAAGTGTCGGCATGGACTTACGGGATGCCTAGAGTTTTCGAGGTGAGTCGGAGCCAATGTTGCCGAAAGTACTCCCATAGTGGTATTGTACTACTTTCAACACCTCCGTACTCCCGTACTCCTCCTTTCACATTCGTAATCCTAATTTTGTTAAAGACCTAAAATATCTTACACTTGCAGCAAAGTGTAATGCCAACCTAAATAAATTTAATTCACTTCAAATTTAATGCAAATTTGGCAGCACTTTTATCTTCCAAACTGTCGTCAAAAAGGGAACTTCCCTCTTTCTCATTTGTTTTTGTTTTCCGTTGGCTTTATGCAATTTTCATCTGTCAGTTCGGTATTTATTTTATAGGTTTGTTAAATTAATGCTTTTAAAGGTTTGTTAAATTAATGCTTGAAATATTGTAGTTCTTGTTAGAATAATTCAAAGTAAACTTGTGTTATAGATATTTAGTGAAATTGGATTCCTTTGAGGCGGTAAAGGAAAAAAAAGCTGTAAATGTGTCTTGTGTTGCTGGAGGTTCTAAAACAAACGAGTCTGCTCCTGTTCCAATCAATTTAGCACCAAAATCACCTGCTGCTAATTTATTTATATATTTATGTTTTGTTTTTTTTTTAACTGATTTTTTTTAACCCTTTGCACAACACGTAGGCTTATTTGACCCATGACCATGAGGGAAATTAAATGGGTTGTGTTGGCAACAACGTAGCTCATGAGAGCCATGAGTGCTTATGTAAATTCCTTTCAGTAAGTTGTTGAATCACATCAGCATAATTTGCAACAATTAGGATGGTAGGCCAAAAAACCCACGTGTCACCAGACAGTAAACAATTTTCCGTGTCATGCAAAGGGTATAAAGTTAAAAAAAAATTTGTGCTCACACTTATTTTTGAAGTCTAAAAAATGTACTACTGTACTACTATTTTTTTCAAAACACTCCCCTTTTTTGGCTGCAGTACTACCTTATACAATTCTCTCCGGCAAGACTGGTCGGAGCCCTTAATCGGCCATGAAATTAAGACAAAATATCTTTTTTTTTCTTATGTTAACCTATCTTACCTCCTACTTCCTAGTCTGTCCTATCCTAGCTTACTTAAATATAAATGCGAAAGTTTTGAAGTTGGGATGTTTATATAAAGTCAACTCCTTAATGGCTGAACAGATTTAAATAAAACTTTCGTGAATAGATAGTTTATATCCCGGATTACTTACTTAGTTGGCGCTACAGCTCGAGGTGAACCTGAGCCTGCTTCTCGCAACCATTTGTGTTATATTTTTGCACGAATGGGAGGGACCTACACAAGCTCAATCGTGACAAATAATGATACTCATTGATGCTTGTCAGACATTCGAAAGAGGTGGGCACTGTGAAAAACTTTTAGGTGTTTGCGGCGGGATTCGAACCCAAGACCGCTGGCTCAGTAGTCCGACGCACTAACCACTTGCGCTACGGTGATTTTTATCAAGACAATATAATTCCATAATCCCAATTTTTCCAGTAGGCTCATATTATTTATTTATTTATTTTTTGTTTTTTTTTTTATAATCTACATTTTCCCATATTTTCATCTTTCATGGGTAGACATTGTCATTGATCGTCAGTCTCTTGAGAGAGGATTGTTCGTGTTGATATTATGCTCTTTTGCACAAATAACCATTGCTATATCTAAATCTTTTCCACTACCGAAAGATTACATATGTACATAGTTGCTTTTAGTATAATGTATAATTATGCCAAATTTCAAGTGACAGACATTATATAGTTACACCATGACAAATATATTCTGTCCCAAAGGTATTCTTATCAATATATCGCATTCTATTTGCTTTTTTTTCGGAAGAATATATCAAAACCAGAGAGCTTGTTTATGGTAAGTATAGTTTTCAAATAAACAAAAATAATAGGTAATAACCTTGAACTTCAAGATGAAGGAACATCGTGGAATTATCAGTGGCACGCTGGCTGGTGACGAGTTAATTTTTTCTGATGAAAAACTGTTTGTCCTGGAAGAAAGTTTCAATCATCAGAATGATCGTGTATGGGGATCTAAACTAAGTTATATTCCTGCTGACCGAAGGTATATTTCAAAATTTCAAAACAACAATTTAAGTATAAAGTTTTTCTGTCTGTTATAGTCGGAAAATCCCCAATACGATTTAAAAATTTCTTGTCTGTCGACCTCAGAAAAATGGTTATTTTTTGGTTGTATAGGGAAGACATTTGGCTAAACGAGATTTTGGTACAATGGCCTTCCAGGTTTCTGGGTGATTTTGTCTACGCCTTGTTAAAACTTTCTTGTCATTTTCAACCATATAATCTGCAAAATCAGAAATTTCAGAATCTTCTGGGTCTAAATTGGGTTGAAAAGTTGGGTCTTCATTTGAATCCCCACTGAAATCTTTCTCTTTATCACTAGTTTAATAGTAGTCGACAAGTCGAAGTGAGTTAGTTTGCATCTGCACAAAGTCAAAGGGAGTTTATGATTTTAGGTGATTTGTGCAAGCAGAAATTCTATATTGTGACTTCAATTCGTTCGGTCACCTCATCCTCGTCCATATGACTCTGCACTTCATCAGTAGCATGTATTTCTTGTAAATCTATATTACGGACCGTAAAAAAGAATGTATAAAGAAATCAAAATTGTATAGTTTTTAACCTGATTTTAGTCTGATTTCAAAATAATAAATACATTTGCATGGGTTGGATTTAAAGCATCAGAACTACTTGAAGCTCCAGATTGTGATAGCCCACACGAACTATTAGATTTACCATCAAACAAATCTTGTTGGGCAATAATTATGGATCTATGGTTCTACAACGAGGAAACTATGGATTATTATTATACTTAGTTTTAAAAAAATTAAAACAACAAAAAAATACACAACATGAAATGGAGCAGTTGTTGCAGGAGGAGAACGAAGAAGTGTTTGATGAAGAAGCAATACCGCAACATTTTCTGCTGCTCAGCAAGTGCAACCATCTACCTCAGCAGTCGCGCGACAAGCGGAAGCCCGAATGTCTTCAACAACTCCGGCAACTAGGCGCCCAAATAGAAGGCGGACACCTTTGTTGCCAAAAAATGAGAAAATGTTCTTGCATCTTGCAAAAAAAATAAAAGCGATAAAAGCTGAGCGCCTCAAGTTGGAAGAGAAGAAGACGGTAGCACTAGAAGACATTGGAAAATCTCTGTGCGAGCTAATAAGCTTAATAAAAGAAAAACCTGGGGACCCAGCCCTAAAATTATCCTCTGGCTATATACAGCGGTGGTTAGACCCATTCTTACCTATGGTAGTTTGGTCTGGTGGCATGCCGCCATGAATCTAAAGTTAATGACGAAAGTACAAAGAATGGCCTGCATTGGTTCAACAGGAGCGATACGCACCTCACCAACAGCGGGATTAGAAACCATTCTGTATCTTCTTCCCTTAGACCTATTCGTGCAGGAGTCCGCAGCAAAAAGTGCCCTGAGACTATCACAGTCACAAAGTTGGAAATCCGACCAAACAGGCCATGCGCAGATTTTAAATAAATACATGAGTAAAGTAGAAAACACAGATTACCTGACACCTTATCTAGATTTTGATAAACCATTCTCCTCTTATTTTCCAAAGATAAAACCATCTCCGTCTACACGGATGGCTCTAAAATGGACATAGGGGTAGGAGCGGGTATCTTTTCGGAGACGCTCAAATTATCCATATCAATCAGACTTCCAAACTTTGGCAGTGTTTTCCAAGCGGAGGTTCTGGCAGTAACAATAGCCGCTCGTGAAACCGCATTGAAGGTGATACCGCGAGACGATATCACATTTTTCATTGACAGCCAAGCGGCAATAAAAGCAATTTCTGCCACTGAAATAAAATCGAAGCTTGTACGTTGCTGTCGCGAAGAGCTACGGGTTCTTGGCGCACAGCACAAAGTAAAACTATGCTGGGTTCCTGGACACCATGGTGTACCGGGTAATGAAAAAGCTGATGCACTTGCTAGGGCGGGATCGGCTTTAGGCATAGACCAAGCCGACCCTTCAATTCACATCTCACTATGCGCCATCAAGAAAAAAATAAAGAGTAGAACGCTTATCAGAGCAAACGACAGGTGGAAAACCCTCAACTCTTGTATAAACACAAGAAAGATGTGGCCAATTTACGACAAAAACAAAACGGATAAGATATTAATGAAGGACAGAAACTCTCTGTCCAAGCTGGTAGGCATAATAACCGGGCACAATATGCTTCGGCACCATGCCAGTAAACTAGGTCTTAATGTCAGTGATCTCTGTAGAGGATGCGGTGACGAGGAAGTCCACGAGGATACACCCCACTTCCTCTGTCATTGCCCAGGTCTCTACCACATAAGGCATAAAACTCTAGGTAGACATTTCTTCCAGGACATAGAAGAACTTTCCGGATTAGGACATCTGCAGCTTTATTAAAGCTACGGGTTGGTTTGACAATCCTTAATCGCCGTCATCCAAACGAATAAGGAAACAACACTTATGGGCATCACAATGGATCTGTATTGATCTAAGTGTGGCGCCAGATGGGCATCACAATGGATCTGTATTGATCTAAGTGTGGCGCCAGATGGGCATCCCTCGGCGTCAACCCACTAACCTAACCTAATAAAAGAGAAACAAATGTATTTATTTTCTTTGTTAGAAATTAATAGCTAGAGAAACGATTTCTAACAATTTGCTGTCGAACATTTCGCCTTTTCCTTCAGCTAAAACACAGGGCTCTTTATAGTTATAATTTCCACTTGTAGTAACATCCGTCTCACCAGCTTCAATACCGGTTTCAGTTAGTACCGTACATCTTCGAGCAAGGGAATTCAAAAACAAAACAAATACACGCATTAATTAAAACTCCTGATGTGAGCGAAAATTAGAATATGCCCGAGGAGATTTTAGACCAAGGGCTGCTCTACTGATCAGCTCCAAAATTAAATATCTTCTCATTCCAGATTTCAACACAAGAGACCTAGTGGCAGCCATAATCGAAAGTCCTCAGGAAAATGGGCCTCAGGAGTTCGTATGTGCCTCCGCTTACTTTCCCGGAGACATTGATGCGGTCCCCCCTGTTCCGGTACAGGAGCTGATCGAAGAGTGCCGCCGTCGCAACTGGCATCTCGTTCTGGGATGCGATGCCAATGCCCACAACACCATCTGGGGTAGCAGCGACAACAACAAAAGGGGTGAGTCACTTTCTGAATATATTATTAGTAATAACCTACTTATATGTAATAGAGGTAACAAACCCACTTTCGTAAATTCACTGAGAGGTGAGGTACTGGACCTTACACTCTCGTCTCCCTTTCTACATTCGTATATCGAAGGCTGGCACGTATCAGATGAGGCATCTTTATCGGATCATATGCACATAAGATTCAATATAAGGTGCAGCGTCGATGCAAGTCAGACCAGATATATGAAAAAATCAACGAACTGGAAGACTTATCGAGAAAACCTCGCTATCAAAACTGATACACTGCCCTCATCTATTCTGTCTATCGGAGACATTAATGATGTAGCCGATCAGTTAAATGAAGCTATAATTTCTTCATTTAAAAGCAGCTGCAAAGTAAAACACCAACTGGTTAAAAGGTGTGTACCATGGTGGAATACTCAGCTAGAAAACCTGCGAAAAATGGTGAGAAAACTCTTTAACAAAGCAAAACGCACCGGTAATTGGGATCTTTACAAGTCCGCACTTACCAACTTCAATAAGGAATTGAGAAAATCTAAGAGAGCCACATGGAGAAAGAATTGTGAATACCTAGAAAAGCTACCAGAGGTCGCACGTCTCCAAAAAGCTCTCTCCAAAGATTGTTCAAATAGCCTAGGTCTCCTGCTTAAGGAAGATGGTACCTATACGGCGAGTCGACAGGAAACTTTAAAAACCTTACTCAAGGTTCATTTCCCAGGATCGACTCTAATAAATAACCAACCCTTTGTTAATTCTGAGGCCACAAGCTTCTCTTACATCAACAGAATTAACAGCCTATCTGGAAAAATGTTCAGTTTAGACAAAGTTAAATGGGCCATAAGCTCATTTAAACCCTACAAGGCACCTGGTACAGACGGAATCTTCCCAGCTCTGATTCAAAAAGGTCTGGTCCAGATTTTACCAACTTTAACCGCATTATTTAGGTCTAGCTTCAATTGGGGATACATCCCACAAGCTTGGAGGGAGGTCAACGTAGTTTTTATCCCCAAACCAGACAAACCGAGTAAGCTACCTAAATCCTATCGACCCATTAGCCTAACATCGTTTTTTCTCAAAACTATGGAAAGACTAATCGATATACACATTAGAGACTTTCTAGATAGAAATTCACCTCTGCACCCACAACAATACGCTTACAGGAAAGAAAGATCCACGGAAGGTGCTCTTTTAAATCTGGTAACACAGATCAAAGAGGCTTTCCATCACAAAGAGATCGCACTATGTGCATTCCTAGATATTGAAGGTGCCTTCGATAATACCGGATATGACTCTATCTCAGAGTCTATGTCCAGAAAGGGTATTGACCATCCTACTAACCGATGGGTTAGAGCGATGCTCGAAAACCGAAAAATCTCCACATCCTCTGGGGAATCCTCGGTCACAGTTTCAGCTGCAAAAGGCTGTCCACAAGGAGGTGTACTATCACCCCTTCTGTGGTCTCTAGTCATTGATGACTTACTTGACAAGCTCAGTAACCTTGGCCACCATACAATTGGTTACGCCGATGACCTAGTCATCACCATAAAAGGAAATAATGCTAAAGACGTCTGCAATACGATGCAAACAGCTCTCAAGATAGTGAATGACTGGTGCACTAAAGAAAATCTCTCAATTAACCCCAGTAAGGCTATTCTTGTACCTTTTACCCGCAAAAGAAATCTGAGTCTAGACCAGATATCACTTAATAACACTACTATCGAGTATTCCAATGAAGTTAAATATCTAGGTATGGTTCTCGACAAAAAACTGAATTGGAACTCACACGTTAATTACAAAATTACCAAAGCAACAAAAGCCATGTGGGCCTGTCGTCGTATGTACGGTAAGACCTGGGGAATAACCCCAAAGGTCACACATTGGATATATACAATAATGATACGACCTATCATCACATACTCATCAGTAGTATGGTGGTACAAAACAAAAGAAAAATCCACCATTTCAAAGCTTCAAAAGCTACAAAGATTAGCATGCCTCGGCACTACAAGCGCTATGCGCACATGCCCCACAGCAGCTATAGAAGCACTCATTGGTTTAACGCCACTCCACCTTTTCATAAAAAGGTTGGCAATCAGCAGCACTGTCAGACTACTACAAACGGGAGAGATAAACCGCATAGATCACCCAGATCAGGTGAATCTTCTATCCGAAATCCCAGAGCTTGACATGATCTGCGCGGTAAATGACCGCTTACCAAAAACTTTATGCTTCGGCAGGAGGTTCGACATAGTGATTCCTAGCCGTGAAGCATGGAAATATAAAAATCCTACATCAGACCTTAAAGGTAACAAGTGGTATACGGATGGATCAAAGCTGGACACCGGGGTGGGTGCTGGTATTTTTGGACCAAACACTAGAATATCAATACCTATGGGACAAATTCCCAGTGTATTCCAAGCGGAAATTCATGCCATTCAAGTGTGCGCCAACGTCATCCTCAAATCGGGAATAAAAGGTGTCCTCATCCATATACTCACGGATAGTCAAGCAGCCTTAAGAGCACTAGGCTCAAACCTGTTTGACTCCAAATCAGTCCTGAACTGCTTCAATACTCTCCAAGACCTCTCCCATAAAAACAAAGTCAAACTTTGGTGGGTGCCCGGTCATGAGGGTATTGATGGAAACGAGAAAGCTGACGAACTGGCTAGGAAAGGTTCGGCTGAATCCTTTATCGGCCCTGAGCCGTTTTGCAACATTCCAAATTCAGCTATTAACTTTAACATCAAAAGTTGGGAAAACAACATGTGTATCTCCTATTGGGAAAATTCCCAGGGTCTTCGACAGGCTAAAAGAGCCATAAAACCCTTCCAAAGCAAATCCACAAAAAATCTGCTCTTGAGTAGAAATGATATCAAAAGTTTAGTGGGATTTCTAACAGGACATTGCCATCTTCGATATCACCTAAACAAAATAGGTCTTATTCAGGAAACTGAATGTCGTCTTTGTATGGAAGACGACGAAACTGCAGAACATATCCTATGTGACTGCAGGGCACTTTGTGCCCTCCGGAGACAACAGTTCCACAGAGAATTTCTAACTCCCACGGAACTTCGTACAATCTCCACCAGTGAGATCCTCAAATTCATCAAAAGAATTGAGCCTCTTCTGGTTCCCTAAACTGACTTCATGGTACAATAGATCTTTTAGGTCGCGGTGCCCTCCGCAACTGGCGGGTCAGTACCCCTTTAAAAAAAAAAAAAAAAAAAAACGAACAAGCAACGAAACCTACTTTTTAAAACGCCTATACACCTTCCGACATGGCTCCTAGTTATTTTGTGTGCCCTGTTAAATGCTTCTTCTGCATCAGAATTTTTTTCAGTAAAGGGCGTCATTATCCACGGCTGCAATGGATAACCACTATCGCCGAGTAAATAAAAATGTCTCTTACCTGAAGAATATAAAGATTCCAATGTACATTTTGTCTTGAAACATCTCAAAATATAAGAATCGTGAGCCGTTCCATCGAAACGCTCATTAGCACTAAAAATAAAATAATCTACTCCACATATATTTTGAACATTTTTCGAATGACCACCTTTTCTACAGTAGTAAACATGTTCTGTTTCTTTTCTTGGAGTTGCAATCATACCAATAACACGAACACCCGGGAAACTCGCAATATCAAAAAAAAATTATTTTTATCTCAGAAAACTGAAGAACTTGGAAAATTGACAAATCGGTTCGCTATGCAGTTCAAACTAATTGCAACCTTTGTAATGCACCGAGATATTGATGTTTAAGACAAGGAAGACAAACTGTCCTAACCAACAGCTCGTTGAAAACTTCCTTGAGCAAAGAACGGCAATGCGCATAACGCATAGCACTTTAATATGCGATGGAAGAGCATGTATTTTTGATGATGTTTTAAGGAGTGGAATTAGTTCTTCAATCAGGGTTCTGCATAGATGTTTATGAAAGCGATAAAGTGTTCCTCCAATGCTCCATAAGATCATCCTAAGTCACTGGTCATTGTCACAGTTGTGTATCCACAATTTTTAACCGTTTTGATATCAAATAAAATATCAAATAAAATTGATTTGCTTACTTACAAAAAAAAAAAATACAAAAAACTAGCTAACGCGGCGATCTTCTTGGGTACTTCAGTGTATCACATTATTGGGTACTGCAGTGGGATAGAGTTCCGAGTAGTACTCATCTCCGATTTTCTTCAAATTTTTTGTATGTATAGTCTTATATGTCAGGAGTGAAAATCCAAAGCGATTTTTGGCGCAAACTACTGGAAAGGACTAAAAGGACATAAAAAGTTTGAAAATCCTGGGGAAAAAAAACCTTTTCAACGGTACCAAACATGCGATATTTTTGCAACATATTACTTAATACAAACAGTATATTTCTCCAGAAACACAACAATTATTTGACATAATTCAATTACGCGGCCTATGTCAACAAATTTCCGCTATTCTTTGTTGAATGAAATAGAGGGGGAGGGTGGCGGTTACGTGAAATAAGGCCCAACGAATAAAACCAAATCTCAAATTTCGCCTTATTTCGCTTTTGAAATGGAAATAATGCCAAATTGGCCGAAATAAGGCCAATTAGTAGCTTTAATTTGAGGTATTATTTATATATTTATATACGTTTTATAGTTTTGAAGATATTTGAGTTTTTTTCCCCGCGATTTTCAAACTTTGTATGTCCTTTTAGTCCTTTGCAGTAGTTTGCGCCAAAAATCGCTTTGGATTTTCACTGCTGACGTATAAGACTATATATACAAAAAATTTGAAGAAAATCGGAGATGAGTACCTACTATTCGGAATTGCACCCCTGCAGTGCATCGTATGACAGATGAGACTTGGATACGCGTTGTAATTCGCCGTTATTTCGTCGCTTAAGTACAATATCACGACTGGATCACCGACATACATATATGATAACAATTTCATCGACTGTCGGCGCATTAAATTGACATGCATGAGCACTAACTGGACGTGTCTCAGCGAAAATGACAATTTGATGATCGTCCGAATGCAGATCCGTTTCCAACGCTGTTTTGAATTGGTGCACGTAAGTATTGTGCTCATGTAATAGGTCTCGCAAAATTCTGATGATATCTTTATCCATGTTTTGATGAATTGCATTGCGCATATCGACTTCCATGTCCACATTACCAATGAAATGCATTTGAAGAAATTTGTGATTTTCATTTGTTGCCGTCAATAACGCACCAAAGCGGTGATGAATTTGTCCTTGGATCTGTATCAATGACAATAAAGTCGAAGCAGATGAAAATCTATTCACAATATTCATATAATTTGGACTTTATTCAAATTAATTTACCTTGAATGTCGGATTGTATTGTCGATTGTCCTGAATAACTTCTGCTCCGAGAGACGTAATTTGAAAACAACCGTTATATGGTTGAACTGTCATCCAAAAATGTCGTGATTTGAGTGTATTGTCGTAAATTAATGAGCGTAATGGCTCAGGAGAATCTGGCAAAGGCGGCGATTTTACTTTGCCATTCATGCAGCACAATCCAGGTGTTTCCGAAGAAAACTTCAGTGCAGCGCAATGCGGACATACTACAGTCATAGTGCCAATCGAGACACACGGAAGTGCATTGCATTCAATCGAACAATCGTATTGGAATGCGACTCGCTACATTCACAGCATTTCTTGTTCTTCGTTGATTTTCATTTTGAATCTTTCATTCACACTGTATGTACTGATTCCGATTGCGTTGTTATCTATCTCGGCCTCCAGTTAAGACGAACGCACGTTGTTCTTGTGATAGTCTTTCTCTAAGTTGCGACATGTTCGCTTGATTGTGTACATTTCGATGTATGTAAGCGTTCGTCTGGAGTTTCATTTGCACGAACAGCCGCCATACGTCGTGCATTACGACTGCGACGTAAAAGATTTGACCTCCTCACTGGCGGCATGATAATGAGACTGGGAACCGCCGAAATCAATCACTAAATGGCCAAATGAGAAGGCTCTGCAATCACAAACCAAAAAACATTGAAATCGAATTGAAATGAAATCGAAATATCAGTTCGTGTTATTTAACTCACAAAAATTAATAAAACTTCAACTGATTCACAAATTACACGAATCTAATTGCATCGGAACAAAAACTTTAAATACAATGAAAATTGTGCGAAAAAAACTAACAACACAAAATTCATATATTATTTATTATCGTTCACAAATACTTTCATCACAATGAATATTATTAAAAAAATAATTAATAACATTTTATTTTGTCTGGCACGAATAGCAAGTGGATCAAGCACGCCAACTGGCGGTTTTTCGAATCATCAACCAATGTCGAAGTCGATGTGCGGCGCCATCAGTTTTCGAAAAAAATTACTTCCCGGATCTCAAATTTTCCTGGAAATTTTTCTGGATTTTCCTCCACAGTGTCCACCCGGCTTCGTCCGTGCATACAAACATTCGCGTCACTCACTTTTCCAACCATTTGAACTATAATATTACGAACAAAATGAAAATAAAAATTCTCCATACAAAATGTATGGAAATGTATGTCGATTTTGAATTTAGCATTTTTCTGAATTTTCCAATTTCCCTAAAAATTTTCTTCCACAGTGTCCTTCCCTGGGCCAATACGAATCCATCAAGCTCAAAATCATGAAAATCTAAAGATCCGTTCTCGAGTTATGCGTGCACAAACGGACGTCAGTATATTTTATATATATAGAAATAGATACTTCTATCTGAGGGTCAGGAAAAAATAGGGAGTGTGCTAAGAAATCAAAAGTTTTCGTTTATTATAGACGAAACTACAGACACATGCTGCAAAAAATGTTTAGTTCTGGTTGCTAGATATTTCAACAATATTCGTCAGAAGGTCACTGATCGATTCTTTGGGTTAATTGAATTAGAGGATTCAAACGCGCAATCTATTTTTGATGCTGTGGTGGCGTATTTTCGAAAGGTGGAGGTACCAATGGGTAACCTTATCGGATTTGCTGCTGGTAATGCCAGTGATGATGAGCGATAAAAAAGGTGTTAGCGCTTTGTAAAAAAAAAATAATCCCACACATTTACATATGTCATCGGATGTACCTGTCACTCGTTGCATTTGTGTTCAAGTGCAGCTGCATAAGAACTTCAAGAGCAAATCGAAATATTTGCAAGGAATATTTACTATTTCTTTGCACACAGCTGTAAAAGACAAATAGAATACAAAGAATTTCAAGAATATTGTAAAGTAAAAATTCACAAAATATTAAAAACATCTTCAACAAAATGGCTTTCGTGAGAACATGTTTTAGTGAGAATTCTGGAACAATGGAATGCATTACAACACTATTTTTTGTCTTATCAGTTAGATAAAAACGCCTTAATGGCTCATCAAATTTTTTCCAAAATTAATATTAAAACCAAACTTATTTACATTTTCTGGCATACATTTTAAAATTTACAAACAAGATTAATCTTGAGTCTCAGTCAGAACCGAGAATACATATGGACGCTCCTGCCAACAATAAAAATGTATTACAAAACTATCTTATCCAATTTTATAAAACCTAATTTTATTGATGACGGGGCACTTTATAAGATTGACTTTTCAGATAACATTTTTCGTGACAAACCATACATAGGAGCAAAGGTGTGCCTAAGCCTAATATTGATTAAAGAAGAGCTTTTACCAGAAGATGTTAGCGACATCTTAAATCATTGCCGTATGTACTATATGTATAGTACTGTGTTCCCAAATTAGTTCTCGAATAGACTTTGATGACGAAGCCTTAAACGCTTTTCAAATTATTGACCCAAAAAGCAGATGTACTTCCCTTGTTCCTCTAAAAAAAGTGTTCCCAAATCTAGTTACAGATGATAATTCTGAGAAAATAGATGAGGAATTGAGGCTTTTGAATAACAATGAGTCATTTAAAGAAATAGTAGTTTGGAAGAATTCTGGCAAAATGTTTTAGCAACCAAAATCGTGCTTGGTGAACCAATGTTTTACGCGTTAAAAGCATTTATTGGTTCAATTCTGAGTTTACCACATAGCAGTGCGTACGCAAAAGGGGTGTTTTCCCAATTATTTTTAATAAAAACAAAAAATAGAAACTCCCTGAATGTAGAGACTATTAATGCAATTTTAATGGCAAAATGACTTCTCCAGGATGAACATGCATCGCAGTGAATGCCCTCATTGGAACTATTGTTAAAGTACCATCAATAGGAGTAAAGGTATAAAGGAATATATGAGATATTAGTAGGAATGTGAATTTCGCAAGTCTGATTTTTTTATAACAAATAGTATTCATTAATTTTTATTTTTATTAAATTTTTTTTTCTGAGATATTTATCTAAAATATGTGAATTTCGCAAGCCTGATTTTTTTAATGTGAATTAATTTATTTTTGTTTTTATTAAATATTATGTTTTCCTTACTGAGATATTTATTTATCTAAAATATTATGTGAATTTCGCAAGTCTGTTTTTTTTATAATAAATTCATTTTTGAACGTTAATTAAGTTATTAAGTTTGTCTTTCTAGAATTAGTACCTACTATGTATCTTAATATTTAGCATTTGTATGTATGTACATGTATAGAGCAAAAGTTCAATAAAAATATGTTTTTAAAAGTTTGATTTGAAACATTTATTTTGTACTCCCCTCAGACACAAAATACATCCCTGCAAACGTCTAAAATACTCCCATTCAAATTTTCAAAATGGCAGCCCTACTCTATTCTACAATAAAAATGTTCGAATTCGAAAAATGCGTACTCTATAATCCTATAGCAAGCCCTAGTATTTGAAAATCGAACGAATCTCGAACTTCATATTTGTTTTCGGAAATTTGGTACCACCTAATTCTAAAGTAAATGTCAAAATCGTTCGAATTCGCAAATAATCGTTCTGATGCAAAAGCAAATGTGTTTGCGAGAGTTACATGCTGGACCTATGTATGTTCATAGACATGTACATACGTACATACTGGACGAGCAGCAACATCAAAACAAGTGGAGCTGGCGCTATAATTAGCTATTTCTTTTTTGTTATTTGTGATTTTTGTAAAACTGTTAATTTTTGTTGTTTTGGTTTTGTTCGAAGTAAAATGTAGAGAGTTGGTAATTAGTCTTTAAAAGTGCGTAACGTGTCGTCTCTCTATGTGCCTGGCTACACGATCAATTCCATACCGATTCTTTTCAGTGAGACAGGTATATTTTATGTGAGTTGAAACGAGAAGGGTTGATTTCACCAAAAGCACTCCGAAAATCCGATTCGATCATAATTCTCGGTGGAAGCTGCATGTTCTTTTCTCAAAGCGTTTCATTTCTCATTTTTTCATTTTTTTCCGACCGTCGGAGGGTTCACATCACGGAAAACTCAAAAAAATAATTCTCTGTGCAGGACGGAGCACGGAGATTGTGTGTTCTGTTTTCAAAGTCTTTCCCTCAACACATTTTGTGTGTAGCCACGGGGAAATGTTCAATACCTAGTATGCCATTGAGCGTGTAGCCAGGGCCTATCGTTTATTTTATTTATCAACTGTAAATGTAATATGTATCGTGTCGCGAATTAAGTCCATCTCTTGTAATCTATCGTTTTATTTGTTCGTGTAACCGATGTTTTAGTGTTAAATGTATCAACAAAGAAATTAAACCGAAAACTTGTTGTTTATTGTTTTATATCGTTTCCTAAACGGAAACATAACTCCAGCAAGCTGTTGGGCTGTGAAATTTTAAAAAACGTAGGTGACAATTTTTTTCATATTTTATTATATATTGCATAGAACTATTAAAATATATTTTGTGCGTAGCTAATCAATTAAATGAGCAAACAAGACGTTTCAATTTGAGATTCTTGTGGAATATATACAAAGAATACTTGAGAACCCCGAAGGCTAGACGAAAATCCACACAGCAAATACAAAAAGGCATCTGTTGAAAGTTGGACATATTTTTTATTACACTAAAATTAAGTCATTTTATTACAAATGTTTTGATTATTAAATGTAGGTACATATTCTAAACAAACACTTTTTCACTCAGCTCCATTATTGGATTTATCTCGAATTCTTGTGCTCAATTTGACCACTGCGATCCTGGTTTTCTTCGTTTAAAACCCAAAATACGACATGCACCATTTAATATACGAAAACTATTATTATTTCCTTGTTTCATTAATCACAATAAATAATAAATTATGTACTTTAGTTTTCGTTTATCTGTCAAAAACAATGCGAGACTCGTTTGAAATTCGTAAATTTTGTGGGAAAAAGTTGGCATTACTAACGTTCGATTCTAATATCATACATAGTGCGGTTCGAAAGTAGAATCAAAAACAACTTTCGAATAGAATTGAAAGTAGAATCGAGTTACATATAGTTGGGCCCCTGCTTCTGAATTCCGAAGAAGTAATGTACGAATTTAGTTTGGTTAAGACGAGCTCCTTTTTTCTGTATGGAATACCGGACGATTACACTGGGAAGTGAGAAGTTTTCATTGCAGATTACATAACGGAACCAGGATAAAAGACATTACTTTGCATACGGAATACCGGATCACTGCAAGTGCTACTGAGGAGATTTTGAAAACTTCCACAAGCTACGACTGTTCCAGAATTCTAAAAGGCTTTGCATACAGAATACTGGACCATTGCTCATAGAACTATATTTTTTTTAACTAGCTATCTCAAGGCATTGTGTACTCATCGGACCATTTAAATGTTCAATTTATTTTATTTATTACAAAGGTATACATTAAGACATTATCTTTCTTCATACAGAAAGAAAAAGTTATTCAAATTAAGATTAAAAAAATAAATTGCAAAGTTAATTCTAACAATGTTAATTCATAAATCTTAATAACCTAAGCAAGTATAATCAAAAAATTAATACAAAGTGATATTTCATTACAAATATTTTTAACAAACAAAAAAAGAAGAAGAAAGGTAGAGAAAAGAAGGCTAGAAGAGAAGTTAAGTGATAGGACCAAAGAATAGATTAAGAAATAAGTAAGTGTGAATATTTATTTCATTTTTAATAGTGCGGTACATAGTGTCCCATGGCAGCGGATTTAAAATTATTAGCATTATTTAAATTTTTTATATCAGGTGGTAAGGAGTTCCATAACCTAATAGCATTGATGAAGGATAGAAGAAGTAAGATATTGCTGGCTGTGTGTATTCATATTTTGAGTTCTAATGGAGCGCGAAAAAACAAGTTTAGAGTACAGGTAAGACGGCGATTGAGTTTTAATAATTTTTGCTTTTCAAAATACGCTATCACTTTTGTCACGAGAACGAACCCTCGTACAATTTCTAATTTATCTGTGATCCAAGGCTTGAAGAAATACGAAATGAAACGAAAAACGATAAGATTTTATGTCTAGTTAGAGAATATTGTCAAACAGGATGGCCTACCATAAAAAGAGTAAGGTAGCAGTGCTTACCGTGTTTTAGTATACGAAATGATATTCAAGTTGTGAATGGACTGTTGTTTAAATCGGATCGCCTCATTATCCCACAGTTACTATGTCACCGGATACTATTGCTTCTTCACGAAGGATATTTATGGGAATAGAGCGCTGCAGGAAGTAAGCAAAACACAATGTATACTGGGAAAACATCAATCAAGACATACACAATATTGTTTCCAATTGTGAGTCTTGCATTCGCCATAAAAATACATATAGTTAGTAAGCAACCAATGCTGCCTCATGAAGTTGTTCCCTTGCTGTGGTTTAAAGTGGGGGTTGATCTTTTTGAATTTAAAAAAATTATATATATTCTGGTGGTCGACTATTTTGCCAAATATATTTAAATAGCTAAGCTTAATTCTGGGTATTTAAGTCCTCTTGTAGAAACTCAATTAAAATCTATTTTCGCTCGACATGGCATACCCCAAGTTATGATTTCGGACAACGGTCCACCGTTTAGCTCAGAATATTTCAGTAGCTTTGCTAAAGGCTGGAATATTGATCATTACACTTCTAGCCCATATCTGGCTCATTCAAATGGACTTGCGGAAAGATCCATTCAAACAATAGAGATATTACTAATCAAGGGTGATGAAACCAAAACCGAGCCATACATTACTCTTATATTACATAGAACAACCACAAAAGGGAATCTTAGCTCATCTTCTGAGCTTCTGATATCTCGAAGGTTATGATCGAAATTACAAATTGTTCAGAAAAAACTTAAAACTCAAACTAATTAATATTTCAAAACATAACCAAACAGTTTCGAAAAATCGAGTCTTTTCTCAAAAATATTATAATAAAGGCTCAAAGGCGTTAAAGCCACTTGAAAATGGTGCACGCATCTATTACAAAAAAGAGTCGGTTTGGAGTCCTGGCAAAATCATTTCTAAAGGTAAAGAACCACGTTCTTATTTGGTAACTGATTTTAGTGGTAATTGTTACAGGAGAAATCGGGAGCATCTTATATAATCACCAGAAGCGAACAACAATTGTGAAAATAATTAAGCCATTCATGAAAACCACGAAGACAAACAAGCAACCGGTGAAACATCATCACCTGTTAAAAATAGTTTTGATGAGAGTGGCCACCAGTGCAGCCACTTCCACTACTATCGAAGTGATTTAACTTCCCTTTTTTTGATCTACTACCTCACTTCGGAAAAAAGCAAAACACTTCACTTTATAAAAACCGAAGCGTTAAGTATCATATACAGTCAACATCGGTTATAACGAACTTGAAGGGACTAGGAAATTTGTTTGTTATTTATAACCGATATTTCGTTATAACCAATTTTCGATTTTTTTTTTGTAATAAAATAAAAGCAGATGTAATGATAATGGATTGTAGTTTATTCATGCTTGCAGTTCAAAGTAATCTGTAAGTTTTTGCTGTTGATCAGCTGAGTAGAGCAGCCTCAATGTGTGGAAGTTGTCTGCCCCAAATTTCTTCTGTTTTTATATTGTATTTGTCGAGTATCTTCTCTTTTTCTTTCCATATTGTGGATATCATTGAAGTCGATACTAAGCCGATGAATATTCAGCTGCCAAGCTTCTATTTCAATTATCAGTTTCGAGTCTACGAATTTTAGAAGCTTTTTCTACAGTGCTAAATATTCTTTGATTAGTACACATTTTGAAAGAAAAATATAAAACGCACCAGAAATCGTTTACATTCAAAAATTGTTTAGCGATCATTGCATTGACTGAAATCAAATCGAAAGCGATACAGAATCAGTTTTCTGTGTAGAAAATGTTCGCTACAACCGATATTTCATTATAACCGATGTCGTTATAACCGATTTTGACTGTATATGGTGAAAAAATAAAACCGCAAGTAAAGGAAAAAATGTTCAATCATAAAGCGGGGCAAAAATGGTTATATCGATGCCGTGACATAAGGTCAAATTCTATCAATTCGTCAAGACTTAAATAATTCTAAATTTCTCAGAATGGTAAATGAAGTATTATGCTTATCATATAAATACAATTATATATGCAGTGCAAAGCGACATAAAGCCTAGTTGGCCTAATGTCGTTTTATCAATGTGTTACAGTGGCAAATACTAGAATTTGTCTCTATGTCACGACATTTTTTGTATTACTTCACTTTTTCGAATTTTACTTCCTTTTTCACTTCACTTTTTGGAAATTAAGTGGCTGCCCTGGTGGCCACAATAACTTAATAGATCCGCGATTCCAAGACCAATGTATTCCTACCCCAAATACCGAACCGGTTAGAACACGCTATGGAAGAAAAAGTGTACCAACTAAACCATTTAGCTATACATAAATAAAACCTACTATCAATGATAAAACAAAAAAAATTTAATCAATAGATAGTAAGTTATATAAAAAACTATAAAAATCATATTAAATGAAGGTTTTCATCACAGTTTTCCTTCAAATGTAATCTAAAATTCAAATTATCTTAAAATGTTTATAAAATTTTTCAGTTGTAAGATATAATTTAAATATCAAATCTCTGAGCAAGCTGCGTATTATAAAAATTTATAAAAAAAAAGCCTTTATCTATGAAAATAAAATATCTAATAATAATAATAATAGATAGTAAATGAAGTATCTACATATGTATTGGAATTGATATACATATTTGAGATAATATTAAAATGTATTAAAAAAAAAAAAAAAAAATTATAGCCTTTAGTATTGAAGTCCCCTTTATCTATGAGTATTAAAGTATAAATATTTTATTTTGTAACATTAATTATTTAATTAAATATAAATATCGAAAAAAAAAAAAAAAAATTAAATAAACTATCAGGAAAAAGGAGATGCTATGATATGTACCATTGCATACATATGTGCTTATTATTAACACACTAACACATAGCATTCAAGATATAAATACTTGTAAGTAGTTAGATAGCGATTAGATTGAGTTGAAACTAAATCAACTTAAGCTACATTGAATTAAATAAGACTTTTAATCTAACCATTTCATAACCATATATTTATTAACCACAAATTTACCCATTTCATATTTCACATTATTTTCAAAATCATCTTTTGAAAAAAAAAAAATGCAGACTGCTTATTCTCGCATTTTTGCAAAACTCAATGTTTTAAAAGTTTTTCTCAATTGGAAAAGCGTGAAAATGTGACTTTCTTTTCCGTACCTATTGTTATTAGTTATTTCACTTAAAAACTCTAAAAATACCCATTATATTTATAAATTTATTTCACAAAATATTTAGCTTCTTATACGCACAACATTTTTCCGATTTGAATTCGAATTTATTTACATATTTTATTGGCGCGCAAGTGACGTCACAAAACTGAAATTTTTTTTTTAATATGGCGGACATGCGCAATGCGAATTATGTATTTAATTCATAATAATTGCTACCTACTACAGTAGAATCTCGATTATCCGGATCACATTAAACCCGTTTAACCAAAAATCCGGATAGTCGACAATATTAAACAATATTTAAATTTTAACCAATCGATGTGTTCCTTTATGCGGCCCTTACACGGCCAATCAAAATGACATCAATCACTTATATGGGTTAGTGAAAATATGTTTGTGTGTGTCACATCGCTTGATTCAAAACATGTTTGATTTTTACACGTACACGGTGATTGATGTCATTTGATTGACCTTGTAAGGGCCGCATTAGCGTTCGCGCAAACCATAATTGTAACTCTCGTCGCCCTAATATTGGGTTACCGTAATCGCCAAAATTCACTTTTTGAGTTTGGTATGCAGTCTTATGTTTTCGGGGTAGACGTTTTTTAATCTTGTATCCGTTTTGCTCTATCTATTTCCATTGCAAAGATATACAAAATGGTTTTGACCCAATTTATCAAGTTTACGTATTGTTTTGACGTAAACGCCAAAATTTTGCATTTACGTCAAATTTTCTGTACAATTTAAGCAAATTTTTGTTTAAGAATTGTTTTGACTTATGTGCCTATAAAATGCCAGGTAAAACTAATTAATCGTATGCACGTACATACGTCCTAAGAAAGAAAAATATGTTTTTTTGGTTTTGCCGTACGTGCATACTACCCGAAAAAGGCAAAAGAATTCTGATATGCAGAAACAGTACATTAGAAAACGTTTGCGAAAATCTGGAATTTTTCACGTATGTCTATGAGTAAAAGAAAATATTGATTTAGTGACGTATATGGAAAACTTATTTTGTAATAAATTTTAAATATTTTAAAAATTAAAAGTGTTTTAGAATAACTTCTTAGATTTTTTTCCGTATGAATATCGTGTCAAAAAATGAAAAAATCCCAGCGGTTGGTTTTCATGCAATAGGCAGTCAAAACTTTAAATGCGATTTTCCAAAAACATTAAAATGGCGCTTACGGCGACCCAATGTTGGGGCGACGCTCTGTCCTTACTCACTTTGTGCCCCGGCGCTGCATTTTCACGACGCGATGCTAATGATCAGCTTTCCAATTAAGACCTGTTTCGTCCGCATTGTATGCAAAATTTAAATCGTATTTTTTTCATCTAGAAATACTTTTAACTCGTCTACAAAAGAGTCGGCTGAAGCAACGTTAGCAGATAGTTTTTCTCCTTGAATCTCAGGTTCTCGAATTCCATGTCTAGATTTGAATTTTGCTAATCCTCCACAGCTCGCCTTAATAAAAGTATTACCATCAAGCTTTTGATTAAAATCTAATGCTTTTTCACATTAAAAGGTCCAGATATTGGCTGACCGCATGCTCTCTTTCGTAAAAACTAAGTAAAAACTGCGTTCTCTAGAATTTCATTTTGAGATTTGTTCATGACTTTACGTTGCGAGCTTCGATCTCCTTTCTCAAGCGCGAGTTACGTTCCTCACAATAACCTCTCCAACTCTCCAATGATCTCCGATCATCATCATCATACTCCACTTCACCCTTCCAACATCAAGGCCAACCGTCATCTTCAGCGACACATTGTATGTACATACATAAATGCATACAACCCAGCAACAGCCAAAGAAGAGAGCAGTCACCCACGCAGTTATCACATGCCAATGCCGTGACCAAACATGTACGTCGATTTAGGCGGTCAATGAATTCACGTGCTAAGCGTTAAGAGCGAACTACCTAGCAACAGCCAAGAAAGTGGAACATGTTGGATGCTCTATTTTCTTTTCCATGATGGGTGAACCATAAGAGCAATGATCTTCAACAACTTAACATGCTGCTATGCTCTCTGTGCAGAGATGAGGAGAAGTAATGTATTGAACATTGTTGTAACAGTTTAGTTTTAAGTCTATGTATGTAGCATTGTTAGATTTAAGAAAAAAATATGTAAATGAATTGCTCAGTCTTGGTTCAGACGTCGAATAAAAAAGGTTACATTTAATAGGAAAGTAAGCGTTTTATTTCATTCCTATAACTCGCACAGGTGAATTTCATTATGGAATATATCTATATAATTAAATCGCTAGCGCAAGAGCTTGTGATTCCTCCTGAGAGTTTTTTTCTGCACCGATTTCAATGATTCTAACACTGATCGAAAGCTTATTAACTGAACTTTGTTCAAAAGTATAAACAATTTTGAAAAAGTGCATATGATTAAAGTTATTACGAAAAAACGTTATTATCTATACCTACGGGCATAGGGTTTCTACATGCGAGATTCCTCGCACGGGTACACTAGTCAGAATTATTTTTAATGTCTGATATTGTAGAATTTCTTACACCATATATTTGCGCCAACTCACTGCTAGATTGACCATCATCATATTCATATATATAATTCAGCCTTATTTTGAGATTCGATTTCATTCGAAAGTGAGAAAAAGTCGAACGGTGGGTATTTTGATATTCGAATAGATAGTTTATTTCATAATTTTTTTCGGAATACTTCTCAAATGTTTTTAGCCTTTTCCACCTCGTATAGCAAACGAATGTCTTGATTTCTCTGATAGAGTAGACGAAGACGTAATTGCTTACGTTTCGTTAACAGAGATCAGTACATGCGTCCATAAATTATCCAATAGAAAATCGCCAGGTTATGATCTTATAACTGCCCAAATCCTTAAAGAGCTACCCTTCAAAGCGCTATTAAAACTCAAGCTCATAATTAATGCTTGTTTCAGACTAAGATATGTCCCACTTCACTGAAAGATAGCAGAAATTATTGTTATACCTAAACAAGGTAAACCTCTATCAGACCAATATCGCTTTTATAGTTTATTTCATAATTTTTTTCGGAATACTTCTCAAATGTTTTTAGCCTTTTCCACCTCGTATAGCAAACGAATGTCTTGATTTCTCTGATAGAGTAGATGAAGACGTAATTGCTTACGTTTCGTTAACAGAGATCAGTACATGCGTCCATAAATTATCCAATAGAAAATCGCCAGGTTATGATCTTATAACTGCCCAAATCCTTAAAGAGCTACCCTTCAAAGCGCTATTAAAACTCAAGCTCATAATTAATGCTTGTTTCAGACTAAGATATGTCCCACTTCACTGAAAGATAGCAGAAATTATTGTTATACCTAAACAAGGTAAACCTCTATCAGACCAATATCGCTTTTACCGGTATTATCAAAACTTTTCGAGAAACTGCTTCTTAAAAGACTAGACAAAATCATAGAGCAAAGAAGGCTTATTCCCACCCATCAGTTCGGGTTTAGGGATAAACATTCAACCATAGACCAAGTGCATCGTATAACTAATGTTATAGAAAGAGCACTAGAAGAAAAACAAGTTTGTTCTACATTATTCCTAGACGTTACTCAGGCTTTCGATAAAGTTTGGCATAAGGGTTTAGAGTATAAGCTTCATAGGGCCTTACCTAGACAATACTATGAGATACTAAAATCCTATATAGCAAATAGATTTTTTAGAGTACGCTACTGTTCTGCGTATTCTGATCTTAAAGAAATACAAGCAGGTGTTCCACAGGGAAGTGTCCTAGGGCCCACTTTATATTTATTATATACTAGGGATATACCACATGCGAATGACACGATGATAGCCACATTTGCAGACGACACTACTCTTCTATCAACTGATAGCTGCATAGCTAAAGCAACTGAAAAGCTACAAAATTCAGTTAACGCGATATGTGATTGGACGCAACGTTGGCGAATTAAACTTAATGAGTCAAAGTCCACCCATATTAATTTTACTAATAAAAAAATAACGAATCTTCCTGTGGTTATTAATAATCAAGTAGTTCCTTATTCTAACACAGCTTAGTATCTGGGTATGAATCTGGATGCTAAACTGAAATGGAAGGAACATGTGAAAAAGAAAGTAGAAGAGCTAAATATTAGATATAGAAAACTCAATTGGTTGTTAGGATATAATTCAGAAGTGTCAATTGAGAATAAAATCTTAATATATAATCAGATTTTAAAACCTGTTTAGACATATGGTATCCAACTTTGGGGTTGCACAAAGAAAACAAATTTACTAGCCATACAAACATTTCAAAACAAAGTCCTTCGGGGAATAGTAAATGCCCCATGGTATATAAGAAATAATGACTTGCATCGTGATTTGCAGATTGATCACGTGACGGAAGTAATTAAAAAGAAAGCAATCCGTCACAACGTGCGTCTGCAGATGCATATTAATCCGGAGATAGAAGACGTCTTAAATGTACGATATAATATTCGTAGATTAAGTAGAACTAAACCTCACGAACTTGTTATCTGACAATTATGAGAACCAGTATTTAAATTTAAATACCTTCTCAAACCCAAACTGAACGTTGAAACTAAAATCATTTGTCGATCTTTCTTTGATTGGTCATGATTAAGGAGGTGTTTTTGGTGCGGTTAGAATCCCACACTACTCTGGGTTTTCAACCCCACAGTGTCTTTCGAGATTTTCACCTTCGTTAAAAAAAAAAAAAAAAAATTTCATCATTTCTATTTTAAAATTCTATTCCTTCGAAATAACTGTCATTATTTATACGTTTGCAGTTTTGAATTTAAGTTTATTTCATCATATCCTTCGTTAATAAACTTTAGGTATTCCTTGGATTGTCAAAATACGAAAAAATCATTCGTAGGAATAGATACAATAAAGCTGATTATATCTGTAGTATAGGTACCATTTGCAGTTCTCACACTTAACCAATCCTAACAAATTTTAGCAAATTAAAAAATCCATCAAAACAAAAATTCTACCCAAAATTATCTTCCAAAAGAATAAACACTTCCCGTATGGTTTCCATGGAAGTCCCATGAGTTGACAGATGGAAATCATATGGGAAGTTCGGATTTCGGGGTTTGGATTTTCTCTTGGTTAAGTTCTCGCACGGGCACAATTATCTTCACTTCGTCTTGAAGAGACAACACTACTCTTTTTCGCTTGGGCATTTTAGATTTCCAACGCAAAACGTAAACAAAAATAAAAGACAACAAGCAAAGACATCAGATGAACTCAATCAAAGAAAGTAACACTATCGCGCAAAAAAATTACAGCGGGAGTATACGGTCGGAGGCGGAAATAAACTCGTCGTAACCAGGGCTGCCGAAGTGAGTACTAAGGGAGTATTCGTACTACTCTCTCAAGCACTGTACTCCCGTGCTCCCCTCGTCCTGATTGTACTCCCCTATTAAATATTTCCATTTTTTTTTAAAACAAGTAGTACTTTGAGTACCTTTGTCTTTATTGAATAGTACTAACACGATAATGAAATACAGTGGCCGCTATAAGTATAAAGACAGACATTATCAAAATGTTCAGTTTGATATACAGACTGAACTACTAACTAAAGAAGCCATGCACAAGAGGTGAAATACTTCAGTATAAAAACATTGTGTTTACCTTACAATATTTCAGATGATTGATAAGTATTTTTATATTTAAAATATTTTAAAGGCAACCTAACCCAATCTAACCTAGTCGTGCCCCGCGGAACCTATTTGACCCTGGAAGGATGGGCAGTTATTGCTATACAAAGAGACCATGAAAAGCGGTCAGTTCCATCGAAGGTAGGACGATCTGTTTCCATCGTGTAATTTCCTCAATTTGGGTAAAAATTATGGCTCTGCTCTCTCATCTAGATCCGGTCGACCAAGCTAATTCACGCAAATTCAGGTGGAACATGCCGAATGCCGGTCAGGTAAGGCGCGAGTTGGAACTTCCCGTAACTGTAAGAAGAGTGCAGCAACTGTTGAAGCAAACTGTCCCGATGGTTTAAGGTTTTATTGGCATCATTTGCGAGATGAAAAAGCAGTGAAAATGACCCGGCACTCCGGAGTTGGAAGTGCAATGGTTTGGGATCCCTTTGGGTATCATGGAAAAATCAATTTGATATGACTACCACCCAAAATGAATGGTGTGAAATACAGAAAGATGCTCGAATATGCTTAAGACGAATTTGGAAAAATTCCGGCGGGTGAAAACTTTATTTTTCCAACAATACAATTCAAGCGGCAAAAATAGTCCGCGAATAGTTGGAAGTCAGCAGAACAAGATGTTTGCCGTGGCCATTATGTAGTCCTGATCTGAAACCAATCGAAAACATGTGGGGGATCATGACTTGAAAAATGTATATGAGAGGCAGTACTGGAATGTGAAAGAGCTAAAAACACAAATAGCCCAGGCATGAATCGAGATCAATGGAGAAGTTCTGTAGAGCTTGATAAATTCCATGCATAATAGAATTTTCGAAGTTATGTAGAGCCGAGGAGGTTGTACGAAGTACTGAGTTTCAATTTGATAGGTAAAACCCAAAACTTGGTTATTTTAATGCTTACATTTTTAATGTCTTTGGGGTTCATTAAATCATCATTCATCAAAAATTTTGTTTTTCTGTCGCTTTGCTATTTATTAAAAAAAGGGAACTTTTTAGAAAAATAGCTTGAGCCTGCAGTCCAAATAAAATAATTAAGTTTTAGAGTTTCAACAGGCTAATGGTTGCTTTTGATATTGGATTTGTATCGTTTCTTTTTTGTACTCCCCTCAGACACGAAATACTCCCCTGTAAGCGTCTAAAATACTCCCATTCGAATTTTCAAAACGGCAGCCCTGGTCGTAACATGTCTCGTTGCGACGTAAAAACATTTTTAAATCGGCAATTACAGCCGTGAAGAATGAATCCGGATAATCGGGTATTCGATGTTTGGATAATCGGGATTCTACTGTACTTCCTTTCTATCATATTCTTTTAAAAGTTACATAGTATATACTACATAGGTCATAACGTACTATCTAAATATGTATAAGCCGAAATAATTAAAAAAAATCGCCTACTTCGCTCTGCATGTAAAAGCAAACAACACTGCGCTGCTTTTGATGTTTTCTGTAAATGTACATATTTCCCCTTTAAAAATCATTTCCCCTTTATCGTAACACAAATTCAAGACAAATACGTCGCTTAAGAAGTATTCACTTCAAAAACAATGGAAAGTCAAATAATGCCAAATTGGTTTTATTTCAATTTATTAAAGGCAAACGTCAAAACTGGGTAACGTAAGATACCTATAAAAAATCATTTAAATTTTAAACTATAGTACTAGTTCACGAGAGACAAGAGCATAACAAAGATATCAAATTGAAGCACTAACCCATTCAAAACGCGTAGCTTCAAGTTTCATAATTTCAATATTATTGAATAGAGTATGTATGTATGTACATATATATGTATGTATATATACCTACATAGTATGTACATACATAATATGGGTAAGTAATTTGCATAACTATGAACAAGTGCCCAACAAGTACAAAAACTTTTCCGATGCAATAAAAGAAGAAAAACTTCTACATACATACTAACATACGTACGTACATAAAATTATACATTTCTTCTCGTATTTATTACGAAAAGTTTTCCAGAATCTGAAAGGAAAATGTTACCATTCGCTCCAAGCAAGTTGCATTTGAGCAAATCTATAAAGTAAGTATTTACGAATTATATTGAATTAATATTTGCATTTGCAAACTACCGTTATTGTAAAATTTATTCGGTTTATAATCCAATTTCAAAAGAAAAAGTTATTTTCCTTCATTTCAATTTTACACAAAGCAAGTCATCTCGATTATTGCAGTTCGTCAGAAATTTAGTTTGGTTTAATAGAAAAATTCATTTTTCGACGATTATTATGCCATTTACCAGTACATATTCAGATTAGATTCACCAGTAATTGGGATTCGAATTTCTACATTGAAATTATATTACCTAATACAGGGTGTCTCAGTTAAGAGGTATAATCGTCAGAATTATCACAGTCAAAGGTTGGGGCTAAATCGACCAACCCCACCATTCGTTCAGTAATTCGTTGTTGTGCATGGTTTTTTATCATTTTTGTCCGACAAAAAATCGCTTTTACTATAACTTCTGTTGATTGTACGTGAAAAAGTTATTTGACATAATTTTTAGAGAAAATTAGTAAGCAAAAGTTTTGAGAAAAATGTATTTTAAGTAAAAAAGTAGAGCAACAAATTTTCATAATTTGAGTTTAAGGAGCTAAAGCTCTTTTGTGGCTGTATAAAATTAAACAAATCTTAGACACTTTTTATGCGCTTCTAAATTACCTCTTGAAGAAATACAAAATTGTTCTTGTGGCTATTATAGTTCAAAAGTTATATCATTTAAAGTGGTTACACCTCCAAATCGAAGGTGCCCCACTTTGAGGGGCTATAACTTGGAGGGGGGTGAAAATAGACCCCCACCTGCCGTACAATTTTTTGTTCGCTAGAACTTCACGAATCTCCAGTTAACGGATTATACCTCTTAATTGAGACACCCTGTATAATATATGTATATAATGTATAATGTATGTATTATAATAACATATTACATACATATAATAATTTACAGAAAGGAATACCTAAGCCTTTAGCAAATATATGTACTATCAATCGTTGGTTCGATTTATGGTATAAAAAATAGCACAACTTTTACAAATAAACTTTTCTCGATTATTTACGAGTACCTACCTACATACATATGCATAACATTAGTCAAATCAATTTCTCTAGTTAAATCATATTCAATGTCCATTAACCTAAACCCATTTCGGCCCGCTGTTCGATTTCTCGAACAGCATTTTTGGTATTATTTTACGGAAAGTTAAGCAAGCAATATTTTACTTATTCTGTTATTATAATTAAGTTTGGTATATAAACTAGTAAAAATAATTTTTTAACTACCATCCACCCGCATTTCTCACCCCCACCGTTCCAAGAAAATAACCTTAAAAAAGGACTAATTTTTGGAAAAAAATTAAAAATATTTAGAAAGAAAAAATAAATTAAGAATGTGCCGTGCCCAAATGTCTATAGCCAGTACCTACTAGCCACAGGTATAATCATCATCACTCAAAACCCATCCCACCTCTGTTGCATGCATAGTGTAGAGGGTACCCATGCAGAGTGTCCAGCTATCCATTGTTGTGACGAAAAATACCTTTCCTTTTGCCTGAAAATTGAGCAGTTTTCAAAAATGTTTGTGTCATGGCTGCCACCTCCAGGACTGCCTACTACCACGTCACGAACTCTCAGTTTATAATCATACACTGCTTGAGCTTTTATGGAGTAGACATGATTTGTCGAAAGATATGATTTATGAGCTTCTACTGGTCCCTTCGCAAGTTTCATTTCCGGACCATTAATGTAGCCGATACAAAACGGGAGCTCGTGATAAGTGGCTGCTACAATTTTTTGTCTTTCTTCACTATGTGGCCAAAATATGTACTGGTGTAATTTGGTAATTTTGGCTAATATACCGCCATCTCCAGCTCCGTAGGTTGTAGACATTTTTCTATTAGCAGCATTTTCACCTGATGAACCCAAAGGGTAGAGAACAATTGCTAACTGGAGTTAGATTAAAAATTGCTGACTGGAGTGTAATTTTTTAAGCTCCATATCATCACATATGTTTGTATGTATTACTGATAGCAAATGTGCAAATTGACTTCATTCCATCCTCATCATTTGGCGAAAGCGATCGTTGTCCATTGAAGTAAGATTATTTTCCCGCCAATGAATTGACTTAGGTAGAGAATTTTCCGTTCCACGATGAGACGCTTACACGACAAGGATATCTTCGTTTAGCTCATCAAGGATTTCATAAACCTCATTTTCACTTTCCTCTTTTTTCGTATCTGTAATTATTTTTTTTTTTTATTTTTTTGTATTTAATTATTTTTCTCCAACCTTCAATCCACGTAATTTTATTCCCAACATTTTCGATTAGAATTTTAATAATTTTGCTTTTATCGCTTGTTTTTGGCATTGTGCATTTAAATATTACCGCCCGATTGTGTGTGAACGAATATAAGGACTTCAATGTAAATATGAACTGCAGCAGGAACCGCACGGTTTCCGCCCTGTCTGAACGGGGCCTAACTCACATAAAATTCTAAGGCAATTTTATTTTTGCAAATGATGTTAAACTTTCTTGCGCAATTTTGCCATGTTAGTGTGCATGCCAAATGTATTAATATTAAAGGGAAAGATATTGATAAAATTGTCTCAACACCTGGCCTCTGCTTCTACTGCGATAAACATCGCAGTATATCGTATGACGTCTTGCATTGGAAGATAACCAAGATGCAAACAATTTTCAACTGTTTAATGCTCATGTTTTCGGAATTTCAGGCGGTACTTGATTTTGATCCTTCAAATAATAAAAAAATGTTAGAGGGTTTCAAAAATATTGATTGTCTGCAACAACAACAACAGCCTATAAGCGAACATCAGCACATCGTTTCATGTTCGTGCGAACAACAGCACAGCAGAATCAATTAAATGAATCGCAACAACAGCTACGCCTCATCCAACAACAAGTATATGAGCAACAACAACTACAGTCACAACAAAATAAGCACTGTCAACATGATATTCAACAACACGAACTGCGTAAAGAACATCTTCAACAGGATAAAACACAAGCACTAAACAACCATCATAAGCAGCATAAACAACAAAAGCAGCAACAACATAGATCTCAACAGCAAAACCTACAACTTAATCTTGAGCTTACTCAACAAAAGAGAGCACTACGCTCTAATTCACAATCGGTTGATTTGGTTCCTCCTACCGTTGACATATCATCCGAAGATCCTCAAATAGCATCATGTTCAGGTATTTCACTTACTCCTATCGTTAGAAGTCCGTCACCTATCATTGAAAATCCGATCAATGGGATTGACAACGCTAATTCTGACGCCAATATACTCACAGGCATTGCAAGTCCCACCAATGAATCAACCAATGATTCAACCAATAATTGCGCTCTAAGGACTGTGCCTCCTCCGTTTGCAGTATTTTTATCTCGCTTGGAGTATGGCACTAAACCCTCTGCTATTATTAACTATATAGCGAAGAAGGGTATTGATACGAATAGCATCAGATGTTTAAGCCTAACAGCAGATAATTTACCTGGTCGCATCTCTGCTTCTTTTAAATTACTTGTTCCATCATCAATGGGTGAAATACTTTTAAATCCGGATTTCTGGCCGAATGACATACTGGTTAAGATGTTTACTAACAGGCCTAAATCAAAATCTTCTTCAAAAAAAACTTAAAGAAGTTGCCCTCTTCTACCAATACGTAAGGGGGCTAAGAACCTAGTGCACTAAATTCTTGATGAGTGTGTATACCTGTTCTTATGATATTATTGTGCTTACGGAGACTGGATTAGATGAGAGTTTCAGTGATACTGTAATTTTTCCTTCCAACTTTGATGTAAACCGCTGTGATCGTTCAGTGGCTAATAGTATTTTCAAACGCTTTGGTGGTGTGCTTATAGCCATTAAAATCGATTATAAGGTGAATGTTCTTGAGCTCAACGATTATGAAGACATTAAAATTTGCTGCAGCTATTTTCATCTTACATCTTTCGCCAAGCTGTACATTGTTTGTGTTTACATTCCACCTAGTGCCCGATCAGATGTCATTTTTGATAGATACATCTTTGTCTACACTTGGAGCTGAGATCGTGGTTACGCTCCATTCACTTGGTCAACTCCAGGTGAATAATGTTAAAAACAACATGGATCGTACCTTGGACCTCATCTTCACTAATAACAGTGACGAAACGTTTGTATCCAGGGATCTTACTCCCCTCGTTCCGGAAGATTTGTATCATCCTTCTCTAAACATATTTTTTTTTATTAAATTTAAAAGATATTCTTATTTGTGATTCCTTTAGATTCGACTTCAAAAATGCTAATTATAGTAATATTTGTGAAGAGCTTAGCAATAATTATGACTGGGGTCCTTATCTTTCGCTAGAAATCGATGAAATTTGTCCAAATTTTACGAGGTCATTAATTCCGTTGTTTTTGAATTTGTCCCTGTAGTTCGTGTCAAAAATGTAATTGATTCCTGTCCTTGGGACAATGAAATTATGAAATGGCGTTCTAGCTTGGCAGATGATGAATACATTGTGTTTAAAAGGCTTAAATCTGAATTTAAATCTGCTCTCTACCACGCGTATTTTGTGTATTTAAATGATATCCAGAATAGCCTCAAATGTAGACCGGATAAGTTTTAGAATTTTATTAATTCTAAGAAAAAAAGTGACGGTTTTCCAGCCACGCTCTCTTTTAATGGACATTTAGCGGACTCTTCCGCTAGTATTTGTAATTACTTCGCTTGTTTTTTCCAATCAGTATATTCGAATCACGACTCGACGATTGATGATAATTTTTTTGACTATCTTGGCGACTTCCCCACTCCTCTTTTGAACACCATTGAACTTTCTGAGGACGATATTTTGAATAGGCTAGCTGGTTCTGACTCCAGCCTAAGCCCTGGCCCTGATGGCCTACCTTCTGTTTTTCTCAAGAACTGTACTTATCCTTTACACAAAATCATATGTCATATCTACAACTTATCTTTGAAAACTAGCTTATTCCCATCTGTCTGGAAAACCTCTTTTATAGTTCCTATTTTTAAATCTGGTCGGAAAAATAAAATTGAGAATTATAGAGGTATATGTAAGCAATCTTCTCTACCTAAATTATTTGATTCGCTAGTCATTGAAAGATTAAACTTCTTTTGCAAATCCCTTATTTGCAATAATCAACATGGTTTTGTAAAAAAAGGTCGCCTGTAAGCTGTAACTAATCTTATATTGTTCACAAATTTTGTGATTTCAGAGATTGGTAAAGGTAACCAGGTTGATGCTGTTTATACGGATTTTAGCAAAGCTTTCGATCGAGTTGACCATAAAATTTTGCTATACAAACTTACGAGATTGGGTTTTCCTATCTTCTTTTTAAATTGGCTCTCTTCTTTCCTCAGCAATAGATTCCAACATGTTAGGTTTCGTAACAATATTTCTGACAAAATTTCTGTCACTTCTGGAGTTCCCCAATGCAGTCATATCGGACCCCTGCTTTTCATCTTGTTTGTAAATGATATTGTAAAATTTCTCCCGGAATGCTCCTTGTTAATGTTTGCAGATGACTTTAGGATTTATACGTCGGGCAGCGAGCCGCATTGTTTTCACCTCTTAAACTCTCATCTTCAAAAATTTAATCTGTGGTGCTCTAAAAACTTTCTCTCTTTAAATGTTAGTAAATGTTCCGTCATTAACTTTGCTCGTTGTAGATCTCCTCTCATGAATACATATTCTTTTGATGGTGTAGTCATTCCTCGGGTTAATGTAATCAAAGATTTGGGTGTGTTATTAGATACTAAGCTATCTTTCAACAATCACGTTGATTGCATCACAAACAAGGCGAACAGAACATGGGGAATGGTTAGGCGCTATGCTTGTGAGTTTTCTAACGCGTATGTCTTTAAATCGTTATATGTTGCATTAGTGCGCTCCATATTAGAATACGCCTCAATTGTCTGGTATCCATATTATAGAGTTCATATATCTAGAATTGAATCAATTCAAAAAAGATTCCTTAGGTTCGCTCTTAGGGGACTTCCTTGGCAGAACTCATATCACTTGCCTCCTTATTTATCCAGGTTAAAATTAATTAATTTAGAATCACTGGAGGTGAGGAGAACGGTGGCACGAGTTGTTTTTATTCATAGAGTTTTAATAGGTGAGATTGAGTCTACGGAAATTCTTGACCTTCTCAACTTAAACGTTCCTTCACTCAATCTTCGAAGCTCTAGATTCTTTAGAGTAGCACACTCTCGTACAAACTACAGTCGTTCTTCCTCAATTAAGGGATTGATGATTTTGTATAATGTAAATGATTTCATCAATAAAAAGGATATTACTTGATGGTCTTAATTGTTTGCCCTGTTTTTAACTTTGATTTTTCATATATATAATACATGTATATTTATAAAATTTTGTATTTTTTGTTTTCTGCTTCTGTCTATGAAAGTGTAATCTTTGGTGACAAATAAATAAATAATAATAATAATAATTTTGTTTTTTCTTAACTGTTCGTTGAAATGCGTATGCGAAAATAGGTCATGAAAACACTTTTTTTCTTCTTTGAAATCTCTACTTCAAAAACCTTTGTAATTTGAATTTTTTCCTTTGTCCGTCGAATTATCGAGAGTTCACGACTTCACGTAGCACGTTTTCCATTTCCATGCGTTGCTAAGGGAAACAAAATAAAAACGTTGTTTTGCACATTGAAAACGTATTATTATTTTGTGTCATATGCCACGTGAATATCATGGACTAGACATATAAAGATATTTGTAGAAAAGTTTAGTGTAAAAAGAACAACAGTCATCAATCTGTAGAAAACGTAGATACCTCATTTCTAGTGTTAAAGTCAGTATACTAGTAAAGTGCGTTAAACGTAAATTATATTTGAAGAACACTTATGTTATTTTAATTATTTTTGAAGTAAACTCAAAACAGTGTTCTTAGGTATTTACAATCTTGTCGAGGTATTGAAGTTATCGTGTTTCTTTATTTAGAATGCCACCGAAAAAACCGCCAGGTTCCGGATTCCGAGAGATCAAAATTGCACGCAAAGAGAAACAAAACAACTTAGCCCACACATAAAGTAAATGGATATCGTCGAATCCAGAACAAGGTATCGTACCTAGTACATCGCAGTTACAAGCTGACAAAGCTTCTTCTATAGAAGATGTTGATACCCCACTGGAAAGGCACGAAGGAAAGGACAAAAGTGACATTGAAGATGCCGCAGTTTCACATGAAAAAGAAATGCATGGTGTGCATTGATTAATATATTACTTATATGTATTTAGTGTTAGGTTTAGGCACAACGCGCAACTGCCCTTTTGTTAAATGCAGGTTGCTGCTATATCTCGAATTTACTTTTTACTCTCGAGCCAATAATCTAATTTTCACGGAACTTCGTAGTGTTTGCTTGAAAGGAAAGGGCTAGCAATGATTTACACGTTGGCTGCCAGTGTACCACCGGTGACCACAACAAAAATCTTTCCCCAGGTGCCAATATATCACGGGTGATACACTCATAGACCTCTAGATTTTTAGTTCAACAATAAAAATGGAAAGAAATTAAAAATATTTACAAATTTATTCCAAAAGTAAACATATTTTATTACATGAAAAAAGAAACATTATACTCCACACTATTAGAATAAAATTACCAATAAATAATGAAGATGAATAAAAAAAAAAACTGGCCTAAAGAGCATTAATGGATGTCTTGAAATTGTTTGAAACATAGAAATGGATTCTGAGGACATTTTGAACAATATGAATTTACAAGCTTTGCATTTTTCCCCACAGTCCGCCAGTTTGAACACCTTAACACTGTACTTATTTGCTTTCGCTAGAAGATATTGTCACAATCCTTAGCGATCACGGAAAGAGATCATGCTCTCATCAATTACCAAGTTCTTGCCATCTGGCCTGTGTTTTTACCCGACTACGCAGAGGAAGGGTTATGATTTTAACAGGCTGGGTTTGTTTGTTTGTTTGTATGTATGTAAGGATGTCACCTCATACAGCCTAAACTATGGAACCGATTTCAACAAATGAGGTGTCGTTGGATTCGTCTTTATCCGGAGAGTGTCTTAAGCTATGTTATCTTTCCTACCTCCTTAATATGGGTATCAAATGAAGGGGTTTGGCGAGTAGAATACAATACGATATGACGTTATTATAAATTCAATATGGCGCGGACGCCCCCAAGATGGCGGATTTCTGTTATCTTTACTACCTCATTAATATGGGTATCAAATGAAAGGGTTTTGCGAGTAGAATATAATACGATATGACGTTATTCTAAATTCAATATGGCGGACGCCCCCCCAAGATGGTGGATTTCCGTTATCTTTACTACATCCCTAATATGGGTATCAAATGAAAGGGTTTGGCAAGTAGAATGCAATATACGATATGACGTCATTCTAAATTCAATATGGCGGACGCCTCCAAGATGTTGGATTTCCGCTATCTTAACTACATCCCTAATATGGGTATCAAATGAAAGGGTTTGACAAGTAGAACACGACATTGCTTACTTATATTTACATACACTACATATTTTTTTAAAATAAAAAGTTGTAAATAAAAAATTAAGTTTAAAAAACTAAAACCCGCGACCACAGCTGTACATTGAAAATCATTGTTTCGTTTCATCTTGTTTCGTACTTTTTAGTTGGTTTTTCCCGTAGTCGGGTTTTAGTTTTTTAAACTTAATTTTTTATTTAAAGTTTCCAATTACTTCGTGCACAATTTTGTCAGCTTTAAAAGTTTTAGATGCTGTTTCAAATGCTTGGTCGCTATTTTCGAAGTGTATGAATCTCAACGAAATCTGAAATCGGTTGCATGCCATAACGTATGGTTCAAACGAATTTGCAAATAATTTTGTCTGCTTCCAATAATCTATGATTGCAGGATATTTTACTACACCCATATACATACATAGGGTTACCAGATTCAAAATGACGAAAGGGGGACATCGCGAGACAAAATATGTTTTTGAAAAATAAAACACGCGTAAAAAAAGTGAACTAAAAAAGTTTCATTCGATTTTTTATTATAAAAAAAAAATAACAAAAATAAAAAATTATAACTTATCAACTAAAATAAATTAATGAGAAACAAAACAACAAAACCAAATTACTTTTTCCTTTAAAAATTAATTTAAAAAAATAAAAGCACGGTTCCATCACATGGTAAGTGTTTGTAAATTCAACGGTAACATTAATATGAAAAGTACCCGGTTTATACATACTTTTTGCTTGACTTGACTCTTTTCAATAAGCTGTCATTTTGAATAATACATTTGTAAATCTTCTTACAATTTAGCTTGTAATTTGGTTTCACCACCAATTCATTTTCAACGGATTATATTACCAAACGATTTCTATCTTAACGCCAAGCGTTTAACATCAAACTGGAAATTCTTTCAGTTCTACAGGCATAGGATTTTTTTCGATACCTGCTATCCAGAAGCGGAGATCTAAGCTGATATCTGGGCAGAGAGTATTTTTACGAATACCTTCTAGTTCCTAGCTTTAGAATGCCTTGGCCGATGGAAATGGAATTTATTTTATTATAAAGTTCAATTTTGTACAAACATTTTAAGACATAAATCATATTTGTACGTTATACAGAAGTTGATCAATAAGCATTAAATTAAAATTAACATTCAATTAAAAATGACATACAATTCAAGAAAAGCTTAGATCGTTGGATTTTACCAACGACCAGTGGAGATAATTTCGTGTGTGCGCCAAAACCGGTTTTTTTTTCTTCTGTACCTGCTGTGTTGTTTTTTTTTATTTGGAACTGGCGAGGAATCGAGGTTGAGGATATCTATACTGTTTGAACACGCATCACGCAGAAACTAATGGACGGATTTTGATGAAACTTTTATTTATTTATTTTATACTTTTTATCCCCGAAAATGATATGGTTTTTACAAAATATTGAAAAAAGCTGCATATCTTTAAGGAAAATTATAAATATTCAGCCGTAGCTCAATAGAAGCTTACCGGATTGAAAAACAAAAAAATAGGTGAATTTAGTTAATTCTCCACTGATCCATTTGAGGTATGAATCATCCTTCCCCGTTATCCTGGAGCCCCAACCATTTTCCATCAGTGGAGACCACAGCCAACAGCCGTGCAGCTGTGGGTGACGTCATAGTGTGTGAATGCGCGCTCCATACATCTTATACAATAAGTATGTACCTATATATGTATATGTATGCATGTATATGTGTATTAAAAGTAATATTTGTTCTTGCATCGTCCATCCGATTGCGGTAAAACTTGGTGAATGTGCAAAAAAAACATTGTTGTTGTGCGCACGCCGGGGAAGATTCCTTCTACATTGGGGGAAGATTTCTACTTAATTGCAATCCCATTTTTTTTTTCCAAAAGCAAACGCATTAATCATGATCTCGAATCTGCACTCGGTGGAAACAATACAGACGAATCTCCATATGTCGAATTTTCAAAGGCGATCAAAATTAGTGCAAGTTAGAAGGATTTTTGAGAAAAACGAGCTAGAACGATTAATTCTTTTTTTTTTTTTGAAAACAAAGAAACATGTTAACAAAAAACAGAAAGAAGAAAAACGGGTCAGCTAGTAGTAAATAATTAGAAAAAAGGGGGAAAATGCTCTCTTCTTCTTTTTTAACGACTAAATATTTTCACGAAGAAATAATTTTCTTTTATTTTAATAACAAAGAGTGATTGATTCACATTATTCACAAATTGTCAGATAGCTATTTGATAGATGTCCCTCGCTTACAACATGGAAACGATGTAGAACGGATTTCGCAAGAGGGAACATTTTTTGGCACTCTCATTAAATTTTTTGACACCTCATTTGGCTCTCTATTCTCTTGATTTTTGGCAGTTTTAAGTAATTGAAGGTATGTAAAATTACAGGTCACCAAACAGACCTATTTAATTCAAGTCAGTAATTAATGGGCCATCGGATTCTAATTCTGTTTGTTTACAGAGAATCTTTTTAACAATATTTAATGAAAATATTTTAACAGTTTTGATTTGAATGTTTTCTACTTTGGAATTTTACTTAATAAGGGGGCGGAGGTTTGTATAGAGGGGATAAACAGCATTTTGGTATGAAGAATGGGGACTGTCCCCCCTAAAGGAGAACGTCTGGTAACCCTACGTATACATGACTATGGCCAAAAACTCCATAATCTCCTTACGATCAGTATCCTTCCACTCATTCATCCTACTGTTCCTTCGATAGCTGGACCGATGTACCTATATGTATGTAATTGCTCACACTTTTATTTGTTACTTCAACAATGATATCTATAATCGTATCAGTCAAAAATTTTCTGTAATATTCAGATGGTAAGCTTCGTACTGAATAACTTCTGCCTTCTTTACATCACGGGTGATACATGCGCAAGGGAATAGAAAATTTTTAGTTTTAAACGCAAAAGGCAAGTCATCGGTGATCACTATAAAACATGTTCAAACATATTTTAACATTCCTACTATGGCTGGTGCAAAAGATCCCAGCCGTTAATTCATCCTAACCTGTATATTCCTGCTTGGCACCTGGCGAAAGATTTTTGTTGTGATCACCGGTGATACACTTGCCTCTGGGGAATGATTTTTGTTGTGATCACTGGCAGCCAACGTGTTAAAAAAAATAGCTACTACACTATATCCATATAAGGGAGAGTGGGTAGGAATTGGACAACAGCTTTTTCTCCAACCCCATCCAAATATCATTTTGTCACAATTATTTTGCTGCCTATATTGGAAACACCACTAAAATGAATGAGTGCTTTGTGGATTGTGTTGTGGAAACAACAGAATAAGAGCAAGGAATATTTCTTACAAACGCATTTCCGATATTCCGGGGATTCCCCTATTTTTATGCATACTGTTCGTACATAATGTGACACATACACCCAATCAGCTCTAATATTTGCAATTTCTCCCTCCCTTTCCTTTTCGTCCCAATTTGGAGGTCGTTTTTCAAGTAATACTAACGCAATTCGCAACCAATTCGTTGGCCCAGATCCAATTCAGAGGTGCCCCGATTTGAGAGGTTCATTTATATGAAAAAACCGAGTGTAGGTATGAAGTGCGGTTCATTTTGGAGGCGTCCGAATTACAGAGAGTCCCAATTAGGAGGTTTTACTGTATATATACATTATTATTGGAAGTAATTTAGTTCTTCGCTTTTAGTGTCTTTTTCAAGGATTTGATTCCACAATGAACTGTACGATAAATTGGGCTTAATATGGTGGAAAATATACATTTATGTAATATGGAATAACTCCTAATTCTTCGTCACTATTTTCAGAAGCATTAAATTTGGTGACTTTTCAATATGTTGCTGTCGTTTTTGGTGCTTAGGTAGTCACCGAATGGTATCCCTTGTAAGCAAGTGATAAACTTTAATCAGTTGTCAATCGAACAATTTGTTTTTTACGCACGCTAAACGGGATAGGTATGAATGCCCTTGAAATGGTTTGCATAGCGCGGGCCATAGGGAAAAATTAAGGAGGATGAAAGAGAAGATACCGATGCGCGCTGGTCTTGAATATTTGTAAAGTTTCGTAAAATATTCGACATTCGTGTTGAGCGCTTAAGACACTAGACTAGAAGTAATATATAATTGAATAACTGTTGGTACCTACTTCTCTGAAGGAACTTTGTTAAACACCCTGTAGCTCAATGGGTGTTGAAGATAGAACTCCCCTTCCAAACGATTTTTGCATAGTTTTTCTTTTTGATTTAAAAATGAAACTTGCTTGAAAACTGAAAATGACAGATGAATGACATATCAATGATTACCAAAAAAGGGTGTAAGGAGCCAAATCATCGAAAATGGGTGCATGCAATAGAAATAATAGCAAGAAAAGGGTTAATAATTTTGAATTAATTTTTTTTTTTTGCTTTGAGCTAAAGGAGGATATTTTTAAGAGGACGGGAGGACAAAGCGCTGAAAATGAGAACTGTCCTCTCAAAAGGAGGACGGTAGGGAACCCTAGCGCACGCCCTTCATTGGTACAACCATTTTACAATGGATAAGTAGCCGCGGGCAAAAATTGAATTTTATGCAATCGTGTCAAATCACATTCATAGTCTTACAATCGCATTTTTTCAGGCGTTGCATATACTATTCGATATTTTTGATTCCGTAAATGCTGATTTTGATAAACCAAAGCGCATAAATTATAATGACTGCAGGTCATGGTCCAATATAGATGACAAGGTTAGGTGTTGTCTTCTTGAACGATTTAAGTCTTTCAATGACTGATGATGGCAGAATTTTTTCAGCTGATTGGTTTCAGAAGACCTTGTCAAATAATGAGAAAATAGAGAGAAAGTGGCTCATTTACAGTGAAAAGGCCAAATCTATTTTTTGTTTTCCCTGTTTATTATTGGGTACGAAAGAAACATTTAAATCCAAAAATTGGAGAACACGAGAACACTGTAGAACACCGTAGATGTTATGAAACATGGAAGGAAATGGAGCTGCGACTGATAAAAGGTAAAACTTTAGACAACGAGTTGCAATGTAGTATATCTGCCGAAAAAGAAAAGTGGTGATACATTCTAAAGGTAGTAATAGACGTAGTACTGTTTTGGGCAAAAAACAACCTGGCGCTAAGAGGTGGAGTCGAACAAATTGGACATCGTTAATCTGGTATATTGTTGAGTACTGAGGAACTCCTGGCCAAACACAATCCACAAATAAAAGAACACGTGTCCTCTATAGCAAAAGGAAGCCTTTCGTACTTCTCACCAACTATACAAAACGAAATAATTTTTGCACTAAGATCAGTAGTCAAAATAAAATTCTGACGAAATTCTTGCAAGGAAAATATTACAGTATCTCATTTGATTGTACTCCAGATATCAGCCACCAAGTAGAAATGTCAGAAATTGTGCGCTATGTAGATATTAACCCATTAGAGTTAGAGCCTATCGTTGCCATATGGCAACGGCAATCATGTCACGGAAAGTTTCAAATTTTGAAAACTGGTGATCTAGTAATCGGCGATTTTTTTGTCAAAACAAATACACATACATAGATATTGTTTTGCTGCACGTTTGTTTTTGTTAGCTGTGATTTTGCGCAATTTAGTAGATTTCGGAATTTAAAATTGGCAAAAGATATAAATTCCGAAAAATGGCGAACCGAAAAATGTAAGTAATATTTTAAATTTGTTATACTCAGTCAAATTGTTTTCTATTGCATTTTTTCGAACTACAATATCATATTTTAACTTAAGATATAAGTTCTGAATGGTAAATGTACATAACAGTCAACAATATTTACCTACTCTTTTCTTCGCCCGTTGCCATATGGCAACGATAGACCATAGTGTGTACATTTTTTCTAAAAACTGTTTATGCTTGTTTTAGTCTAACTTTGGCAGAAATCATCGATGAACTAGAAAATGATGATACCAAAAATGATGCTGATATATTCATTGAACCTCCAGAAGCTGTCGAGTTAACCGATGAAGATTCAGCGAAGCGAATGAAGATGGAGGCGGATTGGTGGATAACTTGACAGCTCGACAATTATTAGAACCTGTTTTTGAACAAATTGGTAAGAAAAAGAAGACATTGGAAAATAATTGGAAAAAAGTAGATCTACCGGATTCAGTGCAGCCTCCGTTTGACAGCTTTTCTCACCAAAACTTTGAACATATCCAATGCACCGATTTATTCGACCTTTTTTTATGATACATTGTGTCAATTTCTTATACAAGAAAGTTCCAAATATGCTTTGTTTTTGAATTGTCCAGACCCCAAAATCACTTCAGAAGAACTCAAATGTTTTTTGACTATCTTGATAGTCTCAGTAGTAAGGCTCCAATTAAAAGATCATAAAATGTCATTAGCTGTCAATTTTGAAGTGACTGGCAAAACAATTGTTTTTTGAGGCGAAATAATTATTGATTACTGTTGGATAAATAAAAATGTGCTCATTACAAATTAAAAATAAAATCATTTCAGCGTGTGTAAGCGAGCTGGCAGCAGCGAATAAGACATTCATCGAAACACAAAATGTGCAAGTGCTGAAACTCTTGGAATTATTAAGGAGATAGAAGAAGCTACACAATCCCAAAAAATTCAGAAAACTCTGGACAAAAGTAAGTAATGTGTCTAATTATGATTTTTAAAACTTTCAAATTAATTTTATTTGTAGCCACGTGCAAGCACTTTCTGGGAGAAGGATGTTTGCGAAAATGACAACAATTTCTTTAAAGAACATTTTCGTATGTCGCGAGAAGTGTTTAACTTGCTATGCAACGAACTCAAACATTTCGGCAAGCGAGATACCAATTACAGGAAATGTATTCCATTGGAAAAGAGAGTGGCTATCGCCTTATTTGCTATAGGATCGTCAGCGGAATACCGATGTACTGCAAGTCTGTTTGGAGTTGCAAAATCTACAGTTTGCATTATAGTGAAATCGTTTTGTGAAGAAGTGTGGCATGTTCTACAGCCAAAGTATTTGAATTCGTATCCACTTACTAGGCAACTAATAGAGGAAAATGTCCGTGGCTTCGAAAAACTAGGATTTCCACAGTGCTTCGCCGCTATTGGTAAATATAATAAGTTAAATATTGTAAACACAAGCAAGATTATAACACTTTCATTCTTTAGATGGTTGTCATATCGAGGTTAAACCGTCTGCTGAAGACTGCACCGATTATTACAATTACAAAGGATGGTATTCAACAGTTCTTCTAGCTGCAGTGGACTATCGGTTTGAATTTTTTATATACATAGTTAGTACCTACAATGTTAAAATTCGTTGTATATGCATAGATATAGATTTCTTTACGTCAACGTCCGCAGCCCAGGTCGTTGCAATGACTCGCAAATATATGAGTCTTCGAATTTAAAAGTACAACACCAAAACCCCATTCTAAAGGAGAATTCGAAGAATATTTACGGTATTGACGTTCACGTGGTTCTAATTGGTGATTCTGCATTTCGCTTTTCTGAAATGCTTATGAAACCATACCCATATAGTCCAACGGCAACCGTCGAACAAAAAAATTTTAACTACGCTTTGTCAAAATGCCGAAGAGTGGTTGAAAACGCGTTTGGGCACTTAAAAGCGCGATTCAGAAGAATTGGCAAAGGTTTAGACAACCACATTGACAACACTTCCTTAATAGTACAGGCGTCCTGTGTCTTGCACAATTGTTTAAATGTGCACAATGACCAAATAAATCATCTGTGGCAACTTCAAGAAGAAGAGGCTTCAATTCGCGAGCAACCGGAACATGTTTCACGTGTAACCGACAGCAACCCCTCCGCTGAAAATATTAGAAAAGCTATCAGCAACTACGTATCAGGTAAAAACACAGTTATTAAATATTTTTTTATTTTTTCAAAATATCTATTATTTCTTTTAAATATTCTTTTTTTTTCATTCTCGATTTCAAGAAATCTTTTGTTCGTATCTTGAATACATTCCAGAGTTTTTAAAATCGCATCATTGAAATAATCCGCCTTTCTTTTCTTTGCAGCAGCAGCTCGCGAAGTCGACGGAGTTGCAAGTGACGGGCCTGTATTTGATCTAATTGATGTTGGCGGGGTTGCAGATGATGTTGACGGGGCTGCGGATGATGTTGACGGGGTCGCAGATGAAATCGACATTCTTGCAGATGACGAACTTGCCGACGTGCTTGCCATCGATGAGTTTGAATCAGAGTTGCCTGCAATTATATAAATACATACATATGTAAATTACTTCACTTTCAAATAAAATAATGTACAGTAAAGCCTGCAAATGGTGGAATGCTTCGGTGCACTTTTTTCTACTATTCGCAATACTATTCTTTTATTCGCAGATTCAACTATTTACAAGATTTACTGTAATAAATATATTTCTTACTAATATTGATGCTGTCTTCGACAAGAGATTCCGGTGGACTTTGGCATAGAGGTGCCATTGTGAGGGAGAACCTCCTGATGGACCCACCAACTTCTTTTCATTTCTGTAAAGCAAAATGCTACATTAGAAGTGGCCAAAATTTACTAAGATATAAAAAGACAAACATACCTGTACCGGTTGGTGAGGTTGTGAATCTTCATTTTCACTTCCCCCGGCGTGAAATTAAAGCCCATTTGATGCAGGATATGTGAAATATAGGCATAAATGTGGCCATTATTACGGTTTCCTCGGAGCTCTTCTATTTTTTGCTCCCAGAGCTCAACGAGAACCTCCTCCTCCACAGCCGTCCACAGCTTCCTTGTTTTGTAGCTTTTATTATCCATTGACTGAAAACAAATTTAAATTAATTTAAATTAACAAATTAAATAAATAAAATATTCTTTTGAAAACTCACCTTTGTCCTGTCCAAATGTGGCATATGTTTTGATTTGTAATATTTTGACGTCTATAAATGAACACAAAATTAAACAGAAGTTCACACTTTAGACTTGTTCGGTTTGACAACCTCTTACGGACGGATGAACTCAAGAAGATTTCAAGAAGATTTCGCCGAAATCTCGAGATTTCGAAAGCTCGAAAATGTATGGCGAAACCTCGGAGATTTGGATGAATTTGCCGAAATCTCGCGGTTTCGTTTGGTGTAAACGTAGTATTAATTTTCGCCGTGAAATAGTTCTGGAATACACAAAAAAAATACGGAAATCTTCCTCATACCCTTGGCCATTTTCCTATGGTAAGGATTCCTGGTACTCTGCGGTACGGTGGCAAGAATCATTTCCCGATTCCAGTCGAGAAGAAAAGGCGATGTGCTGGGGACGGATGCAAGACAATCGGAAGAATCGTGTGCGAAAAATGTAACGTTGGGTTGTGCAAATCTTTCAAATCTTATCATACTTTGTAAATTTGTATAATATTTTCCCAATGTTTCTGTTAAATATATATGCAAATAAAATCAAATCAAATGGTTTAAAACGGGTTTTAATTGCAAATACAGATTAACATATATATATTTTTCAAATTTCAATGCTTAGATGAACATTTCACAAGATACTTTATAATATGGAATTTTTGTACACGTAATGGCCTATCGTTGCCATATGGCAACGGCTCGAAACTCTTAACCTATCAAAAAAATAAAGCTCTGTGAAGCGGATTTGTCTTAATAGATGCCTTTGGACATGGGTTCATAGAAAATTTTACAATTGTCGCGAAAAAAAGACCCCAGGCTCTAATGGGTTAATAATGGAAAGTGTACGGTTGAAGAAAGTTTTTTTTAGCTTTAATATAGCAGTGGACTTACCGACGAAATTTTAAATAAATTAGGCCAAGATGGTCTTGTACTATCAGACTGTAGGGGACAGTCGTGTGATAATAGCGCAAACATGGCGGGTAAATATCAAGGTGTTCAAGCGCAAATCTTGCAGCTGAATGAATACGCCAGATTTTTACCATGTAGTGCTCACTCAGTAAATTTAGTTGGAGTTCATCCATCTTGTGTAACACCAGAAATGACTACGTTTTTCGGCACAGCGCAAAATATTTTTAATTATTTTTCTGGGTCGACTGAACGTTGTGAAGCTTTGTCAAATTTAAAATTGACTTTGAAGGGTCATTCCGATATGGGATGATCATCAAAATATAGCTCAGTTCACGGACTGCATACTCAACTACCGCAAATAATGAAAATATTACATACCATTGCAGAAGGAACTGATGAAAGGAGGACATATACAGCTGATTCTGTATCTTCGGCTAGAATCATTTTAAAAATTATTAATTATAAATTTATATATTTACTAGCGTACCCGGCGAACTTCGTCTCGCGCCAATTTAACGCCTTCAGATAATCTCCAGAGTGATAATAAAACACAGATAGTTCTAATTTCAATATGATTTATTTGAATGGAATCGAAATCAGTATAGAGCGATATGATAAACAAGGACCTAAGGCAACTTTGCCTTAACTCTAAGGTGATATTCCCTCCAATTGTCTCAAGCTGTGTAAAATTGCCTTAGGACTAAGGCAATTTTGCCTAAACATTGGGTAACTTTCCTGAGTGTTGAATTCGCGTCGAAATTAGTCAGTTTGTGTTTAATATCTGTGAAGTAAGGTACGTCAGAAAGCTAAAGTGTTGTGTTTTATGTAAATTAAAAGTGAATCGTTTTAAATTATATAATTATAGTTTAGTTTTATGTATACCAAACTACCAAACCAAACTATGTATACCAAAACTATTTGCTTGCAGATTTAAATATTAATGTGAGAAAAAACATTAGTTATTAGAATATTTTTCGTCATTGGAAACTCCTAATATTTTCGCCGTCGTCGCGTCGCCGTATTTTTGCCGAAAAATAATGTTTTTATCTAAAAGAATTAAATCTAGCTCTCTCAAAATATATTTTGAAAATTTTACAGAGAAATTTGATGAACTTGACATCGGTGCGTTTTACCTATAATTTTGTCTTATCAGAAAAAAAACAATTATATTTTCTAGATAATATCAACATTGGCTACACCACATTACTTCACGGAGTATTGCAACTAACATCAAAAGAGCTCAGATGAAAGTCCAAAAAGTATACGATCGAGGACTCGAACAATTCACTAACTCTTTAAATGTATACACGTTCTAAATAATGCATACCCTCCTCAATGCATTGCAGTGTGGACCTTCATCCAAATGCTTTGTTTTGACGTGGATAACGGTGACACCAATCCAGCTGTTAAAACAATTGTAAATGACCTAAATCTACAAATATCAAAATTTTAAAAAACAAACAAAAATATAATATATGTAAATAGGTATCTATTTATTTAAAAAAAAATATATATTTTTAAATTTCAAAAAGATATGAATGACAAAACCTATTTTTTAAGAAAAACAAAGAAAAATTAAATTTTTGGGAACACAAAAATACATATGTAATACATATACAATATATACATATCTATTTATTTGAAAAAAAAAAGAAGTATTTTGCTGAAAATTAAAAAAAATAAAATAAGATACAAAAAAAATATACACCTATGAATTAAAAAAAAAAGCGAACAAAACAAAAATTTGTGAAAAGTGAATTAAAAAAAAAAAAAAACAAAAATGTGTAAATACATACTTACATACATCCTTAGGGAAAGCTGACTCCAATATTCCTTTGTAAGTAATTACCGTCATTTTAGTGCTCTGAACATTTCGCTTAAGTGCTCCATAATAGTTGATCGCTACTTCGCTCTTTCGGCTATGATAACGCATCTTCACCGATGAAAATAAGTTTAATTTAGATGGACCGGATGGCTATAACTTCTATTTTCACGATTTACGCAAAGAACAACGGTTTCTTACGGGTCATCATAAACTTCTTTTCATCATCCCTTTCTTAGCACTTGGATGATCTGTCTATATTCGTTCGAGGGCATCAGTCGAATGGACATCAGCGAAGTCAGCAACAGCATCACCTTTCTTCCGGCGTTGAAACTTCTTCGATGCAGCGTTTCATATATAATAGCGTGGCATTTCCGAATAGAGTAGAGTCCATGCGAACGGATCGCTTTCGCATGTCGAAAAGAAATTTGTCAATGTTGTCGCTGGTGGTCGTTCTGCTCTTTGCGCTGCATTTGCGTCCGTAAAGTAGACACGCTGGCCGTTCTCCAAGTTAACCCGGGATTTCCGATTGAAACTTCAATGCATTGCAATGCAGGCATATCACAGACAATGAACCGATATCAACACAGCGAAGATCTTTGTAGGCGATTGCGGAATCGTATTCGAAAGCAGCGCGATTCAAGTCTACATTCTAGTAACATTTTGTCGAATTTGAGGTGGTGATTGTGCAGCAGGAAGCAATATGGACACGTCTCCATTCATTTTCTTCTGCACTTTCCTCTGGCGTTTGATTATCACGGACATTCTGAATAATTATTGCACGACGTCTACGTCGTCCAAGATTTGATTGTCTAATAGGAGGCATTAGTCAAGCAAATAACTCTCCCTAAAAAACAACAAAGTCATTTTTGACTAATCCTGTTCAAAAGAAAAAAAAAACTTACCGAATGAATGCTTCGCAATGAATGCAGAATACTTCAGTATAATGATCATAGTTATTTTTTATCATATCAGACATTAAGTCTTTGCATTGTAAGCCAAGTTTAGATAGTTCGCTTTGGAGAAGATCCATTTTTACTTCGTCTAACCCAACGCTCCTTCTCTTTTGAGGTCGTGAGTGAAATATTGACACATTTTCTCTTTTAATGCCGCGCACATTAAATTATATGAGGTTATGTACTCATAAAAGATTTTTATCCCAATGGATATTTTTTTAATTGAATAATTTTAAATTTTAAGTTCTTGCATCATATTATGAACAAACTCTGCCGATTTTTGAATTAATTTAATGGGAGGGGCAATGGCTTTAGTGACATTTTTTGTCGTGGACCTGTCATCACCATTTCCACCGGTGTCACTAGCACTTAAAACTTGCAGGGATTGTCAATATTTTTTACTGGATGAATCAGCTTGCTTTGACATTATTGAATTTTTCTTTTGCACTTTCGCCATTGAAGATCTAAGATTTCCGTTGCTTAGGCTGCGTACTCGCTTCGTTTTTGTTTCTTCTTTGATCGGTTTGACTCATTAGAGAAAGAAAACTGCGTCTTACTCATATAAGAGCGCAACCTCAACGAAAACAATAACAATAAACAACAAAAACAAGTGAAAGAAATGATGTTGAAGACTGCAAATCATCATTGATATGTTCCTCATCAACATCACCTAGAATATCATCAAAATGCGTTTGACAATGCACATTATGGTCGAGATAATGGTATTCAATTCCCGCTAATTCCCGAGGCAACTGATAGTCATCAGTGATCCTGATCAGTTGAAGATTTTCGTCCAGTTCCTCGATATCGCTTACTTCATCAACGGTATCTGGTGGAGCAATGGTGATATTGATTTTGTCCTCGAACCATATTTATAATTTACGTGGGTGGCCTACTGAAGCGGGCGTTAAATTTGTTGATTTTTAACGAGTGGTTCTTTTAAAAAAAATATCCGTATCAGTGATGATGACCAGAGCCAGGCGACCAAGAAATTGTTCAGCCTACTGTTTTGACTTGCAATATTAAATAAGAAAACAATAACTCCAACTATTCGTTGTGTGTTTATGATTTTGCTTTGTTCAATAGACTGCAAATAATTCTAATTTGATTCGGCCTTTTATACAAAAAATTGTGTATGAAAACCTACTTGATTATACAAAATTTTTATATTTTGGAAAGTTGTTTTCATATATGTATATCAAAATCAATTATTTACAATTCAAATTTATTATTATTTTTAGGATGGTTTTAAGATGGTTGTTACACTACTATTTTTTTTATTAAAGAAAAAAAAAAAAAGTAAACTTAAATACCCATTTCATAACTAGATTATGCCATAACAACCTATAAATCTGAAATTTTGCAGAGCAACTTCTACGAATTATATATGTTATATATATGCATCTTTAGTCAGGCTTTACTGGGTTTACCCTAGGATGGCCAACTTTGGTGGCGGTAGGTTGTACTACATGGTCGAGCCAGACCAAGTAATTTTTTGGTGTGCGATGTGGCCTATACAAAATTCTATGAGCTTGGTTGGTTTGGTTGGTTTGTGATGAGGGAGAGATCTTCCTCTTTCACGTAGGCTTCGATTCGGGCCCCTTGTGTTCCCCTTAGGAACTGAGCTGAAGAAGAAGGGGTTGGGGGTTCGTGAGTGAAAGGATTAACTATTGCGGAATGGAAAAGTAAAAGAAGGTATATATGGATTCACGAAAAATGCTCGGTATGTCGTGTGAACTCCAGTGTTTTCAGGAAATCGATGGATCTAAGCGATGTCAGCCCAGGTAGGATATGTCTTCCCAGGTATTTATGCCTTATTTCACATAAAGCGGGGCAATCGCAGAGGAAGTGTCAGTCTGTTTGCGTGCCGGTTCAAGTCAATGTGGCCCGTGAACAAGCCAATATCAGTTTTATTTGTGCTCTATCTAGACTCAGTAATTGGCCGTTTTCGAAAACGTCATTTGATCGTCAAACGACGATCATCATTTGCAGCACTTAAGGGTTACGTTGTTCGCAGCTGGCGTTTAAGAACATTTTGAGAAAAATGAACGAAAACGGATTTTCTATCATATCTTTGGCAGCCTCGCATGTTTGGATTTGACTCCACATTTGCGAGTGGAGTTTTGCAACGGACAGACTGTAAGCGGTTTTTACTCCTTGCACCGCCGACCATATAGTGGTAACTGAGATTCTCTACGCCTTCAGCCACTGCTCCTGCCAGATCATCTGCTCTTTCGTTCTCCGGTATGTCGTTGTGGCCAGGTACCCAGAGCAGGTTCACCGTGCAGGATCTTGCGAGGTTGTTGCTAGAGGTTGTCTGTTGGCTTACCAGCTGTACTATTCTGCTTCGAAATTATGTATATTTGTTGTTTACATCTTTAGAAATACGCTGTCAGTATACGAAAATTATTATGTACTTTTGACTCAGAGTAAAAATTATGTTTATTTTCACCAGATAAGGTAAGAAATTGGTAAAATATAGAAAGTAATTATTTTATTACGTTTGGAAATCTTCACAAACATATATTTTGCTTTCTTTGCCATGCTGCAGACACATAGCTGTGTCGCTTACTTCACATTGAAAAGGCGTTTTGCGCTTCCTTTTTTTTTTGTGGTATTGCATTTGACGCATAACGGGCAGTAAAATGATGCTGATATAGAAGCGGCAGGTTCTGCTTCTTGTTCTTGATCCGGCTTTTCTCGTTGTGGTCTTGGTGTCTGGAAAGATATGAAAGGAGGAAAGAATTAGAACAGCAGTTCTTTGTGAATCGAAAATGCGGCCAACCCACCTATGTCTAGCATGTTGGAAAACATGGCCAATGGCCAGCGATTTGTTCCGCGTTTGCAGCTATGCCCGACAACATCTAGTCCTAGTAATGACATTTGTGTTATGCAGGGCCGGACCTTACATAGGAGCGAGTGGCGCAGCCGCGCCAGGCACCAGAAAGCAAGAGGCGTAAAAACTAAAAAAATTACTATCCAAAAAACAGATCTACTCGTTTGCTAATATGTATTTATATTCTTCACAAACTAATATTTCTCACCGTACTTCTCAAATAACAATACACACATTTCAATCACTGTACTTTAAAAAGTCCACACACATTAAAATCACCAAATTTCCATATAAATATGCACATAATGTTTTTTTTCTATCCCTTCCCGTTCCCACAACATTTCATTCTCTTTCTCTCAATAGCTGCTAATTGGTATAACAGACCAGTTAGCAGAATTTTTATCTGTACCCAACTACAACCAGAGGCAAACATTTGTCTCTGCTGCAACCATAGTAGACTCTGTTGTTTCATATTAAATATCCAGTCGACCCTTCAGCCCATTGCCAAAAACGAAATTTTCACTGCCAACATGCTGTGGAGCAGTCTTATCATACCGCTCCATTTGCGCCTACCAAAATCCATACAAATCATCAAACATGTCGGAAGTTGTGGAGCAGGATTCAAATTTTGCGCCAAGGCAATGCGCCTACCTAAAACGATGCGAACTTCAAATTTGGTTTCGCAACCTTGTTCGATATATCAAAACGTTCGATTTGACTGAAGAGAAAGAGAGTCAAACTCAGTTCATACGTAGTAAAATTTATTGTTACATTATATATGTACAGATCGCGACAGAAAGATAGCACATTTGCTTTTTTTTTGGATCCCTTTTGCATTGTCGTGTTTTCAACCAATAAAAAATCATTTCCTTCTTATATGTTGTGCATTTAACATTTAATTGATAACAAAACAAGACTACATAAAAAAAATGCAACCTGCGGTTACGAAAACAAAAAAAATTATTCAATTCAGAACATTAGCACTTTAAGTGGTAGATAGCACATTTTTAAAAATATTGAAAATTAGTATGTAATATATTTAATGCCTTGATTCTCCTTGGCTACGATTATAGTAGATTTTACGCTTGATATACATAAGTAGAAAGGAGCAATTAACTTTAGTAGTTAGAATAGTGGACCAAAATACGAAAAAGTTTAAAATTAGAGAATATTTTTTGGGATTGTTGTGAAAAACAACTGGGTCTGGCTTAACTGATTTAGTTTTGAATGAACTTGCTGATTTGGATATTCTATTAGTGAATTGTAGAGGACAAGGGCATGATAAGGGCATGATACTTATATGAGAGGGAAACATTGTGGTATGCAAACGAGAACTAAGGTTTTGGAACCTAGAGCTTTGATGATGTTCAATGCTCTACTGATGCAGTTGCATTCTTCGATAAAGTTGAGAGTATCTATGTTTTCTATTCAAGTTCTGTAGGCAGATGGTCGTTTTAGAAAAAAAAAACATCTTAGTAGTTTGACTCTTAGGCTGCGGTTATATATGTAGCAAGCGTGTAATACAAGCGCTTAGCTCGCGTTTTAAATTATCAGAGCATTTTATCTCGCACTTGCTCGCGCTTGTAAAAATTTGTTACCAACCACCATGCTCCAATAAAATGCATTTAATTTAAAGCGCGAGCAAGCGCTTGTATTACACGCTTGCTATATAACCGCAGCCTTAAGCAGAATAGATGCAATAAAACCACTAAAACTATACTTGGGAGATGTTTATAGGCTCTTGTTGAAATTTCAGAAAATTATGATCAAAGAGTCTAAAATATACCACAATCTCTTGGAAGTAAGCTAAGCGAATTTAAATTTATTTGTTGTGTCGTTATTTGGTACACAATATAAGACACAAAGCAGTTTTTGCCTTAAGCTTGCAGTTGAAATTTTGTATTCAATGAAAAATTTTTTAGTCGAACTAAGAACTAATGACAAGTTTTTTTTTTGAATTTGTAGATAAGGCGAGACTTATAGCAAATGAAATTAAAGTTCCTTTTCCAGTAATTTCAACTTAACGATCCCGAAAAAAAGTAGTTCAGTTTTCCTATGGGGATAGGAATGAGGTAATTTTAGACCATCAAGAAAGATTTAGCGTTGAATTTTATGTTGAAGTCAACGCGTCAATTACTCTCTCTCTCTTCGGGAGATGTGGAAAAGATCAAACATGTTTTAAGTTGCTTTTGGGGCGCTTATTTTTTTTCCTGCGCCAGGCGCCAAAACTGTTAAAACCGGCCCTGGTGTTATGGTCTGCCGACAGCATAATTGAATCACTAGTTGGAAGATGGGAGTAAGTCCATCTACATTACTTTTGGGAAAACACAAAAAAACTAAATAACTTCTTTATTTAACTATTCTCAGATATTTTATCTATAGATGAAATAAAAGTCACTATGTTTCGAGTAGCATAAGAAACATTTTATGTTTCTATCACTTCCTAGTAGCTGGATATACCGTTTCAATAATTTCGGATATATTTCCTTCTTCCAACTGAACATTTTAATTTCAAAATAAAAGACAAAGCTTACAGAATAGAGAAAGCTTGCCTGCAAACTCTAATTTTTTCGTTTTAAATCAAATCGTAAAAGCATAAGGTGTTGTCTCGTTTTGTCATTAAAAATGTGTCCTGCTCATTCTTTGACCGCCCAGTGCACACGGTCTGAAGCAGTTCCTCTTTTTGTTGTAGGTCTAAGGTTCAAGTACGCCTCAGCTTACAAGAACAATCACGCCCCGAATTCGACCTAGCCTCTATACGTCTTTCAGACGTAACGCTGTCGTAGGGCTCAGCGCGTAAACTGTGCATTTTTTTGCACTTCTTTTGCATACAAATGTTGATTCCACACTCCTCTCTTCTTCTTTCTTGAAGATTGTACGTCGCCGCTGCTCAAGTCCGAGTCACTCGACATTATCTCGATTAAAGTACACAAACCGAAAACATTTGTCAATACAAAATATACCGTTCGTTTCAAAAATTGACACTCTTTGTGGTTCTAATGACTTTACTTGCTAAGAGCGAAAACAAAACTGAACGAATAAAGCAATCCAAGACCTATGGTTAAAAAAATCAGTTGGGTACCTATTGAAAAATTCAAAAAAATCTGCGTTTTAAAAATTGACGCTAAAATAAATCAGCTTATTTATTTCCTTCTTCAAACTACTGCTACTTAAAATCACCTTCATTTCCATAGGTAATGAAAATGGTTTTTATTGCTTTCTTCGACCTAACAGGTGAGACACGTCTACGTCTACAGATGACATCTGCATCAAAATGTCATTTGGAAAATTATGTGATTTACTCCCTTCTTCTAACTGGTGATTCAATTACAGATTTGTTTTTTTTTTGCAACATATGAACACAAAGCATATTTTTCGCTATAGTAACCAACCAAACAATGTTTCGTACTCCACACGTGACCTGGATTTTTTGAAAGAAGGTTGTAAAAAAACGATCGCAGTGAACTGCTGGACCCGAATGAAAATACCTGCGCCCGCGCGCCAAATCTTGAACCACTCTTCCCCTTGGTTGACTTCCCGGACATCATCAGGACGCTCTCCAGTATAAATTTGTCCTTTAAGAGGATAATTTGTTTTTCAATCCCATATCCAGCAAATTTTCATTCCATATTTGGCTGGCTTCGATAGAATATACTGGGTAAAACATGTACGCCCACGATATGGGAATAGCTTTTCATCCACTGTCAAATGAGCACCTGGCGTATACGATGACTCCAAGTTTGCCACAAGCATTGCCCAAAGCTCATCTATTGGGCGATTTGCTCACTGCTTGTCGTGCAGTGCTGGTGTTAGCTGATATAACGCAATATTACGCGCACGTGGTCTGCTAATTGGCGTTTGCAACATCCACAATACACCAGCTTTGCTTGGAAAATACTTAGCGCTAGGTAGCTGAGGAAGTGCAGTGCGGAGGCTTTTTATAAGTTTTAGGAACAACGACATCGATCTCTGCATCAGACGCATTACAATATCTTGAGGTGTGTAGTTTTCGTCGTCTTCACTGATCACTGGCAGCAAATGGTTCGTCTTCATCCCCATTGTCGCAATGGGCAGCAGCTTCTTTTTATATTTGCATAGGCGTTAAAATCTAAACGGCTTATTTAAAATCATGTCCACAGCATCAAAATCACACATATTTTGAGTTGATGTATTTATTTTGCCGAACACAGAGAAGAAACACTCAAACAAACTGGTCAACAACAATGTAAACTTATCAAATGACATCTGCAAATTAAATAGATTTTGCGCAGCCTACTCAGAAAAATACAAGTCTAAGCCAAATATGTAATAAAATATGATCATTTTATGTAGCACGAATATGTTCCTAGAAAACATTTTTGTATCTATTAGCAGTTTATTTTATTAAAAAAAAAATAAAAATACCACAAACTACTTATCCGACTTTAGATCTAGAAAACTGTTTTTATAGCAGTCAAGAAGTTTAAGGCTACTATAACATATATGATAGAAAAAAAGTTATTTACAGAAAAGTCAAATTTGGCCTGGTCAGACCAAGTTGCCCATCTTAGGGTTAAATATGGCCTTCTCTATTTTCTTGCACATCTGTAAGGCGGTTTGGCATTGATATAATAATACATATCTATATAATTAAATCGCTAGCGCAAGAGCTTGTGATTCCTCCTGAGAGTTTATTTCTGCACCGATCTCAATGATTCTTACACTGATCGAAAGCTTATTACTAGTCGGTTAAAACATAAAATCCATACCGAAAATAAACCAAAAAATGTATTTACAGACGAGTCTAAATTTAATGATCATGGGTCGGATGGCAGACAAATAGTTTGGCTAAAAAGAACTACCAAATATCTTCGACATAACAAGGCGGGCAGTCAAACATGATGGTGGTTCGGTAATGGTGTGGGAGTGTTTATTTGCAGCTTGAGTGGGATGACTGCATACAATTTAAGGAATAAATAGACTATAAGCAATTCATTGGGATATCGAAGCCAAATCTGAAGGAAATTGCTGTTCAAAAGGGACTGGGGAACAATTTTACCCTTTACCAGGATAACGACTTCAAGCATAAAGCTTATTTATTTCGAATGCGGATTCTTTATCACCCTCGAAAAGTATTGGAAACACCTCCACAGTCACCGGATATTAATGTCATAAAGAATTTGTGAGAGAATTTGGACCGCAGAGAAAGAATATTTGGTATAAGAAACGAAAATGATCGCTTATTGAAGAGTGGGTAAATAGAACCCCTGAAATTACAGAAAAATTAGTCAAATCCATGCCAAGTCATCTTAAACAGGTCTTAGCTAACAAAGATTTTGATTTAAAATATTAGTTTTTAGATATAATATAAACAAATTGACTTAATATCAAAGTGTTCGAATACGAAATTGACCATATTTTTGTCAATTTTATGTTTTTTATGAACAATTTTCAATACTTTATTTGAAATATTTGATTTAATTGAAGTTAATTTTTCTATTCTTACTATGTATTCTTACTGAAATCAATAAAATGTTGCAGTATCTGTCCAATTTGTTTGATTTTTCCTTAAATAAATATTGCCACATCAGGGGCCTGTGCCACAATGCTACAAGTCTACAAGTGTACAAGTCCCTGTACAAGTAAACTAGTCCTACAAGTGTAGATTTTTTCTGTAACACAGAAAAATTCCGTACAAGTGTAGAAAACAGAAATTTCCCTCGACTTGTAGACATACAGTTTACAAGTGTAAGATTTCTGTTTCAAATATCAAAATATTTTCAAAATATCGTTGTAGCCATGTTTTCCAATATATTTCTGAATTTGATGGAATTTTGTTTTTTGGGGTAGCTATGGTTTTCTGAATATTTTTCAGTTTTATGAAAATTAGTGAGCAACGCAAATAAAATGGGAAAATAAAGTGTTGACAAACAATTGCGGTTTTAACGAAAATTCGAGAAAATAAAAGTATTCAAAGCAAAAAAAAAGTGCAACATGGAAGGAGATATTTGCTTTAAGTAGCAGTCTTAGTCATATTCCTCAAAATAAAGAATGGACATACATACGAGATGTGTTTTGGAAAAATTGCAGAAATATTGCTATAGTGAATATTACTGCAATTCATTTTTAAATAGCCGAAATAAAAGAGTTTATAGAGTCGGAATCACTTATTGGGCTTGCAGTAGAGGACTCTCTGAGTACCGCTCATGGTTCGTGTGTAAACGGTTAGACCATCAATGCATACTATGTATTATGTTTTTTTAGATTCTTCAAAGAGTTCTGCAGCTATTTCATCAGCTCCCGCTTCTTACAGCTGTGTTGCCACTCAACCATTAATACGAGGAGTAAAGAGGAATTAGTATCAGTGATCACTAATTTCAAAATAGTTAATAGTTTAATTCCAAATTATAAGGCAGAAAACGAACAGCCAACCGAGAATCTCCTCTTTCTTTAAAAAAGAAACAGCTATTGATGGAGCACATTCAGTTATTAAATTATAAAACAAAACTCGAGATTGCGGAAATGGAGAAGTAACTCGGTTATCCTCCGGTTATCCTCCGAATATTACTAAAAGTTTAAGTGATGGAACAGTCAGCGTTGGAACGAATGGTGCAGAAAATGATGATGATAATGATGCTGACGTAGAAATACCCAATGACGAAAATAACATTGAAGAAATTTTAAATATAAGTAGATATTAACATTTTATTATTAATTTTTTTGTTATATATTCGTATTATGTGTAGGTAAATAATATTAATTTTATTTAATTAATTTAGTTTAATTAATTCATTTAATTATAAATATAAAAGAGTTGTTATTCGTGGTTAAATTTTTATTAAAGAAATCCAAAAGTTGTCTTCGTTGAGCTTCTCGGGATGGTGCTGGGAAACTATTTGCAGTAACGGAATTTTCTTCTCTTTGAGCACTATCCGCAGGCAGCATTTCAGATATGTTAGCTTCATTAATTTGGTTCCGAGAAAGATTGCGTAAAGTGGCACAACACTTAATAATAATGTTTGCAGCAAATACAGGTTGGATTCAAACACGGGAATTTTCCTTCTAAAACTCCAAATGCACATTCAACAAAACGTCGTGTTCGTTTATGGGCCATGTTGTACCGAACAATACATGCGCTCCCAGAATTGGAAACTGAAGGCGGCATAAGTCACGTTTTCAAGGGATATGCGCTATCTCCTAAGATAACAGCATTTGAAAAAGGCCGCCACCCGCCTTCCATTTTATCATACAACGAACTATTGCGCAGTACTCGTGCATCATGGACACTGCCTGGCCAGTGAGCACTGATGTAAAAAAAATCTCAGGTCGGGTCCACAGACTGCCATACAGTTCAAGGAGTGTTTCCTATGCCGATCAACAAAAGCTGATTCCCTATTAACCGGAGCATCAATGTTGATAAGGATGCCATCAATAGCACCACAAACCTCTGGCATACCACCTTTTTCATACAAATCTTGAATGATAGAGGCCACATCTTCTGGCCAACGCACTTGTCTCTTGAATTCCACCTCATTTATCGCAGAAGTAACTTCGTGATTCGTGAATGCAACTGCATACTGTCCTTTTGCTGACACCATGCATGTCACCTATAGTATGGTACTGCGATCCCGATCACAACCAGTGCAAAGCAATCAAAATTTTTTCTTTTACACTCAGCGCTTTGCTTTTATTAGTTGGCGACCGTAACTTATGCGAAAGCTGCCCAACAAGATACTCTACAACCGTTTTTGATAGTCGAAATTTTCCGCAAAAGAAGTGGTCCTCAACTTCAATGTTTATCCTCTCTTTATAAATTTTTAGTCTATTTTCAACGTCACTATCACTTTCGGACTCTGAATCAAAAAAGTACATTTTAGTTGTTTAGTTAATTATTAATTTATCAAAAATGTTAGACACAACTTTTCCTTTCAAATTTATGAAAGAATGATGAGTTTTTTTTTCCTACAAGTCTAAAATCGCCTGTAAGAATTTATGAACTATTCAACCAGTGAAGTCCTAATTTTTTCTACACTTGTAGCTTCCAGTAACCAAAACAGGGAAATCACTGAATTTCCCTACAAGTATATTTTCAATTACACTTGTAGAAGTGCCAGTTGACTTAATGCTACGTGTAACATAAATATTCTACTCTTGTAAAAATTCACTTGTACTACAAGTACTTGTAGTATTGTGGCTCAGGCCCCAGGTGTACGAATATGAGATTGATACACTGCACGTCCTTTTTTTCATTCGTAAACCGTAAATGGTTGAAGGGTTTCTACATGCGAGATTTCTCGCACTGGTCCACTTTTATTTATATTTATTTTTAAGTCCCGATTCGTCCCGATTTTTGCGTCATGGTGTCCCGGTTTTAATTCAATTTTATCTGGTAGCCCTAGATGAGTTTAAGGTTTGGACCTCGAACCAGCCATTACCTTGATGTTGTTTGGTGAGAACCATTTTTTTACGGAACTTGCGTTGTGGTCTGGCTCGATATCCTGTTGGGATATGAAATTTTCTGGAAGAAACTCTTCGGACATACTCACTGCATTGAGATCTATCACATCGATGTACAAAGAAGCGTTACAATTTCTTGGTAACCACGAGATTTGTGATGTTCCCGCAGAGCAACAAAAACATCGCAACTTTTAATAATCAAACTTCCACCAGAATAATGAGAAAGATCTTGTTAGGTAACGTTTTATTGCATGGAATGCCGACAGATGCTTTTAACGCGCTTTAGAGCACGAGGTGCAACCCAGGTGATTTTAATGGAATTTCTGCTTTTCGATGGGCATAATCGAACTTCCATTGTACTTGAATTAAATTTATTCAAAATGCTGTTATTAATATTCAAATTGTAACAAGTAACTTCTTGCATTCTTAGCAAATCTTTGGTTTGCAAAATATAAAGGTTTCAGTGAACAACATAATATACACTCGTTCAACAGTAGCAGATTAATTGGTAAGTGATAACTGATAAGACTCCAAAAATGACTTTGTTCATTAATGAAAATGCTAAGTTTTTGCTTGTAAAATGCTGTTACATCTATTGAATATGTAGGTTCAGAAAAAAGATTTTCGAACCCATCATATTGGACAGTAATCAAACCGGCAAAGTCAGTGATCTATTTCCCACAGTTGATCTTGGTTATTTGAGCATTTAATGCGCTTCAGATAACTGTGAATAAAATTGCTAATTTAAATGCATTTGGTTTAAAAAAAATGGCAGCAAGTTGTGAAGCTTTTTACTTTCTTATGAGTTAACGCTCAAATCCGTGTTTGTGCTAGTTTGCTAGATACAAAATTTAGAATGAGTGCATAATTAATTACCCATTAAACAAATGTTTTTATAGTATTTCGGACAATCTAAATGGGTGCTTGATACTGCTTTAATACTAAATTATGTTTTTTTGTTAGCTGTTCTTGTATACTTTTTGGCTGTATATTCGTTTTGCTTCGCAAAGATTTGCAAATATTTTTTTTTTTTTAATTCTTAGGGATAAGCTATAGCATTCCCCGTATTGATTTTTTGAGATTTGGTGGTCATATTCTTAATTTAATCATTATGATAAATTTTTGGAATACGTTTTAAGCAGAATGGAGTTACCGGATTCAAGAAACAATTTAGTGAAGCAATTAAAACGAGCCATACGTTTAAAATCAGCAATTTTTTACTCTAATTTTTCTGTAGTCCTTTAAAATTTCATAAAAAATTGAATTGCTTACAAAAACATTTTTTTTTAATTTGTTTTGTCTATTTTTGGTGAAAATAATTACATATATAAAACGAGATTTGAATTTTTCACTTGTAAATGTATGGAGTCAGTCTACTGTGCGGCGTCTGAATATCTTAATTTAGCATTAAATTGGGAAAACTTTTGAATAATGGATAAAAAAGATTGTATTTTTTTTTGTATTATGCTTAGTGAACTTAGAAGCGTTAAACTTTTGAGCAATTGATTTTTAAATTAAAATCTTTTTCCAAGTTGATGAACTATATTTTGTTATTCCGCACTAATTGTGTTGTATTTACACCTTTATTGCCCCAACTCCTTTGTATCCATATCCATTATTTTAGTTTTAAAAATTAGATACATATGTAATAATAATAAACTGCACAAAATCGACGGCACGAACACAACACAAAAGAAAATTCTTGAGTGACTTACTATTCAATGGCAAATATTTTTAAATGATTGTACCCAAACACAGGTACATTTACTCAAAAAGCAGTAAGCATTAAGCAACTACGAGCTATTTGGAAAATTACAAAATCATTTTTAAAAAATCGTGGAATTATTGGATTTTTTGCTCAAAAATCGTGGAAAAACCTTGAAGTCCATAAATCTAAGAATAGTGGAAATTGGAACCACTGATTCCAATGCACTAAGCATTCAAATTTGGTCCAAATTAACAAGTTTAAAATAAGTGCAAAACAAAAGCTGTTACTGCTGGTGGACTTGTGGCAATTATACATACAAATCGCGTCAAGCAATATAACGTCAAAACTTGTTTTCAACACCCCTATTTTACGTTCAACAATGTTCCTTGCTTTGGCGTGTTTTCTGTTGAAAATACTTTTCATTGAAGCTGGCTCTGGGTTACGAAATGGTGTCATCAAGTATGGCTTCAGAGCATATCCGCCATCACTTTAAATACAGTACGTACAAGCAAGTAAGAGTAAATGAATGAATTAATAGTACCTAATAACCAGGTATTCCTTTCCCCACTTTGGTACTCTTGTTCCAACTTCAATTTTAAAGCCAACATGTTTAAAACATTGGAATCAAGTGTTGCGCCGTGACACTTAATGAAAAAAAAGTATTCTTATAGCAACATCACACACCTGAAATAATGTTAAGTTAATATTAGCCGTGTATTTAGCAAATTTAAATGTAAAATGCAACAAAAATAAAATAAGCGGCAACAGTATCCCCGCTTGGCTAAGCAGAAATCCAAACATAAACAAAGAAACAAGAAAACACTCGAAAACAATTCTTCCATCTCTTATTTTATTCTTTTGCCGACGATTGGTTAAGTCAATAACCAATAAATTGATCATTTAAGATAATAAATAATGTTTTTTATCGGAACTTAAAGTATTAGAATGTGCTATTGCTGAGTTTTCCATCTTTATTTTTTCTATTTTGTCAACAACTGACAGCTCAAGGGTCATTATCTGTCGTCAATATGTGTGTACATACTGCCAATATTTTGTGATGAATAATGGTCGTTGAATAGCATAATGAAGGTACATAATCAGATCACACACATAATCAGCACTGACACTTGTAATTTCTCCTCCTTTCTGCTTTTTTGAGGTTGTTTTTCAAGCAATGTTTACGTAATTCGCAAGCAATTCGTTGCCCCATGATCCAATTTAGAGGTGCCCCGTTTTCAGAAGTTCAGCCTCATGAAAAAAACCGAGCGTATGCATATGGTGCGGTTCATTTCGGAGGATCCCAATAAGGAGGCTTTACTGCACTTACTATAAAAGCTTATCCTAGTTGTTTTAGTGGTTTTTTAGGGGACGGAATTTGTATGTATATGAGTCCCATTCACGCAAACTATTATACCTGGAATTCCACTCTTCTCGAAAAATATGTTTTTGCCCGTATCGGAGTAGTTAAACCTAATCCATTTCGGGCAAAATGCAAGTTTCTAGAGCAATAAAACATATTTTAGAATCAGAGACACAATAAATTGTGCCAGACCAATGGAATGCTCATTCCCGACGCTAAATTGGTACGAACCATGTGCATGTAATCGCAATGCTGTTGCAAGCTTTACTACATTCGGATTCGACGTAATTTTTACAACCGGTTTTAATTTTACTTCTATTTCAGTCAATGGATAGCAAAACGCTGGCTTCGATAAACGGAAATTCTTTACAAATTAGGATTAGATACATATAAGTTGGATTTTTTAAAAGCAGTTATGTACCTACTACATACTTTCCACTAATACAAGGGGCTTGGGGGCATGCCTTAGCTGCGTCGTCCTTCACAAAATTTCAAAAAAAAAATGGAAGGCTGATCGTCTTCGTCGTCAAACCACAACTCTACTCAACTCATTTTTATTTTCAACTAGCTGTTGCCGCCCGGCGTTGCCCGTGCACTAAAACAGTCGCATTACTTACTTGTTGTAAATATATAAGAAAGGAAGTATGTAGTAAGAAGTAATACTATTTTTATAATTTCTGAAGTCAATATAGTTACATACTATACTATTCTTTATAAATTGAACTTAGTGGTTGTTCCCTATAGATGAAACGATTGCACAAACATTTGATGGAAATGTAATGCACAAACATACATATGTATGTATGTACATATACATATGCATGTACATATGTATTTTATGTGATTATCAAATAGTGGTTTTTTTCTGGTTTCCTATGTCCAAGAGTTGTACTTATGTAAAGTGCGCAGTTAAAGTAACATATGTAAACGCCGAAGATATACATTGTATGTATGCAGCACATCAGCATTGAGGTCATCTATTGGTGTGGATCGTGGTGTCATTGGTAAGGTTTGTCTGAGATCACCAACTATTTATTAATTTTAAAACTAAACAACGCCTATCTAACCCTACTACATACAATATAGCACATACATATGTATTTGTGAATGGAAATAAAAAGTAAAACTTATCACGTAGGTACTGGTTTTTAACCTTAAGGCTACTTAATACCCATGCATGAGGTAACAAAAAAATTGTACATTCATTCGCTTCTCTCAATCCTCATCCGCATGCTGATGAGGCAGAAACACAACTAAAGTCTCTATCTTTAGCGCATATCGGCAAAATCATCCCCCTATTCTACTTGCATAAAGAGAAGCCCACCCATCAATGCGCGTATGGGATCAGGGGGGATAGGCATAGAATGTGGGGAGAATGAAAATAAAAGAATACGCGATAGCGACACGGTTATATGCGCCGAAGATTAATCTACACGAACAACCCTCAGAAAATAATGAAAACATAATAAAAGAGTAAGCGATAGCGTTGGTTACGGCACAAGAGAAGAGCAATATATCTATATTCTAGATTCTACACGAACAACCCCCTCTCTCAACAGAATGACGATCAATGACAATAGTTTTCCCAAAAAAAAATTAGAAAAATATAAAGAGCTTGTTCTGGAAAAATACGAATTATGGAACTAAGGAATTAGATTTTCGGGATAAAAAGTAGCGCATTGGCTAATCCATGAAGTGGAGTATCTATGAAAGTTCAATCACAATAGAGGTAATAATTCGACAGCAAATCAGATGACTTCCCCACACCCCACACACAATTCAACAGAGAGTTAACAGACTTGCCAATCAACTTCCGAACATCAAAATCTTTTGACTTTTCCTCAACCAACTCGTTAACGTCAAATCGATCATCACTCTACACACGAGTTGATTTAAACAACTAAGTTGACGGTTGAGTAATATAGCGTTTGAGCAGCAATTAATAAGAGCCCATTGTATCTACAGTTACAGTCTACTCTACACAATCTCTTAACACATGAACAATGGATCGGTGGTCGGGGTGATGGTGACACCCTTCGGGCATCATAATCAATTACTAAACATAAATATTTTATTTTATTATAAAAGAGACCACTCAGAAGTCGTTTTATCCATTATACCGAGCGATCATCGAAGACATGCTGATTATGTGTGAAACACTAAAACAACAGTCAAACCTCACGCTGCAGATAAAACGATATTCCTCGTCATCGCGGGTGCATATTCTTTCAGATTGCTCTAAAAGTAAATGAAGACTGACTACAGAAATGATCCTGTGAAGTATAGTCTTAATTTGCTACCTGAAAATTGTTTGTTTAATGAAATTTGCCGTAAGAACTGAGTGTGAATTATAAGACTGAACCAAATCAACACACAAACTCGATGAAGAATAAATAATCAGCTTCATATCAGCAGCACCCCATATCAGCAGCTGTGTTGTAAAAATCTACTTTCTATTATTATCTGCGCTATGCTATGAATGCGATACACATTGCCACATCGGTGAACTATTGATACATATGTACACACAATACACATATCTATTTAATTTATTATATATGTATGTCAAACGATTCTATGACGTCATACAACGGTGAAAGAAGAAAACAAAAACAAAACAAGCGAAGAAAATAAAATTTTTATTTTTAAACAACAACAAAACAAGCCAAGAAAATAAAATTCTTATTTTCAACCCCACCATGCGAACATTGGGCCATCGCACATGAGATGATTTTTGCGGACAAAAAAAAAAAATGGTTTTGTTGGCAAAGGGACTGAGGTCTGCGGTAAGAAACGACTGAAAATCTTTTACCGGGTTTGAGCCAGGGCTGCCGAAGTGAGTACTAAGGGAGTATTCGTACTACTCTCTCAAAGACTGTACTCCCGTGCTCCCCTCGTCATGATTGTACTCCCTTAATGGCTGGCTACACGATCATTTCCATACCGATTCTTTTCAGTGAGACAGGTAGATTTTATATGAGCTCAAACGAGAAGGGTCGCTGGCTTGTTGGCATAGACCATAGACTTGACGTAGCCCCACAGGAAATAGTCTAACGGCGTCAAATCGCACGACCGAGGCGGCCAAGCGACTGGACCATTTCGTGAGATAACACGTTCTCCAAACTTGGTTTCCAATAAATTGATTGTGACATTCGCTGTGTGGCTTGTGGCGCCGTCCTGTTGGAACCACATGTCCTCCAAGTCCATATCATCCAATTGGGGCCAAAAATATTCGGTTATCATTGAACGGTAGCGATTCCCATTCACATTAACGTGCCGGTCTTGATCATCACGGAAGAAGTACGGCCCAATGACGCCGCCGCACAGTGGGGCAGAAATGATGCTTTTGTGATATAAATTGTTGTTTGGTATCTAATATGCTATTTTACAACACAAATATGTTTTTAAATGTTGTTAAATGCTAAAGTTGATAAAAAAAACAAAGTATATGTTATGATCGTAACTTACCATGCAAAGAAGAGAATACTTTTGACAGAAAAATAGATGTTTGATTTTTATATTATCTTGTTCAACTTATTTATTTTAATCAGAATCTGAAAATATCACTTCTTCAAACATTTCTGTGGCATCCGGATGAAAATATTTCTTAGTTGTATACATATTTTGATTTCTCAAACTTGAAATTATGGGGTCAGATGAAATTAACATTCTATTGTAAATGTCCGTTAAAGTGTCTTTTCTGCTAGTTTTTCGACTGTAATATTCTCTGTATATTTTAAAGTCCTTATTTCGACATTAAGTTAAGACACTAAGTTATTTCGACATTCTAAAGCTTCTTCGCTTAATTGTCCAATAGGTAAAAGGCAATTGGAAGCAATTTCATGGCCATGTAGCAGAATTTTGTGGACAGTAGTGCTCATGTAATACCACGGATACAATGCAACAAAACAGCGCGCAGTATCCACACAATAACTTTTGAATTTTTCTTTATTTATGCTAAAACCACTCGATATACATTGCAGGATAGCGTGAAATCTTTCGATAAGGTCTTTATCAATCCCAGTTATTGATGCAGACAAACAACTACTTTCGAAGAATCGTCTCGCAACATTACCCGTGTTAGTGTTACCATAGCCTGGTTTAGGCTTATCAACAATTAATCCGGCCGAATCTTTAAAAGCTTTTTGTATCATCAGCTTATTTTCAAGGACAATCTTTTCAGATAACTTATTTAATCTCCATTCTTTGACAGGTAATTTATAGGCGACGTGCAAAAGGCATTCAAATAATATTATCCATGCATGCAAAACAGATATTCCGAAAGTTAAATATTCTTCAACAATAGGCAGTTGCAGCATAGTGTCTATATCATTATATTGCTTTGAAGTGGCTTGGCATAAATAGCATCTTAAGGCAGATCTAGTGTTGGTCAAACTATTGCATAATTTCCCATCTATCATAGCAAACACTAATTGATGATTAACTGAGTATAGTTTACTGTTACCATTAATAACTGTGTTGGTAAGATTTTGAATTTGAATATCGATATAATTTTTTTCATTTTTAACTAAATCATCACTTTCTTTCTCGAAAATTATTTTTAATGGGCGACAATAACGTGGAGAAGATGGACAAGAATTTTTCCATAATACCTTTTGGCCATAGGAGAGTTGTAATGGTACGAGACAAATTAAAAATACAAATTTATCATCACTTTCGTGTTCATCCAGATATTTTTGATGATACTGGCTGTGACCTGAGCTACCATCAAATTCCCATTTAGATATTAATGTCAGATCTTCATCGATACAACTGAAAGACTCAAGAACATTATCTTGCGTAGTCAATATTTGTTTGCTTGTATGATCTAGCAAATTTTGGATAGGCATTTCTGCTTTGGTTTCCGTTACTACAATTTCGGACGGATAGCAATTATTTTTTTCTTTTTGTACAACTTTATATGATGGGAATATATCTTTGGCAAAACTTCTTACGATATTGTACTGATGACGGGAAAGTTTTGCCTCAATCATCATAGATAATGCTTCAACTGGAGACAGCTGTTGTCTATGTTCCTTTATATTTTTAATTGTTTTCACGAAGTCTGGAGACGAAGCGGATTGTTTAATTATATCTGCTTTTTCTTTTTGCCCACTAGCTCGAACACTCATTTGCGCAGCATAAAACTAGTTCACTGGTTGAAACAGTGCTTCGGAGTTTAGCAGTTCGCCTGCGCTTGATCTGCTCACTGCTCGCATCAAAATCACGAGCAGGACGACCGACAGATAATAAATATTTTTTGAATGAAATGGATTCATTTAGCCATTTTGATTCATTCGTCAAAAAAATATTTTTTGTTCGATTCGAACGTTCCCATTTAATTTTAAACTGATGTTTGAAATTTTTTAAAGTAAATTTCAACTTGTTTAGATGACTTTTACCACAAAACGTTTTTTTAATTAGGAATGACTCCACTTCAGAAAATTTTTCGTCCATAGTTTTGGATTTACTGGTTAGATATAAATCCACAAATTTTCTCCGCGTGCATACAAATTGGTGGTCAATGGTTCCTAAAAACATATGTATATGTATTGTTAGCACATAACAAAAATATGACGCAAACAAAATTAATAAACTGCTCACAGATTTTTCCATTTGACTCAAAAATTAAAGTATCGTAATCATGAGTCTTAAGTTAGAAAATTAAGAAAAAAATACTTTAGGCAAGAGTTTAGCACATACGTTTTCACAGTTATCTTAAGTTGATATTCTAAATATATAATCTTTTCACAGACTTGCTAAACTCTTGCCTAAACAAGATATATTCTATAATATATAGCACAAAAAAGAAAAAAAACCACTGACCACTTTCTACATTAAATTTACCGTTATAATAGCATTAATGATTGTTCCTAAACTAAGAATAGGATGTACTAACCTTTGTCCACACAAGACATGTTAAAAAAATTAGCTAATAATGTTTAAAATAAATCCACAAAATAATTTCTTTTACTATAAATTTACTTAAATTCACACACAACAAAAACTGAACCCGAACAGTCAACTTTGAGAGCCTGAATAAACTATTGCAACATGCTGAAGGAAATACTAACAGTGATTTCATAACAGAAATACCGTACAGTTCACGAAAAGTCATTCAAATTTACAGTTGCACCAACATTGAGAATGAGCATTTATATCATGGCTTTACATGGAACTGCCCCACTGTGCGCCGGCCCATAAACCACACCAAACCGTAATTTATTCGGGATGCAATGATGACTCATGGAGTACGTGTGGATTGCTGCCTGACCAATACCGCATATTTTGTTTATTGACGAAGCCATTCAGCCAGAAATGAGCCTCATCGCTGAAGATGATTTTTCGATGAAAATCCGAATCATTTTCAAGTTGTTGCTCAGCCCAATTCACGAACATACGACGCTTCTGGTGGTCAAGTGGCTTCAGTTCTTGCGTCAATTTAATCTTGTAAGGATGTAGGCCAAGATCTTTTCGGAAAATACGCCACAACGACGTCACAGAGATGCCCAACGCTTGAGAACGACGTGTGAGAGACACATTTGGGCTTTTTTCAACTGAAGCCTCAGCGGCAGCAATATTCTCGACACTACGGGCACTTATTTGTCTCACTGGCACGGGAACATTTTGTACTGTGCCTGTGGATTCAAATTTTTCCACTAGACGCTCAATTGTTGATCTGCTAGGACGATTATGACGACCATAAATTGGACGTAGCGCTCTTAACGTTGAGGCCACTGACCCCGAATTTCGGTAGTAAATTTTAATAATTTTCGACTCGTTGTTGGCTCCTATATCTTTCCATCATGAAATGGCAAACCTTACTGAAGACAAATGTCAAAAGAGCGGCAAGAAATATGGAGTCGTTTGGTGTCCCTGTCGCTCTACTTTTGTAGCGTCCCTGTTGAAAAACCCTGTACATTAAGGTTACACATCCCATTCCAAGCAATTCTTGAACAACATGTGCAAATACAATTCGTGCCTTCAGATGACATCGTTCGGTGCACCAAAAGTCACTCGATAAAATTTCATTATATTTTATGACATAAACACTGTTCTCAATGGGTGTAGCGAGGCGCAACGGGTAACCACTAGTAGTACAATAAAAGTGCATAAAAACGCTATCGAATTTATCACAAAAAATTGGCAGCACGGACATATTTATGCAAGATAATGAAACATGGGCTGTCAGTTGTTGACAAAATTGAAAAAATAAATTATTTTGAAAAATCTAATATACATATAAAAATCTCATGTCACATGGTTTTTGGTCGACTCCTCCGAAACGGCTTTACCGATTTTTATGATTATGTGTGTATTTGGTAGGTATAAATCGTCATAAGGTATATTTCATCCCGCCAGGTGGCGCTGGAGTCAAGTTATTTACAACTTCTATATTTATGGACCAAAAAGGCTCATATTCATAGTATATGTTGGCTCAATCTGGACCAGATAGTCAAGTTATTCGATCTATATATACATATACATATATGTATGTATATTTGTATGTTTGTCTTTTATAGACTCAAAAACTACCCAACTGATTTTGGTAACATTTTCAAAGTACGTTTTTCTTAATATAGAATACAACAAAGCATCAGTGCGGTTACTCAACAACCGGTGGTTTTAGTACCTGTTATACAAAATTTCATAATTTCTGGTGTAATGTGAATGTGAATCATTTTGGTACATTAATATAGACAGGCAGACAGCTAAGACAGGCAGACAGCTAAGACAGGCAGACAGACACATAGATAGACAGATAGACTGACAGAAAAACAGAGAGACATAAAGATAGATAAACAGACAGACGGACAGACAGACAGATAGACAAACAAACAGACAGACAGATATACAGATACATAGATAGATAGACAGACAGAAAAACAGGCAGACATATAGATAGACAGACAGATGGATATACAGACAGACAAAGGACAGATGGACAGATACATAGATAGATAGACAGACAGACAGACAGCCAGACAGACAGATGGACAGACAGAGAGTAATACAGACATACAGAGAGACAGATCGACACACAGATAGTTAAATAGACAGACAGACAGACAGACAGACAGACAGACAGACAGGCAGGCAGACATAAAGACAGACAGATAGATAGATAGACAGACAGACAGACAGACATACAGACAGATGGGGCCAGGCTCAGGCTACCATGGGGGTCAGCAGGTGGCGGATAGCTGAAAGGCCTACAGATATGTAGGCTAGCTGCGAATAACAAATAAGCAGTCCCCGACCAAGAGCGGCGAGGACAGAGGGTGGGTGGAAAAAACCCAGAAACCCAAAGAAATCCTCGTGACAGGGCGAGTGGACACCGCCCTTTAAATAAGTGTCTCACACTTAGTTAGAGATAGTATGAGTAGTATGCGTATATACTATACTAATAAATAAAATGAAATCCAGAAGCGTCTGACCCAAAATGGGCGGCTCCCTGGTCTGCGTTTGAACCGAAGCGGTCGGCAGAAACCAAACCTGGCTGAAGGTAAAAACGGCTATGGGAAGAAACCCAGAAAATAAATCAAATATGGATAGTAAGAATGGAGTTAACCTTACGGTGCAGGGAGTCGGATCCCCAGTACCGGCGGCCGAGAGTGAGCGAGCAGGCTCGGAGTCGTCGATATACAATGACTGCAATACTACAAAAGTGGAAGACTTGGCTGGAGTAGTAGATATAGTTACAAGCAATCATCTAGACCCCTTCAAAAGGAATTCGCGTATCCAACGTTCGCCAAAAAAGGTGGGGTTATTAACGGAACAAGTGTGCACTGAAAGGCACGGAAAGGAGAGTCCTGTCAGCGACCTTGTTAGAGGCACCCCAACACGACAGCAGCACGCTTCTATCCTGCCACTCGTCATCTGTGCACCACAAGCTGCAGCCCTAGTGGACGAGAACATAAGTGATGCTGTCAAGCAAAAACTAGGGAACATGAAGAAAGTCATCGAGGGACTAGCGGACTACGTAAAAGACAGGAACAACGTCCATCATGAAATAAAAAAGATGATTAGACAACTTAGGACTGCATTTGCAGATTTAGAAGAAGAAACTAGAGCGAGCTTACCGTTAAATCGGAAATCGCAAAAAGAAGAAAAAACACAGGCTACGCAAACGGAGGTACCTTTCAACCAACCCTCTATGGTTAGTCTATGCCCCCCGAAGAGATCCACAACTTCACCACCAGTGAAGCAACTCAATCTGACAGAGCCGATTTCGGCAAAAAGAAGAAGAGAAATCAATGACGACCCAATAGGGCAGACATCAAAGAAAGAAAAAGTAGGACCACAGCCTCAACAAAGAAACAAAGATGAAAGATCCCGAACACCCCAGGAGTCCAAAAAACCTATATGTGACAGGATTGAACAGACACCTGCGCAGTGGTCAATGAACACTAGAGGTAAGGACAACCATCGAAGGCATACAGGGGAAAACAAGACAAAAACCCTTAAGAAGCAGAGATCAGATGCTATCCTTATAGCAACGCGAGGAGATAAATCGTACGCGGATATCCTGAGACAAATAAAGAGCGATGCTGCCCTAAAGGAGATTGGGGATAAGGTAGCACGCATCAGAAGGACCCAAAAGGGCGAGATGTTGCTGGAACTCAACGAGAAGACAGGCGAAAAGAGTTTTAAGTACAAGGAACTCATAGGAAAAGCCTTGGGTGAACAAGCCGAAGTAAAATCTCTAACCCACGAAGTAACAGTGGAATGCAAGGACCTTGACGAAATTACGACGAAAACGGACATTTTGTCTGCTTTGAAGGAACAGTTTGAGATACCAGACCTGCAGCTATCGGCGGTTAGGAGCATAAGAAAGGCCTATGGAGGTACCCAAACAGCGCTTTTGAGTCTACCAGTGGAAGCAGCCAACAAGCTATTAAAAGCAGGCAAAGTTAAAATCGGATGGGTGATCTGTAGGCTAAGGGAGCCAATACAGCTGAAAAAATGTTATAGATGCCTAGATTTTGGTCATCTGTCAAGAGAGTGTAAGAATCCAGACAGATCAAAGTTATGCTTAAGATGTGGAGAAGAAGGCCACAAAGTGAAAGAGTGCAATAAAAAAGCCAAATGCATGCTATGTAAAGATTCAGGAGAACACATTGCAGGAAGCCGAAGTGTCCGGAATACTGGAGAGCTGCAAATAAGTGCCGATGATGACGCATGGGCTACTGAATGGGGCTGTAGATCCACAAATGACAGAGGACAAGCACTGTTAGAAGCTTTCGCGTGCCTTGATATTACTCTGGCCAATACAGGTAGCACCACCACGTTCCGGAAGAACGGAAGGCAGTCATCGACATTACCTTCGCAAGCAGCTCGTTGATTAAACAAATTAATTGGCACGTAAGCGAGCAGTATACACACAGTGACCACCAAGCGGTTATATGCGAGCTAGTGCCCAACAATAACACAATAAAACAAAGCACAAAAACACCACAACATTGAATATGGATGGACAGACAAATCCTTTCGACGAGGAACTGTTCTGCGAGATTATATGGGACAAAGAGATTCATGAAATTTCGGCTGAGGACGCGGCACGGGTCTTAGCGAACAGCATTAAGGAGGGATGCGATGCTTCGATGACAAGAAGAGCAAGGACAAACCAAAGACACCCAGTCTTCTGGTGGAACAACAGCATTGCAGAACTCCGGGCCAACTGCTTTCGAGCCAGGAGAAAAACACAGAGATCCTTTGGAAGGCCAGAATATGAGGGAAAACGAGAAGAGTACAAACGCACGAGAAAAGCACTCCGCAACGAAATCCGAAGAAGTAAACGAGAGAGCTTCAAGTCACTATGCCTGGAGGCAGATAAAACACCATGGGGATCGGCGTACAGGGTAGTGATGACTAAAATCAGAGGCCATAAGATACCACAGGAGAAATGTCCAAATCTACTAAAAAAAATTGTCACAGCGTTGTTCCCGCAGCACATACCACGTGAAGAACATAGAAGCTATCAAATATCAGCGATACCAGAAGTTACCGTAGATGAAATACTGCACGCCAGCAAAAAGATAGGAGATAAAAAATGCCCAGGTCCAGATGGAGTGCCGAATAAAGCCCTTAAAGCAGCAATAAGGTGTAACCCTCTAATCTTTGCCAAAACAGTGCAACTATGCCTGGAACATGGTACCTTCCCCTCGATTTGGAAAAAGCAGAGACTAGTTTTATTACCAAAAACTGGAAAGAACCCCGGTGAGCCTTCATCATATCGCCCAATCTGTCTCCTTGATACAATGGGGAAGTTACTAGAACGGATAATATTCAGTAGACTGCTCCCGTTTACTGAATCAGAAGGAGGTCTCTCTAATCAACAATACGGATTTCGAAAAGCTAGATCCACTATCGATGCCATTGGTAAAGTGGTATCTATTGCCAAACAATCGATACAGGGTTCCAGTTGGACACAGGGAAAAAAGAAATACTGTGGTATAATAACGCTTGATGTCAAAAACGCGTTTAACACAGCCAACTGGAGCAATATAATGGACGCGCTTGGAAATATAAATACCCCCGCATAAATTAGGAGAATAATTGACAACTACTTACACCAGAGAGTGCTACAGTTTAAAACCGACGAAGGGACCAAAGAGTATACTATCACTGCTGGCGTTCCACAGGGCTCCGTTCTCGGACTGGTTCTTTGGAATATAATGTACGATGGTGTACTGAGACTACAAATCCCCGACGAGGCGAAAATCATAGGATTCGCCGATGACATAGCGATAGTGGTGACGGCCAAATACCTAGATGAGCTAGAGCTTATTGCAAATGAGACTATTGCTGTTGTCAAACAATGGCTTGAATCGATGAGCCTGGAATTGGCGGAGCACAAGACGGAGGCGGTGCTTATTAGTAGCCGCCGAATAAGAGAGTCTATAAAAGTTAAGGTTGGAAGTTTCACAGTACACTCCAAAAAAAATATCAAGTACCTAGGTGTAATAATTGACGACAGACTAAACTTTGGAAGCCACATGGAATATATCGCGGAGAAGGCGTCTAAGGTATTCTCGGCACTATCGAGAATGTTGCCAAACATTGGGGGGCCAAGAAGTAGCAGAAGACATCTATTGGGTAGAGTTGTTAGCTCAACAATGCTCTATGCAGCTCCAATCTGGCCGGATGCGTTGAGCATTAAGAAAAACCGTTCGCTGATGACTAGGGTCTATAGATTGACTGCACTAAGAGTTATAAGTGCTTATAGAACGATTTCAAACGAGGCAGCGTGTGTTACTGCAGGCATGATCCCTATAGATATACTAGCTGAAGAAGCGAAACGAATTCAAAATGGTAGAGCCCAAAGCACCGAAGCAGAGGAAATAAGAAGGCAAGAAAGAGCAGTGTCATTGAGAAAGTGGCAGCAGCGATGGGATGTCTCAGAAAAAGGCAGATGGACGTACAAACTCATTCCGAGCATAGAACCATGGATAAGCAGAGGTCATGGAGAAGTGAATTACCAACTGACACAATTTCTGTCAGGTCATGGCGGCTATCGCCGTTACCTTCATCGCTTCAAACTCGAGGACTCATCAGAATGTCCTGCATGCGCTGGATGCGACGAAGACCCAGAACATGTGGTGTTCAATTGCCTAAGGTTCATTGAAGAAAAAAGAATCTTAGAAAATGAATTAAGTACTGAACTTAATACAGGAAATGTAATAGCGGAGATGCTGAAATCGAAAAGCAGATGGAATGCGATAGCAACTTTTTTAGTTCGCATACAAAAAGAGCTCAGACAGGAGGAGAGTCACAGAAGAGGCGAACAGGCACAAACAAGATCGACCGTTTAAAAATGGAAAATCCGCCCCGCGAAGTAATACCTGACGGTAGTCCCGCGGGGCGAGGATCTGAGCTAGCGGAGGTTAGGTTTAGTGAGTAAGAATCTCACACTACCGTATTTCATGGAGAATCGGCGCCTATGGAAGGTTCCCCCTCGGCTTACCAAAAAAAAAAAAAAAAAAAAAGATGGACTGATAGACAGATAGACAAACAGACAGGTAGACAACTCAAGGAATGACACATTTAGATAATATTTAGTTCCGATCAAAAAAATTATTTATTATGGTAAATATTCAATTTATTGTTTATGTTGAAAATAAATTCCAATGTGAATGTATACTATTTGTATTATTGAGAGAGCACACTGTGCATATTTGCTTAAACATAATATGCCTTTACTTTTTATTAATTTTATTCTTGAATTTTCGTTCAGCTTTTTTCATTCGATTAATAACTTTCATATCGTTCGCAATTGTATAAATATAATTTAATTTTTCTCCAAATAAATTTCTTCTTTAACTTTGACCTACCCACGTTTGTTTTATTTTACCTTCGCTTAGACATAATCAATCTAAGAGGTAATATAATTCATCAGGTTATGGGCCCAGGACGATGGTCACAAGTTTTTTAAGAGTTTTTTTTTTTTTGAAAAAATTCAATTACGTGAGTTACATAGGTGGTATTGCACGCAGTCACCATGAGTTCCATATATCAGATTGAGAAGCTAGATGAACGCAATTATGATATCTGGAGCATACAAATGCGCAGCGTGTTGGTACACGCAGAGGTGTGGAAGGTGATGGATGGAGTGCGGCCATTGGAAGACCCGGTGAATTGGGATGTACTCGATCAAAAGGCATTGGCATTAATTACTTTGAGTGTGAAACCATCACAGTTGTGCTATCTCAAACAAAGTAAGACTGCAGCGAGTGCCTGGAAGAAGCTCAAAGATGTGCATCAACCAAGCGGGCCAGTAAGAAAGGTATCGCTATACAAGAAGTTGCTTGGCTTGCAGATGGCAGATGGAGCAGTTATGTCCAGCTATATCAATACGTTTTGCACGACGATTGACAAACTTGCAGAAGTGGATATTAAGCTAAGCGATGAATTGGTGGTAATAATACTATTATCAAGTTTGCCAAAGCAATATGAAAATTTTGTCATGGCCATGGAAACGCGCGACAGTTTACCCTCTCTGGAAATATTAAAGATTAAATTGCTAGAGGTAGGGGAGCGCAAAGGGAGTGAAGAAAAACCGTCATATAGCAGCGAGCAGCAAGCATTCCATGTTAATACAAAGCAAATACATAAAAAAGACAGAAAAGACATGGTGTGTTTCAAATGCGGTAAGCATGGGCACTACAAGAATCAGTGCAAAAACAAGGGCAAAGAAGAATCGCCGAAAACTCATCAGCAACGATCCTTTACTGTTCGTGCAGCTGCTGACAAGGACGATCTGCAAAGCTCAAGTTGGTGCTTAGATAGCGGGGCGACTATGCATATGTGTTGTGTGCGTGGCCTCCTTACGAATTACGTTCCACAGGTAGAAGACGTTGTGTTGGCTGACAACAAAGTTATACGAGCCGAAGGTAGAGGCGACGTCATACTTCAAACTGACTTGTGCGAATTAAAGCTAGAAAGCGTGTTGTATGTTCCTGGGATGAGGGGTAACTTTGTTTCGGTCAGTCGAGCAGTCGAGCGGGGTTGCACAGTGCTCTTCGACAACAAGCATGCAGTTATAAGCCAACAGGGTGCGCAGATATTGAAAGCGCAGAAAAAGAATAAGCTTTTTGTGTTCGAAGGCAAACGCAACTCATGTTTTGCCGTGGCGCAGCCAAGCGCAGCAGTGTGGCATAACAGATTTGGTCATTTAAACTATGCCAGTTTGACGAATCTTGCCAAAAATATGATGGTGCTTGGTATAGAAAATGTGAATTTCTCTGAGAGTTTACAGTGCAGGACATGCATGAAGAGTAAAATTCATACACAACCGTTTCCAGCTGCCTCGGAAAATCGATCAAAGCGACAATTGGAGCTTGTACATACAGATGTATGTGGGCCATTTGAGAAGCGATCGCTTGGTGGGTCGGCTTATTTTTTAACATTCATCGATGACATGTCTCGGCGCATATTTACATATTTCCTCAAGACAAAGGACGAGGTATTTGAGAAATTCGTGTTGTTCAAGAATATGGCAGAGCGCCAGACCGGGCGCAAGATCAAGGCCATACGCAGCGACAACGGGCGTGAGTATATCAACAAGCGTTTTAATGATTTTTTGCAGCAGCATGGTATAGTACGCCAACTTACGGTCCCTTATAGTCCACAACAGAATGGCGTGGCAGAAAGGGTAAATCGCACTCTTGTTGGGATGGCGAGGAGTATGCTTTTGCACTCTAATATGGAAGAGTTTTTATGGGCTGAGGCAGTGCAGACAGCGTGCTATATACGAAACAGATCGCCCACTACAGCCTTGGTTGGTATGACCCCGTTTGAGGCATGGAGCGGCAAGAAGCCCAATGTGCGAAATATGCGTATATTTGGATCGGTGGCCATAGGCTTAGATAAAACACGTCACAGCAAATTTCAAGCGAAGGGTAAGGAGTACCGTCTGGTGGGATATTCATTAGTATCGAAAGCCTATAGACTGTACGACAAAGAAAAACATCAGATTGTTGAAAAACGTGACGTTCTTTTTGATGAACCTTGCGATGCCGTACAGATGCCCGACAAGATAATGTTTGACATACTAGCAGAAAACTCACCACCAGGTATGCTTGACTTGAAACGTGGTGATGATGTGAAGCAAGAAGGAAGATCCAGCGACAGTGAATCCGAGAGCGAAGACTACGCCAGCGCAGATGAGCCGAACCAGCCCGAGGAGCAGGTTGTGAACATCGGTCCAGGTAGGCCGAAGTTGGTTCGAACAGGCAAACCAGGGCGTCCAAAAAAGGTATACAATGTCTTAAACGCGATGCATGCAGAGGAGATTCCGTTGCCGCAGACTTTCAAGGAGGCAAAAAGATGTAAACACTCTTCATATTGGCAAGCGGCAATGGACAAAGAATATGAGGCGCTGGTGGCAAATGGCACATGGACATTGGCAGATCTACCAAAGGGCCAACAGGCGATTGGCTGCAAATGGGTTTACACCATCAAGAGAGACAGCAGTGGCAGTGTTGAGCGCTACAAGTCGCGTTTAGTTGCGAAGGGCTGTTCGCAGAAGTTCGGTGTTAATTATACCGAAACCTTCTCGCCAGTGTGTCGGTATGAATCGATACGCTTAATTTTGGCTCTATCTGTTGAGTTGAAGCTCCACCTACACCAAATGGACGTCTGCACGGCATATCTCAATAGCGAGTTAAACGACGTGGTTTACATGAAGCAGCCTGAGGGATACGTAAACAACACATGTGCACAGAAGGTGTTAAAACTCAACAAGGCGATATACGGCTTGAAGCAAGCAGGAAGAGAGTGGAATTCCAAATTGAGCGCAGCGCTATGCGATATTGGGTTTACTCCGTGCCAAAATGAACCATGCCTGTATAAGCAAGACATTAAAGGTAATCTTTGTCTGGTACTAATTTATGTGGATGATTTACTTATAGCGTGCCAGAGCGAGATGGACCTTATGCAAATCAAGTCAATGATTGCAATGAAGTTCGAATGTGTCGACAAGGGTCCATTGGAGATGTTTTTGGGCATGCAGATTAAGCGTGATGGCGACATAGGCGATATAACGATGAACCAGACACTGTATATAAAAGATATGTTACAGCGTCACAACATGGAAGAGTGCAGGTCTGCAGCAACGCCATTAGATGCAGGCTTCCAAGTGGCATGCGATAATGAAAATTGCGTGACAGAAGATCCTTCAGCATATCAATCTGTAATTGGTGAGTTGATGTGGTTAGCATTGACGTCAAGGCCAGATATATACCAGTCAGTTGTGAAGCTGGCACAAAGAAACAACAACCCGCATAGTGAACATATCACAGGTGTGAAGCATGTTATGCGTTACCTAGCAGCTACGATAGACATAAAGTTAAACTATCGTGCATGTGGTCAGGCGCTTGAAGGCTACGTGGATGCGGACTGGGGTGGCGATGTGAGCAATCGCAGATCATACACCGGGTACGTGTTCTTCCTAGCAGGCGGCCCCATTTCATGGAAGTCACAAAAACAGGATTGTGTGGCTTTAAGCAGCACAGAGGCTGAATACATGGCCTTGTCTTCAGCTACAAAGGAAGCGCTGCATCTTAGGCGTCTCATCATTGAGATCGGCTGTGGTGAATCTGGTACACCGACAGTACTATATAGTGACAATCTCAGCGCACAGAATCTGGCTAAGAATCCTGTCTACCATGCCAGGTGAAAGCATATTGACATCAGACATCATTTCGTTCGAGAGGTTGTTCAAAGTGGTGACGTTGAGTTGAAATACGTTTCAACGAATAATATGATAGCAGATGTACTTACTAAAAATCTGTCGAAACTAAAGCATAGTCATTTTGTAAAATTAATGAATTTAAATTAATTAAAGTAAATTATAATTGACATTGTATACAGGTTCACATTGAGGAAGGGTGTTGAAAATAAATTCCAATGTGAATGTATACTATTTGTATTATTGAGAGAGCACACTGTGCATATTTGCTTAAACATAATATGCCTTTACTTTTTATTAATTTTATTCTTGAATTTTCGTTCAGCTTTTTTCATTCGATTAATAACTTTCATATCGTTCGCAATTGTATAAATATAATTTAATTTTTCTCCAAATAAATTTCTTCTTTAACTTTGACCTACCCACGTTTGTTTTATTTTACCTTCGCTTAGACATAATCAATCTAAGAGGTAATATAATTCATCAGTTTATTGACTTAACCAATCGACGGCAAAGAATTAATAAGAAATGAAAGAAATATTTTCGATTGTTCTTTGTTTACGTTTGGGTTTCTCCGGCTGTCAAAAAAATGCATTTTTTCATAGGAATTCATCGCAAAAGAAGAACTTTGTATTTGGTATTACTGTTTTTATAATCGCTTAGCTAAGCGGGAATACTATCGCCGCTTATTTTGTTTTTGTTGTATTTCACATGTAAAAGTACAAAAAAACATGGCTAAAGTATTGTAATAATCAGCCCAATTATGCAAGTCGTATTTGCGAGTCTTATACATGTGTACATTATGTATGAATGTACGAACATACATAAAAAAGACAGCTAGAGTAGTCTAAGATAATCTTAATCAACCAAAAAATTAAAACTGGAATTTGAAAATGATACTTAATTTTGGATATTTGTAATTCTAAAATTAGGCCTTGTTTTCTGTTCTGATTATGCCTTTACCAAATGTTTGCACCAAAAAATTATTTTTTGTTGTACGCAGACAATCTACCCTCACTGTACATACTTCAATGACCGTAATCATGTTTCGTTTCTAATAATGAGCACCGCATCAGCATGTATGACGTCACAGAATCGTTTGACATTATAATAAATTTAATACGCATGTTGTTACAGTTCACCGATGTGGAATTGTGTATCGCATTCATAGCATAGGGCAGATAATAATAGAAAGTAGGTTTTCACAACACAGCTGCTGAAGCTGATTATTTATTCTTCATCGAGTTTGTGTGTTGATTTGGTTCAGTCTTATAATTCACACTCAGTTCTTACGGTAAATTTCATTAAACAGACAATTTTCAGGTAGGAAATTAAGACTATACTTCACAGGATCATTTCTGTAGTCAGTCTTCATTTACTTTTAGAGCAATCTGAAAGAATATGCACCCGCGATGACGAGGAATATCGTTTTATCTGCAGCGTGAGGTTTGACTGTTGTTTTAGTGTTTCACACATAATCAGCATGTCTTCGATGATCGCTCGGTATAATGGATAAAACGACTTCTGAGTGGTCTCTTTTATAATAAAATAAAATATTTATGTTTACTAATTTTTACTATAACCGGAGCCGGAGCTTATATCGCCAATCCATCGTTTATTCAGCGTTAGCTATTCCTATAGATTCCTAGATTCTAGATTTTTATCAAAACATTTTTGCAGTACCTATGAAATTCTGTAACAACTTCAGTTTTAATCCTGTAATTTTATTAATTCTTTTATTATTATTATTGCTTTGGCAAGACACCATTGGCCTTTGTATCGCCATGTAGCAGATATGCATATGTACATACTCTAACAAAAATATTGCTAATATAATGGAAACGAGTGTTTTTCGTTTATTGCTCTGTGTAACAAGTGATATGAGGCATAATGTATGAACATTGTACATACACTGCCGGCCATAAGTTTGGAATCACTTTTTTATCTTATACCTTAAACCAGTTTTTGAAGTTAATATGATTCTTAAAAAAACTATCGTTGATGTCAAGAATCTTGACTATAAATTAGCTTTAAAAGTGGCCTGAATTTTTGTAGGCTTTACCAATCCGAAAGAAAATTGCATTGATTTGATTAGAAAAAAAAAATAATTTTCAGCTTTCTATTGCAAAAAAGATATACTTCCAGCTCAGAAAATGAATTTATTTCTCATATTTTTTTAAATTGTTACCTTCTGGATTAAAAAAAAAAGGGATATATTATTTTGTTATTTTGTAAGTAATTCCGAATGAATAAAAAATTACAAAAAATGAAATGATTGCCTTTTATCATCTTTAATATATAAAAATACAAAAACTGCAAAAAACTGTAGGTCCCTTCCATTCGTGCAAAAATATAACACACATAAATGGTTGCGAGAAGCAGGCCCAGGCTCACCACGAGCTGTAGCGCCACCTAAGTAAGTAAGTAATTATTTGTAATGACGGCAACAGAAATGCTCCCGCGATAAGAGGACAAAACGACAGAAACTTCAAAATGAAGTAAATTTCGAACATGCGAGCAATAACCGTGTGTTGAATAATAAAGTGGTAAAACTCTAATAAAACTTATAACTGGGTTACTTATAAAGTTGAGCCTAAACCTGGTAAAGAAAATCATATCATTCCAGGAGAACCAGGCCACCTGAGTCGCATCCAATTTTATTGAGCATTTAGCGATGATTTTTCCTAGTCAGCAAAATAGTCGCTTTTGCTTTGAAAATTACCTCATTTCGATACCGTTATTAGAATATCTGGCCAATTAAGGTAGGTATTCTTTATTTGGGAACGGTAACAAGGAGTCGTATATCAAATTCAAAACTTCCGGATGAGAAAATCTTAAAAAAGAACCTCGTGGGGCATCTGTTGATTATGTTGCCAAACAAGATGTTTTGTGCACGCCCAATTGGAACCTTTGTATAATTGGTCCTATTGTTTGCTTTGTAGCCCAAATTTCGTGTGGATGATGACTCAGCCCAATTAAATTTCCTTAAAAAACCAAAAGCTTCTGCAACTTAGGGTGCAGCCTAAAAGTCTTTTCACTGTGCAATCTCTTTTCTAATAATGAGCTTTTCAACTCGCCGTTCGGAGTCGGCAAAAACGGTAGGTTTTTTTCTATTAAAAAAATATAACACGCACACAGAAACGGCTGCGAGAATTCGGCCCTGGGTTACCCCGAACTGTAGCGCCAGCTAATAAAAGAAGAATTCGAGTTCCAACTTTTGATTTAGTACCACCTACTAAAAATCAGCAGTTAATAAAGAGCTTTAAATCAATGTTCTGTTGACATGCAAAACATCTTCAGTTTAGGTAGTTTATAAACAAGTCTTGTTGAGATTTATATTGAACTCTTAAAATTTAAGAAAAGTGAACCTATTCATATGGATGTACAATACATACGTAAATGAAGTAATGCTAGGTTTGCACTTGCTGATTTGAAACTGATAAACGACGTATTTTTAGGTCAATTAGAAAATTGGCAATTGAAAAAAATGATCAATAAGCTGTTTTTCATTATTCCCACTTGGCAATTTTCTAATTAACGAAAAAATACGTCGTTTAACAATTTCAAATCGACAAGTGGAAACCTAGCATAAGTCAACAAATTCATATGTACATATGCATGTATAGTATGTATATCTGTCTACCATAATAATATGCATAAAAGAGAAAGGCGACTAAAAAGTCGTCAGAGTCATTGAAAGTTGACTTAAATCAGATCATATATGTACAACTGTTTTTTTTTTAAAGCGCACAACTTAAGGTTGCAATAAAAATGACGAAATTAACAGAATATCAAATCTCTTACTAACTAATAGCAAAGCAAATCAGATTAACAAAAAAAAAAAGAAACGTTGGCAGCGGTGGGATTCGAACCCACGCCTCCGAGGAGACTGGTGCCTTAAACCAGCGCCTTAGACCGCTCGGCCACGCTACCACTTGCAGAATGATCTTGTTATGACAACCCGACCCCACAGTAGTATTGCTCATATCTATTTCTGTTAATTAATTGAATTGAACTACAAGATTACAGCTGGTTCCATAGTGTAGCGGTTATCACGTCTGCTTTACACGCAGAAGGTCTCCAGTTCGATCCTGGATGGAACCATGTCGAATATAATTTTTTATTAAATAATTTTATTTTAGGTAGTGGTATTTCTACCTTGATTATTATTTTTATTTACAGTGCAATTATGCATACATAATGCTTGCTAATCACAAAATTAACACTTCTTAAAGAAACCGAGGAACTAGCAATTTAAGTAATTTTTAAATGAGTGTACTCGTACTTGAGAATATTGTATTTTTAGTGGCTTCGGTATGGAAAGCAGAATAATTTATTTGGTAATTGACTGCTGAAAAGCAACAAGAACTTGCTGACTATTTCGGCAGAGATATCGATGATGAGTCCAAAAGGTCTCCGTATGGGTGTAACTTTTTACTTCTCAAATGATAAAATTATCAAAGTACACTGATTTAAGATAACAGTTCCACCCTAATTTGAAGAAATACATCTGGCGAAATAGTTACAGTGAACCAAAAAAGTAACGGGATGCAATTATAAAATTAAACAAAATCGCAGCCCGTAGAGCTATTAAAATCAATGAAAGTGCAAATAAAACATAATTTTTTAAGTTCTCCAAATACAGTGGTGGTCCAATATAACGAATGATATAATGTTCAGTTGCATTCGTTATATCGAAAAATTCGTAATATCGAACACATTTTCCTTGTACGAAACAGAGATATATACTATATAGATAGATAGATATACATTTATTCAATTCTCATTTAGTACATTAAGTAAATGTATAAATATTGTTTCTAATTCACAACATTTTAATACATATTATATTTCATTGTGAACATTCTCTGAATAAGAGTCATTGTATTCGTCACTACGAACATCTCGTTTTTGCGTCGTGGAACTGAAAGATGTTCAAACTCTGTTTCGGGGCTTGGAGTTAATATATTTTTCCAGCACTCGTTAAGCACAACGGCTGAAAATGTTTGCCATGCTTTAAATAAAAAACGAATTGCATTTTTCTGATCCAGGTGTTACATTCGATGGCATGCATGTATAATACAATGCCCAAATTTTTCCATCGTCTGTTCCCTTGTCTCTTTTAAAGCACGTAGGTACACAGATTTTGTAAAAACATTCGTTATATCGAATATCATTTTGTTTCCTTCATTCGCTATACAGAGACACTAATGCGTTTTAAAAAAGTGTGCGTTATATCGATCATTCGTTATATCGGCATTCGCTATACTGGACCACCACTGTATGTACATATGTCACTCCAGTGCAATTTGTCATTATAAATGCAAAATGACGGAGCCCAGTTATAGTGAATGGATTTGAATGATTTTTTTTTTGTTGGATTTATAATACCATAAACTAAAAAGTTTACCCATTAAAAATTACCGCAATTCAAAAAATCAAAAATCAAATGTTTTTTCTTACTATACAGGGTATTTTCTTACTGTACAGATATTTTGGGATCAGAGTCATTGGTTCATGCTATGGAAAAAATCGTATGCGCGGGGAGGGGGGCGGGGGGTATATCTTGAACATCCACTGAGCTACAGGGTGTTTAAAAAATATCATTGAAGTAGGTACCAACAGTAATTCTAGTGCAACCTCTAGTGTATTAAACTTAGAGCAACCAAGATGGGATTGTTTCATAGAAAATTGATTAGTGCTTATTACAGTTAAAAACTATTACTACTACCACCGTGATAGAGGCTTTAACGACAATTGAAGAGCAGGCGAAACGAGTTGGCCTTGAAGTGAATGAGGACAAAACCAAGTACATGTTGTCAACAAGCAAAGAAACATCAATCCACCGCCTAGGACAAAACGTCACTGTTAAGGTTAAGGAGTTTACCTACCTTTGAGTAAATATCAACTCCACGCATGATAACTTAGTGGAGATTCGACGAAGATTTACCCTAGGAAACCGCTGCTACTTCGGTTAGGCAAAACAAATGGGTTCAAAACTCCTAACTCGGAAGACGAAATGCATGCTCTACAAAACATTGATCCTGCCAGTTCTGTCAGTTCTGTGTTGGACGATAAGCAGGAAAGCAGAGCAGATTTTGAATACTTCCGAGAAAAAAATTCTTCGTCGGATATTCGGTCCCGTATGCGAGGAGGGCGAATGGAGGAGAAGATACAACCGCAAAATCTGTGAGCTGTACCAAGATGTGGATGTAGTCCGAAAAGCCAAAACACGAGATGACAAGGAATACCGAACCTCCAGCTTAAGGACCAAACTACCGCGGATGCCAGCGCGCTTGGGCTAGACGACTGGAAGCAGCGTGCCCGGAATCGAAGAGAGTGGGAGGCTACCGTGTCTCAGACAGAGACTCTTCACGGGTCGGGAGCCCGTGAAGTAAGTAAGTAAGTAGTACACCAGACACCTCTTATAACCGGGCAGATTTCAAGGAACGGAAGTAAATATACGATTTTTCATACAAAAAAGTCTTCCATAACTGGACTCTCATAACCGGACACGGACACCAATTTTCGTAACCACAATAGAAAGTCGCGAACGGCACTCCATAGCCAACGTGTCGAATTAAAATAAAATTGATAAAATTTATTTTATTTTAGTAAAGTTTAAGATAGAAGGTGAAACTCACATACATAATTATTTTCATGGGCACTCGAAAGCGAAATTGTTTTCTAAGAAAATAAAGGTCTGTTTGGTAATTTTTGTATGCACAAGGAATTGAAACGATGAAACCTGTTATGTCAAATAGTAAAATCATCTCGAAGAAAGAGAAATACTCTCAAAGATAGAAAACTTGAACAAAAGTTACCAAACGCTTTTGAAACAACATTAAGTCAAACCTTTCAATTTGTTTTTGTTTTCCACTATGGCTGGTTTGACGTAGTTGAACAGCACACCCCAAGGAAAAGGTGTAGCGTCATCACAAGCTGAAAGCCAAATGAGAGTAAAAAAAAATTGAGAGCCAAGAAACTGTCACGATTCTATGAGTTTACATAGTATTTCGAAAACTACCGTGTTACCAAACGGATCTTATTACTCGATAACATGAGCGGTAATGCCAAATCGTCACATTTCGATAACGAGTAACTCCTTAACTCGCAAAATTTGAAATATCCTTCCAGCATGCTTGTAGTTCGCATAGACCTTTTATGTACTCGATGTATTAGTTATTAGCAAAAACTGCCTGAGATCTATTGTTACAGAGGAACTAATTAGATTTGTTTCAGTTTTTCCCAAAGTATACTAAAATTTACGCTTCCCAAGTGTCCTTCTTGATTTATGAATTCCCTAACGCATACCTAGGAAAACGGTAGGACACAAGGCCCAACACTTCTTTGTTGGGGCTAATGTCTTTTTTTTACTTTTTTACACATTTGTACTGGGGCTTATGTTCTGTGGACTTCCGTGTGTTATGCACCGTCACAAACATTTTGTGTGTATGATATTTGATGGTATTTATTTCAAAAGTTCTTAATATCGCACCATATCGATGAGATTCAGATGAAGAAATAATTTACTGATAGGAGAAGACACACAGTAAGCGAGCTTCAAACAAGCGTATCCCAATAAATATACAATTCGTGTGTAAGACTAGAATCTGTCATTGCTCTTCTTCAAATTTCGATTCCTCTATTCCGGAGGCAAAGAAAAACTTTGAAGAAATTTCTCCAAAATGTCTCGAAAATTGCAAAACTTTAAATATAAAATAAAAAAATAAATTCAGCGACAACGACTAAGACCTCTAGGTCGGTTCAACATGAATACAAAACTCAAAATAGAAAAAAAAAACATTCCTAAGGAATATGTGTAAAAGTACCGTAAACCTTAAAAACACATCCCAACCCGACGAGAAGAAAACGAAAGAGGAGAGAACTGTGGTAAAAACTTTTTAATAAAAAGTTATTACCTACGCCGCTCTAATATTTTCGACAAGTCCTTCTCTTCAATGCAATGCATGTTCGACAACACACACAGGGTGTGTATGTATACTCTCGTTGGAAAAGTTTTTGGTAAGAGTTGTTGTAAACTTAAGACACCCCTCGGTAGAAAGAAGACGATAATGTCACGCGGGCAAAGCGGCAACAGAATGTAGCCTTCTTGCAAAAAAAAAAAACTCCTAGAAACTTCCTCCACACCCACCACCAACCACCACAGTAATGGGAACCTTCCTTAAGAAATGCGAAGCGCCTTAAAGGGAAAACTTCTTCCCTCTATTAAATTATCCCATTATGCAATTTTGAAATCGTGCACGGAATATGTAATGCCACGTCATAAGTTTAAGTTAAAAAATTTTGCTTACATTCAAGAAACACGGTGCGGTGCCGTGTGGAAACACTCGGGAAAATTTACTGCATTAAAGGACTCGCCGGTAAAAAATAAAACTGTTTTTTTTTTTTTTCTCTTTTGCTTCCCAAATGTCACTGTGTAGCTAGAGTCTGTGGACATGTGCATTATTAGACACGTTTCCAAAAGAAAAAGAATTCTTCTTTGATCATCAGCTGAGTCCCGGTCGGAAATGTTTTGCTAAAATACACACAACAGCAGTAGAACGGGACAGGATAATGGTACATTGCATGTTAAAGTTTCGCACATGAGTCCACCACATCCTAGGTTGGTTGGTTGGTTCTTTTGGTTGGCCTTTGACCGGTGTATGAAATGGGGCTGTTATCATATTTCAAACGTTGTGGCCAAGCTCGGCAATAGGAAAGGCCAGAAATTAGAAGGTACCTTGTAAGGCATTTGAAAAGCTTTTAAAAAGAGAAGAGTTTTGTCCAAAGTGTAATTGTAGAGTTTCGGCATGCACAGGGTTTGCGTGCCACAATGTTTTGTTGTAAAGTTGATGTTTACTCCTATGGTCTTTACAGAGGTAGATATTTCAGGTTTTGTGGGGTACTTAGGCCTTACTTCAAAGTTTTATTAGACCGAGGACTGGAATGCATTTTCGACATGAATATATAATTGGCATGAAATGGACGAGCCGATATAATTTAAGAATCTTTATCTTTATAAAGTATATACCTACATAAATTAGATACATGCATTTAGAAGGGAGACAACCATAAGCAGAAGTGAATTTGAATGTCAAGCATTGTAAGCGAAGTATGCTTAGTGAAAAGTCTTTGTATATAACTACTTTTGCATCTGTATGTATGTATACGGCAACATTAGGTTAGGTAGCAGTGGCGGCCAGTAATGATTACACTTACACTTAACAAATCAAAGTCAACCCGTGTGTGGGGCAGTCATTTGATCGATTTGACGGTTGAGGAAAAATCAAAAGATTTTGATTTTTGGCAGTTGATTTGCAAGTCTTTCAACTCAGTTGAACTATGTGTGCGGAAGTCATTTGATTTGCTGTCAAATTTTAAGAATTCGCTGTAGATAAATATTCATTGTGAAATCGTCTGCATATGCGCTCGTCGTGTTTTTTGTTCTAAAGTGAGAAATTATTTTAAAATTAAAATTAAAATGACACAAAGTGGAAACAAGTATTATTTGTGCATACAGATGTTCGATCTCCTTAAAGAAAATCCATCACTCTGGTGAATTCAGAGTCCAGGGGGCCAATACTGGTTCTGTGAAAAAATTAAATGAAAATATTTTCACTCTTTCACCGCAATTTCGATTCTCGTTCTATGAAAGCGTGAAACCAAACGTCGAAAACTTTCATAGAAATAATTTGTTTTCACTGCCTCATTTGAAAGTGAATATTCTAGTGAAAGCGTGAAAATGGAGAATTTGATAAAAAAAAATATAAGGGAAAAAGCGTTACACAAATTCAAAAAGAATATTTGGTGACATTTTTGGAAGGTAATTTGGAAATAGCTCATGAAAGGTATGAGAGACAAATTTAAACCTATTTCAATGATTTTTAAATCTTTTTGAAGATTTGTTTCAGCAGACGGAGCTCACGCAAGGAACAATGCGTGGAAAAGTGTGGCAAAGGACCTCAATGCTTTGGGAGGAGCCAATAAAACTGATGAGCAGTGGAGGAAGACGGCGGGCGACTTAAAGTAATTGCTAAAAAAACATAATATTCGTTAACGTTTATAAGTCTTGTGCTTTCAGACAAAACAGCAAGAAAAAGTATGGTGACATTAAGGGAGCTGAAAACCGCAGTGACATCAACGGCTTAGCCAAAATAAAGCAATTTAGCCAACTTGAGCAACGAGGTTCATATTGTGTCGGAAAGCAATGGTGAGGGGGATGGCCCTGTGTTTGAAATCGGCAATGACAGTGTGGACATTGTAAGTGAATACATAATTATGTTTTTATATAATTTTATAGTTGCATACAATACAAATTTTCTTCGTCTTTTATCATAGGATAGAGTATTGTTGGAGCAGTTGTTGCAGGAAGAACACGAAGAAGTATTTGACGAAGAAGCAATACCGTCAACATTTTCTGCTTCTGAGCAAGTGCTTCCATCTACCTCAGCAGCCGCGCGATAAACGGAAGCCCGAATGTCTTCAGCAACTCCGGCAACTAGACGTCCAAATAGAAAGCGGACACCTTTGATGCCAAGAAATGAAAACGAGTTCTTGCAGTTGGAACAAAAAATATTGCAATTAAAGCTGAGCGAATCAAGTTAGAAGAGAGGAAGGTGGTAGCTTTAGAAGGCATTCAAAAATCTCTGTGCGGGTTAATCAACTTAATAAAAGAAAAACAAATTGATTTGTAATTAAAATGCATTTATTTTCTTTGTTAGAATTTAATAGCTAGAGAAATGATTTCTTACAATTTGCTGTCGAAAATTTCGCCCTCCAGCTTATAATTATAATAATTTATAATTTCCACTTGTACTAACACCCGCTCATCAGCTCCAATACCGGTTTCAGTTAATACATCTTCGTGCAAAGGAATTCTAGCTCTTATCGACATGTTATGCAAAACAATACACGCATTAATAATAACTCCTGATTTGCCAGGAGCGTAAAATAAAACCCTTTCTGCTGACAAGCAACGAAACCTACTTTTTAAGACGCCTATACACCTTTCGACATGGCTCCTAGTTATTTTGTGTGCCCTGTTAAATGCTTCCTCTGGCTCAGAATTCGTTTCAGTAAATGGGGTCATTATCCACAGCTGCAATGGATAACCACTATCACCGAGTAAATAAAAATGTCTTTCACCTGAAGAATAAAAAGATTCCAATGTACATTTTGTCTTGGAACATCTCCAAATATAAGAATCATGAGCCATTCCGCCGAATCGCGCATTAGCACTGAAAATTAAAAAATCTGCTCCACATATTTGCACATTTTTCGAATGACCACTTTTTCTACAGTAGTAAACATATTCTATTTCTTTTCTTGGTGCTGCAATCTTAATATGTGTGCCATCAATTCAACCAATAACACCCGTCAGACTCGCAATATCAAAAAAATTTCTTTTTATCTCAGAAAATTGTGAAGAACTTGGAAATTTGACATGTCGGTTCGCTATGCAGTTCAAACTAATTGCAACCTCTGTAATGCACCGAGATACTGATGTTTGAGACAACGGAGACAAACTGTCTTGACCAACAGCTCGTTGAAAACTTCCTTGAGCAAAGAACCGCAATGCGCATAGCACTTTGATATGCGATGGGAATAGCATGTATTTTTGATGATGTTTTAAGGAACGGAATTAGTTCTCCAATCAGGGTTCTGCATATATGTTTAGAAAAGCGATACAACTGTATGAAGTGTTCCTCCGTTATAACTTCAAAGGGACTTTCGTTGTCTCTTAGACGACGCCTGATAATCCGCAGTTTGTTCCTAGAAAACAAATTGTGTACCTATTTATTTATATAGCAGATTAATCGTAAATAAATTTCAAACCTCTGCACATTTCTTCGCCTTGTTTCGATAAGTAATCTTATACTAGTGGACCAGTGCGAGAAATCTCGCATGTATAAACCCTATAACCGTTTAAGGTTTACGAATGAAAAAAAAGAGAACGTAGGTATAGGTAATGATGTTTTTTCGTAATAAAGGAGACGGGGCACTTTCGTGCCAAGAGCGTACATCAATGAAATCATCAATATCAAAAAAAAAGCTGAGCTTCAGTACATTAAAACTGTAAAGTTTTATGAAAATCGAAAATTGGTTATTGAGAATTGCTGATTGATTTGCACCACCTAGGATTTTGAAAGATTTTTTTCTTAGTTACTAATGATCTTACATTATTCTGCATCAAATTAAAGCTTGGAAAATGCTCTTTCACATAACTGTTAAAAGAATGTATGTTGTACTGAAGATTTTTCTTTTCAGAAAAAATTATGTATTATACAATAAAAAAAAAAAAAAAAATACTCTTCTTTTAAAGTCTTTAGAGATTTTTTGATTATTTTAAAACTGAAAATCTTAGACACATTAGTTTTAGGTCATAAAAAAGATAGTAGAATCACCTTTCATTTGATACTAAATACATATATGCGCGCCTTACGGTTCTTATGATATTATGATTTTATATGCATATAAACGGACAAAAATCATCAGAAGATCTAACCGCAATACGAACTTCACACACAAAAATCTCAAAATCCCCACATACGACTTTCATAAAACTTAACAGTTTTCAGGCACTGAAGGTCAGCTTTATTTTGATACCAATTTCATTGATGTACGCTATTGGCCCAAACACCATATAATTTTGTCCCATCTCATCTCATCTCATCTCACTTATATGTATTTTTTCAAAATTCTTTATACTGATGAACAAAGTTCAGTTGATAAGCTTTCGATCAGTCTTAAAATCATTAAAATCGGTGCAGAAATAAACTCTCAGGAGGAATCACAAGCTCTTGCGCTAGCGATTTAATTATATAGATATATTGAAGGCATCACAATAGCAATTTTTTATAATATCCCTTTAATGCATGATTTTTTTTTATTGTTTGAAACACATTCTTTTAGATGTATTTCGTTGCAGTGATTTCAAAAATGGCCAAATTTTTAAAAAATATTGAAGCGTTTTCGAGATATTGAGCTATATCTATAGATTTTGTAAAATTTAAAAGGCCATTATCTTTTCAACTGTCTCTTTTTTAAACTTAAAATTTAGACAAATTGAAAATATAACAATATTTTCACAGAATAGCAATAAAAGTTTTGTGCTGACATTCTGTAATTTATTAAAAATAATCACAAAATAAAATATTTAAAATAGCAAAAATGCACACACACGCACACACGTTGCCCCCGCAACCAAATTTTTGAAAAATAACCGTATTTTTAATCAAAAGAAATCTGCTGATGGCGGTTAAATCCAAAGTGTAATATCATACTTAGGTTATTACGCTCCGACAGTTGGAAATTTTCTTTTTGAACGGGTGGAAAATACTAATTTACTAGAGCATATCATATATGATATACCATGCAATAAAGGGATATATAAACAATTTACAAAATTACAATTGCAGCAACGAAAAAATTATGCTTGATTTGACATTCACAATTTATTTAAATGACAGCAAGAGATGTCAATTTAATCACCACTGTGTGCGATATTGAATTCACCACAGCAGTTTTTCGCCACAGCAGTTTCATTTATTGAACGAGAATCGCATTTTATTACTAAGTGAATCGAAAAAATGAAAGCAATGCGTGAAAGCGAATGTGAAAACGATTTATTCGATTCACGCTTTCACAGAACCAGAATTGACCCCCAGAGTAGAAAAACAAAATGAAGAAATACCAGGCGTGGGAATTATTGTTCGAGGAATTTAAAGAGGTCGAGCCTGATGTAAATATAACTACATTGAAAAATCGGATAACCAACATATGTGAAAACTTGCTACCACCGCGAGTTGAAGAAAATTTCGGACTCCATGAAGTCAGGTGCTGGAGAGGGAGAAGTGTATGTACCGAACTGATGGTATTTCAACGAACTGGAATTTTTTGATATATTAGTAGAGTTTCTCGATGAGCTCGGCTCAAGTCCAATCGGTGTGTGGTTTTCTGTTGACGGTATAGCTTCGTATATAGGACCATTAAATAATTATGTAAGTAGCAGCACGCTAAAACAATTTTGATTGCTTTTTCAGGACACAAGTTTATTGTTTTAAAGGGTGTGCGAGAATGTCAAAAGCATCTATACGCACTCTTGCAGAACTCAAGAATTTGTTAAAATTTTACTCCTGTGGAGATACTTGGGTGCCTGAATATGTCTTCATTATGTACTGGAAAGCGTCATCCGCCACGAAAACATGCGAAAGCTGTTCACCGCCTGCAACGAGTTCTTCTGCATTTGGAATATTAATGGAATCATTCTCCAACATTCTAGAAAATGTGGTGTGGCCAAATAAATACTTCGCTATTGGAAATTCGTCAATTTTTTGCAACATCAACCATTAGAAACTCACTATTTGCATTAACAACAGCAATCAGGACTATACTGAATGTTTTTTTTTATAGTTGAAGTAATATGATCCGGAATGCAGCGGTCTCTTTATTTCAATGTGTTTGCCATCAATAGCGCCAAGACAATGTGGGAACCCACTTACATTGAAAAATTTGTCGGACACAAATTTTCACTCATCGGCAGTTTTTGGTACCTTAACTAGACCACATAGAATTACTTATAATTTAAAGAAACAATACTTCCAAAATATTACCCTTATGTATTCGTTCAGCACCGATATTATGGCTTCACAGGTCTCCATCACTATTGTCCCAATAGTCTGCGGGGAAACAGCATAAAAAAATCCGGTCAAGTGCAAGTTATACTTGCGCAATAAGTGTTCCGTAAAGGTTCAATCACATTCAAATTTAAGTGCAAAAAGTACACAAAATGCGAAAAATATGTTCTTTCTCTATCCGATACAATAAATATTCTTAGCACTCCTTCGCAGGTTTCTGAAAGTAAAACACTTCAAAGCTGAGCACAGTCTAGCTCTCACGTTTTAAAAATGTTCAACTATATATGTAACACTCTCAAAACATTATCAAAAACAAACACCAAATTGAATAGTTCTAAGTACAGCTATTCAAATTTTGCACTCACACACGCAAAATCTCTACACAAAAAAAAAAAAAGAGAGAAAAACAACAAATACATAAAGTAAGTACCTACATACTAGGAGTGGGTACAAAAAAAAACGAACTGGTTTAAAAAACCGTTTTTCATCCCGTAACGACGTAACCGTTTTTTTATAATAAAAAATTCATTGAAAAAGAAACCAAAGGCAAACGAACCCAGCAAACTAAAAAAAATAACAAACCAAAGAATACACAATTCAACACAGGTGTGCGAATGAATAATTCTGTTACGCACACATGAAAACGGATAAAGAAGAAAAACTAATAGTACCTACCTATATAACATGATTCCACCCTTGATGTATGTATGTAGGTATACTCCAACTACTTCACCCGTTCGTTATCGTTTTTTTTTTTAACCCTTTGTTCGTTTTTCGTTTTTCTAACCGCGAAAACGACCCACCTTTAATGTACATACTTATGTATGTACATATGCACTTATATACCTGTAGATACGAATAGGTACATATGTATGTATGCATATATTTCAATAAAAATTCAGCACGATTTGCCAAAAACAAATTTAAATATGTATGTACATATATGTACATATCTACACAAATGAAAACAACTTGATAAGTCTCATCTTCTCGAAAGAATAATAATTATACATATCTACATGGTACATCCACAAAAAAAAAATAAAGTATCTATGTATGAGTATGTATCCATACATATATTTTCGTCTCGTTATTCGTTGAATTGTATTAAATACGTGGAATTTGGCGATTTGTCTCCCTCTCGTGTCTGTACGCAAATTCAATTTTCATATCTTCATAGCAAAAGAAGAGACACCTACATTACAATGTATACGAAACCATCAAGATTCCTTTATGTGGTTTAAGTCTAAGCTCAATGGTTATACCGGAAGCATTGTATATATTTCATATACAATGACCGGAAGTGAATTTTTTGTAGCGAATGGCGCAACCATTCAATTTTTACTCTCACACATACAAATTTCCCTTCACGTATTCACTTTTATATGATTGTGATATGGTTACGTCACTTCAGTATATGCAAACAGTCGGGAAGGTGAAATTACAAAAAAATTAATAGAAAAAAAAACTGTCGAAGGTAATGCAGTTCTGATAATTGGGTCTCCATCTACATTTTATTCTCGATGTTTGTGATTTTATTTAGATTTTTCTGATCGATATTTTTGGAGATACAGCCTCGGACAGCGATTTTTTAACGTTTTTCTGAAAAAGTGTTAAGAAAAAAATAACACAAAAAAATAATTTATACATTTTTGAATTCGTGCTTTAAGTAGCTTTCATTTGACATCACACACGATGACCTCAACATTAAATTAAAAAAGTTTTTTGTTTAACATTTCACTTATCCCCCCAAAACTAGCCCCCCAAGTCGAAATTCAACTTTTTAAGTTCATGTCAGTGTTTGGGCCACTAATTGCTATAACTTTTCCAAATTTCAATAGTCTGCGTCAAATGGTCTCTGAGAAAAAGGCCTGTGACAGACGGACAGACAGACAGACAGACAGACAGACAGACAGACAGACAGACAGACACCGAACTGATTCCATTAGTGTTCCGTTTTGGTACGGACGGAACACTTAAAAATTTAGATTCTCAAAATCATTACCTTTGGCGAGGTATCTAAGAGTAATCGAAAGTCGAGTTTCAGGAGATATTGCATCTCTCATCAAGGTGTCCTCTTTTTTAATAAGTGGAGCAACTTTATTTAAAAGTTCGTAAAAGGCTTCTGCATTCATTCTTGTAAAATTCAAGAAATCATTCGGCTCAGTTATTTTTAATTCTCTTATTAATATTTCATTCGAAAAGTTTTTCTTTTTAGCCATTCCTTCATCCAAATTATACGCTTTTTTATTTCTATTTCTTCCGTTTCACTGTCCGCACATTCTTCAATTATAATTATTGCTAATATTTTTCTTTTTTTACTCATCTTAAATAATAATATTTTGGACAGTATATATAAGCAGTCCTTCCTTGTGGGCACCGTAGCGCAAGTGGTTAGTGCGTCGGACTACTGAGCCAGCGGTCTTGGGTTCGAAACCCGCCGCAAACACCTAAAAGTTTTTTCACAGTGCCCACCTCTTTCGAATGCCTGACAAGCATTCAAGAGTATCATTTGTCATGTAAAGCTTCCCAACTCGCCGTTCGGAGACGGCAGAAAACTGTAGGTCCCTTCCATTCGTGCAAAAATATAACGCGCACACACAAATGGTTGCGGGATGCTAGGCTTGGTTCTACCTAGGACTGCTGAAGCCAAATATATATGTATATAGAAGCAGTCCTTCAACTTAGTTGATGTAGTGTGTGGCCAAGCATCAATTCAATTGACAACTAGATTTACAATTGAATGGAATTGTGTATGGGCTGCTTTAGGGATATAGAGGCCCATCTTGGGATGTTTTTCCCCGCTACTCATGAGAACCACTTAGAGCTATGTTTGAAGCGAAATAGGCTTCTAAAGTCTTTTTGTGCTATGTCACTGAGACCGTTGAAGAAGTATTCACATAGATGAAGTTTTCTACTACGGGAAAGAATTGAGCATGAACAGGTGAGAGGTGTTGGACTCGTCCTCTTCTGCCTCTCTACAACTTCTAAAGACGTCATTTGAAACGACGACAAGATAGGGATGATTTTTGTATTTCCACTTCATAAGAGACCGTAGATCATCACAAATTTTTACTACATAATCTTCCACCATACATACTGCATTTGCAGCTTGCTTTGGTGCAATGGGTGCTCCAATCCCACCCATAGCGTCACCCCAACGACGCTCCCTCACAATGGGGATGGAATTAATTTGTTCATTTCCAGAATTTAACTCGAACACAATTCGAAAGCCAGAACTTAATTTTACACCAATTAGTCCGTTAGTATGTTTCAGCTGAATTGGGAGACGGAGTGGAGTACAAGGACGATGCTCATGCAAAACAGTTACTTGTTTTTTTTGTTAGCCGAAATAATGTAGACAAACTCATATCTGTTGGTAGTTGGCGCTGTGGTTAGTTGGTTAGTTTTATATGGCCGACTGTTTTAGTTTATTATGGAATCATGAATGTAAATTTGTTCTACAAAATGCGATTTACAAAATTTCCGTAGCGCCCAACACTGCCTGAGGTTAACTCATTGGTGGAAAAGCAATTTTCTGTGATATGGGCATTGGTTGGTATACATACATACTCGTACACCAGCAGTAGAGGTGGCAGGGCGCATAGGGTTCTTGTAGCCGTCCGAGTGGGAAGGATTAAAATTAATGAAACTTATTTGTTGATAATTTCGATGATGGAACGTATCGATGCGTAGGTAGCTTCTTCCCCGCTGTATGGTACATTGGCGGGTGATGATAACGATGAAGTCGGTGATGATGGAACGGCAGTAATTGTTGCAGGTTATGGCCGAAATTTGTTGATTGAATTCATTCTTTTATGAAATTGGATTTTCAAATTAGTTTGCCAAATCGATTGCGAAATTGTGATGATTGGGCTGTGAAGGACTATGGTCCAACAGATTTTATAATAATTATAATGTAAATTAATGTAAACCATTGAAATTATACGTATATGTTTCAAATTAGTGGACAATAGAGAAATATATGTATACGTACATATGCGTGAGAAGATAGTAGCTGAAGAAGACAAACAGGATTAAGTCCTGGACAAACACTCAGGGTCTAAGACAGGCGAAGAATATTTTGTGTGATTACAACTTGAAGAGATTCAAAGCTTGCATTAGCCTTTATGAATCTCTTATACTACAAAGTAAAAAGTTTACCTTTTGAAACCTTCCGCTAATGTTTTTTTTTAAGACCTGTCCCATGAAAATGATGCTACTCCTAGTATAGTACATTCGTTTTACAGGTTCTTGTGACTTAACTAACTTAATACCAGGAAAACTGTAAGCCCCAGGTAAAAACTTTGTGTAGTGAATTTGTAGGTGAGGTTGTGGCACGTGAAAATAATATTAATAAAAAAAATTATAAGCAAACTTTTCCGAGAAAAATACGATTTTCACTAAAATTAGTTAAAAAAAGTTATAAAAATCTGTTTTTGAAGACCAATATCTCAAAACCGAAATTAAGGATGGTAATCGTTTTTAACTGTGATAAGCACTAATCAAATGTCTATGAAACAATCCCACCTTGGTTGCTCTAAGTTTAATACACTAGAAGTTGTACTAGAATAACTGTTGGAACCTACTTCAATGATCTATTTTAAACACTCTGTAGCTCAGTGGGTGTTCAAGAGAGCCCCCCCCCCATGTGTGTACGCTAAAAGAAGCTGATAAAAAATCGTTTAAAACACAAATAAATAATGTTTACTTACATGGTCGTCATGCGTCAGCTGTACTCTGAAAATCATTGTTTCGTTTCATCTTGTTTTACTTACTTTTTAGTTGGTTTTCCCCGTAGTCGGGTATTAGTTTTTTAAACTTAATATTTTATTCCTTTAATAGTTTTATCATTAATTTTAGCATTTTAAATTTGTTTTTTTTTTGCGTTATCACCTCTTTCGAATGTCTGACAAGCATTTGTCATGAGAAGCTTCTCAACTCGCCGTTCGGAGTCGGCAAAAAACTGTAGGTCCTTTCCATTTCGTGGGAAAAATAACATGCACATACAGATAGTTGCGAGAAGCTAAGTTTGGTTCTGTATAGGACTGCTGACGCCGTATGTATTTTTTTTTTTTTAATTTGTTGACCACAATAGATTATTACGGCATTAGCTCTATTTTTTTCACGAATTATAAATACCACTAAATATTCTCTTTTTAGTTTGTCAATTAAGTTAATTATTGCCCCTATTCCATAACACAACTCCATTTAGTTGGGTTATCTCTTACGCACCTCCACTATCACACAACTTAACGAATTTTTCATATTACATAAAACTAGCTTTTTTAGTTGTGATTGTAAAAAAAATTGCATACTTTTAGATGCGAATAACGACTACAAATTGACTATTTAAAGTAAATCTGACCTCTGATGGTCGAAGTAGAAAATAATTTTTCCAACAGAAACTCAAAACAGAATGAAAAGAAGTTTTGATTATTTGGTTTTTTTAATGATAATAATGATGAAGATAATATTGTTATTGTTGTGCGCATACGAAAATCTATCCGTGACAAATTCCAATTCAAACTAGAACTAGAAAAAATGCTAAGTAAAGAATATGCATTTGCAATGTGTAAATTACTTATGTTATTTTTAAATATTTACAAGTGTTTTTGTACTGAACACAGAAGCACTTTGCTTCGTTCAAATCGAAACCAAAGATTTCTTAAAATTGCATGGACGCTCGACTGCAATTGTAATACCACTACCACTTCCGAGTGCTGAAGATGTAAAACTATTTTCTCCAACTGATGTGGACTATGTGCTGCACACATTTTTTTAATTACGTTATTAATAATATTGCATTATTTTATTTGTCCGATATACGTCTTTTTGTTCATTTTCCACCTTTCGTATCTCAACATTTACTCTCAAACAACTGCTTAAAACCAGTTGTTAGTTTTTGACAGCTCTAGCAACCAAAACATAACTGAGTTGTCTACCATAATGCCAGAAAAATTCCCACACAATTCTAGAGAGGATTCGCCATCTTGGTTTTATGTTGACAGGCAACTCTTTTTTTCAGAGTTGTGTTTAGTAATACCGAATTTCAAATTTCAACCAAATTTCAACTCAACTTATAATATGTATGTACATTAACCCTGTTAAATGAAAATATAGAATCAATACAATTCCGTTTTGACATCCGATTTAAAACTTGGAACTGAATATGAAGTTTTCTCCATATTAAAAATAAAATGTTCACAGGTAAAGTCATTTACAAATATTTATGGAACAGCAATGATCCAAATCCGGGAAGCTCTTTTCTTCGACTTACAGTATTTCTGCGTACTTACTTATTGTACTTACAAATCCGTGCCTGGGCATAAGAAAGAAACATCACACGTGCTCTCGTAATGTGAAACTAGAAGCAATCTTAGCAAATTGAATTCAAATCACAAACATTGCTCGCTCCTCTACGCCAGGCCAATAACTTGTACGACTTTATGATCCAAATACTTAACCCTTTTACCATTGGTCTTGCAAGTTGCAACCATTAGTAGAGTGGCAAGGGTGTCTACTCACTCGATATATGAGCCTGTCACTGGAATCTTAGAAGGAAAAAAAAAACATCAAATGAATCTTCAACCTGATTCACTTATCCCAGGAAGTAATGGAAATTTATGGCCTGGAATGACCTCTGATGAGGTGGAAATTTCTCGATGGATTTTACAAACCGCAATTTCCTTGTTAGATTTTCTTCGGTTCACTCCCAAAAAGGAGTGGTATACGAAAAGGATGTTGAGTTGAAAATTTAATTAAAAACGTCTTTGATGCGCACATTTTCGTTGATTTATAGGAGCCGCTATTAAGGTGTAGCATTGCCACTATTAGCAGCACAATGTACGGGTATTCCCGCTTTTTTCATTTGCATTCTCCGACAGGAGTCGCGTACGCCTTCCATGACAACAGAGTGGGTTACTATCCTTACATTAGATTGCATTCACGTGCAAATAAGATGACGAAGGATTATCTACGAATACGAGAATGTACGTAACTAGGAAAATGCATTCGAATGCAGAAGGGCTACTACCAACTGGCTGCTGCTGCTCCATTATTCATTGTATTGTACATATGTATGTATCTGGATTGTGAGTGCATAGAAGAATTGCAGGAGAAGCTGTGTAATGGTGACCCAAGCCTCGTGAATCCCGAATCAGGAGCGAAATATAGCGAATAATCGAATAAGAATTAGATGTACGTGCCGGATTCGAGGTCCGTAGAATATCGAATAAGGAACTGGAAAGGAAATTTTCTCCTCGATGGCTTTTCGGGAATTTTCTGAACTGAAAATATTTTCTCTCTGTCCCTGCCCAGCTGTATTATGTGTGTTTGGGTGAAGTATAATGGGTTCCATGTTCCTCAGCCCCTCAGTCTGCTAGATGAATTTACATTCGGCTGGAGAAGATGGATAATTCTTGAATTCTTGTCGGGTGCAGTGTATGAATTCGGTTCCTGTTACGTGCGCAATGCTGGTTTTAGATGGACTTTGTTCATTTATCCTTGCAAGAAATAGCTAGCTAGATATAGTTTTTTGTCTATTTCGAATGCCATCGTCGTTTTCATCGATCGGCATCGCCTTCGATTTGGGTGTCCGAAAATCAAATCATCGAATAGACAATTCGTGACTCTTTGGCTTCTGAAGATGTGACGGGAAGTCGGAGATAGGAATGTTACAGGTGATGGCAATGATTCGTTGATTAGAAGCTGACGTCGTATTTTGCTTCATACGTGAGGAAGGCGCCAATTGCTTTTTGAGTGGAAAAAAACCACGTCCTTGAGGGATACAAATAAGTATGCAGATATTGAGAAATCATTTGGAAATATACATATGTACATATACAGGGTCTCAGTTAAGAGGTATAATCCGTTAACTGGAGATACCTGAAGTTCAAGCGAACAAAAAATCGAACGGCAGGGGGGGGGGTCTATTTTCACCCCCCCCCCCCCCCCCTCCAAGTTATAGCCCCTCAAAGTGGGGCACCTTCGATTTGGAGGTAAAACCACTTTAAATGATATAAATTTTCAACTATTATAGCCACAAGTACAATTTTGTATTTCTTCAAGAGGTAATTTAGTAGCGCATAAAAAGGGTTTAAGATTTGCTTAATTTTATGCAGCCACAAAAAAGCTATAGCTCCTTTACAAAGACGATAATTTAAAGCTACATAGTTACGTGCTTGTCACAAACACGTCGAAACACGATCGTCCTTTGTTTAACGTGTACAGTTAATTCAACGAAAATAATGAGACGTACTTTTATATAGCAGACTACTTAAGAAACAAATAACGATTTTAGCTATATTGAGCTTACTTGTACTTAGTTTATATTTTTTATTGCTTATGTAAATAATAATGCTTATGTAATAATAATAATATTTATCTCCGCAATTTCATCGTTAGGTATATATTTTAAATAACCGTTATGCACTTCTCAATGTGTTATTATATGTTATTGTAGCGCAACTTACATTGCATTCTTTTTCAACAATGAATTAAATTTGGTACAATGTTAGAATATATATAGACAATTATTCTGTATTTTTTTCAGAGTGGTCAACTAATAAGAACCAGTAAAAATCGATCATGTACATTTTTAACTGTTTTTTTTTTAATATTTGTACTGAGGCGTGCCCTATCAAAAAAAATTGTTGTATAAACTCTAGTCTAGAGTATGGTTAAACTATAGCTTTTTGTTTTATTGCCCTATCTTCTGTAGCTATAGAAATATAGCGTTCCGAAAAAAAAGTCCTCGGACGGTTTTTTTTTTAAATATCTCCTAAATAAATCAATACAAATCGGAAATATCTATGTGTATTAATTACTACTGGGGCCTGTACCAGAAAACTACAAGTCTTGTACAACAGGCGAATTTTAACAAGTAATAATGGTTTCTGTACCACAAAGCTACAAGTAAACTTGACAATTAACAAGTGTACAAGAGAACCTTTACAATTGGGAAATAAACAATTTCCCTACTTTCTGTACCAGAAAGCTACAAGTGTAGGCAAAATTTAACAATTAATTGTTACATAATGAACAAATTTAACGTGTGAATTGAGAATTGTAACGTCATAACAAGTCAAGTTTTAAGAGGTTTCAAAAAGGTGTTTGCCTCATTGATGCATACATTTTTAAATGAAAATTGTATTTTCATTTGTATATTCAAGTGTGGGAAAAGGAGATTTGTACTGAATTATTAGTATTCATATTTTAAACTTTCGTCAGTGCAGATTCATGTGCGCCGAGTGCAGAATATTTTAAAGTATGTTCAATGTTTTTTTTTTTTTGATTCGGATGAATCGATTTATCTATTTATTATTATAAATATATGTCTTATTTTGGCAAAACAAGTAAATGAACAAAAAAACTAGAGTGATGAAGATGAAACACAACTTTGCTTATTTAGACATTGGCTTGGTTCTGGAGCTCAGTGACATGCATGGCGTTGGTAAGAAAACTGTTTGTCATTTGGATGAAAGTCATTTCCTTATGCAGTTATCTTAGGGGATAGTGCTTAACTGTTTATCCTTTAAAAACTTGGCTTTTACCACCTACAGCTTCATCAAGTGCTTCTGCTGAGAGGTCGTACTATAGTGCGTATAATCGTAGACGGCGTTTGATAGAGTGTGCATTTGGCGTACTTAAAGAAAAATATCCATGCCTAAATCACGAACTTACACTATAATCCTGTATATTTCCAATACTTTTGTATTCTCGAATTTTTGATAGCACTGGCAAGCAGAGGCCAGTTATGCTAATTTTCCTACACAACGTTTAGCCATCACGGAATTACTTGTACAAATGACTTGTACAAGAAAGGGAAATTTGCACATTTTACAAGTGGAGCGGTTTTCTTTTGTGGTACAGAAATTATAGTTACTTGTTAAATCTGCATTTGTGACAAGTGCCTGTAGAATTGTTAACTTGTAGTTTTCTGGTACAGGCCCCAGATCTCCTCTACAAAACGATATGCATAAAGATATAATTCCTTCTGGGGTCAAATTCACCATGGAAGTACGGCTAGACCCTTTGCTACGTAAACTAAACAGGTCAATTGCTGCTTACCAACTGCCGGCAGATGGTCCGTTGCAACATGTGGAAGATGTTTGTGTGTGTGTGTAGATCGTCGGTAGGTTCGGTTTACATAATGTTAACTGTCTGAGCGTGAATCAAGAAACCAACTCTTTTCGTCGGTGGCGCAAAGTTACACCCGCAGGCGCAAATTAACTCCGGTTTATGGTATTAGGAGCTGTCCAACTCTTAATAAAACTTAAACATATTACTCACCCCGGCTGCGGTGTAGCGCCTTTACGAATGACTTTTGTTTACTTAAACCTATTAAGATTATTCTCGAGCCAATCGCATTTAACGAACACTCATGTCACATTACAACTATGTCGAATGTATTAGATTTAAAGATAAAAACTTTTGACATTTCGCAACTGGTAATAGGCAGTCATTAAGACATCCCCACTTACCCGTCCACCAAAATCGCCAAAGGAAAACCCCAAAAGAGAACTCACCAAACAAAATCAACCGCCTTAAATCTATAAATTCATTAAGAAAGTTCCATCGTTACATTTTCTACGTTCAAGTGTCTGCGTCCTCATTGTGGCACATTGCGTCCATGCAGGATGCATTAAATGATTTCCTTCCAACGCCGACAACCGAACAACGAGGAGTTAAAGGAAACGGACGAGCGAAAGAACTTAATAGTTTCGGTCAGGACATTCCATTTTCCGAAGAAGATAAGAAAACAAAACTTTTAATAACCGAAGAACGATTATTACAAGAAGTCCTTCGTTCTAAGAGCAAAGAAAGAGGAACGATAAAAATGCGAAAGGAAAAAGGGTAAGATACGATGCTTTGAAATCGTTTTTAGATTTGATTAGCATCGCCTGAGAATAGAACAGGACGTATCGGCTATGCATCTTCCTGGAAATGAATTCCACTCTTAGTTCTGTTTCAGTGTCGGACCAGTTGTCTATTGAATAACTTAAGAGTGTTTGAAATCCAATTTAATTTCATATCAAACCGTTGCTACTGTCGGAGTTGAATTTGATGCAAATAGTTGCCAATGCCAACCGAATGTAGCTCTATGCTGCCAGAGTGGAGTGCGCTCGGCATCAGTTTGGCGGTAATGATGATGCGCCGTCTTTGGCATAATTATGTGCAAGTCATTATAGTAATTAGTGTTGGTTATGGTGGTGCCGGGCTGAGAATTTAGAATAGCTCTAATTACAGTCGTGGGAAGGCTGTGAATAATTCATGATTAGTATGATACGCATTTGGAACAGGCGAGCGAAAAGCACTTTGATAGGACACACTTTGACGAATCACACGCCGATGTGGGTTTCACTGTAAGTGGATGTAAATCTGATTTTAAATTTAATTTAATTTTTGATACAACTTAAGGTTATATTTGTATGTCACATGGGTTCTGAATTCTAACATGATCGCTTACAGCGGCTATGTAATAGTACGAAAAAGTGCTGCAAATCAATTCAGGAAATACTGAACTTATCATATTTCTTAGAAAATTCCTATATTTAGAGTCATCAAGATGAAAACCTTGACACTACCATATTTGAACAAGGCCAAATTTCTTGGAATAGTTTTTGACAGTAAACTTAACTGAAAACCAAATACCGGAAAAGGGATCTAAAAGGCCTAAAATGCTTATACGCCTGCAAGTAAATGGGAATCACACTTACTTTACTTACTTGAGGTGGCGCTACAGCTCGGGGTGAACCTGGGCCTGCTTCTCGCATCCATGGCATGAATGGAAGGGACCTACAGTTTTTTGCCGACTCCAAACGGCGATTTGAGAAGCTCCTCATGACAAATGATATTCTTTGAATGCTTGTCAGACATTCGACAGAGGTGGCACCGTAAAAAAAACTTTTAGGTGTTGGATCCGGGCTGAGATTTAACTCATGCACCATTGGGTAGTAAGTAGTCCAACGCACTTACCACTACACCACGATGCTCACGGGATTACATCCTAAAGTAAATAATTGGATCTACAACTTCATAGTAAGACCTTACTTTACCATATGGAGTTCCAGTATACCATATACTAAACATGCTACCAATAAACCCTTTTGATAAAAGAATCTCTTACGGGACAAGCTTAGGCCTTTCAATAACTCTGTTTGACCGAACTGTTTCTAAGTGCATTCATGTAGAGTAAGTTTGGCAAATATGGCCCATGTGGGTAATATGACCCACCATAATATCTCGCTACTGAAAAAGAATAGACATCCCACTCAGCATCCATTGCAAACATATTCCAACTGCTTTTGACTCACTGTAATTTGAGACTGGCTAATAATATATATATTATATGTGAGCGGTAAAGCACGTGGCTATGTTTTTGCACTTTGCGTTGTAGTTTTTTGGTAAGTTTTCTTAAATGTTTTTATATTAAACTTTGTGTAATAATGTATATATTTTGTTTTACGATTGTGTGGTGTTAACATTTTTAATTCTCTATATGAAATCAAAATTTAAAAAATAGTTTAGAAAATGTGTTTAAATTAAAAGAAAAGTGAAAAAACCATGTGTCGGTAATATGGCCAACCATAGGCTTTTATAATATGGCCCGGACCAAATTGGAAACAACATCCCGCACAGAAAGAAAAATCACATAGAAACATGGTTCAAGTAAACGTGGTTTGTAAAAAAAAAAATAATTAATTGCCGAAGACCCGCTATTCCTCTTCATGTTCATGGTGGACTTGTTAACTCTGTATGATGTTCGAGTGAAAATAAAGAAGAAGAACGCGAACCAAATGGAGCGATGAGAATCATGTTAAGTCCCAAAAATGATGAAGTTTGAGTTGAATGGTTTGATCGTCTGCGCCGTTTATTCAAACCATATTCACCAAAACTATGTTCGTACTTTTTCAGGGCTTTTTAATGTGGCCGAATAGTTTGGCCGAATATTCGGCTATTCGGCCACGCTCATGGCCGAATCCATTGGGAAAATTTCTGGACTATAAGTTTTGATACATAATGCACAGTTCTACAAACAGTACTCTGATGAAACCATGTGTTTTCGCCAACGCCAACTAGAAATCCTGGATCTCCAACATATCTTAAAAAGATGCGCATCTTTTCTTCAGGGGAAGTTGCTCCTTATATAAGTATTAAGTTTAGCTTAGAGTGCCCGTGTGGGGCCAGTAAGTTAGAGTAAGATAGTTAAGTTAGTTAAGCTAGTTTTAATCACTTTTGTCTAGCATTTAATTGAATTGATAAATAAAAATGAATTAAAAAAATGAATGGAAGTTGCTCCTCCTCTTTTTTCAGTTTGAGTACCTATTGTTTTTATAGTCAGTATAGTATATACAATTTCATTGTTATAATCATTTTTAAATAAAATTTCTTATCGATAAAATATTTACTTAACCACTTAACGTTTTCTCTTTCAAAACGGTAAAGCATTTTAAAATTATTACTTCCAGGCAGTCTCCGCTCCTTGTAGACGTTTCCTGAGCTGCAATTAAAAACGCTGCCATTAAGAATTAATAAAGTTGACCGATCACTTTGAAATTAGACTCAAGAATGCGAATATGCTGCTTTTATACTTACAAAAGTATTTACTACAAAATATTCAAGTTGGTTTTTACTAACTTGAAAAATTTGCAGTAGTTAGTTAGTTTATATGACTTTTATTTTCATTTTTAATTCATAACATTCAATATAATTCTAAGTCTATTATGGTTTGGCCTATGGCCGTCTACCAGATTGACAATAGTTACATTTCTATTTTTGTTTTTAACAGAGAACAAAGCAAAAGGCAATATGTATATACATTAAACATTAAAAATCTTCTTCAACTATACATTTTCTATAACGAAGAGCATTTGCACAGTAGTTGAAAAGTAAATCCCAGCCTCGGACTCCATTTAAGATTTCAATTGCTTCACCTAATTCCAGGGTATACGAATCGAAGAATCTCAATCGAATTTCTTTTAAAACTGGGCATATTGCAAGGAAGTGAAATATATCCTCTCGTATCTTCATATTGCAAAGATTGCACAAGACAGGTAGCTCTGGACGGTGTGGAATGAAATTCAAATTTAATAGCTCTCCTCTGATTTTAAAAATTACGCTGATCTTTTCTATTGAGTTACAGTTTAAAAAGTAAGTTCTTTCTGCTAGATCGTATTTCAACTTGCTGTAATATGTCCTATACTGGGGAGACTGTGCTTCCGTTACAAATCGATCATACATAGTTCGACCTACTTTTTGCAATAAGACGTTGAGTTGTCCTCTTAGATGTTCAGGTTGCTCATCGGGTGTTATCGTTATGGTTTCTCCATAATCGGATGCAAGGCGTTCCCATCCTTGAATGAAGCTTGCTCTACTTCTTATTACACTCTTGAGTACAACTTTTGGCAGTCTGTCATTAATTTGCAGTAAATATTTATTTATTTTTTATTTATTTATTATTCGTCTTACAAGTGTACAACCTTATTCTAGACTACTTCTATAATAATTTATAAAGGATATATGTACAAAGATTTAATTAATTTAAATAATAACATTACAGTGAGTTCATAATAGCATATTTGACAAGTAATCTATTCATATTAAAATCGATTGTTTTATTATAATAGTTGAAATTAACACAAGTCGTAGATATAGGATTATTCCGACCGTAGTTGGTTCTTTGACTTGGAACATAAAAAAAATATTCATCTCTAGGTCGAAGAATGCATGACGGAGCATAAATACTAAACATGGACAATAAAAGCGAGCAATCAATATGAGCAGTTATAACATCATTATCAAAAAGTGTAGAGTAATATTTCCTCCTTTTAGTAAGAGATTTTAAATCTATGAGCGTACATCTAGCCTCATAAGAAGGCATATTATTATTCCAATTCATTCTTCTAAGGGCGAATTTCGTAAATCGCCTTTGTAAAATACTAGAAAGAAATTTTTTATGCATAACATTTTAAGTATTTACTAGAAAAATTGGCCCGAAGCTAGTAAATACTATTCCTTGTAGTAAATACTAGATTTCAAGTATTTACTTGGATTTTATTAGTATATGTACTATGGAAATTTACCAGTAAAAGCATTTACTATCACTTTCATCCTTTTCAATATTTACACAAGTGATGTCGTAGGGTCTCTTCACCATGCTATTGCGTACGCAGATGACTTGGTCGCATACAGATCAGGACCAAAGATCGAGGTCATTGCAATTCTTTTGCAGCGTGACTTCGGTAAGATTCAGCGATATTGCGATGACTGGAAGTTGAAGATCAACTTTCGGAAGTCAGAAACCATCTTGTTTCGGACGCCGTTGTCTAGAGCCTCTTGGGACACCAGAAAGAATTGGCGAAAGTTCGCAATCGTTGGACGACACGGGCGGCCACTTGCATGTCGAAATGTAGTCTGATACCTCGGGCTCTGGCTAGACCAATATCTGTATTTTAACAAACATATAGATGCTGCTCCGGTCAGAGCCAGAGGCGCTTTAGCCCTTACAAAGAGACTGTTTTATAGCAGCCAACTCGATGCGAGGGTAAAGGTTATCTGCTACACGGCCCTTATACGGCCAATGATAGCATATGGTTCTCCCGTGTGGTTCAACGTCGGACCAAGTTCGATTGAAAGGATTGGTGTTCGAGAGGGCTTGTCTTCGGGCTTGCCTTCATTTATAGAGAAAACCGAATCCGAGTACAAAAAATTCTATGCCAATGAGGTCCTATACAACAGGGCTAACGTAATAAGAGGGGACAAATTCCTAATCAATATGACTCAAAGGCACATTGCAAGAGCAATGAGTTCGATGGATAGCCTGATCTTCGGGGCTTACTATCCCAATTTTACGTACCACGAAAGAGTGCGTCTTAACGGCTTCGTTCCACCAGAAGCGTTCCTCTATTTTGACCAACGGGGTCTGATCCAGGATAGATTAGCGGTGCCGCTAATTTTCCATGTTGCTCGCACGACTGTGGATAGGTGGCTCAACTACGACCGAGACGTCGCACAGAGCCAAATGGAGCGCCTCCGATTTAGTAGGTCGGTTTCGGGGCGCGATGGGTACGATGTTGAACAGCAACATAAGAAATTCTGGTGGCTGTTAGAAAGAGATGGAATTCCCTCGTCTAGGATTTTGCGAATTAGTTAGCCAAACCTGTTTCAAATCGAAGAGCAACATTTCACCTATAAAATTCGTCAAAAACGTCCAACAAAGTCTGCTCAGAAGATATCAAAATATCGCATTTAAAAAAGACTGGTGTACGTTTTAACAAAACCTTTTATGTTTATATATGTAAACATGCTATGGCCGGCTTACGTAGGTTTAGGTAGGATAGGTCTATTTAAGTTTTATAAAAAAAAAAAGAAAACGCACAGCACTTTGCCAACAAAAATAAAACTATATGAACAAATAAAAAATCACAAAAAATTATAAAAATAACACAGCACAAAATCAAAAAAAAATCTACGTATTTAATTACGTAGCTGGAGTAAGATAGGTTAAGCAGTTCGAAGTTTTATTATTTAAGGTAGTTTTAAGTAAACATCAAAAATATTACATCTAATTTTTTTCCAAAAAAAAATTTTCTTAGCTTTAAAATTGTAAATTTAATTAAAATTCTATATTATATGTTAGGTTACGACGAAAGACATAGTATAAGTATTAAGTTTAGCTTAGAGTGCCCGTGTGGGGCCAGTAAGTTAGAGTAAGATAGTTAAGTTAGTTAAGCTAGTTTTAAGCACTTTTGTCTAGCATGTAAGCAATAATTGAATTGATAATTATAAATAAATAAATACATTAAAAATGAGAAAAATGCGTGTTTGTGGTTGCGGTTGAAGTGCGTTAATCTATCTGTCAGTTCAACTTCGTTTGAGAAATTCAACCATTCAACTCGTTGTGTTGAAATCCTTAGGTTGAGATATCAGCTAAGTTTCAACTCAACCACTAAACTATGCATGTAAACGGGGTATATGTCATTATAGGAATGTTCTGTCCAAATTTCAGTCCATTAGGTCCAGCGGATTGGTCTGTGCATTTTCTGTCAGTCAGTCAGTCAGTGAACTGTTTTTTATAAGTATAGAGATTACATCGATAAAATATGCAGTAATTCTCATAATTTTTAGCTAGCACAAATAAATTTCTATACGATTTAGTTAGCCGCTTATTTATTCTTTATTATGATCTTATGATGCATTGGCAACAGTAACAAAACTATTATTTACCTTGACCGGTTTTTTTTATTTTTAGCATGTCAAAATTATGTAGGACTACAATTTTATTTAAGGATTAATTTATTTACAAAAGAAAAAATATTATAATTCCAAGCGATACTTTACCAATTCAGTGACACCCGGAAGATGTGCAAAAATGTCTTATGAAAATGAGTTCGAAACTTGGCTAAGGGTAGGATATTATTTTAGAGGGTAACATTTATAAAAGCGCTTACTTAACACGCATCGCTTAAGTATCGTCAGGATATTGTCGGCACTTCAGCCACCGCAACAAAATATAATTCTCATTTGTAATAATTATGTAATCATTTTGTGCAACCGATATGTACTATCTTCGGTGAGTGCATAATACACATACATGTGTATTACCTGAGGCAGTATTCGGAATGATATGCATTTAAAATGAGGCCCAGTGAAGAATATACCCACGTTTCACACTGATCCTAAGAGCTTTCCACGGGTCAAAGTTTGGCTGAGCTTCTCACTCACCGCTAACTCAGACGGGGTCCGCAATTCCCTATCAATTGCTGTTTGATTTAAGTAGATCACCATAATTTCAATACGTACTTTCACATCTCCATTTCAACTCGGAAATAAGCTTTAAAATTAACTGACTTTCCACACCAAATGTAGTCAAACTGGCTCACGCCATGCATCTTCCGCATTGACTAAGAAAGAAGGTCGCTTAGCCAATATTCTTGGCATCACATTCAATTTAACTGGGAGACGTAAATTTATTAAAACAACATTTTGTCTTTTTTCACTAGTTGTCCTAAACCATATTTATTTACTTGCAACTCGATGTGATTCCAATGGTACAGCATGACATGATTCATTGCACACCCTCATACAGTGTAAGTCTGTGTCCTTGCAAGGGGGCACAAATCGAATATGAATTTTAAGTTAGCTAGTGAGTTGTATGCCCTCGCCACCCTGTGCAAAAGGATCTTGTCTTGCGACTGCCAAAAGACGTTGAAGCTGGTACTGCTCAACTGTTCGTGCTCCTGCTGGTACTGCTGTTGCCACCACGGTTTCCATGCCTCCATACCGCTTTTGGCAAGGAACAGTCATTGTGCAGCATAAATCTTATTGGAAATTGTTATTGCTTCGATGCTGGTATATGTAGAAGTATGCATTCTTTGTATTATGTGATTTAGTTCTAATGTCGCTTCTGCTGCTGTGGGATGATCTAAATGGCAAAGAGTAAACTCATAAAAGCACTCCTGCTATACCAAGCTGTTATTTTAAATTTTCATTTTGTTTGTTGTTGTTATTTGTTTGCGATGTCCTGAATGGAAAAATCCAAATGTTTGCATTAATGCACCGTTGGAAGCAGTTGACGTTTTATTAGAAGATTTCCGATGTGTTGTCATTTCGTGGAAAGAAAGCAAATTGCCTTTTTGGTTTGCCAACTACTACGTACATTGGAGTAGATATGTGGGATAAGACGTTCTTCTTGAGGATGAAGTTATTAATATTCCGTAATCGCCTTTCTATTGCAAACTGCAAACAGAATATCTGGAGAGAATGAATTAAGTTGTATAATCTAAAGCGCATACTTATCTCAAGGATATGTTACGCATAATGTTTGACCCTCAGACAGTCAGCCTGTCTACACAAATAAAAACATTAAAAAGAGAAACACCTAACTACGTTCAGATCAGCATACCTATCAGTATGAGAAGAACTCTAAAATGTACTTTTAAGATTGGTCATTGAAATTGATGGTGTATTTGATAACGTTATCTTCCACTGTTTGTGAATATTTAACAGTTTAGGTAGCTGTTTCGCCCGAGATAAGAACTGCTTAAGGGATAGCCCGAAATATGTCTGTTCTGTAAAGGTGATTAGTGCCTTCCCTCTCTTTTGAAAACAAATCATCAACCTATCCTCTAACCATTGCCAACTTTTTTACGACGTACTTTAAACAATCTTTCGCGGACAACTTATTCATACCGGACCCTTATTTCAATTACCTTCTTAAGTTCTGCATTGGTCCCTTTCTTTCTCAGACCTTTGTTTCTTCTATTTTGATAAAAAATTACAAGAACTTGACAATAAATTCGTACCCGGCCCTGATGGTCTCCCTGCCATATTCAATAAAAAATGTTCATTCTCTCCCCCTCGCATACCTCATTCATCTTTCACTCTCACAAGGAGAGTTTCCTGATATTTGGAAGACTTTTTTCATATCTCAAATTCATAAAAAGGGATTAGAGAGTGAAGTTACCATCGCTAAACTTTCCCATATACCTAAGGGATTAGAGAGTGAGGGATTAGAGAGTGAAGTTACCATCGCTAAACTTTCCCATATACCTAAACTCTTCGAACGCATTTTATATGAAGCTTTAAGCTTCGATGCAAGTCTCTTATTTCCCCAAGCCAACCCGGTTTCCTGAAAGGTAGATCAACCACAAACCGAAAACCATTTCTATATTGTCCGTCTCAGATCCGCGCTCTCAGCTCCTTTCTTGACCACCTCTGGTGTTCCATTTAGCCTTCTAGGCCCCCTTCTCTTCATCTTAACTTCAAATGAATTTGAAAGAGTCATCAAATACTACTCTCTCCCCCTTTATGCTGACGATACCAAATCTTTCAAAGTAATTTCTTCGCCCCGTGACTCTGATCTCCTTCAGCAAGACCTCGATAGTTTTTCTATTTGGTGCCTCAAAACTTGCTTAGAGCTTAACATCGCAACATGCCAATCTATAACCTTGTCACGTAAGGAAAACCTGTCTTCTCCACGACTTTATCTTCTCCACGGCCAACCTATATCCGTCGTTCAGTCTCTTCGCGACCTTGGCATATTGTACGACAAGGAGTTAAATTTTGGTTCGCATATTGACGCGATTATCTTAAAAGCCAATTTATCACTCGGTTTCGTCAAACGGTGGTCCAAAGAATTCTATAATCCTTACGTGACCAGATCACTTTACAATACTTTGGTTTGCCCACTTCTTGAGTATGCTAGTCAAGGCCCCCCCTTACATAGAGTTCATGTTAAAAGAATCGAGAGCATTCAACGTCGCTTTCTCCGTTTTGCTCTTCGTGGGCCAACCTGGAACCACCCTTTCTATTTATCTCCCTATATAGACCGCCTTAAACTCCCTTGAGAAAGACTCCTCTCAGGCTTGATCGACTGCGCATCTCTTTACAACTCTATATACTTCAATATTAGCTGTGTTTTTTTTCAAACCTATATAGGCTAAACATGTTTCCGCAACATGTTTTCAATGTAAAATACAACAAAACCTTAGCCTGGATAATTATCCAGTCTTATTTTTGTATGGAAAGCTTTTTCGAAATCTATATATATTTGAAAAAAAAAACGCGACTATTAACCCTCGTAATGTACGATGCCCTCGTTTCTTCTATCTGCCCACCCACCCCACCTCATATGGCTCCAATGAACCAATTACCCGTATGCTGCGGAATGTGAACTCAAACTTTACTGTTTTCGACTTCAACCGTAGCTCTTCCTACCTTTAATTAGATCTCCTTCAGCCCCCCCCCCACTAAACCTTAAATTTTAAAATTTTAGTTCTTAAGTTTTAGTTTTTAAGTTATGTTTAGCTTGTAATAGGCCGAATAAATGGAGGCTTTCGCCCCACTTAAATTAGATTAAATTAAATTATGTTACCGGCTGTCCTGCCCGGCCTCGCCCGTGTACTAAAACAGTCGCGTTACTTATTATGCTTCCCTAGTAATGTGATGTGGGCACCGTAGCGCAAGTGGTTAGTGCGTCTTCTACTGAGCCAGCGGTCTTGGGTTCGAATCCCGCCGCAAACACCTAAAAGTTTTTCAAAGTGCCCACCTCTTTCGAATGTCTGACAAGCATCAAAGAGTATCATTTGTCACGATTGAGCTTCTCAACTCGCCGTTCGGAGTCGGCAAAAAACTGTAGGTCCCTTCCATTCGTGCAAAAATATAACACGCACACACAAATGGTTGCGAGAAGCAGGCCCAGGTTCACCTCGAGCTGTAGCGCCAACTAAGTAAGTAAGTAAGTAATGTGATTCTGGGTAGAAATTTTATTTTATCGGAAGACTTTCTGGTGGCTAACTGACTTCAGATTCAGACTGACTGAAGCAGTACCGTAGATGGGGAAAAATTACCGTTACACGTGAGCGAATTTTGGCGCAACTTCATTGACTTATATAAAGAGCTTCAGGAGCTCTGGAAAATAAAATGCAATGATTTTAAGAAAAGAGATTAAAAGAAAGAAGCGTGGGAAAAGCTATTAACTAAATACAAATTTTTTCGTCATACAGCAAGCGACTATAACTAACGCGAAAACCTCTTCGTCCATGGTCTTTCCGCATAGAACTATTGTGCACAACTGAAGTGTGTACGAATCGGTGTTGCGTTAGTGGAGGTGTCATGACACCGGTGTGCACACAAGTGTTGCGTGTATGGGCCGCTTTAGATTCGGATTTTTAATTGGTTTTTTATTTCCCTAAATATAGAATTTGTTAATAACTCGACTCTAGGGGGACCTATCGGGTCCAGATTTTGTAGTTTTCTCTTTAGGCACAATACCAACATAAATTGTGAATATGAGTTATTATGATTAATTAATATAGAAGTTGTTAATAACTTGACTCCAGCGCTACCTAGCGGGCATATTGTTTACCTATATCCCTCCCCAGTTCCCAGACTATCTCTATACGCAATTACATTATGATTGGTTGAGCGGTTTAGACGTGAAAAGGAACAGTTAAACCTGAACGGGCCAGCTCATCCACAATCTCATTTTCTTCTATGCCTCTGTGACCAGGCACCCTGAGTAGAGTTATTCGGTAGGTTTATTACCATTTTAGCTACAAAATATGAACGGGCGAAATGATCGTCCAACCGAGTGAGCAATTCAAAAAATTATGGCGAAATTCGGCTCTACTGACTTAGTTAGGTGGCGCTACAGTCTCAACGAACAACCCCTTCCAGTCCTTAGCTAACTACCTCCAGTTGCGCATTCCAAGTTGGTTGAGGTCTTATTCTTCATGTGCGCGCCATCTTAGGCGAGGCTGTCCTCTGCTGCGCTGACCCTCTGGTCGAATATTCTCCGAGCCGGAGCATTGAAGTCCATTCGCTCTACATGTCCTAGTCATTTTAAACGCCTAATGCGCAGTTTCTTGACCAGGTCGATGTCGCTGTACAGCTCCTTCTACTCCAAAACCCGTCCACGCAAACGGGACCGGATTTCTTACAAAGGATTTTTCTCTCGAAACGACCAAGAATATCTTCATCCGCTTCATATCCCAAAGAAACAGCGATTGGCAAGAGTAATCCTTCGTTGATTTCCAATGAGATAATTGTTTGATGTTATAGCAGAGCCGAGGTAGACAAAGTCCTTAACTACCTCAAAGCTGTAGCTGTCTTTTCTGACGTTCTGTCTAATTCGTCGATGTTGATTGTCCATTTTCGTTGGCAGCATATACGTTGTTTCCATTTCTATACTCGCAAACGCACCGTTGGCACCTCGCTGTGTCCAATGATGTCAATATCGTCGGCGTATGCAAGTAGTTGAACGGACTTTTGAAAAAGCGTTCCTCGACTCCTCGTGTGTTGGTTTGTTTCGGCCAATTCTTTCAAGTATGATGTTGGAGAAGTCGCATGACAGTGCGTCAACTTGTCTGAATCCTTTTTTTGACATCGAAGGTGTCGGTGAGGTCATTACCGACCTTGATGGAGCAGCGAGGCTTTTTCATCGTCATCCTGCACAGAAGGACGAGTTTGGCAAGGACGTCAAAACTAGACTCTTTACAGTTCATCTCTCCAGATGCTGTCATAGACGGCCTTCAACTCGATGAAGTGGTGTAGGTATCGATTTGGACTTCTTGGGAAAGCGGTTCGGTTGCGGGAATATAGCTGCTGTTGCTGAAAGTGTGGTTGAAGACCTTTCGATTTCTCGTCGTGCACAAGCAGTTTACCTTTCTGCGACCCCGACTTGATGAATAGTGGGAAAAGATTTGAGCACGCATCAGTGCAATTGACAGAAGAACTGAATCCCCAAGATCACCAATCTCGTCGTACGTTCGCTGATTGGGCTCTGGATCCAAATTTCGGCGAAAAAATCATCTGCAGTGGTGATGCACATTTTTGGTTGAATGCCTTCTTCGTAAACAAGCTAAATTACCGCATTTGGAGAGAGAATATTCCACAGCAGTATCAAGAGTCTCCATTGGATCCGGAGAAACTTACTGTTTGGTGTGGATTTTGGTCAGGCGACGTCATTAGGCTATACATCTTCCGAAACGAGAATGGCCAGACGGTGATTGTCAATTGCGAACGGTATCGGCCCTGGTGCACCGCGAACTGTAGCGCCACTTAAAGAAAGAAGAATTGGATGATATGGACCTAAATGATATGTATGTTACATAGTTCTTACAAGACGGCGCAGCGTGCCATACACCGGGCGTTACATTGGAATTATTTCCAGAAGAGCCGATGTGGAATGGCCGCCAAGAACATGCGATTTAACGCACTTAGACTTCTTTCTCTACGGCTACGTTAAGTCACTGGTTTATAGCAACAAACCAACAATAATTGACCAACTGGAGAACAGCATCATTCAAACCACTGCACTGCACTGGTGAGATCCAGACTTACCAAGAGAGTCATACAAAATTGTATGTCCTGTAAACGAAGCCGGGGAGGCCATTTCAATGATATCATTTTTAGAACATAATAGTATTGAATGTGCTCTAATTCGTAATAAAGGTTTCTATCATATTTAACACATAACTCTTTTTCTTCAATTTAAAAGGTAAGACACGCTTTATGAAAAATCCTTTATAACTCAAAGCTTTTTCCTTCGTTCCTTGAAGCACGCTGTTTTTTTTTTTATATAATTTACACACATTAACCCTAGAAGCCTAATCTATTTTAGAGGTACATAAAGCCTTATCTGAGTCTCTGAGGCGTACATGAATAAATGAAAGTCTGTAGGCTAAAATATATCCACTATATCCTATTTTTCGAAGGAATTTTTATATTGAATATGTCAACTAATAATAAACCCCAGTTTTATTTAAGAAAAGTTCAATTAAAATTATTTTAAAAAACAAAAACAAATAGTAATGACTACATTTGAACTCTAAAAACAACTTCATAAAAAATGATAAAAAACATTAATATTTCTTCAAATAGTCTTGATTTTTTAAAATAAATTATTTATTGTTAAGACAAACATTAAAAGTAATCAGACATTCAATGACTAGTAATAATTTCAGGGTAGTCTACACAGACATAAACTTTGTGCTCGAAACGTACTGATTTTTTGCAATTATTGCACACACACAATGTAGAGATTCTCTTTCTTTTTGTAGGAGCAAAACGCAAAGTATTTTCGTTTTTTTGGGTTCTGGTTCTACTAACTAAAATTCATTATCTAATTCGGTAGGCATTTTGAGAATTTGGTTGATATTTTCCCGTAAAGATCTCTTCAAAGTCTTGGCGCCAAGCCTCACTTCCATCCAAGGCTTGACCAAATCTGTGCTACTAGTTGCTACACAAATTCACTTCTATTCAATGGTTTCTTATTGTTATTGATCAGGTTGTGGCCATAGATTACAGATTATGTAAAATTATCAATAATTTTGTTGAAAAATATGTTCACTCAGACTTACACAAAGCCTAAACATACGTCTCGCAGGCGTACAGAACATAAGTATGTCAAAAATGGCGGTACTTACTCTAGCGACAGATTCACTATCGACAAGCTCTTGCTCATCACTGAGTTGGTTAAAGAGTATGAGGCGCTAACTTCAACCGATAGCAAGAGATAAACAATTTTCGACTGCATGTACGCCTCTTAGGCGTAGATAAGGCTTTTAGGGTTAAAGAGGATACGAATACCCTTATAATGCTTACACAAAACGTGTATACATGAAGAACTAGAACGAGAGACAGACTGAGAAATTAAGTTTTTTTCTTTCTTTAGAGGCGCTACAATTTCAGGTGAACCAGTGCCTACTTCTCACATCCATTTGTATGTGCGTGTCATATTTTTGCACGAATGGGCGGAACCTACAGTTTTTTGCCGACTCCGAACGGCCGGCGAGTTGAGAAGCTCCTCATGACAAATGATACTCTTTGAATACTTGTCCGACATTCGAAAGAGGTGGCACAGTAGAAAAACTTTTATGTGTTTGATGGGATTGAACCCGGGGCAGCATTGCGTAGCAGTCCAACGCACTTACCACGGTGCTCACGAAAAATTTAGTTTGCATTTCATAAAATACATGATTTCGTTGTGTAAAAAAGCTAATTTTAGCCCATTCGCTTGTCGTATAAGCACACAAGTCATTCGGCACTTTCGTGGAAAACCCACGTCATAAAAAGAGTGCAAACATTTATTTGATTACAATACAACGTATGCATGCACCTATCTCGCCTCTCTTTTATAGTTCATCACAATTTCCCGCGTATAAATTGCGAATTTATTTACAGATTTAAGCATCCTGTGGCGACACTGTCGGGCCGACCTATACTGGTGTTCGTATATAGTACAATTTGCGTCAAATCTGAAAAAAGGTAAATAAATACACTCGGGAGCGTGGGTGAGAAGGAAATCCAGGAGGTTAAAGGCAAACATCCTGGATGGCTACGTACACAGCCACCAACCAACAAAAAAAAAAAATGTATCTCGTCCGCAAAAATAAATTTGCGGTCATGGGATATTTAATGGTAATTGGTGGTGACTGGATGTCCGTAAAGAGTAGGTACTTCTTCAATACTCTACCAACCGCCAGTGGTGGTGGCCTTCTACCCCATCCCCATCCGATCGATTACGAACCAGTCGATTTTTATCGACTCCAGGTCCAGCAAAGGAAAATTGATATGTGAGTGACTTAATGAAAGTGAGATTTGATTTTTTTTCCTTCGTCCTTGCTGCCGCGCACTTTACTCAGATGATGCAGAAAGTTATTATGGTTATTATTTTCAGTATTCTACTCATTCTCGATGATTGGGAGTTCTTCCAGTTTTATCGCCTCTCGCAGGGCTCTCGTAGTCCTGATTTCATGTTAATTTATTTATTGCGCAAATGATAAATCAGGAGGGTTATTGCCAGAGTTCTTGTCCCTCTTTGCAAACGGGCACGGGGGGTTAGATGCAAATAATAACGATGCCACTGACGAGGACATTGTCGATGGCTCCGATGCGACATCTACGACAACAATACCGATGATAATGATGATGATGCCAATGTAGATGCAAGGATAATCCGGACATATGCAGTAATCGAACTCAGTAATGTGTTCACATCCGTTGTACCTACTCGTATAAATGGAATGGACATTGGAGTGTCACTTTACCATGCACATAATATGGTGTAGTAAAAATAAAGTCTAGGATAGGTATGTGCGTGCTCTGATATTTGTGTGCTGGACATATTTAATTTTTCATTATTTTGTGCATGTACCTACATATGTGTATATGCGCATCTCAAAAAGCCTCCATCGGACGCTTCGATAATTATAGCGATAGTGAGCTGAAAATTATTGTGACATGACACTTCATTTAATTTTATAATTCCTTCTACTCTTGTATATTCCAGGGACTATATTATTATATTGAATATAACTGAGTGTATAAATGAAGCATTGTAGGAAATGAATAATAACAATGCGTTTCAATCACAATTGTGCAATGGATGCTGTTCCGTTACCTTGATGAGTCGGAATTTAAATTTAAGTTAAGGAAATAAAAGATGGCACACAAGTTTCTAAAGACGTTATAATTTTATTGTGTGTTTATAGTTCGGCGATGACTGAACATTGTTCCACGCACCATCCTCGTAGTCTCGGTACTTCTTATGTACATAACAAGTTTTACGGCAGAATTAGTTCTATACTATAGAAGTTTTGAGCTTTTTTCAAGGTTTGGCCAGATAGGGCGCATTTTGACCGCTTAAACTAGAAAACTCAAAATCTATAGTTTCTACGCTGTTTCATGTTATTCACCATTTTATTCTTTAAACTTAAAAGTAGTTGGTGAAACGGAAAAAAATTATTTAATTAAAAAGTCTGTTAAATATCTAAAGGTCGTTGCTGCGTGTAGTATGTGTTCTCATAAGCAAGCAAGAACATAATTTTAGTCAGGGATTGTCTGTCAGCATCTGCATACTAATATTATTATTTTGGTTAATAATAAGCGAAAAGCATACCTACAGTAGTTGCCACCCATAAGGAAATTTTGACATTAAAAATTGACAAGCGTAGTTTTCTTATTTTAAACGCGATTTTAATATGTTAGTACATTTACCTATATATTGCTTAGGGAATTTCCTTTTTACTAAAAATTTACTTCTTCGAGTTAATGGGTTGCAATTTGCAATTAACTGGATTATAAAAATTGTCTAACAAAAACTACAGTAGTTGGCACCCAAAAATAATAATCAAATGGGTTGCTAGAAATATTTTGAAGAAACTAATTAACGAGAATGAAAATCCCGGACTTTCCCGGACAAAATTGGATCCAATAAAGAGTAGTAGGACCAAAACGCATATACAATTTGTTACAAAAAGCACATTCATGGGGGTTCTTCATGTACAGTTTTCACTTTATATTTAGTTCGTGAATGGTAGTGGGCTTTTTGGCATAAACCTTAGACTGTAAAATAACTCAAAAAAAAAAAAAAAATCCAACGGCATTTAAATCCCATGATTTATGGGCTGCCAATTCTGATCACCAAAATGGGAAATTACTCGACCAGGAAATGACTCATTCCGGAGGTAACTGAATTATTTCTCTGGCTGTATGGCATATAGCACCATTTTGTTGAAACCACATCTCATCCATACAAGGGATTATTGCGATAGCGAGCAGTAGTAACTGTCATTGCGCGACTAGCCTCATTTTCAGTGGTCCGATCATGCCTTCAGCCCAAAATCCGTACCATACAGTGACACGCTTTTGCTTTCCAATAACCACACGTCGTTCATTTTCTGAACCACTTAGATAATTTTGGCGATTAACAAAGCCATCGAGATGAAAATGAAACTAATCGCTGAAGATTATTTTGTTCGAAAAGTAACTGCCAAACCTTCATTATTTTTAAATATTGCTGAACAATGAAAGCCCGTTGTTCATTATTTCATTAATAATAGATCTATTCCCGTACTTTCTGCAACAAAATTCATAGATTCTGAAATTTCAAAGAGTTGGGGTTAAAATAGGGTCACCAGACGTCCCCCTTTAGGGGGGACAGTCCCCATTTTTCATACCAAAATGCTGTTTGTCCCCCCTATACAAACCTCTGTTCCCGTTATTAAGTAAAATTCAAAAAGAGAAAATATTCAATTTAAAACTGTTAAAATATTTTCATTAAATATTGTTAAAAAGATTCTCTGTAAACAAACAGAATTAGAATCCGATGGCCCATTAATTATTGACTTGTATTAAATAGGTCTGTTTGGTGACCTATAATTTTAAGTACAATTACTTAAAACTGCCAAAAATCAAGAGAATAGAGAGCCAAATGAGGTGTCAAAAAATGTCCCGTCTTGTGAAATCCGTACTACATCTTTTCCATGTAGTAAGCGATGGACATCTATCAAACAGGCATCTGACAATTTGTAAATCATGTGAATACAATTTGTTATTAAAATAAAAGAAAATTCGTTTTTCGAGAAAATATTTAGTGGTTAAAAAAGAAGAAGAGAGGATTTTTCCCCACTTTTCAAATTAATTACTATTTGACAGATGCCCCATTTTGATCACAAAAAGTCACCAAACAGACCTAATGATAGACAAATTAAGATCGTCATCAAAAATCAAGTTTTGTCTGCAATTTTTATGAAAACAGCTAATGCTTTTTTAGACAATATAATTAAATATATTGAAACTCGTTTGTTTTCAGAGTATGACTATCTTTAAAAAATTAGACATTTTAAAATTGAATACATTTCCTGTTTAAGTGATTTTTTAGAACTTGTATCTTCTTTTAAAATTGGTAATATAAATGAAGATAGTCTTTTCAAAGAATACATAACTTTAAAAGAGTGTTTCGATTTAATGGAAAACAAAAAAGCTTCTTTGGAATTAAAGTGGGGACTTTTGGTAGCTACGTGTGTAAAGTTCCGAATTTTGAAAAAAATCATAAATTTAATTTTTTCTATTCTACACTCTAATGATCAAACTGAAGGAATTTTCAGTTTGATGTTAAACGCTGGGAGATTTACAAATGTATTATTTAAAATGACAGCTTATTGAAAAAAGTCAAGTCAAGCTAAAAGTAGTATGTATAAACCGTATGCTTTAACTTATCCTTACTTACTTAGTTGGCGCTACAGCTCGAGGTGAACCCGGGCCTGCTTCTTGCAACCATTTGTGTGTGCGTGTTATATATTTGCACGGTAGGTCCCTTACCTACAGTTGACACATATAAAAAGCTTTTAACTTGTTACAAAGTTAAGTCAGCCCTGTTAAATTTTATTAGCTCTATTTAAAAGTACCCCCCTTCTATTCTATTTAGAAACATTGGTGTTCCTGTCAGGGGGTGAAAAATTCCTCAAATTAATTGGAACTTGTATCTGTTCTCTGTAGGTGATGTAAATTAAGTAAGCCCCCATCACAGTGCAGAATCCATAAATTTTCTTTTTTTCCTGTTTGACAAGGCATTCAAGTTAGGTTTTTGATATGTCACCAAGGTGGGGGTTGAACATGGACATCCCTGCCTGCCTTGTAATGGTTTCTTTCTTTTCATTTTATATTCATTTCTGTTAATTTGTCACCGTGTCATGTCGTAGTCTATTTGTAAAATAAAAAATTGCATTCATCTTCCAGGAGGTTCAAATTTACATAATTTTAATTAAGTATGAAAGGTTGATACGACCAAGAGAGGCCGCTTTTGCACTGTGGTGGGAAATCCATTATAGAAAGGGAATTGACGAAGCTTCTTGTTATTTTACCGTATATATTAATTCCATTACATTTCAGAATTATGTTGCTTATGAACATGTGTGCATATAATACATACATTTCTTGACCACCTTAAACATCGATCATTTGCTATCCGAATTCACTTTATTTTCGTTTAACCATTAATCCAGCGTACTGAGAAACAGAATTCTCACACTCCGTCGGCATTATAGTACGCCCTACGCACTTCTGCTTTAATGGTTAATTTAATTTTTATTACTGTCAAATGTGGATATGACAAGAACTAGCTCCGCCTACGAATCGAATATTGTCCGTTGAATTGATATCGTTTCACATATGTAGCTCCAAAGAGAGGTGTTTAACGATGTCAAATAGCAACGCAAGTTTGACAGCTTTGGATTAAATTCAATTTCCGTAGAAGCAATAGTTCCACAAAAATCAAGCATCGCCTTAATCCAGTTCATAAAGGGCAAAAGCTAAGATTTTATTCGACGATGTTTCCTAAAATAAATTGCGGTACCTGCCTGCATACCGTACAGTGTTGTTCAAGGCTTAAATTCAGTTGATGGCGAATATATTGTATTTAACTTCTCAGAATTATATTGCTAATTTTATTAATCGAAATTTTGTGTACTGAGATATTGGAAATTTCGGGATTTACAGATTTTTGAAACGCTTGGTATGTATGGGTTTGCTGGAGAAGGGATTTCAAGTTTGGTGAGGGTGGGTTTCCCGTATCTTTGGGGATGAATGGCAGCAGAGCCATCCACGTGCGAGAGAAGGATAAAAAACATTTTTGAGAACAGATCGTATCGAAGAATTAACCTTCCGTCGGGCGCAATAGCAATATGGACATGAACGGGCGCAATGTGCCTGACAGATCCATAAGTAGATTTCCAAGTTATTTAGCTTTGTTTGATGTTTCACTGTTAAAATAAAAGCTTCAATAAATTCTTCAGTGTCACTCGATCGATTTCATCGTCTTCTAACAGCCTGAGAAACTTCGCTACGTGCTCAGGGTTTTCAAGATAATAGGATTTGTTTTTACTTCCCATATTCAATTGTTGATAGAAAAAATTTAAAAAGCACAATATCTCTCAAAAACTAATATGTATAGAAAAGCAATGCTAACAGAAGTAAACGATTATGTCTTGAAAAAGTTCCAAGAACGGGCGCAATGGGCTTGCAATGGTCACAAAATTTACTTCCAGTCATTCAATCACCAACTGAATTGTTTTTTTGAGTGGGGAATGCAAAAATATGAAGCTAATAAAAAGCTCGCATTCTTTGCGTCAAAAACTGTGCAATGGTACGCAAATCTTTAGCAGCTGTGCCTGTCATAACAGTTGCGCCCGACGGAAAGTCTTACCCCAAGCGACTCTACATATACATATGTAGAGTCGTTTGGGGTAAGACTGCGCAGCGGGTAAGAGTACGCAGTGCCATTTTCTCCATCTGTGAAAAAACTAGCAGAAAATGCTAAATGAGAAAGCGTGTGCTTCACTAACCGCCAATGAAGAACAACTTCTACGAACATTTTCCAAAGAAAGCAAATAATGAAAAAAGCCGGATTTTGTTAAGAACAAGTAAATTTTTAAAAGTGTGTCAGGAAAGCGTGGCATCTCGATACCCCATAAGTAGTATGTTGGCATAAAGAGTGTATATATCAGTGACGTTTACTCTAAGGTGCGCAGGTGTTCTCCGCACACCCCAACGAAATCCATCTTTATGAAAAATTAATTTGTTTATGTACATACGCTAACAATATCTAATTGAGTTGCAATTCGAAAGTGCTCAATTAAAAATACTGCTTTAACATCCACTTCTGTTCACTCTGTTGTACCGCACCGTCATAGTCAAATCAACCAAACCAAACACCGCAGTCAAAATCGCAATACCGAAATGTATATATGTAAACTATTCAATACAAATAGACGTCGAACATAATGTTCTCCTCTTTTCGTAAGTAAATCGAACGGCGCGCGCCTTCATACATACTTTCAACAGCGGTGCCACTTTGCTGCAATAGCAGTAGATCTACTGCACTTTTCGCAAAAAATAAATCTGCTGCCACTAAATCCAATCTACTGCACTTTTTAATTTGATAAACCTTCTCTTGGACAGCTGTACAAAAATCATGGATAAAAATAACCACTGTTGTAAAGATCGTCTGAACGAAGGAACCTACTTATTGTGAACTTGGCCACATTTTCTTTTGACATATGAAATGAGTATGTAAGGAAATGAATAATATCAGCAATGGTTGCTGGACACCCTCAGACTCTCCTGGAATGTAATTTTCATACATCGTCTGCGGACAATTTGGTTCCAACATAACTAGCGCCACGTGTTTCGTTGGGACATCAATGTGAAACAATAATCCGCCATCATACTTATTTTACGTATAAACTGAGGCCATCTATTGCCGTATATAAATACCAGTTACTGCGAAAATACGTTAAATTTTAAACTGTTGCCGCGTTGGTACCAACAGATGCCACTACCAACACTTCAATACAAAATTTGAAAATAGCGGTTACTTTTCTTTATTGACCCATAAACTAGATAAATATGGTAAATTTATTTGGAATAAGTTTTTTGTGTTGATTAATACTTTATGTTTTTGCTTTATAATGCAGTACAACTTCTCACAATTTATTAAAAAAATACTAAAATCACAAACCAACGGCTTTCGTGAATTCAAACACAATCTAAGTTTTCACATTTCTCCGCCACGAAACAAGTGGGCACCGTAGCGCAAGTGGTTAGTGCGTCGGACTACTGAGCCAGCGGTTTGGGTTCGAATCCCGCCGCAAACACTTAAAAAAGTTTTTCACAGTGCCCACCTCTTTCGAATGTCTGACAAGCATCAGAGAGTATCATTTGTCACGATTGAGCTTCTCAACTCGCCGTTCGGAGTCGGCAAAAAACTGTAGGTCCCTTCCATTCGTGCAAAAATATAACACGCACACACAAATGGTTGCGAGAAGCAGGCCCAGGTTCACCTCGAGCTGTAGCGCCAACTAAGTAAGAAACAAGAGGGCTAGTGCTTATGTTGGAACCAACGCGAAAGTTTATAAAATAACCATTAAAGTGATTGAATAAAGTGATAGATTTAAGACTTTTAAGATTAAGTTGTAGTACCTACTCGTTCAAAAATACACTTGTTAATATAGTTTCAAGCAATTGATCTTTGTTTATTGTAATAAAAAATGTGCTGCGGAAAGATCCAATCTACTGCATTTTTTTTTAGTGATCTACTGCACTCCTCTTTTTTTGAAGTGGCAACGCTGACTTTCAAAGCTTTATCAACCTATCCAAACCAACTTTTTATTAAACTCAGTTCGACGTCGACTCGCCCGGTTGTTCTCCACTTACTAGCGCACCAACCCAAAGGAAATATCCATATAAAAAAACGTTCTACCACATTCAAAGTCCCAACAATCGTCTGTACAATAACATGAATTTGGGTTCTCCAGCAAACTGCGCACCCGGGCTCGATACAACACATTTTCTTTAGCGATGAAGATGTTAGTTGTGGGTATTATGTTGCTTCTCATATTCTGTTTTGTTTCGCATCAATTTGAGTTCCCCAGCAAACTGCGCACGCAGGCAGGCTCGATACAACCCTTTTCTTTAGCGAGGAAGATGTTAGCTGTGGCCTGCGGGTATTTTGTTGGTTTTCATATTTTGTTTTATTTCGCATGTTAACGTTTGTTTGGTTGAATTTTGTTCGATTCTCTTCTCCTGGTCCTGATATTAGTTATTTGTTCGATTTCGATGTGCTCTATATTTGTAGAACATAATCGACTGAAGCGAAAGCAAAAAGCAGCACAACAATAGGCGTGTTTTTTTTTCAAATATTTGCATTGAAAACATGTTGCGGAAACATGTTTATTCTTACATCATCATTGATCATTCGCATTTTGGCAATAGTTAGATATGCATGTCGTTCTTTTAAGCCAAATCGTAGGTATAAGAGAAAAACGACCTGTCGATGCGCTATTGAAAATTTATTGAAGAAACCATTTTCTCAATTAAATTCGGAAGAAAGACTGGAAATAATTAGTTTTGGAAGGCCAACACCGTCTCTTCCGGATTTGATTTGTAAGGTTTACCTAGTAAAGCTTTTACTAGACATTTTTAGATTCCTAACTATGAAAGAAAATTTTGCTTGTGTGGTTGCCCCGTTCTAAATAAATTATTTTGTTGGCCTTGTTTACTTAACATCCTCGTCGTGGTCCTGGAGAAAACTGAGTATATACATATGTACGTTATTATTCAACAAAAAAAAAAGTAGAACACCCTGCTTAGAACATCACGCCACGTCCCTGGTATATATGTATGTATGTGTGTTTGGTTTAGGATTCAATTTTAGTGGATAATATTATTCGTTCTTAGATTTTCAATACAATGAAAAAAAAGTTTCGTCTAGATCTAGAGTCTAGAGAAAGAGTGCGCAGTGCTTTCTAACCTAGTATTTAACTCTTTATATGCTGATTAGAATACAATTGGGATAATAACAATTTTTGGACAATTACTTTCTATCGTAAGATGCAACGAACACATCAAAGTCGTATGTGGTAGGTTATAGCTCTATATTTCTGTATTTGTTTGTCCTGAAAAATGCCTAGATTCTACTAAAGACAAACGGAAAGGAAATTGATAACCCAAAAGCAAATCTGCGAGGCTAGGGAGCTGATTTAAAATGGAAGCAGCACATGGAAGGCTGCCGAAGACTTTAGCTTAAGTGGAAGCATAATTTCAAACCATTTAAACTACGACAACAGTGGCTTAAAGTAGTTGCGCACTCTTACCCTGACTTCGGGCAAGAGTGCACAACTTGACTTACTTTTGTTTTTTGATCAAAACATATGAAACATTACAAAAAATGTAAAATATTTTTGTATAATTTTGTTCTACCAAATAATAGGCTCTCTTGTTTGTTATCTGTTGTAAATTTTCCAGAATTTAAGCCTGAAGTCCAAAATGCGCACTCTTGCCTCGAACGACTATACATATGTATGTATGTATGTACGTTTCATTTGGTAATTCCATCATATCTTCTATTGCTCCCCTTAGGCATGCGCGTATTTTTATTTCTGGAGATATATATAGCTATGCTATCTATTTTCTTAAATTTTTCTTTATTTTTTTTTTTTTTTTTATTCAAAACTAAAAACAATTCCAAAGCATAAATTGTCATTGCTTTCATGAATTCTGTATGACGACGACACTTCGACATTTTAGACATTCACGTCGGAAAGTAGATTTCCGCGACCGATTCTACGGTAGCAAGCTATGTAAAGTAAAAGTGAATCGAACAAGTGAATGTGATCTCAGATCCGGCGGATTCCATGATAAGGGTGATAGTTAAATATATTGTTTGTGAAGGAGATCACACCAGTGATTAATTTTCACACATTCCGAGACTTCGATAATTGAGACCCAACTGTTGTCATATCAGATTATCATGCGTCCATCGAACAAGGTCACTGAACAATCGCTTATGCTGTATAAACCTAATTCATTGAATGCCAGGTGCATGACCATCAAACGAACAACCGTAGTGCACATGCATACATATGATACAAATACAAACAGTATACTGTTGTATAGTATACCAAATGCATCGTCACCACAAAATGGCGAGCGGCAGCCGAAATCTTATGTTACAGTAATGTATGCATCTGCATTATGTCAAGTGCATGCGAAATTATGCTGATATGAGTAAAACGAAGTTCAAGGTGATTGAGTTCAATTTATTACACTGTGTAACAAAAGTTTGTTTATGTTAATATTTTGTTAGTTTCTGCTTCCTTATGATGAGTCAAGTATATTTTGAGTATTCATTTCTTCCAACTGTTAGCTTTGCGGTAACGGCATCGCGTTATGTGTTAACGGAGATGCAAGTAGAGCAAACCTATTATTTGACCTCTGCAAGTAAATGTGACTAGTCGTTAGCTGAGAAAATAAAGTTACATTTTGAATTCAGTTTACTTTTATATATTTTTTTTATTTACAAAAATGCATAAATGCTCAAAAATGCCAAATTTTCGTTAAGATTCCTTTAACTGTAAAGTTGTTGGTATCTTCGGCTCAAAACGCTAGCTATTATGCTGTCGTTTGCCTCTATAAGCGGCGACCCGCTAACTACAAAGCCAGCCGAAACAGTGAATTCAAATTAAGCGAATTGCTCGTCAAAATAAAACACCCTGTTCGGTTTGAGGTCTTTATCAGGAAGGAATATTTATTTTAGAATTTCGCTGGTTTATATACAAAAGCACCTTGGTGTAGTGGTGTGCGTTGGATTGCTTGGCAGACATTCGAAAGAGGTGGCAACCGTGAAAAACTTTTTTAAATGTTGGACTCGGGCTGGGATTGAACCCGAGCAGCATGCGTAGTAGTCCAACGCACTCTCCACCACGGCCACGGCGACCGGTAGGTCCCTTCATTCGTGCAAAAATATAACACTCACACACAAATGGTTGCGATGCCAAATCCTTAAAGAAATTCGACAAAAGTTCTTCGGAAAGCAGGTACTGCAAGAGGACGAAACTATTAACATTCTCCATGGAGAATGGAAAACACTACACAAATACATAAAAGAAGCTTTCCACTACCTAATAGATTAATACAATTCATAAAATGCACATTAGTTCTATATTTAGTTGTCATACATATCTCAAACTCAATAAACAGACGATATTTTTCCAGTTTTCATGTTTTGTTAAATTTTTTTTATAAAAAATAAACAAACATTTTACTTCTACTACTGCCACAGAGTACACATCGACAAAACAATATGTACATTATGTATGTACCTACTCTGCATTCGACTCCACAGAAACTGCCTGGAGCTCCATTACAACAATTTCCGGTTAATTGAATTTTTAATTGAAAATCAGTTTTTTTCTGTTTTACTGAATTCCCTGCTGTCCTTTGAGCATACGGTGGCACTTTATTCTTTCATCGTATTGCTGCGAATAGCTTTATTTGACCACTTATTCTATACGGCCGGAGGTTTTACCACTGAAATTGCTCAATGCGCGATGTTATGCTCCACAATATTTTCCGATTACAGATTGGTTCAGGCAATATTCACAGTTATCATATTTCCATCTTTGTACAATCATGGGAGGATTGTAGCGTCGCGTCGGGGAGGCGCTTTTACACTTCATTGACTGAAATTACATCCACAATTTGATTTTCGAATTGGTTTTCGAGATACATACATACATACATGTATGTCCATTATATTGTGTACGCTATATTCGTATAAATTGTTATATAATATTTTCCAGGCTGGAAATGTGTCATGAATAAAATGTGTTTTCGAACGAGAAGCAAATATCGCCGCGGCAATTAGCATTTTTTTTTTAAGAAAGCATCTTCTCCCACCAAAACCGACACAATACTCGAAAAAAAACACCTTCTCCAGCGGCCGCAATTTGAAAGCTTCTGTTAATTACATTAACCAAAATGCAAATAATTAAATGCGTATCAAATAGCCAGCAATTTATTTCTAAATTAGTTCAACCGCTAATCAATTAATATTGAAACAAATAAATAGCTTTTTTTTTTTTGTTTCCTTGTGGGAGGACATTGTTTATTTGTATGTTTGCTTTGGTGGTCTTTTGCACCGCAACTCGAATTGTAACCGCCCTGATATATTTTATTACTCGGATTTAATCTGTTTGGTTTTTTTTCCTGAAAATTTGTTGTGGTAACACGAAATTATCGATTAAGTGGGGGGAATTTATGAAGCAATCAATAGAATAAATAAAGAGAGTATTCATATGAATCGATGCCACATCGTGTCCACGGATTTGGTACTTTTTAGTAATGTATTTTTCAAAAATACATATGACTTCCTTTTTTGTATGGGTTAGCAAATCATAATAGCAATATATAAATCTCGATGTTACGCTTTTACCTGTCAAACATCCACAGAGATAAACTTCGTACACCTCACCTATTACCTGCGCCGAGTATATAGTACCGTGGTGTAGTGGTAAGCAACATGATGTAGTGGTAAGATAGATAGATATTTTTTTCGATTTAAAATACAATGGATTACTATCGCACAGTTTACAATTCAGAGATATGATATTACTATGTATTTATCTTTCTACTGAAGCATTGTCTTATTTTCTAAATTTATTTGTTTAATTGAGAATTTATTTATTTTGAGGGAAAAAAACGTACAAAACCCTAAATTTGTTAAAAAAAAATTATGCTTACAACAAAATGTGTGTACATATAGATAATGATATACATATGTAGTTTAATATATACAAAAATTAATAAATAAATATTATGTTAATAAAAATATCACAGAAAAAGGCTAATTTGATTAACAAACAAAGAAAAATACTTAAGTTTATAAATTGGGCATAACAATAAATAAATTAACAGAAAATAAATAAATAAATAATAATATAATAAAAATAATAATAAATAAATAAATAAATAGATAAATAAATAAATAAATAAAAACAGAAACAAAATTTAATAATATGTATAGCAAAAAAAATGATTACAAATAAAAAAAATAAACAAAAAATATGTAAATAAATAACAATTCAACAAAATAATAAACTTATCAATAGTTGGACTACTACGCAATTCTGCCCGGGTTCAATCCCAGCAAATACCTTAAAGTTTCACGGTATCACCTCTTTCAAATGTCTGACAATGACAAGCATTCAAAGAGTATCATTTGTCATGAGGAGCTTCCCAAGCTTAGCTGGATACTGGATACTGAAGCAAGAATACAAAGTGCGGAAAGCATGTATCGCTTTCTACGCCTTGGTAAATGGTTGGGACTAAGACCAAAGATGGTTCTTTGGATATACACTGCCGTAGTATAACCTATCCTCATGTGTGGGTCAATAATATGGTGGCCCGCCTTAAATAAAGCCTACAACATCACCTTGCATAGGTACCAGGGGCATTTTTTCCAACCAGACTGGATTGGAAACACGTCTCTATCATATTACGATCTTCACCAATGGATCCAAGGTGGTCTGCGGCGTCGGATCGGATATTTTCTCAGCCGTACTGAGAAACTCCAAATCCCTTCGCCCTCCTGTTTACCCTAATATCCTTCTAGGGTCTAGGCAGAAGTATTTGCAATCTAAGAAGCATGTAAGGAGCTAAGTCTCAGCACTATATCTATAAGCGAGGTAGCAGTATTACTAGATGGTCATTCCGCTATTAAGGCTCTTCACTCAACCATCACATCATCTTAATTGGTAGATTAGTGTTAGGAGGAATTGTACCGGGCAAGCAGTCGGTTTAATATCACTTATCTCTAGATTCCTAGCCATAGCAAAATAGAGGGGAATTAAAGAGCCAAAATGTTATCAAAAAGCGTAAGCTTTTGAGATTTCCATTGCGGGGGTAGTTTATTCTCCGCTAGGACTTGCAAGGCTTTATTCCTCCAGTACATTTTCTTATAAAATTGAAAACCCTCAACAACTATGTATGTATGTCATTAATAGGAAAAGTTGTCCCGTTTACAACTAAAATAGATTACTAGACCTAATCAACAGATCGAATCGGGGATCATGCTGGCAGGTTAGGTATTCTATTTCATTCCCACTGTCGAAGCTGCGAGAGTGCAACTACAGAAGAAAGCCTATTTCACTTTCTCTATGAATGCACGGTACTAGCCAGAGCCATACAGCATACACTCGGCAGATGCTTCTGAACGTTTCAGACATTTCTGACATATAATTTTGTAACCCCAGAAGATTCCTAAATTCCACAAGATGATTTTGAGCAGTACATCCTCAAAACGCACTTAAAATACCAAATCAAGCAAGCTGTGGCAAGATACACCATATATACAGCCATTCTTACCTACATGCATAAGTGGGTGCCGGAGCAGGGCAGGGAATTGTAAAGCTGACGAACTCACTTACCTAGGAACAACAAAACCGATTCTAGTGGGCAAGAAGAATCTGGATATCCCGCTTTTATCATCCAAACATAACACAGAGTTAGTACAGCCAATGTTAGAAGAAGGAAACTAAACAAAAGGTAAATAGGTATTGTTTTAATAATTTTAGTGACACAAACAGATTTTAGACGCCTATCTTGCTTTATACAAAGGTCAAGGTTTTCATAAGTAACGTAAATGTCCCCCAGGGTCTTCATTGGTATCATAATTAACGTCTACACTTCTATGTAAGGTCCTTGCTACCTAACCTACCCTCACCAAAATCTTATGTCAAGTGAATGCGTAACTTCAAGTGACTCACTATATTCGGCACCATCGCGTCTAGATTTTGTGAGTTTTTATAACTAAAAGAAGTTCCTTCCGGCAAACTCTAAATCAATAACCCAGTTTTTTCCGTATCCAAATGACTGGCAAACCAAAAATAAACAGAAGTCCCCCCCAAATGCTACCAAGTAAACTGTAGTTGGTGTCTTTTAATTCCACTAACGGTTATAATAATTAAACTGAATGCTGCTGTCACTGAGCGTCCCAAATTCACATCAATTTACGTACAAACAGACACTCCGGCACCAAATAAATTGAAAGGGAAATGTACCACCACAGTACACACTTTCACTGCATTCTTGTTAGGATCCCGGGCGACGTATAATGTTGTCTCTTTCGGATTCGTTCACTCGTATGCTGACAAATGATCATCCACTTTAAAACATTTTTAAAACAATTGCCGCGCACTTAGGTCAGAGGGACATAACTTCAATGCAGAGACATCCTGTCGCCAAACACATGTCCATGCATTTTCACAGGAACCGGTGCCAAACGAGAAGTAACAATGAAAAGAAATCGCATATGGTTTATCATACAGTTAAGAGAAAACACACTTAACCGTATGTACATATTTAGGTATGTATAGGAATACTGTAGATTCGAGAAAAATGTCTGGATTGTGAATTGAAAATGATTTTAGGTCACAACGATTGTGACGTTTTATTATAATTATTTGTAAGAAGATTTTATTGCATATTTCCATTTGGTAGCTGGTATCCTGTATAATCGTATAGTGAATCCTGTGCAAGTTGGCCACCCGCGGTGTAAATATTTTTTGGCCAAGTGATGAAGGTAACCTTATACGGGAATCTGTTTTTATTAGAACAAGTAAAGTAATATATATATGTACACTTACTTAAGGTGGCGCTGCAGCTCGGGATGAACCTGAGCCTGCTTCTCGCAACCATTTGTGTGTGTGTGTTAAATTTTTGCACGAATGGAAGGGACCTACAGTTTTTTGCCGACTCCGAAAGGCGAGTTGAGAAGCTCATTGACAAATGATACTCTTTGATTGCTTGTCACTTGTCAGACATTCGAAAGAGGTGGTAACCGTGAAAAACTTTTCTTTCTTTTTTTTAATTGTTGGACCCGGGCTGGGATTGAACCTGAGCAGCAGGCGTAGTAGTCCAACGCACTAACCGCCACGGTCACGGCGATCCATGTCCATGACAGTTTTACCATATAAAGGGTGATTTTTTAAGAGGTTGAGAACTTTTTTAAAAAAAAAAAACACAAAAAATTCGAAAAAATGAATGAAATATTTATTTGAATCGATAGTTTGAACCTTGCAATTTAATGTTTAAAGATAATTTCATGCAAATGTTGACCGCGGCTGCGTCTCAGGTAGCCCATTCGCTGAGTCCAATTTTGGCATACTCTTTCACACATATCGGCCGGTATCTCACGAATGAATGCATGGATGTTGGCTTCCAGTGCGTCAATCGAAGCGGGCTTGTCCCTATAGACATTAGCCTTGACATACCCCCACAAAAAATAATCTAATGGTGTCAAATCGCACGATCTAGGCGGCCAATTGACCGGCCCGAAACGTGAAATTAACTGTTCACCAAACTCGCCTCGCAATTGCGCCATTGTTTCGCGTGCTGTGTGGCATGTGGCACCGTCTTGTTGAAACCACATATCATGCAAGTCAAGAACTTCCATTTCGGGCAAAAAAAAGTTTGTTATCATCGCTCGGTAGCGTTCACCATTGACAGTAACGCTGCGATTCGCATCATCTTTGAAGAAATATGGCCCAATAATGCCGCCGGCCCATAAACCGCACCAAACAGTGGCTTTTTCGGGATGCATTGGTAGCTGTTGCAATGCTTCTGGCTGATCTTCACTCCAAATGCGGCAATTTTGCTTATTTACGTACCCATTCAACCAAAAATTAGCCTCATCGCTGAACACAATTTTTCGATAAAAAAGCGGATCCTCGGCCAGCTTTCCGAGCACGAATTTTGATAGTAAAATTCAATAATTTGCAAGCGTTGTTCATTTGTAAGACGATCCATGGTTAAATTGCAAACCAAACTGAAGCTGTTTGACAGTGACACAAGGTACTAAACACACGTCAGCTGTCAAAACCAGTGTTGCCAAAACCAAACCAGCTAAAAAATCACCCTTTACATATGAATGTTGTATTTACTTACTTACTTAGGTGGCGCTTCAGTCCGCGGTGGACCAAGTCAACCAACCACCCCCTCCAGATAGCCTGGTCCTTAGCTAACTGCCTGCCCAGTTGCGCGCTCCAAGTTGGTTGAGGTCTGATTTCACTTGTGAGTCCCACCTAAGGCGGTGTCGTCCTCGGCTGCGCTGACTATCCGGGTCGAATACTCTGCGGACCGGAGCGTTGATATCCATTCGCTCTATATGTCATAGCCATAAATCTAGCGTCAATAGATTTACGCCCGATTGATGTAGTTTTGATAGAAGCGTAAATAGATGTTTCCCCCTATTTACACGATTGACTTAAAAGCGTCAATTTGATCAACGTCAACCAAAATATCGATTGACGCAATTTAAAAAAAGGGTCAACCGTCAACCGTACAATCGGACCGTTTACACGATTGACTCTTTTTTAATTCAATCGAATTGACTATTGGTTGACGCTTACTGCCAAATGAATTAAATAAATTTATTTCTTTGATAAGAATCTTATAAAAAATGTCGAAAAGTGAGAAAAAAAGAGCAGCAGCTTTGTACGTGTTTGCAGCATTCTATAAGCAGCAATTGGAAGAGAAGGCAGCAGAAAATTCTCGCGCTGTACGACGAGCCTGGATGTTTGAATGGCTGAAAAAGCGGCCAATATGTGGAGCACACAACAGTTTGTTGAAAGAATTCCGTGATATCGAGAATCAGAAACATTTGTACAAAAACTTTCTGCGGATGAATGAAAATACTTTTAATGAATTATTGCCAATGGTGACACCGCTCATTCAAAAACAAGACACAAATATGCGAAAGTCAATCTCCGCATCTGAGCGTTTGGCCGTAAGATTGAGATTTTTAGCTACTGGCGACAGCTACACATCGCTCTCAATGCTGTTTCGAATCGCACCTTGTACCATATCAATCATAGTACCAGAAGTCTGTGACGCGATATATTCTGCTTTGAAAGGAAATTACATGCCGGTTTGTTCTTAATCGTTGTTTCTTTCCAGTACTTATAACTGCAATTATTCAATGTGTCAATGCAGGTACCATCAACAAAAGAACAATGGAAAGCAGTAGCGAATAAATTCAATGATATGTGGAATTTTCCTAATTGCATCGGTGCGGTGGATGGGAAACATATGGCCATTGTGGAAGAATATCTGTGGCGGCTTGACCTGATTTGGTGGCTAGCATTTTGGCTTTCACCTTTTGGTATGCAGTTTTTATATTTGTCCATTTGGCTTTACACTCTGGAACACCGTACCGTTTGTCAAAAACACCGTTGACTTCGTTCCAAGCTGCTTCACGTTTAACCAAATTTTTGTGATCGGCGCAAGTAAAATCCCATATGCTCGGATGCAACTCGACTGAGGTGATCAGAAGACGCACATCTTCAGGCGACCATGAGATTGTAACTTTTGGCTTTGCTTTGAAATTGGATTTTTTTATTTTCTGTTCGGTTGAAGTTTCTTGAACTGTTGTCTCATTTTCTTGCATCATCACGCCAGAAAATTTAATGATATCACTAGAAAATAAACATTTTAAAATAAACTAAAATTTAAAAAACGAATACAATCAAAACTTACGTGTTCTTTGAAACGAAAAAAAAACGAGATATGTCAATTTGCCTGCGAAATTGAACCAAAATTGACGACTGTGTTGACGCTCGAGTCGTCAACCACTGGTTGACGGAATTGAGCTGGGGGTTGACGACAGTGTTTCGATTTATTCGTTTACACGATTGACGCAATCACGTAAATTTTGGTTGACGGAAATTGGGGGCAATCTGGGGGTCAACCAAATTGGCGTAGATTAAAAAAATGTGCCTTTACACGATTGATGTCGATTGGAGTTCAGAAAAGCGTCAATATTGACGCAAAGCGTCAATCGTGTATTCCTAGCTTTAGAATTCTTACACCAACTTTTCATTTGGGTGAAGTGGGCTATCGCTATCAAACCAGCCATTTGGCAGTTTCTGCCAGTGAATTTCTGTCATAAATTCATTGCAAATTGGAAATCAAAAAAATAGTTCAACGCGATTGGTTACTTCCTTATAAATGTCCACTCCCTGAGAGGATTTTTTGACAGCGTTGGCCGGTCCACTTGACCCAAACAAATTACCAAATAGACCTCTTGTGTCTTGTGTGTGGTGAAAGAGTGCGTTCGACATGCGCACTCGTGTTGATTTTTGAAAGAGCTTGTTTAGTATTCGTAGCATACGCACAAACTGATAACATTTTTGAAATTCAGTATAAAATCCAGTATGAAAATTCATTCAGTATCTGGACCTCGAATCCAGTATGATACGGGAAAATCCAGTATAGTTGGTATCATTAGTTATGACGTATCCCTATGATATATGGAATATTTTGAAGCAATTATTTAGCTTATTGTTACATAATGCACCGAACTTACTTATAGTTTTACGCAAAAATATATACTGGATATCACCTTTGAGTATTTTTTTAATTACTTAACAATATTCACACATGTGTTTTTACACAGGTTTCGGGACTAGTGAGCTACAACCCAGAGATGAGCACCTAACTCGATCTCTTTCAGCTGAAACTTACTGAAAATTGATAGAACGGCGTATGACAATACAGTTAAATTGAGTTTTAAAGGACTTAAGTACATTTTTTCGTTTTTGTGAACATTGAAACTATAAAGGGTTAAGCGTCCAAATCCGCAGTTTTCTTACCAGGTCGATGTCGCTGTACAGCTCGTATAGTTCGTGGCTGAATTTTCTCCTCCAAAACCCGTCAACCCCATTTCACCTTAAGAAGAAAGAAGATGCCCAGTTTGATTTAAATAAAAATTGTCGAATATGGAGAGCAAAGTGGCTGCAGATAGGCTCAATTTCTGTGATCGTCTCGAAACAGACACACCTGAGTTTTCAGTCACACTCTCAGCTATGGCGCGGCGGCCAAACCGAAATGAAACGTTCAAATTTATGGATTCAATTCACTATAGCTTTGCAAGAAGGCGCTTGATGATGACCAAAATCAGTACGAATATTACGAAACGTTTCCGTGATATTGTCTTGAATGTTCACTATTTCAACACGTTGTGCAAGTGTGTATCGCGATCCATATTTAATAACCTACTAATTTTCACTTATCGAAAGTCATCGCAATTTGATATAATAGAATGAATGTGAATGTGTTGAAATATATCTTTGGCATTATTGGGAGAGGCGATATCGTTCTGTACGATTGTATGCCATTGGGAGACTTTCATGGCTTTGGAACCATCATAGCTTCTGCAACTTTTCATTAGTCTCATTAGTGAATTTTTGGCAGGATTCATTCAGAATTTTAATCAAAGCCAGGGGGTTTGTTGTTTGTTTGTTTCGAAAGTTATAAGGTACCCCCGTATCGCTACGATCGTCTATCAATGCTTGTCTGACAAAAGGCTAAAACGTTTCTTCTAGGTACTCAGCAACTCTTTCCCATTCGCCATTGTTTTTGTTTTCTAATTGGTGGCGACTGAATTTCGCGTTTTTAGATACTTTTCACACTTTAGTTTATCCCTTTTTTTGGCGGTCAAGCCTTCAGAATAAATAGTATCGGGGTTTTGTGTTATGATTTTGTTAATTCTTCCAATTTATGAAAAGACAAATAGCATTTAAGTTGGATGAGTTCACAACCTTTCAAATTAGAGTAATTTCTATAGTTTTCTGATCTCTCGTTAAAGTTCCAAAACTCTTTCAACTATGGGTTCTTTCAATCAATAGGGAGTTGTTCCCATATTACTTTCAACTTGCACTTCAATCTTATTGCAATGGAGTCCAGAAATAGTGATTACTTTCTACCGTCCCAAACAATAAGCTTTCAATTTATAAATTGTTTTCTTCAAATTTATCTGACCACCAAGAAGCAATCAAAAGAGAAATTCATTTCTTCGCTCAAAGGAGACTGCGGGTATATGCCGTGTCCGTGTGGAATGTCGAAACCCATCTAGCCCCATGTACGAGAGCAATCCAATTGCATTTTCCTGTTGAACGTTTTGAAAGTTACGCTACACTGCTGCACACAATGCGATCATCATATCTCTTCGGTAACAATCGTAGCTCGCTTCGGTTTGTGCGCAAATAAAGTGATGCAATCGAACTGCGAACAACAATCTGAAGCGTTTCCCATCCGCTACGTCGTCCCTGTGTTCGATATACATACATACTTCTATGCACCTAGATACTGTTTATATCGTCAGCTAGCTATGAGTATTTCGGATTGGGCATTGGCCGAATGTTTTGCTGGTTGTCTGGGTCTCGACAGAATAGAGGAGCGGAGGATTATTCCTGAACCCACTTCATTAACGAGGATATTCCACTTGTAGCATTCTCTCCAGAGTGCAAAGCGTAATACCAGACTACTTTCAGTGGGGAAAGGAAATCATAACTGGCGTTGTTTAGTTGTTTGGAGTTTTCCTGATGGTTTCGGCTTTCCAGCTGCTGGCTTGTGGGATGTGGGGCGGATGGTCAATAATATAATATCAATATAAACTTTTGTCTACAGTAAAATTTTAAGTTTTATAGAAAGTACAGGAACGTTATAGATATTTTCAATACCGTGAGGTTAAACAAACAACTTTTTGTATGGTAAGAAATTGACGAGTATGAAATTGCACGTTGATTCAGATTGTTGCTATTGCAGAAAAATATCCTTACAATGTTTGGTTCCATAGTTTATTGTTGTTGGTCAATATGAGAGTGCCAGCCCATGGACAAAACGGAAGACTGCTTAGATATTGTACTTGAATGGGTACCCACTCGACTAGTTTCAATCACGGAGTAGATTAAAAGGAGTGTATATAGCATACATATGTATTTTTTTATTTATGGCGTTTAATGCAAAATGGAAGCAAACATTTTTTTTTATTGTCAATAATTAATAATAAAAATGAATGGGCAAGGGAAGATAAAGAAAAAGCGGATATTTTTGCCGCCCATTTGGAGGAAACCTTTAAACCGAACGATGGTCAAGTGGTTCATGACAACATCAACCTCACAAGGATGGTAGTTCCACCATCTGACGATTTAACGCGCAGATCTGCAACGCTTAGAGAACTCGAACGTGAGATCGCTAAACTAAAACCTAAGAAAGCTCCTGGTTATGATTTGATTACCGGAGAAATTCTCAAAGCCTTACCTAGAAGAGCATTTATTAAGCTTCTCCATATTATAAATGCTGCACTCAGATTAAAACACGTGCCGAGCCAATGGAAAGTTGCGGAAGTCATTATGGTTTTAAAACCAGGAAAACCGTCATATGAAGTAAAATCATACAGACCAATCTCGCTTCTTCCAGTCGTATCAAAAATTTTCGAGAGGATATTACTAAGGCGTCTCCAACCGGTTATAGAAGAAAATAATCTAATCCCTGACCACCAGTTTGGGTTCAGAAGTAAGCATTCGACAATTGACCAGGTGCATAGAATTACTAACGTAATCGAAAAAGCACTAGAAGAAAAAAAGATATGCTCAGCCGTATTTCTTGACGTCTCGCAAGCCTTTGATAAGGTGTGACACGATGGCTTGAAATGCAAATTACGACAAGTACTCCCCGTGTACCTATACGAGATTATGGATTCATATCTCGGAAATAGACTCTTCCGTGTTAGAAATGGAAACGAATACTCAGAGCTCAAAAAAATTTCGGCCGGCGTACCGCAAGGAAGCGTTCTGGGGCCGCTTCTTTATCTGTTATATACTCGTGATATACCGAAAGAAGATGGCACTATGCTTGCTACGTTTGCCGACGACACCGCTATCCTAGCAGTAGGTAAAACAATCGAGGAAACGACTGCCAAACTGCAAAACGCATTGAATAAAGTAAATGAATGGACGAGGGACTGGCGGATCGCCCTTAACGGAACTAAATCTGTTCACGTGAATTTCACTTATAGAAAAATTAATGACTTGCCAATTTTTATAAATCTGGCCCGAATTCCTATTGCAAATGAAGCTAAATACCTGGGAATGACACTTGACGCAAAGCTGAAGTGGAATTCGCACGTGAAAATGAAACGTAAAGAATTAGAAATCAAATATAGAGAAATGTACTGGCTGATCGGGAAACATTCCCACCTCAGTACCGAGAACAAACTGCTTTTATACAAGCAAGTGCTAAAGCCGGTGTGGTCCTACGGTATACAACTTTGGGGCTGTACCAAGAAAACAAATGCCAATATTTTACAGACCTTTCAAAATAAAGTGCTTAGAGAAATTGTCCAAGCACCGTGGTATGCTAGAAACGACGATATCCACAGGGATCTCGGAATTCCGACAATCGAAGCTGAAACTAGAAGCTTCGCGCGAAAACATAGAAACCGACTAATCGGACATGTTAATAATACAGTCCTACTTATTTTGGATGAGAGCAATTTATTGCGCCGACTACAAAGGACAAAACCTTTCGACTTGGCGAGATAAGGATTAACCGCATCTAAATTGCGAAATATGCAGGATCTTTCATTGGAAAGTAACCTGCCAAACGTTTATATTTCGTGATAGAAAAATTGCTTGATAAGTAGTATAACTTAGTTGCAGTATCTAACAAATTTATATCGAAGGGAGGTGTTTTTGGTCAGTAAGAATCTGACACTACTATGAGCACGCGCTTGCTATTCTCATAGTGTCTATGGAAGATTTTCACCTACCCTCGCGGGAAAAAAAAAAAAAAAAAAAAAAAATTAATAATTAAAATGATTATTTCTGTTTATATCTTGGTATTTATTTAAATAACTGAATCTTAATCAATCATACATTTTGCATTCTGTTAAAAAGTTACCTAAGTGTTTCCACTCACTGGCATGTTACAAATTGTTCACACTTCATTTTTATCCCATGCCGTGGACCAAAACTGCTCTTTTATTTTGTAACTTTAATGTTCATATTATCTACATGTTATACCTATTCCAGATCGTAACCAATAGCAATTAAAGTACGAAGTCATTATCAGTGGCGCCATCTATCAAAGACAGCGCTAACAATTCTTGCAATCGCACCGTTACGTCACGTCTTTTGAAAACAATCATCAAATACAATCTACAAAATAAGTGTGTATTGTATAGTCGTTCGGTTCGTACCCACAGAACGACTGCGCACTCTTTCCCTAGACGCTACTTTTTTTTCATTGTATTGAAAATCTAAGAAGGAATAAAACTATCCACTAAAATTGTATCCTTAATCAAACACACATATATACTGTTTATGCCTACATACTACTTATCGGTATCGAGTTGCCACGCTTTTCTGACACACTTTTAATAATTGACTTTTTTTTACAAAATCCAGCTTTTCTTTTCTGGTTGTTTTTCTTTGTACTGTGAATTGGAATATTTTCGTAAAAGTTGTTCTTCATTGGCGGTTATTGAAGCACACATTTTCTCATTTAGCGATTTCTGCTAGTTCTTTCACAGATGTAGAAAACGGCACTGCGTACTCTTACCCGCTGCGCAGTCTTACCCCAAACGATTCTCTGTATTTGTACTTTGAATAAGCGACATTTCGTCAAAAAGTGTCATTCGTAGAGTAGCTACTTTTATATTTGAATCAAATTAAATAATATTACGTACAAATTAATCTAAAAATCGGCCTATACTTCGCACAGGATGTTCAAGAAGTTAACGAAGTTTAACTTTATTTTGTCAATTTGTTTTGGAGTCTATCTCCGTCGAAGTTTGACATGTAAAAGCGTGCATTAAGATGTATATACTGTTATGATTTATTTTTAGCTCATTTTAAAGGTAATTCAACTCCTTCAATATCTTTGAATAACGGGTCCATTGACTGTTACAGTACTTTTTTTTCCAAAAAGTATGGCCCGACAATACATCTTGATGAGACTGCACACCACACTGTGACTAGTCCTTAAGTATCTTTGGGTCAGTTTGACTATATATTCGACAATTTTGCTTTTTACATTGCGGTTTAAATTAAAATGGGCCTCGTCAAACATGAAAATGAAGTTTAACTTGTCGTTGTCCACAATTTGAATGATGTTCTTGCAAAACTTGCTTTGGCATTATTCTGCACCTAATAGCCACTTCTGTTAATTTAATCCTTGACTTCTTGCATGGATTTGATGCCATACTTGTCCTTGTTTCGAGCTCACTCCATCGGTTTGAGATCTGGAAATTGTTATAAAGTTGGTAAGGTATGGGGAATGTTAAAAACGATCGTCGTTGTCGTGTTGGAAGTAAAAATCGTGGTTTTGACTCAGATTTTGCGGATTTTCCGGTGAATTTATTTTTAAAATATTCAAGTTTCCCAATATTCATTTTGGTTTCGTAAATTCTTCGGTGATAGAGGCTAACCTTGATGATGCCACACGAAAATTTGATCTGCGGATCTGAAAATATTGAATTTGGATTCATCTGAAAATATTAATCTGTTCCTAAAATCCAGAGGAACGTTTGCATATTGTTCTACAAAATCCAGTTTCTAATTTGCTAACGTATAGTTTTTTTTTTGTCTGCTTTATGAATTTTATAACCAGACATGTTAATGACTCTTTGAACCATATGATATGAAATACTCCAGCACTAAGCTTCGGAGCACTGAGTCGAGGATTACTTTTAATGTTTCCTATAAATTCCCTTTCTTCGGAGGTGTTAACAATTTTCGACGTCCTATTCTCTTTTTATTTGCAATCCTTTTTACTTTTTCAAACCATTTAACAACGTTTCTTCTAGATGTAAATAATTTTCTGCTTTTGAACTTTTCCCCGTTTCTGTATAAGTCAATCCATCTTTTCCTAAACTTAAAACATGCTTTCTCTCTTCCTATGTTATAGATACAGGGTGGGTCAATAAGTAAGAATTTCACCATGAGAATAGTAAATAGATTTTTATTTCTTTATTGAACTATATTTATTGATCGATAACAGTCATGTGAAACATAATATCGGCCAAATACATATATCAATCTGGTTTCTCAAATTTATGATGACATCCTGGCATAACTACCCCTCCATTCCACTAATATGTCTTATTATCTCGTCCTTTTACTCTTGAATTGTTTCTGGCTCATTGGCTACTTTCTGGCATTTTGGCTATACTTTTAAGATAACCCCAAAGAACGAAGTCCAAGAGTGTCAAAACGTACGATCTCGTTGGCCAATTGCCATTGCTGTTTCGCGAGATTATGCGTCCTGGGAATTTCTTGTGCGAAAAAGTTATTGTTGAAGTTGGTGTGACCGTCTTGTTAGAGCCGTATATCGTCCACATCCATATCATCCATATAAAAGATAGTTACAAATGTGGTTTTTGAGAGGTTGAATTTCTGCGCAAGATGACGAGTTGATATGTTTTCGGCTAAACGGGTACGAACATGCAATGATGATTTCTCATCTTCTACCGACACAGTTTCATGCTCTTCAGGATCAAACATGTACTCCTGCAAAAACCTTGTTTGGTTTTATGATTCTTAATAGCATGATAGGTATAGTCCTAACTTTAAGGTTAAGACTGTATTGTGGTAATACGGCCAGGTTGATAGTGTTTGAATATTCTAATAAAAACTTTAGATGCTGCTCAGAATCAATTTTCTCCGTAGTCAATAAGATGCGGCTTTGTCCAGGAACTAATTCAATCACTTGTTTATTTAGCGTCAACGTTACAATTTTGTGGACATAATATACCACCCTCCTTTTTCAATTTTCTAATCTATTCACTCTTTCATCTCATTCTATCTGTGCGCTTTGTAAGTTATTGACTATGCGTATGAGGGGATACATTTACGGAATTTTAGTAATACACGTGTGTATGTATAAGTACAAAGTTTACTTAATACTAAAATAACGAGCACAGCAGTGCAGGCTAACAGACATCTAGCAAATTAAGTGCAGACAAAGCACTCGCCGTGCATATTTAATAAACCAAAACATATCACTATATACTTCCATTTGTATGCATAAAGTTTTTTTTTTTTTAATTGTCGCATTTTAATTACTACGAGCACACTCAGGACAATGAAGTTTTTTGGGTGCATTGCCGGTTTGAAGGGAATAATTTTATTAAATGAATCCACTGAGTTTTTACGAAAAATAAACAGGAAAACATGGAAGAGGTCAACAAATGTGGTCAATTATTGTTTAAGTTTAGTTTGTGATGGTTTATGCATGAATGAACTTATATATGTATGTACGTACATATCTTAACATATACATATACAATATAGGTACATACAGTGGCGAGCATATAAATAGGGAAAAACAACCAAAAACAGTAATTTCTGTGTGTTTTGCTAAAACTTTAAACAACTGAAAAACTATCAATTTTATTTTTTTAGCAGTATACATTTTAGGTGTAATATTAGAAGGTATCTCATAGCATCAGTTACAGAAAAAATTGAACTTAATAGATGAAGAAAAATCCTTATTTCTTGGAGAACTTTAAAACGCCATTCATACGTTCTTTCGGAAACAGAAATGAAGCCTTGCGAATTTTTTATTTATAATTCGCTTTTTCTTAATCCAAATACCGCTTAGCGACGTCGTACTGTGGGTACGCTCACATTCAAATCTTCTTGTGCCGAAATTTCAGCGTGAATGTCAACAGCGGTCCTGAAACGATCCGTTTTTAGAAAGGTGCTGCATTATCCAACCAACACGCGGTGTAGTTTTTCGTGGTCTGGGAGCGCGAGGTTTATTAAAACTGCTACCGTAGCGTTTGACCTGTTCCAAAGCTCGATGACAAACATTAATTGTTATATTTAAATGTTTTGATATTGCAGAGAGCGTAATATCTTCACTTCTTAAACGACAAATTTCTCGCCGCTGTTCAGCCGTTATGTGTTTGCCCCGTCCCATTCCTATAACATCACAAATCGAGTTATTATGACTAGACAATAGCAATATTTATGTAAACATTACATACTAAAAATTAAACATTTTCACACAGAAGTTGAGTATAAACTAAAAACAATATAATTTCCCTATTTATGTGCTCGTACCAATTTAACACTTGGCATGGTATTTTGTATCTGTACCGTGAAACGTAAACCAAAATATGTTATGCATGTTACAGTTAGTTCTAAAAAATCTGTTTTGAGGATAAACTTCGCATCTTAGCCAACTTATTTCCTTAAGTGCGGGTATATGGTGGTTTGAACTATGTTGACTGAATTTTCCTATTTATATGCTCGCCACTGTATGTAAACATATACATATATTTCCATCCGGACAGTTTAAATATTTTTTAACTTCAACTTTAGGTACATATATTTCATTTTCTTAATACGAGGGTTACATTAAATATGCATAGTGTTTCTTGAAGTGTAGATAGTTTCTGGTAATCATTACATATTGCAATAGAAACAGTAAAATGAATGAGTATGAATGTTTGTGTAATTTCCAATTATAATGTTTTAAACAATATGATTTGCATTAGATCCGAACAGTAGAATTTGGTACTCAGACACTTTTATTTTAGTATCCGGACACAGAAAGCTTGAATAATTATTATCAAGTTCTCAGCGGTATTTTTGACACATTTTGAAAAATCAACAGCCATTGAATTAAATGGATATAGACTATATGTTCATAAAACATTTTGTATGGTGGGATACAATATCCTTGAATTTTTTTTTTATAATTCACTCATTTAAAAGTGGACATAAGTTCCTTCCTTTGCTTCCTTTTTGTTAGTTCTTGTCCAAGATTATTTAATTGCCATTCGTGAATAGTGTGTTTCCAATCGGACTTTACAGGCTTAAAAACTCTAAAGTCGACTGGCTGCATGAAACATACATATGTATATGTCAAGGTAATGCATACAAAATAATTTGCTTCTTACTGCAAAACTCACTGAGTTCTAATGTAAGATGATTTGTGTCCACTTACTTAGTTGGCGCTACAGCTCGAGGTGAACCTGGGCCTGCTTCTCGCAACCATTTGTGTGTGCGTGTTATATTTTTGCACGAATGGAAGGGACCTACAGTTTTTTGCCGACTCCGAACGGTGAATTGAGAAGCTCAGTCGTGACAAATGATACTCTTTGATGCTTGTCAGACATTCGAAAGAGGTGGGCACTGTGAAAAACTTTTAGGTGTTTGCACCGGGATTTGTGTCCATCGGCATATAAAATAACTGGCCGTTCCACATTATCTGCCAATAAATGTACATTTTTTTGGAACAGATTTTTTCTCTTATTATTATTTTTTTTTTAAAATATTATAGTGCAACTTTGGAATATCTATAGTACTCCTTAAGGAATTATGGATCGAGAGTTATAATTTCAGTAAAATCAATCCAGTAGTTTACAAGTTAAACGGTTGAGAAGTTAAATTTTTCGACGAGAATTTCTCAAAAACTATACAACTTATGAGTTTCGCTATAGTTTTCTTTAAATATTTAAACATCTACAAACTATGATTTTTTCATATTTTTGACTGCAGCTGCAGCACTTTCAGAGATGAAGCGGGGGTACTTTGGTTTGTTATTATATGTTATAATAACATTTTATATATGTATATATTTTTTTCACACATTTTCGGCAATAACTCCCAAAGTTTCTAACGGAAAAAGTTGAGAAAAATATTTTTGAAATCTTTACTTCAAATGATATCCCACATGATATATTTTTCAGAATTTTTTTTTTTCAAATTTACATTTTGCCACCCCGTTTTAGTTGTGTCACAGTATTTTTGAGTGATAAGTTGTCTCAAATATGTGGACCACCGTAATGTATAAGTGTGCCATTATCAAGTTTCTAGGAATAATGGTTCTTGATCTTTTTATCGTGACAGACAGTTTAGAGTTAGAGCGAACTTATAATGGTATTACCATATGGGTACGGAACCCTAAAAAAAAAAAAGTAGAGTAACTTCGGGTATTGTGGTATGTATAGGGGAACCTGGGGACACTTGATCCCTTGGCAGACTTGATCACTGGCTATTATATCGATGTGGGAATGTTTTTGTTTTTACTGCTCACTGGCAACACACTATTTACCGTTGGTTAGAAGCGCCAAATATTAGTTTATAACTCGCGCGACTTATGTATGTCGTGGTGACCGAAAATAAAAAAAAACTTTAAATACTTTTGGTCGGCCACGGGCCGTTAATACTTTATTATATTAAATTGATGTATACAAATACTTCGATCTAAAGTAATCCGCCGTCCTTAGCGTCGCTGCAATTACTCTTTGATCATAAACGTATAACTAAGCCCCGCTTGTTCGTCGCTGTGTTGTATTTATAATCGTTGATTGCTGATGTTGCAGTCTGGTCATTGGGTCGATCCAGTTCAATGGCTTCGATGTTCTTTGCTGATGTTGCATATGTTGGTTGACTGTTGGTTTTTGCGTAGACTGCTGATGTTGCATATGTTGGTTGTTGCTTAGTGGCTATATCATATGTTACTCCTCCTCGGTTTGAGTCAAAATTCTCCTGAATTTTATAATTTAATTGTTTGTTGTATATTTTATTGCAAAAGTAGGTTAAGCCTATTGTTGAACAAATAATCATTATAATCATGCTTAAGTTTATAACATATGATATATTTTTATGAACTTTCAATTCTTTTATTTCTTTAACATTTTCAAAATTATTAAAAATAATGTCATCAAAAGTGATAGCTTTTTCAAATGAAGTTTTAAGATTGTTTTCGGGGTAAAAATATTTTTCTTGAACAATTTTTTGATTATTATAAAAAACTTCTTTTAACAAGTGTATTTGACAATTAAAAAAATTAATGAGATAATTATTATTTAATACAATTTTTCTGTTGTCACAATTGTGTTTTAATTCTTCCTTATATGCATTTTTAATAATTATAGTTTCATCATCTATTATTTGGATTTGAGTTTCATTGTTATATCTTAATTTACAATTCTTATTTATAACACAATGTTTGCTTGGTTTTAATTCCTGTAGCGTTACATCATTTTGGTATACATATGTATTATTATTTATTTCTATAATATATTCATTTTCATAATCTATTTCAAAATGTTCATTATTAGGTACTGGTATGATTAATTTTTGTTCTACTGAGACATAATTTCTTGGAACTTTAATGGCAATTATAATGAATTTATTTTTGTATTCCAGAATACCCATTTTAATTAATTTAAGTTTATGCAAATCAATTTCATAATCATTTAATTCTTCTAATGTTAATATACTGGGGTGCATAATGTTGTGTTTTGCTGATACAATATTATCTTGAATTTCATTTATTTTACTTTCTATGAATCTTAACTTGGTAATTTGGTCTAAAAATAATTGTTGTTGTACAATTTTTGAAATGGAATTTTCTATTTGATTATATGTATTTAGTATAGTTTTTCTATCAGCTAAAATTATTGTTTTTAGTGTTTCTATTGACTCATTGAAATGTTTATTAATTTTAATTTGGTGATTTATTGTTTCTATTGCATTGTGACTATTTTCTCCTGCTATCTTTAAATAATTCCAGATATCGTCTCTATCTTTATTATCCATGGTTCCGAAGAGCCATCTTTCTACGTTTCCTACCATATTTACTAATCCCCTTCTTGATCTTCTTTGTTCTTTAGGTGTAATTGATTTAATTTTTTGCTACTAGTGTTTCTATTTCCTTAATTATCAAATTTTTATTTTCAATGTTCAAATGTTTTATATTAGTTCGTATGATTGAGACTGTATTAAGTATTTCTTCTGGGTTTATTATGTGTAAAATAGTGTTTGTTTGGTTAGTAATTTCTAAATCTTTAATTTTTATTTTTAAGAACCCTGTTTGTTCATTGATTACTGTTGTTTGGAGTGTTCCGTGTATTGTCGGTGTTAATAGTGTTATGAAGAGAAGTGTTGCCTGAAAATTTGTAAGGTCTTTTAATATTGGTTACATGTACGTTGTCAAGGTTTTTGATTTTATATCTGGTTTCTTCCTTGTGTCTAACATGTTTGTAATTCTTTATTGGTCCTACTTGTCTTTCCTCTGTGTAAGTTTCTCGTTTATCATTAAGTTTGTTAATTTTCTTAAGTTTAGTTTGTCGGACTCTTTCACTAAGTACTGCTTCATCAACTTCTTCTTTAGCTTTCCTAGGTGTAGTTTTTATTGTGGAGTGATATCTGTTGTTATAATTATCTAAAACTATTTGCAATTTCATTTCTACTGATAAATCTTTTTCTTCAATGCCTGTAATTTTTTCTAGAATTGTTGAATGTAATCTTTCAACGTCTGAATTTCCTGTATGGCTATTGGGTTTTGTCAAATGTATTTCGACATCATTTCTATTAAGAAAATCTAAAATATGTTCGGATTTGAACTCATTGTCTGTTACTATTTTCTTCGGTTTCCCAAATTTTGAGAAGTGTTCTATTAAAATTGCCTTTTTGCTTCTCCAATTTCTATCGGTTATTATATATCCTACTGCAAATTTTGTCAGTTTGTCTATTATTGTTACGAATGCTTTTTTTTCAATATGAAATATATCTAAATGTATGATTTGATTTTTATGTTCTGGGGTCTCTGTTAAATGGTATTTTGGTTTGATGGGTTTTCTATCGTATTTGATTTCTTGACACTTTTTGCAATTATTGATTACTAATTGTATTTGCTCTTGAAGTTTAGGAAAAAAAATTTTGTTTTTCAGTGTATAGTACGTTTCGTTTATTCCGCTATGCATCGACTCTTTTGTGTGATATAGAGAAATTTGTTTATGAGCTTCCTCCTCGGTTTTGATTTCGGCTACCCTGTTAGTACATTTAATGAATTTAATATGTTCGCTCATAGAAAATAGTTGTATTATAACCTGTTGGACTTTATTATAGTCGTGATCTTCGACTTCGGAGTATATGCCTATTGATCCTTTCTTCATAAACCTAATTAATACGTCTTTGATTTTTTCTATTCCTTCAAGAGGATTAAGATAAATAATTCTACGTCCGTGCAGGACTTCTATTTCGTTTGTTACTATACTATACGTTAAGATTAGTTGAGTCCTATATTTGTTAACGATTTCTTCCTTTATACCTATATGATCTAGATGTTGTTCTTCGACGGAGTGAATTGTATCTGTTAACTCCATATTAGATTCTGAGTCATTATCTTCGTTAATCTTAGGTGAATGTTCTATTCTACTAAGGAAATCAGCGACTTTATTTTCTTTTCCTTTTAAGTACTCTATTTCAAAGTTGTATTCTTGAAGTTTAAGAATCCATCTTTGATTTCGTTGTGAGAATTCCTTTCCTTTGTATTTGCTATTTAGATATTTAATAGGAATATGGTCGGTTATAATTTTAAAATGATTTCCATACAAGTATGGTCGAAAATAATTAACTGTATAAACAATGGCAAGAAATTCTTTGTCCGTTACACTATATTTTTGTTCGTGCTTGTTTAATGTTCTAGATACAAAGCAAATCGGGTGTCCATTTTGGGAGAGGACTGCACCAATGGCATAATTGCTTGCATCAGTTGTAACTACAAATGGTTTGTCGTATTCAGGATATTTCAGTATCGGGTGTGAGCTTATTAGAGTTTTAAGGTTTTCAAAGGCTGATATATATTGTGGATCTCTAATATTAATTTTTTCATCTTTCTTTAAATATCTTATCATCGGATACGCAATTTTGGCATAGTCCCTGATGAATTTTCGGTAGTATCCTGTCATTCCCAAGAACCCTTTTAGTTGCTTTTCTGTTTTTGGCATGGTTAAATTTTCAATCTCTTTGATTTTATTGGGATTTGGTTTAATTCCCTCTTTAGTCAAAATATGTCCTAGGAACTCCGTGTCTCGTTTCATAAAACTACATTTGTCTGCCTGTATCTTAAGGTTATGATCTTGTAATTTCCTAAATATTTTTTCTAGTGATTGAATATGTTCTTCTAATGTTGTGGAAAATATTAATATGTCGTCCAAATATACGACGCATATTTTATTGATAAATTCACGCAAAATGTCATTCATTAATCTTTGAAACGTTGAGGGTGCGTTCTTAAGACCGAACGGCATCCTCACGTATTCATATAAACCTGCTGGAGTTACGAAAGCAGTTTTTTCGATATCTTCTTCGGCTACTAAGATCTGATGGTACCCTTTGGCCAGATCTAATGTGCTAAAGTATTGCGACTTTCCTAACTTATCCAATATACCATCTATATTGGGGAGTGGGTATTTATCATCTATGGTTACTTGGTTTAATCTTCTATAATCGACAACTATTCTGTATTTTTGTTTTCCTGAACTATCCGATTTTTTCGGAATAACTATTATTGGTGAACTATAACGGCTGTTACTTTTTCGAATGATCCCTTGTTTCTCCATTTCTTCCATTTGTCTACGTACTTCAACTTCGTGTTTTGGCGGATATCTATATAATTTAGACTTTATCTGTTGGTCTGTTGTGGTTTTTATTGTGTGAACTATTGTATTAGTATTAGTCAATTGATCTCCTTCTTTGAAAATCAATTTTTTATATCTGCTCAAAAGCTTTTCTATAGATTCCTGTTCTAGTTTGTTAAGATGATTCGTTTGAATATTGCAAACTCCACTTAATTCTAACACATTTACTTCTTCGAGTGGTATGGTTATGAACGGAAGATGCTTACCATTCAGTAAAATAATTTCTTCATTTTTAATATCCATGGCTTTTGTATTTTTCCCTATCCAATCCATTCCGATTAGGAAATCGTATGGCTTGTCTAATGCTATTTTTGTCCATTTCATTCTTGCGTTATATGATTGATCAAACTGGTTTGGACATTTTGTTTTGACTTGTGACGTGTTACTCCTCACCGTACCTTGAATAGTGTTTATTTGAATTGGGGTGTCTTTCATGTGTTCATAAAGGTTTGATGGAACTCTATTCGAATTTAAGAGACTTATAGTAGATCCTGTATCGATCATCGCTATAAAATCTGAATTTTCAAAAGTTAACTGTATGAATATTTTTCTTTTGTCCGAGGCTAATTGATAAAAAAACTCGGAATTTTCTATTTGGTTAATTCCTTCCCTTTTGCTTAAAGCATCTACCTCCATAGGTTCTGCTCTGTATTGCCTCGATCTGTGTTGGCCTGAGTTTTGAATGTTATTCATATTATTGTGGGGTCTGTTTTGGGGTTGCTGATAATTCCTAGTCTGTCCTGATAAATTGTTGTTTTTAATTTGTCTTGTATCGTTGCTTCTATTAAATTGGTTTTGGTTAGTGTAATTGTTTCTATTATTTTGATTTTGGTTAATGTAATAGTTTCTATTATTCTGATAAGTTGGAAGGTGTGTGTGTGTGTGTTGGTTTCTGTGTGGATTTATATGTGTTTTTTCTAACCGTAAATTGTATTCATCTTGACCTACGTATTTAAATAAAATAGCCCTAATTTTTGATAAACTGTATTCATTATAAATTTCTGCTGCTAACGCTCCTGCCGTAACTTCTTTAATTCTTAATACTAGTGCACTATTAAGACAATTTGCTATCTCCATACCATTTTCGTTGAATGTCGCACATTCCATAATATTATTAACAATATATTGTATCTTATCTAAGAGTTGACTTATAGTAAATACCTTGATGTTGTTTATACTTCTTAGAATTGATCCTTGGTCCTTCGTTGGTCTAAAGTGTATCTTCAATTTTTGTTTACACTCTTCCCACGTTGTTGGAGTCTCTGCCGCCAGGTAATTTTTCGCTGGTCCCGCTATCTTTTCATTGTAGATTATGTTGAATACTTGTTGGGTGTATTCTTCTTCGTATTCCCCCAGGATTTGTTCCACTGTTGCGATGAAGGAGGGCAATGTGCCTTGTTCTCCCGTAAATGCTTGTACATATTTGATTTGTTTTTCAACAATCGTTCTCAAGTTTTGAGCTCCGTTTTGTCTGTTTAGGATTTCCGTCAGTGTCATTAAACACTGCTCGATTGTAGGTTGTGCCATGGTTAACACTTATTGGTTTGTTTCTACACACCGCGTTAAATTTTGCTTCACAGTGCTACGGTACTACTTTTCAATGTTAACTAATTTTTGTGTTTTTGCATGAATATTAGCTTCTTTTAAGTCACTTTATTATAATCACACTTTAACTAATTTTGTGCTTTTGTATGAATATTAGCTTCTTAATAGTCACTTTATTATAATCACACTTTAACTAATTTTGTGCTTTTGTATCACTATCCTAAATTTCGTCGGAATAGAGGACTACCGACTGCGCCACTTATGTATGTCGTGGTGACCGAAAATAAAAAAAAACTTTAAATACTTTTGGTCGGCCACGGGCCGTTAATACTTTATTATATTAAATTGATGTATACAAATACTTCGATCTAAAGTAATCCGCCGTCCTTAGCGTCGCTGCAATTACTCTTTGATCATAAACGTATAACTAAGCCCCGCTTGTTCGTCGCTGTGTTGTATTTATAATCGTTGATTGCTGATGTTGCAGTCTGGTCATTGGGTCGATCCAGTTCAATGGCTTCGATGTTCTTTGCTGATGTTGCATATGTTGGTTGACTGTTGGTTTTTGCGTAGACTGCTGATGTTGTATATGTTGGTTGTTGCTTAGTGGCTATATCATATGTTACTCGCGCAGATAGCAGTATTGTGGTGACGTGTTTTTCTTTTTTAGTTGTCCAATTGTTTTTTTATAAGTATTCTTACTGTTTTTTTTAACATACGTGTTGATAAATAATACGAGTTATCTCTAAAAATAATCGAAAACGGGTTCATTTAGATAGGTCTTCGAAGGTTTGTTTTTAAAAAAAATATCCATACGTATTAGAAAAATGTTCAAAAGAAAATTATGACCCCAGGGTAGATTTGATCCCTATAATATAGGGGAGACTTGTTCCCAAGATATTGTGCTTCAATAAGCACAATATTTTGCAGTTTTTCGAAAATATACGCTTATGATGAAAAAGTTTAAATTTGCGGGCAGAATCTATATGGAACATTGACGAGACTAGGCTAACTTACGTCAGGTGAGCGCGGTGAACTGGAAACTGCATGCTGTGCTATACCTGAACGCACTGGGGAATTATCTTCCCCCTTTATGATCTTCCTACATAAAAATTTGCTGGGCCGTATGCTGTATCCTCCCATAATTAAGTCTGCCCTAAGTCCGGATCAAGTCTCCCTGAATGGGGGACACTTGGATAGTTTTAGAAAAACGGCAAAAAATATATTTTATCTTACATACTTTCTTAAAGAGACTGTACAATATGATGAACAATTAAATTGTTCATAATATCGTTAAAATAAAAAGGCAATCAATATTTTACTTTTTAAGATATTTGACAAATTAATAAGGGGGGATCAGGTGTCCCCAGGTTCCCCTACCCATTTCTATTTCGGGCTTAACGGACAAAGTGTAAGATTTAATGCATCCAAATTTCGTAACGTTCAATATTATATATATTATTATATATATTAAATTACCATTCAGTATCCTTTGGCAGGATTCTAATCGCCACTATAGAGAATTTTGACAAAAATGTGATCTGACCTGGTAAACCTCATTTTGAAAAAGTTGCGGGTAATGTGATATACTTAGTGTTCTAATGTGGTACACGGCCTAAATAAAATTGAATCGTTAAAACAAAACATGCAGTTATTCCACGTAAATGAAGTATTGCTTTTTCCAAATAACTGATCATCTGGTTTCAAATAGAGTTTCTCACTGCACACAATAATATTGTTTTACTGAAAAATGAAACTAGAATGCACACGAAAACAAATTGTGAACAATTAAGCAAAAACATGGCCGGTTTTTAATCAGATTAAATACGCATGCTCCTCTCACTACAGTCACTTACTGTTGATGTAAAAAGAGTTACTAAACTGAGCATAGTTTTCGAGAAAACCGCCTATACCCGAACTTATTCTATGTACATTCGTCTCGTTATTCGTTGAATTGTATTAACTGCGAGAAATTTTGCGATTTGTCTCCCTCTCTGCGTCTGTATACAAATTCAATTTTCCCCAATGTAGTAAAAGTAGAGAAACCTCACACCTACATATATTATAATGCATTGTATAGGAAACCATCAAGATTCCTTTATGTGCCTAAAAACATTGGTTTAAGTAGAAGCTCAATGGTTGTGCGGGGCGTGCACATCTTTTAATTTTTACTCTCGCACATACAATTTTCATACACAGGTTATGTCATTTCTGGATATGTAAATAGTTGGGGAGTTAAAATTAAAACAAAATTAATTTAAAGAAAACTGTGGAACGTAGGGTAGTCCTGATATTTTTTTTCAATCTACTTCTACACTTTATGCTCAATGTTCGTGATTTTACTCCAATTTTTATAAATTATATTTTTGGAGATAAGGTAGGGGGACAGCAAAGTGTTAAGAAAAAAGTAACACAAAAAATATTTCATACATTTTCGAATACGTATTTTAACGAGCTTTTATTTGGCCTCCCACACGATGACCTCAAAATTACATTGATAACATTTTTTTTTAACATCCAACTTATCCTCCCAAAATAGACGCACAGACAGAGAGACATCGAACTGATTCCATTAGTGTTCCGTTTTTAGGTACGGAACACTGACGCAAATTCATAGTCAGACAAGGCCAAGATTAAAAGAATCCATTCACCTACATAACTTAAAATATACTTTTTGCTATTTATAGTCACCTTATAGTTGACTTATAGCCGATTTAAAATTTAAATTGAGCCAAACATCACTTTAAATAATTAGAGTCGGGCTTAAGTGACTGTTAAATTTCTCAATTAATATTTTGACGTTTGGGATTGTTCATTCAAATCACTTTACAATGACACTCCACTGGCTCTAACTAAAGTTGGCTCTTAGCATTATTCATGGGTTGACTATGAATTTTATTTTTAATTCTCCAGCTACGAGCAAACGTAGTAGCAATGCTCGTATACTGAAACTGATTTTTCATTAGCCAAACAGACGTTTTAACCGGACAGACAGTCGGTCCAGAAACTGAAAAAAAACATGAAATTTTGACTTCGAGCTTCGAGGACTGTCCTCGTAGACCACTGACATAAGCTGTTGTATAAATCGCACAGCATAGGTTTTGTTTACTTAAAACTTTACATGTATGTTTGAAAGACATAACCTGAGAAATTTGTTTATTTTGAAGAAATAAATGATTTAGCGTTGCGCAGAAAGTAGTGCATCTACCCTACATAGTGTAAGTAACTTTCAACTTACAACTAAGTGACATTCTTCACAACTTTAACTTGGTATGTGAAGTTACTCTCGATTTATTTATTGTTTAAAAACTTTTCCACAAGTAGCTAAATTGCACAGCACCTTACCACCGAGCTTCATTCCAATGCGAGATAGAAAATACATATCCCAAATATCATCATCATCATAAACAATAATAATATCCTCTCCACAAAGCAAACATAATTTCGTCCTTTTACACACATTTTGTGTCTGTGTCTTTCATGCACTTTCCCGCAAGGGCAATCTCAAAAACCTACGATCAAGGAATCCGGGAAACAAACAAAAAATTGATTTTTACAAATTGAAAGGGTTCCTCTATTCGTCATGGACTTTCGCCACATTATATGAAACATCCGAATATGGTCAACGATGGCGAGGACGATGACAACGCGCCCATAATGTTGTTAAACAAACCAACGCAACAGAACCCAATCCACAAAACGGCAGCAGACGGCTACAGCATCCGAAAGACCACCACCAGTCAGCCAAGGATACATACCGCTAGAGCCATAATGTCCACATCATCATCATCATCATCATCATCATCATCATCAACAAGAAGGACAATAACAAGAAGGGCATTGTCATAGTCGTCAAATTGCTTTTAGTCTACGCGGATAGGTTTGCACATTTATATAGCACATACGGTATATGTATAGTGGGTTCAGTCAGAAACAACAGCCATAAAATCGAACGACATCCTGTGGAAAGGATTCGATTCATGTGTTACGAGCTTATATACTCGTAGGTATTTCCAAAAACCGGCATAAGTAAAATATTTTTGTTACTTGTTTATTGATTTAACATTGTGAAAGAAGGCTAACTAGAGCTACCACGGTTTATCAATTAACACGCTATTCATAAAAACTCTCACAAAAAAAAAAAAACTTACCAAAGAGTGTTTAGAAAATACAATCTTTGCAAACATTGGGAACGTTCATTGTTCTCGATGAATAAGGATCTATGATAAAAATACCAAAAGCTTAATATCTTAGGTGTGTTTTTTTTTGTAACTTACTTACATATGTATGTACATATGTAATGTATATACGTATGTAGGCTTAAAAAAGCTTTCAACTAAACCTAATTAGTTTAGCCTAGATAGCTATCGGGTATTATGAGTTAAGCCGCGATAAAACCTGTGCTTCCAAATCACTTTCGGGCAATGAAAAGTGTTAGTATCGAATAATACAAAAATGACGCGACGTCATGTTAGTTACGAAAAATTTTTGGCAGAGAAGAATTTTGATGTATCAATGTTATGTATCGGAACCGATTAGTTTACAATATGTAAGCGAATAGCCGGAAAAAATACTCATTATTCGTTTCCTTACACACTTAAAAAACTGCTACAGCGGCTGTACTCTGAACATCATCGTTTCGTTTCACCTTGTTTCGTACTTTTTAGCTAGTTTTTTCCGTAGTCGTGTTTTAGTTTATTTAACTTAATTTTTTATTTACTACTTTTAAGTTTCAGAAAATGTAAGTTGTAGGTAAGCAATAACGTGTTCTACTTGTCAAGCACTTTCTATTAAGGAGGTCGTTTTCCCCTATTGTATTTTATTTGGAAGGGGGTTGTCTTCTTAGAGACAACAAGCACGTAGACCTGTAGGCCCATTGTACTTTGGTGAAGTACCACCCCATTCGCTGAATTAGCGATTTGTTGCTGAGCTATATGTCGATCTAAATCTGCCCGTCGCTTTCGCAAAGCGAAGCAATAGGGCAAGATTGAGCTCCAGTAGATCAACGTCCCGTAGGACGTAGCTGCCTAGAGTGGCCTTTCTGATTCGAGCAAAGGCCGGACACTCGCTAATGAAGTGCTCAGCCGTCTCATCTTCTTCCAGGCACATCTCGCAGAGGCCCGAGCTTCTGATTCCAATTTTGTTCAGGTGCTCGTTTAAGGGAGTGAACCCAGTGACCAGTCCTGTGAGGATTTTGAGGTCATTTCTACGAAGGTGTAACAGAAACTTAGTTCTGTTTGCCCTGGGCGCGTCTACTAACATTTTGGCCTGTCGGCATGACCTAAGTTCGTGCCAATGGTTGTAATGCTGTAGTCGCAGCAGTTCAAGAAGCTTGTTTTCCCCTACCTCTGACTATCTACCTTGTGGTGGTGTAGGAGCCTTAAAGGTCAAAGACTCTCGGGTTACCAACCCTAGAGGAGATCCGAACAAAAGGATAGTCGACCCCGTTACACCATACCCATCCCCAATCCCTCCCCTCCCAATCCCAGGTCGGATTAAGGTTTCATACGACCCGTGCCGAGAATTGACCAGGCTGAGGGTTCTTTTAAATAGCTCAGTTTTGCCTTACCTGCATACCGTGGATCTCTGTGCAGGTGGCCCTCCTTTCTCCGCTACTCGTGGGAATATCATGAACATCATCATAATATTAATAACAATAAAAATTCCAAGACCAAACAAAAGTTCTGAATTCAAATTTTTATTAATATACTTCATACGAATAAGTTCTTCTTTCGAAAAGTTTTTCGTTTTAAATTTACATAGGAAAATACAAAATTTCTTCAATAGATCCCGACCTATGAGCATAGGCACTGATAAGTCTGAATCTGGTTAAACGGAAAATAAATGTACAGCTGCTTGGTCATCAGTGATGGCTTCGCATACAAAAATGTTCAACTTCACATTGCCAATGCCGCGGTATCTACAAAGCTTTAATGTAGAACTTATTGGAACGGGGACAGCAGATGTTCTAATGAAACTCTTCGGGCTACCGGAATCCAAAAGAGCCATCATTTTACTAAAATCAGTGATTATGATAGCCCTAAATCCCATCCACCTTATCAAAACGAAGTGCGGATAGCAATATTCAAGCTAAAGTCTAACAAGGCTGATGGACCTGATGGTCTACCCGCAGAGCTATTTAAAGAAGCTGGAGATGAATTGGTAGTGAGCATACACCAACTCATCTCTAAGATTTGGTCAGATGAAAGTATGGCAGATGAATGGAATCTCAGCATCCCAAACTCATCCGTCTGTGCAGGATGCCGATGGAGACAGCTCGGTGCTTCATCGAGGTCGGTAATGACCTCACCGAGACCTTCGATGTCAAAAAAGGATTCAGACAAGGTGACGCACTGTCAGGCGTCAATTTTTTTCAATTTTATCAATAATGATATTGCTTACAATATTAAGATAACAAGCAATTTTTTTAATTTTGAAAGCCAATTTTTTTCACACAGAAAAATTAACTAAATGCCAACACTGATCATTTGGAAAATCTGTTTTAAAAAATCTGTGAATGTCTAAAAGGGGGTACACATACACACCATCCAACAAGAGTGTGATGAAGTGAGCGTACACACTATAGGTTTTGTATGACACTCAAATAACCGTTGTTGTTGTTTTTCGGTTGTATATACAGAATCGAAAAAAACGATCTACAAGCATTTAAGACCAATGTGCATCGGTTTCTCCTCTTTCATCCTCCCTAAATTTGTTCAATGTTGTGTACCCCGTTTAGATTTGAACATAATACAGGTTTTTTTTTCATTCCCGTCGCTTTCGTTTGTATAATATAGGTATGTCGCAATCCACACGTTGACTTAGTCACCTTTTACATTGGCCGAGAAAGTTTGGCCGAGTTTTCGTTATTCTCTTTTGGGCTCGGGCCGTACTTATACACGTCCCGATTCCGACAGCCGACTATTTAATCCTTTTCTCCCTTCATTCTTAAAGCGCTGTGTTCGGAAGTTATTGCTGTCAGTATAGAATTAAAAAAAAAAATTTAAAATGCATGGAAAAAATATTGAAATTTTCAATTATTTTATATAGTGTATTTATGGTTTTATTGACGTCATGTATCTAGACGGTAGCAATGACCAACGAATAATTCTGGATTTACTTAAATGGTGTGAAACATCACTTGATTTACCTAAGAAAAGGAAGAAAAATCAAAATTTCAGTAGTTGAATCTGCTCGTTTAACCCTATTAATATAATCTAGATGAGCTAGATTTTCGTGCACCTCAAATGTAAAATCAAATGTTCGATTAAAACATGAGACCACTTAAAACTTTCCATAAAACACAGAAAACTCACCGAACACAGTCTCTAAAAAAAGTTCCTCTGCGCGCCGACACGACTCTACTCTGAGAACACAAGAATAAAGCAATTGAATGAAACTACGAAACGAGATAAAAGAGAACACGCAAAAATCGTCTTGGTTGCGCTACCTAGCCGAGCCGAGCTACCCTCTGCACTTCTCACCTCCCTTTCCATGACATTCGGGTGTCGGCCGAGCTTTCTCGGCAAATGTAAAAGGTGACTTATGAGTCACGACTCACACGAGTGCGAAAGAGAAGAATGATGATAGAAAATGAGCTACCCGGTGAGCAGGGACGTGGCGTGATGTTCTAAGCAGGGTGTTCTACTTTTTTTTTTGTTGAATAATAACGTACATATGTATATACTCAGTTTTCTCCAGGACCACGACGAGGATGTTAAGTAAACAAGGCCAACAAAATAATTTATTGATTTCATAGTTAGGAATCTAAAAATGTCTAGTAAAAGCTTTACTAGGTAAACCTTACAAATCAAATCCGGAAGAGACGGTGCTGGCCTTCCAAAACTAATTATTTCCTGTCTTTCTTCCGAATTTAATTGAGAAAATGATTTCTTCAATAAATTTTCAATAGCGCATCGACAGGTCGTTTTTCTCTTATACCTACGATTTGGCTTAAAAGAACGACATGCATATCTAACTATTGCCAAAATGCGAATGATCAATGATGATGTAAGAATAAACATGTTTCCGCAATATGTTTTCAATGCAAATATTTGAAAAAAAAAAACACGCCTATTGTTGTGTTGCTTTTTGCTTTCGCTTCAGTCGATTATGTTCTACAAATATAGAGCACATCGAAATCGAACAAATAACTAATATCAGGAGCAGGGCTGCCGAAGTGAGTACTAAGGGAGTATTTGTGCTACTCTCTCAAAGACAGTACTCCCGTGCTCCCCTCGTCATGATTGTACTCCCTTAGAAAACATTTGCGATTTTTAAAACAACCAGTAATTTGAGTACCTTTTCTTCAAATGGGTTCAAATCAGGGGATCGTAGGAACCAACTACTTTTTGGCGGGAAAAATTGTTCACAAAATTTGCATCGTAGCACGATCTGTTGTGATATGGCACCGTCTTGTTGGAACCACATGTTGTGTAGACCTTATTGATCCAAAAACTGCCGATAGTAGTCACCAGTTACTGTTATAGTATTGCCTCAAGTATCCTTAAAGTAATATGACCCACTGATGCCCCCGGCCCAAATGGGGCAGCAAGCAGTTAGTCTACGAGGGTGAAGTGGTTTTTGGTTTATCAATTGAGGGTTTTCGGTGCCTCAATAGCGGCTATTCTGTTTATTAACAAAGCCAGCCAAGTCGTAGTATGCCTAGTCGCTCAAAATGATTATTCTCAAAATTGGTGGTCGTCTATATTGAGCCGTAAATTTCTTATCGACCACTCTCTACGAATCTCCAATGCCAACTGATAAATATTGTCCAAACCGAAATGGCGGCCAAACAAAATTGACCTGCAATAAAATAAGCATATAATCTGGATGGTATCTAGTTCCATCGACCATATTATTAAAAAAGAACATTTTTGAGGCTTCAGTTTTAACAAGCTTGATATTAATGTGTGATTTGTACTGTTTCTGTTTTGTACTCCCCTCAGACACAAAATACTCCCCTGCAAACGTCTAAAATACTCCCATTGGAATTTTCAAAACGGCAGCCCTGATCAGGAGAAGAGAATCGAACAAAATTCAACCAAACAAACGTTAACATGCGAAATAAAACAAAATATGAAAACCAACAAAATACCCACAGGCCACAGCTAACATCTTCCTCGCTAAAGAAAAGGGTTGTATCGAGCCTGCCTGCGTGCGCAGTTTGCTGGGGAACTCAAATTGATGCGAAACAAAACAGAATATGAGAAGCAACATAATACCCACAACTAACATCTTCATCGCTATAGAAAATGTGTTGTATCGAGCCCGGGTGCGCAGTTTGCTGGAGAACCCAAATTCATGTTATTGTACAGGCGATTGTTGGGACTTTGAATGTGGTAGAACGTTTTTTTTATATGGATATTTCCTTTGGGTTGGTGCGCTAGTAAGTGGAGAACAGGGCCGGTTTTAACAGTTTTGGCGCCTGGCGCAGGAAAAAAAATAAGCGCCCCAAAAGCAACTTAAAAAATGTTTGATCTTTTCCACATCTCCCGAGGAGAGAGAGTAATTGACGCGTTGACATAAAATTCAACCCTAAATCTTTCTTGATGGTCTAAAATTACCTCATTCATATCCTCATAGGAAAACTGAACTACTTTTTTTCGGGACCGTTAAGTTGAAATTGTTGGAAAAGGAACATTAATTTCATTTGCTATAAGTCTCGCCATATTTAAAAATTCAAAAAAACTTGTCATTAGTTCTTAGTTCGACTAAAAACTTTTTCACTGAGCACAAAATTTCAACTGCAAGCTTAAGGCAAATACTGCTTTGTGTCTAATATTGTATACCAAATAACAACCCAACAAATAAATTTAAATTCGCTTAGCTTACTAACAAGAGATTGAGGCATATTTTGGACTTTTTGATCATAATTTTCTGAAATTTTAACAAGAACCCATAAACATTTCCCAAGATTATTGCATCCATTCTGCTTAAGGCTGCGGTTATATAGCAAGCGTGTAATACAAGCGCTTGCTCGCGCTTTAAATTAAATGCGCGAGTAAGCGCGAGCAAGTGCGGGATGAAATGCTCTGATAATTTAAAGCGCGAGCTCGCACGAGCAAGCGCTTGTATTACACGCTTGCTACATATATAACCGCAGCCTAAGAGTCAAACTACTAAGATGTTTTTTTTGAAACCGACCATCTGCCTACAGAACTTGAATAGAAAACATATATGTATACTCTCAACTTTATCGAAGAATGCAACTGCATCAGTAGAGCATTGAACATCATCAAAGCTCTAGGTTCCAAAACCTTAGTTCTCGCTTGCATACCACAATGTTTCCCTCTCATATAAGTACCATTATCAATATCATATCCTTGTCCTCTACAATTCACTAATAGAATATCCAAATCAGCAAGTTCATTCAAAACTAAATCAGTTAAGCCAGACCCAGTTGTTTTTTTCACAACAATCCCAAAAAATATTCTCTAATTTTAAACTTTTTCGTATTTTGGTCCACTATTCTAACTACTAAAGTTAATTGCTCCTTTCTACTTATGTATATCAAGCGTACAATCTACTATATTATATTCGAAGCCAAGGAGAATCAAGGCATTAATAACCGCAGGGAAAATTGAATATACATATTATATTATACTAATTTTCAATATTTTTAAAAATGTGCTATCTACCACTTTAATTGCTAATGTTCTGAATTGAATAATATCTTTTGTTTTCGTAACCGCAGGTTGCATTTTTTTTATGCAGTCTTGTTTTGTTATCAATTAAATATTAAATGCACAACATATAAGAAGGAAATGTTTTTTTATTGGTTGAAAACACGACAATGCAAAAGGAATCCAAAAAAAAAAAAGCAAATGTGCTATCTTTCTGTCGCGATCTGTACATACATAATGTAACAATAAATTTTACTACGTATGAACTGAGTTTGACTCTCTTTCTCTTCAGTCAAATCGAACGTTTTGATATATCGAACAAGGTTGTGAAACCAAATTTGAAGTTCGCATCGTTTTAGGTAGGCGCATTGCCTTGGCGCGAAATTTGAATCCTGCTCCACAACTTCCGACATGTTTGATGATTTGTATGGATTTTGGTAGGCGCAAATGGAGCGGTATGATAAGACTGCTCCACAGCATGTTAGCAGTGAAAATTTCGTTTTTGGCAATGGGCTGAAAGGGTCGACTGGGTATTTAATTTGAAACAACAGAGCCTACTATGGTTGCAGCAGAGACAAATGTTTGTCTCTGGTTGTAGTTGCGTACAGATAAAAATTCTGCTAACTAGTCGGTATACCAATTAGCAGCTATGGAGAGAAAGAGAATGAAATGTTGTGGGAACGGGAAGGGATAGAAAAAAAAACATTATGTGCATATTTATATGAAAATTTGGTGATTTTAATGTGTGTGTATTTTTTAAAGTACAGTGATTGAAATGTGTGTATTGTTATTTGAGAAGTACGGTGAGAAATATTTGTTTGTGAAGAATATAAATACATATTAGCAAACAAGTAGATCTGTTTTTTGGATAGTAATTTTTTTTAGTTTTTACGCCTCTTGCTTTCTAGCGCCTGGCGCACCTGCGCCACTCGCTCCTATGTAAGGTCCGGCCCTGGTGGAGAACAACCGGGCAAGTCGACGTCGAACTGAATTTAATAAAAAGTTGGTTTGGATAGGTTGCTGGATAGAGGTTTGAAAGTATGTATGTATGACGGCGCGTACCGTTCAATTTACTTACGAAAAGAGGAGAACATTTGTTCAACGTCAATTTGTGTTGAATGGTTTATATACATTTTGCTATTGCGATTTTGACTGCGGTGTTTGGTTTGGTTGATTTGGCTATGGACGGTGCGGCACAACAGAGCGAACAAAAGTGGATGTTAAAGCATTATTTTTAATTAAGTATTTTTGAATTGTAACTCAATTAGATATTGTTAGCGCATGTATATAAACAAATAGTCAACAGAGAAAGAAGAAATAAAAGAGAACTGTTAAATTACAAAAACAGAAAGTCGGCTTTTACACTGCGCGTGTTGCATGAGACTTAAATGGGTGCAAAAGAGAGAGATAATGAAACAAAAAAATACATTTGCCCGGTGCATGTGGGCAAAGATTTTCCTCGCGTGTTTTTGAAATTTCTTTTTCTCCTTCTATTTTTTTCCCGAATTTGCTTTGTTCTTCTTTTACTGTTGATATGAGGATAACATTTGAATATGGCGGATGAAATGAAATGGAGCAAAGAACTAACCAGCGAACGACTTATTTCTGCAGATTCTAATAAGCTAGTTAGGTCTTCAAATGTCATTTTTGATTTTTTAATTCATTTTGTTATAAAATTCAACAATGGTCACCAAAGATTAAATGAAAGACAGCTGTCAAAAACACGCGAAACTAAAGAATGAGCGCGTACCGGATTTTAGGTTTCGTTAGTCAACGGCCTCTGATTGGTCGAGAGACTCAAAATTGACTAGACGTTTAGGCAACTTTTTGTGAGGACGTGGACTTAACTTTTAGGCAAGAAAATTCTCCCTAAACTATTAGTCTGTTTGAGAAATGTCGAAACCAGCTGATTTGATGTAAGATTTTCTACCGCGTGGTTGTACTTTTTATTTTGTGTAAGTGAATTTTGTGATTTTTAATTGAATTATTGAATTTAATGTTATTGTTATTATTGAATTTTATATAGCATGAAAATCACAGTAAATTATAAAGGTCTTCTTTATGAACTCGTCGATTCAGACGAAATTCTTAGCATGGTGCTGAATGGTAAGACATTTAAAATACGGGTTGGGTACGAAATCCCGAACTACGAAATCCCGAAAACAAAATCCCGAAAACAAAATCCCGAAACACGAAATCCCGAAACACAAAATCCCGAACTACGAAATCCCGAAACACGAAATCCCGAATTTGGAGAAAATAATAGTTTAAAATTCGCGCGCGCGAATCTTAAACTATTATTTTCTCCAAATTCGGGATATGGTGATTCCTGAATAGGCGGCTATTTTTTTTTTTCGTTTGAATGAAATATCATATTATCTCTTCGCGAAATTTTTTTCTCATTCTTAAAAGAACGATTTCCCCTCTCACCTCGCACAAAAAAAAATCAAATTAAGAACAACAAAACACTATAAACCAGACACAGAAAACGTTTGCTTAAGTGCACATGATGAGAATCGAAAAGAGCTGTTCTTCGTGATTCTCATGATATCATATACCCTTTCGTACTGCATGTTTTTAGTTTAACTTAATTTTAATACACACTTGTATATACATATAAACAAACATTATTTCAAAGGTCCTTTTCAGGACCACAAAACGACAAAGAGATTAAATAGCATTGAAATTTAATTAATTAAAATGTTTTTTGTAGACACATACAAATACATATGAATAAATTACTTGGCTAGAGGAATTAGTTCCGAGGTATACGGTTCCATGAGAATCAAGAAGAACAGCTCCTTTCGATTCTCATCACATGCACTTAAGCAAACGATTTTGCTCGCAAATTCATAGTGTGTTCTGGTAAGTTTCTTGGTTTTTTCTGGTAGTGTCATGGAGGGGTAGTGGAAAAAAACGTTCTTTTGAGAATGTGGAAAATAATTATTAAGAGTTATGAAATATTCAATTTTTTTTTTCGCAAAAATCCACCGCGAATCGAAAATCCCGAAAAATTCGGGATTTTTCACTAAAGTTCATTTTTCGGGATTTTGTAATTCGGGATTTTGTGTTTCGGGATTTCTAGAAATGCGTGAATTTTTCTTTCGGGATTTTGTTATTTCGGGATTTCGTAATTCGGGATTTTGTGACGTTCCCTTAAAATACAAATCTACGAATGTAAATCTACTTAGTAATTTTTTTTTTCAGAGCCAAATTTCGCTGAAGGGTACATGGAGAATTTACTTTCCAAGAGTACGGTGCATGCCGGCGAAGATGAGAACACAGGTGGTAATTTTTTTTATTATTTTTCAGTAGTTTTCATTAGTTTTTCCTGTGTATACATATATGTGTATATTATAAATAATTATTTTTGGCCACAGTGAGCTTGGATGAAGTCGAAGAATCTGTTCCCGGATGCAGTTCAGCAATAAGCGTTGAGAGTGGTAGGTGTAAAATAATTAGATTATTTTATTTTTGATATTAAATCTTACATTTTCAGAAGTGGAATCAGTATGGGACCATAAGACGGTACTGCTTTTCTTGGAGGAATGTAACAAAAAAAAAAAAAGACCTAAGGAATCCTAAGATTAGGCGGCGGTCGGTGTTCCTGGATATTCGGCGGCGCATGACAGCTAAGGGATACACGTTTTCAGAGCGCAATCTTGACAAGAAACTGCAGAATATGAAAACGCAGTTTCATAAAAAAGTGGACAACAACAAAAAAACGAACACCGGGAGGGGCCGCATGCCGTGGCCCTACTTCGGAATCATGAACAGCATCTATAAAGAGGAAGCTCGTGTCCAAGATTGTCCAACGTTTAGTTCCCTTGCCGCCGAATCTCCGGGAAGATCGCGATTCCAGTTCGCTCCAATACAACCGCTTTACAGCTCTTCGGCCAGTCAGTCTCCTCCAACTCCAACCCCAGCATCGCCGAGTCTTAGTTCTTCGGTGGATACGCCAGCATTTTCAAGAGGTCGATTTAACCGAGCGGACCGGGCAAGAAAAGAGTCTTTTGAGCTTGAGGCAAAAAAGCTCAAAGTGGCTGAATCCCTCTTGGAAGAGATGCGAGAGCTAACACGATGGAGGAGAATACAGGTAGAAATTGAACCGAGAAGGATGGCCTTAGAGGAAAAAAAATACGAGGACCAACGGCGCAATGATAACCAACAATATATATGGTATGTAAATACTTGTATTTATATGTTTTGCATGTATGTATGTATGCTTTTTGTATATGCTTTGCATGTATGTATGTATGCTTTTTTAATGCTATATTTTTTATTGGTTGGTTGGTTTAGTTAACTTTTTGTTTAATTTCATATTTTTGTTTTTCTTGGTTACTTTAGCACTTGTTGTCTTGGTCTGGTCATGGTTAACATTATTAGTTCCTTATTAGTATTTTTTTTCATACTTAAATCATACTTACGTTTTTCTAACCTTCTTACATCATATAGTTACTTTTTGTCTAATTTTTCTAACTACTTAATAAACCTAATAAAATTACTTACCTACTTACTTACTTATGTTACTACTTAAATTTTTGTATATTATCCTAGTTTTATTTTCCCGGGTTACCGTGATTAATAATTATTAAAAATAAAAATGAATTTCGCAAAATTGTATGCATTTTTTATTCAAAATCTCGAAAGCAAAGAATTGCGTTTTCTGACACCGAGTTGCCTATCATTTTCGGTTCTTCCGGTTTCTGGTATATTTGCATTTACTGCCTGATCCGTACTATCAACCTCGAGAAGGAATTCGTCGCCACTTTCATTGTCCCCGAATATATGGATGTGGTTATGGAGGACAACGCTAGCCACCACTATTTTGCTGGCCATGAGGGGATTGGCTACATCGACATATTTTAGACGACGAAATCTTTCTTTCAGCAACCCAAATGCACGTTCAATGGTTACCCTGGCGCTGCTAAGTCGGGTATTAAAGTGCCTCTGCTGCTCACTGAGATGACCGTTGTCTCGAAAAGGTGGGAAAACTCTAGCGTCATGCAGTCGCCCTGGTGCTCCAACATAGATATCTATGAAGACTGCCCGATGATCGCAAACCCCTTAAATAAAATATTTATCACTTCTTTGTAAAAAGTTTTAAAATATTTTTTTACCTTGCAAGATAACCGAGTGAGTATTATTTCTATTGTAATAGTCAATAGGGTTTCTTGTAGGTTGTTTGATATTGATATGACAGCCATCGATTGCGCCAATGATCCCAGGAATGTATCCAGCAGTTTTCGCCTCAAAAATCTGTGAAAAATAATATTATTAACATATGTACGATACATGTACGGTCTAATACTAACTCGTGAAATTTCCGGATATTGACTTCTTGGCGGCCATTTCACGTATTTCCCCATCAAGCTGCACACAACATCCAAAATTGTGCCCTGCACCCTTTGAAAAATTGAATCGGTCACCAACCGATAGGAAGCTCTCTTGCTTACTAAGCATCCAGGTTGTAAATAATAGTTTTTTCTCTAAATTTTCAATCCGCGAAGTATTTCCTACTTTCTCCATTAGATCCTGTAAAAAAATTATTAAAAACTGACTGCTTTGAGACAAGGATTCAGGCAAAACTAACAGAGAAACAAGTTCTACTCATTCTAAAGTGGAGACGGAATTCTTCCAGCGAGTAGTTGGGAATAATTTCTTCGTAGTAGTTTCGGTTTCTTGTTCCTTCGTCATGCAGTCCATATAATAATGGATTACGTAAGATAATAGACGAACTCAGCAAATCATTCACAGTAAATAATGCAACTCGGCCTATGAAATAAATAATCTATATTCCAAACACATGTGTAACTTATGTTACTTACATAAAATTTCATCCTCGAAGTCTCCCATGATATAACCTTGTCTTATTTTCCTATTTTCTTTCTCTTTTTTATATTATTTTCTTATTTTACTGTACAAAGATCTTGAAATAACACAATTCTCAAACCGCTCACAGTGAAAATAAAAAGTACAATGACGTTAGTGAATTGTCAACTGTCAACTAAAGAGTTAGGCAAGTTTTGCGTTCCACATTTTAGGTCTTAACTACTAGTTAAGATCTGAAATCCGGAACGTACCCAATGAGAAATAGGCTTAGTGCAAAAACGCGCGCGTCACAGAATGACAGGCCAAAGGAAAAAAAAAAAACAAAACACGTGCGTCAAAACAGGCGCAAGTGTAAAAGCCGTCAAATAATAAGAACCGTGACTCGTGACTCAAAAGTCAGCGTGTGGATGCAAGCGCCTAGCCGAACGAAAGTTGAAAACAGAAACTACAAAAGAGTCGTGGCTCATTTGTCGACGTGTGGATTGCGACTTTGTGTACTGTTTTCAATTATTACTGCCTAGTGTTTGTTTACAATTCTGCTTTGTTGTGTTGTTTTGTTACTTTCAATGTAAAATACGATAACAACTAAACCTATATATATAATTTATTTGGATAGCTATCGGGTATTTTGAGTTAAGCCGCGATAAAACCTGTGCTTCCAAATAACTTTTATCGAAAAGTGACAAAATATTAAAAATGACAAGACGTCCTGTCAATTACAAAAAATTTGGGCAGAGAATAATGTATTCAAAGGAGAAAAGCTAATACGTAACCAGATATAAAAGCTAAATTGAAAAATTTTTGAATACAAATATCCTTCTTTTTAATTATCCGAAGAAAAATAAATACTGCAATGTACAATGTACATATAGAGAACTTTAGCCGCGAAAATAGTTTTTTTTAATGCGAAATGTTTCTTAGCCTATATAGATTACAACAAAAACACGCCTTCTGTCTCCTTTGTTTTTGTTTTACAAATTTTTTATTTTTTTTTTTTGTATTTACAAATCTAGGTATTCCACAAATTTTGGTTTTGCTCCGCTTTTTTTTTTCTTGATCTACTCCCAAATTTTATTTTGAGGTCCGAACCCTGCTTCTGATCATTAATGAGTTTTGTTTTATTAGACAAAATCTTTTTTTTTTTTTGAGTTTCTTGCTTTTCAAAAATAGTAAATCTGGTAAACTTAAAATAAATAAAGTGAGGTTAATTAAGCTTAAATATACATATTGTGTTAACCACGATTCTGCCCTGAGATGGTTTTCACTTTTCAGGTTAAACGGTGGAGGAGTGACATCGGAAGCTGAATCGAGATCTATCTGGAAAATACCAACGGGTGAGGGATATACATATTTCATTATCCCAAGAGGAACCTGCCTGGGAAGATGAGATTTCTTTCACTAGGTCGTTTTCAATACAAATAAGTTTAGAGATGTTATTTTTCATGTGAAATAAAACATAGGTACCTCCGAAGTCCGAAGCGGAATGATATTTATATCGTTGTAGGTGAAGGCATTCGAAAAACGTTTGGTTCTGGATTCGTAATTTTTATTCGCGCATAGTCGAAGAACTTTCCTCTCCAGTATTTCCATTTTGATGGCTACTGATGGGGAAATTGCAAAACAGAAAGGAAACGCGTAAGTAAAGATTGACCTTATTAGTCTTATAAAAGAGTCATTTAGTTTTTTGACTAAGCGATCTGTGTCTTAGAAAAGGCGTAAGCAAGTTGGAAGCTTTCCTAGCTTTTGTTAAGGTGAGACTAACATGGTTATTAAACTTGAATAATTTGTTGAAATGTACTCCTGGGTATTTTTTTTATTATTTTTAGCCTGAATGACACAATCATTGATTCGCAGAGAAAGATGTTTACTTACACCAGCCACACCTGGGGGCCTTTCCCACTAGCATTACGGAAGCATATAAACTCCGCTTTCAGATTGTTGATTTTTATGCCCCATGTAAATAGATACTGTAATATTCGCTTATGACTTTGATGTATTCAAGGTGTTGAAGAGCAACTGCTGGGTGTTCGTGGCTATATGCTATAGTGTCGTCTGGGTACAGCAGTCCTGTTGAAGCTTGATTTCCTTGGGAGAAGAGGTGTGGAAAGTCATGTAGAAATATGTTATAAAGAGGTGGGCCCAATATAGAACCCTGGGGGATCCCACTGTCATATTCACAGATATCAGATTTGTATGAAGAATTGTCTATTATTTAAGAAACTGAAAAGAAGGTTTTTCGATGTCTAGTAAGCATGCCACAGTACAGCACTTTTCACTTAGATTAAAGGTGACGGCGTTGTGTATTTTTAGTAGTCCGTGCACCGTGGAATAGCCTCTACGGAATCCGAATTGGAAGTCCGGTATTGGATCGATGGGGTTCTCGACAGGGGAATTCATATTAATTAACAGTATCCTCTCCAGTATCTTGCCTATATTGGAAAGCAGGGGGATAGGTCTAAAAATATTTTATGTTTTTTAATGATAAGGATGATTTTGGCTATTTTCCATACATTCCATTGTTTATGCGATGGTTGAATAGTACTGTCAGAAACTAATGGCTGAGGTTGATAATTCTCTGATTATAGTTAGTTACCCCGTCAGGGCCCGCTGATTTTTTAAGCTTAAGAGTATAAATGATGCAGGTGACTTCTTCTATGTCGGTGAAGAGGATTGCGTCGACTGGACGAAGAGCTGTGATTGTTAAGTTGAAGTAAAAAATGTGTTCTGGTGTTGAATGCTTAATCATTCTCGCTGACTGTTTTACATTTTCAGGTAATACTTGATTGAAGCTTGGGGTACTTTTTTTGTAGACCGCCTTGAAATGGGTTTCGAATGCTTTAACGATATTTAGTTCTTCGGTGAGGTTTTTATTATCAACCGTGACTTTTCCACAGAAGGACAGTTTTCTTCCCCACCATTCTGAAAACTTCTAAGTCTTAAAGCCCCGGGGCCCGGGTTGATTTCTGAAAGTCTAACAGAAAATTGTCTATTGAGCCAAATTTTTACTTTATCCTGAAAAATTTTGTTCAGTAGGGAAATTCTTGAAGAGAGCTCTCTATAAAGGGGGTAAACTCTGTTGTATTGGGAATGAAATATATTTTTCAGCTTTCTTTGCCATTGGTGCTTCGTATGGTGAAGGAGCTCAATATCTCTGGGGATGTTTTTATATTTTTTATGAGAGGTTCTTACTCGTGACGAATGTCTGTCTATTGTTCCATGGAGAGCTTCATTAAAACATCCTATATAGGTATCGATTTGCGGGTTGGAGAGGCAATGGGAGTGAGGGGGTTAGTGATTTGATAAGTGATAAGTCTTAGTCTTCCCTGAAGACTTCCCAATCGGTGTCCTTAAATGACCTCGAGGAGGATGTTTCCTGGGTGCATAAACTAGATTCCTCTATATATATACTAAGCAGAAGAGGAAAGCGGTCTGAAAAAGAGGGAAGTGTCCTCACGGAGAAATTCTGATCAGTATGATTCAGTAGATGATTGGATACTAAAAAGTTGTCCAGGAAAGATGAGCTCCTCGGAAAGGTCGGAGTATGCAAGGTGATATTAGATAAAGAGGGGTTTTTAGATTGGAGCCAGGCTTCCACAGTTCTTCCGTTTAAGTTCTCCAGGACATCATCAAATAGTAATCGATCTTAGATAATTCAGTTGACATAGTGCTGGATGGGCTGTTTGAGGGAAAATAAACTGAACCCAGGAGGATTTTGCTTATGGTATTGTTTATTTTAATATTAATGCTAACAAAGATACTAGGAAAAAGGGAAGGAGAAGAGCCCACTCCATATTGTTATATTTCATGTTAATCCTCAAAGAAACTAGGAAACCATATTTAATATTATTCCTCAACGCAATAGTAAAACCCCTGATGTTGATCATTCCTGAGAAAATTGAAACAATCTAAGCAAACTTTGTGATGACTATTCAGATGGGTTTCTTGGACAAATACAATATGAGTATCACTACGTTGGAGAGTATTGGAGAGCTGCAACCTTCGTGAGTGTGTAACTAAGGACGAAATGTTAAATTGTAAAATTTATAAGAGTGTATATGTTACCGGCCAAACCCGAATTTCAGGCCAAACTAGTTTATCCTAAGCGTGTTAGGCCAAACTAGTTTTGAATTATTATTCAAGTAATCTATTGGGTAAAATTAAAAGGCAAATCAATTAGATGAGCAATATTCATTCAAATAAAGTCTACTTAATTATAAAAAATATTATTGAGGGAAATTTTAAATTTTTTTTTTCAATAAAGGAGAGCTAGTGCAATGAACTTACTGCAGCTATCAGTTTATTTATAATTTCGCTTATCAACAACTCGCAGTTTGTTTCTTCGCATTGGCCAACTTTTATTTAGGTTTGTAATTATTTCTGCATTCACTATTTCGCTTTATTTTATTTGGGAAAATATTATTTTGTATTTTTAACGCGAAATTTTTTACATGTGATAAAATGAAAGCCAAATAAATTAAAAATACAAAATAATATTTTCCCAATTAAAATAAAGCGAAATAGTGAATGCAGAATATTTTATGGCGAAATAGTTACAAACAAATAAACTGATAGCTGTCATAAATTCATTGTACTAGTTCTCCTTTATTGAAAAAAAATTGAAAATTTCCCTCAATAATATTTTTTATAATTAAGTAGACTTTATTTGAATGAATATTGCTCATCTAATTGATTTGCCTTTTAATTTTACCCAATAGATTACTTGAAAAATAATTCAAAACTAGTTTGGCCTAACACGTTTAGGATAAACTAGTTTGGCCTAGGCCTAGGCCTAGTTTTGCCTGAAATCGGGTTTGGCCGGTAACATATATATCACTAACGATTAACTGGTGGACCAGTTCCAAGTATGATATCCTTTTTTTGGATAACAGAGGCAAAGTTATCAAGATTGGCCATAAATTTCTCTATTTTTTCTATGAGTGCATTCATTTCAACTCCGAAGAGGTCCTTTGAAAGGTCCATGAATTGGGTGACCACACTTGCGCTGTGTTTTGGTGAACAGGGGAAGTATTCACTTCATTGTGCTCAGAAGGCTTATTGAAATGACTTGCGAAGGATACCCCAGGTGTGAATAAATTCCCATTGGAAATGATCTTCGAGACCACCCTGGCGTTGCTCCTTCTTTTTTTTAAATCCGTGAAAATGTTTTTTTTCTTTTCAGGTCATATTCCTTATAAGCCCTGCACCCTCTGAAATTGGCAGTGTGGTTTTCACCACAGTTCACACAAACCGCCTTGCTCCCCTCTACCAATACTACAGGGCACTTCCCGGCTCGTGTCGATTGTTGCACTTTACACAATTGTATTTGTTTGCACAGTTTTTGGCTAAGTGGCTAAATTTTTGACAACGCCTGCACTGTAGTACCCCCTGTTGCCTCTAGGTTTTTCCCACTGAATTTTGGTGTTAAACAAATATTTTATCTTTAATAGTTCCTCAGAACTGATACCTGGGAGGAGTCGCACTAAGAATAGATTTTATAATAAACCCTCTTTGAACGAAGGGTTTCAAATCTGGTCACATTGTCCACATTGTGAACAATGTTTTTCAACTCCTCCAGGATCTCAGCCTCTGTAAGGTCGGACGTTTAGCCCCTTAAAATATTGTTCGTGGTTCGATCTTCCTTCATTTTTTTTTATTTATTTATTTATTCATCTATCGAGTTTCCTCTTACAGATTGCTTAAAACTAATATAACTTAAATTTAATTTAATATAATAATAATAATAAATTCATAGTGAAAGAGTGCGCCTGCACCTCGTCAGATTCCCTAAGGATTTCCATCAGCCACCGATGGGCCCTGCTATTATCAACATATGTTAAGTCTATTTACTACTTTCTGAGAAAACTTTGCATCTATCCCTTTAAGATCGGAAACAAGTTTACGAATGTTTATATTTCTCATTATGATCGGTGGATAGTACTTACCCCTTACAGGCTTGGTTTGGCAATCTGCATAAGAGTTGATTATGCTGGGTGCTGCTTCGTTGCTGGATTCAGTATCTGGTCGCTGGGTGATGGTTCTGCTGCTGTCTGAGGTGGTGTCAATGGTGGTGGGCTGCTCCGGTATAGCTGTAGTATTGTTGCTGGTTGTGGGTTGTTTAGCTGGGTTAAATTACCCAGTATTTCAAATTGATTTTCATTGTTGAGGGATGTTGATGTTTCCATTTCTGAGGTATGACGGTTTTCAGAGGCAGTATGCCGCCTGTCGGGTTTTTGTCAACCATCATTGGATTGGTAAGCAGGAGCGAGTTGGTGCTTATCGTTGCGCTCAAGTGTGGACGTGTTGGTTAAATGTGATGCATCCGCATGCGGTTCAGATTTGGATTTGCTTAATGCAAGGAGATGGTGTGCTGACGCTACTCTTCTGGGACTATTAATTATGTTGGGGACATATTGAAATCTGCCTGCGCCTTGGTTTTTGAGCTTAATTTCAGCCCTTCTTGGACTGACAGTGTTGTTTGTTAAATATTTAAATCTGCTTACTCTTTTATGTTTGAGTATGGTTTCATTACTCATTTTACGGCATTTTGATAACGCTTTTGATGGAATAAAGCGTTGCTGCGTAGCGTGGACTTTGCCACGCGATGAGTCTGGACGAAAATCCAGATTTAACCTTATAAATAGTTCTCATCCACACTTTAATGCGTATCGAATTGCTAGCCAATCGTTGTAAGAGAGATGATTTCCGAATTTATTTTAGAAAAAAAAGCTTTATGAATTTAATTAAAATTTGTACTTTGGAATAAAGGAAAGCGTGACTTTGCCCGTTGTCAAACTCAAAAAAAAAAAAAAAAAACAGACGGTACTAGGGTGTTATTTTCCTTTCTCCATTCTCTGCAACATGTTTGTGTATCTTTCAATAGTCCAAGAGCCGACCGCGTGATGTCCTAACCTAAGGCATAAAAAAATAATGAGTTGAATATAAAATCAAAACTTGCTTCTAGACGATAACAAATCGCCAAAGGTTGTCTGAATTTTTTGCCCAGGGACAAATAAAAATAGTAACTTCCGGTACATATTTTTTTGATTTTTATAGGCATAAAAAAAGAATGAGTGAGCATTCATTCGATAGAGGATCTTAAATAGAACTTGAAGAAATTGGGTTGGCACTTTGGCAGCCTTCACCCCGCCACTAACCACTGACAACCCAATTTTTAGTCGACCATTTTTTTTTGATTGACTATAGCCAAAAAAAAAAAAAAATTAAAAATATACCAAATTCAAGCTGAGAGATTACCATTAACGAATACATAGGGTTGTCGGTGATCAATTGGCCAGATACATCGACAACCCAGGTTTTTTTTAGCGCGCGACTTACATGCAACTTATTTTTTGTTAATTTTTAGTGAATTTTTATTGCCAAATTCAGTAAATGCTAAACAAGAAAACGCTTATTTAAACTTTTTTACGCGGCGAAAAGCTAGCGATTTTGAGATCTTCGGGAAAGTTTCATCTGTAAAGTCTTAACAAATTTTTATTTTTACCACAAACAACACAATTCTTAATTTTTGATGAACTACACAAAACAACCCAGAAGATTATTTCTAACGCGACTTATTTTAAGAATTACTGCAGCAAACAAACTGATAACTGCGCTCTACGGCTTAATACAGTGTGATGGAGAAACCTAAGCCTACTGATCATTGATAATGATAAAAACAAAATGCAAATCAGTGCATTGTTATAATATAACATGCGATGAGTACTTAATATATGTATTAGCTTGATGGGCTCTCTCAACTTTTGGGGAAGAGCATTCCATAATGGTGGTATACAGAGCATGTAAGTCACGCGCTAAAAAAACGTGGGTTTGATTAATAGTCACATATTGGTCACTCGGAAAAAAAATAATTTTTTACTTTTTAGTTCATTAAAGCTCGTTTTTAAAAATTAGTTTTTATCCATATATTTTTTTATCATTTCTAAATAAAATAAGATAGTTTTTTTTATAAAATTGTTTTATTCGATTTTCTTTTCCTTTTTCTTGAATTTTCTTTTTTATTATTCAGATATTTCATTCGGAAATACATTCCAGAACGGAAAACATTCTCCTTCACTTTTTTATCACAAGAAATATTTGTTGACAAATCTATAAATTTTTTAAATAATCCTGACAGAAAATGATATTATTTCAATTGCATTTTTTTTTAAAATGAACTCTATCTTCTCCATTTCCGTCATCAGGTTAACAGTTGGTTTCTGTAGAAATCCTTCGCTGAAGTGATTTGTCCAAGTAAATGTCAAATGTTTTAAACCGTCATATTGTAGATATTCCAATTCATCTACTGGTTCGTCAACATCTTAATTTTCAGAAGTCAAAGATTTGAAAAAAGTGGTGCTTAAATTGTCTGCAGCTTCTAAATCTGGCGTATAATCTGCAAATGTGTTACCTGTTTAAATGAAAAATATATGCATATATTATATTGCAGAATTGAATATCCAAATTTACCATTTGATGATAAGCTGCCTGCATTTCGTCCAAGAATATATGCACGAAGCCTGGGCATGAGTTCCAGGTGATTTGGATGATCATTGTAGACCTTCTGTTGGTGTTTGGCATATGAAGTAATACAATCTCACTAATGAAATACATAAGCCACTGCCATCGTTCTCTCTCTCTCTTTTACTCATCTATACAATCCATATATGTAGAATTAAGAATGTATGAATTGTAACCTTTGTGTATGACACTTGAAAATAAAGTAGTCGAGCTTCAGACATTGAAAACACAACATGGCGCAGCCGAATTAGTGAAAGTATATTTAAAAAAAAAAAAAAAAAAATAAATAAAATAAAATAAACGCAAATGCCCATTTCACCTGAAAATAAAACTGATTCAGATAATTCCGAGTCTGAACAAGAAACAGAGCTAAAGTGTGAAAATTACAAATTGCAAAGTGAACAAAATAAAGAAAATTGCGGCGAAAAAATTACTAGCTGTATCATCATGGATTATAGCAGACCAGACCCGTTAGTTATGGAAGGCAATCTTGCCGTTAATTTTGACCTTTTCTTAAAAGATTTTAAGATATATATGGAAGCTACAGAAAAAAACACTAAATCGGATGCATGCAAAAAAGCTAATTTTCTAAATTATATTGGGACAGAAGCCAGACAGAAATATTACACATGGGACATTGCAAGTGATACTGGTGCTACCTTGGAACAAATTGAGAAGGCGTTCAAAGAATATTGTAATCCAAAAAAGAATACGATTTACGAGAGAATGAAGTTCTACAAACGAATTCAACGAGCCAGTGAACCATTCGACAATTTCCTAAAGGATTTGAGGGCCTTGGCGGAGGGAAGTGAGTTTGGTTCTGGAAAAGAAACCATGATTCGGGACTTCATAATAATTGGACTGAACAATAAGCAGTTGGCAGATAAATTGATGAATACAGCTGATCTTCTATTAGATACAGCTATAAACACGTGCCGAGTAGCAGAACTGGAAGCATCGAGAATAAGAGAAGTGCATGACGTTACGCCTGCTGAAGTATCAATGCTTAATAGAAGAGCACCTAAAAAACATAATTTAAGTTTTAATTATAATAATGCCAATCAGCACTCAAACTTTTCTAACTCGAGTTTTTTAAAAAATAATTACAGGTCACAACAAGGGGACAACATTAACTGCGATCGGTGCTTATCAATCCATGTGCGAAACAAATGCCCTGCGTTCGGGAAAATTTGTAAAGTTTGCAAAAAACCCAATCATTTTTACATCGCATGCAATAAATTCAAGAACAAAAATAATTACAAGACAAACGAAATTACAACGGAGCAGGATTCTGAAGGCAGTGACGGCTGGGGCGACGAATGTTCAGGTATCGATTCTATTAAAACTTTTTACATTGATAGCTTAAAGGAAGGTAGAATTAGCAGCAAAATGGCATCAGGTACACAATGGTTTGAATGTTTCGACTTTGGAAACTTGAAAGTAAACTTTAAACTAGACACCGGTTCAGAAATAAACGTTTTGCCATTGAAATATATGAAGCAAATTAATCAATCTGCCGACATAAAACCGGTTAAAATGGTCATAGAAACGTACGGTGGAAACAAACTAAGCCCAATCGGTTTAATTAAACTAAATTGTAAATATAAAGATGTCATTTTGCTGCAAAATTTTATTGTTCTTGAAACAGACTCTGCTCCAATCCTGGGTCTTCCGGGATGCCGTGACTTTGGGCTAATTAAAAGAGTTGATCAGATTGTGGCTGAGGAAAAAGAAAGGTTTATTAAAGAAAACTTAGACGTTTTTACGGGTTTGGGCAGTTTTCCTAATGCATACCGAGTGCGGACAAGGCCAAATTGTGAGCCTACGGTAAAAGCAGCTAGACGGCTACCATTATCGTTGCACGAGCGGTTAAACGCGCATTTAATGCAATTGCAAAAGCTCGGCATAATTCAGGCCGTGGCACACCCAAAAAGCTGGGTAAGTAATCTAGTTGTAGTAGAGAAACGCAATGGGGAGTTACGACTTTGCCTGGATCCACAAGATCTGAATAAAGTTCTTATTAAGGAAAATTTTCTTATTCCAAAGATGGAAGAGCTTACTGCGAGTCTTAGTAATATGAAATTCTTTACAGTTTTGGACTTCAAGCAGGGATTTTGGCAAATTAAATTGGACGATAAATCCAGTGATGTGTGTACTTTTAGTACGCCGTTTGGATGTTTTAAATTTAATAGATTGCCTTTCGGGCTTAACATTTCACCAGAAGTTTTTCAAAGATATGTGTCAAATCATTTTAGGGACATTCCTGGAACGGTGGTATATATCGATGATCTGTTAGTGTGTGGAAAAACACAGCAGGAACATGACAGAATTCTAAGTATGGTCGTAGAAAGAGCTCGAAAATTAAATATTAAATTTAACCCTGAAAAGTTACAATACAAAGTAAATAGCGTAAAGTATGTGGGGCAGATTTTCTCTGCTGATGGTATGAGTCCGGATCCAGGTATCGTTAAATCTATTTTAAATTTAGAGATACCCAAAGATAAAAAGAGTCTGCAATCGTTTATGGGTATGATCAATTATCTCAGAAACTATACGCCTAACTTATCGGAGGCTTGTGCCAATTTACGTGAACTTTTAAAAAGAGATAAAGAATATCTCTGGACACGGGCTCACACCGAGGAATTTGAAAAAATTAAGACATTAATCAGCAAAGCTCCAACACTGCAAAGTTATAATCCTGACAAGGAGATAATATTGCAATGTGATGCATCGCAATCGGGAATGGGTGCATGTTTGTTACAAGAGGCAGGTCCGGTGAGCTATGCTTCACGAAGTTTAAGCCCAGCAGAGAAAAACTACGCGCAAATTGAAAAGGAAATGCTAGCAATCACGTTTGCCTGTAGAAAATTTCACTACTATATATATGGCAAGACAGTGAGGGTACAAACGGATCACAAACCGTTGATGTCCATTTTTAAAAGTGATTTAAGTAAAGTTTATGCTACCAGACTCCAAAGAATGCGTTTGTCACTATTAAAATATTCACTTAATGTAGAGTTTGTGTCTGGCAGATATTTACATATCGCGGATTTATTATCACGTAATTTCGATGTCACTGAACCTATTGTGAAAGACGAAGATTTTAATGAGGTAGTACACGCGATATAAGTGAAAAAAGAAAGTCTTTAATACAAATCGGTTCATTATGCGATCCTGTTCTAAGCAAAGTCATACAAAGATGCAAAAATGGCTGGCCCAGGGACAAAAGCAAGGTTGAAGACAGCATGATGTTCTTCTATAAGAATAGGCAAGAAATTTACCTTGAAGATGGGATGCTTTTCTTTGACAAACGGGTCATAATACCTCAGGGTATGAGGAAAGAAATCTTGTCTTTACTGCACCAAGCACATTTAGGAATCCAAAAAACTAAAGATAGGGCAAAAGAACTAGTATTTTGGCCTAATATTAACTATGACATTGAGAACATGATTCAAAGTTGCAGGGTATGTCAGAAATATAAAAACAAAAATTGCAAAGAACCAATCATCTTTCATAACATTCCTTCATTTAGGTTCATGAAACTAGGTATGGACATAATGTATTATGAAAATAAAAATTACCTGGTAGTTGGCGATTATTTCTCGAAGTGGATTGAAATTATAGAGATGAAAACCAAAGCCAGTAACGAAATTATAAATCATTTAAAATGCTTGTTCGCAACTCATGGGATCCCAAAGGAGATAGTGTGTGATAACAATCCGTTCAATTCGTTTCAGCTTAACGAATTTTCCAAAAATTATGACTTCACGGTAACATTTTCAAGTCCCTATTACCCTCAGTCCAATGGGTTTGCGGAAAAATGTGTAGGCATAGCAAAAAATCTTTTAAAGAAGTCTATGGAAAGTAGAACTGATCTGTGTTTAGCACTTTTAGAATACCGCAATACCCCCATTTCGACATTAAGAGCATCACCGGCACAGATTTTATTTAGTAGGCAATGCCGAACGCTGATTCCCGCGCATGATAGTAATCTGCAGCCCCAAATTGTAAAAGATATCCCAGCTAAAATTAAAGTAAATCAGGAGAAGATAAGAAGTTATTATAATTTATCCGCAAAAGAACGTCCAAGTTTTCAAACAGGCGATAACATTATGTTTCAAAAGCCTAATAGTTTATGGTATCCGGGTAAAATAGTACAGCCACTTTCTGAACCCAGGTCATATATCGTGGAGGGCTCAGGTGGAGAATCATATCGGAAAAATAAAAAATATATTAACAATCGTCATACGTTGGACGACAACGCGGTTGAAACAGGAAAAACTCAGCAGCCTTACGAGCCTTTTCCTGACTCTGTTATACAAGACCATCTAAATTTAACACCTGACATTCAAAATAATGAAAACTATGAAATGACAAAAACTACGAATGAAAACTACATCACCCGTGCCGGTCGTGTGGTGAAACAGCCAAGAAAATTCCCAAATTGATAAGCACTGATCGCCGATAGTGGTGCCTCCTTACGGACTTAATAGTTAAATAGTATAGATATACTTAAACTAGACTATATACTGACTGAACCTATCGTATAAAACGTTTATTTTTTTTTCTCGAATTTATGTTCATAATATAATAGTTAACAACATGTTAAAGTCCGTTGATGTACCTAGATACCATAAGATGAATTGTTTTAAAGATTGTTTTTAAGAATTATCTTTCAAATTATACTTTGTTTAAAAAAAAAAAAAAAAAAAAAAAAAAAAAAACAAAGATTAATAATATGTACTGTAAATTTGACACTAAATATGAATTCACTGTATAATATGAATTTTAATATTTTATGAAACATAAAATAAGATGAATTGTTTTAAAGATTGTTTTTAAGAATTATCTTTCAAATTATACTTTGCTTTAAAAAGAAACTAAATATGAAGTAATTTTATAATATGAATTTTAATATTTTATGAGACATAAAATAGGAGGGAGATGTTGGTGTTTGGCATATGAAGTAATACAATCTCACTAATGAAATACATAAGCCACTGCCATCGTTCTCTCTCTCTCTTTTACTCATCTATACAATCCATATATGTAGAATTAAGAATGTATGAATTGTAACCTTTGTGTATGACACTTGAAAATAAAGTAGTCGAGCTTCAGACATTGAAAACACAACACCTTCGTTAGCCCGATTGACTCCAAAAAACTTTTTAAGAACGTCTTGGTTCAGTCTGTACGTCAGCAGATATGAAATGTTGGATTTTGATTTCAAATTATTGTAGAGCAATTTCAGAGAATTGTTTGTCAATATTATGCCTGAAAAAAGTTAAAATTGTTTACAAACAAAAATATGCAATAGTACTTCAGTATACATATTTGGAAGGGCATTAGGTTTTTTTTTTCCTTTTACACGCATCTTCAGCATCATATTCATAATTTTTTCACAATCTCGATTTGAAGTTCCTCCGAAAGCCCAACTCCTGGAACCCTCTCAAGGCTGTCCTTGTATGGAACTCTAACTTAAAATGGTACAAATTGCAATTAAAACCAAAAGAGAACTTTATTTATTTTACAAACCTGTAAATTTACATACCTTCGATATTTAGCTCACCCAAACTTCCGGCTCGTAAAATTGCTTGTGACAGTGTGTGGGAAAAGTTTTGTAGCCAGCTTAACTTTTTGCCGATCCGCACCTCTTACGCTAAGATTTGAAGCTGATATTTTATAAGCTTATAAGCTTATACTTAAGTCAGACTTATCGTTCGTCGTTGAAATTAATTCCATTATTATTCTTTTGTTAATTAGCTCTCCATCCAATACGAAACCGTTGCTATCAACAAAATTATTTCGAAACAGTTTTATGAGATGTGGAACGTCGGCGAATACATAAATATTTTTTTTTTGGGTCACATGGATTCGGGAAAAACGATTCGGTAACTGAGATTTTCAGTTCTCGTAATAATCCCTGGTTTGATCCTCCAAGATCACACACCATTGCGACTACATATTTGAAATTCACATTCTTGAACAGCGGTAAAGATATTAAATTAAATATCTACTGTTATACGCTGCCAAATAGTCCGCGTATCATTGCGACCTGAACGTACTTCGCAGGCTTAAGAGTTTCATCCTTCCGCTTGTCGTAAACCATTTTCTCTTTGATTGTCATCTCGTCAAATGAAATAACACAAATTTTATCAAATGTTTTGATACGTGTAGGAACTGGATGTAGTATTTGGCAAAACTAAAAAATTATAATTTGTGTCTGAGCAACTATTGTTTAAATAAATAACTGGCACTCGACTGATAGACACCAGGCAGAATAGAAGTGTTTCACTACATTGGCGACGAGGATAAAATCAAAAAAAAAAAAAAAAAAAAATAATTTTCAATCAAAAAAAAAAAATAAATATATATATATATAAATTTTATTCGGAAGAAACACAGCGGACACAATTCAAATGGATTTAAATGGTTCTTTGGGTAAGAATAGTGCAAATAGTGAAATATTTCGTTTTGAAATTAAAAAAAAAAAAAAAAAAAAAAGAAGATATGTCCAATTCGTTCGCTTGAATGCGGAATTTTTAACGAACGAATTGAGTTGCTTAGATGCAGAAATGTTGTCGAATTCGGTCGCTTAAAGGCGGAGTTTCTAACGAACGAATTGAGTTGCTTGAATGCAGAAATGTTGTCCAATTCGGTCGCTTAAATGCGGAGTTTTTAACAAACGAATTGAGTTGCTTAAATGCAAAGAAGTGTTGGCCAATTCGGTCGCTTAGATGCGGAATTTTTAAGAAAGAATTGAGTTTCTTAAATGTTAATAAATGTAATATAATTGTAACATAATTAACGTGAAGTTAATTAATGAAATGTTTGATTTAAATGCTAAGTCAATAGTTTATATCATTTTAGAATACATAAAAGAGCATTTTAATTAGAATCAACAGAACGATTGATTTAATGTGAAATCTGCTTTTCAGGAATGATTCGATCGAGTATGACATTACCACCATTCGATTACACCACGTATTCGGATGATTGTGGAGTGGAATGGCAGAAATGGTTACGTCATTCGAGACGATGATTCGAGCAAGTCGCATCGACGATGATGAATGGAAGAAAGATTTATTGTTGCATTATGCTGGAACAAAAATTCAGCAACTCTATGATACACTTCCTGAGCTACTAAATGAAATGTTGCGTGGTCCACGCACGAATGTCGCAGAATATACCCCAAACATGACCGCATATGAGGAAATAAAGAGAAAACTAAATCGTTCTTCGTGCCGAAGGAGAATGTCACTTACGAAAGACATTTGCTACGGCAAATGAAACAAAAATCTGACGAAGGCATTGACATGTTCTCCATTCGTTTACGTATGCAAGCTGAACGTTGTGCATTGGATGACAAATTTGAAGATAATATCAAGGACCAAATAATTCAAAATTGCAAGTCGACTGCACTACGCCGAGAGCTCCTGAAACGAGGCGATGCGAGTCTCAGTGAGATTTTGCGAACGGCCAAGAATTTTGAAACGGTCAGTGAGCAAGAGAAGTCATTTTCTAGCGAATCTACACAAAGGTCGCAATTTGAAGAAGTAAATCAAATTCAGGCAAAATCATCGGCGAAAAGATTCCAGTCCTACGATGCTAAACAGGTTAAGTGTAATCGGTGCGGATACAATGGTCATTTCGCAAGTGATGCCAAATGCCCAGCGAAAGGCAAATTATGTGCCAAGTGTGGTGGACGAGACCATTTTGCCAAAAAGTGCAGATCAAACAAACGGTTCCGTAAAGACGACCACAAGAACGATTCGGTAGAACCAGGTAGCAAGAAAATTGCGAAGCGTGAGGAACCACAGAACGATTCAATTGGAAAAATGGAGAATACTATAAAGAACGTTATTACTGAGGAGTACATTTTTAATGTAACCACTGCAGATGATGGCAGTGAGATGCTGTGCAAAATCGGCGGAGTTGAAGTAAGCGCTATTATTGATTCAGGTTCAAAATGTAACTTGCTGAGCCAAGCAATTTGGGAGAGTTTGAAATTGAAAGGCATCGTAGTAATGAATCAACGACAGGAAACGGGAAAAGTTTTCAAAGCGTACGGAGGACACGAATTGCCATTGCTCGGTGCATTTACAACTGAAATCAAAGTAAAAGACAAGCGCCATTTGGCCGATTTCTATGTCATCAAGGCAGATGGCAAATTACTAATTGGGCTTGAAACAGCCACAACAATGGGAATTCTTCGTATTGGTACCGATGTTCACAAAGTTGATTCGACAGATAGCTTTCGCAAATTAGGAACAATCAAAGGCGTTATACTCGACATTCCGATCAAAAAGGATGCGCAACCAGTTGTCCAACCGTATCGGCGCATACCAGTCTCGTTGGAAAAAGCAGTCGATGATAAAATAAATGATCTGTTAAAACAAGGTATTATCGAAAAAGTAAATCAGCCATCGAAATGGATTTCACCAGTTGTAGTAGTTCCGAAAGGTGACGACATTAGAATCTGCATTGATATGCGTCGTGCGAATTCTGCAGTTGAGCGAGAGAATCATCCGCTCCCAACAATTGAAGATTTTTTACCACATCTGGGAAAGGCCAACTTTTTCAGCCGATTGGATATTAAGAACGCATTTCATCAGGTGTAGTAAAATAATTTTTTTAAATCTTGGAAGTTGACAGGATAGTCTCAGCATTGGGTTGCAATTTATCCTCTCAATTTCTGGAATAAATATGATGAGGTTGCAATTTCAGAAAAGTCACGTGAAACTACGACATTCATTACACGCAAAGGGCTATTTCGCTATACGAGATTGATGTTTGGCATTACGTGTGCACCAGAGCTTTTCCAAAAGACGATGGAGCAAATTCTCAGTGGCTGTGAAGGATGTTTTAATTTTATCGATGACATTCTTGTGTTTGGTGCAGATCAGGAGGAGCACGATAGTTTTCTGGCGCATGTCCTGTTGGCAGACGGAATCACACCAGGTACAGATAAGTTAGAAGCAATTCGAAACTTCAGAGAGCCAGCGACGGAAGAGGAAGTTCGAAGTTTCCTCGGTCTGGTAAACTATATCGGAAAATTCATTCCAGATCTAGCTACGTTAACTGGCCCCCTGCGATTGTTAACAAAAAAAGAACATCCATTTCTTTGGAACAGAGAACACCGCACTGCATTTCTTAAACTCAAGGAGTGCATGTCGAATGAATTGATGTTGGGCTATTTCGATGTGAAAGATCGCACTCAATTGATTGCCGATGCAAGTCCGATTGGGTTGGGAGCTGTATTGGTCCAGCTGAACGAAAGAGGTCCAAGAGTTATCTCATATGCAAGCAAAAGTCTTTCTGACGTTGAGAAACGATATGCACAGACCGAAAAAGAGGCGCTTGCATTAGTTTGGGAAACTGAGCGGTTTCATTACTATTTAAATGGGCGTCAATTCGAGCTGATCACTGATCATAAGCCGCTTGAAGTCATTTTCGGGAATAATTCACGGCCCTGTGCACGCATAGAGCGATGGGTGTTGCGATTGCAATCTTATAAATATAAAGTGATTTATCGTCCTGGTAAATCAAATATTGCTGATCCAATATCAAGGCTGGCTGTGACTGAAAAGTGCCCAACGCATCCGTTCGATGAACATGCTGAACACTACATAAATTGGGTGGTATCTCAGGCCGTTCCAGTAGCTTTGAAATTGGTGGAAATCGAAAGTCAATCAGCGGCGGACGCTGTGATAAAGGCAGTAAAAATTGGTTTGGATCAAAACTTGTGGACGGAGGAAGCTGCACCTTTTAAAATATTCTTTACGGAATTGTGCTTCGCTGGTAATATTCTTGTACGAGGAAATCGAATCGTAATTCCAGGCAGCTTGCGAAAACAAAGTCTGGACCTGGCACACGAAGGCCATCCAGGCATGACGTTAATGAAACAACGACTGCGATCAAAAGTTTGGTGGCCAAAGATGGATGCGCAAGTCGATGCGTTGGTTAAAAAATGTCGGGGGTGCATGTTGGTGGCAGCACCAGCGCCGCCAGAACCAATGAAGCGGAAAGAGTTACCAAGTGAACCGTGGCAGCACATCGCGATTGATTTTATGGGACCGCTGCCGTCTGGCCATAGCTTGCTGGTGGTTGTCGATTACTACAGTCGATATGTTGAAATTGATATCATGAAGAAAATTGATGCCACTGAGACCATTAATCGATTGCAAGAAGTTATATTTGCGAGGTTTGGACTGCCAATATCAATCACGGCTGATAATGGACCACAGTTTAACTGCGGAGAAATGAGAGAATTCTGTAAGGTACACAATATTCAACTTAATAATACAATTCCATACTGGCCTCAGCAGAACGGGGAAGTGGAAAGACAGAACCGATCTATACTGAAACGTCTAATTATCAGCCATAATACAGGTAGGAACTGGATTAAAGATTTGAACGATTACTTGCTGATGTATCGCTCTACTCCGCACTCAACAACATTGAGACCCCCGGCGCAAATGTTATTTGGTCGCAATATACGCGACAAACTTCCAAATATCCAGTCACCGATGGAAATTGATGAGGAAGTCGCTGACAGAGATAAAGAGATGAAGGAGAAAGGAAAACAGTATTCAGACGAGCGGCGTCAGGCCAAGAAAATTGAAATTGAAGTGGACGATGAGGTGCTAGCAAAGCTGATATCTAAAGCAAATAAACTCTCGCCAGCATTTGAGCCATCCAGCTACAGAGTTATTGATAAGAAGGGCGGAGACGTTTTGATCGAGTCCATTGATTCGGGTAAAAGATATCGTCGCAACATTTCTCATTTGCAGAAAATAAATACCAACAGCGCAGCCGGAATAGACTCTCAAACAGCTTTCACTAACGCAGCCTCAGACGTCGATGTGGAGCCAAGACGAACAATACGAATCAGCAAGAAACCAATTCGATACACTTGCTTCGTCGACGACTTCACCGACTGAATACGCTTATTACAAAATTCTGTGTCGTAATTATTTTAATTTAATTTTCGTAAAAAAGAAAGTGATGTAGTATTTGGCAAAACTAAAAAATTATAATTTGTGTCTGAGCAACTATTGTTTAAATAAATAACTGGCACTCGACTGATAGACACCAGGCAGAATAGAAGTGTTTCACTACATTACTGTGTGGGCCTGTACTGAAAATTCGGTTGGGATTCTCATTTTTTATGAATCCTAAATTTGTAGTTGCTGTGTAAACATATTTGGCGTGATGGTGTTAACTCTTAAAAGTAGGTATGCAATGGTTGCTCCTAGAATTTTTTCCAAATATTAATCCTATACACTTACCTGTCGCATTTCATCGGTGTTTGGAATTACTGCCCAATTTCTTTTGAATAATAAAATTAAAAGGATGCATAACAGAAAAGGTTTACGAAATATTCACTTCGGAAGCTAAATTGGACATTGCCTCTACCACCTTATGAAACACGATGCAATCTTATATCACTCAAACCTCTTCAAACTAGAAGAATCTATTTTCTTGTCTCATTTGCGAGAGATGTTGTAATTGGACAAGTTAATTGTGCTCCCTTATCATCTTTGTTTAAGCTTTATTCACCAGCTCGATCCTTAAGACCGAGGGTTTTTACTTCTTTTCAATACCTTTTCACTCAACAAACTATGGCTGTAATGAGCCAGTCACTAAAGCCTGTTATTACTTTAATAAATATGCCGATATAATTGATCTAAATTGTCCTAAAGAAATATTAAAAAATATTATCATGAACGGAATTGTGTATGATTGAAGGCATTTATACTTATGTACATATATGAATATCTATATTATACTAGGAACATTATACCAATAATTGTACTTATAGACTATAAATAAATAAATAAATAAAAAAAAAAAAAAACTCGGGGAATGCACATTCTAATATATTTAATTCTTACAAAAGAAATAATTTATTATCTTAGATGATCAATGTATTACTTATTGATAAGCGATTCTATCGCCGCAGAGTGGGGCAAATTGCTTTTTTGGTTGCAAAAATCATAGCTCCTAAACGAATAAAGATATCGGCATAATTTTTTTCCTGTTTGAAGGAAATTTCCAAGGCTATAAAATTTGAAAATTCTAAGAAAAACTATTTACAGATTGTTTCAGAATCTTCTGCTGAAATACAACTTTTTTCCCATATCAAATGGTCTTAATATTTTACCTCAAAAATTGTCAAAAGTAGGTTACTGAAGTGAATACAGTTTGTCTAAAAGTCAAACAAAGTCACAGTGGTGCATAAAAGTAAACGAACGAGCCTTTTTTTAATTTTGCTGCACATTAAAGTGCAAATATACTATTTCAGTGGTATGTATGCTAGGTGGTGTTTGTTCAAGGAAGGATTGATTAATTCGCAGTTATTTGCAAGGAAAAGTATGCCGTTTATATTATATATATATGTATATATATATATTTGTACCGCAAAAAAACTGTATTGATTCAGTTAGATAGACCTTCCATGGAAGCACTTATTTCATCGGTTACCAGTTATGAGTAAAAGCAGGCCTTCCTGTGTATATTGCTCCTAGGGAGGCCTTAGTTCCAAAACAAAATCAAATAAAAAAATCGAAGTGTTTATGTTGCGTTTGTATATTTTGGACATAGTATTTACATATGATAAAAAAAAAGATTTATTTCAGTGTTAGAAAAAAATATTTTAAATAAAAAACAAAGATAACTAACTTTCACCACACTTCAAAATTTAATTTTTCGTTGAATACTTTACAGCACTTTATTAAAATGTTACTTAGCACTTCTTTTTTTCTCCGAACGATTTTGTGCGTCAAAAATTAAACTTGAAACACAAATCGGTGAGTTTGCATTTTTCCATTAAGCTTATTTAAAACAAAAAATAACGTGATCAGACTTGTTTGCTAGGTACATATTTCTGTTCGAAAAGAAGACCTTATTTTTTATGGCCTCCTTACTTCACTTAGGCATTGAATCCACTAAATTTGAAGATGTCCCATGGATATTTCCTTATCCCAAAAATCTTCAATTACTTCATTGGGCATTTTCATCGCGGTAGGCAGTTTGCTATTTATTTTCAATGCCATATGTGCCAGAGATTTTCGATGAGGCTGAGGTACAGTGAATAACCTGGCCAGTCAAGTGTGAAAATTCCCTTGTCAACCATAAATTCTTTAATCTGTGAAGAAAGTAAATTTTATTAATTTTTGTTCGTTGCGTAGAATTACTAAGGGATTAGAATAGAAATAAAAAAAAGAAAATAACTTACCATTTTGGAACGATGGCACGGAGCAGAGCCGTTTTAAAAAATTACATCGATAGCCTCTGAAAAATGCTTTTCAATCGACGGTAAAAGTGATTGACTAAAATATTTTTGTAAACTTTCGAGCTTACAGTTGCTTTAACGAAGCATAAATGTCCAACTCCTTAGTAGTAAAAGCATTCCTGTATCATTCGGAACGCTGAATCTTTCACTGTTCTCTCAAGGCAATTTTTCCTTAAGGGCTCTCCAGCTCTTCGGCGCATGTATTGAATTCCATCGGATCCGTAAACGTTGAATTTGCTCTCATTGGAGAACATGACTTGTCTACAATCAATTTCTGTCCACTTTTCATATTATTTTGCCCAAAAATTTCTTCATTTTAAGTAATCTACATCGCTTTTTTTTTTTTGGGTGGACGAGCCATTAAGCCAAATCTCTAAGTATTCGATGCACTGTATGCACACTACTGCAAGTGCATTTGACTCCAAAAACTCTGCTTTTATTTGTACAGCTGTTTGAAAACAGTTCTCCAATGACATCCGGTGTAAAACTCGATCATCCGCGGTAGATGTCTTACAAATCCCTTCTGTTCCTTTTTGCGGTTCAACTGTGCTCCTTAGTATTTTTTTTCTAATAATCTCCTAACAGTCGACTTTCTGCAACCAACCTCTTAAGTTATTTTGGTAATAGTCAACTCTGCCACTTCAAAACGTGCAATTATTTCATTTTTTTGGTCCTCCATCAATTGCTCGTAATTTGACATTTTTTCAAAATTATTAATTTTTACACTAACGCTGATAACCTTAAAAACAAAAATGTTTCTGAACTACTTATAGCACTCTTATATAACCAAAAATGATAAACTTAATTGAAAAAAACCGCTACCTTAAAGTTATTAATGATTATTCTGTAAAAAATGGGTGTTGCACTTTCTATGCTCGCTGCTGTAGGTATAAAATTCACTACCGTATGAGAGAGAGATAAAACCACAGATAGATAGGAGATACATAGATATCGCACACAACTCGCAAGCGCAACCCAAAGAATTGTTGCATCGATCCAATTCAAACCATTTTGAGTTGCATGGTCGTGCGAGTCAACCGTACTCCAGTGTCCAGTGTGTTGTGACTTGTGACTTCGGTATACACACACACTTTTTTTTTATATTCCATTTTACTCCAACCCTTAATTTCGTATTTCCTCTCAATACGAACGACTGACTGGTCTATTTCTAGATATAAACTTATACCTTATGGATGAGTATGAGAGATGAGATGAATGTATATTGTGTCTCTGTGTAAGTGAAAGGTGAATGGTGAAGCTGAGTCTGAACAAAAAGAACTACTGAACTACATTGTTGAACTAGTTCTTTTTAGTGAACGAGAACAACTAAACTACTTCAGTGTAGTGAACTATTTTGCCCAACTCTAGTTCACACCAAACGCCGACTTTGTTTTTTTTTTGACGTTGCAATCATGAATGTACTGTCAATTTTTTATTTGATTTTTTTCTATTTTTCTAGCTATTCTGCCAGATTTTTTGACTTGTTATGTTTTTAATGTTTCAGAAGTTTGCTTTAAAACCAGTAAACTACAATAAACTAAAGTTTACGAAAACTGGAAAATGTATGTTTTTGGCATACATTTGCAGGCATAACTTGTTTGCAACTTCATGCAAATTTCCCCCCTGACATCCAATTAGGGTTTCGGGTTATTAGATTACATAAGCTATGCAAGAATCCTGATTATAATATTTGTATAAAAGGCGAGGGCAGATGACCGCGCAAGTAAAACAATAGACTTCTAATGGAACCGTGAACAAGAAAAATAAATAAAAAAGAACATAGCAAAACTTAATTTACTTGTCGGTCCTGAAAACACAACCAAAACTGTGTTTCTGATTAAATTCGACTACACTATTGTTGAATCAAAAAAAAAAGAACGACCACCCATGATAGCATAACCAAACAACGTTTTTAGGCCTGCTCTACGCCAGCCTGCTTGTGCTCGTTCGTACTACAACCCACCACTAAATGGGTTTTCCAATAACGACGGCTACTGCGGTAGTAGTGGGCGGTGTTGGCAATGTTATTTGGAGGCCACTCAATATTTCCAATTAATTGAGCTAACCTGTAAGGTAAACAAGCACACATGGAGCGAATTTGACTGGAAACAAAAAGCCCTCACATAAATGGAGGTCTTTGAGTAAGGACAGAATGGAGCCTTCTTTTGATAGATACCAATGCCGGGGTAATTTATCAAAAGGATCACTTCACATGCACATTTGACAAAAAAAAAAGAAAAAAAGAAAATGCGACTAACGTTCACGTTCGCCATCGACGTTCGGTGGCAGATGGAAAACATCGGATCAAAAAAAAAAAAAAAAAAAAATTAAAAATCTACGTAACAATACCGCCGTATGTCACTATTTGTCCTGAACATTTTCATTCGGTATTTTTTTGTCCGCCCTCTTTCAGTGTTGAACTTCAGTGTTTTGCGGGTGCAGCAGGGAGCTTCATTCATGTTTTCCGGTTGTTTGTTTATCTTTGATTTGAAAATGTGTAAATAGAGGATGGCCCGGCAGAAACAAGATAATCAAATTGTGTCGTCCAATTTTAAGTTTTGGACTCAAATTAAAGATTCGAGAGACGAGTGCAAGGATTCGTTGGTTGGTTTCATCGACGTACATAGAGACACACAAAAATCTAGCTTTGCCAATGGCTTTGTTTACATTCCGAATTGAAATTAGCGAAATGTTCTACTGCAGTGAGTATGTGAATAGAATTTGCGAAAAACTAAATTAACAAGGGAAAAAAATGTTCTCGTTTACAATTAGGGTCAATTGGTCAAGTTGGTATGAATCAGAAACTACGAGCGAAAAAAATCCCTACTGACACACAAAGCTGGGAAATGAATTTAAATTGAAAAGGACTCCTTTTACAAAGAGTGGACATCATTTACATCATACGAACAAAATGTAGTACACATGTAACGGGATAGTTCGTTAACGTTATTAGGCAGGTCATTGGCAATGGAGTCGACATCTGCTCACAGTGACATACATTCATTATAGTCTAGGAGATTTTGTTTGTACCTTTGGTGGGTTCATTAGCGAGATTAATTGTTTAAATGAATGTATGTATGTAAACTATTTCCCGATACACATACATGTTAGTAGATACAGATAACAATTTAGCGACGAGGTTTGGACAGTGAGACGGTTTTGCTTTAACTTCATACAGCTTTTGTATTGTCTCAGGGATCCAAACGAAAGGGCGAGGGGGGCACCTTTGAACGCGGGGCAGCTTTGAACATTGCTACTAACAACTCAATTAATAAATATTTTAAAGCGTAAACCAAAATTTCCACATGGCGATATCCTCATCTTTAGTCGTCAACACCTCTCGGGGGTTTCCTCAGACGTCGTCTGCCTGTCTGCCAGTAGCCGGGTGTGCAGAATGAATGCACACAATTTTTTTACTAATTTTTTTTTGTAAGGGTGTTAAACATTATTGGTGAAGATCTCTGTAGGGACGTTCCGATACCACCATGGTATCGATACTTTTACTCATTACTCGTATCGAATCAAAGTATCGTAACTACACATTTACTTGTATAAAAGTATCGAGTATGTCCTCGAATCGAATCAATTGTTAGTATATATCTTGTACCTAACTTATGGATTATGGTAGTGATGGATACATAGAACTAGAAGCTTTTGTGGCAATGAAATGACAGATGAAACGGCAGAAGCGTAGGCAAACGTTTGCACTGACGCAATGAAGACATTCGGTGTCCTTTCTTTTTTCTTTGTTGCCTTGTTTTTTATATGGTTTGAGTATGTATGTTGGAAAGAGGAGTTTATAAAAACTTAAAAATTATACATAATTGTAACATAACGGAGTTCATGTGTTAATGTGTTAGATAGTTTTCGCAATACTATGTAAACTTTCATAGAATCATGACAGTTGCATGGCTCTCAATTTTTTTTACTCTCATTTGGCTCGCTCTTTGCGATTAATTATCTGCAAGTATCTGCAAGACCTTTTCCTCTGGGTGGACTGTTGAACTCTGTCAAACCAAGCCATTTGACAGTTTGAGAAATGTCATAATCTTCATTTTAGTGGAAAACAAAAACAAATCGACAGGTTTTGTTTCAAAAGCGTTTGGTGTCTTTTGTTCAAGATTTTTCTCTTTAAGAGGATATCTCTCTCATTGAGAGGATTTTACTATTTGACAGATATCAATCACTTACGCGAAAAAGACACACCAAACAGACCTATTTATACTTGGAATTGGAAATACTTGTTACTTGGAATCTGCTTCCGATACCAAATAACTACTCAAATCAAAGTATCGAGTACAAAAAGTACTTGGATCGAAACAAAAGTATCGAGTATATACTCATGTTTACTTGTATTGAAACGTCCCTAGATCTCTGTTTGTGAGTAATATTTATTGGAGGCACCGTTTTATTTGAAATAGGAATAAAGTAAGCTTTTTGAAGATGCATACCTTCTCATTTAAAAGTTGATCCTCTTTTTGTTGAATTGATTTCAAATGGTATAATAATGTTTAGCAACTACAAAAAAAAGAACTACCGATCTTAAGCGGTTACTCAACGTCCCAAGAACTTCAAGTTGTTTAAGTTTGATATTTTTTATAAAAAACAAAAAAAACAATTTCATTATTTAAAGTGGTTTTTATTGAAATACAAATATTTGATTCATTAAAAAACAGCCTCTAATTTTTTGTCATAAACCATTAAAACAGCTACAGTTCAAAAGTGTCCCAGGCCAGTTCAAAGCTGCCCCCACGTGGGGTACATTTGAACATTAGGACCTTTTGTAAAAAAAAAATTAAACCAACAATAAGCCTTTATTGAATTTACACAAATGTTGGTTAAAATTGAAGGGTAATTTCACCTCTCAAAGTGTGAATAACTTAAAGACCAACAATCATATACACAGGCCGACAAAATTCATCGTACAATAGACAAAATTCTAATATTTATATTCAGTTTATATGGATAGGATAAATTTTTATTCCTTTTATTATATCTTGTGGCTAATAATATTTTTATTACCCATACCCTTTCTCTCATTTCATCCCTTCCACTCTAGTTATTCATAAAAGCAATCAAATATGTTGCAGTCCAAACGACACAATTTATCGTACGTTTTTCTGTTTGCAATCAAAATTTTAGCAAAAATTATTTTATTCTGTATTCAGTGCTCAGCGAGTTTACATCTTTTGCAAAAAAAGTGATCATGTCAGTTCAACAACGGAGAAAAGAAACGACCCAGGATTTCCATCAAGTGGTAGTAAATTTATTTTCCAAACGTTAGCAGAAATTGCACGCATGGTAGAAAAAAGCAAATCAACTGTGCAACAAATCATAGAGACGTACAAAAAAATAGGAAGTGTTGAGTACAAGCGAAGAGCAGGTCGCCCACGCAAATTAAATGAAAGGGATGTAAGGGTCATTCTTAACACTATTCGAAATAAACCAAAAACTAATTGCCCTACCTTAAAACAAACACTTGCAGATACATGCAGCACAGATGTCAGCACGCGTACAATCGAAAAGACTTTCAACAGATATGAATATCTTTCAAGAACAGCGAGAAAGAAAAAAAGAAAAGACTTGGCCTCTGTACACAGAGACGCTGATCTGTCTTTTTGGAAGAACCAACAAGAGCGAGAACAACATTTTTGGTCCTTCAAGAGTTTGGCGAAAGAGCGGCACTGAAATGGAAGTTCAAAATCTTCGAAGAACAGTGAAGCACGGTGGAGGTAGTGTTATGGTGTGGGGGAGCATGGCTTGGTCCGGCGTGGGAAAGCTGGTATTTAGCTATTGAAGGTAACATAGACCAGCACATGTTCCTCAACATACTAAAAGAAAATCTACGTCCATCTGTCGAGAAATTAGATTTGGGTCGCGACTAGATATTTCAGCAAGATAACTATCCTAAACATGCCGCCCGAAAAGTGAAGGAATGGTTGTTATACTATGCTCCAAGACAGTTGAATTCTCTCCAACAGAGCCTGGACATAAACCCCATAGATCATTTGTAGGAATACTTGGAAAAACAGCTCCATAAACCCCGAGTTTCTTCAAAAACGACTCAAGGAAGCTCTCAAAATAGAATGTGATAGTGTACCCGGAGATTTTACGCAAAACCTGGTCTCTTCTATGCCACGTCGACTACAAGATGACCTTAAATCTAGTGAAGACCCAACAAGATACTGACAGTCCGATTTCATCAAAATATTTAAGTTGAAAATTTGCGTACGATGAATTTTGTCGTTTGACTGAAATGAATTATTCCTTGTTGTTGAAATTATAAGAAAATTAAAGAACTTTAATTTAATCTAATATCTAAATAATTTTTTTTTTTTTCAGATTCTTAAATCTTAGTCCTTTTTTGAGAGAGCTGAGTAGGCACGGAACAACAGCATTTATGTGTGTCGTACGATGAATTATGTCGGCCTGTGTATATTATTTCTGTAGTATAAGTACCATTTGCGACTCTCACATTTAACCAATCTTAACAAATGAGGTGGCCAAAGAAAGAATTTCCCGGAGCACTGACGAATTGCACTTTCACTTTATAAATGTTATCAAATTAAAAGCCTGATCAAAACAAATATTCTACTCAAAATGAACTACCAAAGGAATAAATATTTCCCGTATGATTTCCACGGGATTTCCATCAGTTGGGAAGTGTTTATTGTTTTGAGTTAATTCCTTTTGGTATAAGGTGTGTTTGTTATCTTTTATTATCACAAATGGCACATCTGTCAAATAGTAAAAGTGGGGGAAAAACCTCTCTTCTTCTTTTTTAACTATTGAATATTTTCACGAAAAACTAATTGTCTTTTATTTTGTTAACAAGAAGTGATTGACATTTCACAAATTGTCAGATAGCTGTTTGAAGGATGTGCCTCGGTGACTCCATGAAAAAGATATAGGTCTGTTCCCGTACCTGTCCAAAACAGCCGAAAACAGCCGAAATCAGTCAAATCCTGTTCCCGTACGAAGACTTTTCATATGTTTTGACAGAAGAGAGTGTAGTTTTCGGCTGTTTTCGGCTGTTTGCAACAGTACGGGAACAGACCTTATAGCACGACTTCGCCAGAGGGGAAATTTTTTGACACTGTCATTTGGCTCTCTCTTCTCTTGATTTTTGACAGTTGGATGTAAATTTTCATAAATTAACAGGTTACCAAACACACCTATATATTTGCTATTTGGGAATCATATGGGAAATATTTTTTGACAGATGGAAATCATATGAGATGTTTGGATGTGGGATGGGAAGTCGGATTTTGGGGGTTAGATTTTCTCTTGCGAGAGTTCTCGCACGGGCACACTAGTGCAAATATATTGGTGTTAAGAAGCCTTTAAAGGAAGAAGTGTTCAAAGGTGCCCACCTCTCCCCTACCATCCAAATATATGTATGTACATAGTGTACTTGAAAATTTAAAAAATTTTATACAGATCTTGAACTATACAAAAAAAAAAACTAAGCAAAAAGTTCATGTCAATAGTAGTGCGTCTAATTTAATTTTTTATCATTCGGGTGTCCCCCAAGGCTCCGTTCTTGGTCCAATCTTGTATAATCTGTTCACGTCCGATTTACCTAATCTACCCGACTGTAATATAGCTATTTTTGCCGATGATACTGCGATATTTTCATCTCATGAGTTCGCTCTTATCATTGAGAGGAATCTCCAAAATGCGATGAAATTATTAGATATTTATTACACAAGATGGAAAATTAGGTTGAACGAGGAAAAGACACAGGCCATCTTTTTTACTCGAAAAAGAAAAGCTTGTTTCCTTCCCAACAGGCAATTACAGGTAAATGGGAAATACGTAAACTGGGAGCCCTCCGTAAGATATCTTGGTATATACTTAGACACCAAACTGACTTTTAGCGATCATATCAGTAAAACAATAAAGAAAATCGCCATTGCCATAAAGATGCTATACCCGTTTATCAATAGAAAATCACTTTTATCGATTGAAAATAAAGTAATTATACACAAAACTATTTTTCAAGCCATTCTGCTATATGGCTGCCAAGTATGGGGAAATTGTGCAAAGTGCCACATAAATAAATTGCAAATATCGCAAAACAAATTATTAAAATTGATGCTAAATTTTCCTTGGCATCACTCCACCATGGATATTCACCATAAAGCGAATGTTGAATTGATCCTCCATAGAATTGAAAAACTTAATTCGCGTTTCTTAGACCGCTGTAGTTTTGCTGATAATCCGCTCATAAATGAACTAAATGAACACTAAGAACACTATAATAAACTTATTTTCCAACTGTGATATCTACTTTTAAGCTAACTAATGTATTATTTTTGTGTTTACTTATTTGTTATTTATCTATTTATACATTGTAATTCATATTGTTTATTTATTTATTTATTTATTTATTTATTCACTTATTATTTATTTATTTATCATTTATTTATTTATAATTTATTTATTTACTTATTACATATTTATTATTTATTATTTACCTATTTATTATATATTTATTATTTATTTATTATTTATTATATATTTATTTATTTATATTGTTTGTTTGTATTTATTTATTTATTTATGTATTTATTTATTTATTTATTTATTTACATGTATGCACATATGTACCTATGTCATATTTTTGTACATACAAATTATAATGTAGCTACATTGTTCTTACTTTTTTTTTTTGTGTTATTATTTTATTTTTATTTTTTTTTTTTTTTAATTTAAATTGAAGGTTTTTTTTCGTATTTTCCTTCAGAATAATTTATATTTTCTCCGTGTCAACTGTATATCTAATCATCAAATAATGTTTCAGAAGAAAGATAAGCCTATCAAATCTCTGTATTGTAAAATGTGCGGTAACAAACCATATGTAAATTATACACGAAATAAATATCTATCTATCTATCTAAAATATCGTCTAAACTCCTTTATGGTGAACTCCTGACTGATATTTAACTACAAGTTGAGTTTATTGTGTGGGCGTGAAATATGATGAATTTTTGTCGCAGTCAAGAATTATTTCCTAGTCGGATGCAAATAGAACATATTCGGCCCTGTGTTGATTTTCGGTCGAAATCCAATCCGTTACGTTTTCGCAGTTTTGGTGTGATGATTTTCGGATTTCTTCGAATTCGAATGAATTGGGGGTGTGCTGAGAATCCGTCGGAATTGAAAAATGCAAAGAAATTGACGTTTTCAATTCGTTCGGTTTTGTGTTGGTCAAATTGAATCCGGAAGACTCAAAATGTATGTTTTAGAAGATTTAAACATAAAATATTAATTATTTCTACCTAATTTAGGGGAAAACATACAAATGTCAACCAAAATCAATCAATCAATGATGATGGACAAATTTTTTTGTCGGTGAAACAGAATAAGAGATTCTAGTTGAAATTCGTAGGGGAACAATTCCACCTAGCACATCTTAACTTAAATGTTTTGTTTACTTTTTAGAGTAGGACAAATCTAATTTTTGTTTTCTTTAGTTTGTAAGGCAGGATATTTTTTCCATTCAAATATTTGCTTTTTCTCGAGGATGTCTTGCCACGATCTCTTTTTATTTTTTTTGATTACCCTTTTGCGGGAATTTACTTTGTGACAAGCACGCAGAGTTTTATTGCTTGTTTGTTTTTTTTTTAAGTTTTACTACTTTACGTATCAATACGCATGGAAGTTTTCTGGTGCGTTGCGTTTATTGACTGTAAGATATGAATACTCGCTACTGTGAGTAAATAGGAATGATGCCGCCGCCATTCGACGACCGTTCTACGCAGCAATCCTACTGCAACTGAAATCCTTTTATTTGGTGTTGTCTCATGTCTGTTCAACCCTTGTTTTCGCTGCCTACGCAAATATGCAGCCGAACGACGATAGGTTTCCCCTATTTCGAATTTGTTTCATTTCGGGCGAATTCCAGCACACCCTTTTTAATTTCATCCGTTTTTGAAATCGGTTTGCGTTTTCAAACCGGTCGGAATTGATCACAGGGGTGAATAATAGTTTTCGATTCAATAGAGTAATTGAGTTAGATGTTTTGAAAGCTGTTCATGGAATTAAATCGGATGCGATTGGTCTAGACCTTATGCATCCTAGGTTTCTGAGAACTATTATTCAACAAATACTATTTATCACATATATATACAATAGCATTCTTACTTCCTCCATATATCCCCTAGATTGGAAAATATCGAAAATTGTCCCATTGCAGAAAACATCAACTAGTCGTACAAAAGAGTATCGGCCTATTTCTATTTTGCCATTTCTTTCGAAAGTCTTTGAAAAAATAGTTAGCTGGCAAATCTGGAATCACCTTAATGACGGCAACTTGCTTACGAATGTTCAATCAGGTTTTAGAGCACGCCATAGTTGTACGACAGCAATATTAAATCTAGTTGATGACTTGCGTATAGAAATGGATAATGATCAGGTATCATCTTTGGTGCTACTAGACTTTTCAAAGGCTTTCGACACTGTTCCGCACAACTTGCTATTACTTAAGCTCATAAACAATTTTCACTTTGAAGCAACGGCTTTCAAGTTAGTCTATAGTTATCTTTGTGGTAGAACTCAAGCTGTTTCTGCAGGCGGATTTAACTCTAAGTTTAAAGCAACTAATGCATGTGTCCCACAGGGATCTATCCTGGGACCTTTGTTTTTTACTCTGTTCAACAATGATCAGCCCCAAGTACTAAAACATTGTAAAATTCAAATGTACGCAGATGACGTGCAAACTCACCTTAGCTATCTCTTGGGCTTAGTTGAAGATGCAACAGCACGAATTAATGAGGATCTGTGGCTTGTTGCTCAGTGGTCAGAAACAAACAAACTTAGGTTGAATTCCAAAAAAAGTCAAGCTATAGTTATTTCTCGTAAAGCTGTTGACACATCATATTTTCCTAAAATTGAGATAAATGGCGCAGAAATAATATATTGCCGATCCGTAAAAAATCTCGGAGTAATTTTTAACCAAACGCTTAGTTGGAATGAGCCCGTTGCATACTCAGTAGGAAAAGTTTATGGCGGACTGCGTACTCTCTATCTGCTGGGGAAGTGCCTTCCAGTTCAGACTAAAATGATGCTGGTAAGATCACTTTTGTTACCGATTCTCTCTTATACGCATCCTGTTTTTTGTGACCTAGATAGTTTAAGCCAGCGTAAATTTGAGGTTGCATTCAACAATACTGTGCGGTTCGTTTATAATCTACGACGATTTGATCATGTCTCCGAATCTACGCACAGTGTCTTCAACATGTCTTTGAAGAATTATTTAAAATGTAAAATTCTAATGTTTTTATTCGACCTTAAGTTAAACCAAAGTCCTCAGTACCTTTTCCAAAGGTTGCAGTTTGCTAGTTCTGGCAGAAGTTTGGCTCTGATTTTACCAAGATTTAGATACAACATAACTAAAAAGCAATTTTTTGTCTATTCCATCAGACTGCGGAACTCACTTCCCTCCAATATAAGGAGAGTGAATGGCAGGGGCGGGTTCGAGAGGGACCTAATTCAATATTTTAATAGACAGTAAATAACTTAAATTTTTGTTTTCTTTTTTTTCAGAAATTGTAACTGACTTCATGAAAATATACATATAAACATATAATAATTTTAATATCAGTAGGGATTTAGGGCTTAGCAACTAGAGACTAGAGTAAATTAAAGATTAATATTAAATATTTTTATACTGTAGTGTTATTCAAAAAGACGAATAGTCTTAAAATGCTATATTGATGTTTAAATAAATAAATTTGAAATTTGAAATTCATGTTTGAACACGAATTTGTTCAGAATGAATTTGGTTTGTCTCACTGTATGCACCTTTCCCCAATGTACTATGTACTTCAAAAATGTATGCTGATCATTTGTAAATTGGATAATTTGGAAGAGGAGCTCAATCTGTCGAGAAGCAAATCCTTAAATAAATATACCTATATTTCTGCAACAAGTAGGTACATTTAATGACCCATCAATTATTCCACTGTCAAAAGAGCGCAGTACTTTAAGTTTTCTTCCGTTGCTCAATGTCACGAACTATGGTTTCGCATTTCCCAATGGGATTACTTTTTCCAAATTCCAAAATAACATACTTAGATAAGTTCGTATCGCAGGGAATACAAATTTCAGCAAACAACACGCGACATACAAGTCCAACGAGATATTTAAATAATATTTTCTTCTTCCACTAGCTACTACGTACACCTGATGATAAAGCATCCAAGAAAAAGAGAATTCGTATCCGTAATTGATGACCAAGCAAGCTACATCTGGCATTTTGAGAAATATCCACTGCTACCTTCGTTGCTTGGCGAACTTAGCCATACGAAGCTAATTTAAACATTTGAAAGGAATACACTGCTCATCCTTATTCGCATTATCTTACTGCAATGCAGAGGCGCATTCGTGATGATGATGAAGTTTGATGCTAAGTTTTCATTCGTGCTTGTGTGTGACTTTAGGGGAAAAACCACATAGCATCTTGGTTTTTCACTGTCAGCCAAGCAGCAACAAATAAAAATAGCTGTCGCTTCATTGTGCATGTGCACCTTATTGTCACTTGCAGTTTGCAAAGTAATCAATCATTCTTGGGATTCCCGAATTAAAGCGACTTGACATTTATATAAGAAATATTTTGTTCTTCTTAAATGCCTATAGAACCGAAAAAAGGAAAAACAAATTGTCTTAATCCATTCTTAAGAACTGGATAAAGTAATTTGCTGCCAGAAAATAAGTAAGGATTCTAAGCACCGCCTTCCTACGTGATGGTTGGCCATTTACTTTTCCTAAACGAAAAAGAAAGACACACACATACTTTGGAACCATTTTTGTGATAGAGTCCTTGATTTAATATGTGCGAGGATGGAAAAGGGAGACTAAATGCGTTACGTGATAGATCAAGAGTAGCGTGTATGCTTCTTCTAAGGATATTTTGAGTTTCTCGAACTGAAATAAAATCTCTAGATATACTGTCAACTGTCAGAAGGCTGGTTAGGTAAAATCGAGGGTAGTGGTTTAACAGAAAATGCATCCTCTTACTTTTGGGTACATACATATGTATGTATATGTGTGTCCTTGTATTATCGTGCAAGATGATTTTACTGGAAGAAATAACTTCATTATCTTTGTTGCGTGCTTTGTTAACGATTACCGACGTTGTGTGACGTTTCTTGCTCTCTTTTGTGAGGACACGTAGTAATTTGATATAGAAACACTTTGACGTCTCACAACGAATGGAATCTGACAATTTTAAAGTTAAAGTAAAGAATGTGACTTACAACTTAAGTCTACGAAGAGGTTGGTACTTTATTCTGGCGACGAAAACTCTTTTTATATAAAAACTTATATATATAAAAAATCTATACATATAATAAAACTGTAGATTAAAAACTGTTTGTTCGCGCATCACGCTAGAACTACTGGACGGATTTTGATGAAACATTGACATAGTAATTGCTTATGTTCCTGGTTAACATCATTTAAACGTTTAATGGCATGGTTTTTGGAAAATAGTGAAAAACTGCATATTTGAAAGGAAAACTATAATTATTTAGCCCTTACTCAATAATGGCTTATCAGTTTGAAAAACAAAAAAAAAGACGTGAATTAAGTTAATTTTCCCGATTCATTTGAGGTATAAAACATCCTTCTGCGTTGTCCTGGAGCTGAGCAATGTTCAAAACAATTATTCAAAGCATCGCCCGTGCAGCAGTGGGTATCGTTACAATAGTGTGTGTGTGTGAGTATATGTGCGTGCTCTGACGTGATCATTTGTTTTGCACTTCAATTTGCTACAATCATTATTGCCATTTGCGGCTCTTGCACTCAACCAAACTTAACAAAAAGAAAGAGAATTTTCTAGAGCAGTTTCAGAGCATTTTCAGTTTATAAATTTTATTAACAAATTTAAAAAAAACGATCAAAAACAAATGTTCTACCCAAAATGAACTTCTGTTGTTTTAATAGTTAATTTTGGTTCATATATGTTTGTATGTATGTAATGTATTTGCTATATGGAAATCATCTGGGAAGCATTTGTTGTTCATAAGTACGAAGCCAAGGTAATATTGCCTTTGGCTGTGGCGTCGTAATGGATACTATACTAGCGACTGATTCCCTGTTCGATTCCAATAGATTACCTTTTCCTGCTGGGTTTTAGATCACACACACCAACGTCCTCGAGAAGTTCTCGAAAAGTTTTCACTTCTCATCTCACTCATCGTGTTCTCGAATCAATTAATCGATTCTTGCATTCGAATTCTTTTATATCACACATTCTCACTCATCGTGATCTCGATTCATGCAAAGTATACATACACATGTATTTATAAGAAAGAGTTGAAGCACACTTGAGAAGAGATATGGCCTTGTGTTCTGTGTAAGAGAATTGAGTAATGCAATGAAATAGGAATATGAGCCCCATTTGAGTGTATGGCACCCTATGCGCTATGCCAGTGTAGTCGGAACGGAAATAGAACACAACACAATATATGTATACACAATGTATAAGCAATAGCTCTTGTCATGTAGGTATTGTTACCATCTAAAGAGTAAGTAAATAAGAGAACAGCAGAGAAGTAAGAAAATAATAACGAAATCATTCGAATGAATTTGTGCGATGAATCGAGATGTCTCGAGACTTTTCCATAATCGATTATAATCGATTCTTTCATTCGAATGCGCCCATCACTAGTTCAGGTAGTTAATAAATAAAATTGTTTGTTATTGTGGATACTTAAGCATAGGCGCACAGAATAATTTGTGATCGTACCAGTCTATTAGAGCTTCCGATTACCTGGTATATTAGAAAGTTAAAGAATATGTTTTCTTAACACTGTATCTGAGAATCTGGTTTGCAAAACACAAACTTAATGTCAGTAACAAAACCAAACTGATGTTTTTCAGCTTAAGAACACAACAGCTTCCTGATTCTGAAATCCACTTTCATGCTCATAACTGCTGACGCTACAAAATGGTTAATTGTTCAGTCGATTCTCTTGTGGTATTCAATGAGGGTGAAAATTGTAGAACGAATTGCTTCAAAGTCAAAACAGTAAAAGAGTTTAAATACTTAGGTGTTTTAATTGATCAAGCAAAATTTTGTGATAAAAGAACTTTAAGAACAGCCTATTTTGGCATATTCCATTCAAAACTTCAATATGGTATAAACTGCTGGGGAGGGGCATCCCAAATAAAAATTAACCATCTGACCGTTTTACAAAAGTGTGCTGTTAGAAATATTTGCGGTAGAAACCGATTTACTCACTCCATGGAGCTCTTTAAAACTTTAAAAATTCTCCCGGTTAGACATCTATATTATTTTAAAGTCTCCAAAATACATATGCTTTATGAGAGGTGGCTATATGCAGAGCCCGATCACTGACGTCCGTACGCTGTGAAGCAATCTTGACAATTATGTAATAGTTCCCACCTTCCGTACCACCCACTATAAAAACTTCTACTCCGTTGTGTCTTGCAAGTTATTTAATAAATTTCCTGTAGCTATCCGTTGTATCAGGTCCTTATATACATTTCTAAAAAAAGGAAAAATGTGGCTTCTAGAACTCGAACACAGCCAAATTAAAGTCTTGCTGCCTTATATTGTTTAGTTATTCCCTAATTATATGTATGTTTGTACTCGAAGAGATAATTTGCTTACTGCTTGCTTTCTTGCTTATTTTTGTAACTTTGATCTCTTTTTACTATGTAATTATATAACTGAATTGAATGAAATGAATTTGAATTATATTCACCCCACATAAATCCTGAATCTTAATTTATGACGTGACATCTATCACTATTTTAATTATTAAATAAAAGTGTCACTAACTATTCTTACTTTCATATTATGAATTTGTTATTTATTATTTTATTGTATGATAAGAATAATGAATTAATAATAAAAAAAAGCTTCAGGGGCCCTACTCTCTATTTCGTTCCGAAAGTCAATCCTATTCGAAATTGCTTTTCGTTCCGCTTTTGAATTGGTACTCTGTACACTTTCGGAATGTAAAAAATACTGCTAGATGCTTTTTCCACTTGAGAATTTTTTTTTTTGTCGAGTCTCGAATATTTCTTATGAGATATGTCAAATAAATAAACCGAGAATAGGAGGAATAATATTGTTATGAATTTTAAATGAAGAATTTAATATAATAAAAAAAGGAAAATGTATTCTGTTGCACTTCGGATGGACAAAGAAACAAGTGAAGAACGGATTGAGCGGATACGGGACAAATGGAATATTATTGAAAAAGGTGATAAAAGGTAAAACTCGGTTGGTACCAAGGATTCATATCACCATTACTTATCATTTATTATTTTAGTTATGTTCAGAACTTTCGTCTTTCGAAGGATGCTTTTTTGTATGTTTTGAATTGCATACAAGATGAATTTCCTGCTCCTTTGGGATCCACTGGAGTTCCTAATTTAAAATAGGGTAAAACCCCCAGTAGCGAGCCCCCTTAAGGAAAGTTTTGACTTCATTGCTCTCTTAAAATTAATTGCTTAGATATATGAAAACAATTTAATCATTTAAAGAAAGCTTGATATATTGCTATTTGGTATAATTAATAACTTTTAAAGTAGATAGGACTCAGATTTAATAAATATAAATAAAGTAGAAAATGAGACGTGAGCCAGTACTGAGCCCCTCTGTTCCTCATTCGAGCCTTTAGCGTTCCAGTGACGAGCCCCCCACATAAATCATAGCATACAAATAAAATCACCGTTATTTTACTGTTAATTTATTTAAAAGTTAAAACAAGAAAATATATTATTGCATAAATTCATCACAAAAATTAACAAAAGCAGTCAAAAACATAAAAACCCGAACTAAAAAAAACATTAATTTTATCATAACTCATTACAAAAAATCAACAAAAAAGTAAGAATATAAAAAACAAGAACAAATTCATTACATAAAATTACCAAAACAAGTTAAAACATAAAAAGAAACAATATTTATTATGCATATTATGTATGTATATTATGTATGTAACTGAATTGTTACTTAACTAATGAATTGTGCATGTTTTGCAACTAAAAAATTCTATTTAATTTGCAAATTTTTTGGCACAACTGATGTGATATTCTCTTAAACAAATAAGCTGAGCAGGGCCGTCCTTAACCATCTAGGCGCCCCGGGCGAGACATGCATTGTGCGCCCTTTTATATATCATTGTTATAAAAAAAAAAAATTTAATTTTTTTAAACTACAAAAACTAAAAAACAACTAAAATCTTATTTTTCTAGGTTTTTTTGTCAGCAAATTTTTTGATAAGACTGGCAAAATCTAGGTTTCTGCAACCTGATTTTCATTTGACAGTAAGGCTAAACTGTGATATTAAATCTTGTTTGGGTCATTGTAGACCGCAAGTACGTTTTTATCAGGCTTAGTTTAGAAAAACTGCGTTTGCCACTTGCAACGGTCACTGGTATTGTGAACAATATACGCAGCGATATCCAGGTGTTGGGATATAACTCTTGAAGATTGTGCCTTTTAATAAAGTTTAATGTCTCGTTAGCTGTTGCCAGAATGTAGTGTTGCAGGCCTAAAATTTCATCGCACAACAAATCCCCATCAATATTAGATTTAAAGCTGAGCGTTAACTTTTATTGCAGTGCAGAACAATGTCGCATGAGTTCTTCTTCATAATTTTTTTTTTGTTAAACAATAAACTCCACGTGACAGAAAAATCTGGCGTCTTTCGAAATCTGTTCTTCGTAGATATATAGTACGGTGCCAAAAGGAGTATTAAAAACTCGACTTCAAACTTTTTTTTTTTTGGTCAGTTATTGGTTCATCAACAGCCTCTTCACTCGGCCTACGTTTAATGCGTTTTAATTGCGCTAGTGGTTTAAAAATGGCGGCGTATGAAACAGCATTAAATAGTCAAACAATTAAAATTCGGAAAAATAAAGGTTTTCATATACAAATTGTTTGCGTGTCCGTTGACGGGTCTTTATAAATATCTAATTTGATCTTGAATCTAAAACGATCAATCTGGGATGGTCGGACCAAAATGGCATTATCTTGGTTATGAATACATACCTAAACAGACTTTTACAGTTCAAAGAGCATTATTTCTATATGTAATAACTTTTATGACAAAGCTTAGAGTCAATATACTTAAATACTTATCACATATTGCACAAAAACAACAACAAAATAATAATGAGAAATGTTATTAGTAAAAAGCCTATCTATATAAAAGGCCGTATTTTAATTTTATGTTGAAAATCGGCTGGGCTCGTTACGTTTTTCGTTAGGCCAATACATCCCCCTCCGGCTCGCTGTTGGATTTCCTCATTTTTTCATCCCAGTAACGAGCCCCCAACAAATATTAATAAATAACTATTTTTTCTTATTTTTTCTTTTGAAATAATAAAATATACATTATTATTGTTATATTAAGCCTTAATTAGCTAACTACAAATTAAAGAAAATCACCTACCTTCTTGGTTAAAGTTTCTAGTTTCTTAAGAAATTTCACAATTTATACTCTTTTTTTGAACTTACGAAAGACTACTGAACACTTTGAATTTTTCTTAGAAACTGAAGACGAATTAACTAAAAATTAATTATACGAAACAAAGAAAAAATATAAATGATTTTTTCGGTTAAAAAAAAGTTATTGTCTGAAAAGCAGGGACTTAGCTTTTGAACCAAATTCATCCAGAGGGCTCGCTATTGGTGGGGGGCTCGAATTAGGGTACTTTACCCTAGTTGATGATGCATCATCAAACAGCATTGAACAGTAACATGGAGAACATAATGATGCCTACTCCAAACATTGTTAAGAGAATACGGCAGCAGATCACAAATAATTTAATAAATGAATAAACAAAAAATAAAGGCACTAATTCATTTAGATTTATTAATTCCTAAAAATTAATTGTCCTTTGGCTAAATCGGGATGTGCACACATGAAAACTTGCATTTTCAGGTACCTTTCGTTAGCTAACTCAATTTTCCAACAAATTTCTAACAAATTTTCCGTTTTTCAATGCTTTTGACATTAGGAAACGAGTTACCGAGTACCAAATTTTCACTATCGGAATTGTAAATCCGAAAGTAGTAGATTTCATTCCGCTATCGAATTAGAGTACAAAATATTCGTTTTCTGAAAATTTTACTTTCGAAATGAAATACAGAGTAGGGCCCCAGATTTGAAGAATCTTTAACCTAGAATTTCCAAACAACCATTTGAATACATTCAAATAGGTCAAGTTTTGCAAATTAGTTAAAAGTTGCCGGCGGGCGAAGCGAGGCAAGCACGGGTCAGCTAGTCATCAATAAGAGTAGAGTAGAATGCACTAAAGACGCTCTTTATTGGACCGTCAGAAAATGGGCCTTAAGCGGAAAAGCGAATTATTCGGAAAAAAAGTAAAATGGTAAAAAAATAATAACAAGGAACGTACAATTATAACGACATAATTATGCACGTATACATATGTATCTTAGAAAGAGTAAAAAATAGAAAAAAATATTTTACAGAAATCAATACAAGGAAAGAGCAAAATAAGTAAAAAAAATACGTCTCTGTGTGAACGTATTATCGGGAAAATAAAAAGTATTAACCTTTTTTTACCCGACTGGGCAAGAGGAAGGGTTATGATTTTAACATTGGGTTTTTATGTTTGTATGTAAGGATGTCACCTCGTACAGAATGAAACCTATGAAACCGATTTTAACAAATGAGGTGTCGTTGGATTTGTCTTGATCCGGAGAGGTCTTGATCCGGAGAGTGACTAGGTGACATCACAGAAAAATTCACTATGGCGGGCGCACCAAGCAATATGGCGGATTGCCTTTTGTTTTTTTTTGTTCGTTTTCTTTACAGCCACCTATCAAATGAAAGGGCTTGGCAAGTAGAATACAATACGCTACGTCGTCAAAATTCAATATGGCGAACGCCCACAAGATGACGGATTACCCTGGACCCCAGGGTAGGAATACTGTAGTATGTTCAAATGTTCGTATTTTCTTTTTTTTTAATACGTTTGATTGGTAAGTTGATAAATTAAATACGGGTGCCTATTGTTTCGTCTTTTTTATTTCGCTCACTGTTATTTCGTTTTGGTCACAATTATTTCTGTACCTAATACTTCGCAAAAGTTGTTTTGCTTTTTTTACTTTGCTTTGCGATCATTTCGGCTCACGATTGCTTAGTATTTCTTGTTTGGTTTTTACTTGCTATGAATTTCCATTATAACTGCTATGGATTACTTAGGCCAAGGTTATCTCTTCGATGGTTGATTCGCAGCTTGTCTCTATTAAGATCTAGTGTTTTGCAATTCGATTATTTTATCAAGACTGGGATTATGATTGATTGTTAGTCGGTACGTGTTGTTGGGTAAGATGCAAATATTAAAATGGTATTCTTAAAAAAATGGAAATTGGAAAGTATGCAATTCCGTCTGTAGTACATTTAAATCAATAAGAAGAAAAGATAACCTTAATATATACACCTAGTTTCGTTATTTAAATCAATAACAGGAAAAGACAACCTAAATATATACAACTATTTTTGTTATTTAAAATATTTTTTTGATAAAAACAAACTTTAGTTTAACATATACTCAAGAACTAAATATGTATCGAATTTTTTCAATCTAAAATTTAAAATTTAAAATTTTGTAGTTCGACTTAAATCATTTCGCCATCTTTTGTTTCGTTCTTTTTTAAATTTTGAACATTGGATAAAGTAATAGTGAGAAAATTCTCAAAATTTAAAAAAAAAACTAAATAATCGAAAAACGAAACAATTAAAGACGAAATGAAATTAAAACGAACTAAATAGAAAACGAAACTAAATTTGTCGAAACAAAAAAATACCAAATAAATGAAAAATTAAATAATAAAATGCGAAACGACTTAGACGAAACAAAAAAAAAAAAAACTATATAAAAAAGACGAAACGAACCATGCCCATTAAATACATTTTATTTGTTTAATAAGTGTCTGAAGGTAATAACTAAAAATACCGTCTAGCAAAATGAAAAAATTGAAAATTAATGTCGACTTAGACGAAAGCTATCACAGGTATAGTGTATCCAGGCGGACCAAACTATGGCCGCTAACTATGTTTTATAGTATTCTCAACAAAGTGGTCTTTTTTAGTAGGTTTTTAGGTTGTTATAGTATTCTCAACAAAAGTCATATGTACTCCTAAAAATGACATCAAATCAACCCCAAAAAATCGCTTTATCTTTGCACAGGACCTCATCATGCCACAAATTGAAGAACGATTTAATCGGCCCACTTTACCAGCAAATCTCCAGGTTCTCTTTCAAAAAAAAACACGGCCATTAGTTAAGTGCTGCTTTTACTACAGAAAAATAATGTACAATCTGTCCAAGGGGTAATGGCCAGAGGACGAAAATTAGATGTGGTAGGTGTCGAAACCCTCTTTGCGGCGAAAACATAGCCGGACTGTGTTAGAGGAGTACCTCGATTCTGATCTTTAAGTTATTTTAATCATTAGACTAAGTGTGTAATCTCAATAAAAAATAAATTTGAATTAAAATATTTTTTAATTTCTGAAATAAGAACATAAATATGTTGGGTTTCTCTGGACCCCAGGGAATTAATAGTGGTTCTCCACGGATGGGTAGGGTTTAAGGGTTAATATGGGTGTCAAATGAAAGGGTTTGACACGTAGAAAACGATATTGCTTAACCCAGATTCTCCTGAAACTTTTTTTTTATCAGAAATTGATGAATTTTATTTATGTACCAAATATTGGTCTAAATAACATTTAAAAAATACAAAAAAAAATATTGGACCTTTGGGTCCCGAATTACGGGGTGTCCCCTATAAGGGACAGTAGGAGTTCAAAAAAAATAAATAATTTCAATATTAAATTTTCTTTAATATGAAATATTTTAAATCATCGTTCATAAAGTCCAACGTCGCATTTTTCGCATCGAGTTGGTGATTTCAGATGGCATACTCTACAGCGAGTTCGGTTCCCTTGCTCTACCACGTAATGGTATACGATCTATGTGGTCGAATCTTAAGTCCAAATTTTCCAATGCAGATGGACGTGAAGGACTTCTTTTCTTATAATGACAATTAGACTCTGATAACAATAGAGCAATTCTTCGTCGAAAGGCAAGTACACGCATACATATTACCGCCACTTTGTTTTTGTAACTGCCAACAATTGTTGAAGGTTACATCGAGAAGATACGACACGAGCGGACTGTGCCACTTTTTCCCCCTTATAGATGTTCGGTACATACAACGATATGTTTTGATCAGCACATCATATCCTCTAAGGTCCAAGCAACAGTATTCCGAAAAAACGTTTAATTTCGTGTAATGAAACATTTAAGCTTATGTTCTTTTGCATGGCGTAACTACTGGTGAGAGATATTGCCATTTCGTAGAATTGGTCATCGAAAAATTGATCAAATATCTCTACTAGCGTTTGATTACTGAGCACACTGCTATATATCGCGTCACCTGAAGTAACATGCAAATCTCTTTTGGTCCAGGTTAGATTTTCAATTGCATTTAATTTATTTTTTTTTTTTGTAACAGCTACAGATAATGGAATGTCGTCGTCATTATCAAATCCGTCATCATATATATGCAACTTCAGCGCCCGCAAGTAGTTGACTGCGTGGTAAGTTGAATATAGCCACTTAATTTTTTTCCCATGAATCTTCATCCATCAAATCTCCACACGCATTATTTGGCGTTACCAAGGCTATTGTAGCCTGTGCTGAATTAGTATAGATTCGTCTTCTTCCAAAAAAAGGCTAGGATCTCGTCAAAATTTACGCACCTACAAAAAAAAGCAGATATGAACTCTAATCTCCTACTGTCCCATATATGGGACACCAATAAAAAAAATCTTTATTTTACCAAATACAAAAAGATTTTTATAAATCTTACGAAGGAAATCAATAACTTGAAATTCTAACATTGAATTGTTCAAATATTATGTATACACTATTTTTGTAAAAATGGTGTTAAACTTACCTTTTTGAAGACACTGTCCCATCAGTTTACTTCCCTTCACTCAAAAAAAGTGAATAAAAATAAAATGAGGGAACTATCGCTGGTTTTTTCTGTTGGTTACTAGGCAACATATCCAAAGGAATTAAATAGATTTCAAACATTTTTTGAATCTGGTCTGCTAATATAACAAAAAAATTAAAAGCATAGGTGTCCCACATATGGGACAGTAGGAGAATCTGGGTTAACTACATACACTCTACATATTATTTTCTGAAACAACTACAACTAAAAAGTTGTAAATAAAAAACTAAAACCCGACTTCGGGAAAAACCAACTAAAAAGTACGAAACAAGATGAAACGAAACGATGATTTTCAGGGTAAAGCCGTTGTCGCATGCCACTTTGCCCTATAAATTACTTATATTAAGTCGTTATAAATGACATCAATTACATCCGAATAAACAGAATAAACACCTGAGTTTGTGGTATCAAAACGGGGCCCTCTTTGCGCTGTTTGGGTTTTCTTCCTTTTTTTTACCTTCCTACTACTCAGAGAAGTGCTTTATAACTATAACATAGTACTTAATGAGTTTTGTAGTTATACCCCTCGTATGTAAATATATGCAGATATTTAGAGATGAGATCTATTCTTTTTCGTACCTCCTCTACTCGTTACAGGTCTGTGAAAAGAATCTACAGAATTATTGGCGGCATCTTATGATCTGAACGGATACTAAAATGCAAATGTGCTATAAGCGATCATTATTAAATGTAAAAATCCTGAAGCTATCATATTTTGAGGTTCGATCAGGCGACAGTGTAGTGTTTAAGCTCGTTCTTAACAATTAGTTTAATCATCATCTGGACCATCATCATCACTTTAAAAATACTATACTCGTCAACAACAATGACATTCTTGCCCCAATCTGGATAGCACACGAGTATAGGACATCTACTATGGAAGTTGTCCAAAACAACATAAATAATATACATGACATGAGCAAAGATCTTGAATGGCCTGCAGGCAAATGCAAGTAATTTTATTCATTCCCACTAACGTATCCTATAGAAGAATACCGCAGCCGCATAGAAGTGGATCAGAAACAGTATCTGGCAGCATCAGCCTGTGGTTTTGGTCTAAACCAATTTTCCAGTCGATTTGAGTTTTTGTCTTTCTATCAGTGTCCTGTCCTGATGGCTTTTGTGCAGTTGACATCATTGTGTGTGTGGCCGAATGCATGTTTCATTAACTCGTTGTGTATATGCATAGTTCAAAAAATGCTTGACGAACGGTACAGCTACCTATGCACCTCACCATTGTGCATCTATCCGCTTCGATGATTACTGGCTTCGAGCTTTATTCTTCTTTTGAAAAAAATCTTGTATTTTCCCAGGACAGACGATACCGTTAGAACTGATGTGTGGTCAAGTTACCATTGCTAAAGCCGCTGTCGAATTTGCGGTTCGATTAGAAGAATGTGAATGATGATGACGCTCTTCGATACTTGGTTTCAAATGGCCAATTTTCTTTATTTTTTTTTTACTTCTGCTTCTAGTCTTTGATGCGCTCAAAAGTGCAATTAAAGTTGACAAACAACAGCCTGTGGATACTATTCGAGAAATCCCATTGAATGAATGGCTAGATTCGAAATTCAGTCGAATCTGAGTTTTATCACCAGGAAACGGCTTAATAACAAAAAACAAAAAAAAAAAAAAAATCCATTAAAGAGCGTATTTGGTGTTTGATTTCTACCCCAGATGTGGTCAGAATCAATTAATTTAAGGGAAAACTTTTGGGGGCATTTGGTTAGTTGGAGTTCCATTTGTCTTGAGGTAACATGTGTGTGGTCATTGGAATGGCTAATGAGATCAATTAGCGAGGAATTTATTAGGTTTTGCTATTGCTTAAGTAGTATCGAAACGAATATAAGTTCGCTTGTTAAATGGTGGTAATTAATGCCAGCATATGTTAGCACACACCGAATAGTCTCCCCTATAGTCTCGACTCTCGACTCGAATAGATAGGGAAAAGATGAGCAGGACTCCACGTCGTGTTTAATTTTAGCTGTACGAAGGGATTTTTGATTCACCACAATAACTCTTAAGAGAACTACCTCTATCTCTTTACTCCAGATGTCCCCCTTTTGAGTGGAACTTTACGAAGAAACGCGCCGAATCAAACATGGGGAACGCAAATGAGTCAAATAACTGAGCATGTTTCGAGTTCCTTGAAAAACTCACCGCACAATACGAGAGTATGTCTTCTCATGAGATTGGTTGTGAAATGCTTTCCAAATTGAGTGGAAAGAGTCTTTTATGAAAACAAATTAAAATTTCAAAAAATCGAAGCTAAAGGACGGAAATATACATTTAAAGGTGTCACACCGAGAGTAGGGAGCTAATGGGATTGTTCGCCGAAACTTTTTTATGCAACTTTCCTAAATACTTTGACAGCATTTTTAGAGCGAAATTGAAGTTTACTTTTAGCTACTTAAAGCAACTTGTTTACAAAAGATTATATGCGCAAAGTTAAATTAAGAATATTTACTCTAACAGAACCATTACAGCTATTTATTTATATCGGTTTGGACAACACCGTAGCGCAAGTGGTTAGTGCGTCGGACTACTGAGCCAGCGGTCTCCTAAAAAAACACATAAAAAGTTTTTCACAGTGCCCACCTCTTCCGAATGCCTGACAAGCATTCAAGAGTATAATTTGTCATGTAGAGCTTCCAAACTCGCCGCGCCGTTCAGAGACGACAGAAAACTGTAAATCCCTTCCATTCGTGCAAAAATATAACGCGCATACACAAATGGTTGCGAGAAGTTAGGCTTGTTTCTACCTAGGACTGCTGAAGCCAAATATTTTTTTTTTGACAACACTGGCATGGAAGTGTGTAACGCGGGAATGATTTAATGTTGAAAGTTTTTTTTTGTACTTCACTATGTTTTTGGATACAAGATCCTATCCAACGTACTGTGTGAACGTCTGAAACCTTTCTGCAGCACACTAATCGGCACTTACCAGTATGGCTTCCAGCCCGGCAGATCGACGATCGACCAAATTTTCACACCAAGGCAAATCCTGAAAAAAACCAACGAATTTCAAGTCGAGACTCACCATCTCTTCATCGACTTCAAAGCCGCATATGATAGCATTCATCGTCTTGAGCTCTACAAGGCAATGGCCGAATTCGGGATCCCGGCTAAAATGATCGAGCTATACCGCGTGACGCTGGAAAATACGCGGTGCAACGTGCAATTCGGAAACAGTTCCTCCGAACTATTCCAAACATGCACCGGATTTCGGCAAGGAGATGCGCTGTCATGTGACTTCTTCAATCTTGTGCTGGAACAGGTAGTGCACAGGGCAGGTATGAACACGGAAGGCACTATCTTTCACAAATCTGTGCAGCTACTGGGATACGCAGACGACATCGACATCATGGGTTGCTCCAAGCTTGCCGTGCGAGAGGCTTTTACGGCAATTGAAGAACAGGCGAAACGAGTTGGCCTTGAAGTGAATGAGGACAAAACCAAGTACATGTTGTCAACAAACAAAGAAGCATCTGTCCACCGCCTAGGACAAAACGTCACTGTTGGCAACAGTAACTTCGAAGTGGTTAGGGAGTTTACCTACTTCGGAGTAAACATCAACTCCACGAATGACACCTTAGTGGAGATTCGACGGAGACTTACCTTAGGAAACCGCTGCTACTTCGGTTTGGCAAAACAAACGGATTCAAAATTACTAACTCGGAAGACAAAATACATGCTCTACAAAACATTGATCCTGCCAGTTCTGCTGTATGGAGCCGAGTGTTGGACGATAAGCAGGAAAGCAGAATAGATTTTGAGTACTTTCGAGAGAAAAATTCTTCGTCGGATATTCGGTCCCGTATGCGAGGACGGCGAATGGAGGAGAAGATACAACCGCGAACTCTATGAGCTGTACCAAGATGTGGATGTAGTCCGAAAAGCCAAAACACGTTGACTACACTGGCTCGGTCACATCGAGCGAATGGACAACAATGCTCCAGCAAAGATGATCTTCGAATCACAGCCCCCAGGTTCGAGACGACAAGGAAGACCGAACCTCCAGTTTAAGGACCAAGCTACCGCGGATGCCAGTGCGCTTGGTCTAGACTACTGGAAGAGAGTGGAAGGCTGCCGTGTCTCAGGCAGAGACTCTTCACGTGTCGGGAGCCCGTTAAGTAAATACCTAAGTATGTTTTTGGATACATTGACGACGGACAGACAAAGAGAATATATTACAAATCCCTATAGTGGTCGAAACTCAGATATTATGAAGATCAAACTTTTACAATAACCGTGGCCGTCTAATGTTCTTGAAGTTCCGAATCCACCCACAGCCTTTACAAGTGATTCTAGTAATTCTATCTAGTTTCGCTGCCGAAAAGGCTAGCACCGTTTTTTCTAGCTACGGCACTGGAAGGCCACGTCCTATGTCAATCTTAGAAGCACAGGCGTGGATTTTAAGTCTGCAGAGTATAGGAGATATTTGTTTGTAGTTTCGGACTTTGGAGATATTCAATGACTAGCTGACCCGTACTCGCCGTGCTTCGCCCGCCTGCCATGTTTTTCTGATTTTCAAAACTTAACCTATTTCCTCGTATTTAAATGCTTTTTTAGTAGGTCCAAATGATTTTTCGAGCTGAAGTGTTAACAAAATATTCTTTAACTTTCTAACATACCAGGAAATCGGAAACTCTAATAGACCGGTAGGTACTATGTATTACAAATTATTCTTTAATGATCCTTAAAAGTTTTTCATCTTTCTGTTTTTTGTTGACATCCACTATGTCCCGGCTTGATTTTCTCAAAAATTCCTCTAACTTGCACTAATTTTGATCGTCCGTGAAAATTCGACATATGTATGTATATGTAGAGGGATTCGCCTGTATTGTCTCCACCGAGTGCAGATTCGAGATCATGATTAATGCTAGAGTTACCAGATTAAAAATGACGAAAAGGGGGACATCGCGAGACAAAATATGTTTTTGAAAAATATAACACCAGCGTACAAAAAAGTGAAGTAAAAAAGTTAAAGCAAATGAAACAGGACCTTCTTTGCTTTTTATTAACCACTCGAAACACTTTTCCCAGCACTGATTATATGCACATTTTCCTTTTTTGACATTTTAGGTACTATTAAACGCAAACGAAAATAATTTGTAAATAGTTGGTAAACAAAAACTGACAAAGGACAGATAGCATCACAAATCATAAACTGACAGATAAAGGAAAACTTTTGCGCGTGAAGTGACTAGGGGGACTGTCCCCCTAAAGGGGGACGTCTGGTATCCTTAATTAATGCGTTTGCTTTTGGAAGAAAATAAAAAAAATAGGATTACAATGAAGTAGAAATCTTCCCCCAATGTAGAAGGAATCTTCCCCGGCGTGCGCACATCAACAATGTTTTTTTTGCACATTCCCCAAGTTTTACCGCGATCGAATGAACGATGCGCGAACAAATAAAAGAGGAACATACAAATATTACTTTTAATATACATATACATACATATAAATAGGTACATATGTACTTATTATTTAAGATGTATTGAGCGCGCACTCACACACTATGACGTCACCCACAGCTGCATGGGTGTTGGCTGGGGTCTCCACTGATGGAAAATGTTTGGCGAACATTTCATGAACTATTTTGAGCATAATGCAGAAGGATGATTCATACCTAAGCATCATATCTGTCCTGCGTTTCGCAGAATACTCCTGTTTTTCCAACCCAAATCCTGCGAAATTTGCAAACCTGCGCCCAAAATCCTGTAAAACTCCTTCTTTTATCCTGTTTTCACGTGTCTGGAGTTTAACGAGTTCATAAAAAATCAGAAAAAACTTCTTCGAAAGAGACATACACTGTGCGCACCGAAGATGGAATCGAGCAAAGACAATTCGGATGTCGAAGCCGACGAATGATCGCAGATTTAGGCCAATTCATTATTTTGTTCATTCTGTTTTTCGTATATTTATAAATACAGGGTGGCTGATGCGTATTGCTACATTAAGAAACTCAAATAACTTTTTTTTTTTCAATTCATATAAGTTATTTATTTTTAATTAATTTTAAATTTTTTGGTTTTTTTAATGATTTTTGAAAATTACTGATTTCAAATAGCCTCTGCGCTCGGTGACGTATGTGCGACATCTTATTAAAAGGTTGTTCATTACTATCTGTAGGGTGAGGAGACCATGCACCCCACTCTGTGACTCGAGCTGGATGCAGTTCCGAACAATGAAGTATCTCCGGGTTAGAGTGACTCCATTTTCGACAATACTGGTTGTTTATATTACCGATTGAATCAAAATGGACCTCATTAGACATACATATGTAGAAATGAGGTTTAACATGTTGTTGTCCTCTTTCATCATTCGAATGGTCTTCTGACAAAATTCCCAGCGAATTGGAAGTCTGCTGTGTTTAACTTGCTTATTATTTGAACTTTGTATGGAAATATTCGCTAAAATTTTTAAGGGATCTTTAAGATAAGGGTCAAAAGTCAAAACGCTAGGATTGGTTTATATGGGCAACAGCTACAGCAGCAATCGTATCCTGTGTTCTAACTAAAGAATTTCGGTGATAAGACCCTTGTGACTGTCCGAGGCTCAGCAGAAGAGTTAACTGGCCTAATCACAGTCCATCCGCTCGGAGGAATACCAACAAACGTCCGCTTAAGCTATCTTTGGACTAATTAAGCATGATAGCGACGCACTATTCAAATTCAAGTGTTATCGTCGTAATAGTCTATTTTCCTTAAATCTAAATGCTAATGTGTAACCGATCGATAATACAAACAAAAAGTTATTACGTTTTCTTTTGCTAGCATATTTCATCAGCCACCCTGTATTTGAAAACGTTTTCACTAATAAAAATGTATCTTGCTTTTATTTTGTTTTTCGGAAGAGAAAATCCTGTAAAAGGCCGAATTTTCGCAGGATTATCCTGTTTTTCAAGGAAAATGAGTCAGTGGAGAATTTACTAAATTCACCTTTTTTTTTGTTTTTCAATCCAGTAAGCTACTATTGAGCTAGGGCTGAATAATTATAATTTTCCTTACAGATATGCAGTTTTTTTTCAATATTTTGTGAAAACCATATCATTTTCGTGGATAAAAAGTATGAAAAACCAAGAACCAAGACCAAGAACATAAGCAATCACTATGCCAAGTTTCATCAAAATCCGTCCATTAATTTCTGCGTAATGCGCGTTCAAACAGTATAGATATCCTCAATTCCTCGCCAGTTCAAAATAAAAAAAAAAAACAACACAGCAGAAAAGAAAAACCGGCGCACACACGAAATTATCTCCACTGGTCGTTGGTAAAATCCAACGATCTAAGCCTTTGTTGAATTGTATGTCATTTTTAATTGAATGTTAATTTTAATTTAATGCTTATTGTTCAACTTCTGTATAACGTACGAAGATGATTTAAATCTTAAAATGTTTGTGCAAAATTAAAACTTTATAATAATTCCATTCCCATCGGCTAAGGCATTCTGAAGCTAGGAGCTAGAAGGTATTCGTAAAAATACTCTCTGCCCAGGTATCAGCTTGGATCTCCGCTTCTGGATAGCAGATAACGATAAAATATATCCTAAGCCTGTATTCCTTACATTTTGCAATCCAACTGTTAAAACCGGATTCAATTTCGTGCAGTAGTTTTTAGGACAAATGGGAACAAAGTCTTTGCAGTCGAAAAAAAGTTACATTTTTATTATAGTAAGGATGATTGGTGAGTGATCCGACGATAGGACAAGGCAAGATTTTATCGTCAGTTGAATTAAATTAACTAGTATCGCCTTTGGTCGAAATTCGACCAACTGTGCGAAAGAAACTCACCGAGTTTTAACCTGGCTTAGACACAACATATTGGAAACAAAATTAAACACACTGCACTGCTCCTCTTCACAACCTTTCCAACAAAAACAAAAATCAAGCGTATATGTTGTCTTAAAGGCAGCTAAAAAGGGGTTGAACTGTTTTGGCTTTGCCTATTTATGTATATAATGATGATGATGATGTTCTTTGTTATGCAGAACTCGATGAGGTCTTGAGTTTAGGTTCTCCTACGCTTAAGCACCTACAATTGTACTTGGTGAGGGCGTCCAAGGGAATTCCACCTATTTTATTTGCCAGTCTTGAACCCCAGTCCGTATTTTCTGCTTTGAAATCACCACCTGCGATAAAATGTGGTCCCAGGTCCCAGGTCCCAGGTCTCAGGTCCCAGGTCCCAGGTCTCAGGTCCCAGGTCCCCGGTCCCAGGTCTCAGGTCACAGGTCGCAGGTCCCAGGTCCCAGGTCCCAGGCTTTTGATGTAGTCAGCATACTCTAATTCGCTAATTATGAATTTTGATGAGCAGTGTGATGCTGATATTAAAAGTGGTCCTAGCATATCCTCGATTTGGATGCTTGTCGCATGTATATGTAGATAGTCTTTTTTTATCCTTCCAATTCATGGCATTTGATATCTTGTCTGATGATAGTTGCCGTGCCACCGTGAGCTCATCCAGTAGAATGATTTGTGTGGAAAATTTTAAAATTGGGAAGTTTTAAATACTTACTTACTTACTTAGTTGGCGCTACAGCTCGAGGTGAACATAGGCCTGCTTCTCGCAACCATTTGTGTGTGCGTGTTATATTTTTGCACGAATGGAAGGGAACTACAGTTTTTTGCCGACTCCGAACGGCGAGTTGAGCAGCCCAATCGTGACAAATGATACTCTTTGATGCTTGTCAGACATTCGAAAGAGGTGGGCACTGTGAAAAAACTTTTAGGTGTTTGCGGCGGGATTCGAACCCATGACCGCTGGCTCAGTAGTCCAACGCACTAACCACTTGCGCTACGGTGCCCCAAGTTTTAAATAAAAACTTTTATTTGTGAAATGTGTTTCTGATATTAACAGAATGTCAATTGTGTATGTATGTATATGTATATCCACTGGATACATATTCTGTTCCACCTACACCAATGTGAAAACACACTATGTATTTATAAACTTATTTTAAAACCCATTGAGTAGGTGTTTTAATCAAAACATTCCCGTCTTACCACGCCCGCATTATACAAACACATGAAGCCCCACCATCATTGCTCGGTCAAATCTGTAAAACAATCTCTCCTACTCGTTCAACTTGATTCAATTAATTTAATTTTGCTTTCTACGTTTTTATAGCTTATTTATTTACCACAGAAACGAATTAAAAATTAAATCAACAGCAGCAGCAATGGCAACAAATACCGCCAGGACGTGTCGGGTAGGAAGTACGGATAAACATAACAAGCTGCGGCGCGATCAAAAAGGATATACCTACTCGTACAAGAAAACAGAAACTGTAAAACAAACCCTTTTGTTTCTTCGCTTGCCGACTCGTATATCCAGCATTAAAACGCCAGCGGAGAACACTTCAAGTTAAGGAGTTTCTTCCTTTTTTTTCTTTCGTTTTTCAGACCAACAGTAAGAGTCATACCGCAACAGCGGGAATGTAGTGTAAACAATAAAAATTCCTAGATTCCAGTGCGAGGATATCCTTTTTCCTCGTTCCGATCCCCCCTGCTCCACCTATGGTAACAGCAAAGGCAATGGCGGGTGTGTATAATTAATAAATTGATTGGGTTAACTTTATCCTAAGTGATTCCGAAAAAAGGATTTTTCACATTTTCTTCCTTCGGTTGAGCACATTAAGAGTTTCTTTTTGGTTTTTCCCTCATGTCAGTGCTTTTCCGGTGTTGTTGTTATTTTTTTGTTTTTGTTAGCCTCTGGGGGGTGTTCGGTAAAATTGTGGACTTGGGGATCTGCGAATGTATTTGTGCGTGTGCCGTTACGTTTTATTATCATTTTCCTTTTAAGAACGGATTGTAATGAAATTTACACCGCACCATGACGCCACAAAACGCACTAAATAACGACATCCTCTCGCTCTCCATATCTATTGAAGAGGGTTGCGTTGCAGTAGCAGTTATGTTAGTACACTTGATGGTCCGGAGATGTATCCCTGGGCTCACTCACTTAAGGGTGAAGGACCCTCGGTCTCGACTCGTCGTCGTTGGCTTACTTTTTATTGTGTGGCAGCGGTAAGTTTCACTGTTAATTAAGTATGATTTGTTTGGTTATGTTATTCTCTTGTTTTCACTCCTTTCTCGAATTGCAGATGTTGGAGTTTTAATGCCCATTACTTTGTAAATAGTTCAGTTCCGCAGTATGGGCTGGGTGAGCTAACGTTTTGCTGTTGTTTTTTGCCGGTTAAGTGTGAAACATGAAATTGCAATAAGCCCTTTCCGTCTCGATTGCGGTGGTGGAAGTTAATTAATTGACTTTCCTCCTTTTTTTGCTCTTTCAATGAAGTACGAGTAGGTAGGCGATTTGAGAACCATGAGGATACAAGAACATAAGCGAAAATTAAAAATACACAGTAAATCGTTCGCTGTAAATGGGTGGCAATTTGACGTTTTATCGAATCTCCACTTGTCTTAAAGAAGTTAAGATTAGGTATTTTGATGGATCGAGAATCGAGACATGAGGAAGGAATGTTTCTAAGTTTTTAGCCCTTGTCAGTTTGTTGGATATTAAAAGGTACAAACTAATTATAGAAATGAAACATTGTTGTATTGTATTTGGAAGGGGGTTGTCTCCTTAGAGACAACAAGCACGTAGACCTGAATTCGCTGAATTAGCGATTTGTTGCTGAGCTACATGTCGAAGCAATAGGGCAAGATTGAGCTCCAGTAGATCAACGTCCCGTAGGACGTAGCTGCCTAGAGTGGCCTCTCTGATTCGAGCAAAGGCCGGACACTCGCTAATGAAGTGCTCAGCCGTCTCATCTTCTTCCAGGCACATCTCGCAGAGGCCCGAGCTTCTGATTCCAATTTTGTTCAGGTGCTCGTTTAAGGGAGTGAACCCAGTGACCAGTCCTGTGAGGATTTTGAGGTCATTTCTACGAAGGCGTAACAGAAACTTAGTTCTGTTTGCCCTGGGCGCGTCTACTAACATTTTGGCCTGTCGGCATGACCTAAGTTCGTGCCAATGGTTGTAATGCTGTAGTCGCAGCAGTTCAAGAAGCTTGTTTTTAGCATAAGCTGAACTGCAGCCAATAACAGGCTGAGGACCGATAAAAGGGGTCACTGATCCAGCTCTAGCCAGAGCATCAGCTTTATCGTTTCCCGGGATGTCAGAATGTCCCGGGACCCAGACCAGTGTGATCTTATTACATCGCCCAAGCTGATTCAGTTTGTTGACAGCTTCCTCAACAATTTTTGAGTTGATCAACGCTGCTGAACAGGCTTTGATAGCTGCTTGGCTATCAGAGCAGATGTAGATGGACTTGGATTTCCACCTCTTGTTAAGTGCAATGTGCGCTGTAGTAGCGATAGCATACACCTCTGCCTGAAAGACAGTTGTAAATCTACCCAGTGGAATAGACTGCTCAACGTGGCATTCTTCTGAGTAGACACCTGCTCCGGAGAGCTCATCCATTTAGGACCCGTCCGTATAGAAGACTATACTTCCTGATGGGAAACCAGACCAACCTCTGCTGTTCCATTCAGAGCGATCTGGAAGGAGACATTGGAACCTTCGCCCGAAATTGTATTTGGAGCTTGTGGTGTCCAGAGCTCCCCCCAAGGCTCCTGGTACTAAATCGAGAAGCTCCCCCACCCTGCTACCTCTACTACCTTCACTGAAGGTAACTCGCCTTCCAAGAAGCACACCTTTGCGGTATACTGCTTTTCTAGCTTCGTTTTCAATGAAGATATGCAGTGGAGGCAAGGCAAGAAGGATCTCAATGGCGGCGGTGGGTGTCCCTCTCATGGCCCCGGTAATGCTAATGCACGCTAGGTGCTGAAGTTTTTCAAGGCAACGTTTGAGAGGCTTCGCTTTGTACCACCAAGCTATCGAGCCATATACGACATATGGCCTGACTGTACTCGTATAAATCCAGTAGACCATTTTTGGGCTAAGCCCCCATGATCTATTGAACATTCTACGGCATTGCCGGAGTATGTTGGTGGCCTTAGTTGTTCTTGCAACCAAGTGGTCTAGGAAGGTTAGTTTTGGGTCCAACAGGATACCCAAGTATTTCACCGTACTAGAAGGTTTAAGCTGGGTGCCTAGGAACGTAGGCCATCTTATAGGAGGCAACTTCCTTTTGTTTGTGAACAGCATCATCTTGGTCTTGGAGGGATTGACCGATAGTGACTGCTCACGACACCATGCTCCAACAATGCAACGGGCGGATTTCATCCGGTCACAGAGTGCTGGTAAATTGCTACCACTGACGATGATGCATTCATCATCAGCGAATCCAGTTGTTGGATATCCTCCCTCGTTAAGTCTTCTCAGTAAGGAGTCAACTAAGAGGTTCCACAATGTGGTCGACAGGACTCCACCTTGCGCAAAGCCTTTTACAGCTTGCACTGTCTTGGAGTAACTACCTAATGAAGCTGTTGTTGATCTGCTCTTAAGCATCGCCAGGATCCAACCGATGAGTGTCGGGTCAATTCCTTTTGATCTTAGTGCAGATTCAATCATTTCAAAGATGGGATTATCGAAAGCTCCCTCAATATCGAGGAATACAGCGAGGCTATAGTGCTTCCGGTCGAGAGCGCGTTGCACCCTGCCTGTCAGCTCCACCAGCGCTGTCTCCGTCGACTTGCCTCTTTGATAGGCATGCTGGCTATCATGGATTGGCGCTACACTTAGCGTTCCTATCTTAAGCTGCACGTCAATAAATTTTTCAAGGCCCTTCAAAAGGAAGGAAGAAAGGCTGATAGTCCTGAAACTTTTTGGAAGATCATAGGCTGGTTTACCCGGCTTGGGGATGAAGACAGCCTTGGCCCTCCTCCAAGATAGAGGGACATAGCCTAGAGCAATACTTGCTCGGTAGATCCTAGTGAGAAACAGTAGTATTGTATCGATTCCCCTTTGAAGGAGTATTGGATAAATACCGTCTGGTCCGGGCGATTTGTAAGGTGAGAATGATAGAATGATGGTTCTTACCTTTTCTCTCGTTACAGTGCTCACTTTTGTATGGATTATGACTCTCCTCGTCAGCATCGCTGCATCCAGGAAAGTGAGTCCCCATTAACAATTGTAGGGTTTCCTCTTTTGAGGTAGTGAAACGACCATCGGGATAGCGCAAGGTGTCAAGTTTGGCATTTGGGTCCGCAGAGAGAACTCTTTGCAGGCGCGAAATGGCACTTACATCCTTTAGCTCCCCACAGAAATTTCGCCAAGATGTGAGCTTAGCCCTTTTGACTTGTCGTTTGTATTCTCTCTGCGCGTTGGCATGAGAGTTCCAATCAACCGTGCTGCCAGTTTTCATGGCTCGATTTAACAGCTTCCGCACTTTCTTCCTGATCGTGGCTAGCTTCGTGTTCCACCAACGAGTTGGTTTTGCACCGCCGACCTCTTTCTCAGGACATGATTCGTGGAATGCTGTTATAATACCGCTCTGTAGGGTATCAACCGCTATGTCAAGTGCAACGCTGTCGTGGATTCGCATTGGGGTCTGCCCCACTTGATCCTGCAGCGCTGAAGCATAGGCGTCCCAGTTCGTGCGGCGCACATTTCTGGTGGTGGCTTTGACCGGTTGATCGATAACTTGCCTTCCTTGTCGAGTGACGAAGGTAGGATCGGTCCCTAGATTAAGTATCTCAAGATGGGAGGCTGCGAAGTAGTTTAAGAGAGTTATTCCTCTCACGTTTGTATCAGTACTTCCCCAAACGCAGTTATGTGCATTTGCATCCATACCGATTATCAACCGTTTGTTAGCTTGCCGAGCGTATTCAACAAGCCTCATCATCTCTGCCGAGTGGGGTGGCGAGATGGAGTCGTAGGGCAAGTACACCGAAGCCATAAATACTTCTGTGCTGTTGCCACCTCTTTTATAGCTAATCTTGATCGCAGTACAGTCTTGGGAACTGTATTCAGGCAGTAGACTTCCATCATAGCCTTTAGCAACAAAGACGCACGTACGAGGTTTCAGTGTTCCTGGTTTGACGAAAGTCGCACCTGGTGCTTCAGCGATGCCCCTTACCGCCTCCTTGTATACATAAGGTTCTTGTATGAGGCACACGCCTGTGTGCATTTTACCAAGACGCCTACACAATAGATGTGAAGCCGCCTTGGAGTGCTGCAAGTTAATCTGAATGACCTCTAGAGATGTGTTAGCCATTGCGTTAAACATCATTAGAGGTCCCAGCTTTTTTCCTAGCGCTTTTTTCAAGCTTACAAGTAAGCCTGTTGGCCAAGAAGTACGGCTGGAGGTTACGCCTCTCAAGAGCCTCCACTGAGTCCTCATCTATACCAATGGTGTAGAGCTTACCATCTTTGTTTGCACTAGAATGGTAAACTTTCCACCTTTCGGTAAGCAGACCCGGGTTTGGGCCTTTAAGGAGCGCGACGAAGGTTCCTTGATCCAGACTTGCATCTGGGACGAAGACCTTCATCTTAATGTAGCCCCTAATCTCAGATGGGTGCAAGACATTGAGGTCCTGCTCATCTAATTTCGGGAAGATGCGAGCAAATTCAGCTTTGATCCATTGATTTGTGGCTTCATCAGCGCAGCAGAGGATAAATCCTCCACCACTTTTGACGATGCGCTCAAATATAGGACATCCGCCTTCCTTTACCCGACTTAAGATTGCGTCATTCAAGGCCTTGTCAAGACTGCTGATGTGTTCTGCAGTGAATTTTCGCATGTGGTCGTTCGCAAAAACCACTGACAACCGCAGTCCTAGCAATGCCGAGTCGACGAATCGTTTTTTCGGGGGGTGAGTTCTTTCGCCAGTTTGACTGGTTCCGGTTCTCATGCCACCTTTTACTACATGAGATGTAGTCTCTGATGGCTTACCACCCCTTCCCGCAGCAACTTCCTTCTCAGCCGAGACTGATCCAGTAGAAGCCGAAGGTTCTTTAGGAGCTGCAAGACTTGAGCTCGTAGGGACCGAGTCCGCCAACTTGGTAGCCTCTGTGCCGAGCGTTAGCTCCGCTTCTTTGGCCTCCTTGTTAGCAAGACGGTCTGTCGCTCGCTTCTTTTTGCGCCATGCCCCCTTCTTCCGTTTTCTCTTCTCTTTTGCCCCTTTGACCTCAAAGTTGCCTTCTGCACAATGTGCATCGGACTCGGAAGCCTCTGAGTCTGAAGAAGAGGAAGGTGGTAGTACCCGAGCTTCGTTAAGCGACAACTTCTTGAATTGCCTCCTAACGCCGCTTTGACCTATGGTGGGTGTCTGGATGGATGAGTCACTCTGCGTGCTAGACAGGGTAGCCCGTGGTCGCCTCAGCATGTGACCATCACTTCCATTTCCACTACTAGGCGTGGCGGCAGTTACAAGTCCAGTCGCCGGGTCTGATGAGCTCAATGCTGCCGATTTGGTAGCCGAACCCTCCATGTTCGATGACAGAACCTGTGTTTTTTTGCTGTCTCCACTAGAATAGGCCAAGGAACATCTCAGTGATGAGCGTCCAGCCTCTAGTGGTTCGAGCTTCGATTCAAAACTCACAGCAGCGACTACCGCTGCCTTATTGAGCTCCACTGGCGACCTGGCATTATCCAATGCCAAGCCAATACCGGTAGCCGTGGTAACTACCGACTTTCGGGCTTTTTTATTCGCCCTCTTCTCCGTCGTTCCTCTTTTCCCATGATCCCCCGGTGGAGCTTTCAGTTTGGAAGAGCTCAAGGATACGTTAACCGTACCCGAACCCTTCCTTTCAGGAGTCCCCACCTTTTGGACTTCGCTTTCCCCGCTAGAACAAGCCGAGGGAGTTCCCAGTTTAACTGAGACCTCAGCTACATCCAACGGTTCAAGCACCGAGTCAGGAATCATGGGGTTTTCATAAGCGACTACCGCTTCTTTAACAGGATCCACTGGCGACTTGACACTTTCCAATGACAAGCCATCCCCGGTAGCCGTGGCTTCTACCGACTTTTGGGTGTATATCCCCACCCGTTTTTCCGTCTTTTGTTCTTTGCCTTTTTCCATGTTTTTTGTGATTTTTAAACTAGTTTTTCCTCTAGTGATTACCGCTTAGTTGTAGACGTCTCTTCCTACACTACAACAGCTCGGGACACTCAACTGTAGGAGAGCATCGCACTTGCCATCATAGCTTTAAGGAATCAACTTACTACATAAGCCTCTTCACCACGACAAGGTAGGCAATCATCGAAGAGGGAAAATGAAACAACTTGAGTAAGGAGTTGTTCTTTAAATGAACATAAATGAGTACCTATTTGTTGTAATGAATTTTATATTACAGTAGCTAGTATATAAACACATATAGCTATGGCCAAAATAATAGCTACATCTTACAATTTTCAATAGAAGGATTTGTAACACCTGTTTTATTCGAACTCTAAAAATTATTTATACCTATGCAAATGTGATGGCAAATGTTTTTTAAATGCATATTGCAGTGATCTTTTATCCGGAACTCCAATAACCGGCAACCGTAACCGTAATTTTTCACAGAATGTTTATTTTTAATATTTACCTCTATTATCTGCAAAACCTCCAATATACGGAAATTTGTTCGAGCTCTGTACTCATATGTCACATCCATTTGCAGAAGATATTTTATTATTTTGCAAGTTGCGTCTTAACGGTGTGTGCTTCTATTTGGTTTTAAAGCGGGTACACATCATTTTTCATCATTTTTTCACAAACATTTTTGCTACTGCGTGACACTCGGCGGCCATTTGTGTTTTTGCTCGATTTATTCATTCAACAAGCAGACACAGGTAGAGATGGACGAAAAATTATTTGAGTGTCATACAAAACCAATAGTCGGTACACTTGCTTCATCACAAGAATGACATCAGTTTTGCGTGACCCTCTTATTGGATGGTGTGTGCCCGCTTTTAGTGTATTTAAGAGTTTAACCATGTGAAAACGGACCAGAAAAGTTGTAGGCATTAGTGAACAAATTGAATTGGGAGCTCGATTTTATTTAAACCTTCAATATCCGGAAATATCGATTATCCAGAACACCGTTGGTCCCGAGCATTCCGTTCAAAAATATAAGACGCACACACAAATGATTGCGAGAAGCAGGCCCTGGTCTGGTTCACACCGAACTGTAGCGCCACCTAAAGAAGAAAGGAGAAAGAAAGCTTATCTGTTGCAGTTTGTAAAATTGATTGGACAAAATGATCGCAATACCTAGTAAGAGTAAAGAAAACCCTTTAATAATATTTTTTTCACTATAGGTACTTAACCCATAAGAGCCTGGGGTCCCTTTTTTTCGCTATAATACTTAAATTTTCTATGAATCCATGTACAAATGCATCTATTACGACAAATCCGCTACAAAAAGCTTTATTTTTTTGATAGTTTTTGAGAGTTTTGAGCCGTTGCCATATGGAATCCCGATTATTCGAACAACGATTATCCGAACTCATTCGTCACGGCTCTTATTGCCGACTTAAAAATATTTTTCCGGCGCAACGAGACATGTTACGACGAGTTTATACCCGCCTCCCACTATGTACTCCCGCTGTCATTTTTTTGCGCGATAGTAGGTCTGTTTGGTATCTTTTCTGTGTAAGGCTTAACATCGCTGTCAAATAATAAATACATCATTTGAAAAGTGGGGGAAAACCCTCTCAGTGGAAATTTCGTAAGAAAAGTAACCAAACACGTTGTGCGTAGAGCCTGTAAATTTGTTTCTGTTTTCCACTCACAATGAAGAGTATGACATTTCACAATAATTGTCAGATGGCTGCCGATTTTCGCCCAAGAAATTTCTGAAACTGTCAAATCTGTCAAACGTCATACATTTTACGTTTTTTGTTGTTAATGTGTTCCTGTACTTTTGCACACTTTTTCCTCTCTCTGACAGATTTTTACCCCCAATCCACTCATTTGGCTTTCTTTTACAAATATTTTGGGATGTAATGTCAAGTACCATCTCACACACAGGCTTTTGAAGCTCTAGATGTTGCTTTAAAGTGGTTTGAAAGACAGGACGAATCAGATCCCATACAGTTGTTACAACTGAAGCGCATCAGGGAGTTAGCCGCAATGAAAAGATGTGCAAACTATGCAGGTACTAATAGCTGTCGTGCTGTAAAGTTATCCACCAATCCGCCTCTATCTTCATTCGCTGAATCTTCATCAGTTAGCTCGGCAGCTTCTGGAGGTTCAATGAGTATATCAGCATCATTTCAGCCAACGTTAGACTAAAACATGCATAAGCTATGTTTAGAAAAAAATGTACACACTATGGCCTATCGTTGCCATATGGCAACGGGCGAAGAAAAGAGTAAATATTGTTGACTGTTATGTAAATTTACCATTCAGAACTTACATATATCTTAGTTAATATGTGATGTAGTAGTTCGAAAAAGAGCAATAGAAACCAATTTGAGGAACATCCGAAGGCTTCTGCAACCTTCTGATGGATTCACGTCGATTATATGTAACGCTATAACGGCTTCACGTTGAGCCTCTTTGAAATGTTTTCCTTTGACCATTTTTGTTCTTTGCTAAATATGATATAATAGAACTTAATCTTCTATTATATAGAAATGAATATATGTATGTTTGGTTGTTTGTCTTTTATAGACTCGGAAATTACCCAACCGATTTTGGTTAAATTTTCGGAGCACGTATTTCTTAATATATGTAGAATACAAAATAGCATCAGTGCAATTACTTAAAAACTGTTACTTTTGGTACCTATCATACAAAATTTCGTAATTTCAGATGAAATGTAAATATGAATCATTTTGGTCAATTAACCCATTTTAGCCTAACGTTACATAAATGTAACACTGGGTCACCTTATTTGTTTAAAACAATTACTATTTGTTTTTCATCGACTTCTGAGTTTAAAGTTTATGCAATGTAAAGTGTAAAGAATTCTAAAGAGAATAACAGGAAAATACTGCATTTTGGTTATGATTTTTTTGACAATAGAAGATTTTTTACATATTTGAATTTGAGTTGATAGCAAAATGGGGATGAGCGGAAGGTAGGCATTTGTTTGTTAATTATTTTAGTGAACTTACTGTATATTGTAAGAAAAGATATGAATGTTGTGTTATTGTATCATATGTATAGAAGCAAATACCTAAAACAAAAATATTTTTTGGAAATCCGTTTGCCTGATCGCTCAGGTTTTTGGATGCTGTTACATATATGTAACGTTAGTCCGCATATAACATAACATAATTTGTGACGGAAAATACATTTATGTAACATTAGTCCGTATGCAGCAGGCTTTGTATCTGATTACTTTTTGTATTATTCGTCTTGGTAGGAGAAAACAAAGAGGTTACAACGGAACCGGAACCATCCGGAAAATTGCATTCCGGCATTTAAGAAATAAAAAGGATTTGAAGAATGCAAATCGTGGTATAATTGATTATTTTATGTACTATAAAAGACAATGTCTTATTTGTATACGTTAAATAAATATCTGAATTGAATTGAATTGAATTGTAATTCTGCTGAAATGGGTAGACAGTTCCATTGTGAGTGTTGCGTCTATACTTTTTGGAAGAAATCCAGTTACAAAAGTGTCCACATATTTCCGGAAAGTGCATAAGCTATGGATCTTCCACGACCCTATGCAATTGCATGGTATAATGCAAACATGGGTGGCACGAGCCGTATGGACCGAAATGTAAACAACTACCGAATAGGTGTTAGAGGGAAGAAATGGTGGTTGTCCATTTTAACCTGGCTTTCACTGATAGATGTTTCAAATCAAAATGCTAGGTTACTCCACAAAAAAGCTGGCTCCAATTTACCCGGACTTCAGTTCAAGCATTCGATAGCACGGTTTTATTGGCGGACTCTTGGTGACCCGAAACCTCCTGATGGTTTTCGTAGACATGACATGGAAGCCGAAAATGCTAATGCTCGCTACGATCGAGTGGACCATTTGATTATTAAGATCCCCAATAAAAACAGATGACGATGTGCAGGTTCGCTATGCAGATAACACTGTACTACAATGTGTTCTAAGTGCGATGTAGGCTTATGTGTAGCTTGCTTCCAGAAAAATCATTACATATCTTCAAACTTATGAAATAAATAAAAATAATACTGAAATAAAATGCACCGTGGTGTAGTGGTGAGTCCGCTGGACTACTACGCAATGCTGCCCGGGCCCAACACCTAAAATTTTTTTTTCACGGTACCACCTCTTTCGAATGTCTAACAAGCATTCAAAGAGTATCATTTGTCATGATGAGCTTCTCAAAGCAGGCCCAGGTTCACCCTGAGCTGTAGCGCCACCTAAAGTAAAGTAATACTGAAATAAAATACATGGTTTGCTTGCATGTATACAGTCTTATTATTTATACGATGTTTGTGGTATCAGGACTTACGTTACATATATGTAACGGCCTAGTGTGACCAAACGTTATTAAAAAAAAATTTAAAAAAATCTGATCTAGGTTTCTGCACACAATACAAGCCGCGCCTTAAAATTTCAGGCTTGTATCGAACATTGGACATATTGGACTCTCGTCATTAATGGGTTAATATGAACAGACGGATTGATAGACTGTCAGACAGTCAGACAGATAGACAGACAGACAGACAGACAGACAGACAGACAGACAGATAGACAGATAGAGAGACAGACAGAGACAGACAGACAGAGAAAGACAGACATACAGACAGACTGATAAACAGACAGACAGATGACACAGACAGACAGACAGACAGACAGACATACAGACAGACAGACAGACAGACAGACAGATAGACAGACAGAAAGACAGATAGACAGTTTAAAAATATTTTTTCTTTGGCATATTGTACAGTGTGGACTTCACCCAAGAACTTTAAGGGGACCTTCTGGTCTAGATTTTTCAAAAAATCGATTTTTTTGATATTTCAACAGTATAGGCTTTTAAGAGTATACTGTTAAATTTTGGTATTAATATTTCCAGTATTTTGACTTCTACAGCATATTTAGCAGGTCAGCGCAGAAGCAGATAAAAGAAGCAAGTAAAGTTTAAACTCATTTATCCCGAAACTATATTTTTCTGCATGGTGTGAGACAAAAATAAAAAAGTTCTCGACCGATTCGTCTCAAATTTTAGTATGTTATTAAGTAAGCTAGTGCTTATTGTCGGAACTAAAAAAAATTGTCTACGTTGAATACTTCTTACTTTTTACAGACAAAATGTAATGAAAAACGGTATTTTTTTCGAAACGTAAATTTCAACAACGCGCCATTTTGTCAATTTTTAATTTTTTTTTTTTCATTCTAGTTCCTGCGATAACTACATTCAAACTAATTAAAATGTTTTTTGTGTTTTTGTTTTCGATCAGTGGAAGAGCCAAAACACCACCAAGATACATTTTTTGAAGAGGATAACTGTAAATCCAATTTTTGTTTAATTAAAATTATTATTATTATTTTTTTTTATATTTGGATATTGTTAATGTAGTAAAATATATCTACAAAGTTTAGATACTATTGCTCATTTTTTTCATTAAAAAAAATGATTCTAAAAACTCGCCAAATTCAATGGCGCTAGACCAGAAGGTCCCCTTAAGCGTTCTATACCAAGACTCAACTTTATTTTGTGTTTTTGGTAAGCTTAGTTGTGTTTATTCAGCACATGACCAAAAAGAAAGCAAATTTATTGGCTTCCTTATTTTTGTTTGATCTAATATAATTTTTTTAAAACCATATCCACATCGGCGTCGATCAGATTTTAAAAGACCCTGTTTTTTTAGCTATCTTATTTGGATACATGAATATGTAGTGAAAAACTTTTCTAAGTAAATCCGCGCGTACGAATTATTACTATTGTACAGAGATGTGATCCGGTATGAAACTGATTGTTTAGTTTCGGATCGGTACGAAACTGTGCGCGCACAAGTGAGTTTAGTTTCTGGCCCGAAACTGTTTGTTACATATCGTACAATTTCGTGAACAGCTTGTGTGTAGTTTAGTTTCGGATCGTACTTTTTCTGTAGTTTCGTACCGATTTTTGTACCGACTTACGTACCGGAATGAAATTAAAGTTTTGTATTTTTGTTTTTTATTTATTAGTATTTGCACAGGAGCAATGATCTGGCACCTGTTAGAAATAGAGTTAAGGCATCTGCCCTCTCCGCTGGTCGGGATAGCACCGTGTTAACTGAATACTAAAGGCACAGAAGAAGAAGACATATTATGAACAAAACATGAATAAAAGAAATAAAGGACTTGAAATCCATTTTCATTTAAATAATCTATTACATTTTACTAGTATAAATAATTGCTGCCAAGGAACGGGATTTCAGACCAACGTGGGAGGAAATGGCCTGTGAGAGCCAAATTGCAAAAGCATACAACGGCTGAAGCGGAGGACATCTGGGCATCTCGAAGGCAGTTCGAATGGTCAAACAACGGTTCTACTGGGTAGGTTTTCAGCAGTCAGTAGCAGAATGGATCCAGTCGTGTGAAGAATGTACAAGAGCGCAGGGTCCGAATTCGAGAAGCCGTGGCAAAATGTGCCAATACAATGTTGGAGCACCATTCGAACGAATTGCAATGGATATTGCAGGACCATTTCCAATCAGTGACCATGGCAACAAATACATCCTGGTGGTAATCGATTACTTCAGCAAGTGGCCGGAAGTCTACGCCTTACCGAACCAAGAAGCCAAAAGTTGCGCGGATGTGTTTGTAAGCAGTTGGGTATCCCGTTTTGGAGTTCCACTAGAATTACACTCAGACCAGGGAAGAAATTTCGAGTCAGCAATATTCAAGGAATATGAATGCATTATGCATAATATGAGTTTCGTGATTCAATCATATCGTGAACCGAAACTAAACTTCACAGCATTAGTATCGTACCGAGCAGTTTCGTACCTGATAATATCGTACCTCAGTTTAGTGCCTTAGTTTCGTACCGGTTTCGTACCAGATTCGGATCAAGGTTTCGTGATCCGAAACTGCTTTGAATCGTATCGAATAGTACAATTTCGTATCGGATCACATCTCTGCGATTGTCTCAATTTATTAATGGATTTTCGAGATTTTTGCAATTCGAAATTTCTTTTCTAGATTTTTGCTGTTCGAGATTTTTTTTCTAGATTTTGATTTCGAGATTTTTGTTTTCGAAATTTTTTCTCGTTATATCGTGGTAAACCCTTACCAAACTTCTCCCTCAATAAATCAATTGTTAGACCAGCTGTGTGGCACTATTTTGTTGGAACTATGTATCACTGATGTCAAGCCCATCCAATTCTGGCCAAAAATAGTGTTTCAACATGTCACAATAGCAAACTCCATTGACCATAACATAGCGATAATTTTCATCGACCTTGTTCAGAAAGTGAAACTTAGAGAGCCCGTTGAGAGTTTTAACAAGTGTATTGTATTGTGTATTTCTGCAAACCCTTATTGCCGACTTCTTTTTGAAAATGTAATAAAATTGAGAAATTAATGCTGTTCGAGTTTCTTTTATTTTACAAGCCTTATATTGATTTCACGGAATCTGGGAATCGATGTCCGGTGACAACTCAATATGGTATATTTGATGATCTTGTAAATTTAATATGGCGTCAATGGTAAGATGGCGGATTAATTTTTTCTTCACAACCCGCGTGACATGGGTATCAAATAGAAGGGTTTGACGAGTAAAATCTCAAACAATATAGTGTATTTCATGACGTTGTCAATCTAATATGGCGGACGCCCTAAGATGGTAGACTACCGTTATCTTCACGACCTTCTTAATATGGGTATCAAGTATTATTTTTTTACTTTTTTGTTCATTAAAGCTTCTTTTTATTTCTTATCTTTATATATGTTTGCTTTCTTACTTTTTAACTTGATAAGTTTTTTCCTTCACTTTATGAATATAAATGAAATAAAATGTTATGAATTAGAAACAATATTTGTACATTTATTTAATGTTTCGCATAAAATGTGTGTTCGATATTGTAGGCGAAATCAAAATAGTTTGTCCGGTTTTGTTTTTTCGACACCACTATTGAAAGTACATGCAGTACATACATATGTACAAGTAAATAGAACTGACCAAGCAATGTTATGCATATAATGAAAAAAAGAAGACTACCGCCAGCCTGACCGATCATACGATTAACCCGAAAACTCTCCACTTGTACACATGCACCGTTTACTGTTTATGAGTTAACGATTAAGAAAAGTTTGTAATAAGAGTCAGTCATTAAACGCCCATTGAATTAGCAACCGAGGATCTTTCGTTTTCTTTCTCCTACAATAATTCAGAAGTGAGATATTCTGTACCCGTACCGAAGTATAATCTATATTAAAATCTACCGTGCATTTCTGAGTCGGAAAGTTTATTCGCTCGCACTCCTATTTTGTGCTTTTAAACGATGTCTGAAGCGTGGACACAATTGTTAGAGTCGGCTACAGTGTTAAGACTCAAAAACGTTCTAAGATCGTTAAAATTACAAACCACGGGTAGCAAAGCCGAACTAAAAATCCGTGCTCGAGAAGCTGTGCAAGATTTTATGGAAGATGATCTTCAAAAGCTGGTGCAAGACGTGTCTGGACAAAACAACGAAAGTCACACTGATGATTCAATTCTATCTGGCGACCACGAGTCCGACGACAAGGACGAATCTCAAGTTGCGGAAGAGGAGTATGATGACGACGATGATGAAGAGGATGAGGACGATGATGAGGAGCACCTTGATGAAGAGTTGGCTAAGCTGCGGAGGATGTGCAAGAAAAGGAAGGAGATAGCGAAATTGAAGAAACAACTTCAAGAGCTGCAGTTGGAGGAAACGGCGGCTAACCCGAAGTTATCTGTTTCTTGCAATTTCAAGGACATCGAGGCTCAATACCGGCTTTCAGTGGAGATGACAACGTTGGATTGAGCAGTTTGAGGAATGTTCGGAGATCATACATCTCGATGAAAGGGCTAAGTTTATCTACGGCAAACGGCTTCTCACAGGTACGGCACGGTTATTTCTTAGAACAATAAATATAAAAAGTTGGCAAGAACTTAAAAATGCATTGCGAAATGAATTCCGAAAAGTTGTGTCAGATATATATAATGAACTTCAGGAAAGAAAAAAACGTCGCGACGAAACAATGCAGCAGTATGTATTGCACATGCAGGAAATCGCCTCGCAACATTGGTGTCAACATTGGTAAAAACAAAACGCACGTACTGTGGAGTCAACAATAGTCCTCTCCATGTGTTCGGAAGTATAAATACCTTTATTTTATTTGAAAATGTGTTAATAAATTTGCAATTGTTAACTGTTAAAAATCCGGTAATTCTAGGTCGAGACTTTATTGGGAAAACAGGATTGGCGCTTCGAAAGACAGAAGACGTTTCCATCAACGAGAGTCAGTCATTAAACGCCCATTGAATTAGCAACCGAGGATCTTTCGCTTTTTTTCTCCTACAATATTATACGAATTTATCTATATAGCGAATGCAACTCGATATTATATAATTTTTTATATTGGATCACCACGTCTGTGGACATTTTGGTGTGTTTTCTTCGAAATCGTTGTTTTCATGTACTCGTAGTCGTAAGTACTCGTAATTCAGGAAATAAATTCTGTTATATAAATTGTTTTTTATTCCTGCAAATACAAAAATATATGTATATTCTCGAATAAATATTTGTCTTATAAAGTGCAACAAGTACCTACATATGTATATAAAAAAGAGCATTCAAAATACAAAAAAAAAAAAGAAAACAGACTTGTTAAATCTTCCGCCACCCAAAACCAACCTACTGGAAGTTCCATTCGGAACATTGTCATTGAAGAAAAATCGTTCCAGTTTATCTATACTTCATGAATTGTATGTATTAAGAATTTATCCTAAAACATGCCGGATTCTCCGTTACCGACGTGATAGGGTAAAATATCGTCGATACTTCTGGGCAGTGGCATCTCCCTCCCCCTTACCAAGCCAAAAAAAAAAAAAACTCCATTCAGGAAGAATTATTGAGGGCTAATACGAAATATGCGCTGCAGGATACCGGATGCTCTCACTGAAAGGATGTAATTTATTACAGAAAAAAAACATTGATGATGGTGTCAGCTGCTATGTAAAATATTAGGGGAGTAGACAAATCTTACAGGTCGCAGATTGCAGGCTTGTTATTGACACAAGTTGAATGTTGAGATAATTTGGGATAAACATGTGCAATGTATAAATGTATATTACATCGGTATCTTTGAAGTCCGTGATGTTCGTATACTATAGATGTTTTTTTGTTGGTTGCGCCAGGGGAATCTTCTCAAATTACCAGAAGCCCGCGCTGCTGGCATGCACGATTCACATACCTGTGGCCAAATTACCGCATCCGTTAACGAGTAACTCGTTATCGAAATTATATGTAATTATTTAATTAGGGCATATCTTAACAAAATCCATATAACCCAAAAAAAAATTGTGTCTGAATTTATGGCCAGACATCCAGATTTGGCCAAGAATATTTTGCCTTATTGCCGACTACTTCGCGGGGCTGGATAGCATCATGCCATGCGTCATGTGTCAGCTTATGCTGCTTTCCTAAGATTTTCAATTCTCCGCAGCTCCTGTTGGAGTGCTGTTATATAGCTAGTTCTCCATCTTACGAAGGGTCTGCAGTAAAATACCGCGTGCTCCGTGTCTTCTTACTCGTTTGGAGATTCCGGGCAGAATGGTGAGCTGTCTTGTACAAATCTGTGCAGGCATTTCCGGTAACTGCGGTGGCCAGACAGGAAGACAGGTAGCCCAATTTATCGGGATCGGGGTCCTTTCCAATCCTTGATTATCGGAATCAACTTGGTCCACCTGCCTTTTTGTGTGTTGTCCCACCGGCCTTGCCACATAGCTGCTGGCGCTGACTTTTTTTTTAGTTTAATTATTACAAGCTGATGTACCCGCTTCGCTGCGCATACAAAAATATTCTCTTTGTATGTAGATGTATGTATTTGTAATAAATTGTCTACTGGAAGGAAACTTCCAGCTAAGTGCTACACTTGTCTTTGCACCTTTAAAGTTGGCATAAATACTTGCTTCACAATTTGCTTAGCACCAAATGACTGAATGAATTACTTGAATAAAGGATTTTCCAAAGACTATTAAAGAAAAAAGTAACACTGGTGGGTTAGCAATTTCTTCCAATCTAGCTTTTCCGCTTTCTTGAATATTACAGCACGTTCTTACCGCCAAAACGTCAAAACATAATACATACATACATATCTGTATCTGTTCCAAGCCCTGCATCTACTTATCATAAAACAAATTGCAACCAAATCTATCCGCAACGGGCACCGTAGCGCAAGTGGTTAGTGCGTCAGACTACTGAGCCTGCGGTCTTGGGTTAGAATCCCGCCGCAAAACACCTAAAAGTTGTTCACAGTGCCCCCCTCTTTCGAATGTCTGACAAGCATCAACGAGTATCATTTGTCACGATTGAGCTTCTCAACTCGCCGTTCGGAGTCGGCAAAAAACTGTAGGTCCCTTCCATTCGTGCAAAGATATAACACGCACACACAAATGGTTGCGAGAAGCAGGCCTAGGTTCACCTCGAGCTGTAGCGCCAACTAAGTAAGTAAGTAACCAAATCTATCCAGTTATTGGATTATAGTTGATCGAACAATTACAATACATATACGTTAGCACGAAGCAATTCCAATCACTTATACAACACGCATGTATCGCATACACGCATACCCGCTGCCGCTGGCTGGTGCATTGACGGTGGCAATGGTCTCCACTGATCGTTGTCGCGAAAGCATACAAACAATATTTCTTTATGTTATTACTTTTCTCACAGAAAATATACAAAGAAGATATAGGATAACTTCGGGCATTATGGCGCAGGGAGCATTTTGGCGCACCTTGTAAATACCACATTCCGGTTTACTTATAGGAAATAAAATGATGGGAAAACTTAGGCCTTCCTTGATAGAGTGCCATGTTAAGTTGTAAAGCTGTTGGGACTTTTTTTTACAAGTGAAAAAAATAATAAACAAAAAAATACCCCACTTTTGTCATCTGCATATATTTTTGGCTCATTTTCATTTACGTGTGGCTCCTTAACTATAAAACGCACGGGGTTAGTGTTAAAAGTGAGGTGAAGTGAATCATATTAGTTTTCCTTTGGTGGCATTGATTATTAACAGTAAAAGAAAATCTGGCGTTTTTTTAAGTTCTGTGCAAATGCGTCTTTTTTGTAATATGGCGCACTTGCCGTAGGGGCATTATGGCGCACTCTGGCCCTTGTGAATTACGCATGTAGAGCATGTAAAAAAAATTATACTAAGACTCTTGAACGATGACGACAGGAATCATGTTTAGGTGCTCTCACATGCCTAGGAGTAGAAAACGAGCAGAAAATTGTGACACATGTAAGGAAACTACAAGCGTATGTATTCGCTAACAGAAAAGAGCTGTTTTATATGGGCTGTGAGCAGGCAGACAAATACAGGCCAAGTCACAATTATAATAAATGGGAAGTGGTCCCACGACTAATGTACTTCATTCAAAAACACTTGTGATAGCTGTAACAAATCAAACCGCGATTACAGCACCACACCATATTGCCCAAGAGGATGCGCCATATTGCCCAATTTTTTGTAAAACATTTTTAACTTAACTTTTTTTTATTTAAATCATTGAATTATTATAATTATTTAATGTATTTTTGTTCTGATTTTATTATATTTTCTTACTGTTTTTGTTTTTTTTTTATAAAAAAGCTTTTCATGTTGAAATTATTTGAGAAACAAAAAAGTGCGCCATAATGCCCGAAGTTACCCTATATATCAAAATCTTTGTTGTGAAATAATTTAAACAAATATGTTAATTAAGAACTAATGCCCCTATTCCGTAAGACAACTTTTGTTAAGTTGAGTTGAAATTTGGTTGAAATTTGAAATTCGGTATTACTGAACACAACTCTGAGAAAAAGAGTTGCCTGTCAACATAAAACCAAGATGGCGAATCCTCTCTAGAGTTGTGTGGGAATTTTTCTGGTATTATGGTAGACAACGCAGTTATGTTTTGGTTGCTAGAGCTGTCAAAAAATAACAACTGGGTTTAAGCAGTTGTTTGAGAGTAAATGTTGAGATACGAAAGATGGAAAATGGACAAAAAGACGTATATCGGACAAATGAAATAATGCAATATTATTAATAACGCCATTAAACAATGTGTGCAGCTTAAAAGCATATAGTCCACATTAGTTGGAGAAAATAGTTTTACATCTTCAGCACTCGGAACTGGTAGTGGTATTGCAATTGCAATCGAGCGTCCATGCAATTTTAACAAATCTTTGGTTTCTATTTGAACGAAGCACAATGCTTCTGTGTTCAGTACAAAAACACTTGTAAATATTTAAAAATAACAGAAGTAATTTACACATTGCAAATGCATATTCTTTACTTAGCATTTTTTCTAGTTGGTATTGGAATATGTCACGGATAGATTTTCATATGCGCACAACAATAACAATATTATCTTCATCATTATTATCATTAAAAAAAAACAAATCAAAACTTATTTTCATTCTGTTTTTATTGAATATTGAGTTTCTGTTGGCAAAATTATTTTCTACTTCGACCACCAGAGGTCAGATTTACGTTAAATAGTCAATCACCCCAATTATGCAAGTCGTATTTGAGAGTCACATACGAACATAGTCGTATTTTGTTATTATGGAAGTCGTGTCACTACGAACATACTCGTACGCTAATGACTTTTCAGCTGTCAACAGAATCGGATGCCATCGCATACGACTTTCGGCTGATATCAGCTATTATGCAAGTCGTATTTAGTCGTATTTTGAACGTTTTTAGTGGTATTTTCTTCGGCTGCGATTTCTTAAGTGACTCTATACGAAATTCAACGAACATGAAAAATAAACAATTGTATACTCTTGAATGGAAACAATTTAATGTTTTTCGAAGTTATTGTACTACTTAAATTACTTTTACTTTCTAAAAAACTTAAAAACAGCAACCAATTCGAAGCTTTGGTATATGCTACGGAGATTAATGTCGGCATCGCAAGACAGATGTGTGCTGCACGTTCATCTAAAAGATGAACAAATGGTTGTCAACAGAATAGTTTTATTAAACTGCAATGGTTCATTATTTTTTTAGTTAGAAAATTGTAATTTAAATTTCGGAAAATACATCCATATATACATACATACATACACAATGAATTTGGCACTTATTGCGTTTCAACTATATCTTAACAATCTGTGAATATAATTCCTTTTAAGGATATTCCTTCATGTGCTCATTAAAGAATAAATCTATTGAGTTTGTGGTGACATCTTTCGGGAGCAGTTGTAATAAGACATCTCCTGGACCTCGCCGGCAAGGAAACCAGTACTGACAGGAAAAAGTTCAGTTTGAAATGCGACGTAATGCGTTGCTAACATGCAGCAACTTATATGGAGTCGTATTCAACGCATACGACTTGCATAATAACAAACGAAATACAATACGATGCGAGTACGACTTGAAGTGAGATACGAGATACGACTTGCATAATTGGGGTGAATTTGTAGTTGTTATTCGCATCTAAAAGTATGCAATTTTTTTTACAATCACAACTGAAAAAGGTTGTTTTATGTAATATGAAAAATTCGTTGAGTTGCGCAAAAGTGGAGTTGAATGACAACCAACTCGAATAAATTGAGTTGTGTTATGGAATAGGGGCATAAGATAGAGCGAGATAAATGCCCAAAAGTAAAATATAAACTTGAAATATATTGATATTTTTTTATTCCATTTTATAGATTTAGTTCAACCAGAATCAATTGCAAATTAAAATCCGTTCAGTAGTTCTTTTGTTTTCGCGGCACATACATACATACTTTTTTTTTAGACTATTTTATAAAAGTAGTGAAGTGATGATATCATTTGCTTCATGTTGGCCCAAGGCTCTCCTGTTATATATTCTCCTCGTTTCATCTGCGAGGATGTTGATGACCATCCCATCAATAACAAAGGCGGCTTCACCTGAGATGGTTCGAAAACCGCTGCTCGTTCGTATGGCGCAGAGTATACTGACGACATCTTTTCTTACCGCTTTGTATAGGTACAGAAGAAATCCCAATTTCTGCTGCAAAAAAGAAGGACTTAGTAAAGTTTTGTACAATTGGAGACATTCCCGAAATTTACCATTCTTGGCATAACCTCTTTCTGAAAAAAAAAACAGATCACCACCAAGAAACAGCGGAAGGTTCTGACACAGAATCCGACTTCGATGAGTGACACTTTTTTCTTTGAAGAGCTTTTTTTTAAGTTCTTAAATCTATATACATACATATGTATAAACAACTAAGTGGTGATCGCAGTGGCCGTGGTGGTTAGTGCGTTGGACTACTACGCAACGCTGCCCGGGTTCGATCCTAGCCCGGGTCTAACAGCTAAAAGAATTTGTTCATGGTGCCACCTCTTTCGAATGTCTGACAAACATCAAAGAATATCATTTGTGAATGAAAGGTCTGCGAGGAAATCAAAAATTGTTTGGCGGTGCTTGGAAACTGTTAGCTGGAGACTTTAGACAAACTTTACCAGTCATTCCTAAACGCATGCTTGAAATCTTCAATTCTGTGGAGAAATGTAGGAACACTAACACTAAAAACAAACTCACGCGTTCAATTGCAAAACCATCCATTAGCAGCTGAATTTTCAAAGCAATTGTTAAAAATGGGAGGTGGTACAATGCCACTCGACAATGACACATGAATGATAAGGATAACACTACCAAACGATTTTTGCCGCTTTACTCAACTAAAAAAATAACTGATTCATATCGTGTTCCCAAACATAGCACAACAGTATAAAAACCATGCTTGGTTAAGCGGGCGAGCAGTACTGGTCGGAAAAAACAAACATGTAGGTGATCTTAACGAGGCTATTTTAAAAGAAATACCACGTCCTAGAGATTTTCGCAGTTATAACTGCGATTGCGATTTCTTATTCACTGTGAATATAAACTGCTAATGTAAACTGCTGTGGTCGCCGTGGCTGTGGTGGTTAGTGCGTTGGACTACCACGCAATGCTGCCCGGGTTCAACTCCTGGCCGGGTCTAACACCTAAAAAGAGTTTTTTTACGGTGCCACCTCTTTCGAATGCCTGACAAGCATCAAAGAGTATCATTTGTCACGATTGACCTTCTCAACTCGCCGTTCGGAGTCGGCAAAAAACTGTAGGTCCCTTCCCATGTTGATAAATCACAAATGTTACGCTTATTCGCAATGTTGCGCTCAGAGAGTTATTACTCTCCTCCTAGTAAATCGCATTCGCAACTCAATCAATAGCACCAATAGCAAGTATAACCTGTGCTGCTACTTGGACCTGCTACTGCTACCAACCAACCATCCATACTTTCAACCAGCTGCGACTGCGATTGCGATAGCAGCAATAGCACCAATAGCAAGTATAACCTGTGCTACTATATAACAACCAACCACACTTCCAACCAGTTGCGATTGCGACAGCAATATTAGCAATTTTGCGAATTGGTTTGATCCCCTTTGGCGCTAGGAAATCGCATTCGCAACTAAATAGCAAGTATAACTTGTGCTGCTTTTGCTACCTTACCTGCTACTGATATCTTTCAAGCTACTGCTACTATATACCAACCAACCATACTTTCAACCAGCTGCGATTGCGATATGCAACTTTGCGGATTGGTTTGGTGCTTATTCCAGCATGTTGAAAATTGGATGAGACGTTCGGCAGATGACGTGTGAAAAGGGTAGTTTAGTTTTTTAATTTTGTTCTTCTTCACGTTTTTCGTATGAGACAAACATACATTTTGTGTGTAGTGTATGAAAACTGAAATTGTGGCTCTGGGTCTGTATAGAAGCGAGACAAAATTATTATAGGCAACATCAGTTTCAGCAATAGCAGTTTATTTATAAGTTGTTATAAAATTGCAATTTTTTTCTCATCTCTACCAGGTCCATTATCCACATTCAAATCAGTGGACACCATCATGAATCAGGATGATAATGAAGAAAAAACCAAGAATGTTGTTGACCAAAAAGCATTGCAATAATTTTTTTAATGTTACCCAAATTGTAAAAAAAAACTTTTTTTGAATGCCCGGCAAGGTGGCCAGGGCGGAGCTTAAGCTAGTATTCTGAATATTTTCTGTTTAATGGCTTAAGAAAAAACACCAATTTAGCTTTTGTTCCATGTTTTAATTAAAGATTTTACATAGAGATCAACTGTCTATGTTATTCTTACCGCAATCTTAGGCCGGCAATTACCGACAGCTCATAAGTTAAGAGCCTCATAAACCTATTCACCAACCGCTATTAGTGCGTATTTATGAGCGCTCATAAGACTTATGAGTGGTCCCAACCACTCTTAAGTTACGAGCGATAATATCAGAGACAATTATTATTGTCTGTGCTAATGTCTTAGATAACTTCGAAATAATTCGAAATCAGCTGCCATTTAAACTTTAAATAATTTCTGTTGATTTTTAAAGTGGGTAGAAAAGAAAGAAATGTGTCTTCATCCGGCGAGGAAAATAACATTATAATGAATTTAGTGAACATGTTCCTTATTCCACTATTTAATTCCTAATAAATTTGCAAAAAAAAAAAAAAAAAATGAATCCACCAACATCAATTTCACCATCTACAGCTGTGTTGCATCATCCCCATATTTACACTGCCAAATGTCACTGACATGTTCGAAAAAGAGCGCCATTGACTCCGAATGTTCGAAAGAGAACGCGTTCGGAAATCCGAAAATTGAAATCTCTCAAAGTCGAAGTAGCATAGACAGCATAGACAAAAACCTATTAGTGGTCGGTGAATACCAACCAGAAATTTTAACTTATGAGCCTCTTAACTTTAAGAGCGATTTATGAGCGGTCGGTGAATGCCGACCTTAATGTCAAGAAAAATTGGCTATCTTTTGTTTTTTAGCAAAACAATAGCTCGAAATAATTTTTATTGATGTTTCAGCTAATTACGAGTAATCATATTGGGCATATTTTAGTTTAAAAAAAAAATCAAGGGAATCGCAGTTTTTTTTTTTTTTTTTTTTTTCAACATTTTTTTTTTTTTTTTTAAGCGTTTATTTATTTTATTTAAACAATATTACATTTTTTTTAGTCTAAATAAACTTAAAAACTATATATATATTATTTTTTTTTTATTAAAGTTAATGGCCTTAGTGGCACTCAATACTTATATTATTTTTTTTGTGTATGATAATGTTTTTTATAATTTATTATATGTATGTTATGTGTTTTTTTTTTTTTAAATATTAATTTTTTATTTGATTTAAGGAAAATTTGTGTAAAACCTTTCAATGTATTATTTATATTTTTTTATAAAATTTATAACTAAGAACTTAAATCTAACTAATCCTAAATAAAACTAATTAAAACTAACTTACATCTAAAAGTCTAAGGACCAGGCCCTACCATGCGATCCCTATTCTGTTGCTAAAACGTTAATTTAACGCATAATCGACAGATCAGAAATCACATGGTAGGGCCTGGTTTGGCCTTATTATATGCTAGCCTAAGCCCAATCAAGCCACCAGTATTTCTCCCGATTGAGTCTATCATAATTATTTTTATCTTTTTCAGGTATGCTTACGCAGTATCTTAAGATAGCATTGCCATCCCCCAAGCTTGTAGGTACATACTTAATTCTTTTATCAGTTGCTCGTCTGGCAACATGGTATATTATCGGTACGTTCGTTAAGTCTGATAGATAGCCATGAGCATCCAGAAACAAGAATGCTTCAGGTGGTATGTATCGACTTTCTAATGTATTTCCGAATTATTCAGGGTTGGGATAGAACAAGCCCGAAATGAGTTCGTTTTCCATAACATTCGCCGACCGGGCAAAATGATTCCTCACAAGGCCCAGAATCACATTGTCAATTCTGGACACACCGGAAGCATCCAATAGCTTTTTGTTTGAAACGTAATGCCGAAAGTCGGAATGTTCGCTCCTGTACATCTGCATGCAAGCTCTCAGGCATTTTCTTTCAAAGATTCTTATTTTTTCCATGTACGAAGGATTAATGTTCCACCATACTGGGCTCGCGTAAGTCAGAATTGGACGAACAAATGCTTGGTAGCAAATGATCTTCACATCGGATCTCTGATAGTTGGAGTAGAAAAGCTTCTTGAGAGACATAAATGCCGCCCTAGCCTTTTGCAACTGTATATTTATGTGTTCATTATAAATTCATTATAAATATTAAATAGCTGCGGTGCAGTTACTGTGCCCTGCAGAAGACCATTTTTGACATCAAAAACTCTAGTCGTTGTGTATTTTCTATCTGTTACAACAATTTTTTTATCATATATCATTGTCATGACCATCTTTATAAGATGTGGAGGGAATTCATATCGTATAAGTTTATATATTATCCCGTCGATCCAAACCGTGTCGAAGGCTTTTTCGATATCCACTAGGCAGGCAGCTGTACTTCTCTTAGCGTTTAAATTCCAATTGATATCTGAAACCAATTTTGTAACAGCATGCACTGCCGAGTGGTTTCTTTTGAACCCAAACTGGTTCCGCGGTATGATCTTCTTTCTATCGCATTCGTATAAAATTGACTTACTAATAACTACTTCGAAGATCTTCCCGATATTAGGCAGAAGACTAATGGGCCTATAGCTTGAAGGATCAGAAGGATCTTTCTGTTTTTTGATTATTGGATAAACCTTCGATATTTTCCAGTAACTCGGGAAGTAGTAGTTGTTTAAGAGATTATTGAAAATAATACAGTACGACCGTATGATATCAATCTTTTTTTTCAACACAGAGCACACAGAACACTACGTTCTCTAGTGTATACTCTTAGTATCGTTTAACACAACTGTTGTTTGTTGCGCGACTAAGGATCATCTACCGATTTTCAATCTTATAGACTACTTCAAATAAACAATATTAAGTTAATCAAAAACCAATGAAAAAACGCGTTTTCTAGATTCTGCTCGTGATAAGCAAAAATCAACTTCATTGCACAGCTCATTGTAAGTGCTTATGCACCTTGTAATAGGCTCATTAGAACCATAATTGGTTCTCTGCCTTTCTGGAAAAAACAAGCTTCTAACCCGCAGAGACCTTTGGGGAGCATATATATTTAATAGAAAAACTAATTCTGGTGAAATAATATGAAAATTAATGATATCGCGAATAAACATGAAGGAAGTTGCGTTGCGTCTGAAACTTAAGGTTTGCAAACCAATTAATTGGCACCTTCTATCATAATAAGGAAGCACATCAAACATATTTAATTTACGAACCGCATATCTCGTGAAGTTTTTTTGAACTCTTTCCAATCTGAGTTCGTGAATAGCATATGGTGAATTCCAAATGATGGATGAATATTCTAAATAAGGTCTGACTAACGAGCAGTAGATAACTTTAAGGCTATGTTCATCTCGAAAGTATTTACTATTACGCTTTAGAAAGCCCAACAAAGAGTTAGACTTGGCAATGGCATAATCATAATGCAAGATAAAGTTTAGTTTATTATCAAACATGACCACTAGATCCTACACTTCAGCCAATCGTTGAAGTCGAAGATATACAATTTATTATACAATAATTATGAATAAAGTTACAAAGAAATTGATGTAATAATACCCTAAAATGAATTAATTATAAATGCATAGTTTCTGATTGTACTGTAGTCATCTTATGAATTTCTATGTTACTGTACCATCTGTCAAATGAATTATATATGTATTAGAGAATAAAGTTTTTGTGTGATTTTGGAACTTGGCGCGTTTACTTCAGTGGCGACGAGGATTTTTAAATTTTCCGAACCTGGGCTGCGTGAACTCTTCCGATAAGAGTAGTAAATATTTCATAAATGGAAAGATCAGTTGTTGAAGATATCCTCCAATCACAGCGTGATTGGATGGAAAAGATATTGAAGGATCAAAAGACATGGTTCTCGCAAAACACGCGGCAAGCACCGGCAACTAGTACTTCAGTTGGCCAACCATTCCCTGCTTATAAGAAAGAAGACAACTGGAAGACGTACCTCAAACAAATGGAACAACATTTCGAAGCATGCGGAATCACGGAAGATAACCAAAGACGCGCATTTTCCCTCTCTTGGGTCGGGGCAGATAACTTCGAAATACTCCAAAAACTCTATGGCATAGACGACGTGGCAACCAAAAGTTTCAAAGATCTCACCGGTAAGCTAAGTGAATACTTCACTTCTAAAATCCATGTACTTGCAGCACGATATCAATTCCATAAGACAGTGATGAAGCCAGGGCAGTCTTATGCATCATGGATTGCGGATCTGAGAGGTGTGGCTCGTAATTGCCTTTTCACGTGTCCGGCTACAGGTTGTGCTAAGTCTTATGTGGACAATATGATACGTGATATTGTGATGTTGTATACACCCCACGATAGTGTTCGCACGCAGGCGCTTCAAAAAACAGACCCATCACTCCAAGAGGTACTAGATATTGCGAGCGCATTCGAGACAACCCAAAAAACATTTTCCGCAATAACTGATAGCAACAACATAGTAGAAGTTAATCAGTTACCAGTGACTAACGGACATGGTACCTTTCGTTCGCTTACACCGGCACAATCGCTTCGTAAATCGTGTCCAGGCTGTTTTGTCAACCACAGTAGGAACGATTGTAGGCATTATAAAACAGTTTGTCGCAAGTGCAAAAAGGTGGGACACATTGAAGCTGTGTGCATGTTAGGAGGGAGTGCGGCTGGAAGTTCAAGTCATGAAAAAGCCACCAAACATAGAAGTCGTAGTAGTCAGCGTCCTGGTAAGGGGTCTTATCGCCAAAAAAGCTCTCAAGTGCAAAACAAGTATTCAGGTAATTCTAGGGAGAGACTGCATTTTGCTGAGGTAGTACAATCACATGATCACGTGCAAGACAGTTCAAGGTCGGGTATCATGATGGAGTTGATTGTGAATGGAAAGACGATGACATTTCAAGTTGACACAGGAGCGTCGTGTTCGCTGGTGGGCCGCGATGGATATCAACAGCTGGGTCAACCGAACTGTGCTGCTACCAACAAAGTGCTCCAGGCGTACGGTGGATCACCACTCCCCATTAAAGGAGAATTGGAAGTGGCGGTAGTGTATAAAAAATCAACACATAAAGTCAATTTACTTGTGGTAAATAGTGGTGGCGCTAATATTCTTGGATTGGACTGGTTTAGGGCATTTAGTCTAACGATTCAACATGCTGTTTTGCAAATTAATGCAAATACTTTTCTAATCAAAAGCATTGATACCCTCTGTGAGATGCATTCAGACCTGTTTTCGACAGTACTAGGCAAGTGCAAGGACTATAAAGCGCATCTGGCCCTCAAGGAAGGGGCCATCCCAAAATTTGTTCGACATCGACCCATTCCATATGCATTACTGGATGACACCAAGAAGGAAATCGATCGGTTGATGGCAGCGGAAATATTGAAGCAGGTACATCGTACTCAGTGGGCAGCTCCCGTGGTAATAGTGCAGAAGGCAAATGGTGGGATACGAATTTGTGGAGACTTTAAGTCAAGTGTAAATCCACAGCTCATAGTTAATCGACACCCTATCCCACGCATTCGTGACATTTTTCATAAACTTCGTGGGGGAAGATTGTTTACAAAGATCGACCTATCGGATGCTTATCTCCAAATCGAGTTGGATGAAGAGTCAAAAGAGGTAGCGGTGATCAACACTCCTTTCGGACTGTATCAATATCAACGTCTTCCATTTGGGATTAGCAGTGCACCGGGAGAGTTCCAGTTCATAATGGAACAGCTGTTTGCCGACCTTCCTGTGGCTGTTTATTTGGACGACATCGTCGTTTCGGGTAAGGATGACATGGAGCACTTGCAAACCTTGAAGGAGGTTTTTTGTCGTCTTCAAAATAATGGTTTCCGATGCAACAAGCTGAAGTGCAATTTCGCTAAAGAGGAATTGGAATATTTGGGGCATACGCTTTCTGCTGCTGGTAACCGCCCTTCTGAGAAGCATTTGGAAGCTCTTCGAAATATACCACAGCCGTCGAATCTAAAGGAATTAGAAGCCATAATAGGTAAATTGAACTATTATAATCAATTTATACCTAATTTCTCGCAGGTAGCGGGCCCACTGAATGCACTCCGCGCAAAGGGTGCTGAATTCGTTTGGTCAACTAGCCAGCAAAGAGCGTTGGAGTCATTGAAAAGTAGCATATTGAAAGCTGCACGTTTGGCTCACTTCGACGATTCGCTGCCTCTGATTCTGGCTACAGACGCCTCCAGCTATGGCATTGGAGCGGTTATATCGCATAGATACCCAGATGGGACGGAGCGGCCAATAGCGTTTGCTTCAAAAACATTGGATCGTCACCAAAAGTTATACAGCCAGATAGAAAAGGAGGCATTGTCAATTATTTATGGAGTGAAAAAGTTCCATTGCTATCTATATGGGCATTTGTTGAGCTGCAAACAGATCATAAGCCTTTGACCGCCATATTTAATCCCAGTAAGTCGATCCCGGAAATGACAATGCGCCGCCTGCGCAATTGGGCTCTGACACTTATGGCCTACAACTATCAAATTAAATACCGTCCAACCTCCAAACATGGGAATGCTGATGCACTATCACGCCTTCCAGTGGGTCCTGATGCAGAGTTCGACAAGTTGGAAGACAAATATCATGAAGTCAATGCTATTTTGGAAGATCTTGGACCAGGTCCTTTAAATGCTGAAGCAATCGGCAAAGCCACAGTAAAGGACAAAGTGCTGACGAAAGTTGCCGCCTACATTAAGAATGGATGGCCCAATAGGCTAGCAGATGACGAAGTTGAAGTGAAACCCTTTTTCGATCGTAAGTTGGCTTTAACAATTCAAAATAATATAGTTATTCTTAGTGCAGGCCACGACCGAGTTGTCATTCCGAAGGTGATGCAGGCCAGAGTACTTAAATGCGTCCACGAGGGTCACTGGGGCGTTTCTAGGATGAAGCGAATGGCACGACGATATGTCTGGTTCCCAGGCATGGACCAACAAATTGATAAGGTGGTAGCGGGATGTGCCATCTGCCAAGAAGCGGCATCTGACCCGAAGCGGGAGTATAGTACCTGGCCCCCAGCTGATGAGGCATGGGAAAGGATACACTTGGACTTTGCGGGGCCATTCTTTAACAAAATGTGGCTCATTTGTGTAGACTCGTATTCCAAATTCCCATATGTAGTGTCGATGTCAGCAGTAACCGCCTAGGCAACGATTAAGGCAATCCAATCCATTTTCGCGATAGAGGGACTTCCGAAAGCATTGGTCACCGACAACGGAACGCAGTTTACGGCACAGCTATTTAAGGATTTTTGCGATCTTCACTCGATACAACATTGGAGAACTGCTCCTTTCCACCCAGCATCCAATGGGCAAGCCGAACGATTTGTTCGGACTTTCAAGGAATCATTTAAGAAGAACATGGCTGAGAGAAGAGATCCTGACGCGGATCTCAACTCATTTCTATCAACGTACCGGTCAACGCCAAGTGGAGTGTCGATGAAATCCCCGGCAGAATTACTGCATGGACGACAGTATCGAAACATTTTATCATGTGTTGTCCCGGAAGGAAGGAAGAGGAAATCGAGTATATCTGCTCCCAAATTTCATTGTTCACAGGATGTATTAGTGCGCGAGTATACGAAGGCAAAGAAATGGTCAAGAGGAGTTATCAAACACACATTTGGTAAGAAAATGTACGGCGTTCAAACACAGGACGGATACTTGAGGCGTCACCAGAACCAGATACGGCCATTGAAATACCAGTTGAATGTGGAGTCCACTCTCATGGCACCATCAAGGTCAGCTAACAACCAAGTAGAACATACGAGCGAAGATACTACGGAAGATGGGTATGCAGCCGTCTCGAGCGGAGATACGAGGGAAGATACCGCTGAGGATGATGTTATCTGCGGCGAAGATGCGGCCAGCCAGCCATGTTCGTCAAGCGACATTATTCAACCAGCAGCTCCACCCGAGGTAAGAAGGTCGGAGCGAATTAAACAAAGAAATGTACGATTTCAAACTTAGTAATAAACAATTGGGGCGTTGGTTAAATAGCGTCCGAGGAGATGATGTAATAATACCCTAAAATGAATTAATTATAAATGCATAGTTTCTGATTGTACTGTAGTCATCTTATGAATTTCTATGTTACTGTACCATCTGTCAAATGAATTATATTTATATGTATTAGAGAATAAAGTTTTTGTGTGATTTTGGAACTTGGCGCGTTTACTTCAGAAATAAAGAAATCGAAAAACTGGTTTGCCGTTTTTCCACCAACTACATTTATTGCAGTTTGTCAGTTTTTCTTGTAAGCCGACGATATGTACGCACTCTAAATTGGTTAAATTGATGATGATTAGGATAATCAAAAATATCAAATATAGGTAGGTAATTAGGCATATGTATTCATATGTATGTATGTATGGATGTATTTAACAAAAATAAGATTTTAATACATGCATACAGGCAGGGTTGCCAGAAACTCCAAAGCTTTAAGAGCCCAATTTTAGAAATTTTGTCGCCCAAAATCGTTGCCTAATAAGTAGCCCAAATATCGTATCAAATAAAAAAAATTTTAAAGTTCCTTTATATCACAGTACACGTAAAACAGGTAATATATTGCACAGGAAAAATGGCCGCAATTCGTGCCTTTTCTATAATTGTACTTAGTTTGGCGTTAAATTCAAAGTCATTTGTTTTTGTTTTTGAATGTAAAAAAAATTCGCAGGGCACGTATGGCGGCCATCTTCTTGAATTTTTGACAGGTGCGCGAGCTTGATCGAAAATGAACACTGAGTATACGTATACTACCTTATATACATATGTGCACTGTGCCTTTATATCATATTCAGAAAAAATTCAATAGATATACAGCTGAATATAAATGATTAAATTATTTAATACAGTCAGGCTGTAATTATTTGAAAATATTGTGTGTAGACAAACTAGCCAAGTGTTGGCAGTTACGGTTGGAGGCAACATGTTTGGTTTTTTTAGCAAAAAATAGTAGAAATAATTAATAATAATATTTAATTTATTAATTGATAATTAATAATCACTGGCAGTTTCATCATCACTCTTGTAAATTTCTGATGTACATTTTGCTACCATGATATGTGGTGTTGATTCGAAGTCATTGCAACATATGTATGTTGCATTAAGAGATGCCAAAGACAGTATATTTCTAGGTTTGGTTTTTACGGCATTTAGAACTGAAAATACCCTTTCGACAACAGCATTACTTACTGGTAGAGATAGTAACTGCATAGCAAAAACAGGTAGCATTAAGAGTATTTAACGAACATTATGTGTAGAATAAAATCAGAACTTATATGAACTATCTTCGGCGTTACTGCCTGAGTTTTCATTAGCCCTCAAGTTGCGGCAATTACGCCTATTAACCAACTAAAGGGGCCAATACCGAGGTGATCAGAAGATACTCCCAAATTGTTGTACTTGTGTCCAAATGCTTGTGACGTCAGTAAAATCAAATTTATGTGTCATTTTTAAAGAATTTTAATTATAAATAAAAAGTCGCCCAAGATCGTAAATGGAAAATATTTGTAGCCCAAATTGCATTGGGCTACTAACTTTTGAATTTTCATCGTAATTTTTTTAAAAAGATAGCCCAAAATACGATAAATTGCCCAATCTGGCAACCGTGCATACAGGATGCATAAACAATACCACCGCGCGCCGTGCAAATTCCCATTTGCAGTGTTTAAAATAAACTGAACAAACAACATAAATGCAAGGAAACCCTTTTGTCACCGCTTTTTCTTAAAACTTGCGCACATATATAAATGCGTTGTATCGTTTCCCAATACACTGGTCCCTCGCTTTGCGCGACTCCTTTTTGCGCGGTTTCACTTTTGCGCAAAATGGATTTGTCTACCAAAATTCGATTTGCGCGGCTTTTAAATGCTTACATTTCATTTTTCAGGAACGCAGCACCCTAAATTACATGAAATTCATACTTCGCTTTGCGCGATTTCGCATTGTGCGAAAATTTTCATTCCCCTAGCCCCCCGCGCAAAGCCGGTGACCAGTGTGTGTTGTATTGAGACACACAAATACTGTTGACATACGAACATTCCGGGTGTGGATCTCCAAGGGGAAAATTTGGCAAAAATGAATAAAAAATGATAACAATAACCGATGTGCTGATTACGAAAAACGAAATGTATCCTGTGCAATTGTATATAATTGTCTGGGACTGTGTCAAAGTGATAATATTAGGCGAATGATAACATTAACCGCGATTATATTAAGCGGCGTGCACTGTAATAGAAAAAAATTGCTGCTTAGTTTGAATATCATTCACTACTTTCATAAAATGAAGTCTAAAAAAAAGTATGTATATGTATGTGCCGCAAAAACAAAAAAACTACGAAACGGATTTGAATGCGGTTTTTTGCAATCGATTCTGGTTGCATTAAATCTATAAAATGGAACAAAAAAAAAATCAATATATTTCAATAAAAAACTTCTGAATGAAAAAAAGAAAAGTTTATATTTAACTTTTGGGCATTTATCTCGCTCTATCTTAGTTCTTAAATAACGTATTAAAATAAAATTAAAATATTTGCTTAGATTGTTTCACAAAAAAGATTTTGATATATGTACATATATATCTTCTTTGTACATTTTCTGTGAGAAATGTATTAACATAAAGAAATATTGTTTGTATGCTTTAGCGACAACGATCAGTGGAGACTATTGCCAACGCCAATGCACCAGCTTGCAGGATTGCTTTGTGCTAACCTATACATATTGTAATTGTTCGATCAACTCTAATCCAATATCTGGATAAAATTGGTTGCAATATGTTTTATGATAAGTAGATGCAGGGCTTGGAACAGATACCGGTAAATGTATATATTATGTTTTGACGTTTTGGCGGTAAGAACGTGCTGTAATATTTAAGAAAGCGGAGAAGTTGGATTGGAAGAACTTACTTACCCGTTACTTTTTCTTTAACAGTCTTTGGAAAATCCTTTATCCAAGCAATTCACTCAGTCATATAGTGGCTAAGCAAATTGTGAAGCAAGTATTTATGCCAACTTTTAAGGTGCAACGACAAGTGTAGCATTTAGCTGGAAGTCTCCTTCCAGTAGATAATTTATTACAAATACACATATCTACATACAAAGAGAATATTTTTGTATGCGCAGCGAAGCGGGTACATCAGCTAGTATGACATAAATCATGCCATCTCTGGGTTTTTGCTCGCATGCGATATCTCTCGACGAATTTCCCCCAACTACATATGTATGTACATGCAAAACTAAACCATTTTAAGTTACGTACGTAGAACACCATAGCTTATTATTGCTTTAAAATATAAAGGACCACTCATCGTTAACTCCCTAAAAATTCTACTTTAGTTTTAATGTAATGAGATCAGTGAAAGTTTCCTCCAAAGTTCACAAAACCGTTGGCAAAATCCACCACTATCAACGCCCACGAAACAGAACAAAAAAATGGAACCGCAATAAAAATGTTATTCATACTCATAATAATAATAGTCCTATCCGTGTAATTATCATTTAATGAGACCGCCACCAAAAAAATGAAGATGTACAATATTTTGGCACCACATTGCAAAACAAACCAAAAAAAAAAAAAATGGAGCTCACCCACAATGCAAATAAACTAACGCCTTTCCCGGACAACTTTCCAACCGACCATGGCAAGGAAGTATGAGTAGCTCTACGCTAACCCTATTACAATGCAAGTGGTTTTTTGTTTCTACTACCGCCCTCTGGCTAACAGACAAATAGCACGCCAGTTTCTCCAACCACATATACATACGAACAAACATACGAACAAGTCCTTCATGTTACCCTATGTAGAATGTAAGATGAAAGTTTTGATGGTCGTGTGCACGATTGCAACTGCTAACTACACTTTAGTACTTGCGGTATGACATTACCCACTTTTGGTATACGGATGTGTTTGTGCAGTTCCACACAAAATCAGTATATCCAGGAAACCATCCACGTACCAACAAGGACACATGAGGCAACCCGACTCCTTAGAGCAGGAGAAACTCAATTTTTCTAGTTTGGTCACCGGTCTGCGTCACGGTGAAATAAAATCGAATGAATTATGCAAATAAGCGATGTGGTGGAGCTGAAGATGTCCTTCTAAGTTTCCAGCCAGATTCATGTGGATAGGATACCACTCATCCCCACTTTCGGGTGAACATTCACAAATTTTTAAACACTTTTCGGAGTTTAAAGATCCAACACTTGAAGTATTGTGAATCCATACTATTACGGGAGAATAGGTTGGTCCTTGTCAGTAAATAAATATTAATATCTTCGGCGGAATTTGTAATTCAAATTTTGATTCCGATCTAATTGCTTTGCTTGTCTGCGAAATTAAATTAAATTGATCCTTGAAAACAATTAGTTGCGTCCATTATTCATTTGATGAGTGTGGCAGTAGACAAGCCAAGATGAAACAGAAATGTATTTTGTGTAGTAGGGTGGTTGGCTCGTTTTGGCTTAAATAAGAAATTCATGGCGCAGTGCAAAGGTTCTAGAGTCTTGCTCTACTACGTGAACGAGTAGTAATGAAAAATATATTTAGGTTTTTTTTTACATTCATTTTACATTAATATTAGAGCTTTGTGGTATAAATATATCAAAGGAGCATAATGGCTAATACTAGAGCCATTCTCCAGTATGGGTGTGAGGTATGAGCCTATGCAATATACCAAAAGAAATACGCGAAGCAAGTGGCCGCGGAGCTCTACGTGTTGCACGTTCGTACCGAAGGGTGTCCACACTAGAGTGAACCCCTATATATCTTCTTACGAAAGAGAGGAGGTGCATCCACGAAAAAAATACGGAAATCAGAGTGGAAGCGGCAACAGAGAACGATCTCATGAAATAGAAATGGCAAGATAAACTGCGAAGTTGATCAGGAACGTTGCGGAATGGAAGATACCGGAACATGCGAAGTGAACTAGTAAGTCACGATCAGCGTTGCCGCTTGACTTTGGATAAATGTAGCCCGAAAAACTGTGAAAAGTAGCAAAAGTAGCAAAATCTCTCATTTTGAAAAGTAGCCTAAGGTAGCAAAAGCAAAAGAAGAACGTTTGTAGGAGCAATCAATTTATTTTGCAAAAACTGATTGCTAATATCACTTGTCGTTTTCGTTCTAACAAAAGTTATATGCTGTGCTACCTTGGAGTCAAGAAAATACTTCCTTAAAACTTTTGAAATAGAATACATGTTGGACAGTGGAATATGATGAACGTTCCAAAACATGACCAGGCAATGCTCTTCGAAACTTCCATACTATCCATATTTTTTTTTATTCTCCTCCTCCTTTTCATTTCGCTGTCTTATAACGAATCTGAAACAATTACATAAAGTTGTTGAGCGATCTTGTTATAGCAATTTATAAGTATGTACAATTTACCATCTTTCTGATCCAGTTTAAACTTAACAGAAGAAATGCAACAATTTTCCTGTTTGCTTCAGTCAACACAATTGGCAGTTTACCAGTTTTTGAATTCTGACAGAATAAATAAACGACGGAAGGGAACGCATGTTTTGGATACACAAAACAGAAAACTCAGCAAACAAAACTCACCCTCAAACGAAGTAGCTTTGTTCAATGAGAAAAAAGGCAGATCAGAACAGCACAGATTTGTGAAAAATGTCAGATCAAGTCAGCATAGAAAACTACATATGTACATCCATATGTTTGCTGTCAAAAATTACAACTGCATTGATGATTATTTTACTTAATGTTTTCCAAATTACTTATACCATTTTACAATAACTGATTGCCCTTCTTGCGATTAAACTTCAATTTCCCCCATTTGGTAAATTTAATCTCGTCAAAACACTTTTCACTTCAAATAAAAGAATCAAATGTGCAACACAGCTGACTTTAATATTTTTTACAAATGTGTTCTACCTCAAGAGCAGTTGCAGAAAAGTTTTCCAGAACAGAGTCGTTGAACATAAAGCAGATCAGTCCCGGACAGAAACTTTTCTCATTGAACACAAAAACTTTGTATTTTTCTGTTCTTCTCTGTCCAGCACAACTTAATTGAACAGATCTTTTGTTGGGATTGAAAGCAACAGAATGCATTACCAAACAGAAACAAAACATTTTGCAGGGAACTTCGAGAAAAAAAAGTAGCAAAATGGGACCAATTTTAAAATTAAAGTAGCAAAGTAGCAAATTGAAAAAACTGAAAAATAATGTAGCACTTTTGCTACGAAAGTAGCATTGTGGCAACGCTGGCTCACGATGTCTCTGATAGGATATGGGCACGTTAACGCCCATTGCTACAGAATGGACAAAACGAAGAGTTCAAAGTTACAGCGATTCTCAAGCAGACGATGCAAACCACACGTTTTTCATCTGCAGTCAAATTGTGGCCTTCACTCCAGACAACATAGCCGGCAAGATGTCAATGAGCCACGAGAACTGGAATCGAGTATTATCGAAAATTTACTTTAAACAAAAAAGCGAAATGAAAAATAAGCCATAAATACCCTCATAAGACTAATAAAACCCTCACTGGCAAGAAGGAATAAATCCGCTATAGAAGCTAAACATGAAAAGCCGGTCCCAGAGGGAAAAGAAAAGGCCACCGCTCTTAAGTAATGTGTAACCGTCTCGGAGTGGATGGTGTCAAGTCGAAAAGGAGTTAAACGCGGAGTAAGAGCCAGCCCCAAACTACCTGAAACAGAGCGGACCTGCATCGCTTGAGCGTAATACCCCATAGGCAAAAAAATTGATAAATCTAGATTGGCACTGCCCCCGTCTTTGTCGGATGATTCTATAAAAACCCATTTGACAAATTTTATTCTCTAATTGTGCCTATTTTTTCTGAGTTGTGACGTTGTGAGTAAATAAAGTACATGTTGTACACGTACAACGCCTTGCATGAAAGGGTTAATTCCTTAATTCTTAAGATAGGAAAATTATTGAATTTTTCGAATTAAATGCATTTAATGAATTTATTCAAGAATATATTGAAATCAAAATACAGTGAAAGTCGCTTATAACGACGGTGAAGGGACCGAGCAAATGTGGTCGTTATAACCGGCGGTCGTTATATCCGGCTGCCATAAGTATTCAGAGAAAACTTGAAAGCATTCACAGACAAAATAAATATACAGAGTTCATAAATAAATTAAATTTTTTTTTTTTTTAAGTTCAACAAAGTAAATCACTCCAAACTCGTGTGCTATTACGCTATTTTTTCACCTGACTCCAAAGTCCAAACGGAAGAAAATTGCTGCCTTTTCCTCTACAGAAAAGTTCCTACGTTTTCTAGAACTCATGGCAGTATAAGAAAATAAAATCAATAAGCTCCTTACTAATGTCCTACTTTTTAATGACAATACGTTAACCCAAATAAATACACAAAACACTAGAACTAAGATCAGCTATCCTGGCGATAATAATAATATGCAACAGATACAAAGCTGCACAATGTAGAACAACCATCATCGGCGGCGCAAAAAACATTAAAAAATTGTGTAAAATCAGTAGAATATTTAGATTAACATACATACATATGTACATACATATGCATATGCGTGAATGGGTATGTAATTTTTTGTAAATTTTCTCTCACTTCGTCGTTATAAGCGACGAAATCGATTCCTTCGTCTCGAAAATTGGTCGTTATATCCGAACCGTCGTTATATACGACGACGTTATATCCGACGGTAGAATAGCTTAAAATATAAAGAAACCAACCAACTGAAAGGAAAATGGTCGTTATAAGCGACTGGTCGTAATAAGCGAGGTCGTTATAAGCGACTTCCACTGTATGACCATTATTTTCTAATGAATTTAGAAAATTAATAAAGTTATTAATTAAGTAAACGCATTTTAGCCAATCGGGAAAATAATAACTACATTTAAATGATAGCAGTGGTCAATTTAAAAATGAGACGGTACAACTTAAAAGATAGTCTATCTATTCTACATCTATACTGTATAGATGAAAAAATGGACAAAATTATTTTTATGAATCAATGGGCTGATCTATGTAAATATGTTTGTCTGAAACAATAATTGAGTGAACTTTAAAATAACGTAAAATTGTATCCAGTTAGGGCTACCAAAGCGTAACATTAACCACTTACTTTTTTTTACCATAACTGCTTGACAAAATATAATTACAGTGAACCCTCTCGTAATCGGACACTGACGGTACCGAGAAATTTGTCCGGTTATGAGAGGTGTCCGGTTATAGGAGAAAAAAATAAATTGCCGTTCCTTAAAAAAGAAACACAATATACATGTGGTATTGATTTTATTTTATAAAGGAATTCATTTTTATATCATAAACACAAATTACCAAAAATCCTAATTTCTGTCTATGACAATCAAGCGTAAAATGACACATACATACATACGATACCTATTTTAAAATGCAATGGGATTTATAAATGCATATAGTTGTTGGATAACACGTTTGCGGACAAGACGCCATATACCGTCAATGGTGGAGGAAATAAGCGAGTCATGACAATTTTAGATATGTTAGGTCAAGACCCAATTTTTCACTTCATTGTAACCAGTGGAATCATTTTTAATTTTATACTAAATTCGCACAAAATAATATAAAATTCTAGCATTCCCACCGAAAACTATGTGCCCCCGAACGTGATAATGACGCAAAGGCACACTCCACAGTTTATATTTTGGTTTCGTTTCTGTGCAAAATGTAAAGACGAGGAGAACAAAACAAATACAAAATAAAGTATGTAAAAAGTTTGTCATACGTAGATGTGTTTTGTCCGTTTAAGAGAGAGCGACATTCTATTGCGGTTACGAAAATTGGTGTCCGTGTCCGGTTGTGGGAGAGTTTTTTTATATGAAAAATCGTGTATTTATTTCCGTTCTTTGAAATCTGTCCGGTTATAAGAGGTGTCCGGTTATAAGAGGTGTCCGTAAGGAGAGAGTACACTGTATTTTTAAAAATGTTGATGATATTAAAGAACTAAACAGTCCCCAATATATGCTTTTTACAGATAACCATTAGAACAAACTATTATATCTTTATAACGTTTCAAGGCTGAAAAGTGGCCCATGTTAGGTAAAATTATACTGTTCCGTACCCTTTTCCTTACTTTAGGTAGCGCTACAGCTCGGCTTCTCGCAACCATTTGTCTGCGTGTTATGTTCTTGCACGAATGAAAGGGACCTACAGTTTTTTGCTGATTCCGAACGGCGAATTGAGAAATTCATTGACATGATACTCTTTTGCTTGTCAGACATTCGAAAGAGGTGGCAACCGTGAAAAACTTTTTTATATATCTATATATACAGTGGTGGCCACAGAATTAGAAACGATAATCGCCAACGCATATAAGTAATGGGTTCTTTTTTTACAAGCTATATTCTGATGAGCTAGTACCGTTATTAGATTACTGTTCAACTGTTTATTCTTTTAATATGCTTTCATGAGATCAGTTGGTTGTCAAACTGACACAATTGCATAAAGTTCGGCTATGGTTACAATTCGCTGTGGACAGAGAATTAGAAACGATTTTTTAAAGTGAAAACTTTGTACAAAATACTTTGATTTTCGTGATGTAAAAAATGTTTCTTCATTTGTTTTGGATTGCTTTGTTAATATTAATTAAAATACAGTAAAAAAAATTGGTAAGAATAAATCTTGTAAGCTATTAGTTCAGAGCTATCAAAATGAAAAGATGTCGATAGCGTCAATAGCGAAAAGGTTTAGATGCTCAAAGAAGCTTGTTTTCAGAGCTGTTGTATCTCAGCAAATCAGCAACACTAAAATGTCACCTTGTGTTATTTAACTCATTATATGTCACTCAATTCAATATGTTATCACTCATTCTCAATACTATATAAGTAGCTAACACGTTCATATTCTTCCCTTTTTCTTATTCAAACAATAAACTAATTGTCAAGCATTCACAACAGGAGCAATACAAGTCTTTAAGTAGATCGGAAGTTTTGAAAACCCCAAAAGAAAAGAGATTGAACGAAAAACTACTCCAAAGGAAGACAGGTTAATTAGGGAGATTGTAGAACCTCAAATTCACCAAGAACTGTCAGCTAGGACCATTAGGCGTCGCTTTCCAAACCATAATCTTCGTGGATGCATAACCCGCAAAAAACCGCATGTGTCAACGAAGAACATAAAGAGGAGACTTGATTTTGCGAAGCTGCATATCCGAAAACCATTCGGATTCCGGAAAAAAGTGTTTTGCGAATCTCATAAGTTGTATAGTTTTTGAGAAAATTTAAAAATTAAAAATTAGCGAGCGTTTGACTCGTAAATTGCTGGTCCGATTTCAATGAAATTATACTTTCGATTAATAAACTGCACGAAAACTGCACTAAAATATAAAAAAAAAAAGAAACAAAGAACGTGATTTTGCTAAGACTCGAACGTCCAACCCTAGCTCAGTGGTCCTGCGCATGCTTTTGGCAGTGATTTTGTTTCTGTGTATCGATAAGGAAACTAGAACACGGCTTACAAATCTGTTCCTAAAGGACGTTTTTCACGTTGTTCCCGTTCTTTATTATGTCAAGAGCAAAGCTACAATATTATTTACCTTGTCGTTAATATTATAAAAAAAACTAGCTGACCCGGCGAACTTCGTACCGCCTCAAAATGAATAAATGTTGTGTCAACTTATATAAGATGAATTGAATTCAGTTTTTTATTAAGGTAAAATAAATACTCAAAATGAATTAATTTCATAAATGTACAAAAATCAACATGAAATGTCTATCTGTATCTCTGTCTGTTTGTCTATCTGTCCATCTATCTATCTGTCTGTCTTTCTGTCTGTCCCTCTGCCTGTCTATCTGTCTACCTATCTGTCTGTCTGTCTATCTGTTCGTTAACTAATTCAATCGAGATTTTTTATAATTTTGTGCAATGCCGGGAACATTTTAGTGATGAGTTCCTCCTTCGACGATGGGAACTCGCAAAAATTTGCCGGGAACGAGCAGTTTCATGAGAATTCAGCAGCTGATGGGTCGTTCTGCGATGCGACTCTTATGTTCGGGTCAATTTCAAGTTCTTGACATGCCGCCACAAAGACGACGATTTCAGGTTTCAAGTTCATCGGCAGCAGTAGATTTCCGGATGACTGGAAGCGTTTGACGAAAATCTCCGGAGAGCAATATCATAGCCCCACCAAATCGTCTCGTGTACGTCGTCCAAGGTTTGAACGTCTAATAGGAGGCATTAGTCAAGCAAAAGTTTCCCTAAAAAACAACGAAACAACTTATTTTCTGAAAAAATTATCGAATTGATAAATATCGCATTGAATTTCAATTGATCGTAATGTTTGTACCGTTTGCGAATGTGATGCGCGATATACGGCAATTCGGAATCAGTGTAGCAAAACTCGAATCAATTGCAGCAAGAAAAATAGCACATTTGCTCAATAGAAAATGACAATGCGAAAAGGATACCTGTCAAATTGCGCACAGCCTAAGTCAACGTATAACTCCATGTATCGGGTTGTGGCAATGATCGCAGCACAGCGCCATCTATTATTAATCTAGTTACTTCTCCATCCAAAATGCACGCAAAACGTCTTTTATCACAATGAATTTCACAATTATCCGAAATTTTACAAGCTCCAAAACTCCAAAATTTTTCGCCTTTTTCTGGGATTTTCCTAGTTTTCCACTAAGAATTTTATATTTTTCCATTCGAAAAGCCATTATGGAACAATTGCTCACAGAATTCCATACATTTCGATTTTTCCTATTTCCCGACTTTTCCGGAGGGTTTTCCCAAAATTTGAGGCAAATTGAATTTCTATACATTTTTCACACAATTTTTATATATGTACAGTCAAAATCGGTTATAACGACCTTCAAGGGACCGACGAATTTGGTCGATATAAGCGATAGGTCGCTATAACCGATATCAAGGTTAATTAATCTGCTTTCAAGATATTCGCCCCTGTGATGAATTCCGACCGGTTTGAAAACGGACGAAATTACAAGGGATGAATTCGGAAAAATCCGTTAATTTTGAATTTCACAGGGGTGAATACTCTTTTTATGTTTGTTTCATAATGTTTATTTGTTCTTGAGGCGTACATATGTATGTACGAGTAAATTTATTTGTCTCCTTGGCAAATTCATTTGCTATAGCTTGCAAAATGGGTCTACTGATGGGTAAGGGTATACTAGAACTTCTCGGTGTCTTAAGCCATATTAGCAACGCCTTTTCAACCTCAGTGTGCAATGAACTCTTTTTTATGGTTAGTTGTTCTTCTTCCATTTTTTTTTTTTTTTAAATTTTTTCCTTATCCTTTAGAATTGTGAATATAGTGGAGAGTGTGAAACAGAATACTCTTTGCCAAGGTTTATTTTGCACTCCAGCGTACAATCTAAAATTTATACCTGCTTTCTCGTCAATTGAAAAGATTTTTCGTTTCTGATTCATATTCCAACTCAACTTTTTGCGAACCGAACAAAATAAAACTTCTATGACCACTCGTTACATTGAAACAAGAACTAAGTTATTTTCTAAACTTCTGTTGAACAATCTCTAAAACAATAATAAACGCAAAACAAAAAAAATATAACATCAACAAACGGTAAGTTGAAACATATCCGAAATTATATGTACATAGATACATCGCATCTACAGATAAACAGTTTATCGTTTAAAAAAAAAGGAGTCGCACCAATAGTTGTGTCGATTCTAGTCGTTATAACCAATATCGTGTTTCTAAAAAAGGGAAAAATAGGTCGTTGTAAGCGATATGTCGTTGTAAGTGATGTCGTTGTAAACGATTTGTTTTTCAATGGGATTGTAATGGGACCTAAGAATTTGGTCGTTATAACCGATGTCGTTGTAAGCGATTTTAACTGTACATATGTTTACAGATAAGGCTACGGAACCCTTTGAGTGTGCGCCTAACTCGCGCTTGGCCGGTTTTATTTTATTTATAAGCGCCACATAACTTAAAACGTTAGTACTAAGAACACTCCTCACATCAAAACAAATAAATGTGAAAGTTTGAGCTTAATCGAACTATTGTACTTTGTAGCAAGTACTGTTAAGATGACCAATCCGAATGACCATCTACCCTTAATGAACAAAACATACTATTATGCATTTATGTATATGATGCGGGTATTGTATACGCTTAATCCCGGTTCTTCTAATGAACTTAACTAAACAACCAACTAAATAGAGCTAACTTCCAAGGGTAATATTCAGTCACTCTTTCAATTACGTAGGCATACAAGCCAAGGTAAATATCTGCGGGGCACTCTGTGCAGTTCATTTTCCTTACTCATTCGGCAATCGGCTTTGCTTTATGTCCATCGAAACGATGCCAATGAAGGAGTGAGGCCACTCTTATTGCCCCATATGGATTGCTATTGCTACATATATTTATTTGTTTGTTTGCGTATACATTTATCCAGTCAACAACTGAACACACACACGCGACGAGCTGAAAGGGCAGCATCATGGCGCCAATAAATTACACTTTGGTGGCAATTACTTTGCTTAAAATGGAAATGTTTGGTTTCACGAATGCAGGTTGGGTGTACTCGGCGGTGAGTCCTTTGAATTTTTTTTTTGCTCTGAAAACATGCAAAAGTTATTAATTACCAAACGGGCCGGTTATGAGTTATAAATATGTGTTTAAGAAGAGTGGACAGGGCTTGGACGAAACGTCACTGTTTTGTGTCGCGCCATGTCACCCAATGTGACACAACAGGAAATGAAATATTTTCATATAATACAAGTATGGGTATGAATTTTCGCAGAGGCGGGAGGAGTTGATTCGGTAGTTGATTGCAGTCGGAATTGCAGCCCCTCTTGACCTCAGTAAGGTATTGTATAGAACAAGGATTGATGACCAAAAGGATGTGGAATTTCAAAGTGATGAAATGTTGTGCGCTGTGTCGCGTCATTTGGATTTTTGTTTGATGAATGGCATGTCATTTAAATGACGAATGTGATTTCTGTTGGAAAAATTAAGCATATTGCGGATTGGAAAATGTTTGTTTTGTTAAACACATGTTGCAGTAATAATTGTCCGTCCACCACAGTAAGAATGGGAGTGTGGAAGCTAATTTTTTTTAAAACACCGAAATTCCATAATTTCATAGGTATATGGAAAATGTGAAAGCTTGAAATTTGCAGCTTAGATTAAGATCAGCATTGTATTAAAACGCGGACATCAAAAATTGTGGTATCTTTTTTTTTAGTAGTTACCTATTATAAAAGGATGGGAATAAAACTGATATCATTCAAATGCTTTACCTTTATATTTTCCTTTCAAAATACAGTATATTCTCGATAATTCATACCCCGCTGAAAAAATTAAAAAAGGCGCAAAAAATAGTACGTTTAGAATTTACGCGTGACCAAAGTGAAACTTCTGAGCTACATATAATCGTGGACAAAGGAAGAAGAAATTGTGACTAAAGGGAGAGACATTCATACAACTGTCAAATTTATTGGATATTCAAAGAATATTATTCGTTATTTCTCCTACAAAAATCGTTGAAAAAACTTAAGAAATGGGGTATGAGATGACACATAATAATTATGCACCTATTTTCTATCAGAAATTGTCTTGGCTTTTGAATGGATCCAAATTGCTCGGGTGTCTATTTAACCCCACTCTCGAATGTGTTCGAGTGTCCATTTTACCCCAAACCAACTTTTGGCAATATGAATTCTATCAAAAAAATTGTTGATTTCCATTTTATCAGCTATGTACATATACACTCCATTTCATAACTATATCACCACCCCTATCTTGGCTTTATTTTATGATAAAAATAAATGTTTTGCCAGTAGCTGTTTTTATGTGAAGGAATAAAACGAGTGCAGACTATTTCATGAAAATCCGAAGTTTACCGTTATCATTTCTAGGAAAAATGAAAAATAATGTGTTTTTGCCATTTTCATAACTATATCACCACTTTACTTTTTATTTGATACAAATTATATTACTACTTTAAAGTTTTTAATTCCTAAGTGATTAGTAGTTAGTGGGGTCTCCTTTGTTTCCCACTAAAACGAAAATTCGATTTGGCATACTGTCAGTTACGTTTTTCAACACATCCTCTCAGATTGTGACCCAGGAGGTAATTATTGCGGCTCTTTGATCTACAACCTTACTAAATTGCCTGTTATTGGCGTACAATTTTAGCGGCAATATGCCTCAAAGATTTTCAATCGCATTTTGATCTGGTGAGCAAGCAGGCCAGTCGAGAACATTAACCTCATGTCGACCAAACCACGATTTGGTTGCTCTGCTGGTGTGAATAGTGGGGTTATCCTGCTGGAAAACCCACTCTGTGCCTCGATTTCTTTCCAAAAAAGTTAAACATCTTATTTCAAGAACACAAATGTACTCGTCACTATTCATCCTTGTGGATGGGAAGGCTAATGGCAATGTTCCAGCTAATAAAAACCCGCCCCACACCATTAGACGTCTACCACCAAAATGTCCTCTTAAAAAGTACACGGGATCTTTCCGGAGATCTCTCCAGTGTAGTACTGCAAGCCATAGGGCCATCGAGGTTGAATTTTTTTTTCGTTAGAAAAGATTACCTTTAGGTAAAAACTGCATAATAAAACCATATACAGACAAGAGAGGAAACATATTTTTTAATTAACCTTGCTCCAATCACGTTTCATGTTTTTTCGAGCGAATTCTCGGCGGGTAGCCTTATGGATCATTGTCAATCGCGGTATAGCCTTCATTTTTTGATTACGCAAGAGGTTACAGTTCTTGATAACCCGATAAATGGTTCAAAAAGACGCATTTAAATTCAGTTCATTCCTGAACTGTTTCAATCTTTTTGTTGAGCTGCTTACCGCACCGACGATGAAATGCTCTAGTCTTAAAAATATATTTTTTTCGGGCCACCAGTTTTCTTAGAGCCATAAGATTCCTGATTTTTCAAAAAATTTGAAACCATTACGTGATCACATCCGAGTTTTCTACCAATTTCACGAAAAGATAGCCGTCCATCGTGATTAGCAATAATTTTACCTGTTTCTTCTTTCGTTTAGTATTTTTCGCGCTGCATTTTGTTAAAAAACACTCAATAAACTTTCTTATTTTGACCGTTGCACAGTTTTGCAGAAAAATTTCCACTTGAATTATCGACTACACTCGTACGTAGCTCGTGGTGATATAGTTATGAAAAGGACTAAGATACATTATCTCTCTTTCCTTCTAGAAATGATAACGGTATTTTTCGGTTTTTTATAAAATTACCTGTGTTTTATTAATACTTCGCAGAAAAACAGGTTCCTTTTAAGTTTTTGAATTCTAAGAAATTATATCTCTTTTAGTCAGTATAAACATGAACTATAAAAAACATCTCAACAAAAAGATATAAATAAAAAATTAGAGGAACTTCAAAAATAACTTTTTAAAAAAGTGCGGCTAATTTGGCCTGGCCCACTTATATAAAATCATGTTTTGTCATCATACGAACTGCAAAATTCGCAAATAAAATATTTGTTCTCGTTGCCAGAACAATATTTATGGGCCCACATTGTAACACACAACACATTGCACCCGTGCTTCTCCCCTCTTATCTTAGACTCCAGCAATAAATGCATTTATCAGGACTCAGATAAGTCACCTGGAATGAAAATGTCCTCACTTTCTGAAGAAGTAGATTCTTCGGCACGTTGATTTTTCTATCTGCGCAGTATTGTTGCCAATTTGACCCGGGCCATACTACAGAAATCTATGGTGGGCCATATTACCCACACAAGGTTTTTTCACTTTTCTTTTAATTTAAACACATTTTTTCAACTATTTTTGAGGTTTTGACTTCATATGAAGAATTAAAAATGTGAACACAACACAATCATAAAATAAAATATTAATATTTACGCAAATTTTAATTTAAAAACTCTTAAGATAACTTACCAAAAAACTAGAACGCAAAGTGCAAAAACATAGCCACGTGCTTTACCGCTCACATACAGTGACTCAACTTTTTGATCACATGACAAGTACAAAAATGATTTTTCGTTGTAACTTCTTTATTTATTAAGATAATTTATTGAAATTTTGAGGAGAAAATAATAGTAATTTTGTTATTTAGCAACTGAAAAAAATTTAAATATCTTTTTTAATTCCAATATACCAGGAAAAAGTACAAAATATGATATGTGAATTAGTTGACTTTGACAAACGTTTGTAGTTTAATATTCAGTATGACCTCCTTTTGCTCTGAGAACAGCTTGAATTCTTTTTTGCACAGATTCCACAAGTGTTCTGCACTTGCTAGAGCCTAAACTGTTCCAAGCAGTTTGAGTCCGGTCCCAGAAATCGCTTGGATTTGAAAAGTCTCCTGGCATTTTTGAAATTGCACTTTTGACCTCAACCCAAAGACTTTCGATCGGGTTAAGATCGGGAGAATGTGGTGGCCAATCAAGCGTTTGAAACTGCTTACCTTTAAGTCATGTTTAGGCCACTCTGGTAGTGTGTTTCGAATCATTTTATTGCTGGAAGATAATGTCCGACACGGTCTTATTCCAATCATTCAGACATTTCCGCCGTCTTCGTTCAAGGATGCTGACGTACTGATTGGCATACATTCTCCCTTTAACTTCCACACATTGGCCAACACCTTCCATGACCATACACCCCCATATCATCAAATATCCACCACCAAACTTAACGATTGATTTTACAGGACGGTACTGGGTTGCTTCATATCAGTCTTTTTCCAGGTCCATTGACAACCATCAGAGCAAAAACGATTAATTTTGTTTCACTCGACCACACTACCCTTGCCCAGTCACTAATCCTATAAGGGAACTCTAGCCTGAGTTTCTAATGTCGTTTTGTCAACTCCGTACTTTATCTTTCTCAAAATACGGCTTTGTACAACAAAATTCAGGATGGGTTTTTCACCGGTCTTTGATTTCTACATCTTCAAACTTGAATTTTTTTCTTATTTTTGTGATGGAACCTAATTAAAATCCAGCTTTTATAGAAATTTCACGGTATGTGCACTTAACATCAATAAGCACTTTGATTTCTTCTATTGTAGAGCGGCTTAGTTCTTTCATTTGATCTCGAAACAAAACAAACGTAAACCACTTAGCAAATGCAAAAATAGTAAATTTTTTTTACCTTTTACCGGATTCAATATAACCATACGTACATAGAACTTAAATAATATTTGAAAAAAACTTCAATTTCTCCAAGTTTTACTATACTACGATTACACCCAATGCAGAATTTACACAGTCTCAACTAATTGATCACATGCTTTCGAGAATAGATTTTCGAAATTCTCCGAAATCTAACGGTACATTTTTATTTTGTTTGCATATTCTTATCGAGAACATCTGTAACTATACTTCGTCAAAAATTCGTTGCATTAACATTTAGATTTAAAAAGTTATAACTAAAAAACCCGTTTCCTTTTCATCATGTGAACAAAAAGTTGAGTCACTGTATATTAGCCAGACTCATCAAATTACAGTGAGTCAAAGCCAGTTGGAATATGTTTGAAATGGAGGCATAGTGGGGTTTCTATGCTTTTTCAGTAGCGAGAAATTACGGTGGGCCATATTACCCACATGGGCCATATTAGCCGCACTTTCTCTATATGGAATCTAAGTTTTCCCATTTGTCCTTAGAAAAACAATTGTTAGTTATAATAAAATTGTTATGTCCAGAGCGTTCGCTTCGGGCCAGTAAGCTAGATTAAGTAAATTGTTAGTTTTTAGTTAGATTTAAGCATTTTTGTCTAGGATATAATTAATTATAATTTCCATCAAGGAAATAAAAAGTAAAAAAAAAAAAAATTCTCTTTTTTTTAATTCGATTGAATGGCGAATCGGGTGACTGCCAATGAAAAAGGAGCCGTGACTCATGTTTTGGTATACTCACATTGAGAGTACGATAAAAACTTAAGAAAATACAGTCAAAACGAAAAAAAAAGTTGCTTGTCACCCCATTTTACGGTATCTAGCTACTGTCTTTTTGTGAGTTATTCTCGGCCATTCTGGTTTTTTCGCATGTGAAAGACTTTTCTCATGTGGAAGTTACAGAAATAAGCTTTCTCGCATCTTTCCAGTCAGTTCTTTCCAAAATTATTCGACATCGAGAGTTACAGAAACAGATGAATGCGAGAAAGTGTATTGTCATTCAATTCACAGCGTTCCATCAAAAAATGTCTCGATGCGAGAGTTACCGGACCTGGCCACAGATTCGAATCTTTCACTGCAAAATCCTAAAACCAACTCTTAAAAAGTTTGTAAACCAGTTTTATGTTTATGTATCTCTCCGACATTGCAGTAGATTCAATTCACCGCAGATTTGTTTGTAAACATCAGTGACCAATACGTGTATTCTCTAACGAATCAACTACAAAGGCCTTACTTACCTGCGGCGTAGTTTTGCGATTATTTTTTCTATGTTAAAAATAAAAATTGCCATTTAAGTGCTTTAAAGGAGTATGGACTGGGAAATTAATGAAAACAATTATTTAATCTGCGACAATTGGCTCACTGCCTCATTCCATTAGCTTGGCAAATGAGAAGTAACATAAAACACATGGGAACTGTAAAGCCTTAAATATCCTCGCCTTGCTGAGTAGGATTTGTACTTTGTCGTGGCTCCTGCAAGTATTCTGTTTAGTGCCAAAATCTGCATTTACTAATTTTTTTTTGTTTGTTGTTTTTTTTGAGTCTGTGAATGCCACACTGATATGTCTACAAACAGACTTTAAAGGACCTTCGCAGTTGGCGACATTCTGTTTTATTATTATGTATGTATACATATGTGAGCGTGCATTTCCTTATCATTTTTTTAGCATCGCACAGATTTATTGCAACTGCATGTAGAGTGCATTATGCTATACCGTACACTTGCACCTCTTTAAATTAACAATTTTAATGCGTAGCTCAGCAAAAAGTTTGCCAAACTTTAGCAAGAGTGCGCGAAACTTTTGCATAACAATTACTTCAGGTGAATTTGATTGTTCCCCGGTGAATCGGAGATTCTCTGGCAATAGAACCCACAGGGCGGCGCCGCAGACACGGTAAGAATAAAGACAGGGACTTTGACGCGCTATAAAGTTAAGAGGCATCTGCTACTCTCCCGTTTGCATAATCCTTTTTGCTTTGTCCTTTGTGTCAACGCTCATAATTTCCGCTTACCCAGGATTATGTTGGTACAAACACACAACGCTTTCGTGCTACTTAATTCGGGATGATGAGGGGCAATTGAATGCTTTTTCTCGAGTGGATGTGGCAAACTTTGAGGCGTTCTTGCATGAAATCTCCTTTCCGAGCTCTCTCGGGGGAGCTGTATTTTAAAGTTTGCTATGCTCCTGAGTCCTTTGGCTTGACTTGTGTTACTTGTTAGTGGTTAATTTGCTTGGTTCAAAATTAAGTTTAACTCTTTCAGCTGGGACACGCTCCTTGGGTACGTGTAGTTTTTTTTTATTTATTTTTATTTTCTTTGGTCCTTCACTTGCTATAGGTACCCCAAAACAGTAATAAATTAATTTTCATAATTATCATAATTTTCGAAGGGATAATGCCTAGCTATGTTTCTACGTTGTATTTTGAAATTACATATTTCTTTTCAGCGGCAAATGAGGGGGCAGTGGCAACTTTCAAATAATTCCGTCTGGTTTTTTGGTGTTCAGGTGGTGGTTTGTCAGACAAATTTCAAGTCATTTAGCTTAGGAAAATAGAATGGACAGAGTTTTGCCAGACGAAATTACCCGTTAAGGAGTAAATTATGCCTTTCTTTAATATGATAAGTTAATCGTATCCATTAAGAAGTTAGGTTGATAACGAATACGATGTTTGGATATTTATGTGTATAGCACAGTCAATTATATTCGATTAGTGTCAACATTTAAATTGTCATTTATTTATTTAGCTAAACACCTGCAAAGAAACCTTAAACAAACTAAGACTTAAATAAACTAAGAAACTTAGACCAAGACTTAAAACTAACATTTACAAATTTACAAAATGTAAACCAGTATAATGGAAGAAGTTGTGAAGAGGGGAGGGAAACTTAGACGTAACATTCTCGAGATTGGTTCGAAATGGCCGTAGTTGGTGCGGTGATGAGGAAGACGAAAGAGCGGTACAAACCTAAGGTAACGAGGGTTGGTGTAAAGGGAAATAATTTCTGGTAGTGCGGGGAAATCGATTGTATGTACCTATTAACAGTTGGTGGACGAAGAGTATGCCTGCTACTTCGCGACATTTTGCGCGGGTTTGCAAGTTAATCAATTTTAGCCGGTCTTCGTATGGCGGTAAGATATAGTTGTCGGCCCAATGGAGACCGCGTAAGGCTACGTGCACACATGCGATTGCAGTCGCACAACTATTCAGTCGCAAAAAATAGAATACACAGCTTTTAATGTAAGTGCGCGCACATGATACGTTGCGATTGATAGGTTTCATGTCCGTGCACTTAAATTGAAAGCTATGTGTTCTATTTTTTATTTTTATTTTTTTTTATAATTCACGCGCGCTAAAGGGGTTATGTCTTGCACAGCGCGGGCCAAGGGAAATTTAAGGAGGATGAAAAAGGAGATACCGATGCGCATTGATCTTAAATGTTTATATAGATCGTAACGGGAGGGAAAAATCGTGTTTGGTAAAGCATTCCACATTCGTGTTTAGCGGTTAAAGAAAGAATCTCTATATTTTACTGTACGTCCGTTGGGCTTAAGGGTAAACTGATGGGTATTCCTTGCAAGACGTGTGTTGCGAGAAAATTGTTGAAGGGGAGGAATGCAGCTAGCTATTTCGCTGGAGCACTGTTTGTGGCAAAAGCGATAAAACAGGGAAAGACAGGAAACATTACGACGGTGTTCAAGAGAGTCAATTGACTCAGAAATGTTTCTATCCCCTCCCCTATAAGTATTTTATCGATCAGGTGCAGTGCGACTGAATAGTCGTGCGACTGCAATCGCATGTGTGTACCAAGCCTAAGGCAAAACGGTTGCACAGCTTCGATTCTAAGGGAATGAATTATGTGAAATGGGGACCAAACTTGGGAGGCGTATTCAAGGAGGGGTCTGTCTGATAAAGGTTATGTAAAGAGATTTTGTAACGTAAGGGTTTGAGAATTCTTTGGACCGGCGCTTTATGAAACTAAGAGAAGAATTGGCCCTGTATATTATTGGATCAATGTGAGAGCGGAAGTTAACCCCCTGTCACAAATAATACCAAGATCGCGTATGGAGGAAACCAAGGGAAAAGGCTCGTTACGAAAGTAATAGGTTCTGAGGGAAGGGGGGGGGGGGGGGGGGGGTGTTTACGGGAGAAGGTTATGGACTGACATTTACCAGCGTTAAGTTCTAAAAAGTTTTTGTCGCAACATGTATAGAATGAATTAAGGTCGTTTTGAAGTAAGAGTGAATAAATATCATCCGCGTAAATAGACAGATCGGAGTCTTTTATGAAATGACCAACTTGGACCAAGATGGCCAAGTGGACCAAGATGACTGCCAAAGACAAAGACTGAACATCTGAAAAGGACCCTATACTGACTATCTAGGTAGGATTTCAGCCATGAAATTAAAAAAGGTGGAAAACCGAGGGCTTCAAGATTAAGGTTAATAATTAGGTAATTATCAAACGCCTTACTGTAGTCGGTAGTAATGACATATTATTATCATTATCATCATCAAATTAAATAGCCTTTTGGTGAGCTGTGGCTTGATCTCAGCATTTAGCAAAGAAGATCAATAACTAGGCAAAAAGTTCCCGGAGTTGCTTTAATGAATCGTAAGGGTGAGTTCACAATATCAATCTTCAAATTTGGCAAAAAGGAGTGGGTGTAGAAGTGGACATCGTGAACCATGAAAGAAGCGTTTTAGAGAAGACGGAGATATTCATACAATTTTTGAATTTATTGAATTCACCATATCGAATATACAGGGTGTCTCAATTAAGAGTTCTTATCCCTTAACTAGAGATTTCTGAAGTTCTAGCGAACAAAAAAACGTACGGCAGGGGGGGGGGGGTCTATTTTCACCCCCCTTCAAGTTATAGCCCCTCAAAGTGGGGCACCTTCGATTTGGAGGTATAACCACTTTGAATGATATAACTTTTGAACTATTATAGCCACAAGAACAATTTTGTATTTCTTCGAGAGGTAATTTAGTAGCGCATAAAAAGTGTCTAAGATTTTTTTAATTGTATTCAGCCACAAAAAAGCTATAGCTCCTTAAACTCAAAATTATGGAAATTTGTTGCTCTACTTTTTAACTTAAAATGTAATTTGTAATTTTTTATTTGTTAAATTACTTTTTCACGTACAATCAACAGAAGTTATAGTAAAAGCTAATTTTTGTCAGACAAAAATGATATAAAAAAATAAATATTTGGCTTCAGCAGTCCTAGGTAGAACCAAGCCTTACTTCCCGCAACCATTTGTGCGTTATATGTTTGCACGAATGGACTTACAGTTTTCTGCCGTCTCCGAGCGGCGAGTTGGGAAGCTTTACATGACAAATGATACTCTTGAATGGTTTTTAGGCATTCGGAAGAGGTGGGCACTGTGAAAAACTTTTTAGGTGTTTGCGGCGGGATTCGAACCCAAGACCGCTGGCTCAGTAGTCCGACGCACTAACCACTTGCGCTACGGTGCCCAAAAAAATGAATGATATTAATTCAAGACTTAGAATTTCTCTAAAGTAGAATCAAGTAAAGTGTAGAACAACACTATCCATGTGCATTAGATGTCAGCAAATAAGGCAAGTCAAGTATTATTATTTAGTATAGTTTCGGACGGTCTCTAAACACAACGTCGCGTCGTTTGCCAAAAAAAAAATAAATAAATGAGAGTAAACGAAATCGTTACAAACAAGGGATGCTTGAAAATTTAAATAAACGGATTTATTTATCATAAAAACAAGTGTATAAAAAAAATAATTTTATTGACTATGCGAGTTAAATAAATCACATCATTGCTGTGGTAGGGTAACTACAGTTTTGAACGACGAAAAACACAAATTATATAATGAGCAGACGATATTATGGGTTTTATTCTTGTAAGAACTCTCAAAAAAGAAAAAAAAATCTAGAACTTACTTTTCATTTTTCGAGATCTTTCTAGATTTTTGTTTTTCTAGATTTTTGCACATTCTAGATTTTTTCATTCTAGATTTTTGTTTTTTCTAGATTTTGTACTTTCGAGATTTTGTCACTCTAGATAATGTCATGATCCCAAATAGCAAACCTTTTTGCGAGGACTCCTTTTTACATAAAAAATTATAAACAAATTTATGTAAAATGAAGTCAAAAAAAATTTTTTTTTGTATACATACTTTAAAGTTCCAACAAAAACTTGTAAAAATTACAAAGCAATCGCATTTTATTTTCTTGTTAAAAAAAATTCACGAAAAGACGTCGAAATAATAATGCTAATTAGCCGTCACAGTGGTATACTTACTACCTTAAAAGCATTTGCCAGAGTTTAGCATCAAGCTCTTTTGTCGAAAATGCGTGCATATGGCTTCGATGAACATTTTCTTCAATGGATTGGAAACTACCTTTCCGTTCAATACAAGTTGTATTGGATGGTTTCAAGTCTGCAATTCACCCTATAAATGCTGGTGTTCCCCAGAGCTCACTTTTGTCTCCGGCACTGTTTCATAAATGATTTCTTCTCTGCCACATCTAATCCAATACATTCCCTCTGCTTTAAATGTTCGTTTACAGATTCACGTCCCTGCTCTTCGGCTGTGGAACGGTCGCGTATGTTAAGCTCATTAAATTCCGACCTTGACAGCATAACCAAATGGGGTATGTACAAATAAAAGAGTGGAATTTAATGCTTTAAAAGCTCAATGCAGTCTTTTATCCATGAATGTCTCTTGCATTGTTGAAATCGAAAAGCCTTCTATTTTCGGTATGTGTGTTAATCGCAACCTACGTTGAAATGACCACATATTCGAAGTCGCCAAAAACGCCGCGAAATAGTACGAAATCCTTCATCTCTTATGATCTAGCTACAATTTATAAGGCCCGAGTACCTACAATGCTTATATCTGGTCGGGTGCTCCAAAAACATCACTGCACCTGATCGATAGAATACAAAAACGCGCGATAAAACTTATAGGGGATCTCTCTGAGAACAAAATAATTACTGCAGGCGTTCCTCAGGGATCGGTCCTTGGCCCCGTTTTGTTCAATTTGTATGTGTCCGATTTCCCCAATTTGATTAATTGTGATATTGCCTTATTTGCTGACGACACATGTGCTTATTCATCTGATTCAATTGGTTCCAACATTGAAACTAATCTGCAATCTGCTTTAAATACTGTCGAAGCCTATTGCATTGACTGGAAAATTAAAATTAATGCTTCCAAGACTCAAGCTATCTTTTTTACACGTAAAGGAAAAGCTTGCTTATTTAAAAGCAACAACCTTCTTCTCAACGGTGTTCAGGTTGAGTGGAATTCGTGCGCGAAGTATCTTGGCATCTATTTAGTTAAACGCTTAACGTTCAACCTACATGTCTAAGAAATAATTAAAAAAGTAAATGTTACGATAAGGATACTATACCCATTCATATGCCGGAACTCACAATTGAACAACACCAACAAACTATTAATTTTTAAGGCAATCTTCCAAGCCATCATATTTTATGGGTCTCCCGTCTGGGGCACATGTGCTAAAACCCATCTGCGCAGGCTCCAAATAACTCAAAACAAGTTACTAAAAATGATCCTTAATTTACCCTGGTTTTTCTCAACAAAGGAACTACACCAAATAGCTAACATAGAAATGGTTACAACAAGAATTGAAAAACTTAACCATCAGTATAATATGTCTTGCCTATCATCTGACAATGACTTAATTTCAAATTTAGCTTTATAGTGAGTGCAATAAATACTTGTTTTCTGTTTTCGTTTCCCATTTATTTATTTAATCTACTTATTTATTAAATTATTTATTTACTTATATATTTATTTATTTATTTATTTATTTATTTATTCATTTATTTATTTATTTATTTATTCATTTATTCATTTATTTATTTATTTATTTATTTAATTATTTATTTATTTATTTATTTATTTATTTATTTATTTATTTATTTATTTATTTATTTATTTATTTATTTATTTATTTATTTATTTATTTATTTATTTATTTATTTATTTATTTATTTATTTATTTATTTATTTATTTATTTATTTATTTATTTATTTATTTATTTATTTATTTATTTATTTATTTATTTATTTATTTATTTATTTATTTATTTATTTATTTATTTTTTTATTTATTTATTTATTTATTTATTTATTTATTTATTTATTTATTTATTTATTTATTTATTTATTTATTTATTTATTTATTTATTTATTTATTTATTTATTTATTTATTTATTTATTTATTTATTTATTTATTTATTTATTTATTTATTTATTTATTTATTTATTTATTTATTTATTTATTTATTTATTTATTTATTTATTTATTTATTTATTTATTTATTTATTTATTTATTTATTTATTTATTTATTTATTTATTTATTTATTTATTTATTTATTTATTTATTTATTTATTAACTTATTTATTTATTTATTTATCTATTATTTATTATTTATTTATTTATTTATTTATTACTTTGATTGTTTATTTATTTATTCACATATTCATTTACCTCACTAATTATTTATCTATTGTCATTGTTGAAAATGCTCTGAAATTTGAAATTAAGTTCAAGATCCACTTCTCTTTTCCCTCCAACGAAAAGGCTTCTTTTTGTTTTTAATGAAGGTTTTCCTCTGTGGCTTTTTCTTCAAAATTTAAAGATTCTGTGATATATTATTTTCGAAATTGTATTAATATTCTATTAGTAAGGCAAATACGCCAAATCTCTGTAATTAATGTTATATGATAAAATTGTAAAATTTCTGCCACAATAAATACAACTAACTACAACAACTTATAGGGGATAGAAACATTACTGAGTCAAATGACTCCCTCGAACACCGTCGTAATGTTTCTTGTCTCTTCCTGTTTTATCGCTTTTCCACAAACAGTGTCAGTTGCATTCCTCCCCTTCAACAATTTTTTCCCAACACACGTCTCTTAAGGAATGCCCATCTGTTTACCCTCAAACCCAACATCGGACGTACAGTAAAATATAGAGATTCTTTCTTTAACCGCTAAACACGAATGTGGAATGCTTTACCAAACACGATTTTTCCCTCCCGTTACGATCTATATAAACATTTAAGATCAATGCGCATCGGTATCTCCTTTTTCATCCTCCCTAAATTTCCCTATGGCCCGCCCTGTGCCAGACATTTTAAGAGTATTCATGACGCCTTTAGCGCGCGTGAATTATTATAAAAAAAAATAAAAAAATAATTCTTTTGATAACGAAGATATATTTGGATATTCTTAAAAATGAAAAAAAAAAATCGACTACACAACACGGCAACAATATTATGTTCACGAACAGTTAAATTCTCAGAAAAATTTCCTCAAATCATGATCGAAAAATAAATAAATCACTTCAAAGGGCTAAAACCGATTTGAGGTGACATTTCTACATCACAATGTCTCAACTCAACCTCATTCTGTTTTTCTCAATCCCGAGCAACTCAATCTCATTGACATCTAAAGTATGTAACCCTAACCTCAAACGGATGGCGAGAGAAAATAGTTCTGTAACCAAATTGACCGGTTCCAGTGTCAGATGTAACCTGAATTGGAGTTTTTTTCCTTGTCCTGCACTCTGCAACCTCAAATCGATTGCACTTTCCCACACAAAGTGTTCCATAGTTGAAAGTTCAATTTAATCTGATTCCAGCTTCTCCTTGCCTGCAAATATCTATGCCGGCTGCATTTGTAGTTTTGTAATCTTTTTTTTTTCTTACTTTTATTGAATTGGAAAATGAAAAGAAAAAGAAACTAGTTTTTCCTATGTGGTAGTTCTTATGGAATCCTGTTAAACAACATAAGAACAAGGCGAGAACAACTGAATACGTTCCATTATCCACCCTTCCACCAACGGCAGAACCGCCTTCACATCTTGACGAAAACTTTGCATTACACAGTAAAGAAATACCGAGGGTTGCTGGTGTGGAGGGAGCGACAAACTTTCCAAATATTCGGTGTTCGACTGGCACTAGTCCAATAAAAACTTTAGTTTGGTTAGAAACTTGGCCATAGCGGAGGAACTACTGCCGCCGCTACCACCACCACCGTCTCGAACCACTATTGCCACCACCATACCGCGTTGCAGCACGACAGCTTGTAAAACCATCTCATTTTCTCTTGGGTTGACATTTGGAGTTTTCCATTTTCCTTGAGGGGTTTTTGTATTTTTTTTCTATCGGCTGGTGTACGAGTATTATGGCTCTATATACTTGAGCTGAGGAAAACAGAAGCTTTTTTTGCGACGGTCTTCCTCTTCGAATAATTTTAAACAAGCAATTACCTGCATATGGTCGACGAAAACTCCTTTTAATATGTCCTGGGAGAATTAAGTGCCTGACGTTGTACGTTGTTTCTTATGCCTGCCACGTTTGTGTGGTGAAAGTTGATAGCCTTCGAATAGGCTTAAATGAATGGCGGCTGCCTAATAATGTCTCTATTAAATGGAAACCTTTTGTCAGAATAAAATATACAGGCTTTCATGATGGTATGGCATGCGGCATTTATCGTACAAGAATGGAATAAAAGAGTTTTGTTTAGCTAAATAGAAATTTATTGCAAAGGCAGTGACTGACACATTTTCGAAGCAAGGAATTCACTAATGGTTTGATGACATCACTAAAAAGTCAAACTAATATTGCAGCCTCTTTGCGTGGAAAGTGGATTGGAATGGGTGTAAGATAAGTGGACAACAACTTTGGGATGAATTGAATTAATTCGGCGAGGTATGGTTCGAGTATTAACACTAAGCTTCGAAAGCTCAGTTGAACCGAAGCACAGCAAAGACAACGAACATTTAAATACATTGAACACATACATATAGACAGACTTTTGTTGCGATGATACATTGTACGTATGCGAACGTAAATAAATAAGTAATCCTTTATAGACCAAGGGACCGGGTCCTAGCCCTTTCGAATAATAACAAACAAAGGAGCCTAATAGTTGTTAGCTCTATATTTTAGGAACAAATTAATACAAAAATATTTTATATTTTTTTTAATGTTTCATATGTTTTGATCGAAAAACCAAAGTAAGTCCCTCCGAAGTCAGGGTAGGAGTGCGCAACCAGTTTAAGTCACAGTTTCCGTAATTTAAATGGTTTGGAATTATGCTTTCGCTCAAACCAAGTTCTTCGGTAGCCTTTCATTCAAATCAGCTCTCTAGCCTCGCAGACTTGCTTTTGGGTTATCAATTTTCTTTCCGTTTGTCGTTAGTAGATACGAGGCATTTTTCAGGACAAACAAAAACAGAAAAATAGAGCTACAACTTACCACCTACGACTATATTGCTTGTTGCATATAACGACAGAATGAAATAGCCCAAAAATTGTTATTATCCTAATTGTATTCTAATCAGCATACAAAAACTTAAATACTCGGTAAGAAAGAACTGCGCACTTTTACCCACAGAACGACTGTGCACTCTTTCCCTAGACACTACTTTTTTTTTCATTGTATTGAAAATCTAAGAAAGAATAATATTATCCACTAAAATTGTACCCTAAATCAAACACACATAAACACTATCTACATACTACTTTTCCTGACACACTTTTAAAAATGAAGTTTTTTTTTTAACAAAATCCGGCTGTTGTTTTCTTGTTGTTTTTCTTTGTACTGTCAATTGGAAAATTTTCGTAGAAGTCATTGTTCGTTGGCAGTTAGTGAAGCTAATTCTTTCACAGATGCATAAAATGGCACTGCGTACTCTTACCCGCTGCGCACTCTTACCCCAAACGACTCTAATACCCGGTTGCAAGGTGAGAGCTTAAACCTCAATTGGGGCTTAAGCTACGGTTTAACTCATTCTGATGTTTCACAGAGCCGGCTTAAGAGGCAAACCCCACTTAAGTATTGATATAACTTAAGCCCCCGATTTAAGTTGCTTAAGTATTAGCTTTTTCTTTTTTTTTACTTATGGTTTGGATGACATTTTTTTTTATTAATTATCATTGTATTTCAATATGGAAATACATTCAGACCAAGTGGATACTTAGGTATAAGTGATTCTGAATATTATGTAATCATTTTGTGGTTCACGTTAGAAGAGAAACAAATATTCGACATCGAACTTTTATAGGTGGGATGAAGTTGATTTCTTCACAAGATTTCGGATGTCAATGCAATTTCCGATTTGTGTCCTGGAACAAATAGAGTCTAACATTGAACATTGATAATATGGTCACAAAATAAATATACTATACAAATTCGTTGTTTTTTTAAATACATTTTTTCTGCATATAGGAACAATGCACTCGATCCAGAGTGCATGCTTCTGATAACACCGAGGTTTTATTCAACCGGTGGCAGAGTTGTAAAAGAATGCAATCAATGTGAATTGCATTCTTTCAAAATCATTCCATGAATTAATTTTTTTGATTTCATTCATTGACTTCATGTTGAGACTCAAGCACTCAAAAGATTGCATTCTTTTTATCTAAAATATGCGGCCTCAGCAGTCCTATACAGAACCAAGCCTAGCTTCTCGCAACTATTTGTGTGTGCGTGTTATTTTTTCCACGAAATGGAAGGGACCTACAGTTTTTTGTCGACTCCGGACGGCGAGTTGAGAAGCTTCTCATGATAAATGATACTCTTTGATTGCCTGTCAGACATTCGAAGGAGGTGGCATCGTGAACAAACTTTTTAGGTGCGTAGTAGTCCAAAGCACTAACTAGTACGCCACGGTGCTCATAATATACTTATACTATATTTAGAAGTATTCAATAATCGTTGGCGATTTAAACATTAAAGCGTAGAGCGTAGACTTGATATACATCTCTGAAAACCGTGGTATTTGGCTGAAAACACGTAGACAAACCACATGTGACTATACTCTTCAAAAACGCAGAATCATTGAGTCAATGTTTTGGACAAATAAATCGGTCGGTTGACTCAACGTGAAATCCGTCATCGTGTGCCCATAGCAGACGTACATAGCTGACCCCGGAGCTGCCCTGTCCAAGTGGACCCTCGAACAATAACCAGATGACGTGCCACGCAATTGATGAAAGCCTTGAAGATGTAACCGTACAAAGTTCACATATAGAGCATCAGCTATTGCTATAGCCTGCAGACCGCTAATTGGGTGTAAACTATGTTAACTATGTTATGCGCGAAGCCCCGTAACATTCTCTCAGAGTCGCTTTTTGGTGTGGCGTTTGCGGCTGAAAAATGTTTGACCAATGAAATTTCGAGGACAGCGTTGGCAAGACTTTGACTGGTAACAGCTACAGAAGCATACGATTAACTTCTTCTTGTTGTCGTAAAAAATCGAGTGTGGAGAACATCCGGTTTCAGGAGGACGGTGCAACTAACATACGTTACATGATCAGTGGACAGTGGAAATTCTGCAGCGAAGCGTCCTTCTCGGCCGCTTAATCTCCCCTTATGGCAATTTGCACTGGCCCGTAAGATCGCCCGATTTGACCAACTTCTTTCTTTGGGTTTATTAGTCACAAGTCTGCAGACATTGGTGACGCTAAAGGAGAACGCCTAACGAGACTTTGAGAATTTATCGCCAGATGTTTTGATTAAAGTTTTGGAAAATGTTGTGGACCGAGCCCAAATCTGCATCAACTTTGGCGGCAGCCACTCGAGAGATATTATCTTTGCAACATCGAAACAAATGTAAACGTCTTCATAAACATAATCAATAAACATAACTTATTCCATTTATTTATAAACAAATTGACTGTCTTAGGAAATCGAGAGAGGATTTCTGCATGACCTTGTATATGACATTGATTCCGTTTTCAGATTGACCTGACCACTAAATGAATTTTTATGCACTTTATGCTTTATTTCTATTATATCATCCCGCCACGCAGTGCATTTGAATTCAAACACTAATTTCTTTCAATTCAACATTTCACACAACCATGACAGCCCTTCTTATAGCAAAGGCTCCCACTATGTGACTAGACTCCACTTCTAGAATATTCTGCAATCTACTTAAGCCATTGCTAGTTTTTTGTTAAGCGAATTAAGAAACAAAGGCAACATAAAAATACTTGCGGATGTTCCTCAATAAAACTCACCATACTCTTCCACGTCAAAGGACTACCATGAGTAAGACTGCCTCGACCACCCACTTAACATGGCAAAGGGTGACTTGCGCCAATTCCCCGCTGCTGTTTCAACCAGCCCCCTTCGACATAGTAGATTAAGAACATAGAACAGATAAAAGGACAAAATCGGGTCGATATTCCTGGCGCCAAACTGTCGGGACGATTTTCATAGCTAAAGTGGCGCCTATGAGTAGGCAGTAAACGCACACTCAGTCATGTGGGGTTGCCCGATACTAGGGTGAATGTTGTACGTTGTACCATCGTTTTTTGTTTTGATTTTTTTTTCTGTTCTTCCCCAATGAATTAAATTTTCCGAAGCTAGAACTAGTGCAGTGCTTTAAAGCACGCTATCCGATGGCACCGGTAACCGGTGACGGTCGATCTTAAATGACTCAATGAATCCAAACGGAGCAGACGGAGGAGAAAGTTTTTCGAAAGGATTTTATGCACATTATTTCGATTCCTATGTATGCGTGAGTCTGATATTGCCATAGGTACTCTTGACTAGCAGCGAATGGGTTTTGCCCTCATTTTACTCGTATTACTCGTAAAATCACAATTTGCAAAAAGGATAACAACTCAACAAAGCATGAATGTGTGGTGTGATGTTTGTACAATGAATCCAGCAAGGAGACAGTGGTAATTGCAAATAGTAGTAGTGTGCTGGCTGATGAGTTTCCTGGAAAAATTGCTGCTTCCTTTGAGCTGTGTTATTGTTGTGGCATGACACACTGCCAATAGTGGGGAGAAATCTCTTAGCGAAAATCGATCGCGTATATATACATATGTATGCATGTAGTATGTAGATGGAAAAATGGGTGTTTGTGTATGCGTAAGGGGGAAAATTTGTTTTATGACATGAAGTCAATTTTTATAAGGATACGGATGTCGCCAGTTTGATTTTCCTACCCCACACACTTACATATTAAGCCACTTATGGTTGGGTGCAATTGACTCATTGGCTGGACTGAGTAACTCGGGTTATATGTACTATAAAATTAATGAACATTTTACCTTGAGCTGGCAACAATAGATTTGACGTAAATGAACGAGTGCTATACTTTCCCCTATACCCTGACATCACTGTGGAAGGCATGTAAAATCTTAAATCAGCCACTGCTGTTGACTAATCTTTGCCACAAGGGATTAAGGCTTCCTTTAAACTATGAGTGTATGGACAGACGAACATACAAATGTATGTACGTATGTTCTGGACCAGTCTCGTGTCCTGTGCAGTCTCGCAGAGCATACGTCAGGTATGGCTGGATGCTTTTGCTGCTGAGGTGTCATGTTGACTGAAATTGAAATTACTCTTTGGGCTCAATGTGGTATGCCGGGCAGAAGGAGTAGGTGACAGTGGACGGAATGATATTTTCAGGTTTGGCCAAATCGATTAAGGTGTTTCGAGAGGGATATTTATCTTTGGTTTATTTTAGGTGACATTTTATATGTACATATGTTTGCTTTAAAGATGTATTTAGGGAGCAATTTGGTAATTGGTTATTGCAATCTAAGGAACCCTTGAAAGTTTGCCATAATAAATACCTAACACATTCATGAATGCATGATTTTTCATGAATTTTCCATTCGGAAACTTTAATAGAATGCATACGCATATGTACATATGTACAATGAGCTCTCTCATAACCGGACACTGACGGTACCGAGAAATTTGTCCGGTTATGAGAGGTATCCGGTTATGAGAGGTGTCCGGTTATGAGAGGTGTTCGGTTATAGGGGAAACAAATAAATTGACATCAAGGAAACACAATTAATAGACATATGGTATAAGTTTTATTTTATAAATGAATTCATTTTTATGTGATAAACATAAATTACCGAAAAATTCATATTTCTGTCTATGGAAATCAAGCTTGAAATTACACATACATACATATATACACTTAACATACAAACCTATTTAAAAATGGCAACGGGATTTATAAATGCACATAGTTCTTGGATGTTCGCAGACAAGACGGCATATGCACTCATTGGCTAAGGAAATTAGCGGGTCATGATGGCATATGCCGTCAAGGAATTTTAGGTATGTTAGGACAAGACGGGAACCCGGACGAGAAATACAGTTTCTATACTTCCATATTCCGTCATTATTTTATCCTACCAGAGACAAATTTTCACTTCACTGTGACCAACGGAATCATTTTTATCTTTGGTTAATTTGCATAAAATAATATAAAATATTTCTCAAAATGTCGGAGATATGCGTTTGTCATTCTAGCGTTCTCCACCGAAAATTATGTGTCCGCGAGACCGCGAACGTGATAATAACGCAAAGACACACTCCACAGTTTACATTTTTGTTTCGTTTCCTTGCAAAGTACTAAGAGGAGGAAAACAAAACAAAAACAAAAAAAAAGTATGTAAACAATTTGCTATACGTAGATGTGTTTTGTCCAGTTAAGAGAGTGCGACATTCTATGGCGGTTACGAAAATTGGTGTCCGTGTCCGGTTATGGGAGAGTTTTTTATATGAAAAATCGAGTTTATATTTCCGTTCTTTGAAATCTGTCCGGTTATAAGAGGTGTCCGGTTATGAGAGGTGTCCGTAAGGAGAGAGTACACTGTATATGTTGATGATAAGTGAAGAAGTAAGACCGATGCTTTGGCTTTCGCAAATGCGACAAGCTATGGTACGAGTCCGAGAGTGGAAAGTACTGGTATTGCTTATGCCCAACGAGCAAATTAAAGCAAAATTAACCAATTTACAATTAAAAGCCAACAAATCACAACAAACTGTTTTATTTTTTGTTATACAACACCACGCTGAGGGGGCAATTGTTGAGCAATATTTTCAAAACAATTAAAGTTTGGGAGCTACAGTCGGTAATTTTCATCTTCAGCGATGAGGGTCATTTTCATATTGATGCCTTTATTAATCATAAAAATTGTCAAATTTGGTGTTCAGAAAATCCAGGAGTAAATATGTAACATGTTAAGCTTTTTAAAAAATATAATTCAATATATTTAATATGAATTAAAGTAATAACTTGTTAAAAGAATATCTTTTTTTTTTGTTTAAAGCTCTAAACCGGAAAATCCATTATCTGAAGACCGTTGGTACAGGACATTCCGGATAAAAGAGTTTTAACTGTATATGTAAAGGGGGTCCCAAAAGTGATTTTCAAATTTGGTGTTCAGAAAATCCAGGAGTGATTATTGAGAAACAAATGTATCCACCACAAAGTGCTACTGTTTGGTGGGAATTTTGGTTTGGACCATTCTTCTTTTAAAATGCCACTGGTCAGGCAATAATAGTTATTGGTGCTCACTATCGCGACATGATAATCAAGTTTTTTGTGGCTATATTGAAAAATATCGATATGGACGAAATGTGGTTTCAACAAGACGGTTCCATATGCCATACAGCCCGTTGGGCTTTTTGCTAAGAGAGGACTACCCGCCTTGAAGGAGCGAATTCATCCTATACCATGTGGCACAACTGAACAGGATCGAAAATGTCCTGATTAAGACGAATCGAAGGCATATCGAATCGAAGGCATATTGCGAGGGCGATGACGAGCGACAATAGCCTGATCTTCGGGCTTATTACCCCAATGAAATGTACGATGAGAGTCCGCTCCTAGCGGGCTCTGTCCCACCAGAGGTATTTCTGCACATTGATGCTAAAGGGTAAGTGCAAAAAAGGGATGGTATTCCGGTATTGTACCACCGCCACCGCGGTGCGCGAGATAAGCAGCTCATCCATGGTGGGTTCGACGCCAATGCTCATGAGCTCCTTCGTTTTAGTACCGCAATTGCGGACCGGGACATAATAGATACGCAAAAGCAACACGCCAATTTTTGGTGGCTTAGTGAGGAGGGGGTCGATAACACGCTCTCTTAGTTCGGTGCGTTACTTTTGTAACATCATAGTTTTAAGTTAGGCTTGTTATATAGTTAAAGTTTAAGGTAAGCTAGGGGTTCCCCGTGGGGTAGCCGGGCCGTTTATAATGATGCATCGTATCCGAAAGGTGACCGACACTACGGCCTCGCTCAGGTATCGGTGTCGCGAGGGGGCGTCGTAATCGCGATGGCCAAGCGCCCGATGGTGACCACCCGAGGCACGAGGCATCGAGCGCTTACCATAATTTACAATTAGTTTAGGTTAAGTAGCTTAGGGTATTTTAGGTAGGTTGTTTAATAGTTTTAAAGAAAAAAAAAAAAAAATGATAGTCTCCAAGTTTCAAAACTTTTCTTGGCAGTAAATGTTTAGTCGTAGTATAGTTAGTTTAAGGCCGCAAGCCAATAGTTTGTAATAAAAGTGTTAAGCAAAGAGTGCCCCCTAAGGGCCAGTAAGCTACATTAAGGCATTTTGTTAGTTTTAAATTAGATTTCAGCATTTTTGTCTAGCATGTAAGGTCATATCGAAAATTGAATACTAAAAATGTTTATACAAGCAAAGTAAGCAGCGAATTCATGGCCATGCAAGACCTAAAAACTGGATACCTGCAAATCAAAAGAAGAATTTCTTCCCATAATCATTTATTTCATTTAGAAGTAAGGAACATATTATTGCGGTGGCAAAATTGAACAATTCTACCGGCGAAGAGCAGGCTGTTTGGAATGCGGTCACAGATTGGAATCTCGAAGATAAAGATATAGATGTTGCGATTCTATAGCTTCGAATACAGGTCTTTCTGTTAGCTCAACCCTGAGAGCAGTAAACAATACAGCCGAATGGGCTGTAAAGTCGATGCAAGAATTCCATGGTTTGATTATTGCTGATGAGAGCACAGGCAAATATTGTACATCCGAACTGTAAAAAAGAAACATTCAAAAAAATATGCTCTTTATTGTTTTGCTATAAATGTCAAATATTAACAGACAAACGATTTGGACCAATTGGTGATTTATTTCCCAATACTACATAGATTATTTGGTCCATGGGTGGCCAGCACGAGGTCCGGGGGCCTATTTTGAAATATCTCGCATTTTTGGGAAAATTCATTGATTTTATCTACATATTTCAAATATCCCGCTATTTGACACTCAAGGTTGCTTAGTTTTTTGTTCGATGCTAGGTTTGATAAAATCGGCGTCTTAAGGGAGCTCGCAACGCTATTGGGCTCATACTCATAACAACTTTCAGTCCAAACTATAAATTACAACCACAAAATTGTACTTGTGAAATACAACCACAAATGTGTAATCTAGTGTTTTGTTTCCCAAATTACAAATATATAATCCAAAAATTTGTGATTAGAATGCAAAAAAATTGTGGAAAAAAAATTGTTGATCACAAGTGTCCAAAGTTCCTGTTGAACCGGATTTTTGATGGACATGTAATCTACAAGTGTTTTCTCACAAGTTTGTTGAATATCGCGATGGTGGCGAAAACTTTATGGTATGGTAATGAACAAGCAAAATAAGATATTGCGTCTCTAATTAGAGGTAAAATAGACATTTTGTTTGGAAAGTTTTAAAATTCTTTAACCTACGATATAAAATTAAATAAGAGAAATAATTTTTTAAATTCCCTAACGTCCCCTAACGTCCCAAGGTATTTTAAGTAAGAAAGGCTTGAAATACCTTCTAGTCATTGAGTGGCAAAATTTGAAGCAGGAAACGGTGGTAAGTACCTACATATGTATAAATGTACCTACATATGTCCATTACATATGTATGTATTACATACTAAAAAAGGGCTTAAACCTTTAGCTATTACTATTGCTGGATACAAAGTAATTTATTGTTTTTACGTTATAAGTTGTAAAAATTATATTTTTAAAGATAAAAATTGATAATTCGGAGAAAACTGTTCTGCAAGTGGTACAAACTGCATGTTTACAGATCTCGATAACTGTTGAAATGATCAGTAAAGAATCGCTAAGGATGATTCCTCTTCAATACCATTAGAAAATCGACCGTAACCTACATAGATCTGCAAATATAGAGCATAGTGAAAACAATGAAAGGTAGTTCATTTTCTAAAAGTAAAATAATAATAGTTGTACAAACTCTGTAAACAGATCTGCATACGGTCGACTCAAATATTCCGTGCATGAACTTACCTCCATTTCCAAGCCAGTTTCTTAAAATTAAATTTGTTTCTTTAAATTAAATCACAATCGTCACTTGCGCTATTACTATGCCTTAGTCGTAAAGACATTTTTTTCGATTACTTTCAATAAGAAACTAAACTTGTAGGAGGAACTACACGTCAACTTTCAGTTGTAAAATATTCTCACAAACTGAACAAAATTGTTTCATAAAAAATATTTTTTTTAGTGAAACGTAAACTTACAAATAAGTCACATTTACAAAAATTTGCAACTTGTAAATTACAAGTACAAATAACTTTTGGTGAAACGAAAACTGAAGTATTCCCACAAAATTCCCTTTGTAGAATACAACTAAAAATTTGTTATACCCAGAGGTTAGTGAATCGAAATAAATCAAAATAATCACAAAATTGGTTCAAAAATGCGTGTAAATATAAATTTGTGAGTTGGTCAAATAGGCCACAGGTTGTCAAAGTTCAGTGTTATTTTGTAGTTTCGTGCTATTATCGCTACTGCGTGAGGAGATATGTATTTTGCGATCGACGTTAAAAACATATTTTTGAAGAGTTTTGAATAGTTCTATGAAACGTATTTGTGACAAGGAAAAATATACATGGCCATGGTTTCGCTATTTGGAAACATGAAGTACATCAAATCAGAAGTGAGAACACTAATAACTTATGTTCATTTGAAAAAGAGGTTGTGTGTAGCGACAGCATCAGTCGAGATCAATTTTGATGGACTTGATTCTGTCAAAGTCAAATGCCTTACTTTTAAATTTTTTAAACTATGTATATAATAAATATATTTGATTTTCAGTTCTTTTGTTTTTCTCCAAAGAAATTAGTACATACCTGTAATGTATGTACCTAAATTTTGTATTTTTTTAACGTTAAACCAGGCAAGCTGACCACGATCTCGCATACTGGAAGCACGTTTACTTAGTTCCTATAAATAACAAAAAAAAAAAAAAATAAATAAATCCTTGGCCCGGCAGGAAATATTATTTCCGAAATTTGGCCCGCTTGCTGAAATAGTTGGCCACCCCTGATTCTAGTCTTTCCACAGTACTTCAGTACAAATTCTCAAGTTCTAAGTTTGACATCAAGTCGGCAGGGGTTATCGTTATCCTATGGCAATAAAATTTCATAATCAGGTGTTTAGGACCAAAAGGAAGATAAATAGATGGTTTGCGTCCCTGATGTCTGCCTTAAGTTGTGGGACACCATAATGTAAACGATCTAACTCCAAGCCCTTAACGAATTTACGCAATATTACGATAAAGATGGTACATACATATACATATGTACATATATGCACATATATTTAAACAAATAAATCATAATAAACCAAAATCCCAAACAACAATAGTATCCGTATCCCCATGAACTACAGCAGCGCAGATGGAAACGAAGAAAAACTTCATAATTGCCTAGGATTAGTCACATTCGCTTATTGCAATATTTTTAGATTATTTATCTTCTCAGTTAATTGTGTTTGTGTTCCTCCTACCTGCAGTTGTTATTTCCGTTGGTATATTGTGTTTTTCCATTCAATCCGTTTGAATGCCCTTACCGGAGCAGTTAGTCCCGTTTATGCCTCGACAATTGAAACACTGCAGCAAAACTTTAAACCACAAAAACAAACAAATACAAAAAAAAAAAACCAAGAACAACAACAAAATGTTGCATTTATTCTTTCATGACAAGGACGTAGCAAGGTGTAAGGACTCTTGTCTAGCCAGCCTCTGTAACCGCCCACTTGATAGTTGAAAGTTTTGCGTGTTTTTCTTTTATTTTGGGTGTTCTGAGTCCGTTAGTCAAAAGGACTTCGGTCGTGTATAAGTGGAAACTAATCTGCACGAATAATAAGGACTCATGTAGCGCGTTACTACCACTGTGTTTTCTTTTTTGCTTTTATTCGACGGGATTCCACTGGAAGAATGCATCATCAACGACGATTTTATGGGAGTTGTGCAGAAAGTCCCTTTTCGATGGAATTTAAGGACACGGACTGCGTAGGGACTACAGTAGATGTAGCAAAAAAAAAAAAGGAGAAACTTTCATTTCGTTTCGCAATAATTCAGTTACCCTCGAGTGCTTGTTACTGCGTTATTTTCTTTGTCAATTCAATGACTAGTGGTTTAGAAGAATGAGGTGTTTGGTTGGGGGCCACTGTCCTCGTATATCTTATGACAGCAACAGGAAAAGGAAAAACTTTATACTGCACGGCAATCCTTTCAATTTGATTATTTATTATCTATGGGGATTGGACATGGGTTATTTTCTCGTTTTGCTCTATTATAACAGAATAAGATAGAAGAAGAAATTGCGGTATTCTTGTAATAATGGAAAAACGCTTTTATTTGAATAGGTTTTTGCTTGGATACAAATACCAGTGGTAGTAGCGCTGCCACAGTGTTGGAAGGATGAACTATGCGACAACCGTTTGCGATATGCTCTGTGAGCTCGTTTTTGCTGTTGTTAGGAATTCGCTAGGAAATTAATAAAATTATAATTAAGTGAAAAGTGGTTGTAATGTGTGGATAAATGATGTTACGGTTGGGTGTTAATTAAGCTTAGTGGCTCTGTTTAGTAGACTATTCGAGGAACTTTAACCTTGTTTTGAAAACTAATAATACTTAAATACATACAAGAAGAATTAAAAACCAAGTATTCAAGCGTTATTAAGTATAGTTTATTTTAAGTAGATTATAAAGCAGCAAATAATAGTTGAATTCGGTTTTAGGATTTAAATATTATAGTAAATAGTATAAGTAAGTGTAAGTATAAAGAATGACGAACAACAACGGCGGTGGGCATGGGTGGCTGACTGTAGGGTTGCCAGAAATATTTTGAAGAAACAAGTTAACGAGTATGAAAATCCCGGACTTTCCCGGACAAAATTGGATCCAAAAAGAGTACAAAACTAGGACCAAAACGGATGTACTATTTGTTACAAAAAAAATACATTTATGGCGGAACTTCATGTCCTAAATATTAAATAACTTATAGTTCTCACTTTATATCGGCGTTAAATCGCATGATCTGGGCTGCTAATTCTGATCACAAAATCGGGAAATTGCACGATGCAGTAGGTAACTGAATTACTTCTGGAGCTGTATACCATATAGCACCGTCTTGTTGAAAACACATCTCAACTTCATCCATATCTTGCATTTCAGGCACAAAAAAATTGATTATCGCGATAGAGAGCATCATTAACTGTTATGGCCCGACTAGCCACATTTTCAAGGAAGAATGGTCCGCTGATGACTCCAGCCCAAAATCCGCACCAAACAGTGACACTCATATGCTTCCCAACAATCACTCGTGCATTTTCTGAACCCCTTCGACAATTTTGACGATTTACAAAGCCATCAAGATGAAAATGAGCCTAATCGCTGAAGATGATTTTGTTTAAAAAGTAGCTGCCAAACCTTCATTATTTTTAAACAATGAAAACGCGTTGTTCATTAATAAATAGGTCTGTTCCCGTACTTTTTTCATCAAAATTCACAGATTCTCAAAGTTCAATGAGTTGGGGTTCAAATTTCGTAGAGAGAGGTAAAAGTGTGCATAAGTACAGAAACGCATTGAACAACAAAAAATGGAAAATCTATAACATTTGACAGTTTTCATAAAGCTGCCCAAACAAATTTCCGGGGCTAGAATTCGCACCATGTGGAGATTTTTTTATTCTCTTGTTAGCTGCTCTACAGACCTAATAATAACCCTGTCAGCTGTCACACTGTATTTCTTTTCGTTGACAACAATTTAGCGCATAAATGGCGAAAAAATTAAATCTTGCGTGAATTTGGGACACAAATTACCTAATAGATAGAACATAAGAATATTTAAAGAGCCGAAAGCCCTAGTAGCTTGTGCTCGTTTTTCCTTTTATGTTAGCATTTTAATTTTAATTATATGTTAATAAATTATAATAATAATAATAAGAATATTTAAATATTAGCCAAATATGTTAATTGATGAACAATGGAAAACCCAGACAAACCCGGACAAATGTCCAGGAAAACCCGGACAGATGACAATGCTAGCTGACTGGTGTGTTCGCTTGGATGTTTGGCGGCCACGATATAATAGGCGTGTTTTGTTTACTATACTCTGCTGCAATAGAATTGTCAGTACAGGCCTTATGGGGGAGCTTTTTTTTAACCAATGGTGCCTGTACATGTTTTCATGACACTCAATTCAGAAAATTGCCACTGAAATAAAAATAAAACCACTGACTTACACACGTTTTGTTTTTGTAATTTTCCTCAAATCCGCATACATCCCACCATGACCAGCCGAAAACACAATCGACGGCACACTGATTATGCGTGGCCGGCTGGCCGCCATCAACCATCGCTCAAAAAAAATATATCGTGCCTCATCCGCTTAAATACCGTGCCATTTTAAGCGAAAGCGTGCCTAATCAAAAAAAAATTACAGGGTTTTCTATTTTTTTAAAATTTCAAATATTTTTCTCATTTTAGCAAACGTTTTTTACAAAATTGTTGGGAATCTTTTTCTCTAAATTTTTAAACCCTTCTGAACATTTAGTGCCGATAAAAATATCATTATACACATACGTATCGGCTTAAAATGTGTGTAATAGCAAATATCACCATTATGAATTAACATAGGTAATCTTTGTTCAATGAGGAAATAGGAGAACAGCACAGATTTGTCAAAAACAGCAGATCAAAATAAAATAGAAAATGATAGCCATATGTTTTTTGTCAGAGATGACAACTTCACTATCGATTATTGTACTTAATATTTTCGAAATTATTTATTACATTTTAAAATAACTAAACCTTTTTCCGATTGAATTTCGATTTCTTCAAATTGGTAAACTCAAATCGGTAAACTCAAATCTCATTGAAACACTTTCCACTTCAAGTAAAAAAATAAAATATGCAATCAAAGGTGATTTTGACATTTCTCACAAATCTGTTCCACCTCAAGAGTAGGTGCAGGAAAGTGGTCCAGCTCAGAGTTATTGAACACAAAGCAGATCAATCTCGGACAGAAAGTTTTCTCATTGAACTCGAAAACATTGTAGGTACTTTTCTGTTCTTTTCTGTCCAGAACAGTCTCATTGAACTTGTAATCTTGTAATCTTCTTTTAAATTATTTTTCCGGATTAAGTGCATTCATGCTATAATTTTAAACGATCGCGTCTGATTCTATTGATGATAAGTTAAACCGTACTTACACTTTCAAATTTATAATATAAATAATAGGCGTGTTTTTTTTTTAGCCTACATAGAATAAAAATAAAAATTTCAATACATAATACAACAAAACCTTAGCCTCGATAATTATCCAGGCTAAGGTTTTGTTGTATTTTATATTGAAAACATGTTGCTGAAACATGTTTATTCTATATAGGCTTAAAAAAAAACACGCCTAATATTATTATTTATTATGAGTTTACGTTCCATTCAAATAATGGAAATAAGAAAAACGTGCCAAAATTTATATTTTCGTGCCTGCGTGCCTAAAGGAAATGACCGTGTCAAAAAGGCACGATCGTGCCACATCGGCAACGCTGGTGGACATTCGTGGTGTGTATGAAAATACAACATCAAAACAGTGTTACCACTATTAAGTCGAAGCAAATCTTTACAGATTTTTCTGTGGTTTTTGTCAAAGAGCTTTGGAATTTTGTGCTTTGAGAACCAATAAATGAATTTGAGAATGTGAGGATGTTGCCGCTTGGTTGTGTGTTTTTCACTTTCTTATTTTTCTGGGGAATCAGTTAAAATGTAGTTTAACAGTTTTCCGCTTTTTGTGCTTTTTAGTAAAGGTTTTTTTTGCGCGAGGTAGATGTTGTGTGCGGAAAGGAATAGTAATTTTCTTTTGAGTTTTAGCTTATATCTCGTAAACTAATCGTTTTCGATATGTTACATTCATACATAAAATACTCGAAAAAATGCTTTCTACATCATACTTAAATTTCATTGAAATCGAGGTGATATCCACTTTCTACACAATTATCATTATGTTCAATAATTTGTGTTTTTTTGTTTTTGAATCAGCAACTGGTAACCTACAGGTATTGCTCTCCGATTTGCGGCGATTTTTTATCCATACTATGGTTACCCAGTTAGAACTTTAAAAAGGGACAAGTTTATGCAAGCTATTGCAACCAGACTGAGAGGCAAACATCCTATCTTCTCTGTACGGACAATTCTATTGGAACAGAGTATAGCTAATGTTTATAGGATTAAAAGAAGCTTTCAATGTAAAATACAACAAAACCTTTGACTGGGTAATGGTACTGTCGGCTCTCGATAAATTGAATCTGCGGGGAACTGGAAAAAAATTCAAATTATTGAGAGTTTTATTTAACGAAAGTTGTAATTATCGAGAGAAAGTAAAAAAACTTTTCAAATTATCGAGAGCTTGCACATTTTTAAAAAATCATTACATATTAATAATTTTTGTGGTCGCCGTGGACGTGGTGGTTAGTGCGTGCGTTGGTCTACAACGCATGCTGCTCGGGTTCAATCTCAGTCCGAGTGCAACACCTAAGCAATTTTTTCACGGTTGCCACCTCTTTCGAATGTCTAACAAGCAATCGAAGATTGTCAATGAGTTTCTCAATTCGCCATTCGGAGTCGGCAAAAAACTGTAGGTCCCTTCCATTCGTGCAAAAAATATAACACGCACACACAAATAGTTGCGAGAAGCAGCACCAGGTTCACCCCGAGCTGTAGCGCCACCTAAAGTAAAGTAATTTTTTTTTTACAACTTTTCACCAATGCAACATAGAGCTAAGCTACATACGTCATGGATGTTTTGTTTACGTAAATTAGTTAGTTCAAATTATCGAAAAGTCGCCTAGTATAGGTACTTCAATTGTGTGTGGAAAAAAGCGACTGTAGGTAAATATACAGGATTTGTTCAATTTATCGAGAGATTTTCAAGGGACCAAAGAAAAACTTCAATTTGACGAGAGATTCATTTTATCAATAGTTTTATTTAGCGGGAGTCGACTCTATTTTACATGGAAAACATGTCGCTGAAACATGCTTAGCCCATATAGAATAGAAAACAAAACACGACTGATATTTCTATTTTCTGCAACGTGTTCCTAGATTTGGTATATGTTTTTGTTCGCTAAGCCAAACATTTAGGCCAATGTTTGGCTAAGGCCAATGCCATACGATCGTATTTTCCACACTCCCATTTGGTCGCGCGCCATGAGTATATAGAAAAACCAATATGGATGTGCGTTATTTCTGTTTGTGTTTTGTCTTTTCGTTTGCATCTGTTGCCACTGTGAGCAAGTGACTTTTTGAATAAAATATATTTTTTTCATTTGAAATTTCAAAATTCAAAAAGTCACTGACCTATTAAACCACCCTCGTAGAAGGAAAACAACAAACAGCAACAGGAATCGAACAATACCTCAATGGAGTGTGAAGTAACAGCCCAAACATTGCAAAAGTAAAAAAGAAGGAAGAGATACAAATAGTTAACGAAATAAGAATACAAGGAACAAATTGTGTTTATCAAGTCACATTTTTTAAAGTTGCAATTACTGATTACATTGGTAAGATTTTAGGTCTTGTGTCAACGAGTTGCACATATCGAGGGTTACTTTTATTGGGGTCACATTTTATGTACTTTCACTTACCCACATACACGCACAAATCACGAAAATTATTCCAACTAAAATCATGCAGGAAACCTCATTTTCCACTTGAATGTTCATAAAATGCAATGCCTTAAGGCACACACGATATATCCCTACAAGATGCAAGAATTTTCCGATTGAAATTATAAAACTGTACTTGTCACAAGCACGACATCAAATCAAAGCAACTTCATCAGCTACAAAAAACCATCAACATCTTTTGTGCGATGTGTAATGGAAGCTCTCCCTGCTTCTTCATCTTTGTCGCGTGGCATGTCGCCGCATGATGTACTCGTTCACATCCTGCACGCAACAGGGTAAAAAAATAGATAAGCAAAGTCCTTGCAACATAATTTATTATGCAATGAGTTTTTGTCTCATTCTCCGTCAGAGTGATGATGCACTCTGACTGACAGCAAAATAATTTAGTGAGCTGTGTACACATATATATACATACAACAAAGGAATAAGGACGAAAAAAAACCGGTCGAAGACTAAAGAAAATGTTAAATAACATTCAGCAACATGCCATAGATTCAAATAATGAATTTGCATTTAAATGGCTTTTCCCACTTTCAAAGTTAAGAGTCTTCGAAACGGCAGCAACGGTAATATCAGGGGCGGTGGTAAGCAAATAGGACATGCAATTTCACTTCAGCTGGTAAGAATGACGACAAATGCCATTTACGTAATTTTCCCGGGGTAGCTAGTTCATTTGGAAATGAAGATGGTACGTTCAAGGGCGTTTTTTTCAATAAGTTTTTTGTTGGTGATTCGAGTATTAACTAGATAACAATTAATCTGGAGAAAACATACCAATATCTTTTACGAGTTCTTGTCAACTAGTAAAAAGTATCAAGTTCCATTGCTTTTCGTCGGTTAGAAAAAAATCACATAATTTCCCACAGTCAATGTAGCTATCAAGGCATGCACCTGGACTCGAAACTCACATGAAAGTACCATATAATGTATATACAAAAAAAAATACAGATAACAGAGACAGTAATCACAAATTCTGCGCTCAATCAGAATGCAGTTAATGCTGAGTGGTGTATAATAATAATAATCAATGCTGAGGCTGAGATACAAACATACATCAAGACTTGAAAATCCGTACCATCAATGAAGAAATAAGTACGATACCTTCAGATTATAGCCGTGGTCCCATGCCGTTATAATAACGACTTAATGTAAGTACGCATTCATAGGGCAAAGCGGCATGGCATGTGACCACGGCTATACTCTGAACATCATCGTTTCGTTTCATCTAGTTTCGTACTTTTTAGTTAGTTTTTCCCGTAGTCCGGTTTTAGTTTTTTTATTGTTTCAATAAAGTAAATAAATAAATATTTGGCTTCAGCAATCCAAGGAAGAACCAAGCCTAGCTTCCAGCAACCATTTGTGTGTTCGCGTTATATTTTTGCACGAATGGAAGGGACCTACAGTTTTCTGCCATCTCCGAACGGCGAGTTGGGAAGCTTTACATGACAAATGATACTCTTGAATGCTTGTCAGGCATTCGGAGGAGGTGGGCACTGTGAACAATTTGTTTGGGTGTTTGCGGCGGGATTCGAACCCAAGACCGCTGGCTCAGTAGTCCGACGCACTAACCACTTGCGCTACGGTGCCCACGTTTCTTAAAATTACTTTAGTAAAAATAGAAACTAAAACTAACTTAATATTAACTAAATCGCAAGGCAAGTGTTTGGGAGAGCCCAGTAGACAATGGGTCGTATCAATAAAACTTGACTTTACTCAAATTTGAAGCAATTGCTAAAGATTTGAGCATTTGCTCAGATTCATTTGCGAGAGAACTTACCCGAGCATTTACTTTATTCGAAAATGGCGTTCGCTCAGATTGGTATGAATATAAGACCGCATAGATCTAATCATTTGCTAGGAGAATTCCAAGACTGCTGTTTAGCTGACTAAGAGCGTTTGCTCCGTATTTTTGAGCCATAAATCGACTGACTTGCCGCGCTATTTTGTTCAAAAAAATAATTAAAAAGCAGCAAAATAGAAACAATGCAACGATGCTGAAGAAATGGAAAACGATAAACAACGGTGGCAAAGGCAAAAGCTTATCCTCGAGCAATTCAACTTTTGCTCGTGCAAAATGTGTAATACGTTAACATAAGGGTAGGAAGTCAAACTATCAGACCGAAAGTCTCTGTAAAATATTTAGGGGTAATACTCGACAATAGACTTAGTTTTGAGCCTCACATCGACTATTCGGGCAAAAAGGCATCAGAGCTTCAGGCGACGCTTTCTGGAAAACTGCCAAACATCGGAGGACCCGGATATGTTAAAAGAAACTTAAATTCCAAGGTAGTAAGCTCAGTTCGGTAATGCGCTGCCCCAGTTTGTTTGGGGGGACCTATAGCGACAAAGGAAACAAAGAGAAAGTTATCGTCAACATATCGACTAAGCGGACTAAGGGTAATCAGTGGCTTCAGTGGCAGGGATGTTCACCATCGATATCCTTGCGGGCGAGATGCAAAAAGTCTATAAAATGGGAACTTCTAGTAACCAAACAGCGACACGGTTACCAAAAGGATCAATGAAGAAGAAAGAAAGACTTCAATGACCAACCATAGGGCACAAACCGAAGGCACGGAAACTGTAACTACCACCTTATGCAGTTCGTATCTGGTCACGGTGGCTATCGGATATACCCGTTTTGGGCACGATAGCTCACCTTTTTACCCAAATCAGGAAGAAGATACAGAGTATGCAGTATTCAATATCAGATCTGTGTCATGGTGTGCCTTATACAGGGTTTTTCAACAGGGACGCTACAAAAGTAGAGCGACAGGGACAGCAAACGACGCCATATTTCTTGCCGCTCTTTTGACATTTCTCTTCAGTAAGCCATTTCATGATGGAAAGATATACGAGCCAACAACGAGTCGGAATTATTAAAATTTACTACCGAAATTCGGAATCAGTGGCCTCAACGTTAAGAGCGCTACGTCCAATTTATGGTCGTCATAATCGTCCTAGCAGATCAACAATTGAGCGTCTAGTGGAAAAATTTGAATCCACAGGCACAGTACAAAATGTTCCCGTGCCAGTGAGACAAAGAAGTGCCCGTAGTGTCGAGAATATTGCTGCCGCTGAGGCTTCAGTTGAAGAAAGCCCAAATGTTGTTTACTTCTTCCGTGATGATCAAGACCGGCACGTTACTGTGAATGGGAATATTTACCGTTCAATGATAACCGAATATTTTTGGGCCCAATTGGATGATATGGACTTGGAGGACATGTGGTTCCAACAGGACGCCGCCACAAGCCACACAGCGAATGTCACAATCAATTTATTGGAAACCAAGTTTGGAGAACGTGTTATCTCACGAAATGGTCCAGTTGCTTGGCCGCCTCGGTCGTGCGATTTGACGCCGTTCGACTATTTCCTGTGGGGCTACGTCAAGTCTATGGTCTATGCCAACAAGCCAGCGACGATTGATGAACTTCGTACGAATATCGAACGTGAAATTGCAGCAGTATCGGCCGATTTATGCTTGAAAACCGTCGAAAATTGGGTTCAGCGTCTGGACCTCTGCAAGCGTGCCCGTGGTGGCCGTGCAAAAGAAATCGAGTTCCATACATAATGGCATCGAACGTACTTTCACAAGAATAAAGAATTTCATTGATATACAAAACCGTTTTTGTTTAATTTAAAAAAAACTTTTGTAGCGCTCTTATTGAAAAACTCTTTACAAACAACAACCACAAGCAGAGATTTGCTAGGGCAAAATATGCATCTACAGGCTCATCATTTAGTGCTGGTGTTAGTGGTTAGGCTACGCTACATTACACTACCACAAGCATAAGGTAAATAAATAATAAGAACAAATATACAATATTAGTATTTATGTGCGAGGAACTACATTACACAATACATTTTTTAGTGTAATATTGTTAAGATTAAAGTCAATAAAGTTTATATTTAAATTATAGAGTTTACTCATGCCGTTAATTGGCTAGTGCATCCCGTAATTTGTTCTATGATGAGAAACGTGCAGTAACTCTATACTACGCAAGTAATGAGATCGGCACGAAAGTTTAATCCTAAACAGGATAGTAAGTCAAAGGTTGCATCAGCTACAAATATTGAGGTAGGTTAAAAGGATCGTCCCAGGTAAGACCTTTCACTGCGAAACGAATAAAGCTTCGCTGGACAGCTTCAATACGAGTATTGAAATTTGTCTGATATGATGTCCATACTTGCGAAGCATATTCGGGGTGAGGACGGACAAGACTGTTAAATAGTGACTAGTGAGAGAGTGACATTAGGATTTTTAAATTCTTTACACAATCATTCAATGAAACCTAGCATTGAGTTTGATTTATTCACAATGTGGTTTAAATGTTCTTTAAAATGAATCTTAGGGCTAAAATAAACACCCAGGTCTTTAAAACTATAAACCCGACTGAGAGGGTGATTCGATATCGAGTAGTTGAATATAGTCGGTAACCGTTTCCTAGAGAATGTCATGGACTGACGCTTGAGTGGGTTAAGGACTAAACCATTTTTACAACACCGCAGGTACTGAAGTTATCAATATCTGATTGCAAAAGTCTACAATCATTTATGGTTGTAATTGCTTTACTAATCTTCATATCGTTGGCAAATATAAGAATGTTGCTTTATTTTATGATTGATGGAACATCATTAATAGCAAGAATAAAAAAATGTAGACCTAGTTCACTTCCTTGAGGGACGCCGATGATTTTCAACTAATGCTGTGGCGAAATGTGTGCACCTTACCCAATAAAAGCAATGACCTTGCCACCTGATAGATCTGGCCTATATATACATAAGTACGATTATTGGTGTCTTCATAGGACATTACCTTGTATGAAAGTATGCGGGAATATATAGCCCCAAGATTCTTGGCATTACAATTCGCCTCTATAGGCCTAAATGAGCTGGTACTCGAGTTTCGTGGGTATTAAACAACAGCTAGGAAAAATATTAATTCTCAACTCAACATTTTAAAAAGTAGATTTTTTGAACGCAAATACCGCTATGAGCGAGTTGAAAACTCATGGGGTCAAATTATACTCTTTCGGCAGAGGTGATTATGTACTGTGCAAAAACGTTTGGGTGTTTGCTAGGATTGAACCCGGGCAGCATGCGTAGTAGCGCACTACGCCACTTTGGCATGGCACTATGTTTGTGTTTAGTTATGTAATTAAAAACCAAAGTTACATTTTTGACGACATTGAAATTTTAAATGTTCACATACATATGTTAGTCTTGCATAAACATTGTAGGTACAATGTGAGCTTGTGTATTAACATTTCGTAGCGATTCCATTTGCAACTTCTCTTTGGTTCACAAATTAAAAAGATGGGAGCTGCCGGATAACAAGGTATATAGATACATACATATACTCTGCATTACATTATATAACTTCAATTCACAACAAATGGTTCAATGTATTGAAGTAAGGTACACTGCAATTAGTGTCACTTTGCAATTTACTATAGATAAAGATTTATAGATCAATTATTATCGAGTAGAGGAACAACCGATTTTCACACAAAATAAAAATTTCTCATCAACAGCGACTGCATTGACTACACAACCAATAAAAGGAAACCACTGCAAAAGGACAGGCCAGGCAATAAATATCCTGTGAAAATTATTTTTGAGTGAATCGTTTTGGAATTTTATTGCCAGTTTGTCCTCGGAGCTTATTTTGTGCCGTTGAGCCAACCGAAAGTCAACTATACATTCTTATAACAATAAATAACTTGTCAAATAAAATCGGGAGTTTACACTGCATTACCAAGGACCCCATTACTCATTGTGCAGTGGAACGCGCAGTAGCAGTTCAATTGACTGTCAGCATACACATATGTAGCAATACACCTACAGTATCAACACTTTCGTCTATCTATCTGCATTTCATATGTCGTATGTCTACACTATTATTATTATTACTTGCTCATAGGCGATAATACATTAAGCCGGAACATAAATTTTACCATTGCGTCCCCTGAAGAGCCATTTCGCAACATAAATGTCGTCATTTGTCTGCGCTGGTTGTTCATAGTCGCGCGAGCTCTTGCTAAATCCACGTCACGATACAAATGAACTTCCGAACTACCGCCTACCTAACGACCAAATGGACATGGTATATCCTTATATGATTGCCTATAGTAGTATACATACATACTTCTTATTCACAAAGGACTTTTTTTTGTCAGAACCTTGGATAAATCCCAAACCAGTACGCACCGCGTTCATAACAAATAAAAACGAAAATCCATCATTTCAATGACCTATCAACATTTTTTTTTTTTTTGGGTTTAAATTATGTCTAACAGTATGGTCAACAGAATAAAATAAAGCTTACGATTTGCGATTTTATAGAAATCCTATATAAGATCGCGGACTTTTCTTCGAGTTGCTGAGGGCTCCAGATATCTGCTGCTTCAGATGCATGGATTTTTTTTATGAAATTCACTTCGCTTGATCGAAGTTTCTCATTTAAATATTAACGGTGTCAGAAATATTTCTTTTTCTGACTCTCAATGGGTTTGTCACTTACACTGTATGACATTTTTCAGGTCATCGTTTCGGTTCTAAGATAAGCATTGATCCTAAGAGTACTTACCGAAACTAGAAACTCTGCATCATTTGTTTTGCCAGATTGGCTGACTAACGTATTTTATAGCCTCATAAAAATTGGGGTTCAAACATTTTTTAAGATTTTTACGATTTTGTTGCCACGAGCAAAATTCAAAAAGCGTCCAAAAAAGGGGTCCAGAAGCAAAAAAGGGGTCCCGCTTATATTTGTATGAAAAAATGCAATTTTTCGAAAAACTATATTTTATTGCTGCATTTAAAATAAAATAAATATTGAGAAAAAAATAACAAAGACAAAAAAAGCATGTATGGAGAACGAGTTTTTGGGAAGTAAATTCTGATTAACAAAAATACTTTGTTGATTTCATCACTGGTTGAACAAAATGGATGTGTTTAAAGAGCTTTGTTTTATAAGTAAAGAGACATTAAATGAAAATTAATTGAAATAACAGTCCTATGTTTTCAAAATGCGTAAAGATCGCAGTTTTTTTTTTTGAAAAGTGGGGTCCCGGGTCCCATCGCCGAAAAAGAGTCAAAATGACGAAAAAGCGTCCCAAACGGCAACGCTGGGCCCTGGATGCAGTTTTCTTGGGTCAGTTTTGCTTTTTTTTTTTTCTCCTAATCAATACCTATAAATTTGCTAAAGACAGAAAAAAATAAAAAAAGCCGTGAGAAAAAAAACCAAAAAGTGCTCAAAATCAGGTTTTGAGCCAAAATATTCATGAGACTATAAAATACGTAAGGCAGCTTATCTGGCAAAATTAATGATGCAGAGTTTCTAGTGTTGGTAAGTACTTTCAGGATCAATGCTCAAATCTTAGGCCCGAGATAATTGGGTGCACTGTGTTATATTAGATATTCGTCCTTAACGAAACCAGACCAGATTAAGCTTTGAAAAATTTTACACTTGCTCTTGAGAGCCACAACACTGGCTCTTGCATAGCACAAAAAACAGGTGCCAGCAAAATTAACAACAGAGTTTGCTATCACAGCTTCCAAAGAATTCTGAAGCAGCACCGATTTTATCAACTACGTATTCAAAAAGTGCAAGGACATTTTTTTACATAATTACAGGTGAAACTCTTTTTCTGTGATTTTGTCTAATGGTATCTTTAAACCGGAGTAAAATCCAAGATTTCGAGGCTCAAATCAGGTTTTTCCACTGAACAAAGATTTTGTTTCGCTTTCACTATTTTCTAAGAAGTACAGTTTGCAAGTGCAATGTATTTTTTGTTTGAAAGAGTTTTGAATAATTAAATCCAAAATAATTGTTTGAAAGATTATTTTTGTCAGCATTAGAGAGTGACGTGCTGAAACTGCCAACTGTAGTGTAATTTTGAGAGGATTTCAACGAAATTTTGAGATTTAAGATTTCGGTGTTGGCCTAATCTCGTCGATATCTCGAGATCTCTTCTGAATCCTGCATGCAGCTGAAATCTCAGATTTCGACTCGGTGTAAATGCAGTTTTCCAAGATGGCCTGATCTATCTTTATCAGATTGAACAACTCTACCATTCAATATACACAGTATCTATTCACAATCTCAGCGCCTTCATCCAGTGTCAGTTAAAACTCATACGCTTGCTCAACTGTTCTTTTGCCCTAAATCATTAAAGTAACTATAACTAAGGTAAATGACCCAAATAAGGTCCACCTTATTGTTAATCTGTAATAACTTGCAGATGCTAAGAACAAATATATTGGATGGATTTATAAATCGATGCTTATTTAACTACATATATAGAAACCATAATTTCAATTGTTAGAAATAAAAACGGAAGTACACTGGTCCATCGCTTTGCGCGGTTTCACCTTTGCGCAAAATGCATTTTCCTACCCAAATTCGATTTGCGCGGCCTCGCTCTGCGCGAATTATGACATTATGTTCTGTTACCTTGACAGAACATAAAACGTATTTTGTTTGTGTAGACAGATTTTATTTACGTTTTCTTTTACTGCATTCATATGTATCTGCATGTTCAGGCGCTCGAGCATGGTTCAAAGCAACGTAACAGTGAAAAGTGTCAAAAAATAAAGCAATTTGTAGTAACAGATTTTTCTAAGCGTCCAGCAAATGTGACAAGAATTTTTTAGATTTTATTTTTCCTAAATTAATATTATAACTTGTTTTCTTTCAATTACTGTCTTTAGTTTATTGCTTTTTTATTTTTAATCTTTTGTTTAGATAAAGTATTTTGGAAAACTTATTACACTCTAGCTCAGTGTCTTAAATGCTTATACATATTTAACTTTTCAGGAACGCAACCACCTTAATTACATGAGGTTCATACTTTGCTTTGCGCGGGAAGTTTCGCCAGTGTCTCGGACCAGTGTACTTTTTTCACCAAATTCCAAAACATGCGACTTAGGCCTTATTGAGAGCACATGCTCCTAATAGGGCCCAGACATATTTATTCACGTATTTATTCAAATGTTTTCTTTAAATTAATTTGTTAAAGCTGCAATGGTATTATAGCTTAATATGTTTTGCAATAATTAAGAAAAAAAAAAACTTACACGAATATTTTTTTTTTATTTCCTTTATTTATTTACATCTGTCCATGTTGGACATCTAGTAATAGTTGTTACAGAACAGGATATGATAGCTTATAAGGCCAGTGCCTTTACATACTTTTGTTTAACAATAAGGTGTGTTTTTTTATTTTTTAACTTACGAATTTCAAAAAGTGAACATTACAATTGTTATAATTTTTATAATTCTTATAATCCTTATTAAAGTCTCTGAGTTAGATCAGAAGGTCTAAGGCGCTTCAGTCTTCTTTTTCTGGTTATTTCTTGTAGCGGGATATAGTTGACTTCGTTACTATCGTGGATTAATACCCGGATTTTGTGTTTTGTGCTTATCTTTTGTATTTCTTCCATTACTGTCGCTATTTTGAAGTCTTTATGGATGTCGTCATTGGAAATATACCATGGAGCATCTATTATCGTTCTTAATATTTTTGATTGCTGTCTTCGGATGATGTCAATATTTGATTTACTCGCTGTTCTCCACAGCTGAAGTCCGTATGTCCATATTGGTTTAATGATCGTCTTGTAAATGAGCAGTTTGTTGTCTATAGATAGGACCGAGTTTCTTCCCAGCAGCCAAAATAGTTGTCTAAATTTGTCCCTAATTTGATTGCGTTTTATGAGTATACAGGGTGTTTCCAAGTAAAATGTCAAGACTTCCGCAACTGATTCTTGGGTTTGTTCTAAGAAAAAAATCGTTCTACAGCAAGGGTCTATCTCCAATTTGAACATCATATATCGAGAATTTAAAAAAACACCTACTTTGGTGTACCTTGACCCATACTAACTCAAAGATCTCCGCTAATACTTACTACAGAAACTTCTTTTAGGACCTTTATTTTAGAAGAAATAACACCCTTTTTAACTGCTCTTAAATAAATTGGATACCTTTTTTTTCTTTCCAGATATTTTATTTTTAAGTCAATATCCTAAATCTTGCCCATACATTTTTTTGACTTTCAGGTCGCTTTTCTACAAAAAATGCGTAATAAATATACAGTTTTATTATTTTTTCTTATGAACGTAACAATTATAAACAAAAAATTTGAAGTAAGTATTCTGAAAAACTCACAGATTTTATGATACTTGGAAAAAACCGCAGCAGGTAAAAAGCGAAAAAATTATGATTTACCTATTTTTTTTAACCACAGTTCGCAATTAGTGCGATTTTCTAATCATAAGTTTGCAATTTGATTTTTAAATAAAGTACCTATGACTTTACGAAGGTTTTAGAGTATGCTCATTTATTTGAATACCCGTCAAAACCCTAATTTCCAGACCATTTTCCCCTTAACATCCCAGACTCAAACCTAACTGAGTATGCAGGCCTAGTTGGAAAATTTAACTAGGAAAAGTGGTATAAATGATTAGAAAAAAAAAATTCAATTTATCACTTAAGGTTAGGATAAAGCTGACGGTATCCTTGTCGTGCTCTATTGGAACTTTCGTCACACAGCCCAAAAACGTAGATAATATCTGCGTATTCTTAGTTTGTAAAAGAGGCCATTTCAAATACCGTTTCTAAACAACCGTTGTGTAACCTCGGCTTCAAAAATTAAACTGATGAATTGAATTTTGTTTTCTAATCATTTATACCACTTTTCCTAGTTAAATTTTCCAACTAGGCCTGCATACTCAGTTAGGTTTGAGTCTGGAATGTTAAGGGGAAAATGGTATGGAAATTAGGGTTTTGACGGGTACCTATTCAAATAAATTAGCATACTCTAAAACCTTCGTAAAGTCATACTTTATTTAAAAATCAAATTGCAAGCTTATGATTTAGTTAGAAAATCGCACTAATTGCGAACTGTGGTTAAAAAAAATAGGTAAAACATAATTTTTTCGCTTTTTACCTGCTGCGGTTTTTTCCAAGTATCATAAAATCTGTGACTTTTTCAGAATACTTAATTCAATTTTTTTTGTTTATAATTGTTACGTTCATAAGAAAAAATAATAAAACGGTATGTTTATTATGCATTTTTTGTAGAAAAGCGACCTGAAAGTCAAAGAAGTTTATGGGCAAGATTTAGGATATTGACTTAAAAATAAAATATCTGGAAAGAAAAAAAAGGTATCTAATTTATTTAAAAGCAGTTAAAAAGGGTGTTATTTCTTCTAAAATAAAAGTCCTAAAATAAGTTTCTGTAGTAAGTATTAGCGGAGATATTTGAGTTAGTATGGGTCAAGGTACACCAAAGTAGGTGTTTTCTTAAATTCTCGATATATGATGTTCAAATTGGAGATAGACCCTTGCTGTAGAACGATTTTTTTCTAAGAACAAACCAAAGAATCAGTTGCCAAAGTCTTGACATTTTACTTGGAAACACCCTGTATAAACAAGAAAAACTAAATTTTTTAGACAACTTAATTTATAAAAGGGAGCATGCGTCTACATTTACCAACTTTTACCGATAGGCACTAATACGTTTGCGACAATAATTTCTTTTAAGATTTAAGCTGCTTAGCTTTGTGCCCAAAAATACATACAGGATATTGAGAGACTTGGCCTTATAAGGCGCTGGCCTTATTTGGGTCACCTACCATATTAGGGGCATTCCACTGAAAATAGTAATTTTGTCCCGTACAAACGCACATATCGATGTTATGATCTTTTCTGTCTAGACATGCATACGCATTTGATTTAAAGCAAATTACGTGTGTACTCTTAAATAGTGCAGTGCCATTTGAAGTTTGTTTTATTTAAAGTATAAACATTATTCTTTTATTACTTGTCCCATACCGACTTGTAAATCAAAAAGCTCGAAGTCAAGGAGATGACGCTGTTTTCCAAAATGCAATAGATTTGACTACATTAGCAGCTACTTTAGGACCTTATACGAGGATTTCTTTCATTTCAAAATCAGAAATAACTGAGAAAATTCAAAATTTCCATCCGTGAGAAGTCTGCAAAATCTGTTTTTAGGAACACCAAAATTTCGTCAAATATTTATAAGTTCATAATCATGAAAAAAACACGCTTTAGACAATCAAAGTGTTAAGTTTTTATTTCAAAAATGATTCAAAACCAATTCTTAATATCTGAATTCCGTAAAAGTCCCATACAAACGAAAGTGTCCCGTATAAACAATTTCATTCACATTTTTTATTTTCTCATTTTAATAAATTTTTTTTTAAACTTTTATTGTTTTATAATACCATGACCCCAACTCTACCTAACAATATTTTTTTTAATTTACAAAGATAAATATGTTTTGCTAAAATTTTGCAACAAAGTCAAAAATTAAACAAACGAGCTACTCTTCCTACAAATAACTCCCTATTTATAAATACATATTTTTAAAAACCAAAAATTGATTTTGATAAGGCTCCACCACACTTAAATAATCCACTAGATGGTTTGTAAAAAAACATTTCGGTTTGTTTTTAATTTAAGATCTTAACTTATCAAATGCGTACGATTTGTCCCGTACCAACCGTGGAATGTTCCCTTAGTACTTACAAATTAAAAAAAATCTTCCCTTTGTATGAACTTATTTTTCTCACTGTTTGCTAAGCAAAAACTAAAAATCTTTTTCAAATCACTACGTTTTTCAAAAAAAGTTGAAAACAGAAACAATAAGTTAGTACATATTGTTTTTAATTTCCAAAGCCTGCTAGAATCAATATTTAAACATAAACACACCATATGGCTCAGGAGTTTTATAATTAACACAAATTACCTTCCAATAGTTTCAATATTAAAAATAGTAAAACACATTTGAGTCAAGCATTTTTTTAAATAAAGTTTTATGATATATAACGGTATTTTTAACCTGCCATGCCAAGCTGTCCTTTTGTTAACAGAACGTTAGTACATCCTCGTATATTGTGTTCATTTGAACGAGAACTGAAGCCTAGAAACCACGGAGAACGTAAAATATTCACAGATTCGGTGGTTGAGCAAGATACGGTTGATGCCGACTTCGCAAAAAATATCATCTTCAGTGATGAGCACATTTTTACCTCGATGGCTACGTAAAAACGCAGAATTACCTCGGTATTGGACCACAAAAACTGGGGCAGAATTACAGCACAGTTAACGAGTTACTCGTTATCGAAATGTGATGAATTGGCATTACCGCCCACATTTACTCGAAAACAATTTTTCTGTCGAGTGTCAATGAAAACAATTACATACAATTAATTAAGTATGTGAGTATTTTTGAATTCAAATTCATTGTTTTTTTTTTTCATTTACTAAAATGAGGTCAAATCTCAACAAAATTAATATATGTACTGCAAACAAAATATAAACAATTTATGGCCAAACAACCAAATTCAAAAATAGTTTCATCTAGTTTCGAGAATTTCAATAAAATAATATTGCTCCAAAATTTGAATATCAAATAAAAGACTAATATTCCCAGCCGAGAGGAATGGGAAGTTTATATTTGTTAATGACATATCCGTACGGGAGATCTACACGGATGGTTGGAGATGTGATGGAATAGGAGCGGGTGTCTTCTCAGGCCAGCTCAACTCGAACTTGTCTTTAAGACTTCCAGATCACGGTAGTGTCTTCCAAGCGGAGGTGATGGCTATTTGTGAAGCCGCTATTCTTCTATTCTTTCTTTAGGTGGCGTTACATTGATAACAATGAACGTTCTTTGGTCTAAGTGAATCCTGCCGAGTACCGTGGATAGTCACCTAACTTAACAACCTAGAAGCCAACCAGCACGAAAACCAAAAGAAAAAAAAAACGCTTCTATAGTCGTGGGGTCCATTGGACCCACTTGTTTCAAAAGGTGATTAAAATGAAAGTATGTATTAATTTTTTTAAATGTTTTTTTTTTTTATCAAACTTTAAACTTAACAATTACAAATGTAATTTTTAAAAATTAGCGGCAGGAACATTCGTTTTTATTTCAAACTAGTGGTTACCCGGTGCGCTTCGCTACACCCATTGAGAACAGTGTTTATGTCATAAAATGTAATGAAATTTTTTCGTGTGACTTTTGAACTTTGGTGCACCGAACGATGTCATCGGAAGCACGTAGTGTATATGCAAATGTTGTTCAAGCAGTGCTTGGAATTGAATACATATTTACATATGTACGTTAATATAGTTCTGAATCAATTTTCCCGACTTTAAACGATAATAATGACTCTGGTGGAGAATTAAATGCCGGCAACTCTACTTAGATTTAAAAAAACTGTCCAAATAACAATATCCAAGTTTTTCGACAGAGTTTAACAAAAACATTTTTTAATATTTATTTATGAATTTTTAAGTTCTGTGCAGTAAATAAAAAACTTCTATTTCCTTTTTTAACCACTTCAAAAAAAAAAAACAACATATTTATACGTATATATGAATTTTTCGGTTAGATGTAGGAACAGTTTAAGTGCTAAGAACTCCAAAATTTACCATCCAATTGAACTGAAACTTTTTTTTTGAGTTCCAGCGCCGTCTACAGGAAAATTTTAAATTTACGAACACGAACACTTCAAATATCAAAAAAAAGTATACAGTGTAAGTTTCAGCTCAATCAGATGATTAGTTTATGAGTTCTGAGATATCAAAGGAACAGCTCATTTTTATATATAAAGATTTGCACTTTTATTAATAGGTCTCAATACACTTATCATAAAAACATGTTATTTCAATGGGTCAACTGGACCCACGACATCAGTTAAGGGTTAAGAACAACATTCGTCAATTTATTGCCGAGTTAGATCCCGAACTTTGTGAAAAAGTAATCGAAAATTTGAGTAAGCGGTTTAAGATCTATTAGCGAGCCTGGGATGAATATTTGAAAGAAATATATAGAATAAAAATATCTAATTTTTTTCTAAAAAATCAATTTCAAGCCAAATACAATGTTCTTGTAGCCTAAAGAAGTAATGCAACAAAATTTGTGTATCGAGTCACTACTTGTCCAGCATACTGTAATTCCTACATACATTACATATACATATATTTAGTTCTAGGTCCTTACACAGAAATACGCAAAAATCCCAATTGTCGCGCACAACAAATGAATTATTGGCTGCGAGTGGTGGGTGGCTAGCTAAGAGCACATATTATGTGTATGTACATACAAATGTATGTCACTAGAGGCGGCGGCGGACGGCGGCCGGCAACTGTTTTGGCTTCGACAAAAGCAAATTTAACAACAATAAGGATTTCTCGAAGGATACACAACGCATCCGGGAATTTATCTTGATGGAGTGCTTATTAAATTTATGGCGAATTAGTTCGGGGACAAAATCGTTTGCGATAGAAATAACTTCGCTCCCTCACGAACTAATATATATGATGCTCTACAACTCTCGTAGCCATTGGTGATGATGACCCTTGAAACTACGCAAAGGATAACAATTTTTTGTTTTTGCTTTATAGTCTAGCGCATCCATAAATTATCGCTCCATAAAGCAATTAATTTGCACTTTCATTTCATGCCATGCCCACTCCACTACGATGGCAATATCTGAGATCTTCAGAGGGTTAATACGCTGTCGAAGGGATATCCAATCCTTCAGCCCAAACCCAACGCTCCTCCTCCCGATCGGCAGCATTCGATGAGTAGCGTTGCGAAAATAATAGCTTTCCTGGGATGCAAGAGAGGATTTGCTGAAAAAAAGGGGGTAATATGGCAAAAATTCAACAGATTATAATCTTCGAACTGGATGAAGCAGAAGGGATGCAATGGGCGAATATACTCGTAAATTGCTACTGCCTGACTGGACGCAATCACTCACTCCTGGTCGACTGTGTGTATGCTATTATTATATGTGGGATTAGGTGATCGAATGAGTACAGGATGTCCTGTTGGTGCGTTGGGCAATCTATTGCCAAGGCAAATGATTCAATTTACCGCCTGCAGAGTGTGATTGACTACAGGCGAACAAGTGGAACATTGTATTCGCAATAATATAACACTGCCAGGGGAATAACCAAACGCGTGTATTCGAAAAAGTGGATAGCCAAATTTGTTAAGGGATGAAAATTATGACTGCTGTCTAAGCTATGCAATTTTAATTGCCAATTTCTAGTACAACCTATTAAATCTTTTCCATACACAGAAATAAATGGTAGCATCATTGCGTGTATGCCTAACAGCAAAAGTCGCCTATTGCATCTAAATAATGATGATTTCCCGGATCATCACATACTCATCAATAGTATGGTGGACCAAAGCAAAAGGGAAATCCAGCATACTAGAGCTGCAGCGGCTACAAAAACTTCCATATCTCGGCTTTGCCCACGCTATGCGCATCTGGCACACAGCTTTTATAGAAACGTAGAAACTCAATCTTTATAATATAACGGTATACCCGTATAACTAAATGCAATCTGAAGTTCAGTTGGACTACTGCCGTTTATTACATAGATCATATGGATCAAATATAGCTTCGCTCTAATGCTGCGACAGGAGGTTTAAGTAAGTAATCTCATCATAATTCACTTATAGTAACAAAAATAATGAGAGATAATTAGGGCAGGTGCTCTGTTGCACTAGTCCCAGTCTAGTTCAAGTTAATGTGGCCCGTATATAGGCCAAAAATCACTTCTATTTGCGCTCTACCCAGTTTTAGTATTTTCCTTCCCCGTTCTTATTTTTTATTACGGCTTACAAGTTCGAATTTAACTCCACATTAGCGAGTGGCGTTTTGCAAAAGAGCCTGTCTGTAAGCAGGCCAATTCACCTGTTCTCTCATTCCCCGGGATGCCGTTGTGTCCAGGTATCCAGAGTAGGTTCACCAAGAAAATTGAGTTTTCGCTTAAGTTCCTTCACTAGCTTATAGTTTTGCAAGTGCTCTAAGCGTGGCTTGACTATAGATGACGCAAGTGTCTTTGTTGCTGGCATTAACGAGTTCGCATATGTCGCTAAGTATTATACAAATACTTCCTCTTGCTAAACAGTCACCGAGGATTCTAAATGAATGTTAAGATTTATTGGAGGATATAGATAGTGCTCCCGATTCTCCCTTAATATGTGATCCTACTTCGGCAATCAATGTACCTTGTTGCCATTTTTCACGGTTGGGGAAGTTGACTGTATAGTTGATCTTGAATTAGTATTCTTTCTCTATGATATCACCTGGGTCCCGTAACCATCTCGTCTTTGGAGGGACCCAGGGTCCACAGCAGAAAGCCCCGCTGCTCTTTTACAGCCGAGTTCCGTAGGAAGAATGTTAAGAATAGTCTCCATGGCTGCCGTCGGAGTTCTGAATTGTACCCCAGGTATCTCTAGACAGGCCATACGTTAGGGGTTTGCTGATCATGTTAAAGCGTAGCCGTTGTTCATAGCTAGCTATCATACTAACACTCCGTAGAGTAGCATGGGTTTGACTATATACGAGTAGATCCATTGAACGTCTTGCCGAATGCCCTCCGACAGATCCAGAAGGTTCTTTTGGATTTGTTGAAACTTTGGCGGGTAACTGGACATTAAGGTTTTATTGAAAATTAAATAGAAATCTACACCCGGAAACTTATTATGCAAGAGAGCCTTCGAAGAACAGCAACATTCAGTCAACCAGCATAACAAGAGTAGTGAAGCACACAGCTTATTGCTTAGAATGAGCTATCATGCATACTGCATGAGTGGATATAACTACAATAATCATCTCTGCTACAATTCCAAAGGGTCTTCTGCAAAAACTAAAGAAACCTTAAAATCGCACTAGAGGTAATGCAAAAATTGGTGATCCTATATACAGTAGCGAGCATAGAAAGTGCAACACCCATTTTTTTTACAGAATAACCCTTAATTACTTATAGGTAGCAGTTTTTTTTAATGCCGTTGATCCTTTTTGGGTATATAAGTGTGCTACAGGTCGTTTAGGGTAATATTAGTTATTGAAGTGATCAGCGTTGGTGTGAAAATTAATAATTGTGAAAAAATGCCAAATTACTACGGACGACCAAAAAAATCAAATATTTGCACTTTTTGAAGTGGCAGAGTTGACCAAAATAAATAAAGAGGTTGGTTGCAGCAAGTCAATTGTTATGAGATTATTTAAAAAAAAAACACTTAAGTTTACACAGTTGAACGCCAAAAGGAACAGGAGCGTTTCGTAAGACATCTACTGCGGATGATCGAATCTTATACCGGATGTCATTGAGGAATCGTTTCCAAACAGCTATACAAAATAAGAGCAGAGTTTATGGGGTCAAATGCAACTGAAATTAGTGTGCATACAGTGCGTCGAAGACTCAGAGAACTTGGCTTAATGGCTCGTCGACCTAAAAAAAAAACCTATGTTGGCACCTAAGATTATGAAATCTCGGCTAATTTGGGCAAGAAAATATGAAAAAAGGACAGAAATTGATTGGAGATAAATCACATTCTCCGATGAGAGCAAATTCAACATTTACGGATCGGATGGAATTCAGTACGCGCGCCTAAGAGCTGAAGAGCACTTGAAACAAAATTGCCTTGAAAGAACAGTGAAACATTCAGCCGTCCAAATAATTTATGGATGTTTTTTCTACTATGAAGTTGGAGATTACTGCTTCGTACAAGGAACTCTAAGCTCGGAAGTTTACAAAAATATTTTAATCAACTACTTTTATCGTCAATTGAAAAGCATTTCTGAATTTCTGAGAGGCCATCGATGTGATTTTTCAAGACGGCCCTGCTCCATGCCATTGCTCCAAATTGGTAAGCTATTTTCTTTTTTATAATTCTAATCCCTTAGTAATTCTACTCAACAAAAAAATAATAATTAAATGTATTTTCTTCACAGATTAAAGAATTTATGATCGATAAGGCAATTTTCACTCTAGACTGGCCAGGTAATTCACCGGACCTCAACCGCATCGAAAATCTCTGTCACATTAAGGCGTTGAAAATAAGCAGCAAAATGCCTACCTCGATGAAAATGCCCAACGAAGTGATTGAAGAAATTTGGGATAAGGAAAAATCCATGGAACTTCTTGAAATTTAGTGGCTTCAATGCCTAGGTGAACTCAGGAGGCTATCAAAAATAAAGGAGACGCTACAAAGTTTGAATATGTCACTAAATGTTATAAATGTAAATGCTCTTGCCCCAGAATTCCAAAATGTACAAGGTTTATCACCGTAAACAATAAATAAATATTTAAAAGGCTTGCCACCCACTGCAAGAAAATATATGGTTTTTTTTCAACACTATTTTAGAAATTCTAATTTGCACGGATTCTGTACCTGGAGCAAATAGTTCTATATGTTGTTTTATTGCCCACAAGTGTAACGCTCCCATCTATCCTGTATTTTGCTGGATTAACCTGTTTTTTCATACAAAATCCTGCCTCCTGTATTTTGCTGTGAAAATACTGTAAACTATTACACCTTAAAATTAATTTATACACTGAACTCTTCCAATTCAAAATTCACAGAATTCGGAATTATTCTGTGTGCTTTTCATTAACTTCACCATTGCACTTCAAAATACTCACCACACTAACTTTACCGTTGTGTTGTGTGTGTCTTCTCTGCGCCACACTGCTTCAGTCGAACAAGTTTTCGCCGCAATAATCAAAACATGGACCGAAGAAAAAACCCGACTCAAAGTAGAAACTCTCAAAGCCATTCTTACGGTCAAAACCAATATAAAAATGCCATGCCTAGAATTTCACAAATTCATCAAATCGACTCCAGATTTGCTTCGCACAATTGCATCGAATGAAAAATAAGATGTACGAATAAGTTAACCCTTTGTTGACCAAGCTATTAAAAAAAGTTATAATCTCCATTTTTTTTGAAGAATTTTTTAGTTGAGGATATTTTAAGATGGAAAAATAATTTTTGAATTTTTCAATGACTCATGGGGACGAAATATGAAGGTCAGTCTCCAAAGTGCCGTTAGGCTATAACTTAAGTTATAGCAAGAAAAAAAAATGTTTAAGTTTGTTTTATTTAACTATGATATTCTTTGCTTTCGAATACATAAGCATTTAATAAAATTAAAGATCGAAACTGTGTAAAAATACGAATTTAGTTTCTTAGTTTCGAAATCGATTAAAATTACTTTCTTCAAAGTCCAATATGCTGTCAGAAAAACCGTTATATCTGTGGCTAAAATAAGGTAAACATACATAAAGAAAAAATTTTATAGAGGTAATATGATACTTAAAAGCCCTGTTTAGTCTTAGTGTCTAAATTTTTTCCTATAGGTATTTCATTTGAAGTTAAACATGGTGGTACTTATACCGTACCGTCGGTCAACAAAGGGTTAAAGCACCGAACAGATCGATAACGACTCAGATAACGACAGCTAAGCGGCCCTTATTATAATTATTATTGAAGGGTGAGATGCACCGCGACCTAAAGATCTATTGTGCCCCCTACAGGTCCTAGACGAAGGAACATCCCTCTCGTCATTATTCCTATTGGAATTGGTTAGAGAGAGCTTTTCTCACACCTAGCCCAGGTGAGAATTCCTTAGGTCACAGCACTTCATCCAACTCAATTTCCCTGAGAATTCGTAGTAGGAGATTGGGTGCTATGAGTTGTAGATCCTCTGCTGTAATTTGGTATTTCCCCAAGCACTTGAATCTTTTCTGGGTTAATGCCCCGTATTCCAGTATGTGTTCTGGAGTTTCACTGGACTCATTGCAAAATCTGCATGAGTCTTCATCTGATAGACCTATCTTCCTGAGATGCCCACTGAGTTTACAATGTCCCATAAGGAACGAAGTCAGGATGCGGAGTTTGTTTTTGTCAAGGCTGATATAAGCTTTGTTGTTCAGGTTGTAATTACCCAGCAGTTTCTTCGCCTGTCCTGGAGTTTTTATCCAGGACTTAGTCCTGTTTGTCTTCTCCAGTGATCGGAGCTTCTCTTTTATGGTGTGTTCCCCTATGCCGCAGATGGGTTCAGGGCCCACAAATGGTGTGGCAGCCCCTTTAAGCGTCCCTCTTACCCGATGCAATATTATTGCACAATACTCGGTATTGCGCAGTATTTCGCAGTATTGCGAGTAAGGCCCGCTTTAGAATTTGGATTCGAGATTTGACAGTTGACATTCATTTGTATCCAATTTTTTTTTTTGTCAATAAATAAAAAATATGCGGAAAATTTTGAAAATCTCTTTAAAAAAAAATTGTAAAATCCCAAAATTTTGTCTTTTTCCCTGTTTTTTTGTTAAAAGGAAAAATCCTGTAAAAGTCCTGTTTTGGACAAAATAAATCCTGTAAAATGGTGAAGTTTTGTCATTTTATCCTGTATTTTGAATGAAAGGAGATGGGAGCAATATGGTAAACAATTTATTTATCTATTAACTGTTAATTATTTAATTAATTTCATTTACACATTATATAATATATTTAGTTATTTACGTACTTACTAACTTATTTATTTATCCAAATATTTATTTATTTATTTAGTTATTTAGTTAATGTTAGCTATTTCTGTGATATTTATGCTAAGAACATAATTAAAATAATCATATGGAGGTTTTTTTCATAATTTTCCTTCGAAATATTGTTTCAAATTTGCTGCTCTAAACTTTTTATTAAAATGAATTTTTCAGTAGTAAGATAAATTGTATATTATCATATCTCTGTACTGTGCAATAACATCGCGAAAGCCAATGTCAACTGTTTTTCTATGATAAAAATAAATGTATCTATCTATGTATGTATCTATTCATGGAAGACACTTTTTATTATATTGATTTTTTTTATTGACAAAGAAGGAAGATATGAATAGAAATGCGGGTTTTTCTTCGTTCTGCACTTATTATGCTCGCTACTGTACATAACAATATCGTGCGATGGTTTCTGCAGCAATAATAACTCCAAACCGAAAGTCTGTCAAACTTATCACACGAAGGTTTCTTTCTTGACTTTTACAAATTGTTCGATCGGATACAATAAATTTCTTCACAATACTCGTATGAGTGGGTGGACATGGCTTAAATAAAATAAATCATTTTTAACTGGGTACAGCTAAATGACGGGCCTTAATGAAATTGTATGTAATTATTATCCAAATGATAGATTCACTGCACACCCAAAGGTATAAAAAAATAAATTCGACCCTCACAGGCCTCATTAGTCAGTAAAATTTGTCTTCCAAAGAAATTATGACATGACAGACCCTTCTTTTTTCACAACAAATGCAAACAAACAAAAATCCAATTAGCGAGTGAATCCTGAGTCGAATGCTAGTTGAGTTCATAAATCCTTCAAGTCATGACAATGCTTTCGAAAAGCAAAAACAAATTCCCTAAAATTGCAAAAAAGAAAAGAAATTGTACAGAAAGTTATCAGCAACGCCGATGATAATGGAAAGGATCCCATTTGGTCAGCACATCATGGAATACCATGTCTCGCCCTTCTTTCAACTACTACCTTCTCTCATAAATATCCTTCATTACTCTGCGATTGCAGTATGATGGTGTTGGCATAAAAGTTAGCCTCCCAACTGCCGGCTGACTTGAAATCCACTGTGTGTATTATTTGCCGCATTGTATTACAAGTTGATTCCATTTCGGAACATCGAAAAGAAATAGGACTTCGTTTAGTCATATTCTACATGCATTGAATTCGAAATGATTTCCTGTCCAACAGCAGCACAGCAACACTACGAACATCTTAAGTCTGCTTCTTCGCGCTAATATGTGTTTTTAATGAGATAAATACGTGATCTGTCCATCTGGTATACTGCCAGCGTTTTACTATGCCATGGCGGAGCATCTCTCGAGGACAAAATGTCCTTCGATTAAGTATTAAATAAGCAAAATGTGCACATGAAGGATATTTATGTGGGGTGATTTCTTTTCTTCTTCCCTCTGTTGCTTGCATTGATATCCTTTTCTATGTTCATCGTTCAGAAGAGAGTGGGGTTTTTACTAAGAGGTTAATGTTGATTAATTGTAGTACATTCGACAGATTATAGTTTTGGGACGGTACTAATTTGGAATCTCGGTATTCTATTTTCGTAAGATTTTAAAAGAATCTGTTTTCCTATTGAAGCTTCCAAGTCTGGGGTTTTTCTATTTCAAAACTGGAACTAGGACCAGTTTTATGCTCAGCAAAAAACCAACTACCGGAAGGATTATGACCATCAGGATTCAAACTGGAATCTGGAGATGTGAGTTCCTACTTTTTCTTATGATTTTCTTATAATCCTGTTTTCATTGGTAAAGCAGGAAATTTAAAAATATTTCTGGACTAATTAGATAACTAACCCTTAAATGCCCAACGACTACGAGTACTACGAGTAGTTAAGTTAATGCAAGTGAGCTTATAAATTTATATTATAGATTAAAGAATTGTGATAGTTGATAGTTGATTTCTTTTACAATTCGAGAATTCGCACCTTACTTTTTTGTTAACAGTTGGCCAGTGAACTATCCTATTCAACCTGGTGTCCTTGTGTCCTTAAGAGGAGCAAAGGATGTATGTTAGTATAAGAGGCTGAAGAGATGATCGACAGAGTCGTAGCTAAAAAGGCATCGGCGATCGTCATCATATTTCTATACATAGGACGGTCTTTGTTTCACTTTCTGTGCAGGATCTATACATTGATATACTTTTTATATATCCAACCAACCATTTGCGGCATATTAAGAAGCTTGTATCCAGAATATAACAAAACAAGAACAAGAAAACTCCTACAGAAATATAAGGAAATCGGTGTCGATGCTGATAGGAGTGCTAACTTGCCACAACTTGCTAAGATACCATATGAAGAAGCTATGCCTGAATGATGATGAAATTCGCAGGATGTGTGGTGATGAAAAGGTTCATGAGGACACAACCCATTTCCTCTGTCATTGGCCTAACCTCTGCCAACTTAGAAATTAAACTTTGGGCAAATTCTTCTTCGGGCATCGAGGGGCTATCGGATAGATCACCATTGGTCATAATTGAATTTGCCAGGGATGGTTGGAACCTAGAAATTAGTACCGCGGGTGGGAAAACAACATGAGTATCACAATGGGTCAATTTATGGCACCTCATAAAGCTGTCCATTAAATCTCCTCAACCCACATTATGGTTATAATCTTTAATGATTAGTCGGCATAGGATTCTTTTGACGGTCTTGTCTTTATTCTTAAATCCTTTTACGGGTAACTTAATTCGGACATGTATAATAGGCAATATTGATATCATGCCGACATAAGTTAAAACAGGATTGACTATCCGATTGTCCTTCCATGATAGAGATGTAATATCCACGCCATAAATTGATGCTATGAACTCTTGGCTGGTTCCTTATTCACACTTCATCATCTTTTTCTCTTCAGGAAGTTTGTAAGTTTTTACCCTGATCCACCGGATGGTTCCAAGGGAAAGCATTTCTTGGGTTCGAAGGTGCATCAGCAAAGGCATGGTTTTGTAAAAATTATCAAAATAGATTATGTGGTTTTGATATCGTGGTACTTCCCTTATCAATCTTACAACAATATTTGCCGATGGTTGGAGATCGGGCTCGCCTAAGGTAGGTGTTTCAAATCGGTTTCCTGTCATTTGATCCTTAACCATTCCTACGCAATGATTAACTCTATCAGCCCAAAAAATCAATTCTAAACATTTCAAAATACCTTTATTGACAAACATACCTTGTATTAATATTTTACAAAACAATTGATTTACAATTATACACAATTAAGGCCTCGTCAAACAGAACGCGTTTTCTAACGCCGCGTAAAGATTATTTTACGCTGCGTTTAGATTATTTCACTCCGCGTAAAGATTATTTATTACTGAAATTATGATGTGCAATTAAATTGAAATGCAATTTTTGTATTACTCGTAAGTATTAGCTTATTTACGAGTGTATGTATGTATGTACATATATATGTAGGTATGTATGTATGTGCATATGTATGTATATTTTTTACACATGAGCTCAATTGTATAAGTATACCAATATCGAAAGGTTTATGAAGTAAAAGGTTTGCCATATTCTACTTACGAAACCCTTTTATTTGATCCCCATATTAAGGAGGTCGTGAAGATAACGGTAATTCGCCATCTTGGGGTGTCTGCCACATATTCTGTGAACTCATATAACCTAAGACACTGCGGAGCAAGACGAATGCAACGATACTATTTGTTGAAATCGGTTGAGTAGTTTAGCCTAACGAATGGACATCCTTACATATAAATACAGTGTGTAACCCACAGTGTTGTGCCATGTAGACTACAAATGTAGACTACACGATTGTCTACGTGTAAACAATTCAACGTAGACAATTTAAAATTGTTGACAAGTGCCTGTCGACAATGAAGACAATGTAGACAATTCATAAGACAATAGACTTTTTTAATTATACCTTCTAATATTGACCTAAAAAGCTATTAAATTTCCATTTAAATAAAAAACAAGTTATGTGTACCCTTTGTATCACCGTGTAGCAGAACTGCAACATACCCCAAAAGTCTATTTTAAATTAGACGATAGCAAATAAGAGACGCTGTTGCGCATTTTTGCATATCTACGAATCATATTACAATGAAAAATATACTTATGACTTACAGTAGATACCGCTATATGGGGATTTTTTGCTCTTGTTCATTTTTGTTCACTCAGTCAGCAATTATAGTGATGATCGTAGTTTTTAAATCAAATAAAAAAATTGTGTTTTTAGTGTTTGTATAAACTTAAGTTGATTATTTACGAAATGAGTCATTCGGAAAAATGTTGTAAGCATATTGGAAAACTGTCGTTTTTCGCATATACCCAAGAAAGTGTTTTCTTATAAATAAAATATAAATTAACAAATTAAATGCAATTTTATAAATCAGATTATAGTTTTTGGCACCAAAGAAAGCTGAAAATTTTCTTCTTTTTTTAATTTGACGCAGTGCGATACAAAGGGTTAAACTTTAAATAAAATATTTATTTTAAACAACAATTTTGAAACAAAACAATTTATGAAGTTAAAAAAAAATATTCAAATGTTGAAGTTATTCAAATTCATCTTCATCCGAATAATCACATTGGCCATCCTCTATGTCTATTCGGAGTGAATAGTATAAATGAATGAAGACAAAGTAAGTGTTTCTATTGAAACAATCCCAGTCTTCAATGCCATCCCCGTTGAGGTGGTTGAGTACAAACTGGCACACGATTGTGTTTTGATCGGGTGTGAGCTTGCTGTTTTCGAAATTGGGGTGCAAGTAATAAGCTGAAAGGGTATATTTGTTTAGAGCCATATCCACACGTGATCTTAAAGAAGTTTCATATCTTGAACTGAATTTATCTGGTGGTTTCAAGTTCGACCAGAGATCAACTGCTTCTTCTGCAGAACAATCGACTGCTTGACATCTATTTATCAATTTGCAAACCGGATCAAAAAGCTCAATATAGCTCTTAACATCATCGATAAATTGATCATCAAAAATTATTGACATTGTTGACATTGTCGACATCATTGTTGACATTGTTGACATTGTTAACATTGTCTACGCTAGAAATGTAGACATTTAAAGTCGACATGTAGAGGAACAACACTGGTAACCCATTTCAACAAGAGAAAGACAACCAATAGGTTTAAGGTAAACAATATGTACCTACTCATATTAATTTTATCATTAAAATTCCAAAAGTGATATTTTTACTATTTTTATCACTCGTGTTGTACATAGTACATGTATAGTTTCGCATATTTTCAACAAATTTTTCTATACTTTCCCTTGAACGCCGCTTTAAAAATAAATAATCTGTATTTTTATACAAATCCGCTTTTCACCGCCGCGTTCAAAAATCAACGCTGAAATCAAACGCGCTCTGTTTGACTGGGTTTGTGTATCTCAGTACATAACAGAAAATAATCTAAACGCGGCGTAAGAAAACGCGTTCTGTTTGACGAGGCCTTTAAACACAAAATGAAGCAACTCGAACTTTAAAACAATACAACACAATAAATTGAAATTCAAAAAAAGTAACACGCCAGTACAATTTATCAGAAATCATAGAATAGGCCGGAATGCCCAGTGTATCTAGATCTAGATACAACCTTTTACCGCTTCATTGTATGAGCTGTGTGTTTTGGAATAATTCCAAACAACTTTATATCATTTCACATTATATAGATATATTTACATCAGCTTGATTTTTTTTTATCGATTTAGTGTTAGCAATTCCTAAGATATTTGATAAAGAAATCTCATTTTTTTTTTTAAGTTTTGTTAAAATACATTGCAGCCAACAATTGTTTAAATAATAATTGCAATTTAATAGTTAGAAGACTGAGTATTTTACTGAAGGTAGAATTTGAGTCTATAACATAAACTCCGAAGCTTAAATGCTAATATTAAGGAAGATATCATGTTTTGATTGGTTGTATCTTTGCAGATAATATGGGCATTCAAGGTTTGAATTGGGAAGTACCGAGGCTGGGCCAATCTGACTCCCATTGACAGCGTGAACATGAATGTTCTAGAAAAATGTTTAAGAGAGTGAGGTGACGATGTGCATTAATCTTATCTTACCTATACAACTAATTAATGCGACCACTCATATGCACATGCAGTTTTCATCCTAACAGACAGAATGTAAAATATTATGCCACGAGATTACGATTCAGTTGACCGCCCTCAGGAAACACACCGAACATATGTATGTACGCACGCAGTCACCGTGAAGATAGAGAAACTACTAGATATAGCCTAGAGCAAAATCTAATCTATGAGTATCTCTACATATGGAGTTAATGGATAATTAACTGGTTGTCTGAGAGTGCGTTATCTGTACTGTGTGGAAACTGCCTGTACGTTTTCTGCTTAGGGCAAATGTGAGAACCCAGCGACTGTTTTGTTATAACTTTATGTATTTCATTCCAAATCTAATGTTGCATACAAAACATACATAATATAGGTACATGACATGTGTATGTATTTTGTCGTATTATTAACTGCTGTTTAATCTTTAATTTCGGTTATTTTCGCAATGCTTGTACTGAGAATTAAATGATCCATTTGCAGATAGAATGAAATGATCCGATATCCGGTTGATCAAATATGCCTGCAATAATCAAAAACCCCAGTTGGCAAAAATTTAAAATTCCATACTAATTTCGAAAGCAGAAACGAGTGATCAATGCGGTCGAATGCTTTAGATTAGAGAATAATCAAGCAAAACTAAGATTCCTATTTTATTAGAATCCATCGCCAAATGAAGATCGGTGATGAGTGATGACTGTCGATTCGTTTCACTTGTATTTCACTCTATGAAATCAAGTAATGTAGATTTTTGATTTGGGAACGGCATGTGATGCATATCTACATATCGATACCTTCCCGCAAGAATGTATTAAGCGACATTTTTAAAATTTTACAGGAAACGATAAAAACTTCTTGCTCAGTTATTTATTTGTGTATTTTAGCGAATTAGACAGATTTCGAAAGGGATTTTCAACACAAAAAACTTGAGATATGTACAGCTGCGAGCAAAAAAATAGCAGTGCCACTAAAGAAGTTGCATTCATTTAAAAATACAACAAATTAAGCAATATTTTTTAAAAAAATTTACCAATAATATAAACTGCGTTATTTTCTTATAATATCTACATTATTAGTTTTTGATTTAATTAAAATAAATTAACATAAATGCATTTTATCGAAAGGAACTTCGAAAAACGGCGAGCAAAAAAATAGCAGTGCTCTTTCTTCGCCAGCTTACTTTATCAAAAAAGTAAAAAGAAAATACTGAATTTACATAAATTAGTATGAGGTGATATTAAGGATATACCAGTCCTTAGTAGTATGCCTTTAATTACTTAGTAAAGCTGCGTAAAACCGTTTTACAGAGTTTACAAGATGCTGGCACCTTTCGGATGATATTGATCTCCAAGACTGCTAACTACCCCTCACAACTCGTTATTTTTTGTTTTTTTTTGTGCAGTACATATCTCTTTTATATAGGCCTATAAATTTTCAATAGAATGGAAATCGGGATATTGAGCAAGCCACTCCATGAACTCAATCAATATATCCTGACACCATTGTTTAACTGTTCACGTCCTGCCTTTCGGGTCGTTGCCCTGCTAGAAAATCCATTTCGCCTTCGGCACATGATAACATGATGTTTTGCAATATATAGTATGAAAAGCATCCCCAAATCATGATATTAGATCCACCGAGTTTTTTTAGTTTTTGTTGTGAATCAAGGATCATATTTTGTATTGGGTGGATGCCTGACATACTGCTGAGATACGTTTCCGCTATACAGGAAGGTTTTGGTCTCATCAGTACACATTATATTACTCCACTTCTCAGCGGGGCAAGACTAATGCTTTTTCGCAAACCTCAGCCTTTTTGATACATCCATTTTCTTGAGAGGTGGGACTTTTCGTGGACTTCGAGCACTAAAAAAGTGTTCCCTCAGCCGTCCTCTAAAAGTGTGAATACCACATGTTAAGTTAAGCACACCCACAATCTGGGTAGCTGCTGCAGAAAGATGTGTCCCAGAGTGCCTTACAACACGTTTCACCATTGAAGGATGCAAAATTTTGTTCCGGCCGCGAGTTTTAACCTTCATTTTATATTTTACAGCATTGCTTATCATTTCAGCGTTACACCTAGAAGTTCCAGAATTTGTTTGTACGTTTTCCCATCTTTTATAAGCAATTTAATTAGCCCACACCTCTCTGGTGTGCAGTGTAGTCCACGACCCACTTTTATCGAAACAAATTAATCGGTTTTACTACAATTTGATTAAAAATAAAAAGAAGGAACTTTTATCTTACTTTTCTATAAGTTAGATTCCAAAATCAAGTAAAAACAAAATTTGTATACCGAAATCTAATAAGCACTGCTATTATTTTGCTCGTCTCAAAAAGTATGAGATGCACTACTAATTGATATTTTAAAGCAGAAGTGAGGATTTACCATTGCAATATGACGTCATGTGAACAACATATTGTTGATAAGTATAATATTACAGCAAAAGTCACAAAAAATATTAATACAAAAAAAATATTAAGGAAAATGTTGCTTTCAAGGTAGCACTGCTATTATTTTGCTCGCCACTGTATTTGCAAAACCGAGAATTTAATCAGATAAGAATTTTTCGTCGCTTAATACATTTTTGCAGTCAAGACAATGTCGCTTGATACAATGGTAAATGGCGCTTTAATCATTGAAATGGTCACAAAAAACACAAGATTAAAATTATTTTGTCGCTTCCTTTTTAAATTTCATTTTAATATTAACAAAGAAGAAAACATTGGAAAATTACCTAAACAACTGCGAAAGCAACTGGCGATAGAAATTGCAAGTAAACAATAGGCCATTCATTCAAATATATTCGAAACAAAGAAATTATGTCTGGACAAAAATTATTTTATGCGACAAAAAATAGACCAACTTTTAATTGGGCCAGTTTTCTAAGCGACAATTTCGGTTAACGCCATGCAACAAAATGTTGGTCGGAACATTTTGTTGCATATGACAACTAGCTTTACTAACATGGCGCTTAGTATAATTTTTTTGGCAGATAGTACAAATTTCAAGGAGCAATACTATTCTACTGGGCAAACTTGTCGGTTACTACAATTTCATGTTCTCTCTAGTTCATTTTGTATACGTGCTAGAGCAGTCAAACCCAGGCCAAAACGTGGCGTTTAGCACAAAATATAAGAACAAATCAAAAAGTCATTTTCAGAAAAAGCGTCGCTTAATACATTGTTGCGGGAAGGTACCGATATCTAATATATCTATACAAATCTAAACTAGACATGGCTCTATAAAGTTCATCCCTGCAAGTGCTGTCATAGGCGGCCTTAAAATCGATGAAAGATCGATACCCACCGATTTGGACTTCTTGGGTTTTTTCAGGATCTGCCTAAGTGTGAAAACTTGGTCTATGGTGGACTTTCCTGGCCTGCAACCGCACCAATAGGGGCCAGTCAGGTTGTTGACGAAAGGTTTCAGGCGTTCACACAATATGTCAGATAGGATCTTATTGGCGATCCTGAGGAGACTGAGGCCTCTGTAATTGGAGCAGTTGAGGGGGTCTCCTATCTTGTGGATCCGGCAAACGATGCTAAGTTGCCATTCATCTGGCATACTTCCATCTGTCCAAATCTTAGAGATGGGTTGGTGTATGCTCAATACCAAGTCATCTCCAGCTGCTTTAAATAAGTCTGCAGGTAAACTTTCAGGTCCAGCAGCCTTATTGGACCTAAGCTTGGATATTGCTATCCTCAGTTCGTTTTGATCAGGAGGATGGGAGTTTTAACTATCATCATCTAAATTGAATGGTTCATTCTGCCTGACAGCGGAATATTGGTCTTCATTGCCAGTATACAGTCTGGCAGAAGTAGTTTTTCCATATTCTCAGCACCGACTGTGTTTCTACTATAAGGTTTCCCTCGTCATCTCTATAGGTTTTTGTACGGGATGTGTGGGGATTTGCGGAGACCGCCATGTCCCTTTATAGATATTAACCCGAATCCTCCTGAACGTTAATTTTTCGAATTTTTCAAAAAAAAAAAAATGTTAGGTCTTCCTTTATTAGAGAAACTGTATTAGTAGATTTTTAATAAATGTCCTAGTATCCTCAAAATGTTCTGTTGCCATATGGAAACGCCAGGAGCGATAGGGTACAGCTCCGTATCCATATATAAAATCGGGACTCTCATACCTTTTATAAAAGCTATGAGCTTACTGAATAAAACATAGAGAATTTATGTTATCTTTTTTACATTTTATTAATTTCATGTCCAATTGGTGACACAAGTTTTGTACGAGTACGTGATTATAAACCTGCAGTATTATAAGGCTTGAAACATCTCAAGCAAAGACCTTTATCACACTTTGAGCAAGCAGTTCGGACAAATTACTCCACATGGATCTGTAACTGCTTGCCCAGTGTAGCCACTGACAAGCAAAGTACCAATAAAAACGCGAAACTCTGGAACGACATATAAGTTCATAGCTGCAGTACATATGGAGGGAAAAGTAGATTACCACCAACCGTTAACAGTGATCGTCGGAAATTTATTTTCTTGGTATATGGCATGTACTTTCGTACAATAGCAAATGTGCTGAAGCTAGTTATCATCTATAATTTTTTCGAGTTGCTCATCTGGTTTCAAATTATGACAGTCTTCGTAACTGGGTTGTGGGAAAAACGGTATCATTGCACAGGATTCATCTTTTGACCAAGTGAACGTAGTATTCTTATTGGATGCTGGCAAAAGACAGCTAGAGGTAGATTGCTGAGCACGACGCAACTGGAATGAAGGTGGCTCGTCAGATACGCTTATTACTTTAGTCACAGCTAGTAAACCAGATAAATCCAAAGATGAATTATCCAGAACATCCCGTAAAACACTATATTCGAGAGCTTCATCAAAATTCTCTTCAATACGTTTTCCGTTTTCAAATTTAATTTCACAACCCGATCTTAACTTCGCTAGGCAAACATTGTCTGGAATATCGCCTTCTTTTTCACCAGCATCGTCTTCTCCACTAAAATTACAATCATTCCCTGGTTGTTAAATATACAAGGCGTGGATTACTTCTAAGTAATCGACATCTTCTTGCAGCGTCAATTTTATCGAAAACCATATGATTTAAAAAAAAAAATGTCATGGAAACACATTTTCCAGTAAAAAGAATAACGTTTTAGCAAAAAACATCAATAATGTAAACCTGCCAACACGCTGGCAACAATTTAAGAAAAAAAGACCCACAAAATTATTTTTATCACGCTGTCAATTATTTTACTCTTTGAACATCGAAAATACCAACAATTCTGCAATGCAGTACTTGATAAAATAAAGGGGTACATCGCGAGACAAAATATGTTTTTGAAAACTATAACACCAGTGTAAAAAAAAGTGAAGTAAAAAAGTTAAAGCAAATTAAACATGTCGCATATTTAGGACCTTCTTTGCTTTTGTTAACCACTTGAAACACTTTTTCCAGCACTGATTATATCGCACCTCCGGTGGAACAACGACGTAAGTGCAAAAAAGTCGGTTCTTCAGAAAACGTGATTTAAGATTTTTAAAACCTTTTTTATTAAAAAAAACATAGAATATATATTTTTTTTTAATGAAACAAACAATTTTTAAAAAGGGAATAAAGCATAGTTTTTGGCAGTTCAGTTATTTTTTTGTGCTTCAAGCAGTATTAATAATTATTAATACTAACATTAGTATACATTCCATACAAATACATTCCAATTGTGAATCTGAAATCAAAGTCTCGTTAAATCTTTACTCTTATTACCAAGTTTAAGTAATTGTTTCACCTATTCTTCTGCTGACCACCACAATTGTCAGTGTAAAACACAACGTCTGCACCTGGACGAGTGACTGATAGGTCTTGAAGAAACATTAGTACACAAGATCCTATCTCGTTCGAACCTCTGTTCCCTAAAGCCTCGTGCCAGAAATAACACACTGTGTGGTCATTTTTCATCTCGGATATCTGCAAATTTTAAATCAAAGAAATATTAGCATCATTGAACTTAAGACCTTAGAGTAAAATTATGTATGTATCAGTTAATTTACTTACAGTTAAATTGTAGCAGTTAAGCTTCGATTTATAAAAGAATGCAGATGTTTGTCCAACAGGAACTGGAAGAACAGCTTGTAAGTCGTACGTTGCAAATACAATGTCGGATGTGTTTTCTTTATCTTTGGTCTTTTCATCACGACTCAATCTTTTTTCTTCCTGGTGTAGCTTGTAAGAGCTTTCCAACTGCTCCTTTTCCTATCCTATTGCATTTTTATAAGCTTCACAAGTATCGCACTGATCCTTTTTTGGTACAAAGAATCCAATGTTAAATTCATTATTGAAGATTCTTGCGTATGCATCATAACTCGACACGTTTTTTTGGAGAGAATTTCTTTCCGATTTATAATGCCTATACATTTCAGCAATAGACAGCCCGCCGTCTATATATTCTCTTGAAGTCTGAGCTCTCAAAAAATGACTTTCGATTCGTGGAATAGAGTTTATGTGTGCCCTTATAGAATCCAGTATTTCGCTGTCGGTTTTCGGATGATTGGAATGCTTGCCGCGTTTATCTTCTTTGTTGATGACTTCACCTAAAGCCTTATTCTTAATAATTGAACGAAGTACTCTTTCGGAGATGGCCAAATAGCTTGTCAATAATTGCTTGCAGACTCGAACTCTGTTTCCGTTAATCATTAAGAAAAAGGCACAGTTTCTCCTCCTTGGTGTTTCTTTAGATAAAGATATACGACGGCATTTCAACTGCAGTGGTTCGACGCACGAGTTTAAGAAATCGCGTTGACGTTGAAAAGAAGCGAGACTCCAATAATCTTTGAACAGTTCTGCTCTTAAATTTTCATCAAATTTTGTTGAGCATGCCAACTTACAACGATTAGAGCAAGGGGGTCCCATAACTTTTTCTTTAACAAACTTACCCCTTTTCGAAACATAACTTTGTCCTGAGTTACGTAAGTTTTTTGTAACATTCTGCTTCCAACTGTCTGGGTTTCGAGATCTTTTTTTCCCATTCTTTATAGGTAAATTGACTACCGAGACTTCTGGTTGTTGATCAGTCGTGTCATTAATGGAAATATTCGATGAACCACTGTCACTCTCCGAACTTTGACCTTCTGTAGGAGAGTAAGAACTTTCATCCGCAGAAAAGTCCTCGTCTTCCGAATCGTTGATTTCACTGAATGTTTTTTTGGGAAACCTTTCTCAAATTCATTTTTGTTTCACTAGTTCTTGTCGCAGCGAAATAGCATTGCTCATTTTCGTTGACTTTATTATTTGCGGCTGCTGAAGTACTTGGTTGGGATTCGCAAATATCTGACATGACTGGAGAAACTTTGGGTTGGACAGCTTCAACTTTTGTCATTGAGATTGCAAGTTTTGCAAGCATTTTTCCACGTTCCGACATTTTGTAATAACGTCCTAAATACAGAAAGTGATGCTAATATTTGGTTGAATAATGACACAAACTATACTTACGTCGCTTAAACAGATTTTTTTTTCCACAAACAATGACGCAACCCACACTTCTGTCGATGTTGCACTAAAATATTACTAAAATACTTAAAAATTACAATAGAAAACTGCCATAACTTGCACTTACGTCTTTGTTCAACCGAAAATATAATAATATTAAACAAAAAATATCAGAACTCACAAATATGTCGTTGACTTACTAATCGGAGTGTTGTCTTTTGGAGATTTGAGACACAAGTAACAGATAAGCCAATGCATTCCCGATACATTAGTTTAAAAAGAGTGTAACGGTACAAAGACATATCTGCCCCCTGGAGACAAATAGATTATTTTCAATTGGGTCTTTGTTTTATTGGAATGAGATACCTTTTTGTAGAATTGTGGCATACTTAACTCAGAAAATTTAATATTTGCACTTACGTCGTTGTTCCACCGGAGGTGCGATATGCTCACTTAGTAGGTATATAATAATAATTTGTAAACAAAAACTGACAAAGGACAGATAGCAGCACAAATCATATCCTGACAGATGAAGGAGAACTTTTGCGTGTGAAGTGATATGTAGGTCATTCAGTAGATGCGTTCAGCTTTGAAAGGATTTTGAACTTCAAAGGTATGTGTTTACAGAGAATCTTTTTAAAAATATTTAATGAAAATATTTTAAGTTTTAAATTGATGTTTTTCTCTTTTTAAATTTTACTTAATAAGGGGGACAGAGGTTTGTTTAGGGGGGACAAACAGCATTTTGGTATTATAAAGGGGGACGTCTGGTAACCCTAACTGTACATTATATTGATAAAAATATTCTTTGTTGTGCTTCATTATACGATTTTTTAACTTTCTTATTTTCGATCGAATTCGAGACGCTCTCAATATGAAAAGCTAAGAACACTTTTTTTGAAACTGACTTCCCAATATGCAACGCAGATGCCTTAAAGCTGGCTTTACACTTTCGTTCTTCATTCGGTGTTCGTTGTTCGTTGTACGTTGCTCGGTTTAAGAACACTAAGCAACGAACAACGAAGAAGCATTCACAATCGCTCTTTTTATCAAAATGGATAACAACACATTATTGGCAGTGGCGGCGCTATTAATTCTTAACAAAAAGAAAGAAAATAAAAGGTCCTGTTGGACCAAACCCTGGTTGTTGAAAAGAAAGCAGTTATCGCATATAAATCTGCTGAACGAATTGTGACTGCAACCGGATGACTTTCGGAATTATTTAAGGATGTCAGAAGATATATAGGTATATTGAACTTCTTGATTTGGTTACACCATTAACTGAAAAATCAGACACTCGATTAAGGAAATATATTTCAGCACATGAACGTTTCTCTGCTACACTTCGATTTCTTGCGACAGGGAGAAAATATAGTGATCTAAAGTTCTCAACAATAATGTCTGCGCCATTCTTAAGTAATATTATTCCAGAAACATGTGCGGCTATAATAAAAATTCTTCAAGGTTACATGAAGGTATATTATTAATTTATTCTTTATTAATTCAACACAAAATAATTCTTTAGTCTTGTGGATGAAATGGATATTCTTCGATTTCAACGTCTTGGTTGAAGTTTGTTGTTAGCGTATTATTTATATTAATAGTGGTTCCAACGTTTATATTCCCCATCATCGCATCGCTTCAAACAAAATATCGGTCATTAATTTTTCTGCAACTGTTCAGAATGGTGTATGCAGCGCTCGTAGTTTAATGGCAAAATGTTTGTCAACAATATCGCACTCATCCTCTTCTACAGGTCCTTCGTTAGGTCTCTTTTACACTTGCCGTAAAACATCGTCGTGCAGGTTGTGATCCCTTTTTCGCGTCGATGCTCGGCTTGAGCTTCCAGAAATTGGTGTAAATGATGGAAGATTGGCAGGCGATGGGGTAGATACCGGTTCGTTTAAAATATCTGCAGTTAAATCCAAATAATCATAATTCAAATATTGATTTTCATTCATTGACTCATTTAAGTTCTGTAAAAATAAAAAAAAATATTTCTATTTAGTTTCCAGATAGTGAATGTGAGTGGAAAAATATCGCATACGAATTTGAGAAGCAATGGAATTTTCCTAATTGCCTGGGATCGGTCGATGGCAAGCATATGCGCATTATTCCACCATGCAATAGCGGATCTTATTTTTACAACTATACTATGTTTTAATGGCTGTATGTAATGCCAATTATGAATTTCTATACTGTGATTTTGGAACTAATGGAAGAGTTTCCGATGGAGGTGTGATAGAAAACACTGTCTTTTATAAGAAACTTAGGGAAGGGTCATTAAAAATACTATCAGCATCAACCCCTCAAAATTCTGCAAGAAAACTTCCAATGGTGTTTGTTGGAGATGATGCGTTCACTTTACGAAATGACTTCTTAAAACCATTTGCACAACATGCTCTTGACAAACTACGTCGTCTAGGGCACGTCGCGTGGTAGAGAATGCTGTTGGGACTTTAGCCAACAGATTTCAAATTTTTCACACCCCCATAAACTTAAAACTAGAAAATATGGAAAAAGTGGTGTTGACTTGTTATTATTTAGGTACACAATTTTTTAAGAAGTAAAAGTTGTGCTACTTATTTATCTCTTTCACTCGATTTGGAAGATTTTGATGCAGGAGCGATTGAAATCAGACTCAGATCAAAGATCAAACAATATCATGGATAACATACAGCTTGGTCAAAACAGAAACGCTACTTGCGAGGCAAAGGTTCAAAATGAGTATCTACAGTACTTTCATCAATAAGAAGCAGTCCCATGGCAATCCAAATTTAATTAAAAACTATTTTAATAAAAGATTTTAACGTTACTCACTTCTTTTTCTCTGTTTTGTTCATATTGAATTTCCAGAGTACTGATGGTCGCTCGTGGTATTTCCTGATCCTTAAGAAAAAATTATTATTCATAGTACCATAGCACTGGTATATAAATGTTCCCGGAACCAGCGCCCGATTTTTTTGAGACAATAACTTTTTGTACTCCTTCCGGAAATTTCCCCTCATGGAATCTATTTTTTTGACCACCATTTCCTTCGTACAGTTTGGAACTACCTCTTTAAATTTATCTATTAATATTATATACGCCTTCCTCTTATCATCGCGGTCACTATATTTGTTTGACTTAATTTCCCACATACATGGAAAACTTTTATACAAATCTATGAATTCCTCAAGGAAATCTCTTGACAAACTTCTTAAGTCACCCATCTTTATTCAAAACTGAAACGATACTGCAAAACAACGTACAATTTACGGTTATCTATACACACACGTTGTTCCGGGTTTGGGTAAAACCGTACACCGAAAATTCCAAACAGCTTGGTACCTCTTGCGCACGTGTTCGTTCTTCAAACGCTCTTCGAACGTTGTTCGATTTTTTTATTTACACTTTCGTTGTTCCGCGTAGGTCTGACAACGAACAACGAACACCGCACAGTGGGGCAGAATGCCCTAAAATGTGGTATCAAATCAGCCGTTACAGCTAAGAACATGAACTTTTTGAGGATAGCTTCTGAAACCAGTCCCAAAATATTTTCAAACCCACCCACTCAACACGCCCACTTTTCTGAAATGTGCCTATTTTCCAATATTAAAAACTTAAAGAAGATTTATTGAAGATCTAATTTTTGTCAACTACACTTACCTTGCCCACCCACTTTTACGCGCCCCCTTTTATCGTGAAGAAAAACAAATTAGTAAAACCATTTTTTAAATTGTTCATAGGTATTTATTGAGACTTATACATTAAAAAAAAACAATTAGTTAACCCCACTTTTATATTACGGAATATTTCTCAAGTTCTTCATCTTCTATTGTTTCAAGAACGCAATCCAACATCGAAAGTAATCTTTTCGATGTAATGTCAAGCAAAGCTTGAAGACTGACTACGGCACATGTTGCTGTGATTTTCGTCATATCCTTGTTGGGATAGCAATCTTTCTTTGCATTCTGCACAACTTTGTACGATTGAAATTTTTCAGGAGCACTCATTCTTATCACATTATATTGGTGTCGTGATAGTTTCGCTGCGCCTGCAACTAATACTGCCAAAGCATCTTCTCCAGTCACACAACTTTTCTTCTGCGAATTTTAAATGCTTTTCTTTTTTTTTTTTTTATATTTATTGGGGCTTGCAGTTGCGTCTTTTAGGATTTTGTGGAACTTGAATCTGTCCGGAAGCTATTAAGCTCATTTGGGTAGCATAATTGAGGACATTAACAGGTACCGAATCTCTCAAGTTTTGTGTTTTGACTCTTTTTGTTCGTTCGGAAGAAGTCTCAAAACTCACTTCCGGACGGCCAAATATCTTTGATGAATCTGGTGCACTATAGAATGCAATGGAACTGTTTACCCATTTTTCATTAGCTTGAGCCACCGTCTCTTAAGAAGTTTTAAAATGCGAGAGTGTTTTTTTTACACCTTCTATTTGGGTATTTTCAGTACTTTTTGTAATTTTAATAAGTTCTTCTTTTAAGAAATTCAACTGTACCTCAACAATTACACTCCCAGAGCTTCTCATTATACTAACTAGTTCACTTCTTGCCAAAAAAATTAAATTTAGAGAAAGTCCTAAAACAACGGAAAAGAAGGCACCATACAAAAATCCAAATATCACGGAAAGTGCAGAAAAGTAGCAGGATTTTTTGACGGAAATACGAAACACACATCACGCAGATTTATAAATGACACAAAATAAAAACTCGGATGAGCCCGGAACACAACTAAAAGTCTACGGGATTTAGGAAATCCTTAAAAATACACTTTTTTAAAAACTGCCCACAGGTCATCACCTCTATTGGGCACATTTTTTTTTGTGCCTTGCACATTGTTACATACCCGAATTTGAAGGCTCCATACCAAAGAAGAAAAAGCGCCAATTTTTTTTCTGAGTCAACTGAGAAAAAATCAAGCTTCAACTAAGTTGGGCTGTGATGAATCAGATAAGTCCAAAAAGAAATCATTTCCATTTTTTAATAATGTGGATATTACTTGATCAAACAAAAAAAAAAGATGCTCAATTTAGTAATTTGAATTAATGCCAGCTATTCGGCCACTTTGCCCCACTGTGCACCGGGTAAAAGAACGAGAGTGTAAAGCCAGCATAAGATGTTAAAAAGTGCGAGTTTGCACCCTTTTGTGTATTGGAGAGAGCCGCAAAATAGCATGAACGTTGTTGGTTGCCATATGGCAACGCCAGGAGGATTCGGGTGTCGTGAAGGCTCTGCTTACTAACTGATCTACAAAAGATGCTGAATACATGTTTCTTAAATTAACTTTGTTAATAATTTGGTATTTCTATATTTTCTTTTCTGAGTGGCTGAAGACGATTCGAACAACTTTGATGGCATATTAAGCCAAGAGATTGGATGATGGGAAGTTGATTTGACTGGTTTTGATACCATAAGTACTGCGACCTTAAATATTGTGCTAGTTTTGTTTTCTTAAAAAGTCTGTGAATATGCAAGGTCAGAGATTAACTAGCGAGCATTTTATTCTACAATAAATTTGCTATTATAACATTTTGAGCTCAATGCATAATAACTCAAAATGATACAAAAATTGCAAGTAATCGCATGACATTCGAATATATCTACGAACTTTTTACACAGTAAAAACTCATCTACGCTGTTTTTCACAAGCAATAACCGAAATTACAAAACTTTTAAATTGGACGGTTTTCTACCAACGAAAACTAAATTTGTTAACCATTAACTTTACAACTTCACCCCATCAGCCATCTAAAAAAAAGTGCAGCCTGTGTATAGCTCCACCCTCTTTAGAAGCAATTTACCGTCAGCAACGTCAGTACAGAAAGAAAATAACCCTTCGTTCACACAAATTAAAGCGATTACCAAACCATTTTCAAAAATTAAAAACTTTTGCCAGGGCTAAGTGCGAGTATATATCTGTTGTAGGTATGGGTGGGTGTGTATATGGCTGGTGTAACGAACTCATCCACAATTCTACCCCTTAATTGCAGCTTTGTTACTTTTAATTAGTATAAAACCTGCTGCAATCCGCGGGTAGAAACTTACACAAAACTCCAATAAGTGAGTTGTCTCACTGTTGTATGTGACAATGGGAGTGTGGGCGTTTCAATGCTATTTGGGCGCCGTGCCGGTGGTAAAAATAAAATTTCCAACAATGCCAACGGCGACTAAAGTCTACCATGCGAATAGCAGAACAGAGTAGGCAGCGCGTACATCACCTAGTCGAAATGTAACTAACGAACCGACGACACTGGCAGCCGGCGGCGTTGCTGGAAAGAGCACGAAGGGGGTACACTTAGCCGCCCGACGACGCCACCACCAATTTATGCACTGGAACGATGATCCATTTCTATCCACCCCATACGCTATTTCTATGTCACAAGTCAACCTAGCGATAAGCAGTGAAATGGTTTAGAGGAAACTGCATCCGGCTCATGGCCCATCCTGTGCGCCAGCAATTTATTGGCTTAAATCTTTTCATTTGTAACTTTCACCCACAGCGAAAAAGTGAAAGAGGGAGAGAGAGAGAGATGAATTGCGGGCGAAAAATTATGTTCCTTTCGTTTTAAATGAATTAAAAGCAAACGCAGAATGTTTTCGGCGAAAGTGCCGGTAGAAACGGCCGACTGTATGTAGAAGAGGGGATGTCATGTCACACATGCTCGCATACTTGTAGGAAGCAACACACATCATAAATTTATTAGGTGACACCAAGTCTTGCGTATTTAATTTTTACATAATCACACATTCAAGCTCCAGCATCCCACTGATCTAATTAATGTCATCATCCAGATTTGAAATTGTTCAAAATGGTCGTTCGTTGTATGTAGATGTAGATGTAGATTGGGAGCTTGGGAGTAAAACGACGCGAAAGTTCGGACTTACATGCTCCCTAAAGTGTCAGCCGGTCTAAAGAGTGTGTGAAAAGAATTGAATGAAACAAGTTGCGCCTGGGGAGCAAGTCAATTAAATTAAATATTTCTTGGGGATGGTGTGAATAATAAACTTTGAGTGAAGCTAGATAACATCACGCATTGAATAAATAGCAATTTGTTATATTTTAAATATATGTAAAAATGTATAAGTTTGCTTTAAAGAATTAATGGCAGCAAGTGGTGGGTCTGGGAGGGACCAGCCGTACTAAAACAAATGGATATTCAGTTTTGTTCACAATCATCTTGCTTATTAAAACTTAATAATCAATAATCACTTTATACATAAAAAATATGAAATTTGCATTATAAACTTGCATCTTATCAGTTATTACAAAATAATCAATTATTTCATCTTGCCGAATTACACACACAATATAGCTGATTATGTTTTTAATTTTTTTAAGAAAAAGCTTCATAATGTTATTTTAACCTTAAAACCGTGTTTGGGGTGCTGGACTCCCCATTCGGGTTTCGACTACGAATTCTAGCCACAACTTATTCCACACTAATAAAATACCTGAGTACTTTTCGATATATTGTACCTTTAGCTTTGTGAAAATAGTGTTATATTGTTTTGAAATGGGTTTCATACGAGAGAGCCTAGAATGGCACAACCTCTATACGTGTTTGGGGAGTTGTACTCCCCAGCATTTATTTCAGTACATTTAGTATGGAAAGCGATTTGAATTGCATTTTTTCCCGCCTTTTTTTTAATTTCACGATTTTTTCAATCAATGTAGAGAAAAAAATAAAACATAAATAAAACAATAGATATAACATTATTATAACATAATAATATTTTTTTTCGGTTGCTGCGGTGTTCGGTTTTTATATCAAACCGTAAAGTTTGTGATAAGGAAAAACGTGGATAGCAGAATTATTTATATAGCAAATATTCGTCTCCGACTGACGAATAACAACAAAAGCTTGCTGACTATTTTGTCAGAGATACCGACGATGATATGGCTGATGTGAGTGAAGCTGATGATGGACGAGATCATCCTGTAGCTTCATTATTTCTGGACGTTGCCGTTGCTGCAAATTGTTCTCCTGACAAAGTCGTTTTATTAGATAGCGATTTTGATGGCTAATAATCAGCCGCTTCAAGATATCCAGTTGACGGAGCTCGTTCAAGAAGGGAACGAAACGAAACAGCAGACGGACTGGCCAGGAAAGACTCTGATATGGATATAACAGTTGCTGACAGACAGGTCTTACCGGCGTTCAACACAGCTAAACATCTAATAGACCGCATCACCACTAATTTAGCCGAGGATCGATGGCGCAACACTAGTGCCATAACCCGCAACCTATGGACCGCAGTCGACCAGAGAACAACATCCTTAAAGAAGCCAAATCCATTTACTAGTCGGTGTTATAACCGGAGACTGTATAATAGGAAACATGGCCAGAAGATTCGGCATCCTTACTAATGACTTCTGTAGAAGTTGTATGGATGAGGATGAAATAGAATCTTTGCCAATGTCCGGCCCTTCAGGAACGGCGCCTATCCTACATGGGAGCACGGTTCTTCGACAGCCTGGATGACCTGGATACTTTTCCCAGATATCTCTTTAAGGTCATCGAAGAATAGCTTGCCCAGTGTGCGCTGCCTGACTCTCGCCAGAGCCGGACATTTGCACAGAAAGTGAATAAGCGACTCTTTTTCATTTTCATCTTTGCAGCTACGGCAGAACATGTTGTGAGGGATCGCTAGTTTGGCTGCATGATCTCCTCTTGGCCAATGTCCTGTAATAACCGCCACTATTCTAGCGATGTCTACGCGTGTTTTTTGAAGCAGTTCATTTTTTTTGTTGATCTGTCGTAACTTGGCCATAACTTTCTGTATATGACACAGTTCATCAGGCTGGTCCACCTGAGATCGGCTAGTTTTAAGAAGTGTGAGAGAATATTGCCCTTAACAGCACCTAAAGGAATGTGAACGTTTTCCGCTAGTGAGCTGTTAAGGGCTGACCCTCGCCTGGCAAGTTCGTCGGCTCTCTCGTTTCCTTCAATGACGCTATGTCCTGGAACCCAGAGAAGAGTGACTCTGGCCTGATTGCACATGCAATTGAGTTGTTCCTGGCATCGGTCCACTAGTTTCGATGAGGTGATTGCCGAATTTATGGTTTTATTTGCGGCTTGGCTATCCATAATAATATAGCGATATTAATTTTGTTGGGTCGTATGTTTTAGGTTGCGACAGGCTTCGAGGTATCACTATTCGATTAACAATAATTTTGAGAAAATTAAAGGCTATATCCGAAATTGTGCTGCCATATAAAAAAAAAATAATAAAAAAATTTGCCAGGAAACGAACCTGAACTCAGTAGTACAGCGCAAAAAATTATAATGGACTCGCTACACACTCAGCCGCGTTCTTAATGCTTATCCAATTTCTCATAGTGAATAATATTATGTACTTGTTTTAAGTTTGTTAAGTTAATATACAGGTGGGTCGTTTTCGTTTTATGTGTTATCGAAACAGTAATTTAAAAAAAAAAATATAACTATAGTTTTAAAGCTACGGAACCCTTTGAGCGCGAGTCTGATTCGCAACAATCAGCTATTAGAACGGGTGCGGCTCAAAAATAACTAGAAAAAATAATATGGCAATAATTAAAAGTAGTGGAGTGCAAATAGCACCCCGCGCGAGTGACGTCCGGCGGGTTGTGTGTTTTTGATTGTATTCTGCAACAAGAAGCTATACAAAGAGGACGAAAATAAAACAAAAAAGTACTGAAAACTGTATCTTCACAAATAAATAAATAGTTTTCCGTGTAATTTGTTTTATCGTTTGTATACATCAAAGATGATAATTGTTCTACCCAACGGAGTTCATGTGTACAAAGCCCATGCATACACCAAATTGTTAAAAACAGTTCGATGTTGTTTTTCCTGTTTTTTTGTTATAAATTTAATTCATTGCGCAAAGGATAAAATTAATTGCGAGAGATTGTAAGCATATCTCTACATACATACATATGTCGTATTTCGCGCATTCTGACCCACCCGTCCATCAATTACCAGCACGGCAGCGGCTTTGAGCTAAAAACACAGAAAGCCGAAACAATAAAGCATCCAAAATGGCGATTTTGATTCGCAAAACAATGCATCACCAAAAAAAAAAAAAACGAATTCCGACTTTTCACACTCCGATGGAATAAAAATTCATTAAAACTTTTTATTATTTCACATTTCGGACATTTATGTGACGTGGCGGCGCGTCATGTATTCCCCCATTCCTTAAAAACGGAGCCTCACTTCGCGCCGCGATGACGAAACCAGAAAGAAATGTGGTCCACAATGAAATTGAAGTACGAGTGGAATTCCGAAGGTTTATGCGGGGGTGGATGGTAATTTGTTCGCAGATCCTTTTCGTAGTTTGAGTATATGAGATTTTTTTTTGTACATACGTATATATTGTTTCCCCTTCGCTGAGCAATGGGATTAGCGCACTGTGGATAATTAATGAAATAATTAATTTTTTGGCAGATATAGTAGAGGTTCTGGGATGCATGTGCATCTGTTTTTCTTTTAACAGATTAAATGGCTGGAAACGAAGAATAATTTAAATCCGTGACTATTGAAGGATTGCGTAGTCCATTTAAGGTTGCAATATTTGCTAACGTTAAGATTGTGCAAAATGAGTATTCGCATTTTGTTTGGTCATTGTCATTTAAAGAGGTTTCAAAGTTTTGTCATTAACACGTCCGATCTCCGTCGCTGCAGGTATCCAAAAGAGAAAGAGCCAGACCGTAAAGAGGCGAAGTGACAGCTCCAAAAGAAGATGGCTGGTCGTGGCTCTGTTCGCATGTTACGCCTGCAACCTGTGGTGAATTCTATGTTGTGGGGGTCATCACAGTTTAATTAGCCTTACCAAATTTGCATTAAAAATAGTCAATCACTGTTAAGAGGCTTAGACTCTTATTGTTGTAGTCCTACTCCATGACACCAAAATATTGTGGTTAATCCATTGTTAACCCGGGATGGCTATGCATATTTAACGCACACTTAACACATCGAATCGATGAAGCCTACCTTAAAACCTACCAACTGCTTAAACTTTGGTAGCCCTGACATATTTTTAAAAGAATAAATTACTTTCTTTTTTAATACGGATCCTAAGGCTGATACTGCGACCTAAAAATGTTTTTATCTTTTTTTTTATAATACACGCGCGCTAAAGAGGTTATGAATCCCCTTGAAATGCTTTGCACAGCGCGGGTCATCTATTGTATTAAAAGATACTAATTAGTTCAAGAGGCAAATTTCTAATAAAGGCAAATATATCGTTGGTTGGCGCATTTTTTAATTCATCATAAGGTCTAAGGTCTTATGTAGGGTACTCCGTCTGACCCCGAAAAGTACCGGGCAATCGCAAAGTACTTGCCCGGCTGTCTTGACCTCCTCTAAATAGAGTCGACAATCGATCTCGCTAGACAGTCCTTACTTGTTTAGGTGGCATCATAGCTAGTAATGAGCGAAGAGGAAATTTGTTAGATACCTAATATCATTCTTATTGTGGTTTAGAAGCTCCCAGTGGTGGTATAAGGTTTAATTAACAGTTCGGCTTGTCTAAGCTCTGGAACATTTCTCAAATGAGAGAGTCGGAGATTATGTCCCCATTCGTTAACTAAGGCTGAGATTGTTGCCCAGTTTATGCCACAAAAGGGATCCGGGCCTGAGAATTTGGCAGCAGAGTCTGAACTGGCCAGCTCATCCGCAATTGCATTTCCGTCAATGCCTCTGTGACCAGGCACCACGGTTGTCAGGTTGGGCTATTTGTCGCCAATTGGGCTACAAAAGTTCTTGTCGGCGACAAAAAAAACAAGATTTTGATTTGTCAAAATTTGGCTACTTCTATTTAACAACGGCGATTTTTGGGCTCCATTGAAAATAAAAAAAAAGTCATCTAGAACATTAAATTACGCGCATATTTCAAATGTTTGTTACAAAAGATTTATCGCAATTGTGAATCATTTGCAAACCAGAATTAAATCAAGTCTATCTTCACCTCTGTCGCCAGAGGTGATACTGAGCTTTGTAAAATAAAGAGATATTCAGCCTCCTTTCTCTCTTTCACTTATGGAATATATAGAATATTATTTGAAAGCATATGAGTCTTTTTCTGTGCAAATTCGAAATCGAACTTTACCGTAATCTCACTGCAAATAATCTTTGGCTGTGCTCCTCTCACAACATTTCAAATTGGGCATAACTGGCGATTGGCGAGTACATATTAATATTTTGCTAAATCGGGTGCGTAAATTTAATTACATACGTGAATAATTCGAATGGGAAAGTACTCAAAATATCTCAAAAATACAACCCAATCTGCGAAAAACTTCCAGAATTTCAAGGTAAGAAAATATTAATTAACTTTGAACTAGGCTGGTTAATTCTGTAAGGAGTTTCCGCTAACTAAGAAAATGTTACAATTTATTTAACAATGGTATGTATCAAAACCAAATTGAAAGTATAGAGGAGGAAATGTTTGCAGTAGATTTTTTAGAGGCTTTGGATTTTTTTTTTTTTTTTTTGTATTAAATTATTTGTGTATTATTTTATTAATTATATTTTTAATGAAGTCCAAGTTTTGTATTTTTGTTATTTTTCCAAATAAAATACTTTAAAATCATTTTTTTTTTTTTGTTTTAGTTCAAATATTGGATATTGTAAATGTCATTCAAATAATTTGGCGATTTTTGGGCTACTTTTTGTTACGGCGATTTTGGGCTACACTTTTTGGGAAATTGGCTCCTTCGTGTCAGGAAAACCTGGCAACCGTGCCAAGCACCCACCAAAGTTTGACCATTTTGTGAGTAGCTAGGAATTGGAGAGCTTTGAAGCAGCACTTTACCAGTCTTGAATCGAACAAGTAGGAGCTCAAAGCTTTGAGTGCGGCTGGCTCTCTGAAAAGTCATTTATGTAGCTTCCTTGATGCCTCTCTGAAGGGTAATCAAAGCGCAGATCTCAATTGCGGTGACCTCAGCTTGAAACACGCTGGGGAATGATCTAAAAGGGACGGAAATTCTGGTATTGGGCCCATACCATAAATTAGATTAAGAAGAAAGCCAGACCCCAGAGTATCTTTTCCAAAGATTACAATTCGCATCTTCCACTAGAAGTAGAAGTCTCATTCCACCAATATATAACTATATAACGTTACACAGAAACAGTTTTTCGTATACGCCGTAAGACTTTGGAATTCGCTTCCGGTTTGTATCAGGAGATCTTCAGGCGTACGTGACTTTCAGAGACAACTAATGCAACACTTTTCAACATAACTAATAATAATTAATGACTTAATAAAATATAATAATAAATGACCTAATAAAATAAAATAAAACAGAAGATAACTGATTTTAGGGTTTTTAGGGACTTCTTTCTTACTTCAATTACTAGACTAATAAAGACTTAAGACTAATAGAATATAAAATTTAAAATTTACTTATAATTACATAATGTACATATGTTTGTTGTTAATTTATTGTTTTTTTTTTTATTGATCTTAAGAAATTGTTATTGTTATTATCATTATAATTACCTATCTATTTTTGTTCCAACCTTTTAATAATTTATTTCTGAATTTCTAAAGGCGATGAGTTGGGCTACTTTTAGCCGCAGCAGATCTTATACCCGCGTTTAGATCTTTGTAGAAATCAGCAAATCTCAGATATTGCCAAATTTTATATGTAAACATATTAGGACATATCCCACCAAAACCCTTACTAGAAAACTTCCCTAGCTATGTACATATGTGACATGGGACACAGTTCTATATCATCCAAGTCCTCCGAATAATCGATTTCATAATATTGACCAATCTAGTGGAACGTTTTAAATACTCACGAACTTATCATATGGCAATCAAGCTAATGCTTTAGCAAATTGATTTAAAAAAAAAACCTGCACACCTACTGACAGCAAAGATAATTCAGGAATTATTGAACAACCCACTGAATCAAGCTCTTTGTAGCGGTATTCGAAATCATTCAACATCACTTGTCGGAAGAGTTTTTACTCCCAAAAGAATGCTTTGGTGGTTCATCAATCATTAATGCGTTGGGCGCGTTATGTCCTGAGAACAAAATGTGTGTTCGCATGGTGCGCCTAGTACCATGGCGCCAATCATGCGGAATTTATACATGTATCCGACACACCCCTAACTGCCGCCAGCACGTGTAATTCACGTTGAGTGTATCCATCCGTTTTGTTCGCTTACAGGCAGAGTTTGTGATTTTGACCCGCAGCACCGCAGACTGGCTTAACCACCCACTGCCAACCAAATCTGAAAAACCGATTTACCATGAAGGCGGTCTGCTTGCAGGGCAGATTTCGTTTCAATTTTCACCATTTTGTGCTATGGATGACTCGTAAGCTGCTGAGGCAGGGAGGATGGGAAATGGAAAATCAGAAAATCGCTGTTAGCAAGGAAAAAAAAATGTATCTTTAGTAAAATAAGGAAAACATAATTTATTTTATGAGTGTTGGGCTGTTGGGTCCTTAGGGAAATCTGTTTTGCTTTCTCCCACTCACGATTCGTATTTTTACCTGTTTGACTTTCAATTAAATTTTGCATTTTGCCGGTATAATTACTGTAGTTGGGAAACTCCACAAAATAAAGGTATCAAGGTATCAACGCGGCACCGTCACCTGGGAAACTGTAAGTTATATTATTATTTTTTAAATAACAAAGTGAAGAAGGTAGGTAATCTTAAAGTTGGCATAGATGCGGGTGTTGTAGAGGTAGAGGATACGCAGCAAAGCTAGTTAACTAAAGACCGAACTGTTTTAGGCAGGATTATGTTCAATGGTCTCTGCTCTTTTCATCTGAGTTACAATATTTTCACAAAACTCATTGCTTTCAGGATTTTCTTTTTTAAGGTCAAATGGCGTATCCATTTGGTTGGTTGGATTTACATTAATTTTATAAACTTTATCAAACGGATTCAAAATAATGAACCTCAGTCATACATGAAGGTACATTTTAAATGAATTGGAATCAAATTAGAGTTCAGGCACGGGCTCGGAAGCTAATTCTTCAAAATAGCAATAAAACAAACTGATAAAAAAAAACCGGCCAATTGCGAGTCAGACTCGCGCTCAAAGGGTTCCGTAGTTTTAAGACTAGTTACATACATATATTTTGTTTAAATAACTGTTTCGATTCGTTAACACAAACAACGAAAACGACTTACCTCTATATTCACTTTACAAACTTATAATCAGTAATATTATTCACTATGAGAAATTGGATAAACATTAAGAACGCGGCTTTGTGTGTAGCTGAGTTCAGGGGTCTCAGGTTCGTTTCCTGAAAAATCCGTATTTTTATTAATTTTTTTTTGTATGGCAGCACAATTTTGGATAGTCTTTAATTTTTCCAAAATTATTGTTAATCGAATAGTGATAATTTCATTGAAATTGGTCCAGTAGTTTGAGTTAATCGGTTGAGAAATTGAATTTTTCGACGTGAATTTCTCAAAAACTATACAAGTTACGAGACTCGTTATATTTTTCTTCCAAAAATGGTTAATCACCTACGAACTATGATTTTTTCATATTTTTGACTTAAGTAGTAAGTTCCTGAGAAAAAGTTCTGGTGCTTTTTGTATGATATTTTTCACACATTTTTGGCAATAATTCCGAAAGTTTCTAACGGAAAAAACTCAGCAAAATATTTTTGGAATCTTTATGTTGAGCCCTTTCGATTGATGTCCCACATGATATATTTTTCAGCATTTTTTTTTTTGGGGTTCACATTTTACCCACCCTGTATAGTTGTTTCACAACATTTTTGAGTAATATGTTGTCCATGTATGTGGACCACCGTAATGTATAAGTGTGCCAAATTTCAAGTTTCAAGGAAGAACGGTTTTTGATGTTTTTATCGTGACAGACATTTTTAAGTTAGAGTGAACTTATAATGGTTCCGTATTACCATATGGGTACGGAACCCTAAAAACGGAAAACTTTTGTTGGTTGGCATGGAGGTGGCATTTCCTACTACTGGTTAATGGACAAACAGGTGTGGACTGAACTTCGACCCTCAAAAAAACGGAATTGGTTCTCTTCACCAGAAAATACAAGATAGATACCACCTTTTAAGTCCCCGAAAATTAATGGGGGCAGAGCATGCGAAATATCTTGGTATTGTTCTAGATAGGAAACTAAACTGGAATTTTAGCACAGAAGAAAGAATTAGGAAATCTTTTAACGCACTCTTTATTTGCAAGAAATCGGCGGGTAAAATATGGGGCCTCAAACCGGCCATGATGTACTGGCTATACGTCATGATAGTCAGACCCATACTCACGTATGGGGCACTAGTGTGGTGGAACGCGTCGGATAAGAAAACGACGCTCGCAAGACTGGCGGCAGTACAGAGAACAGCTGGTGTTGCCATCACAGGTACTCTTCGCATGACACCCACGGTGGCACTGGACATGTTTCTCTACCTTCTGCCTCTCGATCCGCATTTAACATCGGGTCTCCACGAGACATTATTCATGTCTGAGCTCATGTCCGGCTAGGAAAATGTCTAGTGGAGACCACAATCAGCCAGACAGATTTTCTACCCCGCCATCTGTGTCTGGATTTTCGGCCCGACATCTATGTCTGGACATGAGCTGTCACTTTGGTATACATTTTTCAATTTCGTTGAAGATTTCAAGAGAAGTGATATGAAAAGGCAAGACATGAAATGCCCACCACACAAAATTTGACGTTCGTTCCGCCGTCTTGTGTTTGTGGTTGCCAGATCTGTCCGACATGAATAATGTCTCGTGGAGACGCCAAATAAGCCAAATCGTCCCATGGGTCCAGGATTTTCAAAATTTCTGGACCTTTTCCCCAATTTTTCTTTCCCACAGAACCTTATTCGGATTAAAACGTACTTTTACAAGGTGGAATGCCTTTTAAATGTCTATTGCATATTCTTTTTGGGTCACGCATTGCAACACAAAATGAGTTTTTCATGCGTTCTTATATAAAACGCAAAATTTGTAGGCGACATGAAGGTGCCGACAGACAACTGTAACCGAAAAATCGTTAAATTCAAAAACACTATACATTAAATTTTCTGCAGATGTGGGAATATATGTACATACATACGTGGTATACAATATGCTTTTGTTATTATATGACATTACCACGTCGATTCTTTTGGATACATTTTATTTCTCCTCTATAATAACTAATTATGTATTCGATTCTTCAAGTAATACATACCGTACTTGCCTGCTGGGAATCTTCTCAACTCGCCGCTCGGAGTTGATAGAAAAAAAACGTGCAAAAATATAACACGCAGACACAAAGAGTTGCGAACAGTGGGCCCTTATTTACCCAAAACTGTAGCGCCACCTTAAGAAAGAAGAAGAACATGAGCTTGCGGTCTTTATAATGTCTTTTAATGATTTCAATCTACTTTCACTTTGTCAGGATAATAGACTTACTTACTTCTATAACCCCATAGCCCTAGCTAAAGTACGAATTTTGCTCTGAATAGACGGCATCTTATTAAGTTCACTGATACACTGATAGTCCTCTGTGAATCCCCCTTACTCATATAAAACATAAAAGTATAACCATGAAATGCAATTACGGTACGTCTGTCATCGCAGCAAGGGACTCTAATACGGCCCAAAGGTAATTACCCACCAATAATTCGATTTAAAACGCGCGAGATAATAAATCGAACGTTGCATTCTCCCTTTTTCCAACTCAGGGAAAACCCATCCAGACATGCACACACTTGTCAATTATGCGAGAGTAATTCAATTAAGAATTGGTCAGCACTGATTGAAGTGCAAAAGTATAAAAAAAAATCTTTGAAGCAATAACATTCTTCGCGCGGAATGCAGACTAATGTGGAATCTTGCACTCAGAACTCATCCATTCCCAGCATGGCTTTGTGGAAATAAATCTTAAGACAAAGAGAAAAAGGATAAAGGAAAATTCGCAAATACACCAGAGCAACAGGATATGTGGCAAAGGAAGCTACAGTCATCCTCTCAATGGGGCGGACAGAGAAAACGTCGCCGTTCACCCATCTTTTATATTGTCTCCGGCCTAAAGACAAAGTCACAAAAGAAGCATCTGTACGAAACGCTACGTCTTTTGTTTTCTTAAAATGGTCTTTTGAGGAGGGTGGGCGAATGTGTATTTTTTTTTTGTCGGTCGTTTTCTGCACACACATGGGGTAGGTGCATCATATCGTCCGGAACCCGGTGGACTTGCTGGAGAGCTGTGGTTTTTTTAATGGATTCTATGCGACGGCTGTTGTCGCTGTTGTTGCTCATAGACATGAGGTATAACAGTTCTAATGAATTTTCTCGAGAAAGTGGCAGGATACGAGCCTGAGCATGCCTTAATCGAAATTTTACTTTAATTAAGGAGACATAGCGAGTGGCAGAGTATATGCGATACGAGTAGTGTGGACATTTAATTACCTTGTCTCATTTTGTTTTATCTCTTCTTTCGTAGTATGTACAATGTACATTTACACATACAGATGTATGCATGGATATATTCTTGCACATCCTGTGCACTGAAAGACGCCCTTCCGAAATGACCGGGGAATTGCAAAGCTTGAAGTCTAAGCAATTTATATGGCGCGTAGCTAATCGTATCGAAATAATAATTTTTTTCTTTCAGTTTTGTAGTTGTGCCTGCCGGATGCTACGCGTTAAGGTCCGGGATAAATGTTTTTCTTGGTCTTATTAAATCTAGAAGCTTATTTCCTTCTTAATAGTTTACGCTTAAGGACAAATACTTTAAAAAGCGTGATATACCAGTTGTCTATGATAAGCAGGGAACGGATTTTGTTGACTTTGCCTTTTTTTGCCTTTTTTTACTCATATTGCCTTTTTTACTCATATTGCCTTTTTTTGCCTTTTTGGTACTATTTGTCAAAAAAGCTATGCACTTTCTTCTTAACTATACGATTTATCCTTGCTCACACGAAAGAAATTTCAGTGTCCGTAAGTGCAATCTCAGGCATTCGCCGCAGTTTCATCTGACAAATGCCCCAAGACAGAGTTTGTGGTGTAATTGGAAAAAGATTTTTAGTCGAACCGAAAGACCTCATATTTAAGAGTTTACAAATTATAGGTGACTCCTAGAAGTTGTATGAATTTTAATTTGAGCACTTGATCTTAGTGCACTGCGTATGATTTAGAAGAAGAGGTGTTAAAGACTTTGAACGCACTCGAGGAGAAATTACAACAAGCTGTAGCTGAGGATGGGATGAAAAAATTGTACGCGGTTTTTTCAGCAAATAACCGAAATGCGCTGCAAACTCTAAATTGGACTCAAATATTGAAGTCAAGGACGTGACATCTCTTATCTTGGCTCCACTAGGCTCTGCTCATGTTGGAAGGTCCTTTATTTAATTCAAGGCTTTCCTGAGAGATAATCGCAGGCGATTGTTACAAACCAGAGAACTTCAAAATATTTTGGGTTACAATGTTAATAATAATGCATAAAATCCTTTATTACTAAATGCCTTTTTCTGCGGTATTATTTTGCCTTTTTTTGGTCAACAAAATCCGATTCCTGATGATAAGTTTCCTTTTTTGACAACTGAGGGCGTAGTTGAAACAGTAAAAATAGTTTTTTTCAAAGAAAGCAAAAGAAAGGTTTCAGAATGACAGACTTGCGTCAACAGTTCACGAAAATATCCAGTAACAACTCCGTTCGGGCAAATCTAAGCGCAGTCGGAGTAATTTGCTGCTGTGTTATGTGCAGATTGATAAACAATAAATCCATAACTATAAGCACGTTGGACTTTTCACAACGAACATATGTACACTAAAAAAGGGAAAAATGGTTCCATCTGCCAGCAAGATTATGACTGCCGTTTAGACTAGGCATTATCTTTATTCTTAGCTTGTAGGGCAAGAGATGGTTAATCACGAACCACCAAACAGGATCATTTGGATAAGATACTCGTCTAGTAATGTAATATCTTCTAACGATATTTGGACTTTCGTGGATAGTCAGGCGGATTTAAAATCACTGGAATCAGTCTCATCCCATCACCTCCAACTGCCGTTTATCTCTTATAGAGATGGATATGCAGTTTGATATTCGCCTATACTGGGTACCGGGGGACAGAGACATTTCACGAAATTGTAAGGCCGACGAACCCGCTAAACTAAGAACAACAATATACAGTGTCGTTCGAAAATTTTGCTCAACATTTTTTTTCGAAGTTTGGCGAATTTTTGCAATAACTACATATACATATATATTTTAATGAGATTTTGTTTTATTAGGTATTTTCAAACGTTTCATGACACTTCTAGAGTGTTAGAATTTTTTAACTGTAGGTAATGCAGCAAAATGGTCTTAGACCGAAAAGTGGGGTTTTTAGGTAGTTGCGTCAATTTAAATAATGAATAAAAAATGCTTTATTATTGCAAATTTTTATTTTTTTATTGCCTCCCAGAAACATTGTCCTTTCAATTAGTACTTTGTTGGACCTCCTCTTTTTTTTATTACCGCTGCACATTTGCGATTCTTTGACTCAGATAGGTTTTTCCATCTGAATACAGGTATGATGTTCAAGAGCCGGATTAGTAAAGGTTTTAGAATTTAAATTGGCTCTGGACGCTTTTTTACAATTTTAAGTTCATTGCTTGACCAGATATTCTCAATTAGATTGAGATCTAGGCTATAGGGAGGGCAGCGTAGCACATCGATATTGTTTTCTTCGAAATATTTTATATTTCTAAAATTCTAAAAAATTAAAAAAAAAAAAATACTAAAGTTGTTTTAATCATAGAAGTTGTAGCTTATTTAAAAGCTATAAATTATTCTTTTATTTGAAAAACAAAAACAAGTTCATATTAACAATTTTGACTGTATGGCAAGAAGCATTGAAAAATAAGTCAGCAAGTGTCACTAAGAAACTCTATAGCGGAGGGCTCTAATTCATTTTCTAGGACCCGTAGATAAACTGCTGCAGTGACTTTCGATTCTAAAAATTCCAACCTACCCTTTCCATCTCCAGAAAAGCATCCCCAGACCATCAGATATTCAGTTTCGGGGGGGATCCGTAAGAGGCATTCAGAGCTCAGTCTTTCCTTTGGTTCCTTTTGCGCAAGAATCCTCCCATCTCCAATATGCAGCTTATACTTGGATTTGTTGGAAAAGATAACATTGTTCCACATGTCTCACATCCAATTAAGTTGGTTCTCAGCCCAAATTAATCACTTTTCTCTGACTCTCATTGGTATTCCCAATCTCGTATTTTGCTCGTATTTGTGACGTATTATAGTCGAGAGTTCATTTGACTACGAGCGGTTGCTATTTTAATTAAAAAAATTGAAAAAAATGTAAGTAGACAAATTAATAATTTTACACTTGAAAATGAGTCTTTTAAATTTATTTCGAATTAATAAACATTTATTTAAGTTATTTTACTATTCCATTTATGTATATATATTTTGCAGGAAAGTAACGAATGGTAGCTAAATGGGGTATCTTGAATCGCCTGAAATGTACACAATGGGTCACCGCACACGAGATCAATTCTACCGGCAGAAAACCAGTTTTGTAGGCGAAGGGACTGAGGTGTACGGTAAGAAACGGCAGAAAATGTTCTACCGAATTTGAGCGGTTGAACGAAGTAGGAAAATAATACATACACAAATTTCAAAAAATTAGGTTCACAAAAATTAAGATGTCACTCAGCTCTCAAACGCGTTTTGTGAGTTGAGCAGTCTACGACGTCGGTCGTCGCATACAAAATGGAGAATATCGAAAGAGGAAGTCAATTTAATTCATGGACGAAGGAAGAAACATTAAAGAATATAAAAATACGATATTTTATATAAAGCACTACACCCGGACCACCTAAAAATAAATAATAAAAAAAGCTATTATGGCTATTGTTAATCAGCTAATAAAGTGCAAACCAAATTTGACAGAGAAAATGGTGCGAAATAAATTAAAACCCTGACGCAACAGTTAGGAAAGGAAAAAAAAACATAATTTGCAGCAAAAAGAGTGGTGCAGGGATATCATCGGAGAATCTTTTCAAGGAATTTTCGAATAAAACAGTGCTCAGTTTCATTTTAAATGTATTATAGCTATGTATTGTTTAAGATTTTAGATTCAGAATTAAAATTCAAAATTCATTACACATTGATTACACCAGTCTACAATATTTTGTAACAAGGATAAGACACATCATTTCTGGCGATATTTAAAGTAATTTTTTGAGAACAACAAATTTTTATAGTCATTTTTAACTAAAGCACCCTTTAGTACCACTCTTTCCCTTTCAATACCACCGCTACGAGTAAGAATTCAGTTTCTAATAATTTGTTGTTTTTTACTAATAATATTATCTATCTCAATTGATATTTGGTGACAAGTACCGTCAAATCAACTATCAATTTTGAAATACATAATACTACTACAATGAAAAGGGGTTCATGTACACATTTTGTTCTCCCGGTAGAAATCATCCCGTGTGCGCTCGAAGTATGGTATGAAACCGGCTTTCTGCCGGTAGAATTGATCTCGTGTGCGGTGGCCCATTGAATGATTAATTTATTTTTTTGCTTTGACATGAATTTTACCTAATATCCAGGTATTTGTTTCTCCTTCTACAAATCTCGTTGTTCAGGGAATGGCTTTATGTCATAATTCGTCCATTTGAACGAATCATCACAAGATCCATGATGTCTTACAAAAACACAACATTTCCGCATCTTGAACTTAATTCATCCACAGCGAATGCTTCTTAGGAAAGCCGAAATGATTTTTTAAAGCTTTAATATTAAAAAAAAACTTGCCACAACACTTGCACTTTAGATATTAAATTTTAAAACATATGTATATGCACCAGGAATTCGGTAGTTCTAATGGAGAATTGTTCTGCGATCCAAGTTATAATTTTCCAGTGTCCTCTTCGTCGTCGTCAAAAAAAAGATCCACTGAATTAATTTTTTAATTGATTCAAATATAAAACAAAAACCAATCACTTTTCACGAAATGTTTTTTATTGATATTTCATATTTGACACTTGGTATTTGACATTTCAAATGTGCGCTAGAATGCATTCCATGCGATGGGTTGTCGTGTACATCGCGTTCGACTTTGGGAATAGCGATTCGGATGCGATACGACTCTCAATACGACTATGAATACGGGTCGAAGTACGACATTGAGAATTGGGGTGTTTGTTGAGTTAGGGCTGTGCAATGACAGAAAGTTTGATTTTCTTCCACTTCGAACTCGAATTCTCAGTTCCTATAAGTCAATGAGTATTCAGAATATATCCATAAATTCCGTCAGGAAATGCAGATCATAATAGTGAAAACCACATCTACATACATAAATCCGTTTAGTGGTTCTCGAGATTAGCCACATTTTGGGGACGTCCTTTTATACTATGTGTAGATTTTACTGCCTGTTGAAGTTGGGTTGGAGAAGGGTAAGCATTTCACTTTTCGTCTGATTCAGGCAAATTTGCCCTACAATTGTTCGCTTCTGTTCTTATTTTTTTCAGATGAAGGTTTTGTACTTAAGCTGAAGACAGTCTTTAAAATAATGATGCGAAATATAATTTCTTTTGTAAGTTTGAAAAAGAATTCAAAATATGTTAAAATTGAAAGTCAATATTTTATAAAATTATTCTGCTGGTCTTCATTTTTTACACAGAACTGTATATTCCATATATTTACTTACGTTGGTTCTGAACTTTTAATTTATTTATTTCTCTCTAAAAATAAAACCAGCGATTTAAATCCAAACTTAGACAAGAAGCTTTTGTTCAAGAAGAAAGTAGCTGAACAGATTCATAAATTTATTTGGAAATGAAGAGCGAAACATGTGAACACATCTACTCGTAAATGAGGATAGCAAATTGCAAGCAAGGTAAGGAGAATGAAAGGGTGTGCTTTATCAACCCACAAGGCCCATTAAGTAAATAATATTTTTCACTTACTCGTACATAGGTGTATGTTATAATAAACGATCTTAGTGCACAACCTCAACGTTTCGCAATTAAGAATGCTTTTCCCAAAAACGCAGACGGGCCGAAAACTTAATGGTGGTCCTCAAATGAGTTTGTGCACTCGCCTCTGGATGCTCACAACAGTTTCACTCATCAAAGACTGAAGTGAACAAGGTGTCTGCTCCTAAATGGTACTTACCTAGACTCCATAGTTTTATACATACAAGTATGAACGCTGCTTGCATGTGTGTAGACACATAAGTATGCATAAAGGAGGAAGGTTTTGAAATTGCTCTTAAACCACTATACTCACTGAACAACCGACAATGGTTGTAGCATCCAGAACAACGACGACGACCAAGTTCAATTTAAAGCACTCGACTTTAACAAGTCCTCAAAGCAATGTGTTACACTCCTGAGTCTGCAAATGGTCCAGCAGTAATGACGTCCTAGTATTAGTGCCATTGAGCTGGTACACCGTTCCATGAGGATTTTAAATATTCTCAAGACTCATGTTGCCATACATGTGTGTGCAAACGCATTGTCTAGTGTGGAACAAGGAGTAAGGGCTAGTGCCGGAAGGGAACTATGGCAATTGTTGGAAGTTGCCACGATCTAGAGCGGAATTTCATTTACTTAAGAAGAAGTGCTGCTTAGATATTTAGCCTGCCTCATCTTGGTTTCGAACGTAGAATATTATTCCAGTTTACCAGGATCTCCATCTCACCACCGTAACAATCCGTTGTTAGGTTTTTATTTTTCTGGCCATAAAAGTCGAATAGAAAAACCCAATGAGAAAGTGAAGCAACGAAGGGGGGGGGGGGGGGGGGGGGCAACAGCACAGATACTCTTCCACGTGTATTTTGTCTTCGTACATTCCTGCCATTTACGGTTGCTGGCTCATATCGCATAATAAAACCAAACGTGTTCCTGGTTCAATCCTAGTATACTCGTACAGATATTGGTCTCGCTCTGTGTTTTTTTATTCGTCTAAGAAACACGAGTGGAAAAATTCATTAAATATTAATCCGTGGCTAAAGTAATTTCGTATTCAATTACACCTGCCCGGGAGTGCTGTCTTGCCGTGCGCCTCTCACTTCTTCTTTACCGGCAACCAGCTACGAGTCCTTGGGATTGGGATTGGGACGACCAGCGTACAAGGTATTTTAGAGAATAGCAAAAGGAAACAACTTGCAAATAAACGGAATTATTTACATCGCCTCGAAGGTAACCTACTACGAGTATGTGTGTTACATGCGGAGTGGCAAAGTGGAGCGAGCTGTGAGTTGAGATACTTTTAACGCTATTGCTGTTGCTGCTTTATTTGTCTGGATGTCATTGAGTTTTATATCCTTCTTATTCTATTGCAGCTTTTGGTTGTTTCCTATTACGGATATGTGTGCACATCCTATTATATGCGCCTCCACCATGAGTACCATCACAGTAAGACGAAATGGCTAACGGTATGCTGCTTTAAAATTCACCTTGGAATTTCGCTTTGATGATAGTCAATTGACATGCGAGGATTACGCTTACGCTTTTTGGTATCTTTTATGGTTGATGGATGCTATTATGTTGTTTTGTTTACTGCGGTCTAACAAGGACATTCAATATTTGATAATGAAATGATACACACACAAATGAAATGTACAGCAAAAGTACATAGCGTTTGAATTATGCTGGTGCCTTTGTGTGGTTTGCTGAAAGATTTATGAGTGGAAATTGTTCCGCAAATTCGTCAGATGGATTCTTGGAGGAAATGTTGTGCAACGTTAAAATCTAATATTTATGTATGACTAGATGATGTACCCGCTTCGCTGTGCATACAGAAAAAATAATATTATATATTTTTATAGGTATTTGAGTTCGGATATTTCTTTGAATTTCCTTGCACATGCTAGAACTCGAGTCTGAGCTGGTTACTACCAGCGATCCCAAAAGTGTCATTTATCGACTTCTAGATAATGATACATCATATAACTAGATTATGATTATCTATAGTTAGATGCCTTTTTGTAGAAATTAAGGACGATTTATAAGTATAAGTAACTTATTTTTTTTTTAAGATTTATGAAATAAATCAAAATGTCATAGTTTTGCTCAGTCAAGCCCGGAAATATCCTCTTCCATACATGTTTTCCCTGGAATTTTCGATTTTATTTTTTTTTTTTTTTCATTTTCAGTGCATTTTTATTCAGTTATTCAGTAATTTCTTATATGCTTAACTAGCTTAACTATCTTACTCTAACTTACTGGCCCCACACGGGCGCTCTAAGCTAAACTTAATACTTATACTTTTGCCTTTCGACGTAACCTAACTTAAAGTATTGAATTTTAATTAAACTTACAATTTAAAAGCTAAGAAAAATTTTTTTTTTTAAAAAAACTTAGCAAAATAACATTTTAATTTTTGTTTAAAACTACCTTAAATAAAACTTACAACTACTTAACCTATCTTAACTCCAGCTACGTAATTTTTTTTGTTTTTTTGTGCTGTTATTTTATAATTTTTTTTTGTGTTTTTTTTTTGTTTTTATATTTTTTTTTTGTTAGCAAAGTGCTGTGCTGTTTTTTTTTCATTTTTTATTTTTTTTTTATTTTTTATTTTATTTTTTTTTATTTTTTATTTTTTTTATAAAACTTAACTAACTATCCTACCTAAACCTACGTAAGACGGCCACGGCATGTCTACATGAATAAACATAAAAGGCGGCCAACTATGCCTTGGGGTCTACCCCGGATCGAACGGAATCGACGAGGGAATTCCATTTGCTTCTAACAGCCACCAGAATTTCTGATGTTGCTGTTCAACATCGTGCCCATCGCGCCCCGAAACTGACCTACTAAACCGGAGGCGCTCCATTTGGCTCTGTGCGACGTCTCTGTCGTAGTTGAGCCGCCTATCCACAGTCGTGCGAGCAACATGGAAGATTAGCGGTACCGCTGATCTATCCTGGATCAGACCCTGTTGGTCAAAATAGAGGAACGCTTCTGGTGGAACGAAGCCGTTAAGGCGCACTCTCTCATGGTACGTGAAATTGGGGTAATAAGCCCCGAAGATCAGGCTATTCATCGAACTCATTGTTCTTGCAATGTGCCTTCGAGTCATCTTGATCAGGAAATTATCCACTCTTATTAAGTTAGCCCTGTTGTATAGGACCTCATTGGGATAGAATTTTTTGTACTCGGACTCTGGTGTTCTGTATAGATGAAGGCAAGCCCGAAGACAAGCCCTCTCAAAAACCCGAATCCTTTCCATCGAACTTGGTCCCACGTTGAACCACACGGGACAACCATATGCTATCATTGGCCGTATAAGGGCCATGTAGCAGATAACCTTTACCCTCGCATCGAGTTGGCTGCTATAAAACAGTCTCTTTGTAAGGGCAAAAGAGCCTCCGGCTCTGGTCAGAGCAGCATCTATATGTCTGTTGAAATACAGATTCTGGTCTAGCCAGAGCCCTAGGTATCTGACTACATTTCGACATGCAAGTGGCCGTCGTCCAACGATTGCGAACTTTCGCCAATTCTTTCTGGTGTCCCATGAGGCCCCAGACAACGGCGTCCAAAACAAGATGGTTTCTGACTTCTGGAGGTTGATCTTCAACTTCCAGTCGTCAGAATATCGCTGAATCTTTTCGAAGTCACGTTGCAAGAGAATTGCAATGACCTCGATCTTTGGTCCTGATCTGTATGCGACCAAGTCATCTGCGTACGCAATAGCATGGTGAAGAGACCGGCGAATTAACCGCGCCCTTTTGTAGACCATTTTTAATTTCAAAAGTGACAGCAGAGGTCACATTGCCATTTTTCACAATGAGCCGCCTACTGGTGAGCATATTATAAAGTATGTACAGCAGTGGTTTACTTATGCTCAGCCTGCTCAACTTGTAAAAAAGTCCCTCCAGCCAAACGGTGTCGAAGGCTTTTTCTAAGTCAACCAGACAGGCACCCGTGCATTGTTTCTTGCTTTTGTTCCTTTGTAATTTTCGATTTTACTGCTCTATAAGATGGGCTTACAGTTTTGTATAAAACACCTTTAATTTTACGGGTCGATGTTCTTACCCTATAGAAGCATCTTCAGAGCGAGGTATTAAGAGATAGATTTTAAATCTGAGTAGCTTATTATTAACAGATTATGAGTGATACTCAAGCGAGTGACAAGCGAGTAAAAAGCGATCCGAGTGTATACAGCGAAAACTAAAGACAGTGTGAAAATTTAATTTAAAAATTTGTAGACGCATAAGTTCAATTAATTTGAAGTCGATGTGTCTGATCAATTTTTTCAAATTAAAATGAATAATTGCAATAAATGCAAAAACTCCATTCGTGGAGAATCGGGTATTAGATGTGCGGGAGTGTGTGGTAAAGTTTTCCACTATACACTTAAATGTAGTGGTCTGGACACATATAGTAGTGGTATATTTGATTCGTGTGCAAGAGTGAGGTACATATGCGAAGATTGTATAATGTACATAGAAAATGTTGACACTGTAATAAAAGAGATGCACGAAACTGTAGAAAAAAACTGTAATTATTTAAGTGAATACAAGAAAGAATTTGAGGATTCCTTAAGAAAAAATGAAATTGAAATAAAGGGGCTTTTAGAAGCTATCGAAACGAGATACACTGAAAGAATTAAATCAATGAAAGTAGCACAGCAGGCATGTGAAAACAGTGTAAACCAAGTTAATGTTATAAGCGAGTCTTTACAAAATCAAAGTAAAAAAATAAGTGACGGGGTCACCAAAATTGCAACAGTCTCCGAATCTATAATGGAAATAAAACAACAAATAACGCAAAATAATGAAAATAAAACAGACGATCATATGAAAGAAAGTGTCAAACATATAACAAAATCGGTTAATGCACTCACACAGGAAATTAAAAAGAAAAATAACAGCATGTTAAACCAAAACAATGATAATAAATCATATTGTGATGTATTGAAGAAAAATGAATCATCTGTCCTTGTCTACCCCAAGACAAAGCAAGAGTCAAATGAGACAAGAAAACAAATAAAAGAAAAAATAGACCCAACAAATGTAAACATAAACAGTGTGGTGAACAAGAATGATGGAGGTGTAGCAATTAAATGTGGTGACAGAATATCCTCAGAAATACTAAAAGATGAAATTGAAACTAAATTCAAAGACCAGTATAAAGTTATAGTGCCTACAAAACATAACCCAAAAGTTTGCATCATGAATTTAGAAAACGATGAACTTGAACATGAAATCGTGAATAAAATAAAAAAACAAAATCCCGAATTAAGTGATAGTGATATTAAACTAGTTCATATATTCAAAAATAAAAACAAATGGAGAAATTTGAGTGCAATTTTCGAAGTGGATAGTGCAAGCTTTAGTATAGTTATGAAACTAGGAAGTATAAAAATAGGCTGGGTTAAATGTCCAGTAAGAGAATATTTTAATATTACGCGGTGCTTTAAGTGTCAGGGATTTAACCACAAATCAAGTGTCTGTAAAAACAAACTTGCGTGCATGAAATGTGGGGGTGAGCACCAGATTAAGGACTGTATCAGTGAAGAAGTGATGTGCAAAAACTGCACAGATCTAAATAAAGCATTAGGAATGAGTGTTAAGTGTGACCATACAGCGAATGACCGGAACTGTCCTGTATTCCTCCGAAAACTCAAAGTGTTTAAGGAAAGAACTCAATATTAGCAACCAAGCGACTTGAATTACTGGTGTGCTAATATTCAGGGCCTTGTAAACAATTTTAATGAAACTGAATTTTTAGTGAATAATAAAACCTTCGATGTTATAGCCTTCTCTGAAACGCATCTGACAAACGATATAGATAATAATGAAATAAATCTCCCCAACTATAGTTCTCCAGTGCGCTGCGATAGTACAAGTAGTCATACAGGTGGTGTACTGCTTTATTTTAAAAAGGGTCTTCGCTACAGAATAATTAGTGAAATGCATGTTCCAATGAGGATATGGTGTTTGTGCTGTGAGATAATTGCAAAAGATTTTAAAGAAACTGTTGCGATATATTACAGATCTCCAAGTAGTTCGGAACGTGAATTTTGTACAATATTCTCTAATTGGCTTGACACGGTGTTGCATACAAATACTAATATAGTAATTTTTGGTGACTTTAATATTAATCTACTGGATATTGACTATACCTACACCAAAGTTTTCAATGAAATATTAATACAAAATAACTTAAAACAAGTGATTAATAAACCAACAAGGATCACAGAGCGTACGAGGTCATTAATTGACTTTGTTATATGCCCCAGAGAAAAAAATATTTATGCAGATACAGATTCGGAGTTGAAGGTTGGTGATCACGAAGCAATCATTATAAAAGTGCCCGTTGCTAATTATAATAAAGTTAAAAACAATACAAAATACATTGACCTGTTCAAATATAATAAAAATCAATTTAAAGCTCTTCTTAGTAGGAAATGTGAACCCCTTAATCTGTGTAGTGACTCTAATGTGTTAGCATCATTACTTCAAGATAATTTATCCTATTGCGTAAGTAAACAAACTAAAAAAACGAAAGTTCATGACTCCAACAAATGGTTTACCGATGAGCTAAGAACATTAAAATATAACAAAATTCAGTGCTTTCGTAAAGCGAGTATATTTAATAGACAGGTAGATTGGAATTGTTACAGAAACATACGAAATATATACAAAAATAAGCTATACCTCACCAAAAGGAATTATATTTGTAATAAAATTGAATCAGCTCAAAACCAAAAGGCAATGTGGAAAACAATAAAAAAATTGGTCTTAAAAAAGGAAAAAGTGGAAATTGTGGAAGTTCGGTTTAGTGATAAGTTGGAATCATTAAGCTCCGTGATAGCTAATAAGTTCAACTCGTATTTTATACAAAGCATAAACGCGATTAGTAATTCTATACCCGCATCCAATAATCAGTCAAACTTTGATACCCAAGTAACTCAATACGTATTTAAATTTCGGGAAATCAATCTAAATGAACTGAGATCAATATGTAAAAAGATGAATAAAAAAAATGCTTTTAATCTAAATATTAACATTGTCCTTGACTGTTTCGATATCATAGGTCCAATAATATTACAAATAGTTAATAAGTCTTTTAGTCGCGGCGAGTTCCCTAAAAACTTAAAAGAATCCACCATTATCCCAATACCTAAAGAATCTGGAACAGCTGATTGTGAAAAGTATAGACCCATAAACATGTTGCCAATGCTCGAAAAAATTGTTGAAAAGTGCGCTTACGAACAATTTTATAAATATGTATGCGATAATAAATTACTAATTGAAAATCAATCTGGGTTTCGACACAACCACTCTTGTGAAACTTCTCTTAACTGGTTGATAATGACGCTTAAGGAAGAAAGACATAGAGGCAACAAAATCATCGCACTCTTTTTGGACTTTCAAAGAGCATTTGAGACTGTGGACCGCGATAGACTTATCATTAAATTAATAAAATATGGTGTAAACGGCAATGAACTTAATTGGTTCAAATCATATCTATCTGATAGATCTCAGAAGACCTGTGTTAATAATTCAACATCAAGTGCAATTCTTACATGTTTGGGTGTACCGCAAGGAACAATACTTGGCCCTTTACTGTTTTTGATTTATATTAACGATATTTGTAAGTGCCTAAAAATCTCAAAAGTAACTCTGTTTGCTGATGATGCTCTGATGTTCGTTAGTGGTAAAACCCTGAGTGAACTTACAGAGTACATTAAAGAAGATTTGCTCAACCTGTGTTCGTGGTTACAATTAAATAAACTCAAAATCAATGTTAATAAAACTAAATGCATGGTGATAAATAGCAATGACAGTATTCATTTAACAATTGAGGGAAATACTATTGAACAAGTTAATGAAATGAAATACTTAGGGGTAATATTGGACAATAAATTAAGCTTTAATAATCACATGTTGTATGTAGCTAAAAAAGTTTCAAAAAAAATCGGGTTCCTTAAGATGATACGCAAAAATATAACCACAATATGTGCTGTCAACATTTACAATACGATTATCAAACCGCATTTCGAATTCTGTTCTACAATTTTATTTCTAGGCAATAATGAAGACATAAATCGATTACAGGTGCTGCAAAACAAAGCCATGAGAATTATCCTAAAATGTAGCTTATACACACCAATATTATGGATGCTCTCGTGCCTAAAATGGTTGAATATCAAGCAGAGAATAATGTTTAACGCAGTGATGTTCGTGTTCAAAATGAAGTACAACTTGGTGCCTAGATACTTAACATCGAACCTTAATTACATAGGTGACAATCAACCGTATAATTTAAGATCCAACAATGACTTCAGACTCCAGTTTTATAGAGATCATAGAACTCAAAATATGCTTACTTATCGTGGCCTTAAATTATTTAATGAATTACCTCCAGAAATAAAGAATGAAACTGTTTTATTAAGATTTAAAAAATTGCTTGTATCCTATATTAGAGACACAGTTGTATAAGAAGTATTTTAGTTAGTTTTTTTTAAATTGTAATATTTAATATCTAGCCAGTTTTCTACGTGTATACATACTTTATTAAAAAAAAAAATGTATAATTACTTACAAGTATTTACTTAAATGAATTATAATAGTAATATTTACTAAATAAAATATACATACATACATACATAACACGTCCAATAACCGTCACCTCTGCGCAAAGATCCTTTTCAGCCTTTCCTTAGCACTTCTATTGATAGAAAAACGACTACTCTTAAAAATGAAAAATAGACCAAACTTCCACGAAAATGTTCTTGCAGAGTTTGTAAAAACAAATCATAGGATAGCTCTGAAATAGAAATTAAGATACGGATAGGACAACACTGTTCACACATTTTTTTTGTAACTTTAACACTAGAAAGACGGGCGGGGGTCATTTGACCCATTTTTAAGTTTAGCGTTCTATAATTTTAAAAGTTTTAACTTTTATTGCATGTTCTCTTGTGACTTTTATTAAAATAGTGTCAATTTAATTTTACATATAGTTTCATTGTTATATCTTCATAAAGAATTGCATAAACATATCATCTACCTACAAAGCCGGCGCCGGTCATTAGACCGATATAGTGTAATTTTTCACATTTTTTTACATTTTTTTTAACTTTTTTTTTTAATTTTTAACACAACCACACTGTTATATTTCCAGCTATAATAATAAATCTAGTTGTGTGTGCGATATTTGTAAAATTCCGTTACGTGGAAAACGTAATCAGTCAAAATCAATTATTTGTCATGATTGTAGTAAGAAATAACAAACACTTAATAATAACTTAATAAAACACTTTAATATGAATATATTTAAGTTTGTTCACTGATTGATTAGCATTTTAAAATGATTTACTATATCAAAATCTACATTTTTATTGCATGGGGTCAAATGACCCCTGCCGTCTTTCTTGGTAAGAAGATTTTCCCGTCTAAATAATTGGAATTTTGACTTTCTTGGTTAGGCTCCCATCTTAAATCTGGTACGCCACGCCACTGATATACATAGGCACATATATATGTACATATGTATATCTAAATTTAAATATATGTACATTACAAAAAAAAGAACAACTCATAAAGTATATTTGTTTCTTTAAACAAACACAAACTTATTAAAATATATCAGTTATTTACAAAAATAAAAGGTATTGGCACCTAGAAGGACCCCAGTGTTCACATTAAATTAGTTCTTTCTGTTTCTTAAGATTTTTTTTTTGTAAAATACCCGTAGGCGGTGATGTAATTTTTGTTTGTTTTTTTTTTTTTTTGTTTCAATTTGAATCTATCGTGTTAAATTTAGGTGTGAAACTTCGTTCCCCCCTCGCGGAAAGTTTGACGCGATTTCCATCAAACGTTTGTGTTTTTGTTGTTGTTGTTCACCTAAACAGAGCTCTATATAGGTAGGGCCTCGTATAATAGTTCCGGTGTGTACATAAAGGTACGATAGTGGGAGGGAAAGTTTTTCCTTTTTGTTTTTTTTTTGTTGCTGTAGTAATTATTTATTTAAATATAGCTCACACGCCTGTTTTTGTTTAAATTAAACCGCAAATAAAAGTTAAAGGTAACTGTGGAAGGAAAAAATTTCTTTTTTGTTGCCGGTATTTCTAAAGTAACATAAGTGGTGTGTGCTTAATTTTTCAGGGGATGTGGAAGGGGCTTGAGTCTTCTGGCTGATGGCTTGAGCGGCTATGGCATCCGTGCGCAATCGGGGAGGTCCAAAATGGCCGCCGGACTTCCAGGTTGGGAGGGTATAGACAAATGGCAGCGCTAAAACCACCGACAGCGCCGCTCATGTCAAGTAAATAAAATGTCAAGTCAAGTAAATAAAATGTAATAGTTTTTGGTACGATATATGTTTTCGTGTGTAGGTTTGGTCGTAGGCGGGGACATCATTAAACATCATTCTCCGACATTCCGGCAAAATCCACGAAAAACTTCAACTCCCAATCATTCCAATCGTAATTTTCATTTCAAGCTACACATTGTCATTTTTACATCATTCCAGCAAGACTGCCATTTCAAAAATGATAGTGCATGTGTAGTAGGGTGTGTCATTTAGTATGGAAAATAATACCTCTTAAAAGTTGAATTGGGATCCTAGGTGTCAGAACATGTAAAAAAGTTCCAAGTTTCATGTACTTTTGGCTACCTCAAATTGGTTGAAGTTTCGTAAAAAAACGGTTTTCACTGCTATGTTCGCCCATTGTCAGTCATTCGAAAGAGGTGGTACCGTGAAAAAACTTTTAAGGTGTTAGACCCGGTGTGGAATTGAACCTGAGCAGCATTGCGTAGTAGTCCAACGCACTAACCACCACGGCCACGGCGACCAAACATAAAGTTTATTTGGAAATAAAATAAAAAAACATCTATATTACAGTTTTGTATATACAACACCCACTGTTGGGCGCAATACGTTTTACGGCGTGGAGAAGAGGAGGTTGTAAAAATATGTTTTTTCTTAAATCTTTTTGTTAGTTGATCAATATTTTAAAATTGAATATATTTACTTTATTTGAACCTAGTTCAACGAGTTTTTGTGTATAGATGTAAAAAAAAAGTACACGCCAATAGCCTATTTCTTCAATTTCTTCGAAAGTTCAAGGTCATTGAGGGAGCCAAAAGTACTTTCCAAAATGAAAACTATAGATGTAGTAATTAATTTTAATCGTGAATGCAACTTTTGAGAACTATAAGACATGAAAATTCTAAAGTTGAACAATATGACACACCCTAATGTGTAGTCTAGTGAATAAATTTATGTAGGTGATGAGAATAAAAGTAAGAATATGCTATTTTTTTTTTTATTATCAAATCTTAATTATTCTATACATATGAATGTTCTTATTTTTATTCACATCACCTATTACTTTTTGGACCAAGGGCAACCGACAAATTTTTAGACAAAAAGAGTAAAAGAGTATACACTGAACCCCTCCACATACGCGGTCTCAGCATATGCGATTTCGCTTATACGTGATTCAATTTTTCCGATATTCCCTCAACATATACGGTGCTTGTACGCGATTTGTCGAAAATTCGCGTTTGTCCTATGTATATCATAGACCACGTAATTTTGGAAAGTTGAAGTCGCAATTGCAATATTATTTAGGAGTCCACATCAAACTGATCATCACAAGCTTCCAAACAAGCATTCAAACTGTACATGTATAGTCGTTCGGGGCAAGAGTGCGCATTTTGGACTTCGGGCTTAAATTCTTGAATATCTGCAACAGGTAACAAACAAACGAGCCTATTATTTGGTAGCTCTATATTTTAGGAACAAATTTATGCAAACATTTTTTACTTTTTTTTTTAATGTTTCATATGTTTTGATCAAAAAACAAAAGGAAGTCAAGTTGCGCACTCTTGCCCCGAAGTCAGGGTAAGAGTGCGCAGAGGTATGGGTAAGAGTGCGCAGCCATTTTAAGTCACAGTTTTCGTACTTTAAAAGGTTTGAAACTGTGCTTTCACTCAAACTAAATTCTTCGGCGGCCTTCCATGGGCTGCTTCCATTTGAAATCAGCTCCCTAGCCTCGCAGATTTGCGTTTAGGTTATTAATTTCCTTTCCGTTTGTCTTTAGTATATAAGAGGCATTTTCCAGGACAAACAAAAACAGAAAGATAGAGCTACAACTTACCACCTACGACTATGGTGTACTTGTTGCATGTGATGACAGACCGTAATAGCTGAAAAATTGTTATTATTACAAATAGTTAAATATTGGGTAAGAAAGCACTGCGCAATCTTACCCACAGAATGACTGCGCACTCTTTCCGCTAGACGCTCCTTTTTTTTCATTGTGTTAAAAATCTAAGAAGGAATAATATTGTCCACTAAAATTGTATTCTAAATCAAACACACATATACACACATATATACTACTTTTAAAAATTTACTTTTTTTTTTTAACAAAATCCGGCTTTTCTTTCCTTGTTGATTTTCTTTGTACTGTGAATTGGAATGTTTTTGTAGAAGTTGTTCTTCATTGGCGGTTAGTGAAGCACACATTTTCTCATTTAACGATTTCTGCTAATTCTTTCACAGATGGAGAAAATGGCACTGCGTACTCTTACCCGCTGCGCACTCTTACCCCAAACGACTCTACATACTCGTATGTAGTGCAAACATAATTTTCATACAGTTTCTAGTCTCAACATACGCGAATTCGACATATGAAGTGGTTTTCGGAACGTATCTCTCGCGTATTGCTGTATTTAAAAATTATTTAGGAAAAGCGAAAATTAGTAAATCCATGTAAAGGAAAGAGTATTTTGTCCTAAAAATGAGTATACGTCTAGTCAGTCTAGAACACATTCTCCCGGCAATTTAATTCCCTGAGATTTCAAAATAGAGGACTGTCCTTTCACATCGATTAAGTAACGTCGTCAGCATAATTTAGATTTGGTTCCTTCCAAAAACTTGTTTGTACATGAACATTTCTGCGAATTTACTTCGTTCTTTAAAACAGTTATCTGAAATGCTTGTCTACGAACATATCAGTCATGTCATAATCAATCCTAGAAGTAATTTTAAATCTTTAAAAAATATCTAAAACAGTCGTTGGTTTCAAAAGTTATTACATAACTCGATTTTCGTGGCTTATTTTCCAGCTACTAAAATGCTCTACAATTGTTTATATAAAAGAATCAATTACCTGCCTTCATCTCATATCACGAATCATCAGCACAAGTGTCAGTCCTCACGCGAAGTCAACTCTCAATAACCTTTGTGAAACCCTGCTTGGTATCTAAGAATAGAAAGCGCCATCTAACCAAAATGATTGGGGTTAATATCCAATAGCAGAACAGTGCGATTTAAAATCAATCAACCATTCCATGGTACAATTTCAGGAGGCCTCTGAGGTGATTTACAATATAAGTTTCATGTGTTCACTTCTACATCACTCACACTAAGCTGTTGTATATCCTTTTGTTGGCTCTATGCTTGTACCGAGGCCCACTGCAATGCGGGCTCGTCAGCGCAATTCCAAAGTGACACGATTGTGTAATGAACCTGAATGTGTTTGGCCTACAGAAACAGCTTCGTGGTAAGCATGGGAAGCATTATAATTTTAAACCCAAACAGGCCATGGGGGTGACGTACTCCTGGTAACGATTGAGTGTGTCCATAGTTAACTTATTGACGACGAACATTATAGTCTGCTGGTGGATTATATACGGGTTGGTTTTGAATGAATGGCCCTGCTATGGCTAAATATAAATATACAAAGACGAAAAATTAAACAAGTTCACTTTTTGTTGGTAGACCATAGAAATAAGTATGTACATACTTTATTGTTCAAGCGACAACAATTTTCTTATAATTTTAGTCCACAAAGTATTATTTATTTAATTTTTTGTAATAGAGAATACAACTACAAATACACATATTTCACCTTGGCTCCGTGGCGTAGTGAACCCATGCTGCCCGGGTTCAATCCCAGCAAAAACCCTAATTTTTTTTCACGGTGCCACATCTTCCGAATGTCGGACAAGCGAACAATTATAAAGACAATGACCTTCTCAACAATTTTACTAATATATTCAATATGGACGATACTTAGATACAAGTAAACAACAAGCCCGGTAAAGGATGTATACACCCTTGCAAGTAGTAAGATGGGAAAAATGGTCGAATATCCAATATACATCTCCATTTTTGCCCATGACAATTTTTCATACAGGTACGACTCTTTGATTTCCAACAATTCATCCCCGAATGGAGAAAAAACACATGTATGAAGTGGCTTTTCATATGCGGCAGGCCTGTAGATAAGATAGATAGATCCAGTCGTACTTATGCGAACGAGAAGTCGTGTGTATACAACCGACCTAACATGTTAGCGTGTACTGCAGATGGACTTTCACAATGCTAAAGAGAAAATATCTGCCAAGAAAAATCCATATTCCGAGAGATGTCAAATTGATTATCCGTGTTTAAGCTAAAGGATGGATGAAGCGGTAACCCTTTGGTTACAAGTACAACCATGGGGTCTAAGAACACAACGTTCCATGTTAGTTCTCGACTCGTTTCGGTGTCATCATTGATGCTTTCAATCCAGAAAGAACTACGGAAAATGAAATCTTACTTACTTACTTAGGTGGCGGGCGCTACAGTCCGGGGTAGCTAACTGCCTCCAGTTGCGCACTCCAATTTGGTTGAGCGCTTATTCTACCTGTGCGCCCCATCTTAGGCAAGGTCTTCCTCTGCTGCGCTAACCCCTCGGGCTAGAATTGAAAATATTCTGCGAGCCGGAGCGTTGATGTCCATACGCTCTACATGTCCTAGCCATATTAAACGCCCAATGCGCAGTTTTTTTTCACCAAGTCGATGCTGCTGTACGGCTCGTACAGTTCGTGATTGCATCTTCTCCTCCACAACCCGTCAACGCACACGGGACCGAATATCTTACGGAGGATTTTTCTCTCGAAGCGACCGGGGATATCTTCATCCACTTTCGAGAAAGTCCATGCTTCAGCTCCATATAGCAAGACTGGGATGATAATGGTCTTATATAGAGTCTCCTTAGTCGATCGGGAAAGGACTTTACTACTCAATTGCCTTCTTAGCCCAAAGAAACAGCGGTTGGCAAGAGTAATCCTTCGTTTTATTTCCGACGAGATGTAATTTTTTGATGTTATGGCAGAGCCGAGGTGGACAGAGTCTTTTACTATCTCAAAGTTGTAGCTGTCTATTGTGACGTTCTATCCAATTCGTCGATGCTGACTGTCCCTTTTCGTTGACAGCATATACTCATTTACCGCTAAACTCATTTTGGCCGCTTCCATTTCTATACTCGCAAACGCACAAGTGACAACTCGCTGTGTTCTACCAATGATGTCAATGTCATCGGCCTATGCAAGTAGTTGAACGGACTTTTGAAAGATCGTTCCTTGTGCGTTCACTTGTGAGTGTTGAACGATTCTTTCAAGTATGATGTTGAAGAAGTCGCATGACTTTTTTGACATCGAAGGTGAGGTCATTACCGACCTTGATGTAGCAAACAAACTTTCTGCATCGTCATCCTGCAGGGTTTTCAAAACTAGACATGGCTCTCTCCAGAAGCTGTCATATTTGGACTTCGTACTTATACGAACCGTAGAGCACAAGAAGTCTTATGTATATCACCGATCCGACATGTAAGCGTATACTGCAGATGGCCTTTCACAATGTTAAAGAGAAACCCTCTTCCAAAAGAATCCAAATTTCGAGAATGAATTGCACAAAATGAAATCCGGTTTCGTTATTTTTCCAGGGGGCAAGACTCGTCCTCTATTTATAACTTCTCCACGTTGCTGTTAATAAGCCAATGACGGATGCTATCCAGCGGAAATGCATACGACATTAACGACTAGGAATGAACTGGAATTCATTGTCTGTAATTTGATTATGGTATCTCCAGGTTAATTTACTGTCAATGTACGTACATTCATAAGTATCTACAACTCTGCTTGTTTGCCAATTGTTTGTTTTCGTCGTGAAGATAATTTGGACTAGTTTATCTTTATTTATTGCAATATGCCGTTTTTTGGTACATTATATTGTCTTCGTAATCATCGATTGTAGTTTGTTAGTTTCACTTATGGGATGTCAAAAGAATAGTGTCGTCTGCGAAAGCTGCTATCATAGAGTGTCGTGTCGATCTTCTGTGGTTGGGATGTCTGCTGTATAGAGTCACTCTTACGTCTTACCCTGACTTCGGGGCAAGAGTGCGCAACTTGACTTACTTTGGTTTTTTTATCAAAACATATAAAATATTAAAAAAAAATATAAATGCGCACTCTTTCCCAAAACGACTATATAGTAGATAAATAGAGGATTGTCCCAAGTCTCGTCGTTATATTTGATATAAAAATGAGGGGTTTTAATAGCCCTTTCCAGGTTTGGGAATAGCGAGAACCTAGGTGGGGCTACTTTCCATACTTTTGGGTACATACCTTAGTTTTAGAATGGCATTGTACAAAGATATTTCTTATAAGGTTCATTGCTTTTTTGGAAGTCTTTTAAAAATCTCTCCAGTTAGTCACAGCCTGGTGATTATTTGTCGTTAGTATGGTTATGTGATGGGTTAGGTATTTCTTTTATGTTGAAACGACTTGTTTTTAAGTTTCTGCTGTAATATGATGTACCTATTAATTAAGGATCAGTGTTGTTTGGATTGTTATCATTAGGATATTCTTCAAAATATTTATATTCAGCAAGTGTCAATATCTTAGTTGTTGCATTGAGTCCAGGTAAGCTTACGTCTGATTTTTTTAAGGACGAGTTAACGAGTTAGGTAGGAGTTATGTATTAGAAATCACCTTTTTAGATAAAGATACACTTGTATGATATAGATATGTAGATATGAATCCTAAACAGCGACTGCTACACGAATATGAAGAAGAGCTATTCCGTATTTGGAGCTAAAATACATGCAATAGAGAATTTAAGCAAAAGTAGTAGAACTGTCTCGCTTGCTATTAACGCCTTTACTTTAATTACGCTCATAGATGTCAAGATTATTCTGCAGTGTGCCTATTAGCTCTGCGAAAAGCTGAAAAAAAGGTAAGAAACAAAAGCACTTCATTACTGGATCCAAATTGACAGCCCAAAAACTTTCTCCCACCCCTTCGCTTCAAAGAACTAAGCAACTCCTACAATTGTCCAGATATTAGGTAAGGTATGCACAGAGCTACCGGATTCAATGATTATTGCTCAGGGCAATATCTGTCAAATGTGCAACGAAGATGAGAAACAGCGAATCATATCAGTGTAACTGCTTAGCACATCTACGTACGCTTTCTAAGTAAACCCTACCTTGAGCCAGCTGACACTTATCTCAGTAAGCTCAAGGTTTCAGTTAAGTTTATTAAGCTTCATGGGCGAACTGTACACTAGGACATCAAAATAGGTCCAAATGTCCTCCAAAGTCCCACCTCTTCAATTTAATCTAATCCGATCTAATATCATAGCGTAAAAAGACGGTCAGAAAAACTAAATGGCAGTATAATTTCTAGTCTCCTTATCATATGTTTCCATATAAGTGCATACTCAATTGAGTATACTAATCGCTATGCTTACCTGTTGCGTTATGTATGGCAAGTTATACACACTCATCTTTAAAAACTCATAAATTTACAATTTTCATTAATAACCCGTAATAGCTGCTCATCTCCATGAAGGAACTTAAAAAAAAACTCAAATATACTTTAGATTTTCTTCTCTCTCTCAAGTCTCATTCAACAGAAAGTCCCCTCGTATGCGTCGTATCTTTAGATCTTTCAGTGCATTGGTCTCATATACGTATACACACCATTAGACGCACTTAACCTCTTTCATAAAGAAAAAATGTTGTTGGAAGTCTTGAAAGGAAATGCGATTATGAAGTCCATTTTCCTATTGCGCATCGGCCGCAGAGAAAGGCGCCACATTCACCTAAAATGTAAACAGCTGATGAGATCCGGAAATTCACACAAGTGCTGAAAGCTTTTGCTACCCCCCATACTGTATATCCTGAACTTACAAATGACAACAAAAGCTTTTAATTATATTACACCCACCACCCACACAAGTGCACGTATACTTCAAAGGCAACGCTCGCTTTTTAAACACATGCGAAGCAACAAAGCCTATATCCTTTATCCTATCTCAAATAAAAAAGTGTGGCACAGCACCCGGCCAAAACCCAAGACCTGTGCCGAGCGGAATTGCGGATATGAGAATAAACAATGAAAAAAAAGCAAACAAATCCAAGAGAGCACACTATTGAGCGAAGTTCAATAATTTCGCTCTTCGTTTGCTTATAATTGTATTAGTGCGCCGAGCAATTGTTGTTGTTTAAGTGTATCTTTTTTTCTCTCGAAAGGGCTTTTTCTCAGCTGTCACTCTTTAGTGACAGTCCTTATCCTGCTTCTAGTTCGCTTCTGCTGCTTTAATCTCGCTTGCTTGTCAAATTTGATAAATACAAATCAAACCAAAACCAAACACCATTAATTGGGAGGACATTTGTTGCAGATTCACCTACGGTTTTGATTTCCCGCGTAACTCGGTGGGCGAATCCTTCGCAAAAGTCGCACTTCTTTCCAACTTTAATTTGGTGTTTTCGTTTCGTGTATTTGCTAGTTTTCCTTTCCTTTGCTGTTCAAGTACTACGAAAAAACGTTTGTGGTAGTGTAAAGTGTTTGTTGTGTGCGCGCCTCAAATGTACATAGCTTGAAAGTTCCTTTGAAAATACTAAGCTTTAGCACGTGATACAGAGAGCAAAAGAGTGTGACAGTGTGTGTGTGTGTTTCAGAATATGTATATTAAAAGATATCTCCCTCTTTTTTAGTGTACTACTCGTATCTTATTACCGTGAAAGTGACAAGTGTAACAATTAAAAAAATAAAAATCTTATCTCCTCGCGTGTGAGTGGAAAGAAAATCATATCCTTGCATTAGCTTCTCAGCATTTTGATTCCATATGTCATATGTGAAACAGTCTGCGAGAGTGGAGTACGCTCTTTAAAGTGGGTGAGTTTTCACATTCTTCTTAGTTTGGTTACCATCGAAGAGAGTATTTGTGTACATGCGTGCAATCGTTGTAAATGGATTTTTGACAGATCTTTCTCTATGACTAAATATTTAATTTTTATTCCAAAAGTAAACATGTTATAAATCTATAAAAACAATCGCCTCACATGTCGTTGAGTTCCATGCAAAACCATTATTATGAAGCAGTGTAGGAAAAGGTTTTCTTGTCTTACTTTTCTTTTACCATATGGAACGAAGGCTTGGAGGGTGGCGTGATGCAATATGTTTACCATTTTAAGAAACTTTTTGTTCTCATTCTAAAGGATAATCGTCGTTAAATCAATTCGAAATTGTTTACATATATCCGCAGTTGAGTTTATTTTCTTAGATTATGTGGAGCTGACAGGACAGAACAAGCTGTTGATATGCTCGCGTGATGGATCCAAATAACTCTCTATAATGATCTCGGAATTTATCTGACTTGACAGCATTTTGAGCCAAGTAAAGCCCACTTGATACGAGTACATATAAGTACATTATTCGTTTTATTGCTGATAACATGTCGTTGTTTTACTTAACAGCTTCGCTTAAAATCCTAGATAATCTGGGTGTCTTGCTTTGTGGTACAGTAGATGACGGATATAAGAACATGATACATACGTATAAGTCCTATTTTAAAAGAATACCGCCTGAGATACTTTGAGGCGACTGTGCTGGATAAGGAGAAAACGCTGAACATTATAAATAGAAGCTATGGATGGAACGCGTTATTGAACTTTGAACTTTTTTACTTTTAAAATGCGCTTGCGATGGTTATTTAGTGTTTCGTAACACCAATAAAACACAACACTGAAAGTATTACTTAAATTATGTTTTTATTAAATAAAGATACACAGTTGTTTTTAGGTTTTAATAGTTGAAAAGTTAAAAGGCGTCGCTATTTCATCAGAAGGATGACAATTGAGAGAGATGAATCAAAAAATGAATTTTAAACGTATTGTATACTTCATGGTATTGCCAAACAAAAATATTAAAATGAAAATGAACGAATATTAGTATATGTTAATCCATTAAAAATGTATATTCACCACAATATCCCCCACCTAGTTATCGACTAACGATATTTAAGAGGAAATCTAACATGTCTTCCAGATGATGTCTTCTTTGTTTGTGGCTCGTTGTCGGTTTTCGATTGTTTTTGTTTTGCATCATTTGATGTAGTAATATTTTTCGAAGCGATGTCGTTCTTTTGTTCTTTACTGGTTTCCTGTTGAGGTATTGCTGTTGGTGTTGTTGTATCGTCGAATATGTATGCGGCCTTTAAACGATCGATCGATATTTTTGTCACTCGCTGATTTATTTTTAAAACGAAGTATTTTTCAGATTTGGATATTACTTCAAACGGACCTTCGTAGTTGAATTCCAAAGGCGTTTTTACACGATCGGTCCTGATAAACACGTATTTGGCGTCTCTTAATGCTGGCTGCACACAATATCGTTCCATCCCGTGTCGTACTGGTTTCGTCATTGGTAACTCGAGCATTGATTTTCGAAGTAATTCCACGAACTCGGTTTGGCTGGTTTTGCTTTTTCGCGGCATAAGGAACTCACCAGGGATTCGTAGCGGCGCTCCGTACACCATCTCTGCCGGACTTAAACCGATGTCGCTCTTAATGGTTGATCGCATTCCCAAGAGCACTAGTGGAAGCGCTGAACTCCAACAATTCGTCTCCGAACACTTGATGGCGGCCTTTAATGTTCGATGCCAACGTTCTATAATCCCATTAGACTGTGGGTGGTACGGTGTTGTGCGTAAATGTTTGATGCCGAGTATTTGCGTTAATTCTTGAAAAATAGCCGATTCGAATTGACGACCCAAATCCGTAGTAATTCGTAAGGGGATACCAAACGTAGATATCCAACCGCTGATTAGTGCACTTGCCACACTTTGCGCTGTTATGTCTATTAGCGGAATCGCCACTGGCCATCTTGTATATCGGTCAATGCATGTCAGACAGTACCGAAATCCATTTGAAGTTGGCAGCGGTCCGACAATGTCGATATTTATGTGCTCGAAACGGACATCGATGGACGCATAGTCGCTTAAAGGTGATTTCGTGTGTCGATGTATTTTTGCTTTCTGACACGGAATACATGAACGGACAAATGCAGCTACATCTGTGGACATCGAAGGCCAGACATAGTGATCAGCTACCAGTTGTTTTGTTGCTCTGATACCGGGGTGTGATAAAGAGTGAAGTTTATGAATCACTGTTTGACGAAAACACTTCGGTACGTATGGTCTTATTTTGTCTCGCAGAACGTGGCAGAAAATCTCATACGTCGAATCTGGAATGGATAGTTTTGATAACTTTATCGATTTATCGTTACCTTCGCTTAAAAGAGTCTGCAGTTCTGGATCTGTTTGTTGTTGTGTGGCCATCTCATCGAAACTAATTATTTCTTTTTGTACAGTATTAATGCGTGAGAGTAAGTCTGCAATGTCGTTGTCTGATCCTGGTAAATGACGAATGTCGGTTGTATACTGACTTATTAAATCAAGTTGTCGAGCTCTTCGTGGCGATGCTTTCTCACTTTTCTGCTTAAACGCGAAAATGAGTGGTTTATGGTCTGTGAAAACCATAAACTCTCTGCCCTCGAGTGCGTATTTAAAATGTTGAATTGCCTGGTATACGGCTGTTAATTCTCGATCATACGCGCTGTAATTTTTCTGCGCAGGTGTAAACTTTTTTGAGTAGAATCCGAGTGGTTGAATTTGGTCCTTGATGATCTGGTGAAGAACAGCGCCTACAGCATCGTCCGAAACATCAGTCGTGAGTGTTATTTGTGCTTCTGGTGCCATATAGTTCAATAGCGTTGCATTTGCGAGATCGTCCTTGCAAGCAACGAAAGCGATCTCAGCCTCGGGTGTCCAATTTACAACACTGTTGTCATTCTTTTTGTTGCCATTGACCAATCGTTGTAATATATGTTGATTTTTCGTGGCATGCGGAATAAACGGACGATAAAAATTCAGCATTCCTAGAAATTTCCTTAAATTTTTTGCGACTTTCGGTTGTGGAAAATTTCGTATTGTTTTTACTTTATCTTCTGGCGGTTTTAATCCATCTGAACTGATTGTGTGGCCCAAAAAAGTTAGTTCTCGTTTTCCGAATTGACATTTATTAAAATTGATAGCCAGGTGTGCTTGACGAAGACGACAACATACGATGCGGATGTGTTTTACATGCTCTTCTACCGATTCCGATGCGATGAGGATATCATCAATATAAACGAAGATAAAATCGAGACCTTTCAATACTTCATTTATATGACGCTGGAACGTTTGAGCCGCATTTCTCAAACCAAATGTCATATAGAGAAATTCAAATAAGCCAAATGGAGTGATAATAGCTGATTTGTGAATGTCGCACGGTTCCATCGGAATTTGGTGGTATGCTCGCTGTAAATCGATCGTGGAAAAAACTTTTTTGCGATATAAGATACTGGTGACGTCGTGTAAATATGGTATCGGATATCTGTCGGGTACTGTGATATCATTCAACGCACGGTAATCACCACATGCCCGCCACTCTCCGTTCGTTTTTCGCCGTATGTTTGTATCGGTGTGCCGTTGGCTGCGAACAGCTGAGTTGATTTTGTTGTTCTTCGCTTAATGGTGTTATGGGCTGGTAGCACGGAAAGATCCGCACCAGTATCTATCAAATATCGTTGTCTTGAAATGCTATCGTTAATAACCAGGCGGGCTATCCGATAATTGTCTTCAGATCCGCCCGCTTGATCGGAGGACGTAGTTAGTTTTTTTGTCGTATTTTTTCGATAAGCACACGGATCACGACACTTGCGAGCGTTTTGTCCGAATTTTTGATGATACCAGCAGAGTTCTTCGTCGGCATGTATTGACACGTTGGAGTGATCACGGGATTTTTGACGTCTAGAAGAAACTGAACGGGATAAGCGTTTGAAGTTGCTATTGTTTTTTATTAAGCTGTTTATTTGTTGTTCAATACGCCCTAGACGCTTGTCTATTTCAGTGTTACCTGAGATTGATGGTTGCACATTCGAAACGACAGCTAAATTGTGAAACTCACCAACTTCCATAATTTTGTCTGCCAATTTTGCTAGTTCGGATAGATCAGCGTCAGATGCTTGTAATATGGCTCGCACTTGTATTGGCAATCGTTGCAGCCATAATGACTTTAAAAAATCCTTGGTTATTTTGTTCTTACCAAGAGCGCTCAACTCATTTAACAATTGTGTTGGTCGTTTGTCACCCAAATCGATGTCAGATAGTAATTTCTGTGTTTTTTTTAATTCGCTCTCACAGAAACGTTCTACAATACACTTCTTTAAATTGACATACTTATCTTTTTCAGGCGGATTAAGGATTGCGTCAGATATTTGGACCAGAACATTCGATTCTATTGCAGCAACTACGGTGTTGAATTTGGATGCATCGCTTGTTATTCCGGCAACATTAAACTGTGCCTCGACTTGTGCTAGCCAAATTTCCGCATGATCAGGCCAAAAAGGTGGAACCTTAACAGCTACACGGTTCACAATTGGGCCGATGTTCATGGCTGTGGCGCCAGAGCCCGTGGACGTAGAGTCTTTATTTTCGTTGTTCTGCGTTTCAATCATTGCAGATTCGGTGCAATAATTACCTTAAAACTACTGGTGTTCGTTTGTCGGGGTCACCAATTTAGTGTTTCGTAACACCAATAAAACACAACACTGAAAGTATTACTTAAATTATGTTTTTATTAAATAAAGATACACAGTTGTTTTTAGGTTTTAATAGTTGAAAAGTTAAAAGGCGTCGCTATTTCATCAGAAGGATGACAATTGAGAGAGATGAATCAAAAAATGAATTTTAAACGTATTGTATACTTCATGGTATTGCCAAACAAAAATATTAAAATGAAAATGAACGAATATTAGTATATGTTAATCCATTAAAAATGTATATTCACCACAGTTACATATACGAAATGTTCTTTCTTACATCCGTGCTACTGATATAAGAAAATATTTCTCCTATATCCGTTTATTGAGTATAAGAAAACACGAATAGAAAAAAAATGTCTACTTTTCATCTTCTGTACCATGTTTTCATTACTAGTTGTAAACACTGTTTACGTTCAACACTCGTATACTGCGATTCTATATTGTACGATTTAACGTAATTTAACGATTTTTGGCATCCAAAAATAGTATACGTTTTCTGGCCAAAAAACAGCCACTTTTACGATTTTTTAGTGTCAAAGGGATTTTTTCGGCTGTCCTAAATAAAGCAAAAATCAGGAATCGACTAGCCACATAAACTTTACAAGGAATACTTCATACAAAAGTCTTACTGCATTTTCAGGACGTACAATGCTATAACCTTAATCTCGACCAGAGTTCGAAAAAAACACTTACGTACCGTACCTTAGTGTTCTGTACGGTATACTCCGAGAACAGTACACTAAGCGTAGTGTACGGAAGAAGAACACATACCCTACGATCTCTCGTAATGTTTGCGTATGTATACACAACCGGTATACACTACGTAGTGAACACTATGAGTAAGAAAAGAACGCTACGATAGTGTTCTGTTCTTCGTACGTAAACTCTATTTTTAATTTTAGTGGTTGCGTACGCGATCACAAACGCTAAACTTACGGTACGTTTTAGTGTTCCCTTGCATTATATGGATCGTATATGCATGGATATTTGTATGCAATCTGAATGGATATTTTTTGCAATTTCGTGTTAGATTATTTAAAAAAATCCGGTCAAGTGGAAGTTATACTTGCGCAATAAGTGTTCCGTACTATGTATCAGTTGTATTAACTACATATGTATGTACATATGTACATACATTATGAATGTCAGAGATTTATGTTGATAGATCTATGAACCCTTTTTTTTACGATACGATACCTATGTACATACGCACATATTAATATACATACATATGCACTTGTATATCTGCAAACACGAGTAAGTACGTATGTACATAGTTTTATGGCGCACAGCACATTTCAATACAAACAAATTGAGCAAAATTTGTGAAAAATAAATTCAAATTCGTACCTACATCCATACATAAATGTATACCTACACAAATGTAAGAAACTTGATCAAATTACCTACACATGCATGTACATATGTTTCTGATGTCCTTTCTCATCTGCTCAGAAGAATAGTTACACACACACACAAAATAAAAAAAATAAAAACAACAAATATACATACATATGTATGTACTAATATGTACATATATACAAGAAATGAACGCTTGTGCATCAGATTTCATGTTTCGTCTCGTTATTCGTTCAATTGTATTAACTGCGTAGAATTTTGCGATTTGTCTTCCTCTCTGTGTCTATATCATACAAAGAAAAAATGTACTGTACATTTAGTGTTCATACAAAGCAAAACAATACTAAACGTACCGTACGCTATCGTAGCGTTCTTTTCTTACTCATCGTGTTCACTACGTAGTGTATACCGGTTGTGTACTCATACCCAAATATTATGAGAGATCGTAGGGTATGTGTTCTTCTTAGGTACGGTATGTTTAGTGTACGGTTTTTTTTCGAACTCTGATCTTGACATAAACATATTGAGCAAATTCAATTCAACCATGTAATATAAGAAAATTCAGTGCCTGATTGATACTGCAGTCTAAGTTTAATCTTACAATTTTCAAACAAACTACATATGTTTTTATTTAGTTTTATTATTGACTAATGTACGTAAGCTAGCAATACTTTAAATATTAATTTTAATGAAACTGAAATGTCATTTTCTTTCACCTTTCGTTTTTTTTATTGTTTTAATCAATTTAAGTATTCCTACATAAATACATACAATAACGAGCAAAAAAAATGCAAACGGTCACATCAACGGCGATTACCGTAAAACTTGAAGGAAACATTTTTCAATATCCTGTATATTGCACTGGTCAAAGTTAAAAATTTCAAAGTAAAACTTTGACCAGGATGTTTTTTAGCAATTAAAACTCCCCCAGTGGTACAAACAGGTAATTAAAGTCCTAGTGTTCTTCAGAATTCAGCACCCGACAATATAAGCCTAAGATCCGAAAGATCTTGCTACACACAAAGACACTGTAAAGGTTTTTCGTAAAAAACTGGTCAAAGTAGAGCTATTTGAGGGTATCGTTGCTGATCTCTTGTAATGCTAACCAATCTGTTTTTCCTTTTGCGATATTTGTTCCCATTATTTAGACATTTGTTTCTTAGCGCCATTTAATTGCTCTTCTAAAGCCTGTAGTACACGACATGTAAATGGTTGCATGTACATGCGGCTCTGACATCATTCTGACGTCAAAATCAGTCACAATGGTTGCATGTGATTTACATGTCGTGTACTACCCATATTTGGGACGGTTGCATGTAGTGTTGCAAATACATGTGACCCATGCGACACCTAGGTCGCATGGAAATATGCGGCTTTTTCACATGCTGTGTACTAGCAAGTCGCATATAATTTGGGACTACATGCGACACTTTGTCGGGTGGTTGCATGGAAAAGCCGCATGCAAAATACATGCGATTGTACGAATTCGTACAATCTTTTATGAAGATTTTCAATTAAAGTTCCCCAAACAGATGCTGAATTTAGCCACTGGACAACGCTGGAGATCAAGTATTTCCTAGAGGACATAGTATTTACTTGATACGGATGAATTTCACTAGTAAATATATGTAGTACTATACTTTATATCGTATGCATAAAAAGTAGGAAGTCCTTTTTTTGGTGAATAGCAACTTAAAAATTTGCTAGCAAATACTTTTCTGTGTTAATTACCAAATTCTGCAACTATAATCAAGAATGATTACAGTCGCGAGTCTAATTTTGAAGTAGGTTTTATAAGAAGCGAAGGGTTACAGATCCTAATTGGTGTGTGAATACTTTATTGGTAAGCAATTACTAGGATCTTTTTAAGATACATTGGAGATCCTGGATTCTTTTAACAGCTGTTGAACCTCTTCCTAATTTGCTCTTCCAATAGTTGAACACCGGTCGTAGCGTTCTATTCAAGAATAAATAAATGCATAGCTTCCCTTTTAATGGATGGTTGTTGTGACTTCTTCATAAGTACGGTAGGCTCTTTTGAAATTCTCACAAATTACATTTGACTAGTGGGAGAAGCTTCGATTGTAATGGCTTTTTCTTATGGGTACTCGTTACGTAATAAATAACCCAACGAGATTTTTTATAAAACAAAAATTAAAGAAACAGTAAATTGCGATAACAGCTACTGGTATAGCTTTCAAAATAATTTTATTGCAATAACGATTGAGAAATATTACAAAATAATAGTATACCTATACTACCAATTTTTGATGAACTGGTAGTATTTACTTGGATGAATCCAGTATTTGCTACCAATTGATCAATTCTCATTTACGTAGATTTTACTTCTCCTGGAAGTGGACCTTAATCAACTTTATTTATTGATGTTTTTAATTGAGGCCCCTTAACTATGAGAGATCGTCCTAGTACCTAACTCCAAATTAGTAAGGTCACCGATTTAATATATTTATTTTTATTTACGATGCATAGTCGGTATCTGATCTTTAAATACTTATCTACATAAATGTATAAATTACGCTTTTCTTGACCGTAAAATAGCACTTTCTTCTTGACATTTTGATTAAAAATTACGAAAATTAATTTTCATACACAAAATAACTAAAAACAAACGTCAAAATGCGATGACAACTTCATAGCAGAAAACAAATAAAATTGATACATGTGTACATGCGGACTGTCTTATATGCCGTGTACTAGCGCCGCATGCACGCAAAATACATGCAACCATACATGCAACCAGTTTCCATGCGACCCCAATGGTTGCATGGATACATGCGGCTTTTTGTGGACATTATCCACATGTCGTGTACTACCCATATTTTTTACATGCAACCACATGCAACGACAAATTGCCTGCAACCAACAATAAGCCCACATGCGGCATTTTTGCGTGACGTCAGAGCCGCATGTACATGCAACCATTTCCATGTCGTGTACTACAGGCTTAATGTGTTTGCAAATTTACATTAAGTTATTAAATAAAAAATTTAGTGCGAGCAAAAAAAAAAACTATGACTACCCAACCCAGGCAAGTACAAAAACAAATTGTTTTGTTTGAATCAATTGGAATGTGCAATAATTAGAATCAACTATCGACTGGATGCAAAAAAGCAATTACCGCCGATTTTAGCAACGGAAAACTCACGCAGGATGGTGCTTTGGAGTTTGGTGCTGCAACATCAACAATCTCGCGTATTTTGTCGCGATATCGGGAACAAGGGGATAACAATCCCATAGTTGGTCCTGAAAGATCCTAAAATCACAAATCAAGTAAAAGTCCATTCGCTAAAGACTACCGTGGAAGCTACTGACTACGTCAATGAACATTTGGGCGTTAACGTAGAAGTACATTCAGTTAGGCGACGATTGAGGGAGTCGGGACTGTATACAAGACGACCAGCTAAAAAACCATACATCCGTTTCATCCATACAAAGAAGCGGCTGAATTTTGCGAGGCGCCACATGCATTGGACGAGGGAGCAATGAGCAAAAGTTTTATGGAGCGATGAGGGCAAGTTCAAATTGTTCTCGTCAAATGGCATTCCCTGTGTGTGAAGACTGTGAAGGCTTTCGGGACAATAGTACAACCCCAGATATCAAGTTCCGACAATTAAACACGGGAGGGGATTAGTAATGGTGTTGGGCAAGCAATCGAAAATATTCATCAAATCGAATTTTTAATCAGGCTTTTTTATGGTTCATTCTCTCGTCAAAGAGTGGTCAATTGTTTCAAGTAAGTGGTCGGATGAATGCCCAAATGTATCAGGAAATACTGAAAAACCATATGCGAGAGACCTTCTTTCAACATGATAATAGCCGTATTTTATTATTCACATGATCCTGATCCGATCAAGTGCTTAATATAAAACGATCCAGATCATCTCGAATTTAAACTTCTAACGTTTGGTACAACTGCTTTTGTAGTTTGACATTGACATTTGTCATCAATTGAAACAATGGACGAAGAAGCAGAATTTGATTTTTCTTTTTTTTTGGGCTTTTTCAGCTTCGTCCACCCTGAAATTGGTCTGGAAAAATGTGTTATGTATGTTTGTATGTATGTACATACTCGTATGTTGTAATTTTGTTATCTGAACTTAGGATTTTTGGCCGTTTTCCATTGTTTACTTCTAACCATATTTTTTTTTTTTTGCATTTGACAATTTCGTGTTTGGCGCGAAGTTAAAAAAAAAACGCGGAGTTACCATTTGTAATTTGCGAATCTCCAAAAAATATTTTTTTGATGTATTTAATGAAATTAAGTATCGTACATTTTATTAAAAATGTACAAAATATGCTAAATACAATAACTATTTATTACCAATTTAATTGAAACATCATTAACTAAATCACGACTATTTTCGATACACAAAAAACACATCTTAGATACAATAATAACCATGAAAATGTGTTTATAGAAGTGGGCGCTTTACTCGTTCCATATAAATCTTTAACATTATATTGCAACAATTGGGCCGCTTTTCAATATGTCAACCTTCGGATCTAAACAATTTTTTTTACTGGCCCCAAATGACCTCTAGAACACAAAAAAAAAAAAAAAATTAAAGTCAGGAAATAACAAATAAATCCAAAAAAAAAAGTTTGAATTTTCGAAGTTCTAACCTCGAAAAATTTAAATGTATCATTTTCTTATTTATTTGGCAAACTTTCATTTAGGTTTGTAATTATTTCACCATAAAATATTCTGTATATAATTATATATATATATAATTTTGTGCGCAAAATTTTTTACATGTGATAAAATGAAAGCCAAACAAATTAAAAATACAAAATAATGTATTGCCAAATAAAATAAAGCGAAACAGTGAATGCAGAATATTTTATGGTGAAATAATTACAAAGAAATTGCATTGCATTTTTCATAAGTTGTTCAGCACATAATAAGGCTGGGCGACCGATGCCCACTGAACGCAATAAAAACAGCCTGTCAAGTCATTATAATGTCAAATTTGCTGATATTTGTACGGTTTTTGTGCGGATTTGTATGGTTTTGTGAAAAATGTATTATTATATTAAACACATAAACAAATGCTTCCTCACATTAATTCACATACAGAACATCTAAGAATAACATATTTTTATCAAAAATAATAACCAAAGATGAAAATTCAGGTTGATATATTGAAAAGCACAACCCAACAATTTATAAACTGATAGAATAATAAATAGCAATTTTCATTCTATTTACATTTCAATTTTTGATCTGGCAGTACCCATGTTTGACAAATCCCTTGACAGTATAACAACCCTTACAAAACAAAACGAAACCTAGCTGTGAATAGTGTGAACTAAAAACCAGATCACGAAACGAGATCCCGATAAAAAGGAAGATCTTCTTTTGTTTTTGTAATTCATGTAAAAAGATGATCCGGACAGGATCGCGAGAATAATAAAACACGGCTAATATCCCAAAACACTCCAGCCGGTTGGTAAGAAGTTTCTTGGAAGAGGAGATTGTTGATATTTTGGAGTGGCCAGCGCGATCTCCTGACCTCAATCCTATAGAAAATGTATGTGATCTTGTAGATCGGGAGATAAGGAAGCGATAGCCATTGAATTGCACTGAGCTGGTGGAATGAATAAGGTCAGAATGAGACCAAATATCCCCGGACTTATTGGTGTCCCTGGTTGACCCAATGCCCAATAGTTGTTGGCTAATAAAGGGTATACAACAAAGTACTAAGCTTTTTGACTTATTTACTCTAATATTCCGTTAAAAACATTAGCAAATCCGTTAATTTTGCAGTTTTTTTTTTTAATGTATTTGCATTTGTTTTGCTCGCTTTTAAATACACATTTGCGAACATTTTTAATACATACAATAATTCGCTTTGGAAAACAAAACAGTTTTAAAAGTTTGTGCAAATTGTATTGTATTTTATTTCGTTTATATAAATTTATAACACAATTTACAGATATATACAGAGATTTAATATTAACATAATACAATATTTTTCTTCTGAAGCATTGTATGTAAGATTTTAATGGAAAAGATGTAAGATGTAGTTTTTGGGGAAAAAAAAACGAGAATAAATGTCAAAGTATTTCCATGAAAAATGTCGGAGTGCTCATCTAAAACAAAACTGTATTATTTCGTTTGCATTTTTTTTGCTCGATACTGTATGTATGTAGGTATATTCGTACGTTTTTTTTTAATGATTTTTTTAGCTGAAAACTACGATTTTAGCACAAAATGATATGGCATCACTGGTCGTATACTACATTATATCGAGCAGAGATTTGTCAAATCTAGAGTAATGTTAAGTTTGTTACTATACAGTTTCAGTTGGCTAAGTCTTACATTTGAGTCAGGTTAGGTTAGCGGGCTGATGAGAACGATTACATCCTCATCACACTTAGGTCCTTGTGGACCCATTGTGATACTCATGATGTGTTCCCATCCTTGGTTTTAATGTCTTGGTTTCAACCATCCCGACGTCCTATCAAATTCAAGCAGGGCATATGGTGATCCATCTGATAGCTCGTCAATGTCTTCAAAGAAGAATTTGCCCAGGGTTCTGTTCCTCAGTTGACAGAGGTTAGGGCTGTGACATAGGAAATGGGCTGTGTCTTCATGAGCCTCTTCATCACCACACCCTCTGCAGATGTCATCATCATTCAGGCGTAGTTTCTTCATATGGTATCATATGGTATCTTAGCAAATTGTGACCAGCTAGTACACCTAACAGCGTTGTCCGATCTTTCTGTAGGAGTTTTCTTGTTCTTGTTTTGTTATATTCCGGCCACAGTCTTCTTGATACGTCGCAGGTGGCTAGTGATTTCCACCTGTTATTTGCTTCACTTACTGTTTTTTGTTCAATTTTGGTCTTGAGGTTACAGAGTGAAGGTTTAACCATACCATTTGCTTGATCTATGTTTAGTGCCGAGCCCCTCTGGCTAATTCATCTGCAGCTTCATTGCCTGGTATTCCACTGTGATTAGGTACCCAGCAGAGTTTTACGTTGTGCTGCGTGCCAAGACCCTATAGCTCTTCGCGGCAATACCTAACAAGCTTACACGCAGCTAATGCTTTTTTGGCCGCTTGGCTATCAATGTAAATTGTGATATCCTTAGCCGATATTGTCATCATTCACACGTATTGAGCAGCCTTTGTCACTGCTAGAGCCTCAGATTGGAAAACACTGCTGTGATCAGGGAGCCGTATGGAGCTGCTTATACCCAGTCCGTCCGAGAAGCAGTCTGCTCCTATGCCAATGTTCATTTTCACCCATCAGTGTAGATGAATTTAGAGTCTTTAATTACTTCATTTTTCTCCCACTGTTCTCTATCTAGAGAACCGTAGTAGCGCAAGTGGTTAGTGCGCCGGACTACTGAGCCAGCGGTCTTGGGTTCGAATCCCGCCGCATACACCTAAAAAGTTTTTCACAGTGCCCACCTCTTCCGAATGCCTGACAAGCGTTCAAGAGTATCGTTTGTCATGTAAAGCTTCCCAACTTGCCGTTCGAAGACGGCGGGAAACTGTAGGTCCCTTCCATTCGTGCAAAAATATAACGCGCACACACACATGGTTGCGGGAAGCTAGGCTTGGTTCTACCTAGGAGTGCTGAAGCCAAATATTAATTTTTTTATTTAATAATAACTGAACACCCAAAATAACCGTTAAATTGAAAATTTTGAAGCATTTGTTACAATTCTTTGTTCATCCTCGTATGTCACTTCTTTAATAAATATGCAATAGAATGAATTAATTAAGATGTCGTCTTCCTCCCCTCTTAAGCTCGTACAATTAATACCTCTTCTTATAAAGTATCGCTGAGCAACCTTATCCTTCGTTATTTACCCTTCTAGTGGCTCCACATAAAAACAACTTCACAAGATTATCCAACAAGCCAAAAGAAAGTAAAAAAAATAAAATAAATAAATAACTAGAGTGAAAAATTTAATCTAAACAAATTGCTTTCAATTAAGAATGAAACATCTGCCGGATAATAGGTGAATACCCAAATGCATTCTGAGTATAGTTTCACCAAGAAGGCGAATTTATTTGCAAAAAAGAAAACTAAATAACAAGGACGATACTAACACAACCACAAAAAAAAGTGCACCGATGAAGACTTGCACTTAATTTTAATCGGACTTTTGCTTAATGGGTCCGAAAAAGCGAAGACCAAAACGAACAACCGACGAAGAAGGAGCAACTGCAAAAATATTTACACTCCTTTTGGGATATGGGTTTTATTATACAAACACATATACATACCTACATACTTCTCGCCTCGTCAAGAAGAGAAAATAGAAAACAACTAATCTCATGTTTCCGAGATCAAACTGATTGGTATACTGAATACGGTATACCATATGGCATATACGATATACCCTATTCCATGGAGCGTTGGAGCAGCTTGTATGGAAAAATAGCCGTAAGATATAAGGTTGCTGTCAGTCGAGTGCCAGAAAATGAAGAAGCTTAAGATATGTATACATATAGATAATATATATGTAGATACAGATCTATAGATCAGCCATTTTCTTACAGCATACGCCGTATGCATCCATATTTGGGATCATTAGCTTGGTAGCAGTGGTAAGTATACTGAATTTCCAATTTCCTTGCACATTCTCCATTATTTTTTAGATGGTCGAGATACCATCATTTATCCATACATATTTCTTTCTATAAAGTACAGATTTTCAAGCCCTATGCATAGGGCGAATTCGTAAACGCAAGACTTGCAAAGCAAAACATCTGCAAAGCAAATTTTGCAAGCGAGAGGAATGAAAGCGAGGTATAATGGTATTCACTGAAATCATATCGCCTATCGAATGTCGCTAGCATCTTCTAGGCGGAGCTACTAGCTAATAATGACCCAACACCTAAACACAACATCGCTATTATAACAGATAGCCAAGCCGCAATTAAAGCCATAATTTCGCCAATCACCTCATCAAAACTGGTGGGTCAATGCGCTATACTATAAGGGAATGAGAAAACTGACGAATTTGTCAGGCGAGGGTCAGACTTTAACAGCTCACTAGCGGAAAACGTTCATATAACTAGATATATGTTGGTTTTATTAAGTGCAATATACTCTCACACTCCTTAAACTTAGCCAGGCTCAGGTGGAACTAGTCTGATAAGCTGCGTCATATCCAGAAATATATTGCCAAGTTACAACAGGTCAAAAATAAATGAACTGCTACAAAGAACCGTCTTAAACATCGCAAGAGTAGTGGCAGTTAGTACAGCTACAGTTTCTGCAATAGCTGCAAAGATGGAAATGAAAAATAGTCGCGCTTATTCACTTTCTGTGCAATCCCCAGCTCTAGCGAGAGACAGGCGACGTATCGTGGGCAAACTATTCTTCGAAGACCTTAAAGAGATATTCGGGAAAAGGATTGGAGAGCTGATCCTTTTCCTAAACTCCACAGGGTGGATATAAATACATATCTCAACATAACATCCGAATAAACGGGTCACCTGAGGTTGTGGTATCAAAACGGTGCCTTTTTCGCGCTATTTGTGTTTCTTCCATCGAAACCACCACTTTTACCTACAAAACTTAACTCAAAGCTAACGACAACGTAGTAAAGGAAATCGAAAAAAATATTTCGCATGCGCATGGGAGCGTATCGGAATCCCGCTTTATAATATCCCGATTTTTAAGAATCCCCAAAAAAAAGTTTTAATAAATAAATACCGTCTTCGAAAATCCCGCTTTTTTAAATCCCGTTTAATCCCGCTTTGTCCGTTTCCTAGAATCCCACTTTAGTATTTCAACAAATTTCATCGTTCAAATTTTAATGTTGCTTGTTCCATTTTCTAGGAATGAAATAAGAAAAGTTTCTAAGCGAAAAAATAAACGCAAAATTATGAAAAATATGTCCAAATCAGGTTTTATGCGTCGTACCGCTCACAATATGCAACTGAACTACATAATTACATAAAATAAGTTTGGACGTTTTGACCTTGGGCGATAAGACACAACGCCATTTGAAGCAAAAATAATGCTATAACCCCCAAAACCTATGTCACATCAACCAAATTAACGTGAATTTTACAACTACAAATTGTTTAGCAATTTTTTGAGCGTTATGACATTTCTCAATTTGGGCGTTATAGTTTTGGGCATTATGGCATTAGGCGATAGGAACTAACGCCCATAGCAACGTTTTATGTTGTGTTTGATCTATGAGGGATCATGACATTATCTAGAGTGACAAAAACTCGAAAGTACAAAATCTAGAAAACAAAAAAACAAATCTAGAATGAAAAAATCTAGAATGTGCAAAAATCTAGAAAAATCTCGAAAAATGGAAAGTAAATTCTAGATTTTTTTTTTTCTTTTTTGAGATTTTTTACAAGAATAAAACCCATAATATTGTCTGCTCATCATATAATTTATTCTTCTTGGCGAAATATCAGTAAAATATCGAAATTCAACAAAAGTAATACGTAGTTCGGGTTTACCACGATATCTAGAAAAAAATCCGTTTATTTATTTATTTATTTATTTATTTCATCAAACAGACTTATACAACTAAATATAATCTTACAGACTACAGAACAGTATTTCATTGTTGACAATTGAAAAGGAAAATATAAATAACAACTTCAGATAAGCATACATACATACATATATCACCAGGTTATACATTTAAGATGTGCAAAACATATTTTTTAAAAGAGTCTCGGCTTATGTGAAAAAAAAAATCAACATGATTACAAATAGTATTGGCTTCCCTAATGCTACGCGTTACTGGCTCATTAAGAGCGTAGCTTACTCGATGAGAAGGCTCATTAAAAATATTGCGTGATCGGAGCTGCCTAGACGGGACAAAAGTTTGGGCAATTAATACGATAAGATATAATATCTCTTAAAAATACAATTGAAAAATATTTACGGCGAACAGAAAGAGATTGTAGGCCAAGAAGTTGACATCTTGTTTTATAAGATGGGATTTGGATGTTCCAGTTTAGGCGGCGGACAGCAATTCGTGAAAATTTTGTTTGAATGTTTTCAATCCTCACGGGATGTACTTGATAATAAGGATTCCAGATTACACTGCAATATTCTAACGAGGATCTAACATACGCAAAGAAAAGAGATCGGAAGGTAAAAGGATCCGTAAACTCTTTAGAGTTACGACTAATAAATCCTAACATAGAATTAGCTTTAGCAACCACAAAGTCAATGTGGGACGTGAAACTGAGTTTGGAATCAAAAAGAACTCCAAGATCTTTCTTTACGTTGAGTTTTAAGAGTTGAGTTCCTTCGATGACGTAGTCAAACAGAATCGGTGAGAAATTCCGACAAAAAGACTGTAATTGGCACTTAGAAACATTTAAAAAGAGCTGATTTGCTGCACACCATTCTGATAAGCACTGAAGGTCATTTTGAAGTAGAAGGCAATCGTTAACAGATTTTATGCAACGGAATATTTTGATGTCGTCCGCAAACATTAAGCAAAAAGCATTTTTGATCGAATCAGGAATATCTTTTATCAGCAGCAAGAATAAAAGGGGTCCCAAGTGACTTCCTTGAGGTACACCTGAGGTGACCTGAATGACATCTGATAAAGATTCATTAATGCGTACGCACTGTGTTCTACCTTTCAAATAGGATTCAAACCACCTTAAAATATTAGAGTGGAATCCACTGGATTCAATCTTATTTATTAACACATAATGGTTGACTCGATCGAACGCCTTAGAAAAATCAGTAAATATGACATCAGTTTGAAAGCCATTTTCCAGGTTACTGCTGATCTGATTACAGAATATAGACAGGTTGGTAATTGTTGATCTACCAGCAACAAATGCATGTTGATATGGAGAAATGGTTTCTTTTAGAATGAAAGTAAGTTTATCATATACAATTTTTTCAAAAATCTTGGGGATGGTTGATTATTTACTGATTGGGCGGTAATTAGAAACCTCTTGTTTAGAGCCAGACTTATGAATAGGAATAATGTAAGAAATTTTCCAATCATCCTGAAAAATACCCTTTTCAAGAGAACCATTAAACAACAAAGTTAATGGTCCCGAAAGAGCAGCTACTCAACTCTTTAGTATGATTGGTGGAATCCCATCAGGCCCTTGTTGTTTATCCTCTTTCAGACTAATTAAGGCTAATTCAACATCTTTGTTACTTAAGTTTAAGCGACCGATATTGATAGAGTTTGTACATGTAGTAGAAAAGTTTGAGGGAACATATTCAGGAGTATAAACAGATTGAAAAAAATTGGCAAAGAGATTGCAAATAGTGCCCAGGTTACTAGTAGTTGTACCTGAATACTGCATGCAATTTGGTATTCCATTTGAGCATTTTTTGCTATTTATGAAGGACCAAAAAAACTTACTATTTTGTTTCAGACTCGATTCAGAACGAATTAAATAATCCTTGTACAAAAATTTATTCAAAAAATCAAATTCTTTTTGAAGACGTAAGTAGTTCATCCGAATAGTTTCATTACTAACGGATTTTCGAAATAATTTATAAGACTTGTTTTTTTTATTGTTCAGGTTACATAATCTCTTATTGTACCATGGTGGCTTAGAATTATTGTGAATAAGTACTTTGGGCACAAATAGATCAATTGCTTCTTTAATTGTTCCTAGCAATATGCGATAAGCCTCAGACAGCTGATTAAATAAGAATATATTATTCCAAGAAATACTATTTGTGTAGTTGGTCATGTCACCGAAATTAGCTTTTTTGTAATCATGTCTGATTGTTCTTCCCATTACAGGTTTCATATAATCGAATATACTATATAATAGAACACTCAAAGCAATGTGGTGGATGCTATTAGGAAAAATAGGACTAGTACATTCTTTTATATCGGTAATGAGTTCCTTATCAATAAATAAGAGATCAAGAATACGTTCTAAACTATTTTTGAAACTGTTAATTTGAATAAGATTATGTTCAGAGAAAGAATCAGTTAACTCATATTCACATTCACAAGACATAATTCATCCGGATCCCAGACCTAATTTATATTTCCTAGATTGAAATCACCGAGTATGATTGCATGTTGATCACTACTTAATGTAGAAAGAACAGAACGACAATTATCTATATGAATTTTGTATAATTCAAGAGAACTACCTGGTGGTATATAGCTTAATAATGGTATTAAATTAACACACAATGTTTGTTTATAATAACTCGTACAGCAAGTTGGTCAACGTCGAGACTCGATGTAACTGCAGTCGATGATGAGTGAAGTTTAATTTCATTTTTTAGTTTATTTCAATTTTCAAGCACACTTTGTTTATAACGATTTCGTTTACTCTCATTTTATTTTTTTTTGTTTTTGGCAAACGACGCGATGTTGTGGTTAGAAACCGTCCTGGAAGAGGTAGGCCGAATCAACCACAGACTCGTTCTAAAATTTTGCAGGGTAATAAAATGCTTTGAGGAAATTGTGGCGTTTAGGTGCCATCCTTAGATAGATTCTAGGGGATCGCGACGGGTCTACTTTGGTTGGTGCCCGGTGTTTTGCGATGGCTCGGCCTCTCAATCCCTGTTAACCTTACCTCACCTAACTGCCTGCAACTTATCGGAGAATATAAGGTTTACGTGGATGGAGTTGATCTTATGGACAGCCTTATGGGTCGATACTACATTCGAACTAGGAGGCGTGATATGATGATAAGTCTCCTCTACCGTTCTGTGGATATGACCGCTACGAATGCATTCATTTTATACAAACGTATTATAGCGCACATCAAGTGTTAGAAAAAGAGCTGTTCATCAAATTGCGAGTGTTGGTGGGTGAAAATCATTTTCCAATTTGGGTTGAAAGAAAAGCCAAAAAAAAGTACAAACATTGTAAAAAGTCGGATACACAAGTCGTTTGTTCCAAATGCGATCTTCAGTTATGTGGTACAGTCGATAAAAATGGTTTCTGGTAACTTCTTTAACTCTTTTTCTGAATAAAACTTGTTTAGTAGATAAATATTTACCTATGTTATTTTTTTACATGCAAACCGGCAAGATAGTCTCAAGACGGTCATTACGTTTTCTTACCTGGCGGTCATTGTGGACACCATTTTTACCTCTTATTTCAAACTTAAGCTTCTTTTACCTATATTTATTTGGAAAAAAAATTTCAGCTTGATCCGACCAAATATCTTGCACGTTAGAGGGTTAAGCAATTATTCGGAAATGTACCAGTAGAATAGCGACAAATTAGTATAAAAGGAGATTGATGAAACAAGAAAAGGCAGAGTTAATCCAACATTACACTAAGGTCGCAGCCTCGCTTTGGACAGCGGGCCTTCTTGTAAAAACACACAATAAGATAATAAACCAATTGTTTAAACTACTTTTGCGTTCTATTTTTATTTACTTGGGTTTTTCTCTCCGTTTACGACTCTTCTCTTGCGCCAAGCGAGAAAGCACGGTCCACGAATGTAACACAATGACATCTTATTCTCAAACTTAGCTTACAGTTTCTATCAAGTTCAAAATATATTAGACACAGGGTGCACTTTGAAGCCATTCTAAAAGTGTTAGAGTTCTCAGTACGTTTTTCCACTGGAAGTCAGCAGCTAGAAAAACAGTAAAAGATAGTGCAAATTAGATTTTTCTGTTGACGTTATCTAACCAAAATATATACCAATCCGAAAACAACAACGACGAGGCATCCTTCAACATAAAATTTCTTGGGGTTTCTAATTTGAATTTCCATTTCTTTCTTCTTATATTTTTTTTTTTTGCTAAGGTGCTTTGAACAGCTGCGAAAATTACTTTCATCTGCATCTCGCATCAGGATGCACATTTCACACTATCCATTCGAGGTTCACCCTCACAGTGTGTGTGTCTATGAGATACATACGTACAACAGTGTAGCAGTAGATCAGCCATAATCAGGATAAATTGTAGGAGTGAGAGTAGAACTAAAGGAGGTGCACTCCAATTCACCTTCTCTAAGTAGAAATTTTGCAATTCAACTCTCCACATGCCGTGGGGTGCGCGGTGAGGAGATGAGAAATTTATGCAAACATTTATCTTCCTTTATGGCCTCGTATATCTTATCCTAATGATTCCCTCCGTTCGCCTTTGGATTTTAGTCCCATTGCACCCACATTATATATGAATGTAGTATGCAATGCAGGACTTGTTTTTTGCGTCTTCCTTCGACAAAAAAGAAGAAAACAGAATAAAACCGATTTAAGACAGGTTCATTTGGAAAAATGTACATTACGTGGTGAAAGTAGTGGTCCTCTGCATCTCATATTGGCGCCTTATCGCTGCAGAATAAGGACAAAGGAAAGTACCAGCAAAGATGAAAAATACCATCGCGTCGATATTCCAATTTGATGATGATAAAGATGATGGTGTTACATTTTTGATGAACTCTCTGGACCGTCGCGTCGTTAGAAACCATCGACGCAAGATTACCACCATTGAATTGGAAATGAGCGAACCAAAAGTCACAAAGGCGAGGCTCATCATCTTGTTAGCTTTTCGAAATCATAAAAGTGCAAGGTCCTGTCTCATAATTCATAGAAAAGGTGACATGGCTCACCTCTCAGCATCGTTATTTCACTGCCAAACATGTACAGTCTAGACGCGAAAGGATACACACAGCTAGCAGCATATTCGTATGTATATGCGATTTTTTACCTAGAGGAAAATGTGGAAAAACAAAGTACTTCAACCGTACGCGCGCGTCACACAGTTCATTAAGTGGTAGAGGGAATCCCTTCAACAAAGTCAACATGTTGTGCTGTGGATAGTACTATGGTGCGGCTGGTGGCAGGCGGGTGAACGATGGGTCCTTGGTTGTTTGAAAGGATTTAAAATGTAGCTTTTCGCTTGTTTTTTCATCTCCCATCAGTAAAAAGTTGGGAATAAAAGTGGCAACAAAAGCATAAGAAACAAAAGCTGAAACGGTGTGAGAGAACAACAAAAATTGTACAGGAAAATGAAGAACTCCAAAGGATATCCGTCAAAGTTTAAGAGGATCCTTGTGCAGCGTTGAATTGTGACAAATTGATTGTTACTTCTGCGAAAGTGTTTTCGCCAACAATTGTGAGTTGGAGTTGGTTATGATGACGGCAACGACACACTGTGCGATTGGGTGGACACATTTGTTTGTTAAGATGGAACAGGAGACTAAATCGCAATTGTGTGCAAATCAATTGCAAAAATGAATCGCATGTACTTAGCAAAACGCTTCTTAAGCAAAGTCAATTGGGTTTGAGTAAATGAAAGCAATGTTTGAACAAAGGATATGAGCACAAACGAAGAAGTTGACTTGTCAAATATCTTGTCAATAAGATTATAAATTTCTCAGAGTTTAATTTCGGGGTTTGGGGCACTTGAAATAAGATAAAAAATAAATGAGGGTCTTACATCTCAATATCGAAACAAAACAATAAAATAAAATGGGTTGAAGTTCAACTCCTGGCCGGGTCTAACACCTAAAAGAGTTTTTCACGGTACCACCTCTTTCGTAAGAATTATGGAAATCAGTGCAGAAATAAACTTTTAGGAGGAATCACAAGCTCTTGCTCTTACTCTTAATTATATAGATAGATAGATAGACAGCTTACCCTTTGTATCATAATACAGGGTGGTCCAGTTTGAGTTACAGATATTTTGGGATCTGATTCATTGGTTCATGCTATGAAAAAAATCGTATGGGAGGGGGGGGGGGGTGGGGGGGTTTGTCTATCTTGAACACCCACTGAGCTAGAGGGTGTTTAAAAAAGTTCGTTGAGAGAAGTTCGTACCACCATTTATTCAATTAAAATGTCTAGTGTATTAAACTCAGAGTAACCAAGGAAGGCTCGTTTTATAACAATTGAATAGTGTTTATAACAGTTAAAAACTATTACCATCCGTATTTTCGTTTTCGAGATATTAGTATTCAAACACAGATTTTTATTTATTTTTTTTTAACCAATTTTTGTGAAAATCGCATTTATTTCGGGAAAATGTGCTCATAATTTTTTTTTTACTGTTATTATTTGGATGCGCCATAATGTCACCTTAAAATTTACCATAAAAAGTTTTAACCTGGGGCTTACAGTTTTTCCGGTATAAGGTTAATTTAATTACAAAATCCATTAAAAAACGAGCATTAGCTTGTATTAAGTGTCCACCATCAGACTGAATACAAGCTTATACTCATTTTTGAATAGTTCTTGTCACTAAATTAAGTTAATTCCAGGAAAACTATGAACCCAAGGTAAAAAGTTTGTTACTGAACACAAATTATGCTCGTTTTTTAATGGACTTTGTAATTAAATTAACCTGCATAATGCATAATGCCCTTAGAATTTTTCGGCAGTTCCTGACTACTTTTCTAGCGCCTTAAGTGCAGCCTGATTATTAATGTAAATAACAATATCTTTGCTGGATATTCGTTTCTTTATCAGGATGTACGGCTAGATCCTCAGGCTGAAACACGCTGCAGGCATACGGAAGTCATAAGGACACCTTTAACTCTGGTTCCATGCAGTAGATACCAGACCACTGCCGTTTATAGTTTTAGACCCGTTCGTGAGGACTGCATGCCGAGTAACTGTATTATTCGCCCACCCTTGCCGCACAGGGTTTGTTCACTTTGACATATCTGGGTAACGATCGAAAATAAACAAAAAACAACAACAAAATCATAGGAAACAACTTCCTGTTCTGTCATCATGATTGAAAAAAAAAAACCAAAAAAAGGGAACCCGCCCCTGTCGAGAAACGAGCCTGGGACCCATAGATAAAAAGCCGACGGGCTATATACTGAGCCAAAGTCCTGTTGCCAAATCGCCATCCAGTTTCTTATATGTTTCTCTGGTAACAGTTTTGAGACGCACAAATTTTCATACAATCATCAAGCGGCTAGACAAATTAATGTCAAAACATTTTTAAAAGTAAGTACAGTGACTCATAAATAATTTTTTACCTTGCCTCAACTATTAGAAGAATGCTGCAATTGAATAATTTTTCTGGTAGAATTGCGTCATGTTACTTGTATGTGTATACTTCCAATTTATGGCACTATTAACTCTCACCGACCCATAGGTGGTACCCGGGTACTTCTTGGACATTCAAACCTAAATATATTTTTTCCACTGTTCCGATTTTTTGAGATTTCATGACATCTCTAGAAAATCATTTTTACGCAATAACAACTAAAAGTTTTTGAAAAAAAGTGAAAAGAACATGTGGTTTTTACCATTTTTCAAACCAATGGCGGAAATGACCATGGGTGGTACCTGGGTACCACCTAGTACATTTCGTATAGAAATATTTTTTTTGGTGATAGATATTATAATTTTATTTGTGATATTGTTAGTACAATCCAAGCAAATAATCAGAGGAGGTGTAATATGCAGGTCGTAAACAGTATTACAACAATTTTGGCAACGTTTCCGACACTTTCTTTGATTCGGAAATCATTAAAGCATTTCTTGCAAATATTAGCTTCTTCAAACGACCGGTGCTATCTGATTCTTCGATTAATTATGGAAACGAAATGGAAGTGCATACTTCCGATTTGCATTTCTCAGTAGTAAGGTAGCTTATACCATATCTCTGTAAATTGTGCAATATAGTTTTAAGAACAATGTATTATTTCTCTGCTACAATAAAAATCTATCAAAAAACGTTCGACTTGCAAGCCGAGTAGGTACGTTTCCCATGGCTGTTTTGATAAATAGAATCGCGTTGTCAGCGGATCTAAGCTCCGAACTTGAATCGATGGCAAACATACGTATGTCTCGAGCCAGTTATTTCAGGAAAAGTTTGCGAAGATCTTTTCGGACAGTTTCTGGATCATGCTCTCAACAAGCAACATCAATTATATAGTAGATAGATAGATAGATATTTATTTCTTTTTAAAATACAATGGATTACTACCGCACAGTTTACAATTCAGAGATGTGATATTACTATGTATGTATCTTTCCACTGAAACATTGTCTTATTTTCTAAGTTAATTTGCTTAAGGAAAATTCGGTTTGAGGGAAAAAAACAGACAAAACCCTCAATTTGATAAAAAAAAGAAAAAAAAAAAAATTATATAGTAAAATATCGCCAAAGGCCAACAATTAGTTCTACGTTTAGTCGTATAACTCCATTATGATTTACTCCACCGTTAGTCGAGTTATAATCGAATATGATTTGTGGTTTTATATGTAGATGCAGTTGTCGTATCGATTGCCCCAGTGTAATGCATGCTGGATATCAAAATAACGGCTTTCTTCTTCTTCGGAACATACGAACATATCGTTGCGTTGGCTCTAATACCAAACATAGTTGAATAGATTTCGCGGTCTTTCGATGGCTGCATCACCATTGAGATATACGGTTAATTTTTCCGAAGCATCTTCAGCAATGTCAATCCATTGCTCTTGAGATTATTTAGCAGAGGTAATGATGTGAAGAAGATCTCTGTGGTGACATTCCGGCCAAAACATTCTAGTACAATTCACAAGTTTGTTCCTTCGTCACTTATAGTTATAGACAATACAAACACGAAATGAATTAAGAAATCTCTTACCGCAACACTGCAATCGACGATTGACAGTTCAAAACAAAGACTTGACATTAACTCTTACCATGTGATCGTTGATCACTACGCAAATTAAGGAGACAAAGTACTCAGGCGTTATCCTAATTAGTTATTTTCGTTATTACGCACACTTTCTACAAACATGATCGAATGATTTCTATGTAAAACGCACCGATATATATATGGTGGTACCCCGGTACCACCTATGGGCTGTTTAGTGTGTAATTTTGTATGGGTTGGTAAGGGTTAAACAGAATAATTAATTTCATTTAAAATCGCCCCATTATAAAGTCCCTAGTGAATACAATACTAATTTAGTAATTCCATTCAATTTTGAGTGCAAAATTGCAAATTACCATTCAATTAAAACCAAATAAATATACGTATTAATACGATTTCGCCTGTGAGATTTTAATTTGCACTCTCTACTTGTCATTGTAACCAGTGCAAAAACGAAAGCCCAATCCCCTTGGCATTTAAGCCCAATACAATGAAATAGTTAAGCGGAACGAATACCATTTTCCAGTTGCCACTGTATCGGCTGGACGAGGCATGCTTCCTACGCAAATAAAGATTGTATCAGGGCGATTGTATTCAACTTAATTTTCTCAGCTGGTGTGGAAGCAAAAAGAGAAAACCAAAAAAAAACTCCATAACCTTCCTACACCCTCTCACATCGCCCACTGTCCACTACACTGTAGTTTCGGTACAGATTCTCATGAACCAAGGACATCCATCCAGCGAGTGGTTAGAAAATTCGCCAAATCCGATTACTTCTTTAAGTCGCTGGTTAAAATCTTGTAACGAGTGAAATAAAACACGAAAATCATTGAAATACGCAAGCACCCCAATCGTTGGTCATGTTAAGTGTCGCTACTGTCACCGATTGCCAAATGACAGGCCGGTTGCTATGCGAAAGCGCACTAGCGTCCCGCTCATGTGTCGATCCGCCTGGTATGTTTTTTTTTATTATTTTCTTCTGTATCACGTTTATGTTATTCTCTCGTACATCACCCACCGAAGAGGGACAATGAAGGATTAAATATTATCCCCATGCGGTAGGTAGAATTAAACCATCGCTATCAGATGCAACACATACACATATCTTGCGGTCCGTTTGATCTGTCCTGATATTCGATTTTTCGCCTTCTATTTGTTCCCGTCTATACGCTGTTTAACGTCGAGAAGAATGAGAGTGAGACTAAAACTGGACACGTAGCAGCAGAGAAATTGATGTTCCAGCGAAAAATGGACCCACGACCCACCCATTTTACGTATTAGATGAGGTGGAGCCCTTTTAGTCCGTTTTGGCTATAGCATCATTTCCAATCACATGAGCCCCATGTGGAAGGATAGAATTCGTTTTTTTCTCCACTCCGGTACCGTGCTTCACCGAAAAGTGTCTTTGTTGTCCCCAGGTGCATGCATGCGAAATGGCTTCATTTGGCCATTTATCCTTTCAAGTTCGATCCTACACGATAATGCATTCCGACGCCAACGACGACAAGCGACCTGGTTGAATTAAACCGGTACTCTCCCATTTTACCTCAATTTCGTCTTTCTCTTCCGTCACCGTACCGTACGAGTATTTGATGCAAATGAAGAAAATGTAACAGAGTTCGAATAGAGTGGATGTACGGTCATGGCAGGGGTAGTCAACCCACAGGGGGATGGGACTATATGTGCCACTTGAGGTGTAATTAGCATAAAACGTAGATAAGTGACAAAGCAATTAACACTCCTGTCGTGTGTCTATGTAAACAAAAAAGGAGAATAGGCACCTGGAAGGGTTTTTGAGCCTTTGGTGGTCAGCCCTTGGGGCAGCAATTTGTATCCCCTCCGCTGCATCTACTGTACTAAAATGGATGCTACTGAGTTCGTAGATACTATCTTTATCCGGATATATTTACTTATATACATAGGTATTTGCCTATCTTTAATCTTAATGAATAACTGCTGGAGCTGGTGTGTGTGTGATATCGCTATGGTTGTACGAGTCGGTTGACAGATGTTTGCTGGAATAAAGATGCAAATGTGAACAGGATGGTCAAAGATGAGTTAATTAACAGAAAGGTACCCCTGGGCACTGAATAATGTTGTGTACACTACTGTAGTACAGATGTGCACTAATTCTATACAGAGCCAGTGGATAGGTCGCAAAATTGATCGCACTTTTATTTAAAAGATTTAAGTTGAAAGACGGCGTCGTGGCGTAAATAGTGATTAGTGAGTTGGACTACTACGCATGCTGTCCGGGTTCAATCTCAACAAACACGCAAACATTTTTTCAGGGTTACCTCCCCTTTGAAGGTGATTCAAGAGTATCATTTGTCAGGACGAGTTACTCAACTCGCAGGTCAAACTTCAAAGGAAGTATAACACGCAAACACAAATGGTTGCGAGAGCACCTAATGAGACGAAGAAAGTATAAAATAATGGTTATCATTATCATAATGGTTGCTTAGGATATTGGCAAAAGCCCTTTCCATGAAGTTTATTTGGCATGTCCAGAAAATGAGGAAAGAAAAGGGAAAATAACGATACTATTGCGACGGAAAAAGCGTTCGTTAGAAAACTACCCATGGACTCATTTTACTTATCATATAACCTTGAACACCTGGATGCACCTGCAGGTGGAAAATCCACTTCCTGTTCGATCGTCGCCACCATCGTCATCGCAAGCCAAGACAGTCCGAAAAGCTTCCACCGACAACTTACAAAACCAAAGAAAATAACACGGACTTTGATGTTTCGTAACTTTTATAATTTACTAGAAAAATTACTGCGGGCTCTTGGTCTATTAGGACAGCAAAGTAAATCAAAATCCCATTAACTACATCCCATTAATGTGGTAGGCAGGCGAAGCCAAGCGAGCCCATGCTCAGCTAGTATGATAAAACAGAACATAATGCTGCAAAAAACAAAGAGAGCTCAATTCGAACGTGAAACACGATTACACGAATACGAGACACGCCTCTACAAAACCTTACCAGCTGCACTTGACTCAGCTAACTTTATAGTGTATACACACATGCATACATGAATATCACTCCTATCATTAAATCCGCCTGGGGGAATGATTCACGAAAATTCGAAAATCGGTATCATTGAATCCGTTCGAAGGGAATCGTCCACGTGTCGGTAATGTGAACAACTTTTCACTTTATCATTGAAAACGAACGGATCGAATCTTTCCATACAAAGTTTGACGTTTCAGATCCGCGAGAAAATCGTTGCGGATCTGGTGCTTTTGCTGTGGGGTTGGCTAGCATTTTTTTTAGTGCCAAGAACTTTGAACGTTGAAAGTGCAGAAGCAAACAAATGGAATCAGAAACAGTGCGGCATAACATCCACCATTGGATCGATTTTATTTTCGGCCAAAACCAAACGGGACAGAATGCAATGCAATGTAATGCAAATGGGACAGAATTCCAATCTTCTCTGGTGTTGTCACAAATCGGGAAGGATAAGTGTGTATAAATGTGCATGTCTGGTCTCGACGCGAATCGTCAAAAGTCGCGAAAGTTATGTAAAGTGAATGAAGTTGTCTAACTCTGCTTTTCAAGATCAGTCCCAAGAGTAGCTTGAAGATGGAGGATCTAGAATATGCGGCAGAAGTTCAAAAGAATGGTATTGAGTTGATCTGGGGCCTATAACACAGAACAACAAGTCAACAAGTCAACAAATACTTGTTTAGCTATACTTGTTCAACAAGTGAACATTATTCCTGTAACACAGCAAAAATCGTAACAATTGTTGGAAATAAAAATTTCCCTCGACTTGTTGAGGTATTTCAACAAGTGAATCTTACGCGATGAGCTCGAGAAGCGGATACTATTATTTATTATCTTAAATAAGACAAAATAGACAAAATAATTAAAGCGATAAATAGCGAGAGATATTTAAATCTATTAGCACAGTTTAAAAATGTAGTTTGTTAACGAAAAGACTGGACGTACATCAGGGATGAGTATTTTGTAGAAAATATGCTAAGTATATAAGTAATATTTAAAGTTTTGGACATGGAAATCCAGATAGTTGGGAAAAATGCTTTAATCAGTTGTATACATTTATTATCTTGGGAAACCACAGATAGTATTTAAGGACTTTTAATTAAAGGCCTTGATGACATGATTTTTCTTCACTTTAATTCTAATAATCCGAAAATTGTACGGTAAGCAAAAAGAAGCTCTCGATAGTATAAAAAGCACATGGCACGACAAACCAGGACAGTACTTTACACACATAGAACAGGACTAAATCACAGCTCTAAGTTTCTGCCGCCCAGCACAATGTAAAACTCTGCTGGGTTTCTGGCGACAAAGGTCTGTGGCGACTAGTTATCATTCATTCACATTAATATTATGTATTGACTACTATTTACTTGTATGTACTTACGTCAGATTGCTACTCCGCGCAGAGCAATGATTTCTGAGAATAACGTTAATCTTTGCCAGGACCGGACGCTTCCTCTTATACTTCGCTCGAAATTAACAAAATTTTAATTGTTAAGTTCAAGTTTAAAGAAAATAATAAACGTGAATTGTATTGAAAATCTTTATTTCGTTCGTTGTTCCACTCGATCTCCACAGGTCTGTGTGGTAACGAAAAGGCTGACCAACTCTCCAAAAAAGTCCTAGTGTTGGATTCAAATCAAGCTGATCCTACGATCAGAATCCGATTATGCATTCCCAAATTAGAGATAGAAAAAAAGAACGCTCTAACAGGCCAGTAATAGACAGGAAAGCGTAGACTCTTGGTTACAACAAAAAAAGCCAGGGTCATGCTAATATAAAAACAGAACTTCCAATATCCTGCTCAAGAAAAGGGGCTCTTAATCAGTCTTAGTGGGTATAATTACCGGGCACTTCCCACATTTCTTTTCTCACTTCCCACACTGAACCACACTCTTTTTAATAATCTGGGGAAGCATTTCCTTCAAGTTGTAGAGAAATGTTGATCAAAACGCAATTGTTCGCACCGCAGACTGCCGGCATTTCATCTTTCTTAGAACAGCCTTTTATAGTGAAATGTACAATTTAAGGCTAACACACTTGTTTTTGCAATTCGACTTTATTTATTGCAGACCTTTTCTGAGTTTTTAGCAATTCTATGAACGTCATTTATAACATGGTATTGAGATCCTGACCCAAACCAATGCAATGCTATCAATATTTTCTCGCTTTGCCTTTTGCTTTGCTTTTATTGGCTGGCGAACGTTATTTGTAAGAAAGACTTTCAGTAAGATAATCAACAACTTTTATTGGAAAACGATTAGACTCGATTTCAAAATTCTTCTTTATTTAAAAATTTGTTTATTTCTTTGATTCTCACTGTCCTTGTGCGACTCAGAATCAAGTAAAACATTTTGAAAATAAAATTTATTAGCTAAATAAATTTTAAATGGCTGCCGGTATTATCACTAAGTAATTGTTGGTCTATTAAACTGTTTAATTCGTACTTGTTAACTTCTAACAAGTCAGTCACCGTCGGTTAGAATTTATCAACTTTTCAACAAGTCAGAGTCTCTTTTTTCAACACTTGTTGTTTCCAGTTACAGAAATAGTGGATTTATCAAATTTCCCACTTCTTAAAAGATTCCATAACAATTGTTGGAGTGCCCGCAGACTTGTTGTTACGTGTTACAGAAATTCTCAACAGTTGTTGAATTTCACTTGTTTAACAAGTACTTGTTGTTCTGTGTTATAGGCCCCTGGTCACTGCCAAAAACGTTGAACGTTGAGAGCGCAGAAACAAACAAATGATGAACTAACTTTAGGCATACGTAGAATACACAGATCTTTACGCAAAACATGCGACCAAAACAAAGAAATTTTAATGGAAATAAATGTATATACTAAAAGCGTTGAACTTTATAAATAAAATAAATGAAACACGATATTGGAATGCAGAATATTGCAAAGCAAAATCTTAAAGAAAAACCAAAAAAGTATTTATTTATAATTTTTTATTCCTTAGATTTTTGTTTTCACCACCACAATCGCCTTTGTCAAGTGTCAAATCAGTAAACAGCTGATTTCGAAAAAATAAAAAGTGATGTAGATAAAGTAGTGTATCCGGCGAATTTAATAATCACGACGATAAGTGAATGTGAACCGAATGAGTGAAGGGAATCTCAGATCCGTCGGATTTAATGATAAGGGTGAATGGCAACCTACAGTCGGACTTGCGGACTTTTGGCCTGTGGACTTATGACCCTGCGCCTAATCATTAATATATGGAATCTTTACCATAGGGTCACCCTAATAGATATCACGAGAACTTGCTGGATTCCATGTCTGATATAATTGGAAATCTAATAAATCACCTCAGGATCTCTTTTGGCAGTACACTGGTTTTACTTCTATTTCAATGCAAGCAATGAAGCGCCTTTGAAATGAAAATCGGGAGATTGTTCTTTTAGTTTTGAATATACGCCTCCTTTATACCAATTAAAATGTCTACATTAATTTGCTTGTTATTTTTTTATGAATGATGACTATCTACATAGTTCACTCTCAAATGTGTAATTAAGAAGAAAACTAACAGGAAACACAAACATTTTTAACAGATCCTTGGAAATTGTATCTCGGTCGTTCAAGCACACTCACATTCGTTATTTGCGGAACAATGAAGGATTCTCTTCGTTATGACAAGCAAAAGTTGCACACCATTAAGGTGCCTGTCAACTTATGAGGTTTTGAAGTGTCTGTATTTAACAGCCAAATGACGTACGACGCCGTTCGCATCCTTCGTCTTCGAATATACCAAAGTGCTGCACTACACTTGAGTCAAGTGCACATAATTGTCCTATACAATTTGTCTTAATGAGTCCGTTGTAGTTTTTATCTTTCTTTTTTGCGTTTCCAACTGACAAAATCTGTCGTACCACCTGTGGTGAACACACACATTTCGATACACGCTGGCTTTTAAGCACTTTTCCAAATTGTCCTTGACGAGTACCCAGTAAGGATTTTTTTTTTAGGAAATTAGTTAAATGATGGCAACAGACACGTAGCAGAAGTTCTCAAGTGGAGCGCTCTCTCCAACTTTCGTGGGGGAATTTTTGAATTTGCATTCAACTGCAATGCGTCAGAAGGCCATATCTCCTTAATGATGTTTGATGGCACCCGCATGATGCAAATTTCAACCTCTAACCCTGAACCAGAATATGACACAACAACACCTGTTCTGTCTATTTGAAAACCCCAGCGGCATAATTAATCGCAAATTACAGGTTAGGTGATTTGCATATTCACGGACTAACTTACCCGCACAATGTGCCTACCCGTGAGTGTGCCCCCAAGGATCGACCAATATGTGGCCGCATAATCTGACAGATGGTAGATGTCAACATGTGTAATGTGGAAGGAGTGAACACTGGGGAATGAGAAGTTTTTTTTATATTTTATTTTGGACATACAGTATCTATGTATTCAATAGTATTAAAGGGGTCGAAATAGCAAATTCATGTAATTAAGACGGTGGAAGTTTAATATGGCCGGACATTAAACAACCCTGCAGCACGTGCCTGTCCGGGGTGGTGGTAGGTACTAAGTGTACGCGCGATTGAGAAACTACACGTTTTGTTAGGGGTGCACTTTTTGTAATTTGTTATCGTTGTTTAACTGTCTTATTTCGCGGAAAATCATACATTTAACAATTAAATGCCGACAGCACTCTATTATATCCGAGTTATTTCGAAAGGGGAAATAGTATCTGAAATAAGGCATCTAATTTATTTTTGTTTTCGTGTTCGGATACGAATTGCAATGTTACGTTTTGCAAAATAAAAATGCCAGGTGCCAGGACAATGCCAACTTGAACATGCCACTGATTAAAATTGTATTTTTTTGATAGTAATCAAATTGTAGGTCCATATTGTATATCTACCTATGTAAGTATAGATACACTGGCGATCACTTGGATTAGGCCATACATTTTTCAATCGATTTTCACTCTTTATACCTGTTGGAAATTTTGTACCCGGAAACTTTAACTACCTGCGACCAGGTACATATTTTCCCAACAGGAATTCATAAAATTAAATGGTAAAAAAATACCTAAAATAATATACTTGAAAAGCGTATAAAAAGATACGCCACTAGGATGATCTCTGGAAGGGTTTATGTATTCGCGCTTGAAGGGTTTCATATTATGATACATATAAATTAAAATATCATATAAAAGAATCTTATACAAAGCTGTGATAACTAAAAAAGCTTTATCGGGATTTTTTTGAATACATCTATTACAGTGTTTCCCTCGAACTCTTGTAGTGTCCACTATCAGGGCTTTTTCGAAGAAAAAAAGCTTTATATGATCATGTATGTGTATAAAGACTAGGGATTAGCCGGATGCCGAATATCCGGTATTCGGCATGTAATAAGGCCGGATAACCGGATATTCGGCGGCCGGATATTTGGCCGAACGAAATGCATACTGCGATACATAAATTTATGTTTTATCTCGTAAAAAGATCCAAATGAACAAAATAACTTACAAAAAAAAACCGCCCAAGTGCGAGTCAGACTCGCGCTCCGTAGTTTTAAAACTAGATATTTTTGCTAAAATAAGTGTTTCGTTTCGTTAAAACACAAAACGAAAACGGCCCACCTCAAGATTTACTTTACAAATTTATAATAAGTAATATTATTCACCATGAGAAAATTGTATAAACATGCAGAACGCAGCTGAGTGCGTAGCGCGTCCATTATCCTTTTTTGCGCTGTACTACTGAGTTCAAAGGTCTCAGGTTTGTTTCCTGCCAAAATCCGGCTATTTATTTATTTTTTTATATTTTTTTTTTTGAATGGCAGCACGATTTCGTATAGCCTTTAATTTTCCCAAAATTATTGTTAATCGAATAGTGCCAATTTCTTTAAAATTGGTCAAGTAGTTTAAGTTTTCTTTAAAAATATAGTTAATCACCTACAAACTATGATTTTTTCATATTTTTGACTTCAGTAGTTTCCGAGAAAGCACTATGGTCCTTTTTGTATAAAATTTTTCACACTTTTTTGGCAATAACTCCCAAATTTTTCAACGAAAAAAATTAAGAAAATTACACCAGTCAACAAAATATTTGACACAAGAATGAGACACATAATTTCTTGTAGATTATTTAACGCTGAATCTAAATCTGGCAACAGAATTGCTCTAGGCCGTTAGAATTTCGAGATATACCAATCTCAAAGTGCTAAAAACACGTATTTTTTTGGCAATTTTTGAAGTAATTTTTTGTGAACAAATTTTTAAAGTCATTTCTAATTAAAGCATCCTTTAGAACTACTCTTTCCCTTTCAAATTTCAATCCCATTTTAGTTGTTTCCCTACGAGGTTTTTTTTCTCAATATCAGATTAATATATCTCAAAATTCTGACGTCCTAGAGCAATTCTGTTTTCGAATGATGTCCCACATGACATCTTTTTCAGAAATGTTTTTTTTTTTTTTTAATTATATTTAAATAGAATAGTTGTTTCACAATATTTTTGAGTAATATGTTGTCCATGTTAGTGGATCACCGTAATGTATAAGTGTGCCAAATTTCAAGTTTCTAGGAAAAACGGTTCTTAATGTTTTTATCCTGACAGACATTTTTGAGTTAGAGCGAACTTACATTATAATATTTCCGTATTACCATAGGGGTACGGAACCCTAAAAAGAACTCGGCTTCGGCCAGGATATGAGGTAGATGACTGAAATGAAATCTGCAGTGAAAAAATTTCCTGGTAAAACGAAGTCGCGAAGATTTAGTAAACGTGATCGGAGTGGGAGATTCTCCACTTCTCAGAAAAATAAAATTGGTGAAGGTGATACCTATGATAATTTTTGGGACTTTTTTCGAGGTGGCGGAAGACAATAGTCTAATCTAAATGAAGTTGCAATGAAAAGTGGCACAGCCAACGAGCTGGACTTCTATTTTAAAACAGTTCGGCTGGATCGAAATAGTGATCCTTGGGCTTGGTGATCAGTTAGTATCCAACGATTTCCAATTTTGTCTAAATTTGCCAAGATTTACCTTTCAACTGCGTGAGAAAAATTTTTGGAAGCAGCCATCGTTTGCGAAAAGAAACCCAATGCTTTTATTACCTTTTAATTTAGGAAAAAATTGGTTCCATTTACCATAATTTGCCTTTAGTAACCTTACAATACTACTATAAATGGCTTAATCTACTTTTATTACTAAACTAGTTGTTTCTTCTAGAAAATAAAACTTTTAAACTATTTTTTTTCTTTTTATTAACATTTTACCTTGTATCGACTATCCGGCCACCAGCCGGATACCAAGAGGCTATTCGGCGATGTGCCGGAATTGATGGGACAAGTCATTTTTGAATATTTTTGCGTTTAAGAGTTATTTTATCAACTAAAAATATGGTTCAATCTTATTTTTAAAATAGGCTACGTCAAATAAAAGCATATAGGGCCCAACAAACAAATAAATACTCAATATAGAAATATTTACGCTACAAGCAGAGACAATTATATAATTGTCTCTGCTACAAGCTTACAACTTATTTTTTATAAAAACTTATGTTCCTTTACCAGTTTTAAGTTTTTTGTTTTTATGTTTGTTCATAAATTGTTAAATAAATTACTAAGTGCAAAAAATGCCATATTTATTACGAACTTTAACATACCAACAAACAAATAAATACTCAATATAGAAATATTTACGCTACAAGCAGAGACAATTATATAATTGTCTCTGCTACAAGCTTACAACTTATTTTTTATAAAAACTTATGTTCCTTTACCAGTTTTAAGTTTTTTGTTTTTATGTTTGTTCATAAATTGTTAAATAAATTACTAAGTGCAAAAAATGCCATATTTATTACGAACTTTAACATACCAACCATTTGAACATTGTTTTTTGCTTGGATATAATAATATGGCAAGGTACTGTACTGTTCCGCTGATAGAAGACATAGTAGGCATTATTCCAGGAGTTGTTGAAATTGCAGCAAAGCAAGATTTTCGGGATTTTGGGCTTTTGGTATTATGTTAGACTAGCTGACCCGTGCTCGCCTTGCTTCGCCCCCCCTGCCGCTGTTAAGGCAAAACAAATTGTATAGGAGATGAGTGCCGAATTATTTTTCCGAATTCACCCACTTAGAGATGAGATTACGAAAAATTCTAAGTGGATGTTTCTGTTATTAAAGCAATGTACTGTCCAAATTTCAGCGCTTTGGGTCTATCGGTTTGGTATGTGCGTTGTCTGTCAGTCAGTCAGTGAACTGTTTTGTACATAAAGATAGCTGACCCATGCTCGCCTTGCTTCGCCCACCTGCAACTTTTAAGAGAAAACAAATTGTTTTATTCTAATACATTTCTATAGCCTAGGTACAGCTGTTGCCCGCCCGCCATTGCCCATGTACTTTTTTAAAATTTGAATTTGCTCTTACAATCATATTTATCGTAGTAGGCCGGGCACAAAGCATCAATAGAATGCTATATCAGTAAATACGCAGAAATTCAAATATGCCACATACACACACAATGACGTCACCCACTGCTGCATGGCTGTTGGCTTCGATCTCCGCTGATGGAAAATTGTTGGCGATGATTTCATTAATTGTTTTATGTTTTTAAAATAGTTATTTATTTATTTCTCAGCATGTACGTAGAGAAAAGATTAAGGTCTTAAAATTTGCGTATATATATTGATTTTATGCAAACGTTTTTTGTTTGCCAATTCGTTTTACTGCTTTAAAGTTAGGAGTTAATATATGTGGGTCAACCTCAATAAAATAGGCATAAAAATATAAAAGAAATATATTTTCTTAAGAACAAATAACATTTGAACAATAAAAACATAGCCTAACTGGTTTTAACGAAAATAAGAATTTTTATTGAATTTATTTCACATTAATCGGTGCAGTATTTGCGGAGATCATCGGTAACAAAGTTTTTTGAAGTTACGTCTTTATATAATAGTAATGACTAGATTCCCTTTCCTATCACTACGCCGCGCCGATTTGTTTGTCTCTCGTTCTTGTCCTTTATGTGCTCGCGCTGTGTGTGGACATTATAAGACCGTTTTCGAAAACGTCATCTGCATCAAATTTCTTTTCTCCAAATGTTCTTAAACGCAAACTGAACATACAAAACCCTTTGTGTTGCAAATGTTGGTCGTCATTTGACGATCAAATTGACGATCAAATTACGTTTTCGAAAATGGCCTAAATGTATTCATACCCACATATGCTAAATATGTAAATTATAAAAAAAAATATTCATTGTGTTTTTCACAATTTTTTTGTTTTTAATTGTTTTATTTTAAGTAAATTTCTTTACAACGTAAAGAACAACTTTGTCAAAGTTCCATCCCAATCGGATGAACGGTAGTAGTAGCAGTAGCGCAGCATTGTATTGTAGTATGTATGTTTTTATTTTTTGGGATTTCAGCGCCAACTTTCGTAAAAATACTAAGAGCAATCATTCCATCAAAAGTACAAACACGTTGTGAAAGTTGGAGCTGGCTAGTAACAAAAATGATTTCAATCACAATGGTATCTTGAAAACGCAATATTTTGCTACAAATTCAATCGTATTGGGCAAATTGCAGATGAATTAAATAAAAACACCAAAGAAAGAAAAAAAGTTAAGTGTACAACAACGGTACACCATCCAATTCAGTTTTTTAATTTGCTCCCCTACCACACGGCATGTGAAACATATCTTTTTATCCTTATTTTCGGTTGCACACACCACTGCAGCAATAATTTTTAATGTTACCAAATAAAAAAAAGAAGGAAATTCGAAAAAATAACGCCTCAACGACTATGGTGGGGGTCGTCGCGTCGCGTCGCGTCGTTGCCGTCAAGTGTAAAATCAACTCAGGCAAAAGATAAGAAATTTCCTTCTTCCTTTCCAATACACTCCAAGTAGTCGTAATATTTGAAACATTTAAAAAAGCCAGTTACCCCCACATGGGGGTGAATTCCATTTCATACCATAATCGGTCGATGCACCCCACCCACCCATGTAATGCCGTGTGCATGTTGTAAGTGATAAAAATAAGAAGACGCAGTCAGGAAAATAAAATTCGAAATTTGTACAACAGTTGGGCGGGTGGTAAACAGAAAATTGCATACATTATACATGAGTTAACCTGAAAGATGGTCGTAAGAAGGACTCAGCAGAACCCAGTAGTAGCACCATCGAAGAAGAAGTACAAGGACTCGCTCGTTTGTAGCAAAACCCTTGGAGCTCATAAAAGCCGAACCGAAGTGTAGAAGGTGAGATCCACGGTACTGAATTGTTACTGTGCTATGCTGCCAGTGTTCTCGGCGGCCGGCACCGATGTTGGTTTTGTTGTATTCTTTTATCGCTATTACAAGACAATTCCTTGCAAAATGATAGTCACCTTTAACCAGGCGTTTTCCTTATTTCTGTGTTTTTTTTTTGCAGTGGCGCGCTGCTACCGATGCAACGATATGAAATTCTGGAAAATGCTGCCCTAAATGTTCGGAACAAAGGTGAATGATTTTCCCAGTGAAAATTCATAAAAGTGGCAGAAGATACGGAAAATATTATATGAATGCTTAGGTAGGTACCAAGCGGTGGGATATGTGTTGTGTATGTAAGACTCCAGCACCAACAGCAAGGACATTTATAGGAAATCCCTTTTTTTAACAAACAAAGAAGGGAGAAGAAGTTTCGGTATAAGATGCGACTGTAATAAAAAGTAACGAGCAAAGGAAAAAACGAAAACAAACAGAAAAACAAGAAACCGAGGGTGTTTGGCTCAATGCTGCTGCTTTTGGAGCTGATGTTGTTGCTACCGTCATCGTTTGGTGTGCAATTCTTTTAATTTTTAACATTTTAATCCTCCCCGACCGTACTCCATCCCCACGCACTCAAATATGCAATCCAATATTCCAGTTGGGTCGATGGGCGTTAGTTGGTATGGTGATTCCTCAAATCACATGGGAACTAGAAAGAGGGAGCCGTATCCACCTACTGTACGAGTATCTATGTACATGTGTTGTATCTCGAATTGCAGCCAATTTGAAAGTGAATTTTGGCTTACGGAATTGCTTGTTGTGCTTAATTTCTCGATTCCATTCCTTGTCTACAATTGGCTTTCTGTGAGATGTGTTTCACCAATGATCGGGGTGGTTTTTGGCTAATTGGAAAGTGGGGGGCAAACTCAGTGAGTATGTATCCTTGGTAATGTCTCTGATTTAAGCTAACGATTTGATTAAATTAGTAGGGGTGGTAACTATGCGTTAAGCTTATTATAGAGATAAGATGTAGAAAGGAACACGGGCATTCACTGTAAGAGGTATTTGCTTTAAGTTAATTCCTCTAAAAAAATGCCTGTGTGATGCACATTTGAATTTTAAAATATTCTGTCTCAGGAACTGTACGCAATCTTTTTCGAACGTTATTGGCTGATAAAATTCTGTGGCCGCTGTGGAATGTAGCACTAGCTAGCGTACCGCGCAGAGGTTGTGAGTTCGAGTCCCACCCACGGATTGGTTACTTGGGGGAAAATAAGAGCACAATGTCTGAAAGCTCAGGATAGTATTTGCCCCGCAGAACTATAACATATTTGCATTTAAGGGATGTGATATTATTTGGAATACGATATAATGGTGTTCATCAAGTTATCAGGAGTAAGTAAAGCACTTCATGATGGTTATCCAAAGTTGAAATAAAATTAACCGGCTCGCTTATGATTTGATCTTACTAAGATTGCTCAAACACATTTTCTTGTAATTTGGTTCCTTAAAACCAAAATTTGTTTGCGCCGTAGGGTAGTGGTTAGTGCATTGAACAGCTTCATATGCTGTGCCGGATTCAATTCAATTCACCTCTTCTGAATGTCGGAAAAGCATTCCAAAGTCACTAAGAGCTTCTTAACTCGCCGCGGAATTAAATGCACATTTCACAATTGAAATAGAGAATCCCTCAATATACAGTAGATGACGGATATAAGAAAGTCCAAAAATCCAGAGAATTTCTTTCTTATATCGGTGTTCTCTTATATAAAAAGAATGGATATAAGAAATAAACTTTCTTATATAAAAAGAGTGATTAAAAGAAAGACATTTTCTTATATATATTTATGCGCGCTTCTTCTTTTTTATTTGGACTCGTCAATTTGTCATTTCTTACAATAGCCGTGTTTTTTTGAAAGTGAGTAGGTACATACTCACATTTGGAATCACAAAAAAAAAAACAGGTGTACATACTCACTTCTATACTCACTTTTTGTACAGCTGTGTTGTGATTTTGAAATTGTCACATTTCTATAAATTCATGACATATGCATTTCAAATAAAATTGTTTATTTAAGTTTTCCAACGTTTTGATGGCCAATTGTCTGAAAACATAGATGCATATGTATTTTAAATATGTATATTAATATCATATTCAAGTATTTAATACATAATATGAGATTCAAATATTTACATTTTTGACTTTTGTTTCAAATTTTTTGTTTGATATCTAAGGAGGCTACGTTCATAAGCACACACCTTTTTTTGTTTTTTGTTTTATAATAATTCACTCATGGTGAATTGATTAAAGGGATTTATGATTAAAATAGTTACTACGGAGAACTATTTATTCTGCCAAGTTATGAAAAAAAAAACGTATGGGGGGGGAGGGGGGGTCTATCTTTAATACCCACAGACCTAGATGTTGCATAAAAAAGTTCCTTCACAGAAATAGGTATCAATTTCAACTATAAATTCTGGTGATTTAAACCTAGAGCAACCAAAGTGGGTTCATTTGATAGATCAATGTTAATTACCTACATCTACCCATGGCTGTTACCATCCCAGCTTTCGTTTTCGAGTTATTGGTCTTCAAACACAATTTTTTTTTACATTTTTTTAATGAGTGCTAATATTTTTTTCTTCTTCTTATTTTGGTGCACTACAATGTTATCACAAATTCACCCTACGAAGGTTTGGTATAAGGTATAAGGTATAAAGGTATAATTATAATTTTTTTTGGCTTTTCAATTCAATACAGCACAAAAAATATTTTCTATCAAATACTATAACTCTGACCATTATTTCCTAACAAAATAAGTTCATATTTACAAAATAAATGTATTTTAACCAATCAGAAAAAAGCACTGCATTTACAAACTTCATTTAAAAAAAAGGAAAACTTACGGACACATACGATTACAAATGCCAAAAACAAATTTTCGTCCAATCTTTAACCGGTTTCAGCACCATTGGTACTCAGAGGCTGAAACTGCTGTACCAAGTAAAGCATTTACTTGGAGAGTTTTACCTAGTGTTATAGCAAGCGAATTTGTTTTTGTAGTGCGGGTAAATTCAAAGTGAGTATGTAATCACTTAATAAAAAACACGGCTAATATCATTGGCACTCAATAATAATTTCATAAGGGTGTAAGGGTATACACAAGTAAGAATTTTCAACCAACGTATTTACACGTCACCTGAATTGGGTGTTCACACGTGATAATTTCTTATAGGCGTTTATTTTTATATGCAATCAAAAAATGTTATAGGGTAAAGGCACTAGTATCCGGACAGTGTTAGTGTCCGGACACTTTGTGATTTTCATGCGATTGATAGGTACATCATACTTATGAATGCGAATAAAACAACAAATACACATTCTCTGATGTATTACTCAAATATATGCAAAGTTTCAAGCAGATAACATGAATGGATTAGGAGATATACCTAAGTTAAGTGTCCGATATAAGAGGGTGAGGTTGTGAAGTGGCTTTGTTTAAGAAAAAAAATAGTGGAAGCATTTGCAAAAAGTAAGTAAATTAAGATCCATTTATTAATTTTTTACAAAAGAAAATTGTTAGTTTTTAATAAATATGATAAATTTTGATAATTGATAAAAAAAAAAATGGTAAAAAAGTTTTATTCTTATAATATTTTTTAGTGTCCGAATACTAAAACTAAAATTTAAGACTTTTTTAGTTCCCGGACACAGTGTCCGGATACTGAAAATATGAGGGTAAAGGAAAAATCTCTTTTTTAGGCTCTTAAATGGTAGTTAGAAATATATTTTGTGTTTTAATGAAAGAGAATTGCATTTCTCTCTCGATGTTTCAGTATTCGGACAGGGTTACCTAAGTTAAAATGCATGTGCCCGGGTACTGAAAAATTAGATTCAGCTTAAGTTTTGTACGCATTGCCACCGAACACAACCCACATCAGAAGTGCTTCGACGAGCTGCAGAGTGATATCAAAGAAGAAAGCCTAAAAAACATCGGATGTGATACCCGTGCCAGATGGTTTCATCTCAGCTGTCTTTCAATGGCAGATTTGGGATATGAATTACTTACTTACTTAGTTGGCGCTACAGCTCGAGGTAAACCGGGGCCTGCTTCTCGCAACCATTTGTGTGTGCGTGTTATATTTTTGCACGAATGGAAGGGACCTACAGTTTTTTGCCGACTCCGAACGGCGAGTTGAGAAGCTCAACCGTGACAAATGATACTGCAAATCGACTTTTTTTAGATTTTTATTTTCTAAATAATTATTATTTTAAATTTGCAAAATTTGATTATTTTGTGCTATCGAAAATTAAACAAGCCTTCGGATGCAGTATTACAATATTTCGAAGCTTTCATAATAAGTCGACGAATCAATCTCAAAGATAACAAATGTGTTAAGTGTCCGGATACTAGTGCCTTAACCCTACTACAACCGTGTTTTTCTTATATGAGTTATATTTAATACATAACCTTATGGGGACGTGCTTGGTGCTTAGAATATATGTCTTTTAAGCGAGTTTTTCTTATATGAGGTTTTCTCATATCCGTCTTCTATAATTGTAGGTATGTATTATGATTACTCTTAAATCATTTTAGAGTACCTGTTCAATGACAGTCGAAACGTTGATTGGGCACCCATTTACACAACAGATAATCTTAAAATACAGTGGATGAGTGGACTCTCCCTAAGTCGAACTCTCAATAAGTCGAATTTCTCTATAACTCGCACTTTTTCGCCATATTTTAGCATTCCCTTCAATTTTTCATACAAAAACCATTCTCTATGTCGAACTCCGCCTAAGTCGGAACTCTCTCTAACTCGTACACATTCTCTCGATTCTTGGCTTCTTTTTTCATCCCTTAAGTCGAATTTTGCTCAGCACAAAACAAAATAAAAATACATTACCCTTCGGACTTCGTATTTGAGTATATACATACATACGTACATATAACTACTAACCATCAAGTACCTACACACTCCAATACCCTAAATATATGTGTAGCATCGCATGTGCCATCATCCTCCGCTCGCCGTGTTTCTTCCTATTCCTATTATTGGTATCTGCGTAAAAAAAATGCAATTTTTAAAGTTGCAACGCAAAAAGAAAAAAAAAAAACATTGTTTCCTTTTCCTTGTGTTGTTGGTTGCATTCAAAACAGGTTTTTCAATAGATCTATCTACTTATGTATGTACATATATAAAAAGAACTTGTTTTAGTAGGATTAGAACTGGAATTTCAAAATCAGTTCATTCTAGGCAGTTCAACAGAGCTGATGCAATCTTTATGTTCATGTTGGTAGCTAGATCAATTAAAAAAAATTCAAGTTACATGAGTTACATTTTTTGTTAACTTTTTGTAAGTACATAATTATGTACATTAACCTTTTTTTTTTTATTAAACAAACGTTTTAAAACAAAAATAAATGTTTTTCTCTATTACTCGAATTTTTCCAAAACTCTCTCTAATTTGAACAAATCTTGGTACTCCGTGAAAATTCGACTTAGGGAGAGTCCACTGTACCTACATATTGAATATTTTAACATTAACCCGAATCCTCCTGGCCTTTTCGCACCTCTCTAACGGTAGTCAGTTTTAATAGTGTGCTTAGATTTTCATATTGAGAGCGTCTCAAATTCGATCGTAAATAACAAAGTTAAAAAAATCGTATAATGGAGCACAACAAAAAAGTATTTATATCAATATAATTTACAGTGTACATTATCTATAAGTACTGTATTGCAGAATTGTTAGTATATTGGATGTACAAAGAGTAAAATAAGTGACAGCGTGAAAAAAATATTTCTGTGATACTTTTTTTCTTAAATTGTTGCCAGCGTGTCCATATGGCAACGCCAGGAGCGATAGGGTACAGGTTAACATTATTGATGTTTTTTACTAAAACGTGATTCTTTTTGCTGGAAAATATGTTTTCATGACATTTTTTTTTAAATCATATGGTTTTCGAGAAAATTGACGCTGCAAGAAGATCTCGATTACTTAGGAGAGCTATGTTCAGATGATGAAAATGGTCTTTTAAGCAACCTCCACGCCTTGTATATTCAACCACCAGAGAATTACCGTAATTTTAGTGGAGAATACGGTGCTGATGAACAAGGCGATGTTTGCCTAGCGTACTTGAGATCAGGTTGTAAAATTGGGTTTGGAAACGGACAACGTATTGAAGACTTTGACGCTATCGAATATAGTGTTTTACGGGATGTTCTGGATAATTCTTCTTGGAATTTATTTGGTTCACTAGCTGTAACTAAAGTTATTAGCGTATCTCATGAGCCACCTTCATTCCAGTTGCGTCGTGCTGAGCAATCTACCTTCAGCTGTCTTTTGCCTGCATCTAATAAGAATACTATGTTCACTTGGCCAGAAGATAAATTTTGCGCAATGACACCAATTTTCTCACAACCCAATTACGAGTACTGTCATAATTTGAAACCACACGAGCAACTCAAAAAAATTATAGATGGTAACTAGCTTAAGCACATTTGCGATTGTTCGGAAGTATGTACACATGTATTACAGTACATATATACCACTTACCAAGAAAAAAAAAGAAGATTACTCTTAACTGTTGATGGTAATGTCCTTTTCCCTCCATACTGCAGCTAAGCTAGTATTTCGTTTCAGAGCTTCGCGATTTTAATTGTACTTTTCTTGTCAGTGGATACACTGGACGAAGCAATTACAGATCCATGTGGAGTAATTTGTCCGAACTCCTTGCTCAAAGTGTGATAAAAGTCGGAAAAGCATTCCAAAGTCACTAAGAGCTTCTTAACTCGCCGCGGAATTAAATGCACATTTCACAATTGAAATAGAGAATCCCTCAATATACAGTAGATGACGGATATAAGAAAGTCCAAAAATCCAGAGAATTTCTTTCTTATATCGGTGTTCTCTTATATAAAAAGAATGGATATAAGAAATAAACTTTCTTATATAAAAAGAGTGATTAAAAGAAAGACATTTTCTTATATATATTTATGCGCGCTTCTTCTTTTTTATTTGGACTCGTCAATTTGTCATTTCTTACAATAGCCGTGTTTTTTTGAAAGTGAGTAGGTACATACTCACATTTGGAATCACAAAAAAAAAAACAGGTGTACATACTCACTTCTATACTCACTTTTTGTACAGCTGTGTTGTGATTTTGAAATTGTCACATTTCTATAAATTCATGACATATGCATTTCAAATAAAATTGTTTATTTAAGTTTTCCAACGTTTTGATGGCCAATTGTCTGAAAACATAGATGCATATGTATTTTAAATATGTATATTAATATCATATTCAAGTATTTAATACATAATATGAGATTCAAATATTTACATTTTTGACTTTTGTTTCAAATTTTTTGTTTGATATCTAAGGAGGCTACGTTCATAAGCACACACCTTTTTTTGTTTTTTGTTTTATAATAATTCACTCATGGTGAATTGATTAAAGGGATTTATGATTAAAATAGTTACTACGGAGAACTATTTATTCTGCCAAGTTATGAAAAAAAAAACGTATGGGGGGGGAGGGGGGGTCTATCTTTAATACCCACAGACCTAGATGTTGCATAAAAAAGTTCCTTCACAGAAATAGGTATCAATTTCAACTATAAATTCTGGTGATTTAAACCTAGAGCAACCAAAGTGGGTTCATTTGATAGATCAATGTTAATTACCTACATCTACCCATGGCTGTTACCATCCCAGCTTTCGTTTTCGAGTTATTGGTCTTCAAACACAATTTTTTTTTACATTTTTTTAATGAGTGCTAATATTTTTTTCTTCTTCTTATTTTGGTGCACTACAATGTTATCACAAATTCACCCTACGAAGGTTTGGTATAAGGTATAAGGTATAAAGGTATAATTATAATTTTTTTTGGCTTTTCAATTCAATACAGCACAAAAAATATTTTCTATCAAATACTATAACTCTGACCATTATTTCCTAACAAAATAAGTTCATATTTACAAAATAAATGTATTTTAACCAATCAGAAAAAAGCACTGCATTTACAAACTTCATTTAAAAAAAAGGAAAACTTACGGACACATACGATTACAAATGCCAAAAACAAATTTTCGTCCAATCTTTAACCGGTTTCAGCACCATTGGTACTCAGAGGCTGAAACTGCTGTACCAAGTAAAGCATTTACTTGGAGAGTTTTACCTAGTGTTATAGCAAGCGAATTTGTTTTTGTAGTGCGGGTAAATTCAAAGTGAGTATGTAATCACTTAATAAAAAACACGGCTAATATCATTGGCACTCAATAATAATTTCATAAGGGTGTAAGGGTATACACAAGTAAGAATTTTCAACCAACGTATTTACACGTCACCTGAATTGGGTGTTCACACGTGATAATTTCTTATAGGCGTTTATTTTTATATGCAATCAAAAAATGTTATAGGGTAAAGGCACTAGTATCCGGACAGTGTTAGTGTCCGGACACTTTGTGATTTTCATGCGATTGATAGGTACATCATACTTATGAATGCGAATAAAACAACAAATACACATTCTCTGATGTATTACTCAAATATATGCAAAGTTTCAAGCAGATAACATGAATGGATTAGGAGATATACCTAAGTTAAGTGTCCGATATAAGAGGGTGAGGTTGTGAAGTGGCTTTGTTTAAGAAAAAAAATAGTGGAAGCATTTGCAAAAAGTAAGTAAATTAAGATCCATTTATTAATTTTTTACAAAAGAAAATTGTTAGTTTTTAATAAATATGATAAATTTTGATAATTGATAAAAAAAAAAATGGTAAAAAAGTTTTATTCTTATAATATTTTTTAGTGTCCGAATACTAAAACTAAAATTTAAGACTTTTTTAGTTCCCGGACACAGTGTCCGGATACTGAAAATATGAGGGTAAAGGAAAAATCTCTTTTTTAGGCTCTTAAATGGTAGTTAGAAATATATTTTGTGTTTTAATGAAAGAGAATTGCATTTCTCTCTCGATGTTTCAGTATTCGGACAGGGTTATCTAAGTTAAAATGCATGTGCCCGGGTACTGAAAAATTAGATTCAGCTTAAGTTTTGTACGCATTGCCACCGAACACAACCCACATCAGAAGTGCTTCGACGAGCTGCAGAGTGATATCAAAGAAGAAAGCCTAAAAAACATCGGATGTGATACCCGTGCCAGATGGTTTCATCTCAGCTGTCTTTCAATGGCAGATTTGGGATATGAATTACTTACTTACTTAGTTGGCGCTACAGCTCGAGGTAAACCGGGGCCTGCTTCTCGCAACCATTTGTGTGTGCGTGTTATATTTTTGCACGAATGGAAGGGACCTACAGTTTTTTGCCGACTCCGAACGGCGAGTTGAGAAGCTCAACCGTGACAAATGATACTGCAAATCGACTTTTTTTAGATTTTTATTTTCTAAATAATTATTATTTTAAATTTGCAAAATTTGATTATTTTGTGCTATCGAAAATTAAACAAGCCTTCGGATGCAGTATTACAATATTTCGAAGCTTTCATAATAAGTCGACGAATCAATCTCAAAGATAACAAATGTGTTAAGTGTCCGGATACTAGTGCCTTAACCCTACTACAACCGTGTTTTTCTTATATGAGTTATATTTAATACATAACCTTATGGGGACGTGCTTGGTGCTTAGAATATATGTCTTTTAAGCGAGTTTTTCTTATATGAGGTTTTCTCATATCCGTCTTCTATAATTGTAGGTATGTATTATGATTACTCTTAAATCATTTTAGAGTACCTGTTCAATGACAGTCGAAACGTTGATTGGGCACCCATTTACACAACAGATAATCTTAAAATACAGTGGATGAGTGGACTCTCCCTAAGTCGAACTCTCAATAAGTCGAATTTCTCTATAACTCGCACTTTTTCGCCATATTTTAGCATTCCCTTCAATTTTTCATACAAAAACCATTCTCTATGTCGAACTCCGCCTAAGTCGGAACTCTCTCTAACTCGTACACATTCTCTCGATTCTTGGCTTCTTTTTTCATCCCTTAAGTCGAATTTTGCTCAGCACAAAACAAAATAAAAATACATTACCCTTCGGACTTCGTATTTGAGTATATACATACATACGTACATATAACTACTAACCATCAAGTACCTACACACTCCAATACCCTAAATATATGTGTAGCATCGCATGTGCCATCATCCTCCGCTCGCCGTGTTTCTTCCTATTCCTATTATTGGTATCTGCGTAAAAAAAATGCAATTTTTAAAGTTGCAACGCAAAAAGAAAAAAAAAAAACATTGTTTCCTTTTCCTTGTGTTGTTGGTTGCATTCAAAACAGGTTTTTCAATAGATCTATCTACTTATGTATGTACATATATAAAAAGAACTTGTTTTAGTAGGATTAGAACTGGAATTTCAAAATCAGTTCATTCTAGGCAGTTCAACAGAGCTGATGCAATCTTTATGTTCATGTTGGTAGCTAGATCAATTAAAAAAAATTCAAGTTACATGAGTTACATTTTTTGTTAACTTTTTGTAAGTACATAATTATGTACATTAACCTTTTTTTTTTATTAAACAAACGTTTTAAAACAAAAATAAATGTTTTTCTCTATTACTCGAATTTTTCCAAAACTCTCTCTAATTTGAACAAATCTTGGTACTCCGTGAAAATTCGACTTAGGGAGAGTCCACTGTACCTACATATTGAATATTTTAACATTAACCCGAATCCTCCTGGCCTTTTCGCACCTCTCTAACGGTAGTCAGTTTTAATAGTGTGCTTAGATTTTCATATTGAGAGCGTCTCAAATTCGATCGTAAATAACAAAGTTAAAAAAATCGTATAATGGAGCACAACAAAAAAGTATTTATATCAATATAATTTACAGTGTACATTATCTATAAGTACTGTATTGCAGAATTGTTAGTATATTGGATGTACAAAGAGTAAAATAAGTGACAGCGTGAAAAAAATATTTCTGTGATACTTTTTTTCTTAAATTGTTGCCAGCGTGTCCATATGGCAACGCCAGGAGCGATAGGGTACAGGTTAACATTATTGATGTTTTTTACTAAAACGTGATTCTTTTTGCTGGAAAATATGTTTTCATGACATTTTTTTTTAAATCATATGGTTTTCGAGAAAATTGACGCTGCAAGAAGATCTCGATTACTTAGGAGAGCTATGTTCAGATGATGAAAATGGTCTTTTAAGCAACCTCCACGCCTTGTATATTCAACCACCAGAGAATTACCGTAATTTTAGTGGAGAATACGGTGCTGATGAACAAGGCGATGTTTGCCTAGCGTACTTGAGATCAGGTTGTAAAATTGGGTTTGGAAACGGACAACGTATTGAAGACTTTGACGCTATCGAATATAGTGTTTTACGGGATGTTCTGGATAATTCTTCTTGGAATTTATTTGGTTCACTAGCTGTAACTAAAGTTATTAGCGTATCTCATGAGCCACCTTCATTCCAGTTGCGTCGTGCTGAGCAATCTACCTTCAGCTGTCTTTTGCCTGCATCTAATAAGAATACTATGTTCACTTGGCCAGAAGATAAATTTTGCGCAATGACACCAATTTTCTCACAACCCAATTACGAGTACTGTCATAATTTGAAACCACACGAGCAACTCAAAAAAATTATAGATGGTAACTAGCTTAAGCACATTTGCGATTGTTCGGAAGTATGTACACATGTATTACAGTACATATATACCACTTACCAAGAAAAAAAAAGAAGATTACTCTTAACTGTTGATGGTAATGTCCTTTTCCCTCCATACTGCAGCTAAGCTAGTATTTCGTTTCAGAGCTTCGCGATTTTAATTGTACTTTTCTTGTCAGTGGATACACTGGACGAAGCAATTACAGATCCATGTGGAGTAATTTGTCCGAACTCCTTGCTCAAAGTGTGATAAAAGTCTTTGCTTGAAATGTTTCCAGCCTTATACCTACTTATCAATAAAATGTCAAAAAGATAACATAAATTCTCTCTGTTTTATTCAGTGGCTCATAGCTTTCAGAAAATGTATGAAAATCCCGATTTTATATATGGATATAGACCTGTACCCTATTGCTCCTGGCGTTGCCATATGGCAACAGGACATTTTGAGGATACTAGGCCCTTTATAAAAAATCTAATGACACAGTTTATCTATATTTCGTCTACTAAAAGTGCTCCTAAATTTTTTTTAAAAAATTCGAAAAATTAACGTTCAGGAGGATTCGGGTTAGTATCTATTTCCGTTTCGATAATCACGTGAAACCAAAGGTAAAAAAAAATTAAGAAAAATAATTTCTCGTGGATGACACAAGAAGTAAAATACCGGATTAGAGCGCGTGATGAATGATGAATGATGAATGATGAATATGCGAGATGGAGAAGATACAAATGCTCTTGTATCTATGTTGTATTCATATGTATATGAATGTCCTTCCTCCGATGCAATTTGTGGTATCAAGAAGTTTTCCAAAGCTATGAAGATTGAGCGCTTACTTACTACATGAGCTATGACTATGTTCACAGGCCACACTATAAATCATCAAAACCGAGTTTATTTTAAAAAAATGGCCAATAAAAAATAAATAAAATACTAATATTAAAATTGCAAGATATAATAGTTTCAAAGCAAATCCTATCATGCATTCAATCATGAACGAAAATTCGTAGTATCCCCCAACTGTTAACTAAAAAAGAGAAGAAAACCATAAGTCAGTCTACTTTTTATCCACTCACGATCTGATGTTGCATTTCATTAACAAGCTGTACTAAACTACATGAATTAACAAAAAAAAGAGAAACTAGAAACCATCTCTTCACACTGCTATAATCCTTACGAATGTCTGTTAACGCCAAAGGTCCTAGTCACGCATTCGGCAATTGCCCACAAATCCAACCAAAACTAACCAAAGCGCTAGTGAGAATGAGTGCATGAGTCTCCGGATAACGCCTCTGAAGGGAAAAGTACCCTCTTTCCAAGCTGACCAACATCAGGTTCTGTACCCTGTCGTCAAGTGTGGCAAAGAGATCTCCCAATGCTGCTGCTTTTGCGGTTCATCTCCATTTGCATATTACGCGTTGCAAAAATCATTCCCCGTATCCTTTCCCTTTCCGTTCCATGCAGAGAGCTAGACGTGTCCTGTGAAGTGAGGGTGTTGACGATGGTGGCTGGGTTCTGCACCAATTCTAGGCCACAAACATAGCTCGCAATTCGCACTTACTGCTCAAAAGGCACTCTGTTGGACTTTTGGTCAAAAGTGTGGTATGATGTGATGTGGTTACAATTCTTTTGTTTGCCGAGGACACATCCGTTAGGATAGGTGGCCAGTGGCCCAGGACGAGACAAGATGTTTGTCCTTCACGTCCGCGTTGATGACTACAACTACGATGTCTCCTTGGATCTGCTCATCGTCCATTCATTTGCTGTGGATGCTGCTTTGGAGCTGCTTTAGAGCATCAAATTACATATTCAAGTCGCGATCACTTCACAGGGTTTACGTCTGGCACGTGGAGGAGATATGGCTGCATGACGACGATGATAGCAGTGGTGGTGTGGTGCTGTTGGTTCTGCATGCACAGCAAAAATTCAATTTGATTCTCACTACGGAGATGCCTTTCTTCGGAATAAGGAAGAAAGGCAAAAAGACAAGCGGCAAAAATAATAACAAAAAAAAACATTTCCTTTGAAAACATCTTCAGAGTCTTTGCACGAATTGACTTGGCCTGAGCCACACAATCAAAGCGGAAAGGCAAACCCGGGCCAGGCACCAATGCAATTAAGGTTCACTCTCTGCACAAACACTAGAAACTATCTAAACAACCCATCGATTGCACCTTCATCAGGCCATTGCCGCATTCGTAGCCACCGTAACCGCCATCATCATCGTCACATTGCCAGCAATCGACGGAAGAAAGACTTGAAAAAAAATGGCTCTTTCGTCGAACAACCAATTCTTTCCATTAGTTTACCCACGACAGTACGTCTTACAAGTGAGACTATTATCCCGAAATAAAAAATAAAAATATTTGTTCAAGCAATTTACCAAGTTTTCTCCGAACAAAAATGAAAATAGTCGCAAATGCTCTGAGATTTACATCTTAAGTAGGTAACTAACTACAAAATGTATCTTAGATATTTTTTAACAAACTGTTTGTTTTCTTTGAAACTTGAAAAGTTTGTCTGCGCTCTAAAATAGATTGTTCTTTAGCCAACAATAGAGACGATAAGAAGAGTTCAAGAATTAAGCCTAAGATTGTTTAGGGCGGAAATATGAACATTGCTTAAGACATTTTTTAAAGGCCCAAATGCGGCATCAGATATAATTTATGAAGTTTTACTCCACTTTAAGCATAAAATTTAAAAAAATCTCTCTTCAGTTTTTTTTTTAACATACTATACATGGATACATTTTTTAGGGTAGTGATTTTTTATGTATGTATGTGTTTATTTATTTAGCTTTTAGTACTATAATGAACGTATAAATATAAATATAATAATAAATAATAATAAATAGTTAGAATAAATAGTTTAATAATATAGTAAAGTTGAAATCTCAATTGCACAAGTAAATTTAAATTAAAGGATATTCATATTACACCTAGTCTCTTATATATATATTTAATGAGTAATTTTTTCAAATGACTGAAGACGGATTCATTTTTAATATTATTTGGTAATTCATTGAAAAATTTAAGTCCCTTATACATTATCATATTTTGTGTTCTAGAATCTCTAAAAAATTGTAGTCTAAAGTTAGAATTTGTTCTTAAATTATATGGTTGAACATCTTGAATATACCGTAAATTGTTAGATAAATACTCTGGGACCATTTTATGTTTCATTTTAAACACGAAGAGTACTGCATTGTAGGTGATTCTCTGCTTTATATTCAGGCACTGTAGACAGGTTAGCATTAGTTGTGATGGGGTATAAAAACTACATTTCAAGATGATCTGTAGTCTATTTATGTTGTCCATATTACCCATATAGAGTAAGTATTGTTGAGCAAAACTCGAAATGTGGTTTTATAATCGTGTTGTATATATTTATAGCACACATTGTTGTTATAGTTCATCGAATTCTTTTTAGGAACCCGATCTTTTTTGATATTTTTTTGATGATATAGTTTAAGTGGTTATTAAAGTAAAGTTTGTTGTCTAATACAACTCCAAGGTATTTTATTGTTTGCACTTGTTCTATGTTTTCATTTTTCACTTTGAGGTCAGGATTAAGTTCATCGTTTATCACCATACACTTTTATTTATTTACATTTGTTTTAAGTTTATTGAAGTCTAACCAATTTGACAAATTATTTAGGTCATTTTGCAAATTTTCATTTAGGACATTGACATTTTTACTAGATACAAACATGAGGGCATCGTCTGCAAATAATGACATTTTACTATACTCAAGCACTTTACATACATCGTTTATATATATTAGAAATAAGAGCGGACCAAGTATCGTTCCTTGCGGTACACCAAAATTTGTTGATTGTTTGTCAGATATGGCATTATGCACTTTGGTACTTTGAGTTCTTTCACTTAGATATGTGTGAAACCAGTTAAGTTCTGTATTCTTAATCCCATATTTATTCAGTTTTCCTAAAAGCAAGTTTCGATCCACTGTTTCAAAAGCTCGTTGAAAGTCAGCAAATATAGCAATTATCTTCTTTTTGTCATGTACTTGTTCTTTGAGAGTCACAATCAACCGGTTTAACGATGTTTCACATGAGTGTTGGGGTCAGAAACCAGATTGGGTTTCTAGTAGTATTTTTTGCGTCAGAGCATATTTATAAAATTGACTATAGGCCACTTTTTCTATTATCTTTTCGAGAATCGGTAACATATTTATAGGTCTGAATTTGTCACAAAGGATAGTGTTGGTTTCTTTAGGTATGGGGATCACCATAGATTCTTTCAGATTTTGTGGAAACACACCTTGCATAAATGATTCATTTATAATTCGCAATATTAATGGACCAATTACGTAAAAGCAATCTAATATTATTTTAATTTTCATTAATTTTTTTTATTTATTTTCTTGCCTATCGATTTAAGATCTATTTGGCTAATTTGTTCAAATTTAAAGATTGATTGCACTTCTGTAACCCTGTCGTTATTTGTGCCAGTAACCGAGATTGAATTGCTTATATTGTTTATGCTTTCAATAAAGTAGGAATTGAATTTATTTGCAATGGTTGCATTGTCACTTTCTTTCTTGTCGTCAAATTGCACTTCTTTAATTTCCTCTTGCTTCTTTTTTTAAAAAAAAAAACTTTGTTTTAATACCTTTTTAATAAAGGCTAGTATGTCCTTCGTTGACGCATTTTTTAAGTCATGAGGTCTGAGGAGCTGTTTATGTAGGGTACGCCGTCTGATTCCGAAAAGTGCCGGGCAATCACAAAGGACGTGCTCGGCCGTCTCGACCTCCTCTAAACAGAGTCGACAATCGGTCTCGCTAGACAGGCCTAACTTGTTGAGGTGGTATCGTAACTGGCAAGTTTATTGGATACCTGATTGTAGTTTTGGAGCTCCCTGTGATTGGTGTAAGGTCTAATTAACAGTTTGGGTTGTCTGAGCCCTGCTACATTTCTCCAAAGAGAGAGTCGGAGATTATGTGCCCACTTTCTAATTATGGCTGAGATTGTTGCCCAGTTTATGCCGGAAAAGGGTTCCGCCCTGAGAACTTGGCAGTTGAACCAGAACGGGCGAGCTCATCCGCAATCTCATTTTCTTCAATGTCACTGTGACCAGGCACCCACCAAAGTTTGCCTTTGTTGTGAGGGCATTAAAACAGTACTTTACCAGGAGCTGAAAGCTTTGATTGCGACTTGGCTGTCTGAAAAGACATTTATGTTAGCAACCTTGATGCCACTCTTTAGATTAATCAAGGCGCAGATTTTAATGGCATGCACCTCAGCTTGAAACACACTGAGGAATGTTCCAAGAGGTATGGGGATTGGGGCTCGGAAGATTCTAGCACAAACATCAGAGGCAATTTTTGATCCATCCGTCTACCATGTGTACTAGACTTTTGGGGTCTAGGGTTGGTCCACCGCTGGCCCGTGTGGTACGTTCCCCAACTAAAAAAAAACCAGAAGAATTATGAAGAATTTATGGAGCTAAATGTTCGATTACCTAGTTGCTGTTAAGTTTTCATGAACTATATCAGTACCTTCAAATAACCTCATATTAAGAAATATATGGCAGTTAAGCCGGAGGAGGTTCTAGCTGACTATTACTGTGACTAAAATGAGAGAGAATTTTGATCGGAAAGGTGTTGAGTAAAAGAGCTACAGTTTCGCATGCTTCGTATGATGTTGCCACATCTTGCCCAGAATGCAATTGGAATCAATGTCATAGATTCTCAATCTATATCGTTCACCATTGTCCATTGCTATGTTATTATGATTTCAGACAAATTTGAATACCTCAGTTGAGGTCTTTGTTTACTATCAGTTCAGATTATAGAACAAGACTTCGAATGGTTTTCGAAACAGGCACGATCGGAAAACAGACGGGTTAGTTCAGGTTATACTGACGAATTAGTAGATAAACACATTACACTCAGTTCTGTTTTCACACGAATTTTTTTTACACGAACCAGAAAAAAAAATTAGTTCCCTTTTTACACGATGCATTTTAATATAACACGAATAAAACGGCAAGCAATTTCAAATTTCGGGTTTTCCCCTAATTTTTATAATGCACGATTCTAATGTGGAGCAAGGTAAAATAGTTTCAAAGTGATCTAAAGATTCGAGTTAAAATGGGTACACAGCCATTGATTACCGAGTTTTTTTCATAAAACTACCGAAACTCGTGTTGAAATTCCTAGATTTCGCGCAGAGATCCAATAAATAAACCGATCCAGAAGACGATGACCATGATATTTCTGGTCTTAGCAGTGATCTTGCACAACTTTTGTCAGAAAATGACAAGGAATGAAACAGTATTTTTACAAATACTATTGTATTACTTTTATGCTAGTCTGGAACCAATATTTTGTTTGCTCGTATATGTTCATACAAATACCCGATTTTTTTTACACGATTTTTTTGTACACGAATTTTTTGGGAACGTATCCTTCGTGTAAAAACAGAATTCGGTGTATAATAATTTTAGCTTGTTAAAGTTAATTATTTGTATTTACAAATCGTGAGTTTTTGCACTTCTATTTAAGTGCAAAAACTACTGACATTAACCAACACATGGGGCAAAAGATTCAAGTACTTGGGTAAACACCAACTTACAGCAGAGAATCTGCCACTCATTGCGTCCTGTCTCCTGCTGCGATTCCCCAGGGAGATTGGCTTGGACGAGGTGCTATGAACTAGGCATAAACCTGGGCTAGATATGAGTTAAGCTCTTTCCAACCAGTTCCAATAGGAATAATGACGGGAGGGATGTTCCTTTGTCTAGGACTTGTAGGGGGCACAATAGACCTTAAGGTCGCGGTTCATCGCACCCATCAATGATAATGATAACCAACACATAAGAAATATTATCAATTCGTCGGACTTTGATATTTCACATCTTACTTTGTAAAATGTCGCTAATCTATTTGTTTCTTGCTAAAATTCCTATAAAAAATCAAACCATAAAATATTTTCCAAAATGTTTACTTTATTTGAGGAAGTACAATCGCTGATTTTTCATGGCAAATAACTTTATTTAAATTGCTGCCGCTGGTGGCTTTGCACTAGTCCACCCTGTAAGCCTTCGCAGTGTCTTTTTCGATGGCTCGAAACTCTACTTCATGAATTGCTCGATTTAGTACCGGTGGCCGCCGCAGTCGTGGTGGTTAGTGCGTTGGACTACTACGCAATGCTGCCCGGGTTTAACTCCTGGCCGGGTCTAACACCTAAAAGAGTTTTTTCACGGCACCACCTCTTTCGAATGCCTGACAAGCATCAAAGAGTATCATTTGTCACGATTAAGCTTCTCAACTCGCCGTTTGGAGTCGGCAAAAAAACTGTAGGTCCCTTCCATTCGTGCAAAAAAATAATACGCACACACAAAATAGGTTCACCTCGCTGTCTTGCTGGAACCAGAGATCGTCCAAGATCAATTCCGCAGTTCATAGCCAAAAATAAACTAATGATCATGCCTCCAGCGATGCCAATCATACAGAATTTCCTGTAGATCTCCAGAATTTTTACTCTGCCTACAGAAATACAGAAACCAAACGAAAATATACAGACATTTCAAATTCCAGGAAAAAATAAAAACTTTTAACAAATAAAACAATAGCATAGATAAATGCTCGTTTCTCCCTCAACAAATCTGTTACGTTCGCTGTAGAACCAAAAGTATTGACCTGAACATGTAAACTCAACGATCTGGGGCACTTTAGCGTGGGAGCGAGAGTAGCATTCAAATTAAAACTGTAGAGTAATTTCATTTTGATAACGTCTATATAAGGTCATATTGAACTGCTATAGTTATTTACAAGAAATCTATTGTGATTACCTCATTGCAGTGCAAATGTAGAACGACTGTTTTTGTAAATTTTTTATTTTTTATTTTTTTTATAATCTACACACGCTAAAGGGGATATGAATACCATTTTAATGTGTACACACAGCGCGAGCACATGAAGGACGAGAACGAAAGACAGACAGATCGACGTAGTGGTAGGAAACTAGGATGATAGGTTTCAATTTCAACAAACTCTATAGGTGGTGTCTAGGATAACTGGAGAGTTGTGTATTATTTTTGTACTTGCTTATGATTCACAGGAGTTTTTTCCAGATGTTTCTTATTATAGTTTGTGCGATCAATTTCTTCAGCCATATCCAACATCTTACTGCCAGTGTTATGCCTTCGCAGTAGGTTTCGATATTAATTTCTGAAACTGATCAACTTATTTTTATTTCGTGAGAAATAAATGCTTCGAAGACATCTAGATTCGAACCGTGAACCTTTCGCATGACAAGCGACGACAACTACCACTACGCCACGGCCACCCACACAATAAATCTAATAAAGACTAATGTCGATTTCGATTGGGCAAAAACAAGCACGTTTCTTTTATCTCGAGCAATTTTTAGCGCTCTAGTACAATTTTCATTTTCCAACCGATCACTTTTTTTTCGCTCTAGTTCAGTTTTCGTGAATCTCGGCTTCTACTCGAGATTCACACCTACTTGCACTAACACCAAAAAATTGTCTACGAAATGTTAACGCAGTACATCAAAATATCATCAATGCCTCGTGTCACTTTCCGTTTCCATCTTTCATTTCGAAGAAAAATGGGTCGCTATTCCATGAACCACACCAAGCAGTCACACGCTGAGGATGCATTTGCTTTTCTACGACTATGTTTGGGTTTTCTAGCCCATCCTTTGACAGTTTTGCTTATTTAAATTCATAGCCGCCGAGCTGAAAATGCGCCTCATTAGAAAAATCGAAATCAACATCTAAAACCCAAACAGTTAGACCGTGTGAGGCCTTAAGGCATAGTTAACCTCAGGGTAGCGACGCTAATAATCGCTTGCTGAGCTTGCTGGCGAGTTGATGTCGTCAGGTATAGACGCACGCTTCCATATTAAAGGCTGAGCGCACCGGACAAACACGAGGACAACTTGTATTACCCTGCCAATCTCACGAAATTTCTTCACAGACTGACATACCGCAGGTACGATTGGTGTATTATTTCGACCAAATTGTCGTCCTTTTAGGGCAACACAGCACTTGATTTGGAAATACGTTTTTAATATTTCAAGCTTTAATGGGCAAACTGACTTAGATGAGTTATTCAGATGATATCTTCAAAATTAATCGGTGCTCGGTAAGGATTCTTAGATATCTTAGCTTTATAATTACTGGAATCTAGCCATTTCCGTGCCCCTACCCTACCTTTGCGAAGGACATTTAAACTGTAACCATATGCTAGACAGACTGTAACGAAGCCAATCCATATTTTCTTAATGTTGTTGTTACTCACGATATTCTCTATAAGCATCAGTATGACAAGCCAATAGCCATGTCTTAGTTGAAATTCAAAGCTGATTCTCTTCGAGTCAGCTATAAAGTCGTTTTTTTTTTGCTTTATATTTTTCAATGCTCCTTTACTATCTCTTTTCGTTTAACGCGGCCTTTCTGAACGTGGTAACCCGTTGAAGATAGTAATGATGGCGACGATGAAGAAGCGATTTCTTTCGTTTTCATATTTGTGCTGCCGAAGTGCATCTCATAGGCGCACATAGTCATGTACAACTGTTCACTGTATGTGTGTGTATTCTGTAAAAGTTGAGAACGCGGAAGGAATACAAAAACCGATTTTTCATGCCATTTTGTCCTTCAGTTTAAGTTATTTTCACTCCAGCACGCCCGAGAACACTCACACATCTATACAGACACTAAGTGTGAATTTCGTGTCTTTAACAAAGCTCAAGAAGTTTTTATTTTTTATTGAAGGTGCAATATATTGAAATGGAAGGTTTCCAGTGACCATGAGATAGATTATCGTCCACCCGAAAGGAAATTTAAACATCAGGGCTTGCGGTGAAGCTTCCAAAATATCCCTGACCTACTTGACATGGCAACGCTTTTATTTTAAGTATCGCAAGTTAACCAAATCAGCTACAATGATTGTTCTATTTTATTAGCAATGAGTAAATAATATAGTTTTTGTACTAATTTACAATACTGTTGTGTAATTCACTTATAGCCTCTTTGATATGAAAAACATGTAAATGAGGTAATACATACAGTCCTGTTAGAAAAATTTAGCTCAGACCTTTTCTTACCCTTTCCGATGGCAGCTCTTGGAATTCATGAGAGCTTCGATATTTGTTTGCACAATCTAACAAAATGTCGTTCAAGTAGTGCACAAAAGTCGATGTTTTAATTAATTAATTATTTAAAAAACAAAAAAAATGCGAAAAATAAGTTCGGAGTGCAAATCTAATATTTTGTGTCTGTCAGGTCTAAATTTGACAATCCGTCAAAATTTTAAAAGATTTAATGTTGCTCAATGAACTGTGGCATAGAAAAATATCGTGAAAACAGGACTACCAGCAGAAAGAAAGGATCAGGGAGGCCAAGAAAGACGACCCCAGTTGAATATCATTTTTTTCTTCTCCAAAACCGTCGGAATCGGTTAAAGATTTCAGTGAATATTAAACATGTAGAGATGTAACGGATAGTAAATAACCCGAATACTCTTGATACCGGATATTCGGCATATAATAAGGCCGGATAGCCGAATATTCAGCGGCCGGATATCTGGCCGAACAAAATGTGTACTGCGATGCATACATTCATGTTTTATCTCGCCGCAAAAAGATTACGAAAAACCGGCCATGTGCGAGTCAGAATCGAGCTCAAAGGGTTCCCTAGTTCTAAAACTAGTTATATTTTGTTTAAATAATTGTTTCGTTAACACAAAAAACAAAAACGAGCCACCTCTATATTCACTTTACAAACTTATAATAAGTAATTTAATTCACTGTGAGAAATTGGATAAACATTAAGAACGCAGCTGTAGCGTCTATTAACCCTCTTTGCGCTATACTATTGAGTTCAGGGTTCTCAGGTTCGTTTCCTAGCAAAATTCGTATTTTTATTTATTTATTTTTACTTTTCCAAAATTATTGTTAATAGTAGTAATTTCTTTACAATTGGTCCAGTATATATATATATATATGTATATATATATATATAGTTAACGAGTTAATCGGTTTAGAAATTGAGTTTTTTGACATAAAATTGAATTTTTCGACGTGAATATCTCAAAAAATATTACGAGATTCGCTAAGTTATCTTTAAAAATATAGTTAATTATCTACGAATTATGATTTTTTCCTATTTTTTACTTCAGTAGTTTCCGAGGAATCAGTAGTGGGCTTATATTTATATTTTTGAGATATTTTTTTTGGATTATATTTTACCCACCCTGTATAGTTGTTTCACAATATTTTTGAGTAATATGTTGTCCATGTATATGGACCACCGTAATATAAATATAAGTGTGCCAAATTTCAAGTTTCTAGGACAGACATTTTTGAATTAGACCGAACTTATATTGGTTCCGTATTACCATATGGGTACGGAACCCTAAAAATAACTCGGCCATCCCGTTAACAGGATGTGAGGTAGATGAATGAGGTAGATCCACTTAGCAAAATGATAAAATGGGTGAAGGTGACTGTTTTCGAGGTGGCGGAAGACAGTAGTCAAAGTGAAGATTCAAAGAAACGTGGCAGAACCAACGAGCTGGACTTCTATTTTAAAACAGTTCGGCTTGATCGGAATAGTGGTCTTTGGCTTGGTGATCAGTTAATACCCAATTATTCCCGATTTTGTCCAAATTTGCGAAGATTTATCTTTCAATTCCAACTATTTTCGGATCAGGATTCGTTTACGAAAAGAAACCCAATCGTTTACTACGATAATTTGCCTTCAATAAGCTTTCAGTATTAAATATATTTCGAGCTATACAAAAATAGTGAGAAAAAGGCTCGTTAAAGGTGAACTTAGAGCACTCAAGCCAGTAATGAAGCCGGATCCAATAAGAATCAGAACAAAATGATTAATTTGGGCTGAGAAACATCTTAATTGGATTCAAGACATATAGAACGATGCTATCTTTGCCGATGAGTCCAGTTGGAGCATTCTTGCGCGAAGAGCACCAAAGGCCATACTGAGCTCTGAATGCCTCCTAGAAATTAAGGTGTGATGGTCGGGGTCTACTGCTTCTCTGGAGATGTAGAAGGTAGAATGGTCTCATTAGAATCGAAAGTCATTGCAGCGGTTTATCTATGGGTTATTAGGGTACTCGGCGCTAGAGCCAAACTTCGAAAAAATAGTTTGTGCACAATTTTTCGAATGGCACTCTATAATAAATTAGTAAATTCAACTCAATCGATCAACATGGACTGTTTTAGTTGACTGTACTTTTGCAAATTAAAAAAAGGGCTGGTGCTTTATGGAACTCTTCCCATTTCATCCCTCTCTCTGTCCAATAAGAATCTTGTATTCTTGCCCAAGTGTATTAGGAACAGGTTTCATATTTTTGAAGTCCTTTGTGTATCAAGCTTAATAGTTCTTCTAGTTGGCTTTAGTATGGCAATCAGTTGTGTCCACACACAGAGTGTGTCCCAAAATATTTATAAACCGAGATTTTTTCTGCTTCGCTGGAAAGAAAACTAAGATTATTTGAGTTAATTTAAATGTGCTTTATCTTCCCGCAAAAGAGAATTATTTTGAAACTTGTAAATCGCCCGTAGCTTTGATTGTATTCAATTGTTTAAAACAATTAACAATATTCCACCGAAATGTCTGTGCAGATAGAACTTGAGATTTTCTGAGTATGAGCGTTTCCTTTTAAAACATAATTTTATTGGGATTAAAAAAAACTGGTCAAATATCTTAAAGCTCTGTAAACTCTTTTCTAACGAGTCATCCAACAAGAGGTGTCATTTTAAATTTCGCACCATTTTTGAACTGTCAACTTTCATTATTGCTTAGGTAAAAACTAGGAGGTTACAAATTCGCACAACGTGTTGAAATAGTAAAAATTCAAACGATGAAAATATCGTGGAACCCCTTTGAAAAGTGCTTACCACTTTTGGTCATCATCAAAAACCTTCTCGCACAGCTATAGGGAATTTAACCGATAAATTTAAGCGTCTCGGATAGGTAAGAGATGTGAAGACTCCAACTCGTATTCATCCGGCAAGGTCAGCTGAAAATATCCAACGTAGCTGAGAGTGTGACTGAAAACCCAGATGGGAAAATCCGCAACCGTTTTGCAATGCATTTTGCAGATCTTATAAGGTCAAGTTGACACAAGAATTGAAGCCAACAGACCACGCAGAATGTCGTACTTTTTCTATTCATTTAAAATGGCACTTATTTTTATAATTCACACACGCCAATGCGGTTATGAATACATTTATAATGTTAACACATAGCGCGAGCACATTAAGAACTAGAACGAGATAATTGGATAATCCTAGATGTGCTTCAATATTTAGGCAAATGTAGGGGAACCTGGGGACACCTGATCCCCCCTTTTTAATTTGTCAAATATCTTAAAAAGTAAAACATTAATTGCCTTTTTATTTTAACGATATTATAAACAATTTAACTGTTTATCATATTGTACAGTTTAATTAAAAAAGTATGTAAGATAAAATATATTTTTTGCCGTTTTTCTAAAACTATCCAAAATAACCAAGTGTCCCCCATTCAGGGAGACTTGATCCGGACTTAGGGCAGACTTAATTATGGGAGGATACAGCATACGGCCCTGCAAATTTTTATGTAGGAAGATCATAAAGGGGGAAGATAGTTCCCCATTGCGTTTAGGTATAGCACAGCATGCAGTGTCCAGTTCACCGTGCTCTCCTGACGTCATTTTGTTTACTTGTTTTTTCCCCTTGGTAGCAACCACTCTTTGGTTTATGGACTGCAGTTAGCCTAGTCTCGTCAATATTCCATATAGATTCTGCCCGAAAATTTAAACTTTTGCATCATAAATAAATGAAATAAATAAATTTTAAAATTTAATTTTCGAAAAACTGCTTATTGAAGCACAATATCTTGGGAACAAGTCTCCCCTACATTATAGGGATCAAATCTACCCTGGAGTCATAATTTTCTTTTGAAAATTTTTCTAATACGTATCGATATTTTTTTTAAAAACAAACCTTCGAAGACCTATCTAAATGAACCCGTTTTCGATTATTTTCAGAGATAACTCGTATTAATTATCAACACCTATGTTAAAAAAACAGTAAAAATACTTATAAAAAAACAATTGGACAACTAAAAAAGAAAAACTCGTCACCACAATACTGCTATCTGCGTGCGAGTTGTAAATTAATATTTATCGCTTCTAACCAACGGTAAATAGTGTGTTGCCAGTGAGCAGTAAAGACAAAAACATTCCCACATCGATATAATAGCCAGTGATCAAGTCTCCCAAGGGATCAAGGGTCCCCAGGTTCCCCTATCGATTGACTGACTCATCTTCGCACTGACCGAGCTCCTTGTTCCTATGAACTTGCAATTATCCGAACAATTTCAATCAGTTCAGACTCAAGTGGACGCGCCGCCGGCCGGCCACACCGGGGCTTAGTGCGTTGGACTACTGCTCCCAATCTCAACACAAAATTCCAGCAAGGTGACATGTACCTATTCAAAAGAATCATTGGTACAATTCATTGCAAGAAGCTATGATTGGTTCTTTATAAGACTGCTGATACCGAATAATTATTTATTTTAGACTGAAGTTCAGTTCTTGAACGGATCGAAGGGATAGACTAAATAAGTTTTATCATTTGGAAACTTGAAAATCATTAGTTTTCGGATCTAATTATTTGCACTATACGAATACAGTGAAAGTTGCTTATAACGACCTCGCTTAATCCGACCATTTTCCTTTCAGTTGGTTGGTTTCTTTATATTTTAAGCTATTATACCGTCGGATATAACGTCGTCGTATATAACGACGGCTCGGATATAACGACCAATTTTCGAGAAGAAAGAATCGATTTCGTCGCTTATAACGACGGAGTGAGAGAAAATTTACAAAAGATTACATACACATTCACGTATATTTATATGTATGTATGTATGTACGTTAATCTGAATATTTCTTGTTCATTCTAGTGATTTTACACAATTGTTTAGTGTTTTTTTGCGCCGCCGATGATGGTCGTTCTACATTGTGCAGCTGTGTATCTGTTGCATATTATTATTATCGCCATGATAGCTGATCTTAGTCCTAGTGTTTTGTGTATTTATTTAAGTTAACGCATAGTCATTAAAAAGTAGGATATTAGTAAGGAGTTTATTGATTTTATTTTTTTATGCAGCCATGAGTTCTAGAAAACGTAGGAACTTTTCTGTAGAGGAAAAGGCAGCGATTTTCTTCCGTCCGTTTGGAGTCAGGTGAAAAAATAGCGTAATAGCACACGAGTTTGGGGTGATTTATTTTGCTAAACTTCAAAAAAAATTAATTTATCTATGAACTCTGTATAATGTCCTTAATAATTTAAAAATAAAATAAATTAATTTTGTCTGTGAATGTTTAAGTTTTCTCTGAATACTTATGGAGGACAGTCGGATATAGCGACCGCCGGTTATAACGACCACATTTGCTCGGTCCCTTCACCGTCGTTATAAGCGGCTTTCACTGTATATGTATTTCAGGTAGCATAAAATAAAAAAATAATAAAAATTACTTATAACTATTAATAATACATAATACGAATCCCCAGAAAAAAAAACAAGACGTCGTACAAGCTAGCTGCTGGTCTTTGTAAATTGTGAAACAAAAAAAATGTATCAGCCTAATAAAAATAACAGAAAAAACCAGAACAAATTTCAATATAAGATATTTTACAGGCTATGGAAAACCTTCTGCGACATTATCCTGCAATAAGGAAGTCATGCAACCAACACAAAATTACTTCTGCCATTACAATCAACAAGAGTAATCACACCTTGCCGAGCTTACAAACATACGTATATAAGTACATGTGTACACATCCTTTACAGGGCACGAAGTCCTTTTGCCAGGAGGTGACCAAGCCATTTCCACCTCAACTACAAGCACTGTAAACTTTCTATATACCGTCCCTTGCGCTGTAAACTGGAGTCGCATACAGATTAGGGGGAAAAGTTCAAAGGAACGTGCTTCAATATCGTGTTGTACGTCGTCGTCGTCCTATAAAGTTTTCGGGAGATTGAGACCTAGGTTCTTTCTTTACGCCCCGTTAATTCACTCATACCTTTCGCACGAGTTCTCGATATCTCAATGACTCCAGGAAACCAAACGGGCTGTGGGGACTAGCGACGAGACAACGATGCTGATGATGACTACAAGTACAACGAACTACCCAGCATAGAGCGTACACCGCGTACATCCTGCACCACAGATACAGATACAACTTCACCACTCGTTCCCCGCCAAACTGAAGCGCAAAGTTTGCATTATAAATTTTAGTCATGTATCTAATAACTTTGAATTAATCATCTCTTCCTGTGGAAGTAATAATCTTCACATTTGTGGCATTTGCAACAGAGAACAGACAAAAAAAATGTTCATCAATGATTTGGTGGTGTTAGGGTTCGAAGAGATTGAATGACTCTATAAAATAAAACAAACTTAAATATGTGCACTTTTATTGAAAGTATATGAGAAGGATGAATGTTTAAGTCAGGTGCATCGATACCTTCTCGGCTGTAAATGCTGTAGGATGCACATTTGTATAGGGTGTCTCACGCTTAGATCATGAGAAGAAAATATTGTATCTGTGGGGTATAACTTCACCCCCTGAACTTCAACCGAAATAAGCATGCGAATGTCAAAACCATCGATGTTCTCTGATGCAGGGTGTAAGTGTCAAGATTTTTAATTGTGCGTAAAGCTGATGAGGGAAATTCCTTTTTTTTTTGTACATCGAAACATACGCAGCTTGCAGCAAAATTTGGATTTGTATTGACCAGATGTTATATTAAATATTTATTTATTAATTATTTATTACAAATTTTGTTTTGGATTTCAAGTTTCAAGAAAATATCTTCTAATCAATATGTTTGTGTTAGCTTTAACCTTCACTTTACTGATACAGTATAACAGGTATTTTGCTTAGAATTTTAAATCATGTGAAGCCCACAAATACACGTAATGGATCTCACTTATGACTCAAGGCCACACGTCGACCAAACATAAACGCCATTTCAATGTTTTTGGGAAATCGCATTTAAAGGTTTGACAGCCTATTGCATGAAAACCAACTGCTGGGATTTTTTAATTTGTTGACATGATATTCATACGGAAATCCTCTTTCAAAAAATGTAAAAATATTTAAGATTTATTACAAAATGAGTTTGCCGTATACGCCACTAAAATAAATATTTTCTTTTACTCATACACATACATACGTCAAAAATTACAGATTTTCGCAAACGTTTTCTAAGGTAGGGGAAAGTGGGGACACTTGATCCCTTGGGAGACTTGATCACTGGCTGTTATTTCGATGTGGGAATTTTATTTTTTTTACTGCTCACTGGCAAAACACTATTTACCGTTGGTTGGAAACGACAAATATTAATTTACAACTCGCGCGCAGATAGCAGTATTGTGGTGACGTGTTTTTCATTTTTAGTTGTCAAATTGTTTTTTCATAAGTATTTTAACTGCTTTTTTAACATAGGTATTGATAATTAATACGAGTTATCTCTAAAAATAATCGAAAACAGGTTCATTTAGGTAAGTCTTCGAAGGTTTGATATTAAAATAAATATCGATACGTATTAGAAAAATGTTCAATAAAAAATTATGACCCCAGGGTAGATTTGATCCCTATAATGTAGGGGAGACTTGTTCCCAAGATATTGTGCTTCAGTAAGCACAATACTTTGCAGTTTTTCGAAAATTTACGTTTTATGATTAAAAAGTTTAAATTTGGGGGCAGAATCTATATGGAACATTGATGAGACTAGGCTAACCGCAGTCCATAAACCAAAGAGTGGTTGCTACCAAGGGGAAGAAACAAGTAAACAAAATGTCTTCGGGCGAGCGCTGTGAACTGGAAACTGCGTGCTGTGCTATACCTAAACACAATGGGGAACTATCTTCCGCCCTTTATGATCTTCCTAGATTAAAATTGGCAGAACCGTTTGCTATATCCTCCCATAATTAAGTCCACCCTAAGCCCTGATCAAGTCTCCCAGAATAGGGGACACTTGGTTATTTTTGATAGTTTTTGAAAAACGGCAAAAAATACATTTTATCTTACATACTTTCTCAATTAAACTGTACAATATGATGAGCAATTAAATTGTTTAAAATATCATTAAAATAATAAGGCAATTAATGTTTTCCTTTTTGAGATATTTGACATATTAAAAAGGGGGGATCAGGTGTCCCCACCTTCCCCTACTGTTTCCACATTTCAGAATTCTTTTGTCTTTTTCGGGTAGAACTTTTTGGAGTTATATCACTCCCTATTGAAAAATATTTAATATAAGTATATGGAACTAGTTCCTTTGTTTGTATAAGATCTTCTTTACAAAATAAATCACAGTCTGATAACATATTTCTTACACTCTCTGTTAAAGGTTGTGGCAAATTTGGTTCATAAACATAATTAGGGTCATTTACGTTTTCATCGAAAAAGAAACTCAGGATGATTTGAACTTTTTTACCAAAGTCTTGTTCCAATGAACTTGATGAAGCACTATTTGTTTCTTCTCTCAAATCTGCTACATTTGGGACTAGCTCGTCTAATAAACTTAAAAGATTAGAAACATTGAATGGGTACTGGAGAACTCATTTTTATGATCTTCAATCACGTCCTCTTACGACAAAAGATGGGACATAGGAAGCAACTGAAATATTTTTCAAAGAGAACGTTATTTATACAGTAAAACTTGGGAATAGTGGAATCTGCGAATAAAAGAATCTTGCGAAACCTGGATAGTGGACATTTTTGGATGCCAATTTTGATTTTCTTCGTACAAACTCACTCTTATAATAGTGGAAACCAATGAAATCTGAATAATGGAACATTTTTCACTGCATTTTGTTTTATTCCCATGCAAATTCAGTCTTCAATAGCATAATCGAGAAATGAATGAGCCAAAATGCATTAATATTTTGTCGGCTTCGTTTCTTTTTTCGAGAATTTCGATATTTCAATTGATTCTTTTCGTGTGTGTCTCATTCTCATCCTGCTGGCGGCTACATTCAATAAGTACACATTCTGAACTCCGATATCGAAACTGATCAAAAAATATTAAAAGAAATTAGGTTGCCGATAGTGGGAAAAATTGCGAATAGTAGAAATGTTGCGAATAGTAGAAAAAAAATGTGCACCGAAGCATTGTACTGTACTTTTTTACGGTCACAGTAAAATCGTATGCACGTACGGCAAAACCAAAAAAAAGTATTTTTCTTTCTAATGACGTACGTGTATACGATTAAATCGTTTTACATGGCATTTTGTAGGCATATAAGTCAAAACAATACTTTCTTTTTTTTTTTTGGTTGCGCCTGGAGGTGCAGGAATCTTCAAAAGATACCAATGGTCCGTACCATTGGTTATGCCCGATTCATATATCTGACAATGCCATCAGTGCTAGTCAATATATGCCTACGGGCTAAACCTCACCCCCTCCCCCCCCCCCCCTCCAGAGAGGCACTATGAGAACCGGCTGCGCGTACTCATAGTAGTAGGAAATTCGTCCCTCTCATTTTTTCATTTTTTGTGATGACTACGACTAAGTTGCCTTAACAAGTAGTTTACGCTTCTGTAGTGTTAATCGCGTTAGGTAGGTAGCTTTCCAGTGAAAGCACCTACTAATACCGTCATTAAATGCGGTTTTCCTTACGGCGCTCGGTCGAAAGGTCTTGTTCTTTGTAGTCGGCGCTCAAGAATTGTCACGTCCATAGTACGGATTATTTCATTATTGCAGTGAACATGAAGACGGGTACGAAGTTTGCGAGCAAAGTTTGTTACTTCGTCCCTCACGGTAGCAATTCCTAGATCTCTGTGAATATCACTATTCCTTATATACCAAGGAGCATTCACGATTGCTCTTAGTATTTTGTTTTGAAATGCTTGCAGTAGAGCCATATTGCTTGGTTTGGTACAACCCCAAAGTTGTATACCATATGTCCAAGACGGTTTTAGCACTTGCTTATAACTGAAAACTTTTAACTTAAAATAAGTAAGAAGAACTTAAATTCCTTTTTAATTTAATTTTTATTAAGCACCGTTCGTGTGCTGCTGTTAAGTGAGTTCGATGAAAAACTAAAATACAATTTCATTACCCTAAGCTTCAGTCCCTACGATTCCCCACTTCAATGATGTGCTGACTATGCAGCTCGTGCAAGATATTAAGTTGCCCGCTTCCGTTGATCGTCGTTGGCGACGATGAATGTTTGCAAAGCAGCTGAGTAAGGAAATCCGATATTGTGTAAGGCAGCTGTATGTGGATATTCGATGTTGATGACCGCTTATGGAGTTGCTAGATCAGCGGTATGTGGCTGTTGCGAACCCATTGTGTTAACTATTCTTGTAAAATTTACGTTCTCGCATTTGTAGAATCGAATTCTTTCTGATCCAGAATCGAAGCGAATTACATTTTGTCTTAAACAAATTGTAGCATTGATTTGCGTTAGCAGATCAAGGCCAATTATTCCATCAAAGGTCGTAAGACCGGGAAGTATGAAAAAAGGACTGTTCTTTCCGAACACAGTTATAAAACATTTGTATCTAATACTATTATAGCCATGAATTGACTTAACGAGGAAAGGGGCGTCAACAGGAACGATATTTCCTATCTCTTGCAGCGGTTTGATGTAATTTTTTGAAGCCCCAGTATCAATTAAAAGTCTCATAGGTCTCCCCGCTATAGTTCGATGTATGAACGGAAGCAGGGAGTTTCCCCTAAAAAATGTACGTAATCGGAGGCAGATGCGTCTGCTTCAGCTTCGGCTGCTTCTGACTCAGCCAAGACTTCATAGTCATTATACCCTTCTTGATCTCGTGAGGAATTTTCCTGCGACATATGATTAATTCTTTGACGTCTTTGCCCCGAATGCCTTTCCGAGCTATTAGGTCTCTTAAATCTATACCCCTGTCCCTGATTGTAGGCATTACTACCGTAGCTTTGGCGTTGGTGGTCGGTAGACTGTCGGAAACGCGACGATGTGGGATCCACATCCATTTTTGCAACCGGCTCGTGCCTGTTAGGGCTGTTGACGTACATGCCAAATTTTGGCGTTTACGTCAAAATAATACGTGAACTTGATGAATTTGATAGATATAGGTCAAAACCATTCTGTATATCTTTGCAATGAGAGCAAAACGGATAAAAGATTTGGAAAGAGCTACCCCGAAAACATAAGACTACATACCAGACTCAAAAAGTGAATTTTGGCGTTTACGGTAACCCAATATTAGGGCGACGACATGACTCCTTGAGCCCATCCGGTCAGCAGAGAAAAAAGGGTGTCCAGGGTACTATATTTAGCGGGGTAGACTGGTGGACTTTACCGCAAAACAACAAGCATTGTACAACCGGCGAATTATAACAAATAACAAGAGTCTCTATACCACGAACCTGTAAGTTATCAGACCAGATAACAATTATTGTTCTACTTAACTTAAGCATAAGGTGCTGTATCTTCTCCGTTGGTGGAACATCAGACGTAATTTTTAGGATGGGCTTGGGCAAAGTAGCCGGAGGTGAAAAGATACAAAGTAATCCAGTCCAACTTATTTATCTTCCAATTGAATTCATTTTAGTTTTTGTACTTTACGAATAAATTACGTACTTGATTTGAGAAACTTTAGAACTTTCATATAAATATTTTATTTTTAAAACTTTCACCAAATCCAAAATATTTGAGTTTGAAAGTACAGAAAGCTCCTTTAATCGTAATACCATATTCTTTCACCTTTTAAGACTTCCAATACGTTTTTCCAAGTTTACTGAAGCATTCCCCTTGATTTCAAAAAACTAAAGACATTAGCTGTAATTTATTAATTGAAATGCAAGAATTCACCTTTTTGCCCATAAATATGCGACCACAGACAGTTGTCTGCACTGCTAACTTCTACTCACAACGACCGCGCATTAATTTCGTCCTGCAAGTTTATTTTACTTAGAAGTCCTCATCATTCGTCTTACGTGTGCAGTTCGTGAGTAAGTTAATCCAAAGTTTCGTTACGGTTCTCCTGGCAGTTGAAAAAGAACAAGAAACAGAATTTTTTTTATTAACATTTCTGGATCTTAACATTTGAAATCGTGGGAAATAACGCGTGTGATACTTATGCATATTCAGTTTGATCTGTCACAGCTGTGACAAAAGGCAAGACTTTTTAATGGATTCCAAATTATTCTAACCCTCTTACTATTTACTCGTACTCTGCTATGGATATGTTACCATATGTTAATTTACATTTGTAAGAATTTCACAATTTTGACGTGGGAACTCCCTCAATTTTAAACCTTTCCAAGTAATCGATACCAAGGACACCCGAAGTATATAATTGTTTCCTCTCAAAACTAGTAAGGTAACGATATACCATAAATCTGTAAATTGTGCAATGTACATAACATATGTATGTACTTCTTAAAACGTAGTTTTTCCGATAAAGAAATAATGATGACTTCTGACAAACAATTGCCCATAACAGGAGTTAACTAGCACAAAAAGGAAAGTCGGCGTTTGGGTAATTATTCAGCATGGATAAATGTTAGTTGTTATTGTAATGGATGAGGAAATACCTGACCACTGAACGGGAGTGAATGGAGAAAAAAGATTCTTTTAAATCGTTCGGCATCACAGAAAAATCATCTGTGTGTTTAGAGGGCTTGATTTTGTAATACTTACGTATTTACTTAACGGGCTCCCGACCCGTGTAGAGCCTCTGCCTGAGACACGGCAGCCTTCCACTCTCTTCGATCCCGGGCACGCTGCTTCCAGTTGTCTAGACCAAGCGCACTGGCATCCGCGGTAGCTGGGTCCTTAAAACGGAGGTTCGGTCCTCCTTGTCATCTCGAACCTGGGGGCTGTGATTCGTAGATCCTCTTTGCTGGATCATTGTAGTCCATCCGCTCGATGTGGCCGAGCCAGTGTAGTCGACGTGTTTTGGCTTTTCGGACTACATCCTCATCTTGGTACAACTCATAGAGTTCGCGGTTATATCTTCTCCTCCACTCGCCCTCCTCACATACGGGACCGAATATCGACGAAGAATTTTTCTCTCGAAAGTATCCAAAATCCTGCTTATCGTCAAACACTCGGCTCCACACAGCAGAACTGGCAGGATCTATGTTTTGTAGAGCATGCAATTCGACTTCCGAGTTAGAAGTTTTGAACCCATTTGTTTTGCCAAATCGAGAAGTAGCAGCGGTTTCCTAGGACAAGTCTTCGTCGAATCTCCACTAAGGTGTCATTCGTGGAGTTGATAACATATTTACTTCGAGGGAGGTAAACTCCTTAACCACTTCGAAGTTACTGCTGCCAACAGTGACGTTTTGTTCTAGACGGTGGACAGATGTTTCTTTGTTTGTTGGCAGCATGTACTTCTTCCTGACTCTTCCTGCTCATTAAAAGCTACATTGACGATCGCTGCTTTTATGTACAGCACAGAGACGAGCACTCAAATCTTCTTTAAGCAGAAGCTGGAGTTCCCCAAGGAAGCGTCCTAGGACCTTCATTATATCTAATATGTACATCTGATATTCCGACACCTCAGACAAGAAACGCAATGATTACGCAGATGACACAGTAATACTTACTTTGCACAAAATTCTCGAACAGGTGATCTCCGAACTCGAAAATCATCTAGATGTTTTATCCGACTGTTTTAAAAAATGCGGCATACAAATAAACGAAGACAAAACAGAACTAGTTATATACACCACAAGAAAAATAACAAATCCACCAACTATTACACTTAACGGCAAGAAAGTAACTTTAGCGAAGAAAGCTAAGTATCTGGGAATGCACATAGACCAAAAGTCAACTGGGAAACAACATATACTCATAAAACTCAATCCAATCAAGGACAAAGGACTCGGTTCTATCTATAGACAACAAACTGCTCATTTACAAGACGATCATTAAACCAATACGGACATACGGACTTCAGCTGTGGGGAACAGCGAGTAAATCAAATATTCGTTGTTCAAATTTTTTTTACTTGGAATCCATTTTTCTCTAAAATTTTACTAAACAAATAACTTTTTTTTGCAAAAATTTTAGCGTTGACCAATTTTCTAAAAATTATATTAAACAACAACAATACAAAAATGATAAAAAAATATGTAAAGGAATAATTACAGCCAAAGCTTGAGGCTAAATGGACCAACCAACCGTTCGTTCAATAATTCTACGTTTTAACGTTTAACTGGGTAGGTGGGGTGCTGACAACACCCCAAGCCCTTATTTTTCAAAAATATTATACTTTGCGACTGACAACACCCGTTATCGGTACAGTGCCTTCCTGTTGTTTTCTATTATACAGATTCAGATGGTTTTAAAAAAGTTTGGTTGCACAAGTAAGCCATGACAGGCTCTTCAAGCCGCAAGGGTGCTGTCAACACCCCACCTACCCAGTTGTGTAATTTTTTTTTTCTGGGTGAATTTGTATAGGTAATTTGAAAATGTCACTTAAAAAAGATCAGGAACGCATTTAACTGTTATTGACACTATATAAGTGAAGATTCCAGTAAAGAGCCGGACTTAATTGATACGGGCGATGGCGAATTTGTTAAAACAAAAAATTGTTTCAAAAATTAATACGGAGAGCACTATTTTGGAAAGGCCGACTAAAAACTCTATAAAGGGGTCTTAAAGTTAATTCCTTTAACATTGTTCTACCCCAGAACGATATCATAATGACAATTCCACCATAGAACCACTTACCAGAGGAAAGATAAGCGTAATAAAGTGAAATCATGATGGGGTGTTGTCAGCACCCCACCTGCCTACTTACATACGTTACTATTACTCACCTACCTACTTAAAGGTTAAAGGGGCATGTGCTCCTCTAACCTCTAGTTTGCTTAGATACTGTCCTCTCATCAATAATGTGAGGTTGAGGTCATCAGCTTTTCCTTTGCTTTTGAATTTGAATCCGTTTTGCGATGATTTTCAGGAGCACAATTTACTCGTGCATATACATATGTATATTCATTGGAATATGTTTTATTAATATTTTGTAAGCTTTGGTCGTATTGAATCTATGCTGACTTTGGTTTGGGGATATACGTTTTGTTTAATTATTTGATGGTTAATACATAAGTATGTATACGTCCTTAATCCGGAAAACTGTAAACCTTTGATATTATGTTAAATGCTGAAAAGGTGCACTCGTCCATTTCCTCATTTAAAAGTTAGTTATGAAGAACTAAGGAAAGAAATCACCAACACTCTATTTCCGCCCTCACTTACCTCTTTCTCTCTCTCTCTCTGTGTGTCTTTTAAAAACCCTAATACCTAGTAGGTGATCAATTTTCAGATCAATGGGAAAATGCATTTCACTTTGTGAATTCGTGACAACTTCTTTGGAGAGTAAAAGTGGATTGGTTCTACGAAAAAAAAAAACATTACCTGAACCCCGATGTGCCATTGCCACTGACGTGATTTTTCGTCCAAGTCCACTTTGGTACACTCTCTGGAAGCCAATATCGCAAAACTTTGCGAAGAACAAAAGTTTTTCTCCCTATTCGCTTCCGGAATTTTTAACACTTGGAGTTGGCCATAGTTTTTTTTTTACTTCAATTCCTCTTTCATTTTGTGCTTTTTTTTAGAATAAAGGCAGGAGAATATAACAAAATGTAAAAGTTCTTTGGAGCACTGGTTTTAAGTGGATAAGGCAATTTATGAGTTACAAAGTTATCGAAGCTTACTCCCAGTATTGTTTATCCAGTTAAAAGGATTGGTTGCGGCTTATCGGTAACGAGGCGAACACTTGTATCGAAATTATTTGTATTTTGGTAAATGTGTAGAATTGCAACCTTGGTTTTTGAGAGCATGAACATATAACCAATACAAAGATACAATACATAAGACAGGGTTTGGTCTTATTTGTGACCGCTGTAACAGAAATCAGTAAAAAAAAAAAAACATTTGGTTCGTTTGTTAATTTGCAACTAATGCTGCTTTCGTCTTTTTTGCCAAATTAACTTTAAGGCAGACTTTTCATATGGTAAGTGGAAATCAATAATTGTATCGATTTGTGACTTGTATGAAAAATTATCCTATTAACTGAACCATAACATCACACTTTATCTTTAAAGGTATAAGCATTAAATTTAGTGAATTGACCCCTTCACTCAGCACCAAGTAGTGGAGCCGTGCCGTGGCTCCTGTGGATATGTCTAGGTATAATATTAGTTAAATTATATTCCTTCTAGTTTTGTATACTTTTCGAAATCGATAGATCGATCAGATACATATCTTGTTAAAGTGTTCAGTTTATTGGTAAGACTGAAATAAAAGAAAATTATAAGTTTACAAAATGTCAAAATACCATAAGGGTGCGTAAGCATAACATTGAGTGGAGTGCGTTCAAAGATTCAACTTATTATAAATATTAAATGCATATCTCAATACGCCCACTCATTTAAGCATTTACAAATTTCCATAAATCCATTGATTAAATACAGGTCAAACAAAAATACAGGAATAAGAATAGCAGCGAGAGAGCGTCCGACGTGCGAGTACCGCGGAATGATGTTGAAATGCAACACTCAGCAGGAACCTCGTCTTGTCATTGCGATAGAATCGAAGTCGTCGATTATGTATTAATTATGTATTAGTTTCTTATTTATTTCTCAGCACGTTTGTATAATTAAGAAAATATTAAGGGCTTAAAATTTGCGTAAGTATATTGACTTCATGCAATACTTAATGTTTCTTTACAATTCGTATAAATGCTTTCATGTTAGGAGTGAATGTATGGGTCAACCTCAATAAAAAACGTAAAAATAAATTTTTTTTATGCTTCTTAAAAAAATAAAAAAATGGCCTATAGCCCTTCGGGATAACTTAGCTTTCTATGACTGAAAGAATTTTTTAAATCGGTTCAGTAGTCCCAGAGATTACCCATTACATACAAACTTTTTCTCTTTACAATAATAATATAGAAGAATAACTTTCAACTTTAACATATTTTTAGTTAATTTTTAAACTTAAAAAAGTAATTAGGTTCTAGACTTATATTCGGCTGCATTTTCACCTCTTAAACTCTCATCTTCAGAGATTTTATCTATGGTGCTCTAAAAACTATCTGTCCTTAAATGTTAGTAAATGTTCCATCATTACCTTTTCTCGATGTATGTAGATCTCCTCTCATGTATACATATTCTTTTGATGGTGTAGTCCTCGTGTTAATGAAATCAAAGATTTGGGTGTGTTATTAGATACCAAACTATCTTTTAACAATCACGTTGGTTGCATTAGGCTAGGCGCGCACATGCGTTTTCCATCGCACGACTATTCAGTCGCAAAAAATAGAACATATTACTTTCAATATAAGGGCGCACACATGATACCTATCAAACACAATGTTTAAATGTCTGCGATTTGTCCCATTTTTCGTGTGATGCGATTGTCGCAAGTTAAAATTAATCATACGTACTGGCAAATGTCTCCACATACTTGCGATTGAAATCGTTACGGTTAAAGAATCGTAGTCGCAACAAGATATTGGAATGCACGCACTTGTGATTTCTGTCGCACGATTATTTAGTCGCAAAATTTGAGACACTCAGTTCTAAATATCAGTGCACACATATGCGACTCAATAATCGCACCGACTAAAAAAATGGGACAAGCTCTATTTTATTTGCGATTGTTTTGCCGCAAATTGAAATGGGTCATATGGATTAGCATGTATGTTCGCGCACTTGCGTCTGTTGAATGAATATCAATGTCGTCTAGTTTATTTTGCGATAAAACAATCGTCAAAAAAATACCGTTTTTGGATCGCTGCTATTATTTGGACGCATATGTGTGCATTCACATAGAAAGCTGTTTGTTATATTTCTTTGCGACTAAATAATCGTGCGACAGAAAACCACCAGTGCGCGCATGGTCATATTTGGTTGCGACTTCGATTTCTTAATCGCAGCGATAGAAAATCGCATGTGCGCGCCTAGCCTTACAAACAAGGCAAACAGAACATGGGGAATGCTTAGGCGCTATGCATGCGAATTTTCTAACGTGTATGTCATTTAAATCGTTATATGTTGCATTTGTGCGATCCATATTAGAATACGCCTCAATTGTCTGGTATCCATTCTATAACGTTCATATATCTAGAATTGAATCAATTCAAAAAAGAATCCTTAGGTTCGCTCTTAGAGTAATTCCTTGGCAGAATTCATATAATTTACCTCATTACCTATCCAGGTCAAAATTAATTAACCCATTAACGCCGAGGTGATCAGAATTTTTACTAAATTTTCAACGTGTTTCTTTACTATGTTATCGGACCAAAAAAATAATGCAATACCTCTATTCCTACGCGAAATTTGATGCTCATTCAGAATCTGAGCTCAAAATTTCGATTAGACACCGAGAAAAAAAATATAGTCGATTGAAACGTGAAAAACGTGAACATTTTCGGAAAAAAAAAAATTTTCGCAATGACACCGCAAAGGTATTAACTTTTTACTATGATCAGAGGTGATCATGGTACTCGAACATTAAGAGGAATTTTTTTCAGAAAATTTCATCAACGCGTTTTTTCAAAATGGCGGCGAGAATGAAAAAAGTTTATAAAAATCTTAATCTATCGTTTTCTTAAAAACTATAAACTTTAGAAAAAAAAATGTTAAGAAGAAAAATGTCTTAAAATTAGTAGGAATAGAGGTATTGCATTATTTTTTTGGTCCGATAACATAATTAATAGGTAAACATGTTGAAAAGTTAGTAAAAATTCTGATCACCTCGGCGTTAATGGGTTAACTTTGAATCACTAAAGGTCTGTTATTTCCCCAGAATCTTTATTTCTTTAGGAGGAGAGTACCGGGCAGCTGCACAGGAGGTGATGGGGGGATTCGTCTTCCTCCTCATCCACGCAGCTGTAACAGAAGTCATTTGATAGGATTCCCAGTCTTTGTTCTGTTTTGTTTTAGTTTTTTGTTTTGTTAACCTTTTCAAATAAAGTTGCAGTGTTTTTTTATGCTTTGATAAATAAAGATAATTTATTTTTTGTTTATCCAATGTTTATTCACTGTATGCCGCCGAGGCAACGGTGAACATTTGGCCGATATTATCTTTCACACATAACTGTTATCGATCAATAAGTACAAAACCACCCTGTATTAATTTTTGATCGCGAGAGCCTACCCTTTTCAAAAATAACCCCAAACTTCGTCTGGATTATGTACATATATATTTCAAAATTAAAAAACTACGCTAAGTAACTGTTATCTAATTCACGCATCCTGTGCTTGTTGCCTTCAGTAGAGAATTCCCATATTTCTACAAAAGATTAAAATCTAAACCTTAACCCGAGTAACTTAAATTTAATGTCGAAAATTATGTCGCACTTTTCTGTTCGAGTGAACATCCACTACAACGGCCGCCTAAATCATTTTCAAACCATTAATCCTAATTTGATGGTGTTTCGGGTATGACTTCACACCGCTCCCTGAGCACGCCGTACTAGGAAATTGACAACTTGTAAACGCCTGACGAGTACAACTTTATTAAATTCTATTCTCTCAGCCAGAGATACAGCAAGTCTTTCAGCCACCACCCATCTGCAACAATATTATGTGAAAAGCATTTTACAACGTTTCTCACTCAATATCCGTCTGTAAAATGTCACCAATAAAGTGCCGAAGGACAATCGTGTATACACGAAGTCATAGAAAGCATAGCGTCACGCGAATCGAATTTGATAAATAATGTTCTCCTCCATCAATTCCATTTGTTAAGAGAATCGAAATGAGATAAGAATGCGAATGTGATGGGATGGGGTGGGGCGCAAACCGAACGACACGGGGTGTGAAACTGATGGCTTCTGATGAGCAGAAAAATTGTTCGCAAATTTTACATACCACTACTCCCTTCATACCGTGCGGGCGGTAGAAAAAGTAGATAGTATACAGAAGCCCCACCTAAACGATTGAGTATCGTGCTGACAGCTGAAACCGTGGGTGGCTGTTCAACGGATGGGGGTGTATAACCGCCCAATATTGCAACAAACTGAAAGAAAGAGAGAGGAATAAAAAAGTGCCTGGAAAAAAAATAATTTAAAATTCTCATCATGTTCGCTGACAATCAATAACTATTAAGGATATTAGCACTGCAAGAACAGCATCATAAGTAGCAAACATCAGTTGGTAAAACACCCACACCTTATGATGTCACTGAAAGAAAAAGGCGAGAAGCAGAATGAATAAATTCAACAGAGAACGTGAAAAATTACTTTTAAATACAAACTAGATATTTTGACAATGTGTAGGCACATATATGTACATTAGGTACATATACACTGCAAGAAAAGAATTGAAAATGATGCTTGGTAACACAGAAAAAAACCGTACACGTGTAGAAAATAGAAATTTCCCTCGACTTGTGATTTGTGAACATACAGTTTACAAGTGTAAATAGTGTCTTCAACAGAATTTACGAAATACAGTGCCGCTCACTTGAATAGAGTCCCCCATGCGCCATTCTGGAAATATTTCGAGTTCATGAATATGTAACGGTTCAATATTTTCATATTTTTTACATTTCTTTAAATACTCTTTTTGTGAGTGAGTACATGCATTGGGAAAGTCCCGTTAAATAGTTTTTGTTATGTTGCTTGAAATTACTGTGAAAAACGTGATCTCATTTTGGTTCACTTGAATAGAACCCTTCCCCTGTATACGCAGTTTTCGTGGGCAATCCAAAGCAGTTAGTTATGCAAAAATATTCTCTGATATTTTAAGATAATTTCAGTCAAAACGGGTCGTGCTAAATCACTGTCAGAGGACGAGAGAGCTAAAATCAAGGCTTACCGCGAGTGTGACCTGTCAATTCACCAAATAGTTATATCCACATTTTTACGGAACGAATCTAACTATGGCAAGAACATGAAGGGGCGAACTGTTAGTGCCGTTACCGCTGCTGACAAAAGAGCAATCCTGCGACTCGTGTCAAATTCACACGACTCTGCCGCCAAAATAATGCCCCTATTCCATAACACAACACCATTTAGTTGGGCTATCTATCACGCAATTCCACTATCACACAACTGAACGAATTTTTCATATTACATAAATAGTCCAGTGCAATTAGTCATTATAAATGCAAAATGACGGAGCCCAGGTATAGTGAATGGATTTGAATGATATTTTTTTGTTGGATTGCTAATGACATAAACTAAAAAGTTTACCCATTAAAAATTACCGCAGTTCTTAAAATCCGTAAATTTAAGCAAAAAATCAAAAATAAATTCTTTTTCTTACTATACAGGGTGGTCCGAATCAGGGTACAGATATTTTGGGATCTGAGTCATTGGTCCCAGCTATGAAAAAAGTCGTATGGGAAGGGGGGGTCTATCTTGAACACCCACTGAGCTACAGGGTGTTTTAAAATGTTAATTGTAGTAGGTACCAACAATTATTCTATTACAACTTCTAGTGTATTAAACTTAGAGCAACCAAGGTGGGATTGTTTCATAGACAATTGATTAGTGCTTATCACAGGTAATCTCGGTTTTGAGATATTGGTCTTCAAACACAGATTTTGATAATTTTTTTTAACCAAGTGTGCTTATAGTTTTTTTTATTAATATTATTTTCATGTGCCATAACGTCACCTACAAATTCACCATACAAAGTTTTTATCTGCGGCTTACAGTTTTCCTAGTATTAAGTTCATTTAGTCACAAGGACCTGTAAAAGGAATGAACTTATATGTACTAGAAGTAGCATCATTTTCATGGGATTAGTCTAAAAAGAAACAAAAAACATTAGCGGAAGAAATGCAAAAAATCCCGAAATATCTACAGTGTATCAATCTCATATTCGTACACCGCTCGTTTATTCACAAAAAAATAAAAATTACTAATCTGTTCCTTGTCAAAGTTGTTTTTTGCATTGAATTATTATTTTTCAACGTGAGATAATGAAAAAAAGTTACTTTGTAAGGTTATTCGAAATTTCTTGGAAAAATGGGTAGAATGTAAGGTGAGATATCAAATTAACTGCGGGAACAGATAATCAGATATAACGGAGCAGGAAAATCTTATAGTGTGATATCAAGTTTGGTAGGTCGGCCAAGATCAACCATCCAAACAATCATTATTCGGTTGAAACATGAAAACCACATCGAAAATAAACCAAAAAATACATCAAAAAATGTATTAAGTGCACATGACATGTGAATATTTATACGGTAAATTCGAAAAAAACCTACATATAGTGCATCAAAACCGGCAGAAAACTTTGTCGAACTTTTAATAAAGGTTTCTGAACAGAAATGCCAAGAAATTGCATCCGAAAACATGGGTACAATTGAAGAGTTATGCGTAAGAAACCTGTCAATAGTTTAATGAACAGAAGCAAGAGATTAGAATTCACTTAACAGCACCAATTTAAAGATTTTGACTTTTGAAACACAGTAGTATTTACAGACGAGTCTAAATTTAATGATTATGGGTCGGATGGCGAACAAATGGTTTGCCGAAAAACAACTACCGGATATCTTCCACATACCAAGGCGGACAGTCAAACATGATGATGGTTCGGTAATGGTGTGGGAGTGTTTTTCCGCGGCTAGAGTGGGATGACCGCATATAATTTAACGAATAAATGGACTATAAGCAATATATTGAGATATCTAAGCCAAATCTGAAGAAAAGTTCTGTTCAAAAGGGGCTCTGGAACAATTTTACCCTTTACCAGCATAATGACCCCAAACATAAAGCTTATCTATTTTGAATGTGGCTTCTATATCACTCTCGAAAAGTGTTGGAAACACTTCCACAGTCATCGGATATTAATGCCGTAAAGAATTTGTGGGACGAGTTGGACCACAGAGTAAGAAAATTTGGTATAAGGTACAAAAATGATCTCAAAGAAAGGCTTATTGAAGAGTGGGTAAAAATTACCCTTGAAATTACAGAAATATTAGCCGAATCCATGCCCAACCGTCTTTAATAGGTCTTAGCTAACAAAGACTTTGATTCAAAGTATTAGTTTTTAGATATAATCTGAAAAAATTGACTTAATATCAAAGTGTACGAATACGAAATTGACCATATTTTTCTTAATATTATGTTTTTTATGAAAAAATTTCAATACTTTATTTGAAATATTTGAATTAATTGAAGTTAATTTTTTCATTTCAATGTGTTCTTACTGAAATCAATAAAATTTTGCAGTATCTGTTCAATTTGTTTGGATTTTTCCTAAAATAAATATTACCACATCAGGTGTACGAATATGAGATTGATACACTGTAAATCCATTCACTATAGCTGGGTTCCGAGGTATAAACCTAATTGCACTGGACTAAAAACAAACTTTTTCAGCTGTGATTGTAACAAAAATTGCATACTTTTAGATGCAAATAACAAATACAAATTGACTATTATGCGTAAATCTGACCTCTGGTGGGCGAAGTAGAAAATATTTTTGACAACAGAAATTCAATATTCAATAAAAACAGAATGAAAGGAAGTTTTGATTTGTTTTTTTTTTTTTTTTTTAATGATAATAATGAAAATGATGAAGATAATATTGTTATTGTTGTGCGCATAAGAAAATCTATCTGTGACACATTCCAATTCTAACTAGAACTAGAAAAAATGCAAAGTAAAGAATATGCATTTCCAATGTGTAAATTACTAATATTATTTTTAAATATTTACAAGTGTTTTTGTACTGAACACAGAAGCATTTTGCTTGGTTCAAATCGATACGAAAGATTTTTTAAAATTGCATGGACGCTCGCTCGACTGCAATACCACTACCACTTCCTAGTGCTGAAGATGTAAAACCATTTTCTCCAACTGATGTGGACTATATGCTTTTAAACTGCACACATTTTTTTTAATTTTGTCCGATATACGTCTTTTTCCACCTTTCGTATCTCAACATTTACTCGCAAACAACTACTTAAAAGTTCAAACATAAAACCAGTTGTTAGTTTTTGACAGCTCTAGCAACCAAAACATGACTGAGTTGTCTATCATAATACCAGAAAAAATTCCCACACAACTCTAGAGAGGATTCGCCATCTTGGTTTTATGTTGACAGGCAACTCTTTTTCTCAGAGTTGTGTTCAGTAATACCGAATTTCAAATTTCAACCAAATTTCAACTCAACTTAACAAAAATTGTCTTACGGAATAAAGGCATAAAACAAAAAAGTGGTGTTAAAGCGGCTGCAGGAAATCACTCCCCAATGTATTAACTCCCCAAATGAAAAACGAAATAACTCCCCAAAATTGGGGACTTATTTCATGGGTTTTTGGGGACTTATTTCATACTTAAAATTGGGGGTTATTTCATGGTGGTATTTAAGGAAAAAACAAAAAAAAAACAGTTATGCCTCGAAGAACATACCTACACAAATAGTCGGAATAAAAAAATCATAATAAAATAGTAGTACGTCTCACCATAACAGTAGTACGGTACTCAGTTCCCAAATTTGTACTCAAAAAGTACAATTGTAGTACGGTGGGGGAGGGGGGGGGGGGGGGGGGCGCTGAATATGGGCCAATCACGTGCCTTTATTTGTTGAGGTATTCCCGGAAGCATCCATGCCCCGAATTGAACTGAGTCAGGTAGAAGCTAACCTCTCCATGTTTTATACTGATCAACTCCTCTACGTTGGGGATGAGCGCATAAGTTATTCTTTCATTTAGTCGTCGTGGTCCATCTATTTTGCGGTCCATCTATTTTTCATCCGTCTCATTTACGTTTTCGGAACCGTCGCGTCGCTGGCGCCCATATGGGGGAAGCGTACATAAAGATCCGTTGCCAGCAACTTAAGAAATCGCCTAGTTCTCGTTTCAATGGCATATTCTTTGAACACTTCTACGGATAGCATCGATATTCTCTGTGAAATGGCTTTTTTGAGGTCTTAGAACCATTCACCTTGATTCATATTCTGTAAATACCACTGACAGATTATGTCATATACACCATGGTCACAATTTGTCCGCTTCCTTGAATGGCATACTTATTCATGCGGCTACACAATTTGTAAGTCTTTTCGATTAAAAATTCAAAACACCACAAACACGAAAAGAATTAAGGGCTATTCACATCGGATGAACACTTACGTTTTTTTTAATACTTGAATCTGTCCTGTGGTTCAGAGAAGAAATGAGTTTTATTACGTTGTAACCCTCAGCAAAACATTACAATTGCTTTTTATTGTCATTTATTATACAAAGTACAAACAACTAAGCGACATAAAACTAAATATAAAAAATACATATTTTATGCTATATGTACATACTTGTACGAGCTGGATTAGACTGCTAAGAATGTACACCACCCAGTACCGCGCTTTCATTCGCAAGGATATTAAAAATTCCTTAAGCCTTCGGCTATCAAATGAAGAAAAAACCATAGTATAACTCTCCTCGTTTTGCAGGCAGTTTTCCGCAATTATTGTCACAGGATGAACCAGCAATAGCGAAAGGTGGCGCGTCAAGTACAAAGTTGTTGTAAGTTCATGAAAATTAATTCAATTTATCGCAGGCGGTATAGCGAAAGAACTCTTTTTTTTTTCTGTCAGCTTTCGTTGTCCTGTACATTGTACAAGGCGGTCCTACAATTTCCACTTCTTCTTTTCCAAGTGGTTAAGTGCTGGAAATTCCGAAATATTGTCACGAATTTCCATCCAGCAAAAAAAATATACACGAAAATAATAATAAAATTTACCGTGTTTCCGTTACTTTTGTTGTTGTTGTTGCCGGCGGTGGAAGAGTTTCATTGTGACAAGAAGTCAGGTTGAATCCTTTGGGAGTAGGCATGGATGAGAGATGCTCGTTGACATGGTTGAAGGAAGATACATAGTATAACAACTTAAACGATTTTCCCTTAACGACATTTGTCAGTTTTAAATTTTTACTTTGTTTCTGAAATATTAAGGTTAAAGTCTAAAATGATAATAATCATTGTATAACGAGTAAGTCATTATTATTAATTTGATACTTGCGATATTGAATTAAGGAATTTATTATTGACACGTTGATAAAAATACAAATTTAAGCACCCCAACCTTACTTAATCCTCGACCCGTGTGTTGGGCACTGAGTGCCCAAAGGAAATTTCAAATCGAATTTTAACGCATTTATTTGTATATGACAGAGAGAGATGATTTCTTGGGCATAAGACATATGTACATATTAATGTGTTATAATTTGGATTTAATAAAAAAAATATTTTCCTTTTGATCTCATATGAAAAATGCAAATTTCTTCCATACTTGCTTCATAGGGCACTGAGTGCCCAAGTACACGATAACTTAAAATTTTACAGTACACGGGTCGAGGGTTAAAAGAATTCAGAGAATATCTTTACATCCAACTTTTTTGAGAAACAAGTATACGCCATCAAATCTCGATATCTTTACCTTTTGTGAGTCCAATCATATTTCAGATCCCCGCAAATTTGATCAGCAGATCATTTTGAAGTTATCATAATTATTCGATTATAACTCGAAGAAGTTTTAAAACACCGTCTTCCAAAATCCCGTTTTTTTAAATACCGCGTCTTAAAATCCCTCTTTCTAAAATCCCCTTCAATCCCGCTTTGCCCATTTCCTAGAATTCCACTTCCGTATTTCAACATTTTGCTCCATTTTCTAGGAAAGAAATAAGAAGAATTCCGGAAAATTATGAAAAATATGTCCAAATCAGGTTGTATGCGTCGTACCGCTCACAATATGCAATTGAACTAATTCCATAAAATAAATTTGGTTGTTCCATTAATATTTCAATGTCCAGTGGGAGTCGCTTATAATGACCTCGCTTATTACGACCAGGCTCTTATAACGACAATTTTCCGTTCAGTTGGTTGGTTTCTTTATATTTTAAGCTATTCTACCGTCGGATATAACGTCGTCGTATATAACGACGGTTCGGATATAACGACCAATTTTCGAGAAGAAAGAATCGATTTGGTCGCTTATAACGACGAAGTGAGAGAAAATTTGCAAAAAAATTACATACCTATTCATGTATATGCATGTGTATGTATATATGTACGTAAGTCTGAATATTTCTTGTTCATTCTAGTGATTTTACACAATTTTTTAGTGTTTTTTTGCGCCGCTGATGATGGTCGTTCTACATTGTGCATCTGTGTATCTGTTGCATATTATTATTATCGCCAGGATAGCTGATCTTAGTTCTAGTGTTTTGTGTATTTATTTGAGTTAACGGATTATCATTAAAAAGCTTGCATTTTACATAGTGATTATAGTAGGATATTAGTTAGGAGTTTATTGATTTTATTTTCTTATGCAGCCATGAGTTCTGGAAAACGTAGGAACTTTTCTGTAGAGGAAAAGGCAGCAATTTTCTACTGTTTGGAGTCAGGTGAAAAAATAGCGTAATAGCACACGAGCTTGGGGTGATTTATTTTGCTAAACTTTTTCATTTTTCATTTTGTCTGTGAATGTTTTCAAGTTTTCTCTGAAAACTTATGGAGGACAGTCGGATATAACGACCGAAGGCTATAACGACCACATTTGCTCGGTTCCTTCACCGTCGTTATAAGCGACTTCCACTGTATCTACATATTTGATATACAACTTCTGAGTTTTATTTCAGTTATTTTTTGAGTACTTAAATGAATATTATTAATTTATTTGCATATTCGTTGAATTGTTATACACACTTGTTATTATATTCTATTTTTTGTTAGTTGCAAAAAATACGAGTTATTAATAAAAGGTTAGTGCATTTTTTTATAATATCTCTTTTGCAATCAGAACTACATATTTATTTTATTTTAGAAAATGCCTTGCAATCAATTGCATGTTAAACCAAATTTTGCGCGAAATTTGTTACACACTTAGGTGGCGCTACAGTCCGGGTGGACCAAGGCCTTAACTTATAACCCCTTCCAGGTAGCCGGGTCCTTAGCTAACTGCCTCCAGTTGCGCACTCCAAGTTGGTTGATGTTCTTTTCCACTTGTGCGCGCCACCTTAGGCGAGGTCGTCCTCTGCTGTGCTGACCATCCGGATTGGAATCGAATACTTGTCCTAGCCATCTCAAACGCCCACTGCAACAGGTCGATGTCACTGTATAGTTCGTGGTTGATTCTTCTCCTGCAAAACCCGTCAACTTAACGGAAACGAATATCTTACGAACGATTTTTCTCTCAAACAGATCAAGGATATCCTCATTCGCTTTCGATACTGGGATAATAAAGGTCTTATATATAGAGTCTCCTTAGTCGATCGGGAAAGAGCTTTACTCATCAATTGCCTTCTTAGCCCAAAGTAACAGCGTTTGGCAAGCATAATCCTTCATTTGATTTGCGATGAGGTGTGAGATGTCATTGATAGGTCGAGGAAGACTACCATAAAAAAAAACTGGGTCATAAAAATGTATTTGACAGAAAGAGCTCACGCTGTGGGTCAAAATATACTTTCTGTTTTTCTAATTAATGGACAGCTTTAATTTTTTTTTATGGATTTCTATACGAAAAGAACGAACTATATAGTTCGCAAGGGAGCAGTGAACTAAAATGAGCGCTTTCAAAAACGAACTAGGATGCGCCGTATCACATCGAGCATTGTTGCGTTGTGGCTAGTAGGCTGTTTTTTTTAATAGAATTTGAAAAACGTATGTCATCGATTTTATAGAAATTGTCTGGTGATATCAATGCGATTTTATGAATTACGAATGAATTAAGAATAAATGTTTTACTTTTCTTCAGCATGTGAGATGTGAGTAGTTTTATTGCCTTATTTTGTTTAGTTTTATTGCGATTATTCGATGCAAATATTACACAAGACCCATTTTTTGGGCATTGAACTATATTGAACTAAATGAACTAGATGAACGAACTAGTTCACTTAATTGATTTGAACTTAATTGAGCGTTATCTGAACCGAACTAAAAAGTACAAGCCTACAGTGCGCTTCTGCCGCCTCACTATCACAAGCCGTTTTTGAATCATATCCTTATAGGAGATGAATCCTTTAAAATACCGTTAAACATTTCCACCAATGGTTAAGTCTAGAAGATATATCAGTATGACATCCCAGAGATCATCAATCAATTGATAATTGATAAATGTACCAATCAATAAAATGTTGGGTATTGTGTAACTCAACTGATAAAGGTTTTATCATTGTGAATGTAATTGACTGCTGTGAATGGAAAAAACTTGTTGACACTTCTCATTGACAATTTATTCATCAATAATTTTGTTTATTAAAATATGGAATTGGTTTGGATTTGACAATTGGTGCAATTTGACTCCATTCACAATGGGAATTTATTACAAACGAACGATAGTCAATCATTTATTTATAATAATTGACAATCGTAATACCATCTACTCAAATTTTTCGATAAGTATCGTTTATATTCTGACACTCGCAATAAGGGTGAATGATATTTAAATTGAAAAACACTTATATAAAAATTAAACAATAATTTAGAAAGGTGTTTGTTTATTTGATAATCTGTACAATGTAATTTGGTTGGAATATTGAATTATGGGTCTTGAATCTGAAAGTCTCTGAGAAAGAAAGGTAAACTCTGTCGATCCAATTATCCAAAAGACTTCAAATTATTTAATATAGTATAACAAGACTTGTACCTATTAACTTGTACTTCCCATTATGGGCATAACCTCACCATGTTGAGGAAGTAGAACGTATTTTTCGTTTGAAATTTTCCCATTCTCGTTTCAGTATCAAAATCTAAATATACCTTCCATCAGAAGAAAAACAAAACTTTTTTTTTCAACTGAAGTTTAAAATTCGAACATTTGCCAGGTAACCTTAAATTACATTACAGCCAACATCCTGAACTTGTGTTCTCCTCCTTTGTAAAAGGATTTTCCGATAAATATTTTCGCAGGGAAAACTTTTTTAACAAGACCCTAACGAAAACGAAGAAAACTTCAATTACTCCCACCGACCTCCGTATGCTGGCTGTTCTTTACCTTTAGCGAAACCAGTTAATTTTTCCTTTTAAGGCTTTTACTTAATGATGGGTTTCGGTTCAAATCCAGTCTTCTGTGGTGAATTTAAATTAGATAATTATTATTATGATTTTTTCCCCCCCATTTTGATACTTCTTGTCGGCACTCACCGTGAATACTCGTCCTGTCGTTGCCTTCCATTTAAGAGGTACACGGGATACCATTATTCCCACCTTCTTGTTTCCTGATTCCATTTCGAATTTGACACTTTTGATTAATTATATGGGATAGGGGATAAATCTGGATAGAATGGGGATTGTGGGTTTTACTTTTGAATGAGGGTTTCCAACTTTGGAAATTGCGCTCACAAAATCAAAGCGAATAGTTGCATATTGTTGTTAATTAATATTTCCTCTTGATCTTTTCAGGTCATCCTTTAACTTTTGTGGATTTAAAGTATTGCGGTGTGAATGGAAAAAAGGATCACGTAGTTGGTAAGTTAAGTGGGGACTTCTTGGGAACAAATTAGTATTTATTGCCTGAAAGTGGTACCTGTATTAAGTGCGTAACTTTTTTAATGGATCCAAGATGAATACACAATTGATTTACAGGTGTTCTTTGGTTTAAGTATTTAACAATCAAATACAGTTCGACTGTTTGATTCGTATTACAAATTGTAATGAAAGCTGTTTTCTTATACAGGGCAGGATGGTGGGTTGTACCGGTGGGGAAATGTTAATGGAGGAAGTGGATATGCCTAAAGCTTTCATCACATTCACTTACTTATATAACAACAGTAGATTAATGAATTGTCCATGTTAAAAAATGATGTTAATTCTCTATGCCACGTTGTTAATGACGATGTAACCACACCTTCTTCTGAACGACTCCGTGTCGTGTTTTTTTTTTTGAAACGTAGCTAGCCAGTAGTTGCTAGCAAAGTCAAATTTCACACGTGGAACAAACACAACAACCAGCTGGCTCTGGCTACAACTCTTGATTTTATCCCCAGTCAAAAGCAACTGGCTAGAAGTTTTGCGACACCATCATCATCAGGTGGCGCTGAAAGCGATTTGTAGAATATTTGACAGACTGCCGTGTACTTAAATTATTAAATTTCAATTACAAGTGCAAGCTTAAGTGTCGGATTATTTAAGGATAGGATTGAACATAAACATCACTTAAGAAGTTTTCGATTTCACAGTCAACACTTAAGTGTGGTATATTTAAGTCATGGATTGGGTGTCATTGTGAACCATTTATGGAAAAAAGTAATTGTGAATGCACACAAAATGTCAAACGAAATTTGGTTTTCATTTCCTTGTCAAGTGCTTTTTAGAGTAAATACAAAAACAAAAAAAATTGCGCACACCTTATTTTCTTCGACGTGCATTGTGCGTCCTGATGAAACAGAACAAGATACACAACACAATACACAACTGAAGTCGCCAGCGAATATCATATCTTGCGTAAAATGAGAGTCGCAATGCCAGCCGCATTGCCAGACAAAATATTTCGCTGTTTAGGTAGGTTTTCTGTAATGTATTTTGAGGTTAATATTATTTTGGTACACTTACGACAACAATTTACTCTCTGGATCGACACTTAAGCGGTGGAAGTCGGTGTCTTAAGTTATGTTACTACTTAAGTGCAGGATTGCGTTAAGCCTGCACTGGGAAAATGCAATTCGTGTTAATCCTGAGATTATCGTTGGATCAAACACTTAAGCTCGCACTGTGAAAACGGGCATAAATGATGTTTCACAAACATAATCAACTATATTATGATTTCATACCACTTTTTGTAAATTATACATTGAATAAATTCTCGAAATTTTTGGTTGTTTGTGGTCGCCGTGGCCGTGGTGGTTAGTGCGTTGGGCTACGCATGCTACCCGGGTTCAATCCCAGCCCGGGTCCAGCACCTAAAAAAGTTTGCCACTTCTTTCGAATGTCTGAAAAGCATCATTTGTCACGACTGAGCATCTCAACTCGCCGTTTGGAGTCGGCGAAAAACTATAGGTCCCTTCCAAATATATGTATATGCAAAAATATAACACGCACATACAAATGGTTCCGAGAAGCAGGCCCAGTTTCTCCCCGAGCTGTAGCGCCACCTAAAGAAAGAAGATTTGTTTTCATAACAAATAACTATGAAAGTTGGCACTTAACAGCTGATTTCATAGGACTGAAATCACACACACCAGCTTGGAGCTAAATCGGCTGGGTTTAGCTGGCTGGGAATAATTTTAATGAACGACTGGGTAGCAAGATTTCAAAAAAGCACGGATATTGTTGCAGTCGCGATCCCAGTAGCTCAGCTTTAAGTTTTGATAAATCTAGATCTGTAACGAGATCATTCAATTGAAATGAATACTAATAAATGGAAAAAAAAGATTGAATGATATGAAAAGAAGATACAACTGGCACAAAATCTGAATCCTGAGATGTCGATAAAGTGGCGTTGTCTTTAGTATTATTAGATGAACTGTTGGTTGGAGTTGCTGGAATTGGATATGCCTCACTATGGGGCCGTATAGTAAGTGTAGCGGATGAATGTTGTTATAGTTGATAAGGAATTTTCTATTTTCGTAATTCCTGAACTGCTCAAGTGGTGGTGACAGACAAAAAAAAAATCAGTTTACAATCAGTTAGCTCCGAAGAGATGTCCAAAGACAATGCTGGCCAGTCAAGAACAGAAGCTTTGCTACGCTCAAAGCACTCTTTTGCCTTCCAGCTGTGTGTATTGCTGCATTACATTGTTGTGGCATGCAATTTTCGCAAATGTTTTTCTGGCTATGATGCACGATTTGTTTTGTCTTAGATCTAACTCTTAAAAACGTTTTCCAAATTGTTCGTCCTTCCTCAAATCATGAAAATAATAAAAATAAAAGCGTTTCCCATCGGTGAAGATAACAGTTTTCCAATGCTTTCTTTATCTTAAATTATTTCTGGCAAAGGTCAAACGGGCATCCCGATGGCATTGTAGGAGAGGGGTTTTCTTTTCAAACGATTTCTTTGAAAATGTACGCCGGCAAGTCCTTAGTTTTCTGTCTAGATCCGAAATTCCCACTGATACCGCGATTTCCCTTGTTATTGCAGTAGGTACCACTAGTATCTATCAAGCTGTATTTTCTTTCGTGTACGTATCTTTTCCCATAGTTTTCTGGATCCTATAGTTTGAAACAACTATAGGACTGTGACTCAGAAATTTTGCAATTTTGCTTTGAATCTTTGTTTGGTTAAACATTTTGCCAGAATACATTTTTATCTAAGACTTATTTAAATACTTTCTTCTAAACTAGATCACTAAAACTGACTAACAATTCACACTGCCAATGGAATTCGCAACTGAAATTCCAAAGTATTCACAGTCACACCCTGTTTCAACCAGTTGTCGCGGGTAATTAGAGACCTATCGCAAATTCCAAGAAAATTAAGGGAAACAATTATTTAACAGTGACTAGAATTTTCTTAGAAATCGTTAATGATAACCTCACAGCAATATTTGCTGTACATATGGAACAAAATGATCAAGAAACGCCGAAATCAAGGAAGTGTCTTAACCAGTTGTCGAGGAGTGTACCTATTTATATACATACGAGGGCGGTCCGATACGGGCCTACAAAAGAAAAACAAACATTTTGGAAAAGTGGCGATTTATTTCTCAACATAGTCTCCTTTTAGCTCGATACACTTGATCCAGCGATGCTCCAACTTCTTTAACCCATCCAAAAAAAAAAAACCTTTTCTCGAGGTCTGCAAAGTGCCTCCTCATACTAAACTGAAATTTTCAGACTAAAATTCGCAGACAAGCTGTCACGTGATACGTGGTCAAAACAGAACTACGAGTCCGATTCGGCTAAAATTTTGACAGTAACCGTCTAAGAGAATATACTAGACGATAGTAAATCTGTCTTGCGATACTGGCACCATCGGGCTGTGAGGGTAAGTACCAATCGGACCACCCACGTATGTTTACTCTTAAATTAGAAGCTCGTAATCGAAAGAATAATTACACATTGCAACCACTAATCTCGGGCCTAAGATTTGAGCATTGATCCTGAAAGTACTTACCAAAACTAGAAACTCTGCATCATTCGTTTTGCCAGATTGGCTGCCTAATGTATTTTATAGCCTCATGAATATTTTGGCTCAAACCTTATTTTGAGCACATTTTGGTTTTTTTTCTCATGGCTATATCTTGGTTAACCGTAGGGATTTTTTTTCTGTCTTCAGCAAAGTTAGGTATTGATTAGGAGAAAAAAAGTGCAAAACAAAAAGACCCAAAAAAACTGCATCCAGGGCCTCAAAATCGTAAAAAAGGCCCATTTTTTACAATTTTTTCACATTTTTCGACCATTTTTGGCCAATAACTCGTACGTATTTGCACTAACACCATCTGTGACAAAAAATCAGCCCAAGCCTTTTCTTACATTTAGTTGAAAAAAAGAAAACGTATTTTCAATGTAAAATTAATTGAAACGTAAATTGTTACAATATATTTGTCGACAATGTGGCGTATACGTAATTTTTTTTATCATTGTTCGCTCTTTCTCTGACGCTTTTTCTTTCTCTGGGCATTTTTACGATTTTGAGGTGCTGGATGCAGTTTTTTTGGGTCAGTTTGTTTTGCACTCTCCTAATCAATACCTATAACTTTGCTGAGGATAGAAAAAAAAAATCTCCACGGTTAACCAAGATATAGCCATGAGAAAAAAACCAAAAAGTGCTCAATATAAGGTTTGAGGCTATAAAATACGTTAGGTAGCCAATCCGGCAAAACGAATGATGCAGTGTTTCTAGTTTTGGTTAGTACTTTCCGGATCTATGATCTCAAATCTTAGGCCCGAGACGATGATCTGAAAAATGTCACACAGTGTTATTTTCGAGAAGTCCAAAATTAAGTTTACTACAAAATAGTCTATCTCACATTTCAACAGTATTATAATTATTGTTATTGCAAAAACATACTTATGTTTACATATGTAACACACAGAATGCTATTCGTTTGTACATGTAAGTAATTGTAATTGACAATGGGTGGCCAATCAGTAGGCCGCGGTCGACTGGTCGAACGCGAAGGCATTTACAGTCGATCCCGACGCACATGCTATAAATTAATACATTAACAAATACGCAATGCATGAATATCATTCTTACAAAACGCAACAACACTGCACTCCAAGAAACCGTATGTAATGGAATGGAATCCTGCGTCCTGTGTACCCTCTGCCTTCTCCTTGGTTTGGACAGTTTGGGCAAAAAGGTGTCCTATCTTGCCCAAAACGGTGCAGGTATGTCCGATACCCACCGTGACCAGATAGGAACTGCGTAAGGTGGTTAGTACAGTTTCCGTGCCTTAAGCTTGTAGAAAAGTCTCTGGTTGGGATCAATCTGGTTGGGATGTATCTGATTGCCACTTGGTTATTGAAGTCGCCCTTTCTTCATCCTCTATCCTTTTGATGACCGTCGCTTTTTGGTTACTAGAAGTTCTCCTATTACAGACTTTTTGCATCTCGTCCGCAAGGCTACCGATATGGACCGTACCTGCCACTGAACTTACTGATTACCCTTAGTATGCGAAGTCGACATGTTCACCATAACTTTCTCCTTGTTTCCTTGGTCGCTAGGGCCACCACATAAACTGGGGCAGCATATAACAGGACTGAGCTCTCTACCTTTCTAGCATAGCCAAGTCCTCCAATGTTTGGCAGTATTCCAGAAAGTGCTGCCTGCAGCTTTATCGCTTTTTCTCGAATAGTCGAAGGAGCTCAGTCTATTGTCCTAGGTATTTTACAGAGTCATTCCAATTGATAGTTTGAGTTATGTCCACGTATTCCACATTTTCCCGGCTGATTATTACGACAGCTTCCGTTTTGTGATCTGGCAATTCTAGGCTGGCGGATATTAGCCAGTCTTTGATAAGGTTGATTGTAACAACGGCGATATCGTCGGCGAATCCGATTATTTTTACTCCTGGTGGCAGTGTTAATTGCAGAAATCCGTCGCACATAATAGTTGAAATTAGGGTGTTCAGTACTCATCCTTGTGGGACTCCCGCGAAGACATTATAGTACTTTTCTCCTTCTTCGGTCTCATATCTCAGCCTTCTATTGGCGAAGTAGCTGGATAAAATATTTCGCCCAAGTAGTTTGGCATATCCATTGCGGCTAGTGACCTTGTTATGGTGTGTACTTGTACATATTCATATGTATTTTCTTCCAAGTATAATATAATAATGGTCGGACATATAGCCTGAACGTCTGGCCACCCCTGAAATAGACTCTGCATAACAGACATTTAACAGAAATAATAGGAAGACTTACGAATATGCAGAGGAGAATTTTCAATGTATTCTGGAAAAACTATTCTCTTTCCATAAATTCGCATAATACTCGTATTTTTATTTCCAACACAGCAGATGGCACTCAACTTAAAATGTAACTGAAAAGCTACATACCAGAAAGTCACTCAATTACGGTGGTGAGTTTCGTTCAAGAGATGATGTGATTGTGATAGCAGTTATTAAGAGAGGCCAGTGCGGAAGTTTTCTTAACATTTTTTCGTTTCAAGCAGTGGCCTCACATTTTAAAATACTGGGAACAGGATTAATAGCAATTTTAGTAGCAGAATACCATTAAACAGTAATTCCAGAATGTACATACGGAAATGTAAGCAAGCAAATCTGTTGCGAAAAGTCATTTAGCAGCATAATTTATTTCACGTCATATAGAGCCGTTTTTAGGTTTTTTTTTTTTTAGCATGTATAGTTATGCTATTACTCTTCCTTTACTTTAGTAAAACTCATAAACTAACCATCTGAATATCCGATTGAGCTGAAACTTACACTGCATACTTTTTATGATGTTTGAAGTCTTCGTACGTCAAAAAATTTCAAGTCGGTAGATGGTGCTGGAACTCAAAAATTTTTAAACTCACCGTACGATTAAGCTGAAACTTACACAATATATTTGTAATGAAGTGGGAAATGCTCGTACATCAAAAGATTTCAAGTTTTCCGAGAGATGGCGCTGGCACAACAGAATTTCAAAACCATCCGATTGAGCTGAAACTAACAGAATATATTTCTTATGAAGTAAGAAGTGATTGCAAATCAAAAATTTCCAAGTTTTCCAATAGATGGCCATGAAAATCAAAATCTCAAAATTATTACCGTACAGCAATGTACGGTGACAGCTAACAGGTGTTTTTTGATTTACGTGCACTTCTCGCTTCATAACAAATAAATTGTCTATGTCTAAGTTTCAACTCAATCGGATGTGGTAAGTTTTTGAGTTTTTAGGATATTATTGTTTGGACAGTTTTCATAAATCCAAAGAGAGTTGTCGGTATTTAATTCTCCACCAGAGTCATTATACTATTCACCAAAAGTCACTCGATTCCATTACATTTATGATATAAACACTGTTTTCAATGGGTGTAGCGAAGCGCACCGGGTAACCACTGGTATATTATAAAGGGGTTTTGGGTACGATATCCCGCTTTTTATAATCCCGCTTTTTTATAATCCTGCTTCTTATAATCCCGCTTCTTATAATCTCGTTTTTGCAATCAGAACTATTTGTTTTATTTTAAAAAATGCCTTGCAATCAATTGCATGTTAAACCAAATTTCACGCGAAATTCTGATTGCAAAAGCGAGATTAGAAAAAAAAAAAAAAAATCGAAATAAGTGAAATAAAAACAGAGGTAATAATATGCACTAACCCTTTATTAATAACTCGTATTATTTGCAACAAACAATAAATGTTATATAATAACAAATATGTATAACAATTCAACGAATATGCAAATAAATTAAAAATATTCGTTTAAAAATAAAAATATAAATGAAATAAAACTCAGAACTTGAATATTAAATATGTATTTACATACATTGAAATATTAATGGAACAACCAAATTTTTTTTATGTAATTAGTTCAATTGTATATTGTGGGCGATACGACGCACAAACCCTGATTTGGATATATTTTTCATAATTTTCTGTTTATTTTTTCGTTTAAAAGAACTTTTTATTTATTTCCCAGAAAATGGAACAAGCAATATTAAATTTTGAAAGATGAATTTGTTGAAATACAATATTGGGATGCTAAAAAACGAGCAAAGCGGGATTAAACGGAATTTTAAAAAGCGGGATTTAACCCTCACGCGTTATTTATTAACCGGGGTTAATATGGCCACTTTCATTATATCATATCTTGGATACTTTTGAACTAAATGTCTTTTCATTCAGACTCAGTGACTAAATATTTGATATTTTTCGAAAAATATAGAAAAAAATAAATGTTTTTACATATGAGTATGTTGCACATACAGTTTCAGTTGGGTGGTATCTGCAAGCTACATCTTCAAATTTGTGAACGAAGGAAACCAATTTGTTGTTTATTACATTTCAGTACCTCTATGAACATGCATAGGTAAGGTACTATGTACAGTACATTGTACATATTACATTTATAGATTAGTTATTTTGAACTTCGTCATTGTCAAACTACGCACTTAGGCTTCCTTCACTCAGGCAAAAATGGCTAGAAGGTCTAGGTATTGTGTTCAATTTGATCAATTGGAATACCTAAAATGCGATTTTTAGTGTTACTTTGCCCACATTTCGAGGAACTCGAGCTCTTCTAGTTATTGTAGGCGTACAAAAATGCTTCCTCAACTCTTCAAGAAACTCTCTGCGTTGGCTCGACTGTCTTAGACAATCGTATTATTGGACCAGAAGATTAAGTCAGCTACATATGAATATGTATGCATGTCCATGATGTTGTAAAATAGAGCCAGCAGTTTGTTTTCATTTTAGTTGTGTTTTGACCAAGCATCTTCTTCATCATCAGAATGAAGTGTATCAAGAATCGATTTCAAGTATTGTTGTTGTACTTCGTGTGCCAATCTTGAAGAAAAATCATATCATGTATCAAATTGCACACCCTAAATCTACCTATCTAATTGTATGTGATGTGTTAATACTTTACATGGATAATGCCCACACTTGAAAGAAATTTAAATTTTATTTTGATCCATTTTCACACAAATGAAATTCACAAGTGTACTGATTGAATATGATTGTCAAACAAATTTGATAAGGAAATTCGCTCAATTCACATAAAATTTAATTTTCCAATGTAAATCGTACTAATCCCCATTATTTCCCTTGTTATTTTCCAGGTGCGCAAAAAATATAATTTGCAAAATTTATTCAAAAAACAACAAAGAACAATTAAAAGGAAGGCAGGAAGTAAGAATTTTGCTTTTGTAGACCATAGAGCCCATAGAAAGAGGAAGGGAATAAAAATATTAACCTGGGTTAATAAGGTACTGATTAAGGTGCAAAAATTGTCACCCGTGTGAGGGTTAAAGACGCAGTATTTTAAGAAAACGGGATTTTAGAAGACGGTATTTTAATACTTTTTTTTCAGGATTTTTAAAAAACGGGATTTTAAAAAGCGGGATTCCGATACGCTCCCATTATAAAGGTAAAATAAAATTAACATAACATAGGAAAAACCGCAACCTTTCAGTCGCATTTTCTTACTCATATTACGATAGACGACACCGAATTTATAATCAACGATTTTTACCTACAAATATTTATATCAAGCATGGTTGTTTGGTTGGTTCGTGAGTATGAGGAGAGATATGCCTGCCTACGCGAGTCGGGCTCGGGCCGGTTGTGTTTCCCTCAGGAACTGTGCTGAGAAGGAAGTGGTTGGAGGTTTGTAAGCGGGAAACGTTAGAAAAGTTAGAAGAAATATTTGGATTGATGATAAACGCTCTGTATGCCGTGTGTACTCCAGTATTTTCAATAAATCGTCATATCTAAGCGATGTCTTCTCAGGTATTTGTGCCTTATTGTTCATAAAACAAGACAGTCGACGAGGAAGTGCCATGTTGCACTAGATCCAGTCTGTTTGTATGTCGGTTCAAATTCATGTGGCCCGTATATATGTATGTTACATAATGTAGGCCTATCATCAATTTTATTTATGCTCTACCCGGATTTAGTACTTTCCTTACCCGTTCTGGGTTCGAATTTTCTACTATGGCTTGGGCAGCCTTACACGATTAGAATTGATGCCAGATTAGTGAGTGTCGTTTTGCAGAAGACAGACTTGTATCGCGTGTATGTTAGTGAAATGGGGGTTTATGTAGTGGAATGGAAAGGTTAGAATTAATGTGTGTATTCCAGAAAACACTCTGTGTGTCGTGTAAACTCCAGTGTTTTCGAAAATTCGATAGATCTGAGCGATGTCATCCCGGGTAGGATGAGTCTTCCCAGGTGTTTGTGCCCTATTGAGCATAAGGCCGGACATTCGCAGGGGAAATGCCTGATATTTTCGTCCTCTTCTTCGCATCCCGGGCAGGTGCTGTACTGCACTAGTGCCAGTCGATTAGCATCTTTGTTCAAGTTGATTTGTCCCGTATAGGCAAATCATCAGCCGAGCAGGCTTAAATTCAATACTTTCCTTGCCCAATGTGGGTTTGGGTTTTCTTTTATTGTTTGGATTTGACTCAACATTTTTGAGTGGCGTTTAGCAAAAGAATGAATTATTTTATACCTTACTTAGGTTAGGTTAGGTTAGGAGGATCGCTCGCAGTAAATGCAATTTCACCTAGAGGCTGTAAAGGTCAATTGTTAATACCCTATTTGTGCATGTTGAAACATGCATTTAACAAAACCATTTCGATCTTTTAATAAATTTCTTTAGGTCTGTGAGCGGTATCTTAGCCAGGTCATCCAGCAGTCGAAGAACCGTGGTCTCATACAAGATAGGCGCCGTTCTTGAAGAGCCGGGCATTGGCATAAAAGGTGTTCTACCTACTCTATTTCATCCTCATCCGTACAACTTCTACAGAAGTCATTTGTAAGGATGCTAAATCTTTTGTCCATGTTTATACAGTGTTCGATTATAACACCGACGAGTACATGGATTTGTCAAACTCACTTTTGACAAAACTTCTTAAAATAATTTAAATTTTTTTTGATATGTCACTTACTAATAATCGAATTTTCGGAAGTTCGCTTTGGAAAGTTATATTCAAATCCGTTATAATAAAAATAAAGTTTGTACAGTGGATTGTTTAAATTATTTAAATGTATTTGGCCTTCTAAATTTTTGTCTTTGTTTAAGAGCTTCCCAATTATCCAGGAAATATTCAATTACTCCATATAATGACAGCCATCTTGCAGCCACAACTTTCTTTACTTTTTTTTTTAAGCTTAAATATTCTTGAAATAGTCTTAAGTCATCTTGCCTCTTTGGACTTTGTCTCAAAAAATCTAAACCAAACCCAATTAAATTTTCATAAGGCACTTGCAGTTTGTCTAAATACTCCTTAATTGCCGTAAAATTACCTTCAGCAGATGAATTCTTTATGCCCAGAATGCAAAGAAATTTGCTAACTATGTTCCCGATTTCTTCGTCATATAGCCTTGCAATGATAGTAAAGTACTTAGTCGTTGAAACATCGGTCGATTCATCAACAACCAATGAAAATTTAGTTGTTCTTAATTTCTCTGCAATTATTTTGGAGCAGTATGGTTCTATTACTTCTTTAACAAATCAGTACTCTTTTTTCTACCACATTTTAAATCTTGAGAGATTTTCGAATCTGGACAAACATTTGCAATGAGATCTGGAAGGTGCTCCATCAAAGAAATGGCAATGAAATTGTGCTCACTTATAAATGATAAACACTTTAAAATGGCAATGCTTTGTTTATTCCACTTTCCACAAAGAGCAGATTTATCAATTGCTTTGCCTACTTGTGGTTTGGTTGATGCTTTAATCAAATTGGATTTGTGGCTTTTCTGTATCTCATGCCTGGTGATATTATATTTTCTTTTCGTAATAAATACCTTACAGATCGGGCAGTAGGGCTTATTTTCATAAAACTTTAGCCAGGGGAATAGCAGCAACCACTCTGTCCTAAGAACACGATCGTGTTCTTCTGCTACTTGAACGTTTACCGCTATATCCATAAATGCGTCATTAATGTTTTTCTCTGCCAGCATTATATCCGAGATTGAATTGGTAAAGGAAGAGAGTCGGAATTTGAAACGACGACATCATGATGAACAATTCCTAAAAAAAAAAACTGTAGTTGCAACGAACCCTATAAGTCTCACACGTTAACCCTGTCCGTATTTTGATGCCATTTGGCAACACTGTTTCTTGCGACTCCCAAATCACAAATCTTTTTCATTGAAAGTTTTTTTCAAATTTGTTCCTAACTTCGTGATGTAGCTTTTCAAGCATTTGATGCTTGAAAATTTTTTTTTTTTTTTTTATGTCCTTTAAATATTTAGATCTGTCCAAATTGGACACTTAGTAATTGTTGTTACAGAACAGGCTATGATAGCTTATAAGGCCAGTGCCTTTACATACTTTTGTTTTACAATAAGGTGTTTTTTTTTTTTATTTTGTAACTTACGAATTTCAAAAAGTGAAGATTACAATTGTTATAATTTTTATAATTTTTATTAAAGTCTCTGAGTTAGGTCAGAAGGTCTAAGGCACTTCAATCCTCTTTTTCTGGTTATTTCTTGTAGCGGGATAGAGTTGACTTCGTTGTTATCGTGGATTAGTAACCGGAGTTTGTGTTTTGTGCTTGTCTTTTGTATTTCTTCCATTACTGTCGCTATTTTGAGGTCTTTATGGATGTCGTCATTGAAAATATACCATGGAGCGTCTATTATCGTTCACCCATTAGTGCATGAAGTTAATTTGAAATTTTTTTTTACATTTGTCGTTTGTTTACAGTAAGACACTCTTTATTTTTAAAAAAAAAGTACGAAATCAGAACATTTTGTGTTTTTATGAGTAGATAGAGTGTGTCCGTTTAAACGGACTCTATGCAGAGAAAACATTGCAAGTTTACATTTAGATGACGTCCGTTTAAACGGACCATATGCACTAATGGGTTTTAATATTTTTGATTAAAAAATTTAATCTTTTTTTTTTCATTATTATCTATTATTTTTATTATTTCTTATTATCCATTACAATTAATTATAATATAATTATCTGCCCTCAGTGCGCATTCAGCTCTCTAGCGGAAAAGTTCTCCACCCTAACATTGATTTTTTTATCAGCAGACCATTTTATAATTTATTTTTTATCGAGATAATCATCAAATTAAATAACATTCTTTGATCTCATTTCAATTTGACATCAGTTTTGTGTTTTTAGGGCTAAACAAGCAACATTATTTACATTGTTGAATAATGCTAACGGCCACTGATAAGTTTATTCGTATAATTCCCGAGCATTGGATCCATCTGACCTACTCCACCCAGATGATAGTGGCTGTCTTTAAATTCTTTGAACTGCTCAGACTCCCTTTCTGCTGCATCATTATTATCGGAATTATTGGACTCATTGGCAACCAAACGCCATTCCTTGGTGAAGTACAGCTTACAGTTTAAAGTTAGTTCTAACCCAACGAGAACCCTTGAAACTCTGAAAACCAATCAAATATCAAGATTTCATTCAACTGAATGGTTGTTAGAGAATGGAGCTTTTAAACTTGATTTTATATACATAGGGTAGGGCGAGGAGGTTCTGACACGTTAACGGATATTCTCAAAAATTAGGTTCATCCGTTTACAAACAAAGCTATGTATATATAAATTTTACTTTATTAAGTTTTAATCTATTAAAAGAACAACTTTAAGGGCTAATTTACTAACCGTCTTAGTGTTTTTGATGAATTTCTAAATAAGAGAAAAGTGACAGAACCTCCTAGTTTTTAGAAGGTTACGACTTTTAAGAAGGAGGTTTCAACATGCTATAGGAGGTGATGGCTTTCTCGTCAAATGTCTTTTCAAAATACTTTCATTTATAAATGTTAGGCATTTTGATTGAAACCCATAAAATTTCAGTATAAAAAAACTAGAACTAAGTAAGACGGTGAAAGGAGGAGGTTTCGACTATTTGAGTTAACGTGTCGAAAACTCCTTCACTGCATGCATTATATTTACGCATGCAATATAAAAAGTTTATTATTTTATACTTAAGTAAAAGGGCCACAACTAATAAAAACACTATTAATCTGTTCGTTTAACTTTTGTATTCTCACTGTCAAACACTTAAAACCAAAAAAAAGTTATAGCTTAAAAATGCACTGAAAATAATTATATGCCCACTTACCAAAAATCAAAACACGACTGAACTTGTTACACGCTGATCAGAAACTGAACCCAATAAGGGAAAAAGTAGAGGTCCCTTAAGCTGTGGACATAAGAAATTATCATATTTGTCATATTTAAAGGAAGTGAAAAATTTGAGTTTGATGAAACCTCCTACATGTTGAAACCACCTCGCCTTCGCTACACCCATTGAGAGCAGTGTTTATGTCATAAAATGTAATTTTCGAGTGACTTTAGGTGCACCAAATGATGTCATCTGGAAGCACGAATTGTATTTGCAAAAGTTGTTCAAGAAGCTTGGAGTTGAATACATATTTACATATGATAAATACGTAAATATAATTCTGAATAAATTTTCCAGACATCAAAAAATAGTAATGAATCTGGTAAAGAATTAAAAACTGTTCAAACGATAATATCCAACTTTTTCGACCGAGTTTAACTCAAGCATTTTTAAATTCATAATTAATTTTTAAGTTCTGTGCATTACTTGCAGTAAATAAATGCTTTTATTTCCTTTTTTAACCATTTCAAAAAAATACAAATTTATACGATTTTTCCGGGTGGATATCATTAAAATAACCTGTTCGTTGAAGTGCTATAAACTCGAAAAAGTACACAATATATTTGTTATGAACCGAGAAGTGGATATATGGTGTAAGTACGGTGAGTTTAAACATTTTTGTGTTCCGGCGCCATCTACCGGAAAACTTGACATTTTTTTATTACGAACACTACAAAAATCATAAAAAGTATATATACAGGGTGTTTCCAAGTTAAATGTCAAGACTTTGGCATTGATTCTTGGGTTTATTCTAAGAAAAAAATCGTTCTACAGCAAGGGTCTATCTCCGATTTGGACATCATTTATCGAGAATTGAAGAAAACACCTATTTTGGTGTACCTTGACCCATACTAACTCAAATATCTTCGCTAATACTTACTACAGAAACTTCTTTTAGGGTTTAAATTTTAGAAGAAATACCTTTTTAACTGCGTTTAAATAAATTGTATACCTTTTCCTGCTTTCCAGATATTTTATTTTTAAGTCAATATCCTAAATCTTGCCCATACATTTTTTTGACTATCAGGTGGCTTTTCTACAAAAAATGCGTATTAAACATACCATTGTATTATTTTTTTCTTGTGAACATAACAATTGTAAAAAAAAAAATCTATAGTAAGTATTCTGAAAAACTCACAGATTTTATGATACTTGGAAAAAACCGCAGCAGGTAAAAAGCGAAAAAATGATTTTTTACCTATTTTTTTAACCACAGTTGGCAATTAGTGCGATTTTCTAACTAAATCATAAGTTTGCAATTTGTTTTTTAAATAAAATATGACTTTACGAAGGTTTTAAGGTACGCTCATTTATTAGAATACCCGTCAAAACCCTAATCTCCACACCATTTTCCCCCTTAACATCCCAGACTCAAACCTTTTTTGATAGCGGTCGATGCATCCCAGACTCAAACCTAACTGAGTTGGAAAATTTAACTAGGAAAAGTGGTATAAATGATTAGAAAACAAAATTCAATTCAATTCAATTCGAGGTTACACCACGGTTGTTTAGAAACGGTATTTGAAATGACATCAGTTAAATTTTCCAACTAGGCCTACATACTCAGTTAGGTTTGAGTCTGGGATGCATCGACCGCTATCAAAAAATATTGTTGAAAAAATGGTCCCACAAGATCTATATGGACCCTTTGCCGTGGAGTAGATGTATGTAAAGGGTGATTTTTTAGCTGGTTTGGTTTTGGCAACACTGGTTTTGACAGCTGACGTGTGTTTAGTACCTTGTGTCACTGTCAAACAGCTTCAGTTTGGTTTGCAATTTAACCATGATCGTCTTACAAATGAACAACGCTTGCAAATTATTGAATTTTACTATCAAAATTCGTGCTCGGTTCGAAATGTTCATCGCGCGCTGCTTCCATTTTATGATCGGCATTCTCGACCTTCTGAGCAGTCTATTCGGAAGATTGTGACCAAATTTCGCACCAAATTTACTTTGTTGGACATTAAACCACCAACACGTTTACGTACTGTGCGTAGTGAAGAAAATATTGCGGCCGTATCAGCTAGTGTGACAGAAGACCGCGAAATGTCGATTCGGCGCCGTTCCCAGCAGTTAGGCCTTTGTTACAGCACTTTTTTTTGCCCGAAATGGAAGTTCTTGACTTGCATGATATGTGGTTTCAACAAGACGGTGCCACATGCCACACAGCACGCGAAACAATGGCGCAATTGCGAGGCGAGTTTGGTGAACAGTTAATTTCACGTTTCGGGCCGGTCAATTGGCCGCCTAGATCGTGCGATTTGACACCATTAGATTATTTTTTGTGGGGGTATGTCAAGGCTAATGTCTATAGGGACAAGCCCGCTTCGATTGACGCACTGGAAGCCAACATCCATGCATTCATTCGTGAGATACCGGCCGATATGTGTGAAAGAGTATGCCAAAATTGGACTCAGCGGATGGGCTACCTGAGACGCAGCCGCGGTCAACATTTGCATGAAATTATCATGAAACATTAAATTGCAAGGTTCAAACTATCGATTCAAATAAATATTTCATTCATTTTTTCGAATTTTTTGTGTTTTTTTTTTTAAAAAAGTTCTCAACCTCTTAAAAAATCACCCTTTATATTCCTATGGGAGTTGAACCTTTGTCGATGCTTGCTTTTGAACACTTCTGTAAGCCAAGCATTTTTGTGCTAAGTCTTCAATATCGAAGTCGATACGCAGCCACCAGACATAACTTCGTGCCAACGTCTTCATCTCCCCGATCCCAACGTGAGCCGTATGTAGTTCGGTAAGTTTTAGTTTTAGGAGCTCATGAATCACCATCCGATTGTTTCTAAAATTTGTACCATTGGGTTAAGAAAATTGATGAGCTTTACCTTCTAAGCCGGCATTGACTAATTTGTTTCCCCATAATAGACTGTTGTACTCCTCTGCAATTTGTTTTTGGGTAACCGGCACGATATTCATTTGCTGCATTTGGTAGTATGCGACGTTGTCCGCCTCTTTTGGTTTGTCAAGCTGTAGAGGCAACCAGGAAAGCGCATCTGCATTGGCGTGGTCACATGTCGCACGGCTCACGATATCATACTTAAAACCTTGCAGGAACTTCGCATGATGCAGCATACGAGTGGTCACCATACTTGGAAAACTCTTGCTAGGGCTGAAAATAGGAGCAAAAAGTTTATGATCAGTTATTATGGTAAAGTCACTTCTTTGTCAATTTAACTGTATCTTTTTTCCGAAATCAAAAGAAATCATGAGGCGTAAGCGATTGGGTGATCCTGTCTATCTGGAAATGTGTGTGATAACACTGCTCCTAGTCCATATTGACTCGCATCCGTAGCCAGTAACAGAGGTAGATTTGGGTTGTATGCACAAAGAACTACGTCAGAATATATTTTCGATTTGATGCTTCAAAACGCATTGTCGCATTGTTGACTCCAATAGAAAACAATGTCCTTTTGGAGCAGGTTATAAATAGGATGTAATTTTGAAGAGATATTCCTCAAAAATCTCCTATAGTAGCAGACCAGACCTACCCAACTTCTAACTTCAGTAATATTTCTAGCAGCAGGTGCATCAGTTATTGCCTGTATTTTGTCCTTCGTCTTTTCGAGTCATTTTTCCGAAATTATATGGCCTAAATACATAATTGAACTTTCAAAAAACTTATACTTTCTGAGTTTGATGCGAAGTCCCACTTTATCTAACCGACGAAGCACTTCTTCAAGGCCATACATATTCAATATTTGTATGTATTTTGTAGGATTTTTTTTCAATATAGCAACACCCAAACAGCTGACACCATCTTTTTATTTATTTACTTATTTTGGCAAATCATAATAAAAATCCCCACAGTCAATATTTGCGGGTTGCGGCAATGGCAATTGAAACGTCAAAAAGCAAATCGTAGGAATTTCATTGCCGGCAATTGCAGTTGGCGAAAAGAGTTAAAATATCAGTGAACAAGAGATATTTGCATGCTATCAGAGCAATCTCGCTCAACTTTAACATTCAAATGCCGCCATTCTGGAAAATGTGAAATGTTATTCTTTTGGACTCCAAGGACGACAAGAATGCACACAAAAGAAAATATCGGCGCTATTTAGAGATACCCTAATTCATCGATTCCCCATCGTGATCCAGAACTAGGCCTGTGTCCATCGATTTTGTGGACATTTTTCTATCCTTAAGTGCGTTAACATGGTGACCTTTCAAAAACAAGAATGTCCTGCCTTAATCAATACATGTGATCACCTAATCGTATCCAATATATATATTTTTTTAGATACAGTCATAGTAAGTTCCGATATTTTGGATCGCTATCTTTTGTGAGATCTAGGAACAGATATTTTTGCAAATTAATTCCCGGCGGACCTGCGATTTTTGTGTATGTCCACCATCCTTATAGCCCACTTTACCTCTTAAGTTTCACCACAGTATAATTGCAATCCTTACTTGTTGAGCCCATTCCAATTTGCATCTCCCTACCAAAAGAGGGGATTTTATGTCGTGCCTTCATAAGAAATTGACGAACCATAACCCGAGTAGAGGCGAAATCGTATAAAATAGTAAGTGAACTACCTCCTTTTAAAATCTGATGGGAAATTGATTTCTACTTAAAAGAAATTCATCAAGTCACTCTAACTAACTCTAATTAATGAAAATCTACTCAAGTCCATCAACAACCACATCATCGAAAATATAACTAAATGATTGGCATTCAAATTTAATTTGACCCTTAACCTACCCAACTCAGGTTCTTATAAAGCATGAGGTAAGGAGTCCCTGCCCCAGTGTATCAAAAAGCCACACGACTGGGGCTTCACGAAATTATCAAAGTGCCTTATGAGTAACGACCATGAGATACTATGATTTTGATTAGACAACAAATTTCGTGCTCCTACATCTAAGAGAATTTGAATTGAGATCTTTTTCGTGCTTTTGTGCTCTTTATTACACAAACACTTATACGAAAAAGAAAATAAACAGTTTGAGAGAGTAAACGGAAAATAGAGATATTTCTCTCGTTACGAGACTCACACATTGGAATTCGCTCCCTACCAAACCAATACTACCGCACGGTGAGCGGGAACACTTTTCGAAATTCACTTCGACAACGACAGTGAGTGCAGAGACATTTCTCTGGAGAAAAGTTAAAACTCCAACAAACTGAGTGCATCTCTGCCCCAACACATCTGAACCATTACCATCATCAACAAAGAGCCCCACTGGTAAATTGTTCCAGTGCTCGGATATGTGCATGGAAATCTGTTTTTTTTTTTTTTTTTTTTTAGATGCAAACACTGCCATACAAACGCGAAGCCCACATACGGTCGCTGTTGCCGTCATCGTCAGCTCCCCCATATCGCCGTGGATAGTGGAGCCTCATGGTATTGTGGCATACTAGAAAAACTTTTAAGCCAGAAGCACACTGCACTACACTACCACCCAGAAGATACTCTAGTTCAGCATATTGTTAACAATTCAGTCTACGAGCGACTACGTGTATGAAAGGTCGCGCTATTTCGCATCCCCGCAAAATAAATAATTTTTGCCGCTTTTATTGCTTTTCTCAAAATATATATATATAAAAAAATACTAAATATTAAATAATTCCATTGAAAACCAAATCAAAATAAATTTAAATCCAATAAATCTTGATTCAAACGTAAAGTAACATTTATTTGCATTCGGAAAAATACACGGGCGAGCCGCTTTTAACGTGTGTGAATTTTCGGTTTCGCACATCGGATCTTGGCTTTGAACAAATCAAAACAAAACTTTTACCAGATTCGCAATTCGTTCCGTTAGTATTATTTATTAATTTTCCTTTGAATAAAATCAAAGAAAGTTAAATTCATTCGACCGGTAAGCTGAGAATGTCAGCCTCCATATGTTTTGGAAAATAAGTTGCTGTTTTGTTTTTTTTTAAATTATAAATTATTTTAATTCTTTTGTTTTTATTGACATTATTTCAAGATAATTTTTATTTTACAGGACTTCTTAATCTTTTATTTTTGTATCCACATATTAATTTGAATTCATGCCCAAGACACTGGACGACCTACCCGACCACATTTTTTATTGGATCAACCGTATTTATTTATTTATTTATTTATTTATGATTATATTTCGTTCGTTAATTATTTATTTAATTCTTAATAAATCACAAAAAGTCTAAAAAATAGAAACGAAATTTAAGTGTAAAGTGTAACAGTTTATGTTAAATTAAAAAAAAAATTATATGAATACAAAATATTAAAGTTTAAAAGTGCATAAATCTAAAAAATAATAAAACATAATAGTATAGTGTTCCTTTTTTATTATTTCCTCAACAAATTAGGTTACAAAAAGATATATACATAAATATACATAAATATATTGGAATTTGTTTTATTTTTCTTTTTTTTACCTCAGAATCAGAATCAAAAATATTATAAAGTGAGAAAAATAATTATAAAAAAGTTAGTCTCCGGTAAGACCAATTAAAAAAAAAAAAAAAAAACACAGTTCGATACAGAACGGAACAATTAAACGGAATTTAGCAGCGAAGCGATCAGCTTGAAAGCAGCATCAGCCTAAGCAGCATCTCAAGCAGTCATTGAATATATCGTGGAGATTTTTATAAATGTAAGTCGAAGGATAACAAACGGATGATATAATTTAATGATGAATTATTTCCAAATGAGCCAATTTTCTGCCTACCTAGTTAACTTCTTTCACATGGACTTGGACACATAGAAAAGATTTGTAAAATACCCCCCTTAAATAAGCAATTTGACAAAATATTGGAAATCTGTGGGCCAGTTACCTCGAAGGCGAATCGATTGATAGTGGTAGTTTTTACCTATCATGAGATTGGTATACAGACTCGTATATCCTGATAACTTCTTCTTCTCACCAAAACTATCCAAAATTCCACAGCAATCGTTCAAATAAAGTTATTGTGCTTTAAAACCAGTACAATCGTTTTTAAATCTCTGCAATAGCTCTTCGTATTTCCGAAAAGCGTTCGAATGAGTATTTGATTAGAATGGGGATTGTCATAAAGGCACAAAGAAAAATTGCTGTGTGCTTAAAGAATACTAACAAAACAAAACAGTAGGAAACAAGCATACGGATAGCTGGAGATAGTCATTCCTAAACCAACAAATTTATATCGAGTTGCATTCAGAAAAAATCACGTTAGCCGCGAAAAACGTACATAAAAATGTTTTAACCTTTACAGCAACCTGAACATTAGAAAACACTTTTGCGGCAACAACTTTTGCTGTTACACAGGGACATATGTAGCTGCAATTTACTAACAGAACTAAGTTCTTCACAAGAATAATTATTTTTGCCTACAGAATGAACGGTAGTAGGAACAAAATAAAGTGGGCACCGTAGCGCAAGTGGTTAGTGCGTCGGACTACTGAGCCAGCGGTCTTGGGTTCGAATCCCGCCGCAAACACCTAAAAGTTTTTCACAGTGCCCACCTCTTTCGAATGCCTAACTAGCATCAAAGAGTATCATTTGTCACGATTAAGCTTCTCAACTCGCCGTTCGGAGTCGGCAAAAAACTTTAGGTCCCTTCCATTCGTGCAAAAATATAACACGCACACACAAATGGTTGCGAGAAGCAGGCCCAGGTTCACCTCGAGCTGTAGCGCCAACTAAAGTAAAAGGAACAAAATAATATCTAAGTGGTTCAGAATTTGTACCACCCTCGCGAATTAGAATAAAGAACGGTGGTTGAAATTTTGAACCAGCTGCGCTATAAGAGTTAAAAAAAAATGACAGATTGAAACACATATTATTTCCTCGTCCAAAATGCGTATCTTTACCTTTTAAGATCCATCGAACCGAAATTCTTTTAATTATATACAAATGTCAGCAATCAAAAAGGACCAGTAGGAAATACGAATGAATAATATGGCGACGGAACTTCATTGCAATGCTATTCGACTTTTAACAATGGTATTTGACAAAGCCGTTTTTTTATGACAATATTAAGCACAAATATTTTAATATTTTGATCGAACTTTCATCAACTCCAAGAGTTTACAGTGTTATGTCTTCAGAAGCAGATATATTCTTGCATCTTCGTTTTTTACAACACTGAGGTGATCCGTTATTAATATCATATATTTTAAGTGATTTCGACCAATTCTTTTGTATCCGTAATCCATTGCTACTGCACCTCTTATATTCAGAACTTCGCAATAAACTACGTATGATATGATAGGCATTATATTGCAATATTGCTCGAAAATAATTAAATTTACTGTAGGTATACTGGTGCTGTTAAGATTTTGAACCTTTTTAAAACCAAATTAATACAAGTAATGATTATCTCTTTCAAATATAGTTCTGGGGTAAAAAAAAAAACGTAGGTACCCGATCAATGAATAGTCGAAAATTAAAACAAGTATTTTTATGGTCGGCAAATAGCAGTTCTTTTGCAATATCCACAATTTAATTTATTAGTGTTTGTATTATCATATACATATATTATTTCTGTAGTATAGGTACCATTTGCGGTTCTCGTGCTTAGCCAATCTTAACAAATGAGGTGTCAAAAGAAAGAGAATTTCCTGGAGCACTGACGAATTGCACTTTCAGTTTATAAATGTTAACACATTAGAAAACCGATCAAAACAAATATTCTACCCAAAATAATAAATATTTCCCGTATGATTTCCATCAGTTGACAGATGGAAATCATATGGGAAGTTTGGATGTTGAATAGGAAGCTTAGATTTTGGGGGTTGGATTTTCTCTTGCGAGAGTTCTCGCACGGGCAACTAGTGCTATTAAATCAGAGAAAATAAAATATGACTGGCCCACGAGACCTGGGAGGCCAGTTTTGTTGTACTATTTTAGGACAGGCTAGCAAAATGCAAAAGTATTTCAATAAACACACACAATACCACTTTTAAATGTGAAAGAAAAATCGAAACACCTAAAAGTAGCTCGTTATTTTAAATTCATCAAATAAAGATTAGTTGCCCTTGCGGTATTAAAACAAATCCAGAAAAAGTAGAGAATACATTAAAAAGTCTCGTTGTGTTTTAGTGAACAGTTCTTCCATTTATTTATTTATTTAGCATCAATCAGAGTACATTAACCCTAGAAAGATAACCATATTTCAAATCACACTAAAGATAACCATACGTCAATTCGACGTGCGTATGTTTAGAAGCACATATTTTGAATTGTGTAGATAATATGTTGTTAAAAATGGTAATGTATTACTTTACATATCATTGTGCTATGGAATAATGAAAAGTAAATTCTTCTGGTTGACTGAGTTCGCAGAAACGGCGAGCGCAGTGACGCCATGTCTGCGCGAGTTACACTGAATTTTAAAAATTGACTACGTCGATTCGACGTAGGTTATCTATCTAGGGTTAATCACCTTACAGATTACCGAAAATAAACTAAGCTATAAACTATAATAGAACATAATGTTCTAAGATTACTTATTTTTTAATGGATTCTATTGTAGTGAAAGTTAAAATCAAAAACATTGGAGTTTAAAACTAGTTTCCCTGACGGGGCACAAAAGGCCGCGGTGCATCTCATCCTTCAATAATAAAATAAGAAATAGTTTCCCTGACACAGTGAGTTATTTAGAGCATAATTCACCCTGTGATCATTTTCACGAAATAGGCAGCGCTCCCTAAGATGGCGAGAAGGTGTATATAAATAGGTTAATTAAGGATAAGAGAAAAGGGCAATTAATATGATGAGATAGAATATCACTTATAAACATGACGAAGAGGATTTTACACCGATTTTCAAGTCGTGTAGTGGTAAGTGCATTGGACTACTATGTAATTCTGCGCGGGCTCATTACTAGCAAATACCCAGAAGTTTTATCAAGGTGCCACCTCTTTCGAATGTTTGACAAGCATTCAAAGAATATCATTTGTCATGAGGAGCTCAACTCGCCGTTCGGAGACGGCAAAAAACTGTAGGCCCTACCATTCGTGTAAAAAAAAAATAATACACACCCACAAATGGTTGCGAGAAGCAGACCATGGCTCACCCAAACTGTAGCGCCACCTAAATAAAGGAAGGAAAGGTGGCATTTATATGTTCCATGTTCTCAAACGATGAACCTAGTAAATTTATTATTCGTCCCTATCATTGAATCCGTTCGAAGGGAATCGTCCACTTGTCGGTAATGTGAACAACTTTTCACTTGATCATTGAAAACGAACGGATCGAATCTCTCCATACAAAGTTTGACGTTTCAGATCCGCGAGAAAATCGTTGTGGATCTGGTGCTTTTGCTGTGGGGTTGGCTAGTTTTTTTTTTTTACTGCCAATAACTTTGAACTTTGCAAGTGCAGAAACAAACAAATGGAATCAGAAACAGTGCGGCAAAACATCCACTATTGGATCCATCTTATTTTCGGCCAAAACCAAACGGGACAGAATGCAATGCAAATGGGACAGAATTCCAATCTTCTCTGGTGTTGTCACAAATCAGGAAACATAAGTGTGTATAAATATTCATGTCTGGACTCGACGCGTATCGTCAAAAATCGCGAAAGTTATGTAAAGGGAATAAAGTTGTCGTATAACTCTGCTTTTCAAGAACAGCCCCAATGGTAGTTTGAAGATGGAGGACCTAGAACAGGCGGCAGAAGTTCAAAAGAATGGTATTGGCGCAGAGTTGACCTGGTCACTGCCAAGAACTTTGAATGTTGAAACGTAAATTGTATAGTTTTTATGTGCGCTCTAAAACGCCTTCTAGTGTATTTTATTCTAATATCCCAATTTGATCCTAAATATTAAATTTAATTAATCATACAAAAACTTTAGAGTTGGCTGCATACTTTTTGTAGACAATTTTCTAATGCATATTTAAACGTTGAATATAATATTTTAAGTCGTCAGATTTTTTTGGGTCTTGCTCTTCAACCAAGAAATGCTTAAGTGCCTTAATTGTTTAAGTTGAAACTTTTTGTGGAAATTTACAAAATAAGGATGAAAGTAACAATTGCAATATATTAACCCGAATAAAGACCTTTTTTCAACGATGATTTTGCAGTTACACTTTTATTTCTAAAGTTTCAAAGATTGTGTGTTTATTAATTCATAATCATAATCATTATTTTTTTATGATGTATAAAATCTTTACTTATTGCTGCTCATAACCCTAAGTGATTACTCTTTAGTTAACCGAGGTGGTCCGATGTTATGAACGTCTTTAAAGAGTATCCTAATCACATAAAAGGTTGTTTTAACGATGGTGTCGAATATTAATTGGGCACTTGATAAATAAATACACAATTTATTTACTGTGATTGTATGCAGGAGAAAAGTTTAAACACGAACTCAATTATTTAATTGCTTAAGTACTTTTGTAACGGATTTCTTGTACTTATGTATGTACATAACATATTCTGCAATGCAAATTACAATTCCACAATATAAATACCTAGTTGTTTAGCAGTTGTGAAGCGGTTAAGTGAATAAAACACTCTTCAACAGGGGAAAGATAATTCAATAACTGAGCTGGCTAATGATCTTAGATTTGACTATGACCAAAAAGGCAACACTGTATCAATGGTTACATATTTACTTATTTAAACGGAACATCACAAGAGATAGGCTGAGTTCCAAAAAGTAAAAAAAGTCCGCAATGCAACCTTAATGCTTTGCATAAATTTTACTTCGAACAAGTTTGACGTTTTGGAACGCATTTTATAAAGAGCCGATTGGCATTGACAATTCCCACAGCAAAAATGTCTTATACCGTTATAAAGAGTTTAAAGTCAGTGATTTGAACATTTTGAAAAACCCATGGATGTAGGTATCCACCAACAGAGAGAAATAAGAAGAAGATTTTTTAAAACTGGCAGAAACAGATGTGCTGCAGCCTTATCCATTAAATCGAAGGCATTCCGAAGGAAGGTTCCTAAATCTATGAATATAGATAGATATCTATTTCGTTTTAAAATACAATGAATTACTACCGCACAGTTTACAATTCAGAGATATGATATTACTATGTACATATGTATCTTTCTACTGAAGCATTGTCTTATTTTCTAAATTTATTTGTTTAATTGAGAATTTATTTATTTTGAGGGAAAAAAAACGTACAAAACCCTCAATTTGATAAAAAAAAAAATTATGTTTACAACAAAATGTATGTTTAATATTACTAAAATTAATAAATAAACATTATGTTAATAAAAATAAAAAAATATCACAGAAAAAAGATAATTTGATTAACAAACAAAGAATAATACTTAAGTTAATAAATTGGGCATAACGATATATAAATTAACAGAAAATAAATAAATTAATACTAAATAAATAAATAATAATATGATAATAATAATAATAATAAATAAAAAAATAAATAAATAAATAAATAAATAAATCAGTAAAGAAATAAGTAACAACAGAACAGAAAAATTTAATAATATGGAGAAAAAACATGATAATTATAACATTGACATTAAAGGTATTATAAAGAAACATGTAGTTGATTTATAAGGCGATTATCGGACTAGTCACATCGCAATATTAATGTTTCAGTTAGTTTTCGTATTCTATCAGAGATCAATTCAACATTGCTTAAAATATGCAGATCAGACGTAGAATGATGCCAAGGCAAATTCAACATCATTTTCAATACTTTATTTTGTGATATTTGCAGCTTTTTTATGTGACACTCTGCCGAGTTACCCCACACTTGGCATCCATATAGCAGTATTGCTTGAAAAATAACTTTGTGGACTATTATTTTATTTTCCTTTGATAATAGGGACTTTCGATTAAGAAAGGATATAGCATTCTTATAGCTATATTTATTTTTGCCAAAGTTCGAGCTATATGTTCATTAAAGGTCAATTTTGCATCTAAATGCATACCCAGATACTTTATGGAGTGCTCCCACAATATTTGCTGGCCATTCGCCATTGGTTGATTAGCGGGGAGAAAACAAGGTTCCCTTTTTCGAGTGAAAAAGATGGCTTGTATTTTTTCCTCATTTAGTTTAGTTTTTCATTTTGCATAATACTGTTCTAATATTTCCGCTACATTTTCTAGGTTTGATTGAATATTAATACCAAATTCATGTGACGAAAATATAGCAGTATCATCAGCATATATTGCTGCTTCACAATTTGGTAAATTGGGATAATCTGAGGTGTATATATTGTATAATATTGGCCCGAGCATCGAGCCTTGGGGTATACCAGCATTACAACATGAACTATTGAAAAATATCCCAAATAATGTTTTTCGTAGTCATTTGAGGATGGCACGAGATACATTCCAAGTACCTATTATATTTATAAATTTTTTTCAAAGCTGTTGTTGGTAGCAACATTTAATTTATTGAAATTCAAATAAAAGCATCAAAAAAGTATCCATGCGCAGTTTGCTTAGTTTATGCGTATCAAAAACGTTAAGGATGCGTTTAGGAACTTGCGACTTTGTCAGAATTTTGTTGTTTGAGTTTCGGAACTTATGACTGCATCTAAAACGCATTTCGGAACTCAGCCATACTGCTGAGTTTTGGACACAAGTTGTCAAGTACATATTATATAAATAATGCTTTCAAAGAATTAACTGATTTGCTATCCCCTCACTGCTCTGATGTGAAGACGAAAATATTTCTAGGTCATTGAACATTGTTAAAAGCATTTTGCGAAAGTTTCAACACTTGCAATAAATCCGATAGTAACGATAAGAAACTAATAATTATGAAATAGTCATGAGCAAGAAATGCCGTAACTATGAATTACCAGAAAAGATCAAAGATAAAATCGGAAAGCCAGTCAAAAAATAAATGAACTTAGCATTAATAAATTGGAAATGAACATCTATCTTTTGGGATATTTTTTTAAAAACATTTCATGATTCTTTGCTTGAATTTAAATATGTATTATTTTTTGAGAACATAGATAGTATTATTTTGATATTTTAGCGATTTCTAGCAGATTTTTACGTGTTACAGAAACTAATACCTCTATCGAATTTAGGATTTTTTTCTCTCAAATCTTATGAAGGGTAGATACTCCAAGATACGTATAATTCGATGTTATTGTTATTTCTTCTCCTGTGAAACACCCTTTTTCTTGACTACTCGTAGATAACCTGCTACCATTCTGGAATAGCATGATTTCTAATTTTGATAGATTATAGGTTGAATGATGTTGATTTAGTGGGCAAAAATTTAAGGTTCTAGTAGCTTGTATAAGCTTGTATAAGCTGGACTAAACTAATTATATTTACTGATGCGGAGATTTCTGAACGATATTCAAATTTCTCTCTGTAATGTAAAAAATTTAAAGAGAACTAACATTCACTATTAGTTCTCTTTCTAATTTCCCAGTGAATCAGAGTTACTCGTAAAAGTGTACTCGTACATATGTAATGCAAATACACTGAACGCACATACTGTAATAATGACGATGATAATGGAATCAAAACAAAAACCGAAACAAATCATTACCCATGATCATGAATACCGAGACTCAAGTGAGTAAGGGTACAATATGAATCATATGGGAAACGTGAAGAATCCTAATAATAGGGTTTCGAGGAATTCGTACTCGCAGTGAGATTGAAAACAAAAAACAATGTAATGAGTCTTGGTGTGTCGATGTAACATACGAGTAAGTACACACCACATCCACCCCTTAATACTCGTGTTACTGCAATGCACTTATCAGACAAATTGTTGTGGTACTTGTAGGCATTGTGGGTGTAATGACGTAATTGTACTTGAATGTGATACAAAGAATAGGGGCTGTGATAAGCAGGTACTTATGGTTTCATATTGGTTATCAGCTGCTGTGGTAGAAATGCACTAGTATCTATTCATTATCTTACAAATGAGAAACTTGCAATGTTTGTACCAGATATGACGAACATGGTACGTTCTCGTACGTACTAAACTAACCTAACGTTTATTATGGAGCATCTTATACGGTTTATAGTTGACTATTGACGCACAGACATTCAATCTTTAACACTAGAAAGACGGGCGGGGGTCATTTGACCCATTTTGAGGTTTAGCGTCTCATATTTTTTAGAGTTTTCATTTTTATGGCATGTTCTCTTGTGACTTTTATTAACCCTTCTCCGGGCAAAGAATATTGCTTACACAAACGAACCTATGTGTCCAAAAGACACATTCTTGAAAATATTGAATTAAATACAAATAAAGCATTTCTTTTTTATATTTTTACCTATTAAAGATAATTCAGTTTTTCGCTGTTTGGTTTTAAAAAAAATAATATACCGAGCATTTCGACAGGCCAATACGATTTCTACATTCAATCCGTGGCGATATTAGAGTTTCAGTAACGGTCACAAGAAACAACCGTCTTTGTTATTTTTATTTTTCATTTCATTTAGGGTAAGAGTTGATCGAAATAACATAATGCAGCTATAAAACTGACATCTAATAGATTTATGAAGAAAATAAACTGATGGCCTGGTTTGTTCTTCGCTTAGAAATACAGGGTTTTTCGACAGGGACGCTACAAAAGTAGAGCGACAGGGACAGCAAACGACGCCATATTTCTTGTCGCTCTTTTGACATTTCTCTTCAGTAAGGTTTGCCATTTCATGATGGAAAGAAATACGAGCTAACAACGAGTCGAAATTATTAAAATTTACTACCGAAATTCTGAGTCAATGGTCTCAACGTTAAGAGCGTTACGTCCAATTTATGGTCGTCATAATCGTCCTAGCAGATCAACAATTGAGAGTCTAGTGGAACAATTTGAATCCACAGGCACAGTACAAAATGTTCCCGTGCCAGTGAGACAAAGAAGTGCTCGTAGTGTCGAGAATATTGCTGCCGCTGAGGCTTCAGTTGAAGAAAGTGTGTCTCTCACACGTCGTTCTCAAGCGTTGGGCATCTCTGTGACGTCGTTGTGGCGAATTTTGCGAAAAGATCTTGGCCTACATCCTTACAAGATTAAATTGACGCAAGAACTGAAGCCGCTTGACCACCAGAAGCGTCGTATGTTCGTGAATTGGGCTGAGCAACAACTTGAAAATGATTCGGATTTTCATCGAAAAATCCACACATAATGGCATCGAACGTACTTTCACAGGAATAAAGAATGTTATTGATATCCAAAACCGTTTGTTTTATTTAAAAAAACTTTTGTAGCGCTCTTATTGAAAAACCCTCTACAATGCCTGCACCAACTAGTCAAAAGAATCTACTTCCCCTTAGTCTCCTTGGACCTCAATATTATTTCGGGTTTTCTTGAATCTGTAGTGCTGATCTCTGGTTTGTTATGAGTTGTAGATATAACTTAATCATATTTTAATTATTTATGCAGCTTTTTAAGTCAATCCAAATATCGATGAATATTCTTTTCTATTTTGATGTCGTAGAAATACTTTTGGCACAAATCTTTTCATTTTTCTTATTGTCCCGATTCTGAGTCACATGCCTAACAGATATTCATATCATACTTGTCTGTTTTAGCGGGTATATACTGTTTGAGTGAACAAGGTCTGCGAACAAGCTGCTCTTCCACCGTTATATTTTCACCTGGACTAAACATTTATTTATTTTAAATTATTATTTATTTTATTGAAAATACAGGTGCTAATTTTTTTTTTTTTTTGTCATCAAACCTAGTAAGCCCCAATAAAAATTTGAAGCTAATGCAATGCATACTAGATTATACTATGTAAATACTATTGGTACGATGAATATAAGAAAAATGAAAAACAGCATGTCTACGCATAAAAAGACATTTGCACTTGTTGATTTTGGCTACGCTCATTGCCGTATCGATACTTAGGTATGTGTATTGTATGTACAGTACATACAGCTGATGCTGACTTTAGCGAGTGTGTCTAATAGATACTACTGTCCGTTAACGTCCCTAAAAAAGTTTTTATAACATTTTTTTGTTGCTAATATAATATAATTTTTTTTTTCTTACTACAAATACATTTATATTGATACCAAGGGAGAAGTCACAAAAATTAAATTAAGCCAAAATGTTGTCAATTTTGAAATAACCGAAAAAAACATAAGGAATGTGTCCGTTAGACACACCTTGCCCGGACAAGGGTGTAAATTTAATTTTACATATCTATATGTAGTTTCATTGTTATATCTTCATAAACATATCATCTACCTACAAAGCCGGAGCCGGTCATTTGACCCATATAGTGTATTTTTGCACATTTTTAAAATTTTTTTTTTAACTTTTTTTTTAATTTTTAACACAACCACCAATACCGATGCCGCCTTCAGCTGTAGGTACAGGTAAAAGACATCACTGTTATATTTCCAGCTGTAATAAAAAATCTAGTTATGTGTGCGATATTTGTGAAATTCCATTACGTGGAAAATGTAATCAGTCAAAAGCAAGTAAGTATTTTTCATGATTGTAGTAAGAAATAAAAAACTTCTTGTTAATAACACATTAATATGATTATATTTTAGTTTGTTCACTGATTGATTAGCACTTTTAAATGATTTACTATATCAAAATCTACATTTTTATTGTATGGGGTCAAATGACCCTTGCCGTCTTTCTTGGTAAGAAGATTTTCCCGTCTTTCTAGTGTTAATCACCTGGGAGGTATCAGGCATGCTTAAAATGAATGTATAATTTTTTTGATAATATGTATTATGTTATGTTAACCATATGGAATTCTCTGTCTACGGAATTCAAGTGTTATTCCAGAAGGTATAGGTGATCTCATGGTTTGATTTTACTACTGCGGTTTTTAACCGCAAATCGTTTTCTATCTCTAAACAGCGCCAAAAATATAAGCATATATCTAAACTTTAGGTGATTATTCTACTTACTAGCTTTAAACGGAAAATGGTTTGAAACTTGTTCTCACACTACAAAAGCAAAGAATATAAAGAAAAGGAGGGCATTATAGATCCTAAGGTCGCGGTGCATCTCACCCTTGAGTAAAAATGAAGAAATTATACAAAAAAAAAAAAAAAACCAACTACCTTATGTGCGAAGGATACGCATTACATCAATCAATGTACAAGCTTAATGTAATAGAAGAGTGTATCTTATATTCTCCTATAACACATACGAGTATGTAACGTTTAACTAAAGCATTATTTTGTTTTAGAAAGCGATATTAATGTCCAATTTTCAAGATCTGCCCTAAAAATTGGGAAAAATCAGAAATAATATTTTCTTGATGACCAATGCTTATAGCAATTGCTGTACAATTAGAACAGACCGGCAGTACAACATGAGATAGGCCAAGAAATACAAGCCGCTGAACAAATATCGAATATCGAAGTTTATTATGAGTTTTTAAGAAACAAGGAGAACAACTATTATTCAATAAGAAACTCAAATGATGCAGTTACTCTTGCAAGCACACCTCAACTTTCGTTGTCAAAGAAAACTTAGACTTTAACGAAATCGCCGCCAATTTAACAGCCCATACATCGTTATGTGAAAATACTTGAGGACATTGGTTGACAATAATTCAACATGAACTCACCTGCCACTTTAGAACAACATTCAACACATTTTCACTCGGATATATATTTAAGTTTCCGAGCTTTTCTTCTATGTCCGCCAAGGCGTAATGTACGTCGTTTTTGGATGGCCGGCGTGGCAGTAGCGGCATAGATGTTGGATCGATTTGCTTTCTTCTTCATCTCCGCAGCTTCTAAAGATATCGTTGGACTCAGGTAGCCATTTGCTTGTAATATGACACAGTGTCCTGTGAATGTTCTAGTGATTCTGCGTTTGGAGTATTTATCCAGATGTAACATCGTCTTTGTCCTATTTGGATCAAGTCTCGGCCACAAAGAACGATATGTGACGCAGTCGGTTCGTATGAGCCACAGAGCGTTGGTCTCTTTTTCGGTTATATGGTCAATTATGTTTTAAGCGGATGTAGTGTGGAGGTATGAGCATCACTGTTGCTCCAGCTCTAACTAGTTCGTCTACGATCTCGTTCTCTTCGATACTGCTATGTCCAGGTACCCAGCATAGTATAACCTTGTGGTGACTTACTGCGCTTAGTGCATTGCCTTCGATTTTATTGTGTTTGACCCTATTGATTTAAGAACAGGCTGACTATCCACCAGAATGGTTAACTCCGATGGAGGGAGGTCGCTTCCTTTTATGAATATTGAAGCCTTTTCAATCGCCAGTAGTTCCGCCTGGAAGACACTGCATGTCCGGTAGTCTAAAAGATTCCTCGTTTATTTAGTGTATTGGAGTAGCACCCTGCTTCAGTACGTAAGTCCTAAGTGCTATTTCCTAGTCTCAGGAAAAGTTCAGCACAAAAAAAACCCACGCTTTTTTAGTTTAAAAGTTGGATGTAGACCATCTCCTGTTATTGAATATTTTACCTGTACTTTCTTTCCTCTCAGCTTTCCTGTGCAATCAATTAGCTGAACTTGCTATTACATTATTAAGGCAGCCGTTGTGAGTAATTTTATTAATATTAATTCTTTTAAGTTAACCTATTCGCAATGAAAATGCAAATGACTCTGAGTACTCCTTCAAATCTCAGCAAAATAGGTAAAAACAATGAAAAGTTTATTTCATGCCAACCACCATCTTTTGCAATTTTTGTTAAACATCCAAGAACTCGGATTCGTCGTTAAGGCTGCAGTTTCTTTTTTATTTGTTGAGTCTACCACGAACCCGAATGCTGGTCGTATGGGTGGGTAGAGCAGTGTGCATTTATATCATTTGTCTCTTTAAGTTAAAAGCTTCTTTATTTTTTTATGCCACTTCCGAGTATGTGGGCAAAAGATGCAATACATAACTCGCATCCCAACGAACTTTTATATTTCAGAAAGTTTTTGCAATGACACTCACTTCAGTTTCGGTCGCTACTACACTTTTGTTATAAAATGCTAAGTATCACGTATGTATGTTTTTAACTGCACAATTACTTGCTTATGTTATACCATCGTAACGCCAAATAATATTTATCCATAAAATGTTTAAAGACCCGTGGAATTTATTGCATATTATTCATAATGTTTCAATGCATGTTAGGGGGTGGCGGGCTGAGCCTCACATAAACCAGTGTTGGTCCATAGTGATAATGTTTCCATGTAAGTGCAACTAGGTACTCGTTCCTTACTAAAAAAAAAAAAAAAACATTAAATCATTTGATACATGTACATACATTATGTATGTACATGTATCACTAGTGCTTCGCTGAAAAAAAGGGATATACTAAATACATATGCATATGAACATACAGGACGTCGCAGTCTCAATATCTTCCGTTCAATATTACAAGGATTTGGAACTGACAAATTAATTGACACATCAGTTGTTAATGATATCTAACCCGTTTACATGGTTAACAAAATCCAATTATTGACTTTACCTCCCCTAGCTAATAGAGCAGCGGAGATAGCCCCCCCGCCCTCCCGCACTACTATTCACATTTTTTCCTCTCTACCTAAGCCGTTCTTCTAAGCAGAATATCTTGGGACACCCTGTATATTGGTAGATATGTACATACTACACAGACATTAAAAATCAACAGCAAATGACTGACTATTTTTCAATCGTTACTCAATCCTCGTTGTTACTCAATACTTATTTTTGCAATCTTTTTATCTTTTGCATTTGTGTTTTGCAAAAAGAAGCATAAAATAAGGAAAAAGGAAACAATATCAATACACAATGCATGGATAGATAGCTTTTGTCTTATATGTACATTGTACATACTGCGGAAATGTATGCAGACAACAGACAACAGACATACATACGTACATACATACATACATAAAATCTACTTGTCAAAAAAATAGGAGAAACGATTAGATAGATTTTTTTATGTACTTGAGTTTGTTTTATTACGTATGGGTGTTATACCAATGTTTTTTCATACTTTGTTTATTATGACTTCAATATGCGTTTTAATTGGTATACATTTATTCATTCTTTTTTGATTTCAGAGAGAAAGGCCTTCTTCTTCTATTATATTATACGTAAACATCACCTTACTTACTTACTTAGGTGGCGCTACAGTCCGGGGTAGACCAAGGCCTCAACCAACACCCTCTTCCAGTTACCCCGGGCATTAGCTAACCGTCTCCAGTTGCGCACGTCAAGTTGGTTGAGGTCTTGTTCTACTTGTGCGCGCCACCTTAGGCGAGGTCGTCCTCTGTTGCGCTGACCTTCCGGGTAAGAGTCGAATATTCTCCGAGCCGTACAGCTCGAACAGCTCGTGGTTGAATCTTCTCCTCCAGAACCCCTCAACGCGAACGGGACCGAATATCTTACGAAGGATTTTTCTCTCGAAGCGACCAAGGATATCTTCATCTGCTTTCGATAGATAAATTCCATGCTTCAGCTCCATATATCAAGACTGGCATGATAAGGGTCTTATATAGAGTCTCCTTAGTCGATCGAGAAAGGACTTTACTATTCAATTGCCTTCTTAGCCCAAAGAAACAGCGGTTGGCAAGAGTAATCCTTCGTTTGATTTCCGACGAGATGTCATTTTTTGAAGTTATGGCAGAGCCGAGGTAGACGTTCTGTCCAATTCGTCGATGTTGGGTGTCGCTTTTTGTTGACAGCATATATTTTGTTTTGTCCTCGTTTACCGCTAAACCCATTTTAGCCGCTTCCATTTCTATACTCGCGATGTCAATATCGTCGGCGAATGCAAGTTGTTGAACGGACTTTTGAAAAATAGTTCCTTGTGTGTTGGCTTGTGAGTTTCGAACAATTCCTTCAAGTATGATGTTGAAGAAGTCGCATGACAGCGCGTCACCTTGTTTGAATCCTTTTTTGACATCGAAGGTCTCGGTGAGGTCATTACCGACCTTGATGGAGCAGCGAGCTTTCTCCATCGTCATCCTGCACAGACGGATGAGTTTGGCAAGGATGTCAAAACTAGACATGGCTCTATACAGTTCATCCCTCCATATGCTGTCATAGGCGGCCTTGAAATCGATGAACATGTGGTGGGTATCGATTTGGACTTCTTGGGTTTTTTCCAGCATCTGCCTAAGTTTGAAAATTTGGTCTATGGTGGACTTTCCTGGCGTGAAACCGGGCCAATCAGGTTGTTGACGAAAGGCTTCAGGGGTTCCCACAATATGGCAGATAGGATCTTGTAGGCGATGTTGAGGAGACTGATGCCTCTGTAATTGGAGCCGTTGAGGGGGTCTCATTTCTTTTGGACCGGGCAGACGATGCTGAGATTCCATTCATCTGGCATACTTTCATCTGACCAAATCTTAGAGATGAGTTGGTTTATGCTCACTACCAAGTCATCTCGAGCTGCTTTAAATAGCTCTGCGGGTAAACCGTCAGGTCCAGCAGCCTTGTTAGATTTAAGCTTCGATATTGTTATCCGCACTTAGTTTTGATCAGGTGGATGGGAGTTTTGGCTATCATCATCTAAATTGAATGGTTCATTCTGCCTAACAGCGGAGTATTGGTCTTCATCGCCATTATGCAGTCTGCAGAAGTAGTCTTTCCTAAACCTCACCTACCCATCATATTTTCATACACGCAAATACCCATAATGGGTAAATTTTACCCAATACATATTTCAAAATATTGTTTTTAACTTCGAAGCTCAGAAAATATATAACTAACCAACTTTATTCAACACTTAAAGTCTAGTATGCATAATATTCTAGGTACATATGTTAAATCTTATTTAAACTCATTTAACCCTAAGTACACATATGCCATTTGCTAGAATCTTGCTTTGTCTCTATTAACGAGTATGTGTGCTCTTCATTGAAAAGTTGCCATTTCAAGTAATACTCGTATACTCGTACTTTCACTTACCGTTGAAATCTTGCCGTTAAAATGTTTTCAACATAAATAATCTTTTCAATTTAATATCATTACGTACTTAAAACAATTTTCCACTCTACCTTCTTTCCATTTTATCATTCAGTATTAGTAAACTCGTACTCAAGCCTAATATCCCCCTTCAGACAACTCTCTACATACATCTCCTTCCATCTGATTGAAGTAAAAAAAAAAAAAAATTCAAAGAATTCACGAATTAAATACCATCGCCATCAAAATGTCAAATAATTTGAACTTTTTGAAATTGATGTTAAGTACTTTTGGTCTTGCACTTAAGACTTGATAAACAGCCGCTGTTGTCGCACACTTGTAACTTTGCAACAGCGATCACTTGAATTTCAATGGAAGAAAAGCAAAACAAAAATCTATGAATATAGCGTACACAACGAGCGTTAATTACATCAACCAAATGAAAATGCAAATCTCAGGTCTATATTGAACGAGTACGAGCATGTTAAGTACACCAAACTAAATACAGATTGTACGTTCGAGTTTGCAGCAATCGAGATATTTTCGCACATGCCAATCAATAGTCAGGAACTTTTGAGATTATTTTTGGAATCAACTACAACAACTGTTTAATAAGTTCACATAACGAAAAGATATGAAAAATATAAATATTACGAAAGATAAAAAATGTGTGCCTCTGTGCAATTAAATGGAAATGCATTAGGTACCGCAACATAGTTTCCTTCAAAATATTGCGCAGATAATAAAGTTTTGGATGTTATTGTGAAAAGGTATGCAACCGCTCAACGCGTAGATTCAATTTGAATTTATCCCCAAAAGTAGCTATTTGCTGAAAGTAAAATCCATAGTCACTGTCACTTGGATGAGACAGTACCTGGATGAAATAAGTGATAGAAAATATGAAAATGGAAAGCTTTCTCTAAATCACGCGAGATCTGTTGGAAAAAAAAAAATTCACTCGTGATCATTTTGGTTTTGTAGCATAACCCAATCACCAATAGGTTCCTCTAGGGCCAGTAAAAACATTGTTGGGGGCCTCAAAGACAAATTGGGTTGCGAGATACTATAGCACCGTCAAAGGAAGAAGTAGCCGTCGTGTTTGTGTTCCATACATGTTGCCATAACATTACTTTAATCGTAACCAAAGACTCAAGCGATATCTTACACAGAACTAATCTGTTCTTTAACAACATACAGTGGACATCCAGTATAACGAAAGATATAATGTTTAAGGTTAATTCACTATATCGAGCGCGGTTTTTATATTGATTAATTTTTTATACTTTTTTTTTTTTTATAGAAATTCATTAAAAAATATGTTTATTTAGACGTTTTTATTTATTGTTAAATTGAAAAGATGAGACGATGGGACGCGCTGGTACATACAGCGCCGTTCGAAAAATTTTGCTCAAACCTTTTCTTGCTTTTTCGGATGGGAGCTCTTGGAATTGATGAAAGCTACGATGTTTTTTGCACTGGGTAGCGAAATCTCATTCAATTAGTCAGCGAAAGTCGATGTAATTATAAATGAGAGGTGCATTTAGCTCATGACAGCCGTCCAAAACGAATCAAAGTGATTAGAAAAAGTAAAAAATGGGAAAAATCAGTTCCGAGTGCAAATCTAATATTTTGTGTCTGTCACGTCTAAATTCGACAACCTGTCAAATTTCTGAAAGATTTAATGTTGTTCGACGAACTGTAGCATGGAATTTAAAAAAATATCGTGAGGCCGTGACTGCCAGCAGAAGGAAAGGCTCAGATAAGCCAGAAAAGACGACCTCAGTGAAAGATCGTGTTTTGGTGCTCCAAAGCCGTCGGTATCAGTCTAGGACATCAGTGGATATTAAAAATGATCTATTTTTAGCTAAAAGATAAATAATTTCAGTAAGATTAGTGAGAGAAAAGCTCGTAAAAGCTGCATGCTTTAATGCAAGCAGGTACTGAAGCCGGATTTTCCAATAAGAGTCAGAGAAAAAAGATTAATTTGGGATGAGACACATTTTAATTGGATTTAAGACATGTGGAACAATAATATCTTTTCCGACAAATCAAAGTTTAAGCTGCACGTAGGAAATGGGAGGAGTCTTTCGTGAAGAGAACCAAAGGAAAGATTGAGCGCTGAATGCCTCTTACGGATGCCCCCAGAACTGAAGGTGTGATGGGCTGGGGATGCTTCTCTGTAGATGAAAAAGGTAGAATGGCCTCTTCAGAATCGAAAGCCACTGCAGCAGGTTATCTAGGGGTCCTAAAATATGAATTAGGACCCTCCGCGTTAAAGATTTTTAGTGACACTTGCAGATTCATATTTCAACAGGATAATTCTTTTTGCCATGCAGCCAAAATTGTAATTTTGAACTCGTTTTTATTTCTGAAATAAAGGATAAATTTATAGCTTCAAAATAAGCTACAACTTCTATGACTAAAAATTAAATTAGTATTTTTTTTAAGTTTTTAGGTTAAAAAGTACTCCGAAGAAAAAAATAATTGATATGCTAAGCTTGCCTCCTTACAGCCCAAACCTCAATCCAATTGAGACTATCTGGTCAATAATGAAACTTAAGATTTCAAGAGAGCGTCCAGAGTCAATTGACATCCTAAAAAATTTACTTATCTGGACCTGGAACACCATACCAGTATCCACATGGAAAAACCTATCTGAGTCAATGAATCTAAGATGTGCAGCAGTAATAAAAGAAAGAGGAGGCTCAACAAAGCACTGATTGACTGGACAATGTTTCTGGGAAGCAATGAAAAAATTAAAAACCTGCAATAATTAAGCATTTTGCATAGAGTTCTAGAAATGAGCCAAGTACCCAAAAAACCCATTTAGACCAGTTTGCTCCCTTGACTACAGGTAAAAAATTCTAACACTCTCGTGTCATGAAACGTTTGAAAATGCGTATTTTAACAAAACCTCATTAGAAAATATGTAGTTATTGCAACCAATTCACCAAAATTTGAAAAAAAAATAGTTTGAGCAAAATTTTTCGAACGGCACTGTATGTATGTACCACCAAAAATATGAATACTCCTAACACCCAAACTTTTCCTCTGATTTGGTTGAAATCGGAACCAGATCGTCTTCCAACATTTTAGTAATGGTATCTTAATGTATTTCCAGCTATCAGGTGGCAAATTTATTGTGCTGAACCGTTTATCTTCAAGGTTTTGATTATATGTAAGTCACTAAAGTCTTCTTCGTCCCGAAAGGGTTAAGTTTACAAATTTTGTAAATTTCTTTGAAAAAAAATAATCACCGAGTGTGAGCATAAAATTGAAAACTGTTGAAGTAACCAAAAGTAACCGTTTTCAAAGATGGTAAAATTAATTACTCTTTGGGTCTGTGGATATGCAAACTCAGAGAAAAAAAATTAAAAACTATCGTACTAGGCACAAAATAAATACTTCCATTCAACAACAATTCAATTTATTTATACCTTCGCATAAAGGATAGCAAATCGTGGCCACCACCATTCGCTATATAGAGATACTAATAAAAATCTGAAAAACGTTATATCGCAAATTCGCTATAACGGATATTCGTTATAATGTACGTCCAGTGTACTTCAAAAATTGTTTGAAAATGTAAGAGCTCTTTAATTTTGGGCGAAAGGCTGCACTTTTTGATTCCTGATAAATGCCAGGCTATAATTAGGGGACATTCTGTTTCCAATAAACTCGCTGGACGAGGTTCAAGGGTGTCCCAAAAATCACGCAAAATTTGAATTAAACGCTATTTGTGCGGTAAAGTGTTGCCAAGGGACAAAAACTGCGTTATACCTGGCAGTTCAGTGTTATTAAAAATGTGACACACGAAAGGACAACGCGTTTTCAGTGTTGAGCAACATTTTAAAAATAATAACAAAATTTCAAACGCAATCATCTTCGTCATAATTGTAGAATTTTGGGTTCATAAAATTCACAAGTAATTGTTGAGAAACAAGTGCAACCACAACGCGTCACTGTTTGGGCCTCGGAGGCTTTTGGAGGCATCATCGGACCATTCTCGTTTGAAAATGCCATTGGTCAGGCAATAACAGTTAATGGCACTCGCAAGATATGGATGTGACATGTGGTTTCAAGCAGACGATGGCACATGCCATACAGCCCGAGAAACAATTCGATAACTGCATGTGTCATTTCTTGGTGTGGTGTAATGGTGATTAGAATTGTCCGCCCAGATCACTCGATTAAAAGCAATTGGATTTTTTTTTTGTAGTCTAGTTCTAGGTTTCTACTAATTGCTTATTTATCATTATTTCCAATTGCCAATTTTCTAATTGACGTAAAAATACGTCGTTTGTCAATTTCAAATCGACAAGTGGAGTCACAGTTTGGTTTATGCCAAAAAGCCCACGATAATCCACGCCTTGAGGGAGCAAATTGAGCGCTGTATCAAAATGGTCATGGAAAAATTCGATGTGCCAGCATTTCCGATATGCTGTTCTATATATGGCCCTATACCATATCATCACCATTATCAATCAATAATAATAATGCATTAATAATAACTTACAATTTTTAATCAAAAACCTGTGTTTGCTATTCAAATAACTACTTGCGTGAATTTTGGGACATCCTTCAGTTTATCAGTATTTGAGAATGTGAATGAAATTTTTCAATTTTAGTAATCCAGTATAGTGCGTATTAAAATAAAAAAAGTAGCTATTTAAAAATGACGGAAAAAATGGGAAACCTTGATAGGGCTGTCGAATTAACTTAACTTTTAAGACAATTTTGAAACTAATCAGCCGTTAAAATTTTGATGCGAAAGGGCAATTGTTTCTTAAGCTGTGTGGCATGTTTCAGCGTCCTTTTGAAACCTCTTACCAAGACAAGCCCCTCCAAGTCTATCCGCATGTTAAAAAATGCTTCACTACAAAACCCGTACGCCAGTTATAGCAGATAATAAATAAATAAAAAAAATGTATTTTCCACCATTAAATATGTACATACATACTCGTATATGAGTATGTTTATTTATTGCAATCGAGTTTGATACTTCAATGTTCATTATTATTTACGTACAACCGTTCAATGAATTCACAATTATGTAGGTAGGTACCTTTTGTTGCCTTTTTTCTTGCGATACTAATTTGCACAGTATACTCACTCGTAAGTCACCCACGATTTATTGTTTTCATTTGTGTAAAGTCAACGATAAATAGTTATTTTTAGTTCGAAGCTTTTCAGGTCAGCGCCAGCGGGTGAAAATCGTTATTCTGGCACCAGGTTGTGAGAATTTACATAAAAAAGAGGTGTTGCTGTTAATTAACTGCTTTTATAATTAAAATATAACGGAAATATTAATTTGTATCTAAAAATGTCTATTTTCCAGCCCAATAGTAATACGAACAAAATAATCTTTTATTTTATGTTTTATCGAGTAACTGGCCGAACACAATGGTGAAGCTGCAGTTGAAGTATGCGGTGCTGTCAAAGTTAAAATACACGTAAACGCTATCGAACACAATGCGAAGTTACAGCTGTAGGTAGTATAAAAATATATGCTGAAGCGCAAAGTTGAGCCAACTTCAACTTTCGAACGTGCTGCTGCGAAATGTCACGGGCTGTGACAATAATCGTCTCAATGATCCTGTTTGTTTTATTTATTTTTTTTATTTAGGTTTCTTTTTCTTTAAAGTTATTGAAGGTGAATGTTCACAGATGTCATTAGTGACATCTCTAAATAAATCAAGCGATAAGCAACATGGTACATAAAGAAATGTTCAGAATATCGTCCTGTATTATCGTCTAGATGGAGGAAAGTTGTTTAAAAAATAGACGTGAAGAGGGACCAAGGGCTTAATTTCTTGAGACTTAATCGTCCTCATTGTCGTAGAACTTATGTATTTTTCGTTATGTGACGAAAATACTATCTGGAATCGAATGGACTTCTGTTGGGGACAAATATCGCTTTGCTTCTGATTGGAGCTCTTTCTTAGATTAAGGAAACAGAAAGTAGTCGTTGGGGTTTTGACCTTTTTCATGCCAAATTTCGTGTGCAATATGCTTACAGTAAAGATAGTACTTAGAAACTCTGCTAACTGTCTCGTATAGTCAACCAAATACTTTCAATTTGCTGGTTTTCTTATGATTAAACGATCGTCCTGCAGTGACTCTACGGTCTACGCCGATCTTGTTTTAATAGTGCTCAGAATTTCAAAGTTAAATGGAACAATATAAATTTGGATAAACAGCTTTTCCTTTTTATGTCAGTAAATAAGCAAAACTATATATCTGCAGCGAAATATCTGATTGGCGGACACCCCGTTTCGCATTAACGTTCAGGTATGTTATCACACAATTGACATTCAGTGATATGATAATTTATTTACCATTCTACTGAGAAACATATTAAATAATTTATAAGCCATGCAAAGATACAAATATATCAATTCTCAGTAAGCAATTTACGATATCCTGTTGTGTGATGTTAATAAATTGCAAATCTAGAGGAAACTACTACTAAAGTGCGGAAAATCGTTTTGAAGTTGAAATGTTATGGAAAATAAAGGGCACAGATCGGTCGAATACTACATTTTCTAAAGACAACAGTTCAAACAATAATTAGAAATCACAGCAGTAGAGGATCATTTGAAAACAAACCAAGAACTGGACGGCCAAGTTTGATTGATGGTGGAATGTCAAGGAGAACTGTTCGAGTTGTTACCTGAAATCCTACATAGCGCGGACAAGTTAGCAAATGAGACCCAAAATACTGTGGGATAATGATTGGTACATTTACATATGCATATTGAAATATTAACAGATAGTTTTTATCAGCATCCAAAAACTTCCAATAAATGTATTCATTTTTCTCTAAGTTAACGACTCGAAGCATACTTAACGTGACCATAATTTTGTCCCCTCAGAGCGGGACGCCTGTACATTTTAATAACGAAAACACATCCTTTTTTGTAATTTTTTTCTATTTAATTTTTTATCTAATAAAAATATAGAACTAACCTTAAGCAGTTGGTGGGCTGGTTTTCTATATTTTTCAGATGAGCAAATCTGCTTTAAAATATCAGGTTTGGTGTTTAAATATGAATGAAACTATTGACATGTTTTGTTTATGTTATCCTTTGTTCTCAAAATGGCTTTCAGTACTGAGTCTCCCAACTAAGTTTTTTCACTAGTCCATATCTTATTCATATTAGAAAATACACTTTCGACTGGTGCGTAACGCGTAACTGCCTGGCAGACATAAAATGTACTCTACAATAAAACGAAAATTCGCATGAGAGAGATTTTTAGCATTAATTTAGAACAACTATGTTCTAGGTGTTCCACTCTGTTACTTTTTGAGCTGGTATTCATTTAGAGAAATCTACTTTAAAAAAAAGTTCAATGTTGTCAAAGAACCATTCTGAAGTTCCAATTTTCGATGACGCGTTCGAGCATTTCGAGTAATATTTGGCGAATGACCAGCCGGCATAAATAAGCCGGAAGCCGGCTTATCCATGTAGCCCCAAAAGAAAAAGTCTAGAGGTCTGACAGCACATAATCTAGCGGGCAAATTCACCGGCCTGAACCGTGAAATTAACTGTTCAGCGAATTGTGCCAGCACTTTCGGCGAATAAAAATGCTAATCTGAGATTTATTCTGCATTAGCATACCAGAAAAATATATAGAAAATAAAAGGACTTATTCGAGACAAATATTGGTGACTCGACTGGGCTGCTGCAAACTTTTTGCTTGGGTCCGAGTAGGCCCCGACATTTGGTTTTTGATCTGCCAATAATTGGTTGACCGATTGACCTCTCTTTGAGCACCTTGGTGTAGTGGTTAGTGAGTTTCACTACTATGCAATGCTGCCCGGGTTCAATCCCAGCCCGGGCCAAACAGCTAAAAGTTTTTCACGGTGCCACCTCTTTCGAGTATCTGACAACTCGCCGCTGGGTTTCGGCAAAAAACTGTAGGTCCCTTTTAATCGTGCAAAAATATAACCCGCACACACAAATGGTTGCGAGAAGCAGGCCCAGGTTCACCCGAGCTGTAGCGCTAACTAAGTAAGATTGAACTCTCTCAGACATTTCGTAATTATTTGTTACTCTTTTGGAGTAATTTTAAGAAACAAAAAAAAACCCTTTACACAAAAAAAAAAACTAAGAAAACTGTTAAAAATATAAAAAAATATACATATTAAATACATAAAAGAAATATACTATAGACGTAACATAAGTATTTTAAGTTTATTTAAACAGAAAAGGTACATTTGTTCGAGTTTAAGTAGGAAAAAACAATACTGAACAAAATACTGAACCAGGGCAGTTTAACACGACTCACGCCTCACACGTGATCTGTCATAAGATCCCTACTGAAAAAGGAACTCTAAATGAATCACCAGTTATAATCAGTACCTAATTGACTGAAAAACCCTCCTCAATTAGTAAGTTCATCACTTTTTGAACTTCCTCCCAAGAGGTGATCTTTATAAGGCTTTATATTCAAAAATGTATACTTCTGTGTTGAACTGACACCACTTGGTTCAAGTATTCTTTACTTCTTACAAAAATCAGCCGCTATAGTTTTCCCCATTTTTTTTATTGCTATTATAATACGGCTGCGGCGTGGTGAAGAAAGCGTGAATTTAATTTTAGGCCAAATTTTTTTTTGAGTTGATAAATTCTATCGCCGTCTATTTTGAGTTTCGAAGGATTTAAATGGTTGATGGGTGGCTGAGCGAACTTTTTTCAGCAGAAGGTACACTTTTTATCTAGCAATGTGTGATAGGAGGACGTCTGGAAATTCTGGTTCGATTTGTACAAAAACGAAAAGAGATGTTCCTGACTTAGTGACTGAACGAAATGCAACAGATTGTATTTTTTTCAAAGCGGGACATTTGCATTTCTTTGGGGACAGCGGGACGTATGGTCACCTTAAGCATACTTCCAACGACAAAGTATGCAGTACATATATACATACATATACATATGTGTATCAAAAGCATGAAGCATTTATGGGCTTATCCGAGGATAGAAATGAAAAATTCAAATATTACGTCAGTCTTTGGGTTTAAAGCAGACTGAAGGAACTGGAAAAAGCCCGTGGGAGACCCTCACGTTATTAATTAAGGCTATACCATACAGTGTTTTCATACAAATCTTGCGGTATGTAGACTTTTGTAACTGAGTGTTGCAGTTTCATCACTGTTCCGTAGAGAACTTGGGACCTTATAGTTTTGATAAGTACGTGTCTGTCTATAAGCTATAGAAATAGACTTCCCTTGGCCTGAAGTTTAGATGTAAATTAATGCCCTAAAAACAGAACTAAAGATATTTTAGAATGGATGTCACTAAATAGGTCTCCTAAAATGCAATTTAAATGTATTGGAGCATTGTTATTAGATATATGTACATATTCGTTTCCAAAGTCACCATTCAATTTTTAAAGTAGACGGGCCTGAGATATAAATCAGTAAGTAAGTGAAAAATCTCATCGACAAATTCCGTCAGATACGAGTATTTTTGGCCTTCACAATCTCGAAGCTGATAGAGTCTTACATTTGTACTGTGACGCTGTTACATTATATTTTCCAGAAAGATACATACATACATATGTATATACATATGTATATATGTGAAATTCTGTAGGAAGAGACAATGACAGTCACTTTATTGATTTATTGTCAATCCTTTTTTTTTAGCATACCTAACGTATACCTTATATGGTATTCGTAATTCGGATCGTCACAGACAAATTTGACACAAAACTAAATGCAGCTCGTCGATGTTCTGTTTGTTGGGTGTAAAAGTGAAATCGAAAACTTAATTGAATCACCAGTTGGAAGAACGGAGTAAATCACAAAATTTCCCAAAATGACAGTTTGATGCAAATGTCATCTGTAGACGTAAACGCACCTCTTAGGTCGAAGAAAGCAATAAAAACTCGAAACATAGTGTCCTTTATTTCATCTTTAGAAAAAAAATCTCAGGACAGTTGTATGAAGAAGTTATTCAGTTTCCCAAAAGATATGTCAGATGGATTTACTCCCTTCTTCTAACTGGTGATTCAATTAAGGTCATCATCATATTTCTGCTGTGGAAATATTTTTTGTTTCCAAACTTATGCCAATGATTGTGTTTCCAGTACCTAAAGCTCTCGCAATAGATACCTTCAAAAGAAAATCGCAATTTAATGCTGTAATTTAGACAACATGTTAATGCAAATAAACAGTTTTTTTCTAATATTTTCTTTTCGCTAATTGACATGAGACTCGAAAATGCCATCAGCGCATCTTACATAAGAGGAAGTTACACGTATTGTACCATCATCAGACAACGCTGCCATTTTCCGCTTTCGAACCTTTGACATCTTAGAGAACTATCCATTATCAAATAAGTACGAGTATCTATTTACATAAGCTGAACTCCCCCCTTTATTAAGGCAGATACGTACGAGTGTCTGCAAAAGTTAAAAAAAAAACAGCTTTGTTTACAATTCGCTTCGAATGGCAATTAGATACTCGTGTGGTATAGACGCCAATGGAGATTATCTATCCATCTCGCGGATGATGATGTCATGCAATACTTAAATGAAAACAAAAAACTAAGTTGGATAACCGATAACCACTAAAGATACTTGGGTGGGCGAAATAAATATACACAAATCGATAAGGTGACTTCAAGTGCCTCTGGAAATATAAGCGAGTATGTATGAATATATTTATATACAGTGGCTCACAGTGAAAATGGCCCACCTCGAACTCAAGAAAAATTAAAATTGAAAATGTTCAGGTTCAATTGACTTTTATATTCTTCTTTCAAAACACCAAAAAATTTAAACATTCAATTACAAATACATCAAAATAATAGGAAAAAACAAATAAGAAATCAAATTTCATCTCACAGTGAAAATGGCCCAGTAATATTTAAGTTCTAAAACTTGTCAAAAAAACGTAAATATTTCAATATTTAGTACTATTTTGGGCAAACTATTTGTTTTGTAACTGGTTTAAAACGATTTGGAAGTAGTTTTACAAGTTTGTTGGTATAGTCGGGACTAATATTTACCATTCCTCCAATAACACTCTCTTTAGGTAATTTTCATTGGAAATTTCATGTTTTCGAATTTCAATTTCCAATTTTTTGCCATAAATGTTCAATCATATTAAAATACGGTGATTGTGGTGTGGTCTTGATCACTCTTAGACAATGGTACAACATCTAGTCCCTAATACTTCCAGCCGGGTGCTTCGGATCATTATCTTGATTGAGCTGAAAAGTATCTTTAATTCCATCAATCTATCTTTAATTTTCAGGATATTGTTTTAAATTGTTTTGCAAATATCTAAATATTGATATTTATCCATATTCCCTTCAATAAAATATAAGCTACCAGCCTAAGATGCTGATCCTCCACCCCAGACCATAGGATAACCACTGTCGACTTAACTGTGGGACGCATATGCTTAGGATTCATCTCTTTATTCGGCTTTCTTTAAACGTTTACCCTTCCTTACTTACTTACTTAGTTGGCGCTACAGCTCGAGGTGAACCTGGGCCTGCTTCTCGCAACCATTTGTGTGTGCGTGTTATATTTTTGCATGAATGGAAGGGACCTACAGTTTTTTGCCGACTCCGAACGGCGAGTTGAGAAGCTCAATCGTGACAAATGATACTCTTTGATGCTTGTCAGACATTCGAAAGAGGTGGGCACTGTGAAAAATTTTTAGGTGTTTGCGGCGGGATTCGAACCCAAGACCGCTGGCACAGTAGTCCGACGCACTAACCGCTTGCGCTACGGTGCCCTTCCATCTGATCCAAAATGGTTATGTTTGCTCTCACCCGTAGTTAAAACGCTCTCCAAAGCAAAAAGTCTTTCATTATGTGGTTCTGAGCGAACTTCAATTGAACCCCTTTGTTCGTCTGGGTAATGAATGGCTTCTTCCTTGCAATTCTACCATTTGATCCAGATCTACCTAGATATGTCCGAACAGTTTCAGCATTGCAATTAATCTTCAAATGCTTTTCCACCATATCTCTTAGTTTTGGTGCGCTCAGCATTGGATTTTCTTCGGATTAGTTGACAATCCAACGTTCATCATGATTAGAAAACATCTTCTTGGGACTGATTTTGGCTTGTTTATAACTCTATTATAGTTCCTGGACATGCTAATAATATTTTTTATTGTTTCGCGAGCTATTTTTACAATTTTAGAGATTTCTCTCTGACGTTTTCCACTCATAAAATGCTTAATAATTCATTTTCGTAGCTCTATTGGATTTTTGTAACTGTATGAGGTCGAATTTCGCAAAAGTTAACTAAACGAATAAATTACATGGGCGTCAACGACTTCTGCACTTGATTTCTAGTGTGAAATAGTAATACGGAGATTAAAAAAAAATTACAGTTTTAAAAGTTTAAAAAAAAAAACAGTTATTTGAGAAGCTTTTGCTCTCTGGGCCATTTTCACTGTGAGATGAATTTCGTTCTCTTCTCTCTCATTTCCTCTTATTTCTTTGCTTTTATTATTAAATGTTTAAATTTCTCGTTGCTTTTGAAACAAGAATATAGCAGTCAATTAAAGTTGACCATTTTCGCTATTAATTTCGATGGATTTCCTCGAATTTTTCTCAGAAAATATATTTTGTTTGGGGTGGGCCATTTTCACTGTGAGCCACTGTACATTTATACTCACATGTGTGTTATAAGTTGCAATTTCATTTTTATCACTTGCAGGAAAATGCATTTGGTTACAGATGGTTTGCAATTAGCTTAGTTTGAAATAATTCGCAGATTTTTGATTAAAGATACGCATGCGATTGCAAAAATAGTTGATACTTGTGTCATTATATCCACAAATTCTCAAGAACGAATATGCTTGTTGCCTGGGTTTTTGACCATTTAACAGAGGCCCGACAGTACGACACGATAGCTGGGAGATAAAATGAGTGATTATTAGGAAACTTTTTTTTTTGCAACTCTGAATCATCAGTAATATTTGGTTTTATATAACTAAGACTTGCCCTACTTTTGTATATGTACTTAATTTACAGTATAAAATAAATCTACCTATACTGCATTATATTGTATTGTATTTTGAAAGGGGTTATCCCATAGAGACAACAAGCTCGAAGATCTGTAGGCCCATTGTACTTTGGTGAAGTACCACCCCATTCGCTGAGTTAGCGATTTGTTGCTCAACAATAAAATATAAATAAATATACGGCATCAGCAGTCCTATACAAAACCAAGCCTAGCTTCTCGCAACCATTTGTATGTGCGTGTTTTTTCCACGAAATGGAAGAGACCTACAGTTTTTTGCCGACTCTGAACGGCGAGTTGAGAAGCTTCTCATGACAAATGGTACTCTTTGATTGCTTGTCAGAACCCGGGCAGCATGCGTAGTAGTCCAACGCACTAACCACAACTGCCACGGCGACTGCTGCTGAGCTATACACCGATCTAAATCTGCCCGTCGATTTTGTAAAGCGAAGCAATAGGGCAAGATTGAGCTCCAGTAGATCAACGTCCCCGTAGGACGTAGTTGCTTAGAGTGGCCTTTTTGATCCGAGCAAATTCCGGACACTCACTAATGAAGTGCTCAGCTGTCTCTTTTTGAGTCCTGTGAGGATTTTGAGGTCATTTCTGCTAAGGTGTAAAAGAAACTTAGTTCTGTCTGCCCTGGGCGCATCTACTAACATTTTGGCCTGTCGGCATGACCAATGGTTATATAGTGTTGTAGTCGCAGCAGTTCAAGATGCTTGTTTTTTTCATAAGCTGAACTGCAGCCAATAACAGGCTGAGGACCGATAAAAGGGGTCGCTGATCCAGCTCTAGCCAGAGCATCAGCTTTATCGTTTCCCGGGATGTCAGAATGTCCCGGGACCCAGACCAGTGTGATCTTATTACATCGCCCAAGCTGATTCAGTTTGTTGACAGCTTCCTCAACAATTTTTGAGTTGATCAACGCTGCTGAACAGGCTTTGATAGCTGCTTGGCTATCAGAGCAGATGTAGATGGACTTGGATTTCCACCTCCTGTTAAGTGCAATGTGCGCTGTAGTAGCGATAGCTCTGCCTGAAAGACAGTTGTAAATCTACCCAGTGGAATAGACTGCTCAACGTGGCATTCTTCTGAGTAGACACCTGCTCCGGAGAGCTCATCCATTTAGGACCCGTCCGTATAGAAGACTATACTTCCTGATGGGAAACCAGACCAACCTCCGCTGTTCCATTCAGAGCGATCTGGAAGGAGACATTGGAACCTTCGCCCGAAATTGTATTTGGAGCTTGTGGTGTCCAGAGCTCCCCCCAAGGCTCCTGGTACTTTTTTTTTTTTTATAATCTACACACGCTGAAGGGGATATGAATACCCTTATAATTTGTACACACAGCGCGAGTACATTAAGTATAAGAACGAGAGACAGACAGATCGACGTAGTGATAGGAAACTCAGATGATAGATAGGTTTCAATTTCAACTAACTCTATGGGTGGTGTCCAGGATAACTGGAGAGTTGTATATTGTTTTTGTACTTGCTTATGATTCACAGGAGTTTTTTCCAGATGTTTCTTATTATAGTTTGTGCGATCAATTTCTTCAGCCATACCCACCATCCTACTGCCAGTGTTTTGCCTTCGCAGTAGGTTTTGTTATTAACTTCTGAAACTGATCAACTTATTTTTATTTTGTGAGAAATAAATGCTTCGAAGACATCTGGATTCGAACCGCGAACCTTCCGCATGACAAGCGCCTTTGCGTTATTATCACGTTCGTGGATACATGATTTTTGGTGGGGAACTATAGAATGACACAATATTATTTTGTGCGAATTTTGTATAAAGATAAAATGAGTCCGCTGGTCACAGTGAAGTGAAAATTTGTCTTTGGTAGAACAAATAATACCGGAATATTGAAGTATGTATACTGAATTTTGCGTCAGAGTATTGCCCTAATATACCTTAAATTGTTATGACCCGCTAATTTCCTCAACCATTGACATTGACAACTATGTGCATTTATTAATCCCATTGCATTCTTGAAATATGTTTATATGTTAAGTGTTACGCTTGATTGTCATAGCCAGAAAATTTTCTGTAATTTGTGTTTATCACATAAAAATGAATTCCTTTATAAAATAATTTTAGAGGAAATAATGCTCTTTCTTACTTACTTAGTTGGCGCTACAGCTCGAGGTGAACCTGGGCCTGCTTTTCGCAACCATTTGTGTGTGCGTGTTATATTTTTGCACGAATGGAATAATGCTCTTTCTACTGCGTTTAAATAAAATTGATCACTTTTTTAGCTTTGCAGATATTATATTTTTAAGTCAATATCATTTATCTTGCCCATACATCTTTCTGACTTTCAGGTCATGTCTATTGTATTTCGTTTTAAAAGAATGTAAATTTATTTTTTTCTTCCATAACCGGGCACCTCTCATAACCGGACAGATTTCTCGATACCGTCAGTGTCCGGTTATATCACTGTATATATGTTTGGTCTGAAAAACTACTTTTAACTTATAACAAATTGTCTTTCTAAATAAATGTATTTTAAAGAAGTTCTAATCCTTGAACTGCATATGGGGTATATACATATAACCATCTCATCTATCCTCCTTTGGGGATTACAATCCTCCCTTTTGAGCCCAAATTTCGAAAATCCTCCCAACCTGCTTTTTTAGTTTAAATTCTCCTTTTACCTAAGAATCACCCACCTTTCGTATTTGAATCCTCCCACAAATTTTGTAAGCGAAACAAATGGAAATTACATACATACATATGTATGCCACAGTGAATCCTGGTAATACACGGCGAATACGAAAACACTAAGTTAGTTGCTTTATTTTTATGTTTAAGTAGCGTGCTCTTCTCTTTCTCTCTCTCTCTCTCTCTCTCTCGCTATCTCTCTCTTTCTTACTAAAGTTGAGCTGGCGTGGTGTGTTCATTGTGAATTGTGATCGATGTCGCACAAAACGAAGTTACGAAGCAACTAAAAATCGAAATCTGACCAATAAAGTGAATTTAATAATGTTGTACCTGGAATTCAATTCGTTCATCCAATCTTAAACAAATATGCTTCGCCAAATTGCATCAAAATCAAAATATAAAGCGCCTGGTGTCGAATAAATGGATTACAATTAATTTTGAATTTAATTTATGAAAATATAATAAAACTAGTGTCCCCGTGCGAGAACTCTCGCAAGAAAAAATCCAACCCCCAAAATTCAAATGATATGATTTCCATCTGTCAACTGATGGAAATCCAATGGAAATCATATGGGAAGTGTGTTGTTTTCGGTGGAATATTAGTTTTGATTTGTTTTTAATTTGGAAAATTTATAAAGTAAAAGTGCAATTCGTCACTGCTCCAGGAAATTCTTTTTCTTTTAACACCTCATTTGTTAAGATTGGTTAAGTTTTAGAGCCGCTAATGGTACATACCGTATATAGAATCCATCCCAGTATCTTTAGTAAAATCATTCGATATTCTGTTTCTCACACATATTCAAATGCATTTTTAAATGTTTAATTATTTGTTTCATAAGGAACTGTGCATACCATCCTCTAAGAGCGTCGATTTGACTTCGAAATATTTCCAAAATATCGAAGTTGAAAATGCTTTCTACCCTCTACCCCTGCACCTATGTAGTTTGAGGTGCGTTTCGGATATATACATATTTACACAGGTAGGTATGCAGTCTGGTTTATTATTGCTTGATGGCATGAAATCAGGTCTTGAAGTATGAATTGCGCTAAAATAAATGTTATGCTGTATTGAGAACAAGCATTTCTATTGAAAACATGTTTCTTGTAAGGATCAAATAGTCACTATTCAAGTAGGCAATTGTAATAGAAAATAATGTAATTTCCTTCATTTTGATTTTATGAACAAACAAAAAAAATGCACTCCCAACAAATCCAGTTTCTAGCAAATCTCATTAGACTGCCACAGTCCCCTCCAAAGCAAACACTTACTGAACAAGGAAATATTTCCCGCTCCAATAGTAACCAAAGTCTGTTCGACTTCTGAATATTCCAAAACACCTCAAATAACCCAGGTACTAGTAACATAGGAACTGTCTTTGGGGACTTCTAATGCGATTACCAACTGAAACCCACTCCAAGCTAAATGATGAATAGGGCTGAACTTCCTATGACATCATACGATTGCTGTGGTTTCTTGGTTGCTACCATGCCACCAGAGGAACGCATGCTTCGTCATCACTGTGCACATTTTTGATTTCAGCTGCACTAAAAGTTCTTCAAGGAATGGAGTTTTGTTTTGTTTTCGGTTCGCAAATCGCAATCACAGAATGTTTATTAGTATGTGTTTGATATTGCTTCTTTTTTTTGAATTTTTATTATAGTTGGAGTCGTTAGCGGGTGCGGCCTGGCTGACCATGGTATGACTGTTAGTCGTTCTGTTCTGTTACACTTGTGCGGCCGGGATTGCAATTAAATTGTGTTAACTTTGTTTTTCGTTTTGCTTTCGGACAAAAAAAAAAAAAACATAACCCGTCCATATGTGTATGTACACTTACATTTATGTATGTAGGCTTTATGTAAACAGGAATCTGGCTCTGGCTTGCCCGAGATATGGGGCTGACTCTTTGAGTTTGGATATGAGTTTCTGTATCGGTCTGGTACATACAAACATACATATGTGATATGTATATTGACTAAAAATAAAATCATTTCACAAGGTGGTTGACTTGGTATTTTGTTCTCCTTTCCGTTCCGTTAGAAAGGAATAACTTATAAGCTTTATGGTTCGACGTCTTTGTTTTGTTTGTATCGAGCACTAGCTATGGATGACATCATTTGGAATGGAGGAGGAGAAACAATCTGAACAGAATGAATAGTCTGAAAGAATTTTATAGAGATCGACATTGGAGTGGACCGAAGGCGATTTTGTTTTTTGAGGTCCGAAAACATCAGCAGATTACATGAAGAAAAAACGCCTACCTGAGTTCGATTGCAAGTCATGCACGAACTCTTTAGTATAAAGAGTATCCCAAAATTCATGCGGGGTTTGAATTGTGCAAACCTTCATTATTTTTAAAATACATATTGCTCAATATTGTATTGTCGTGTAGCACTCCACTTTTAATAACCCCTGAACTGTCAGCTGTAACGCTATCTGTTTTTTCGTTGGCAACACTTTACCGCACAAATGGCAGTAACACTTCCGATATTGAGACAAATGGTGTTTGTCCAAGTCACACATCGTTGATTGTTCATCAATTATCAACCGAATTTTATAAATATGGAACTTTAGAGGTAATAACGAACTTTGTTGTGCTTTTAACAGTGTATTCGAATATGGAACGATTCCGGATCAACAAAGAGGCCCTGATATTTCCAATTCATAAAAAGGTAGATTGCTTGACCCTGCCAACTATCGATGTATTTCCTTCTTAAATGTTTCATAGGTGTAAAGTTTTTGCAACAGTTATGCAACGTCGTCTAAATACGTGGATTACTGAGAACAAATTATTAAGAGAGTTCCAAGCGAGTTTTAGGCCGGGATATTCCACCAGTCTTTTCTCACAAGGGTAAAAAACTTGTATACGTTTTTCGGTGACTTTAAGGCAGCATTTGATACAGTGGATTGTGACGCATTAGTCTACAAGTTGTATGGCATGGGCATGTCCCAGAAGTTTGACAGAGTCGTCCAAAATGTATACAGGGATACGCGAGCGGCAGTGTGGAATGGTGAAGAAATGTAGGATTGGTTACAAACAACATCAGGAGTGAGGCAAGGATGCACATTGAGCCCGATCTTATTTGCGTTATTCGTCGAAGATGTAGCTAATTTTTTACCAGGAGGTATTAATTATGGGGGATTTCACACGAAAGGCTTGCTTTTTGCAGATGACATAGTTTTTTTTTGGCATATGCACCTGAATCCCTTCAGTTAATGATCAACCGGCTCTATGGAAACTCGTTGTCAACTTGGAAAAGTCAGAAGTGATGGTGTTCAGAAAAGGTGGAGGCAGAAATTGTGTTAACGAAAGGGAAAAACTTTCGAAGGCGAAAGATACAATTCCAGGTCTTCGAAGCTGTATCCGAAGCCGTTCTGCTTTATGGGGCTCAAGTGTGTGGATATAGACATTTCGAAATGGTAGAGAAGCTATTGAGATATTTTATCAAAAGAATCTTTCACCTTCCCTCAAACTATATGGTTATGTTGGAAACAGGGTTGCCTCCTCTTTTTATCAACTACATTCCACATCGCGATGGGTTACCTATTCTTAGCGGCTTATGCAACTTGTCTGCACGGGAGGACACCATGCATTTTCTTGGAAAGTGCCCCATTTTAAGAGAATCGAGAAGGTACTTCTTCGGCAGCGATTTTCTTACGGACAGCCAAACTGTAGCTCGGCTTAACCTTTAAGTAGGTAGGTGAGTAATAGTAACGTAAGTAGGTAGTGGGGTGCTGACAACATCCCATCATGATTTAACTTTATTACGCTTATCTTTCCTCTGGTAAGTGGTTCTATGGTGGAATTGTCATTATGATATCGTTCTGGGGTGGAACAATGTTAAAAGAATTAACTTTAAGAACCCATTATAGAGTTTTTAGTCGTCTTTACCAAAATAGTACATTTCGTATTAATTTTTGAAATTATTTTTTGTTTAACAAATTGATGACGATCCGTATCAACCAAGTCCGGCTCTTCGCTTGAATCTTCTCTTATATAGTGTCAATAACAGTTAAATGCATTCCTGATCTTTTTCAAATGACATTTTCAAATTACCTATACAAATTCACCCAGTAAAAAAAAATTACACAGCTGGGTAGGTGGGTGTTGACAGCACCCTTGCAGCTTGAAGAGTCTGTCATGGCTTACTTGTGCAACCAAACTTTTTTAAAACTCTCTGAATCTGTATAATAGAAAACAACAGGAAGGTACTATACCGACAGCGGGTGTTGTCAGTCGCAAAGTATAATATTTTTGAAAAATAAGGGCTTGGGGTGTTGTCAGCACCCCACCTACCCAGTTAAAGGTTAATAACATCGATGTTCCAAAATTATGTTATTACTGCAAAATAGCGTGAGCTTATCGGGATGAAATTGTTAATGAGCAATTTTAAATTGGTCACATGTGATACTTTGTTTTATTGCAATTTTGAATATAGGTTTTTTTTTTATTTATTTTTTTATTTAATTAATTCTAACCTGAAAGACGGCAACGCCAGGCCTATTGACTTTTGTATTATACTATGTATTGAAAATTTATAGATTGAATTAATCAAATCAACTAATCTAATCTAATCATCAATTTTTGGCATGAAATCAAATTTGTATGTTGAATCCTTCACCGTATTTACTTGACTAAGCACCATGTGAGCATAGGTATCTACCTACTCCTGAAAATGAAATTGGAAGAATACTTTTTCGATATCATTGGTACCACGAATAATTTGCTTGATGGCGTTTATGTCATAAAACTGAAAAATATGTATCAACTGAGTGCGCTAAATCACTTTAAAATAACATATTCCACGAAAAGATGGCGGCACTAGTTGCAGAGATATTTACATACAAAGGGTGGGCCGTCTGTATAATTAAATTTAAATTAAGTTGTTACTACACTGACGTCTTTTTCGCGATTAAAAAATATCTGCACGTTGCGAAATTTATCTATTTACGCACAACGTTTCCAAGTACAGTAGAATATCGGAAAGATGAACTATTCCAAAGATGAACTACTCGGAAAGATGAACGGAATTTTTTCACCATTGCAGTATTCTAAAAGATGAACGGGTTGATTTTTGGATACTCGAAAAGATGAACGCTCTACCCATAAATTATGTTTTTTTTTTCTTTATTCGTGTTTTAGTTATTCCTAGTAGACTCATATAACCGTAATTCTTCGGAAGATTGTTATTTTCTGCTTGATTTTGCATTTTGCATTTCCTTTCCTTTGTTTGCATAGTGTGAAGTGAATTAATGTAGAGGAAAGATGCCATCAGTTAGAGACCGAGTAAAGTTCTCCAATTTGAAAGAAAAGTGCAGAATATTGAAAGACATCTTAACCAAAATTAGGTACCTACTCAAAATTAAGTACCTACTCAAAAAAAAAAAAAAAAAAAAATTAATTAGCCGATTTGGAGATGCTTCTTACCGTCCACAGAGCTGCAATTTTTTTTGTGTAGTGTCATTAAAGATTGATGTTATGCTGATTATCCAAAATTTATTTAAGTACTTAGCACAATACTGATGATGAATGGGTATAGATACCAACGTATGTATAAATCAAAGCCGTCGCAACACAGCTGGTGTAAAAGTACTATAAAGAACATCTTATCCCGCTCAAAACATTTATGTTTCCAAAATTATTTCCGCAATCATCCCTCAAGTTTACTATCAAATAAATTACAGACAAATCGTCTTTCAATTTGACTTAAAGTGCGTTGCCATACACCTTCGAAACAGCAAGCAGATAACGAATCTCTAAAAATCCTCTCAAGCGAATGACTTCAAACAAACAATAAAGTGGGTCGGCTCGTACTAACTTTAAATTTGCACAAAACGACGGCAGAAGCAGCCAAGAATATTCCCGCTTCCCGGTAAAACTCATCAAAATACCATGAATAATTCATCTGAGATCATCGCACACATCATCATCGTCATTATCATCAGTACCGTCATCATCATGAGCTGTTAACTAAGTCAACTGAGAGCTCTTTTCTCATGGACGCTAAGATGTATGATAGATAGTAACTGTCGAACAATTGCATTGAAATTCAATTCGCGAAACCGATAATGCTTTTGATTCGGTGTTGGACTGGTGGGTGTACTTATAGCAGAAAAAAATATATTTTGCATTACATATAAATATAATATGTATGTATGTACATATATCGTAAAGGTCAAATGCTTAGTTGTACTTTTATTTGATGTGGTTACTGCATCGCATCGACTCAATTAACCCATTCGCGGAACTAACCAGACGTCGCGTCATCGTGAGAAGCAGTAATTTTGAGTAAGAGACTCAAATTTTGGATATAGTGCCAGTTGTTTTTTGTTGATATGCATTTATGTTTTTGCGATGTTTGTGTATATATGTGAGGTTTGTGTGGATTTTCGTTTTTTTTTTTTATAGTGATATTTGTTCATGGCGGGGCAAGTTGTAAGTTTTAACATGTTAAAATTCATCACCTTATTAAAACTGGTTGACTAATGCAAAGAAAATCTCAATCGCTTGTGCAATCAGACTAAAGTCACTCTTCTCTGGGTTCCAGGACAAAGAGGTCGACGAACTAGTGAGGTGACAGTCAGCCGTTAATAGCTCACTAGACGAAAATGTTCATATTCCTATAGGTGCTGTTAAGAGCAATGTACTCTCACACTTCTTTAAACTAGCTGGTCTCAGATGGACCAGTCTTACAAACTGTGTCATATCCAGGAAGATATTGCCAAATTACAATAGGCGAGAGTCAGGTAGCACATACCGGGCAAACCCTTCTTCGATATCCGAGAAGAGGATTGGAGAACTGATTCTCTTCTTAAACTCCACAGGGTGGATATAAATTAAATATCTTAAACTACATCCGAATACATTTATTTGGATGTAGTTGGTCACCTGTGGTTGTGGTATTCAAACTGCACCCTCTTTGGGCGATTTCCGCCGCAACCACCACCTCATCTATGTTATGCACCTACCTTATTTAATTTTTTTTTGTTTTTTTTTTTTTTGTATCTAGTGTATTTTGATTTTATACGTTTTTAAAAACTTCTATATTGTTTTAATAAGTTTTTGAAAGAAATTAATATTTTTTTTTAAAAAAAACTCATGATACAAGTTTTCACAAACTTTTTTTTTTGAAATGCGATATTTTGATATCTTCTGAGCAGACTTTGTTGGACGTTTTTGGTGGATTTTTTAGGTGAAATGTTGCTCTTCGATTTGAAACAGGTTTGGCCAACTATATAATTCGCAAAATCTTAGGAGCACCATAAATTTTCGTAAAAAGTGTTAGAAGTAATCCCACTCTCCCCTATGTATGTCCGTACCTGCAGCGGCGAGTAAAAAAATAGCAGTGCAACTTCATAATATTTACATTTTGTAATATTTCAAAATTGGAGACAATTTTTTTTACTCAAGTGCAATGTGCAACACTGTATTCATTGAGAGTGGAATAAGCCGGTGCTAGTATAATAATAAACTTTAACGTCGTCTCTGCTATAACAACTAATATTTATTAGAAATACAGGAATTACGGACTAGGTATATGACTCCGCCACTAGATTTCAATATCAAATACAAGGCTTATATTCCCAGCTGACAGGAATGGGAAGATAATATCTGTCTTAATGACAAATCTGTACTGTAGATCTATACGGATGGATCCCAGACTGGTGGTATATGGGTGTCATCTCAGGCCAGCTCTTTCAAACCTTTGTAGTATCTTTCAGGCGGAGCTAATGGCTATTCGTGAAACTGCTGAGTGGATTTCGATGAAGTCGATGCACAATCGCGACATTGTTATTTTCACCGATAGCCAAGCAGTTCGAATCACCAATTACAAGATAAAACTTTGTTAGGCACTGTCACGCATCTCAGACGAACTACCCAGAAAAGGTACAAAACTGTGAAATTGCATCAGCGAAATCTGTGCAAAAACGTACAGCCTGCTAAAAATCAACTGATCACATATCGGCAACCTAGTTGGGGTATTACAGGCATAGCTAACATTAGCATACGAAGAAAGGGTTAAATTACGCAGTCGCTATGTTTAGGGAGATGTCCAATTATTTAAACGTTCAAGGTGACATCTGTGCACGATCGCCGAGATTATCGAAATGGAATAATCCCAGGTAGCTTTTCTTTCTGCAGGAAAGAGCTGTCCAGCGAAAAGGAAGATGAAGAATGCTTTCTTCCTCCTCCTCGTCTCTGCTTACAGTAATCCTAGTAATGACACTAATCGTTGTGCAAATTTGCAGTCTTTCAATCTGAGCCATACAGAAATGACCGCGAGAAGCAGTCACTGGTTCACCCCGAATTGTAATGTCACCTAAGTAGACGGGTAGGCTGCAGTTAAGGCCTTGCTAAGTCCTCTTACCAATTATTTAATTGTCTGCAGTGTTAAGGCACATTGAGTTTGGCCGGAATGCTTAACAAATTAAAACTCGTTAGGGTCCCAGGTCACAACGGAATAATATTATTACAAAATCGTTACAAATATACACAATGTGTTACCTGCGAAGCTAAAAGCTTATCTGCAGGTGGTTAAATTTAAACTTTGTAATTTAGCTTGAACATTTTAGGTAAGTTAGCATCTTATTAATATATAAATCTCAGTGTGACGCTCTTACCTGTCAGTCTTACGGTTAGATAAACACAAAAACTAATGCACACAATGAAGTAAAACTTCGTATTCCAGTTTATTAACATTTTTAAATTAATTTATTCGCAATATTATTAAAATTAATGCAAGAGTAAAAACACTCTAACAAATGTCACTTTCTTGCGAAATGTCATTTATTCAAACTACAAATACTTAGAATCCATACTTGTGGATTGTATATATTGATAGACTACAAACCTTGGGGTGCGTTCGCACTATCTTTTATTCTTCGAACAAAATGACAATGTATGTATTGTAAGTAACACTATATTGTTTAGACATGGGCGAAGCCGGGCTAGTTTCTTTATAAATCTATCATTTCAGCCCAGCTCTAATGGGCCACTCCTCCATTGTCAGACGTGCTAGGTATGAGTAAAATCCCTCTCTGTGACGCCTGTGGAGAAGGCGACGACACTGCGGAACATTTCCTATGTGACTTACCTGCCTTTGCCGGGATTAAATTGCAGAGTTTCGGTACTGTCGTACTGTGAACCAAAACTCCTTGCCACTGAAGTAAAAAATATATATACCGTAAAATAAGATTCTCTACACTCTATTTGATATACATACATACTATACAATGGACCAGCCGTAGAGTCTGAGTACTCCAGTTAGGGTATGCCCGTCCAGACAAAAAAAAAATGTATGCATATTGACAGCCCCCGAATCATTTGCATGCATCACATCCAATGACAAAGTTTTAATGACTTGAATTGAACTGACCGGACCATTTAAAAGCTTAGTTCCTATGCGACACTGTACTTGTAATTTAATGCCTGGTCTCATAAATCTAAATCAACATTTTGACCTCCCAATTTATTCAATTTGATTGGCATATTGATATAATTTTCAGAACAACGAACATATCGTCAATTCATATGTTAAAGTCACATGTTAATTACTTCGAGGAAAGTCCTACATACTCGTACGTGTATTTATTTATAAAAAAAAAAGAAGAGACAAGAACAGGCATTCTTTAATTAATGACACTCATCAGTACATGGCGCGTGAAATGAGACAATATTAACGTCACGCTACCTTCGCCTAACGTCTGCTCGCTTAGTTCTATAGTTTCCACCTCTTCATTGCCACTGAATTAATTGCCCTCTTAAAAATGATGATCCCCATCCATTCATTTTTTTTTTTTTTTCGGGAAAATGTAGGTTAGATTGAGATAAAAAAGAAAATACGAATTTAACTTAACATAGCAATGGCAGTAACAATAATGACAAGTTTGACATTACAGCAACAGTTGATGATGGAGAAAATTAAATTCCCTCTCTATCTGTACTTAGGTATGAGTAGCTACTTATGTGTGGCTGTCTTTTTGTATGTGGCTGAGTGGTAACAATGAGAAATGGTTAATTTCCTTAATTACATAAATTGCGTAAATATCTAATTAAATGTCTTTTGGTTGACTTAACGGTGAAGGTAGAAGTGAAAATGAAAGCGTTGCGGGTTTCAGTGATTTCGTGAAAATTTTAAAGTTGCGTATCGTGTGAAATAAATGATAGGTGACGACCTTATTTACATTTAACAAAAGAAACAAATCGGTAATGATGGATTACAATTTCTGCTCATATTAACTTTTGAGGTAAGTTGTGGAATGAAATTGAATATTCAAAGCATTTGGTTTTAGGCTCAATGCGAAGCCGTAGAGCACTTAAAGAATGTTAATGCAACCAAGCTAGTGAAAGCCTAAATTAACTACGCTACGCTATAACTGAAACACTTTTATTGAAATGTGCAGCCTTCTAACGCTACAATTCAGGGTGAACAGGGCCCACAATCAATAACCCTTTCTAGTTAGCCCGATTCTTAGCAAACTGCTTTTAATTCCGCACTCCAAGTTTAGGTTCCCTTCTACCTGTGCCTGTGCGCGGCACCTAAGGCGAGGTCCTCCTCTACTGCGCTGGCCCTGCTGTCCATTCGTCCTCAAACGTCCAATGTACATTTACATAATGTCAATAATGTCATACGGACTTTGTAAAGATCGTACCCCGTGAGTTGGCTTTCGAACACTTCTTTTAAGTACTCACTTACTTAACGGGCTCCCGACATGTGAATAGTCTCCGCCTGAGACAAGGCAGCCTTCAACTCTCTTCGATCCTGCACACGCTGCTTCCAGTTGTCTATACCAAGCGCACTGGCATCCGCGGTAGCTTGGTCTTTTGACTGAAGGTTCGGTCTTCCTGTCGTATCGAACCCGATTGAATCGAAGATCCTCTTTGCTGGAGCATTGTTGTCCATTCGCTCGATGTGGCCGAGGCAGTGTAGTCGACGTGTTTTGGCTTTTCGGACTACATCCACATCTTGGTACAGCTCATATAGTTCGCGGTTATATCTTCTCCATTCGACCTCCTCCCGTATGCGAGGGAAGAATTTTTCTCTCGAAAGTATTCATCTCCTATGCTTTCCTGCTTATCGTCCAATACTCGGCTCCATACAGCAGAACTGGCAGGATCATGCATTTCGTCTTCCGAGTTAGGAGTTTTGAACCCATTTATTTTGCCAAACCGAAGTTGCAGCGGTTTCCTAGGGTAAGTCTTCGTCGAATCTCCACTAAGGTGTCATTCGTGGAGTCTATGTTTACTCCGAGGTAGGTAAACTCCTTAACAACTTCGAAGTTACTGTTGCCAACAGTGACGTTTTGTCTTAGGCGGTGGACAGATGTTTCTTTGTTTGTTGACATGTACTTGGTTTTGTCCTCATTCACTTCAAGGCCAACTCGTTTCGCCTGTTCTTTAATTATCGTAAAAGCCTCTAACACGGCGCGCTGGGAGCGACCAATGATGTTGATGTTGTCCGCATATCCCAGTAACTGGACAGATTTGTGAAAGATAGCGCCTTCCGTGTTTACACCTGCCCTGCGCACTATCTGTTCCAGCACAAGATTGAAGAAGTCACATCTGAATCAGCTTATCTGAATCATTTTTTGACATCAAAGGTCTCAGTAAAATCATTACCGGCCTTGATGCAGCAGCAAGCTCTCTACGTTGTCATCCTGCACATACAGTCGAGTTTGGCAGCGATGTCCAACTAGACATGACTCTGTACAAATCGTCTCTTTATTAAGCTGCAATAAGCGGCCTTTAAATTGATGAACAGGTGGTAGGTGTCTTCTTCTTGGTTTTTTTTTTTTCATGAAATATGGAAGCAGAAGCTCTAGCAGTGTCAATAGCCGCTAACTAAACTGTAAAGAAGGCAATTTCGCAGAATGCTAGCTATTGTTATGTTTATTGAAGCCATGCAGCAATCAAAACTATGAGTATATCCGCCGTAGAAATCAACTCTTGTTCGTTACTGTCGCGAAGAGCTCGAGGCTCTAGGTACGCAGCACAACATTAAATTCTTTTGGGTACCCGGCCACAAAGATGCACTCGGGAACGGGAAGCCGACGAGCTCGCAAGAACAGGTTCAGAACTTGACTCAAGTCAAGCGAAACGTTCAGTTGAAATATCATTATGTATTCCTACACAGGATATTAATAAAAGAACAATCATAATAGTCAAAATAGATAAAAATCACTACACTACACACTTGTTTCATTGCGAGAAACAATTTTGGTCAGAATAATAATAGAACAGACCGAATCTTACAAAAGGATAAGAGCTCACGCTGTCTAATTTGGTAGGAGTGATCACCGGACATAACATCAACATGCTTCGGTAAAAATCATTTGGATCTAGCATAGTACATTCTACGGTACGCTTACGTATGTTTCACTGCTAGCCACAGACTACAAACTCTCTTTATTTTAGCTCTATCGAACCAGTAACAGAAATAATCATCCAATTAAGAGCAATTAAATTAATCAGATATATACATATATCATAGCCTGAGTTCTTTAACGTATGACGCGTATTCCATTCAATTACAATAACAATGGAAATGTAATTAGCGCCCTTTTTGCGCTGCTGTCAAACTGAAAGGTCAACTTATACGCTGAGTTCTTTGTTCTTTCCATAGAGCTTCCATACGAGTATACTAGCATGCGCTGAAAAATGCGTATAAAATCAATATTATTTTTATAAATACCATTCTGTACATACGGCTCCCAAATTCAATTTTACTTACAACTGATTGTCTATTTACATATAACAAAACCGCCACATCATTATATTGGTATAGAGGGGAAAGATATACTGGAGGAAATTGTGAGCGATATTTGGATATAAATAGCTATCCGTTATTATTTAAATTTTGTTCATTGAACAAACCACGGTTTTTGGTTGATCTTTTTTTTTTGATTTTAAGTGGCGCTACAGCTCGGGGGAACCTGGGCCTGCTTCTCGCAACTATTTGTGTGTGCGTGATATATTTTTGCACGAATGAAAGTGACCTACAGATTTTTGCCGACTCCGAACGGTCAGTTAAGAAGCTCATTGATAAATGACACTCTTTGATTGCTTTTCAGACATTCACCGTTGCTTGTCAGACATTTTTGGTGCTGAACCCGGGCTGGGATTGAATCTGGGTAGCATTGCGTAGTACTCCGACGCACTTACCACTACATCACGGTGGATCTGTCAAGAAATAAAATAAAGAATGAATGTACCCAAAGTGCAAGAGCCGAGTTCAATTCAGTGCTTGAGTGAAACAGCAAGTATTTGCACAAGTTTAGCACAATTCGAGCGGTCGGCGAAAGGTAATTAACTAGAAATTAGTGTTTAAGTCAAGCTTGAGTGAGGTATGGAAAATTAATTTCTTTGGTTGTAAAGCATTAAAAAATTTAAAAAAAAACTCGAAATGGACTAAAAAATGTGCATGGGAAATACAATATCCCTCATATCAACCCTCCTTCTTTAATTGGCAAGCAAATGGCAGGAAGATTTAAGGCCATCTAAAAGTGGTCAAGTCATTGACATATTATATATGGACTGCTAGTGAAATGTCATTTTCATACATCGTCTGCGGACAATTTGGTTCCAACATAACTAGCGCCACGTGTTTCGTAGGGACAGCAATGTGAAACAATAATCCGCCATCATACTTATTTTACGTAGAAACTGAGGCCATCTATTGCCGTATATACGTGTAACTACGAAAATACGTTAAATTTTAAACTGTTGCGGCGTTGGTTTCAACAGATGCCACTACCAAAATTTTAATACAAAATTTGAAAATGGCCGTTACTTTTCTTTATTGACCCATAAACTAGATAAATATGGTAAATTTATTTGGAATTCATTTTTTGTGTTGATTAATACTTTATGTTTTTGCTTTATAATGCAGTACAACTTCTCACAATTTATTAAAAAAATACTAAAATCACAAACCAACGGCTTTCGTGAATTCAAACACAATCTAAGTTTCCACATTTCTCCGCTACGAAACAAGAGGGCTAGTGCTCATGTTGGAACCAACGCGAAGTTGGGTACTAGCAGTCCATATATAATATGTCAATGGGTCAAGTATTTACACAGTTCTGTACACTTTACTGAAGTCCAATTTCGACACAAAGTACCAACTCGATATATGTTTTTAGTTCTAAGCCAAACGGCGCACAGTGGGATGCTTATGCAACCTAGCTGATCAAAATTAATAAAATGTATACGCTAAATTCGCCAGTTAAATTTTCGTTGATTCCAGTGATGGTTGAAGAAATCTGAGGATTTCGGAAAAAAATGTTCGCACTATGTCCATCTTCTGTTACACTGAGTCCAGTTACGCTTCAACATCACCGTAAATGTAACTAAGCAGTCCAAAATTAGATTTTTCTCTGCTTCTGTTGGCTCCGAAATGATATTTTTCGCTTTAACATACTCAAAAAGAATATTTCTTCCAATAACAAACTGGAGAGGGATTGGCTGGCGTCTAACAACAACAACAACAATGTCTCTCTCTGAAAACAATAAAACATTTATTTCTAGAATTCCTACTGGGGAGTCGCAACTACTCTTCTCAGCTCGATTTCATCAGATGTAAAACAGGCATTACATTTACCATTGCATGTCATAGGATGGAAGCCATCGCTTCCACTCTGCAATATGTACCCAGAAGTTGTTTCAGAAGTAAGTACTTCTTACACATTACCGAGCCAGAAATATAGCATTTCCGCACTTAAAATCTTAAATGAAATGATTGCCATTGGTAAACAAACAAACGCAATTCTAAGCGCGGCAAGCAGGAGACAGTCATTAACATTGTAATGAGATCATTTTACACAAAAGTATACCTACTTGTTGACTTCTTCCTTGTCGCAATACCTCGCATTCGTACGGTGATGCCCTATTCTTCTCTTAAGCAAAGATCAATTCCATCCTGCATTACTCTTCACTAGTTAGGTAATGCCTTTCATTTTATTAGCTTTAGGTTCGATGAAGTATTGCATATTGCATTAAGGAAGAAATTGTTTTATAATTGAAACATTTCAGTGCTTTCCTGTAAAATTGTAAAAAACAACTTTGGATGTTTTTACTTGTTGCCACAAATTTTTATACTTGCATACATATATTTACGCAAGCCACTTTTTACACTGTACATACATCTATACATCCATACATATTAATTTCTCATATCACTCTAAAATAAAGCTGTCCTCATTCCTCACTGCCGCAGATTCAAAAATCATAATTTGTTTCTTTTCAATCTGTGACTAAAATACAGAGAAAAGCAATACTACATATATTTATAGGTATACCTATAAATATATATATCCGAGTATGTGTGCAAGTGTGAGTTTTCGTTTCTATAGAGACCGAGATTTTTACTTCGATTCTTCTTTGGTTATTTTATTCTTATTCTCACTTGGAGAGGAATTTGAGTGGTTGTTGTCAATGATAGAAAACAGAAAATCATCGGCAGTCTTCTCGTCTGAGGCGCTAGTATCGAATTCCTCAAGTGATACTACTATGTCTTTTATATACAATGGTAATATGCATCTTATGCAGTTATTCTTAGTTACAAAAAAGCTGGAGCCCTTGGAAATCGAACCCAACGTGAATTTGACTATTTGAATTTTAATAAGACTTCTAAATTCTTTATTTCCGGAAATAAGAATACAAACCTGTGTTCAAAGCGTTCATATTTTGAGCAAATTGGTTAAATTTAAGAAAGCAAATAAAAACACTATGCTAACTAAACGGAAACTGTCTGATGTTAAGAGGTGTCGTAATCTCTTTTTCATCAACTGTTTATTCGTTCGATGGAATCTCTCCGTTTACTAACGGTTTGCTCGCTCTACGAAATTTGCCAACGATCCTGTTCTGTCTCTCGAAGATCAGTGCCTTGTTAGGTCACAATTTAAAGCGATATATTTTTTTGGATTATGATCAGCTAGAATGCTAGATTATTCTAAACGACCCACTGTGCGGCGGTGAATGAGGGTGATTTCCTCTAGCCGATTATAATCTATCTTAATCTATCGTTATACCTCCCCGCTCAGTGGAGTGTATTTCAAGCGGAAATTATAATGATTTTAAAATCGCTGTCCTGAATTAAGAGGAACGTAATATCTTCCAACGCTATCAGCATTTCATCGGGTAGTGGATGTGCAGCCACATTTGTTAAAATTTGAACTTGAAAGGATATTTATAAATGATTTTATATTGACAGCGATACATTTATTAATTTTTATTAATCTCCTCTGTAAACGAGTGCCTATCTCTGCAGTGCGCACCGTAACGCGAGTGGTTAGTGCGTCGGACTACTGAGCCAGCGGTCTTCGGTTCGAATCCCGACGCAAACACCAAAAAAGTTTTTCACAGTGCCCACCTCTTCCGGAATGCCTGACAAGCATTCTACAATTTTCTTTATTAAGACTTAATAAGCCTGACAAGCATTCAAGAGTATCATTTGTCATGTAAAGCTTCCCAACTCGCCGTTCGGAGACGGCAGAAAACTGTAGGTCCCTTCCATTCGTTCAACTTGGTTCTAACTAGGACTGCTAAAGCCAAATATTTATTTATTTTTTTTTATCTCTGCAGTTCTTCAAAAATCAACTGTACAACTGCGTAAAAATATGAATTCCAAAGACCTCAAGTAAAATAGTCTCAAGCGACTGCTCCGTCTTTAGTCTGTCACTCAAACTCACCAGTGAGTCATTCGAATTAAACGGTCAAACAAGCAGTGCGAGCTTATACATACACATACCGTCTCCGCAATCAATCTCATAATAATCAGACCGAGTGGGTTTGGCAAAGTCATATGCGCCAAGAGCAATTATGAATTTTTTTGTTTTAATGTCTTGCACAACACTGGTGACCAACAGCAGTGGCAACAATGCAAAATAGAGTTCAAGTTTAATTACTGAAAATGGGGAATGCACGGATCAGGTAGGCTACTTACTTATTTTATCGTCGAGCACGTCCATCGCAGGTGCCAACAATGTCAAGAAGCGCGTGGGCGCATGACGTTTGGCTTCTTATGCAAATTAACTGCAAAGAAAGACTTTTTATTTCATTTCGATGTCATCTTCGTTTAAAAGACAAAGAGCAATAAAATTGAAATTAAAAGTTTGATATTGGGTTTTGAAATCAGTAGTGTTATGACATCTTATACAATGGATAGATTTTAAATCACGTCTTAGCCAATTGTTGTCTAGACTAGACGGTATGATTTAATAGTTCGACTAAGTCAAACTTGGAACTGTTCCCGATAGTAATAGTCGAGGTAATCAAGTGACGTTTTGGAATCTATCCTGAGAGTTTATTTCTGCACCTATTTCAATGATTCCACTGATCCAAAGCATATCAATTGAATATTGTTCATCAGTAATGAAACTTTTGAACAAGTGCAAATGAGTAAAGTTATTATGAAAACACATTATTTCAATGAATATTAACAAATAAGATGCCAAAAGAAAGAGAATGTCCTGAAGCAGTGACGAAATGGATGCTCATCATCATATGTATTACAGTGGAAGTCGCTTATAACGACGGTGAAGGGACCGAGCAAATGTGGTCGTTATAACCGGCGGTCATTATATCCGACTGCCCTTCATAAGTATTCAGAGAAAACTTAAAAGCATTCACAGACAAAATGAATTTATTTTATTTATAAATTATGAAGGACATTGTACAGAGTTCCGAAATAAATAATTTTTTATTTTTTTTTTATTTTAAGTTTAACAAAGTAAATCACTCCAAACTCGTGTGTTATTACGTTATTTGTTGTTTTAAGAGTTCGTTTTGACTGACATATTTTCTATTGATGCAAGTGATAGTTGATAAATACATATATGAATAAAAACTAAGTTTAAAGAAAACAAACACTTCCTGTATGGTTTCCCTAGGATTTCCACGAGTTGACAGAGTTTTATAAATATTAACAATTTGATCTTAATACTAATCAGGATCACGATCACGAGAATTGGAAAGGTCAAGGTGCCAGTAGGTAGCCATTTCATTCGGTAGCCGTGTACGGTTATACCTAAAGTTTATGCGAGATTTCTCGCACTGGTACACTAGTTAAGTAATTAAAATAATATAAACGTACATTATATACATAAGTATAGAATTACATAAACACTAAACGTAGAATGGGACACCACCTTGTTCAAAAAGTTCCCAAAGAAAAGCCCACGTGTGGCATTCTCAATCAATCAAATACAAACTATAGCACTCTCAACATGACATTATTTTTGTAACATTTTTTATTCGTTTTACTTCTCAAGTGTGAGATTTTCTGTGACGCATGCCGATTTAAAAGAAATTTCACTTCAAAAGTCATGTTTCAGGCATATGGCTACCATAGGAGCATCTCAGGAACTGCAACCTGGAGCTCCAATTTTCGACCACTTTTCCGAGCATTCGAGGCCGTATCTCATGAATGGTGCGCTGTTGGCTTCCAAGTCTGGAAAGGTTGCTCAGTAGTCTGACGCACTAACCTTGCGCTACGGTGCCCAGGAAGTTAGATAGTCCTTATACCACAAGGCCAATACTCGTTGTATAAATGGAATTTGTACCAACAAAATTCTACCTTACTATTCCATGGTACTTTGCCTTCCAATAAGATCAAAATATACTTGAATTAAACTGACATTATTATCATTAAAAAAAGAAAAAGAAACTGCATACCTATGTAAATACCTACACCTGTCGAAAAAAAAAAAAAAAAAAAATTAACATTTAAAATTCAATGTCGGCGCCAATAAGTATCGAGAGACAAACTCGTTCAGTTGATTTATTCTTTATGATCTGAATTCTATAAACCTCGATTTATTGTTAAATGGGCAACCTTCAAGCAATTCGTGCATTAAATTGCAATCAAAGTAGAAAAAGAGAGGGAGAAGAAAATCCTCAACGACATTGCAACAATCTTCTTACCAAGTTTTGTGAAGATTCAACACCCACCATCGAGATGCAAGTAACAGCAATTTTGTATACGAATTCGTCACATTCACGGGCAGTGTATTCGAGTCTTACCATCCATTCTTTATTGTCACAAACAAACCTGTCAAAACGACGTGTGCCAAATGTTGATGAGACTGCTCCAAGCGCATCGTGTTGTATCCTCCCTATACGAAATGTGATGTCCCGCTGTCAAGAATGACATTAGCTCAGTTCACCGGTAGATCATACACAGAGAAGAGAAAAGCTTTATTTAGCCGATATAAATGTCCGTGTCATGTTAGCGACAGCGATTGGTAGTCGCCCCCACACGGGCACGTTGCGAGTACGACATTAGCATATGAATCGAAAGAAAAAACACACACACCTGACTGAGGGGGTTTGTTTGCCTCTCTTGATCGCTTTGTCTGAGCACTGAGGTGTACACTTCACTTGAGTGATCATGTCTGTTACTAAATTAGTTATTCGTATGGCAAGTCATGGACAACGAGAATGAGATTAGCTTGAATCGTACATGAACACTAATAAAAATTTAATTACTTTGACGCCTTCAATGATGGCGTAAAGATGATACAAACGCCGATGACCGATGTTAGCCATAAGGCACGCCAACTTCTATTGAATTATGGTCTGTGAGCGTGGGTTGAGACCTAGAGAATAGGTGTTTAAAGTGATTTACTAACTACGGATATTGGACTTTTTTTTAAATTCGATTTCTTCGGGTATAGCGATGACTGGCCCGAATCTTATGAGCATCTATGGAACTTACAAATTAAGTATACACGTTGGCGCCCATTTTTGGAACTTTTTTAAACTAGTCAAGATGAATTTCGTAAATTATTTAAAATGGCATGAAATACAATTAACTTTGACAATATGATGTATGAGTCATTTAACCAAAAGTGCGTTAACCCTTGACACCATAAATGGGAATCTATTAAATTGGCAGAGTTTTCTATAAACAGTCAATTTGCTTAATCAATCCAAGACACATCATTTCTCATCTTTTAAGTATTATTTAAACATTTCACATCTACTATAAATTAACTTTTCCATCTGCATGTACCAAGTTGAAAAGGAAAAACAGAGATATGTATGTACACCCCGCGCAACAAAAACAGCCGCACACGGGTTTTCCATTTTTTTTGCGTTAATTAATTTTAAGGGATTCCCCAAATTATATTTGATTGCTTCCGGGTTAGGTTATGCCCATTCTGGAATATATCGAAAATTATTCTGGCAGTATTCAACAGTGCGCGCAGTTGTATTTCTTAAATAAAAGTGAAAAGTTGATATCGCGATATCTAAAAAGGTACAGAATCAGTAATTTCGTGAAATCGCTCGACAAATTGGATGCAATGAGAGTTCTGTAACAAATATCGTCGGAATCACAATATGGATAGAAAAATTGGCACAGGATTGAGGAGAGGTACCACTGTTCGGGAGGACCGGCAACTCAAGAGGGTAAGCTTGAGAAACAGGTTTAAAACCGCATCAGAGTTAAGAGCTAACCTGCGGGAAGATACTGCGGCTGAAGTTAGCGTTATAACCCTCGAGAATCGTCTCAGCGAGATGGGTTTGCTAGCAATGAGACCAGCGAAAAAGCCACTACTGACCAGCAAAATGAAGAAAACGCGCCTTAGCTGGGCTAAGGAAAGGCAACACTGGAGTGTTCCAGATTGGTGGTGTTTTCTGATGAACCCAAGTTAAACCTAATCGGACCGGATGGGAAGCAGATAGTGCCTCGTAGAAAAGGGGAACGCTACAGCGACGAATGCATAGCTCACACCGTAAAACATTCTCCCTATGTTATAGTGTAGGGATGCATCACCGCAATTGGAGTTGGATCTCTAATTATGATCGAGGGTACTGTTAACGTCATGCGGTACAAATAAATTATCTTAGATGGTGTTGTACCGAGTATGGAAAAAATAACAGCAGAAGAATCTAAACCAATTTTTCAAGATGTTGCAGCACCTTGCTACCGAGCAAAATCTGTGAGTAATTCGAAGTTTTTTTTTTCATATTTTTGGGTGCTTTGAAAATCTTACGATTTTAATTTTTAAATTTCCTCCACAGATTAAAACTTGAAAGAAAAATTGGGAATAGAATCCGTAATTTGGCCGGGAAGCAGCTCAGATCTCAACCCCATCGAAAACGTCTGGGCTCTTATGGGAAAGAAGATCCAAGATAAAAACCAAAAACCATGCACCATCTAAAGAGCATCATTGAAGAAATGTGGTTCAATGAAATTGATAGCAATTACCTCGGGAATCTCTATGCCTCCATGCCAAACAGGGTTCATGATGTTTGTCAGGGCGAAGAGTGGTGCTATTAAATACTAGAATCATTTTTTTAAGTATTATGAAAGTCTAAAATTATGTACAAAGGTTTCTTAGTGTAACAAAAATATGAAAAAAGAAATGTTCTTTTCGAATTTTGCTCTTTTTTTAATTAATGTATATTGACAGTACTTGGGTTATATCTGATATTTTGCAGTCTGATCTTCACGATCATTACTTTTTTTCAATAAGGCTACGAAATGTATTGTCAATTTGGGGAATGTGTCAACTTAAATGTCAAACATCAAAAATAGAAAGTGACTACGCAGTGATTAGCCATCATTTCTTAGATTTCTTCCATTTTGTTAAAAATTACCATGTGCGGCTTTTTTGTTGCTAAGTAAAAGCAAGCTGAATATTGCTATGTAGTGGTGTTTTTTACGCATCCGCTAGTTAATACTCTATTAACTACAGTGACACCTTGGTAAGTTAGCCACCTGTGGTGCAAGAATTTTTGGCCAACTTATACAGCTGCCCAACTTACAAGGGTGGCCAACTAGATAGGTTTTACTGCACTATGGTGTTGTTGGCGGGAAAACATTGTGCAGTAGACTTTCGGAAGGATGAACAAATAAAAAAACAGGCCCTTTTCATCTTTTCGAAATATTCATCTTTTGGAATAGGTACTTAATTTTGGCTACGATGTCTTTCAACACTTTGCACTTTTCTTTTGAATTTAAAAACATTACTAGTGGCACCTTTCCTTTAAATTCACTTCGCACTGGTATGCAATCAAACGAAATGAAATACAAAATCAAGCAGAAAAGAATAGTATTCCAAAGAATAACGGTTATTTGAATCTACTACGAATAACTGAAACCGAATAAAGACGAAAAAAATTTATGAATAGAGCGTACATCTTTTCGAGTATCCAAAAATCAACCCGTTCATCTTTTAGAATACTGCAATGGTGAAAAAATTCCGTTCATCTTTCTGTTTAGTTTATCTTTTGGAATAGTTCAACTCTCCGAGATTCTACTTTATTTTAGGCAACATACGGCTAAGGCCTACATAGGCCAGTGTTAGTCCATAGCACATATTATACTCACCAAAGAAACTTAGATTCTGTTTACTCAGACGAACTAAGTGTTTCCATTGTTCAAAGTTGGTGAGCAGGTGAATTTTTATATCAGCGAGTGTTCTGATATACATATAATTGCTTCCATAATCTGTGCACCATATGTTCTTTAGTATTTCTATGTCTTGATCTTGCGAGAGTTACGATATCACACTTTGGAAATGAAATAAATAAACAACAACATACAGTGCACTCTCGATTTTTGCAACCGACATAAATGGTTTTCCTTTCTTCCATTTTTGCAACAAATCCAAAAAAAATCTCGATTTTCGCAACTTCGAGATTTTATTTTCGCAACATTCAAAATTTGTATATGTATATGTATTGCAAGCAAGAGCAGACCTCTGCCGACATCATAGATCATATTGACGCAATGCAGTAAGAACAACGCGTCTGGATTTTTTTTTTGTGTTAAATACAGCGAATCATTCATAGATCAAAACATATAATAAGATTGACTTAACTCAATTACAACAATTTTTGTTTGGCCATCCTGTTTCTTCTTGCAATTATGAAGAAGCACTGAAAAGTTTAAATTTAAAATATGCCATCTTTTTCTTGGTTAACATTAGAAAGACGGAAAAATCTTCTTACCAAGAAAGACGGCAAGGGTCATTTGACCCCATACAATAAAAATGTAGATTTTGATATAGTAAATCATTTAAAAGTGCTCATCAATCACTGAACTAACTAAAATAAAATCATATTAACGTGTCTTATTAACAAGAAGTTTTTATTTCTTACTACAATCATGACAATTAATTGCTTTTGACTGATTACATTTTCCACGTAATGGAATTTTACAAATATCGCACACATAACTAGATTTATTATTACAGCTGAAAATATAACAGTGACTTCTTTTACCTGTACCTACAGCTGAAACTCTATAACAATGAAACTACAGTACACTCGCGGTAGAGTGAACATCGGTTGAGTGAACAATCCAATAGAGTGAACACACAAAATTTTATACTGAGACTGACTACTCTACGGAGTGAACAACGAAACCCTCTTTAGAGTGAACACATATTTTTAACACAGTTAAACACGAATAAACGAGCTGCAAAGATGCACAATCTTTCAAGGAAATTTACCGTTGGTTTTACGTCCGTTCGCTTACCCTACCAAAATAACGAAAATCCACGAAAAACAACGCAAACCCGTTCGCGTATCCAAAAATTTCGTAGTTTTTCGTAGAAGAGAGTGCTCAGGAGAGAGTAAGAAATTTTCCCATGCAACGAATTTTAGTCCAAGAAACTTCTTTGGGGTATATTATGAAAACTGTCAAATCTGTCAAATCACATACATTCTTCATTTTTTGGTGCTTATGCGTTCGATTACTTTTTCGTGATTTTTCTGTCTTTGAGAGAATTTTACCCCCACTCTTCGAGATTTGACAGAAAACCCATATTTATTGCAAAAAGTACGCGAACGGACCTATACTTTGTAAATGTCATCATTCTCGTTCTACGCTTTGCATTCTAGGTTGGATAAACATTCTGTTGATTGATTTGACAGCAAAGGAAGTGAAATTTGTTGCTGAAAATGAATCATAAGCATTCAACGGTTGATTTAAATTTAAGGAAAAAACAAACATACCTATAACATATAACATAAATATATATCTACAAACATTGAGTTAAATTTTATTGACCGTTCATGATTTGGTATAAATTAAAAATTGTCCATGAGTTTTGCTTTTTTCCATCTTTTGACAAAATTAATGAAAACAATATGAAATAATAAAAAAAAAGTATTCACAGTATGCACTTGTTGAGTACCTGTACTAAAGAATGCCATAAAATGTACACGCTCGGTAATGTAAACAATCTCGCTCGTATGAAGAGGCCTGGTTTTTATTAGTTCACTCTACCGCGAGTGTACTGTATTAGTAAACTTAAATTTACACTATTTTAATAAAAGTCACAAGAGAACATGCCATAAAAATTAAAACTTTTAAAATTATAAAACGCTTAACTTCAAAATGGTTCAAATGACCCCCGCCCGTCTGTCTAGTGTCGAAAGTGCGCAAATGAATATTATTGATACACAAGCCAAAGTAAAATTAGAAGATGTAATAAAATGCTCCGTAGCGCAAGTGGTTAGTGCGTCGGACTACTGAGCCAGCGGTCTTGGGTTCGAATCCCGCTGCAAACACCTAAAAGTTTTTCACAGTGCCCACCTCTTTCGAATGTCTGACAAGCATCAAAGAGTATCATTTGTCACGATTGAGCTTCTCAACTCGCCGTTCGGAGTCGGCAAAAAACTGTAGGTACCTTCCATTCGTGCAAAAAAATATAACACGCATACACAAATGGTTGCGAGAAGCAGGCCCAGGTTCACATCGAGCTGTAGCGCCAACTAAGTAAGTAAGTAAGTAAGTAAGTAATAAAATGCTCCACCGCATGCTTGCAGAGAGCAGAACCAAATTACCTCAAAATTGAAGAAATGTTGCAACTCCAGGAAATGCGCGATATGCTGTTGCGAATCGATCTTCTGCAAAACCAGTGCAAACTCAAATTTCTATTTTTTTTTTAAACTTAGGCTGTATATAAATACTTTGATATGTATGTATATGTATATAAATACATATGTAAGTGTACATTTATACTTATTAATTTATCTGCATTTAAGTTTCGTATAAATGATTTTTTTTATGAAAATATGTTTAACTGCATTTTCTTTTTAATAAAAATAAAACTCTTAAATGTACAGACAATTCTATTTTGATAACTCAGAGAATTGCATCTAGGCCTTTTTAAAGTGTTTTAATTTTCTGTCGATTTGTGCAACTTTTCGATATTTGCAACAATGTCTGTTTTCATTAGTTGCAAAAATCGGAAGTGCACTGTACCTATTTTTTTGATATTAATATACTTAACGCTAAACTTAGTTAGTTACATTTATGATGAGGGACAAATAAAATGCTAAATTACAAAAAACGGTCACGAAATGTTAAGATTTTCAAAAGACTAATTATAATTACCAAATAAATGATAACAAGACATCACGTCTCAAACAACAAGGATTAACAGTTTCAGCCGAAACGAGCTACAGTGTATATAAAAATTAAATATTGAATTCTTGTACATTGTCAGCAAGTAGAAATTTAAACAAAAAGGAAAACATCCCAAGATATACGAACATTGCAACCAACTGACCAACATTTTGGAACAGGTTAGGGAGTGTTAGCGCCCATGACTACCGCCCGTTTGAGAGAATAGATAGATAAGAAGCTTCGCATAAACAAGATGCCAGTAAAGCTAAAAATGTATGAAAATACAATTCTAGAAGCAACAATGTAAAACTGCCTCCTTTTATCCACTACAACAGCAACGAGCAGTCAAAACTAACAACCCAAACAATTAATTAGATAAATATTTTAATAAAATTAACTATCTGTTGACCTCTTCTTGATGAGAGCTATACATGAACATAAACAGATACAGCACACCGACACAGCAACAGCTTATCTTACAGTCTTATATACTCGTACTATCATCGTTTATCGTTATCGTCATCAACTCAACAGGAGTGGTGCTCATTAGAGGTTTTCCTCATTGACTCTCTTGATGCCGACTCGTCGTTCTACCACTACTACTATCACACCAGTCAGCTTCAGATCCCACCGCCCATCCTTCTTAGCTGAGTTAACGCACCACTCTGCCACCAGCACCACTTCATCATCATCATTAACACTGTGAATGTTTCAGAATGCAAACATTTTATTTATACAATTTATATCCATCCCTACGGATGTAATTTCGCTAAGTGCTACTCCTCACTTTCCATGTGTGTGTGTATGTGTGTGGATGTGTGTGTATGCATGTTATGGCCAGAAATTAACGAAGAGTGTTATTTGGTGTTTTATGCTTTTGCGCTACACTTTGTTTCCGTGAATCGAATTTAATTTGAGTTGCGTGATGCAAGGAATCAAAAAAAAAGGATGTGTATAGCGTTGTAGCGAACAAAAAGAAGCAGCAAACAAACAATCCTACGTAAGTACAACCAACTACCTACCTACCTACTGCTTACGTGTTATAGCTGAGAGTTAATTTCACACGTACTGTATGGCCTAGTGTTGATCATTGGAAGCTTCGAAGGAAACGGAGGACAAGTTTCCTGGACACACTACGGGTGAGTGTAAAAGCAGTCAACGAATCCATTTGGAGAAAATCAATATTTCGCACGTAATTCTTTTTCGTTTGTCCAACTAGGGAAGGAGACAGAGATGACTACGATAATATTGATAGTGCTAAACGTTGTGCAAATACTTGTATGTAGCCACACACAGTGAGTAGAAAAGGACCAAAGTGTTTTAATAGTATCCCTTTGTGTTTCTTTTCACTTGCAAAATCACGGTGAAGAACGCACTTAAATGGTCAATTGGCTAAAGGACACTTTAGAGATTTGAAAGTCCTTCAGCATCTCGAGTCTTCTTTATGAAATTTCTTTGCCAGAGAAGAATTTGCATATGTTATCGTCACGACCGCTGTTGAGTAATTTGTGTCTAATGTATATTTCAGATAAATCATTACATATATATATATATGTACAAGATGTACAAGAACTGCAAAAAGTGAAAGACAAACAATCATTCGGATAATTCCAAACGATCACTTTATATCACTACAGGTGGGTGGCTGTGTCGTGGTAGTCGTCGTCGTTTGTCACGCTTAAGGTTCACGGTTCAACTCCAGATGTCGCTGAAACAATTATTTTCTCACGAAATAAAAATAAGCCGATCAGTTTCAGAAGTCAAAAACCTACTGCGAAGGCATAACACTGGCACTAGGATGGTGGTATGGCTGAAGAAATTGATCGTACAACCAATAATAGGAAACATCTGGAAAAAACTTCTGTGAATCATAAGCAAGGGCAAACAACTTGCAATAATACAAAAAAATAACTCTCCAGTTATCCTAGACACCATCCATAGAGTTAGTTGAAACCTAACACGTGAGTTTCCATCATTACACCGATCTCTCTGCCTCTCGTCCTGGTCCGTCATGTACTCGCGCTGTGTGTAAACATAATAAGGGTATGCACCCCTTTAGCGTGTGTAAATTATAAAAATAAAAATTCTTTTAAGATCATTCCCATGATTACTGTCCATAATTTAATTGAGTTCATGCCACAAATATAGTAGCAGACTTAAAAAAAGTAGTTTAGATTTGCCATTTACTATATAATTGAACATTGAATAATGATTTATTTATTAATATTTTAATAATGTGTTTCATATCTATCCCGCACATGTGTTCAGTGTTAACCCTAGAAGCCTAATCTATTTTAGAGGTACATAAAGCCTTATCATACGTCGTCTCTGAGGCGTACATGAATAAATGACAGCCTGTAGGCTAAAATATATCCACTATATCCTATTTTTCGAATTCATTTTAATATTGAATATGTCAACTAATAATAAAACCCAGTTTTATTTAAGAAAAGTTAAATTGAATTTATTTTAAAGAAAAAAAACACAAAAAGTAATGCTCACATTTGAACTCTAAGAACAACTTCATAAAAAACGACAAAGACATAAATATTTCTTCAAATAGTCTTGATTTTTTACAATAAATTATGTACTGTTAAGACAAACATTAAAAGTAACCAGACATTCAATGAGTAGTAATACTTTAAGGGTAGTCTACACAAACATAAGCTTTGTGCTCGCAACGTACTGATTTTTTGCAATTATTGCACACTAATTTGGAGATACTCTTTTTTTTGTAGGAGCAAAACGCACAATATTTTCGTTTTTTGGGTTCTGGTTCTACTAACTGAAGTTTTTTTACCTGATTCGGTAGGCATTTCGAGAATTTGGTTGATATTTTCCCGTAAGATCTCTTCATAGTCTTGGCACTATGCCTCACTTCCATCCAAGGCTTGACCAAATCTGTGCTACAAGCTGCTACTTCTATTCAATGGTTTCTTATTTTTATTGATCATGATGTGGCCATAGATTACAGATTATGTAAAATTATGAATAATCTTGGTTGAAAAATATGTTCACTCAGACTTACACAAAGCCTAAACATACGTCTCGCAGGCGTACAGAACATAAGTATGTCAAAAATGGCGGTACTTACCCTAGCGACAGATTCACTATCGACAAGCTCTAGTCTAGTTCATCACTGAGGTGGTTAAGGAGCATGAGGCGCTAACGTCAACCGATAGCAAGAGATAAACAATTTTCGACTGCATGTACGCCTCTTAGGCGTAGATAAGGCTTTTAGGGTTAAGAATGTTATTATATGTTAAGAATGTTATTAAATTGTGCAAATTTATTTCCAAAATCAATGTTTAGTAAAAAATTAATAACGTCAAATTTTGTTCAGTAATGAAGTTCACTTTTGTCTCTTAAGCAAATGTGTCGCATTTGGAGCAGCTACCAACGCACCCCGATAAATGCACTATTTGGTGCGGTTTATGAACTATGCCGGCAGTTGGGCTGTACTTCTTTAAAAATGAAGACAATCGAAATGCCACCGTCAATAGTGCCCGATTAACGATTTTTTGTTTCCAAATGTACGTGAATATAGACCATATTCAAGCACAAGCACAAGCGTATTTAAGGTTTCATCAGGATGGATGGCCGGCGAAACCATCAACTTATTGAAGGAAGTATTCGTCTCCATTATAGACCTTTGGCCTGGCCTCCTAGATCGTATGATTGACGCTGCTGGACTTTTTTCTGTGGGGGTATTTGAAGTCGTCGGTCTATGCGGATAAGCCAACAACGATTACAGCCGTGAAATCTAATTTATGAGTTCCTTAAGACGCACCCTTGGTAGCCATATGTCAGAAATTATTTTTCTTCATTAATTGCATAAAATAAACTTTGGCTTATTGCTCATTATGTGTGCGTTTTATTTCAATTTCAATTCCTATAGGTCCTAAAAAAATACCCTTAATAAAACAAAAAAAAATAGGTTTTGGTACGTTTATCTATAAAAACAAATCCGACAGCTAATAGAAAACGCAACAAGTGTTGCAAAACTTCATTCACGTATGCATGCTGGTAGTACAGAGTTTTCTTCTCGATTTATATTTCCTTTGTCAATATGATAAACATAACACAAACATAAGGCGTGTTTTTTTTCAAACCTATATAGGCTAAACATGTTTCCGCAACATGTTTTCAATGTAAAATACAACAAAACCTTAGCCTGGATAATTATCCAGTCTTATTTTTGTATGGAAAGCTTTATCGAAATCTATATAGATTTGAAAAAAAACGCGCTTATAAATAGTTAACCCACTTACAAATTTTTGTTTACAACGAACGACAAGAGTTTATCATGAAAATAAATGTTCCAGAGACACATTCTAACATATCCACCTACCTAAACACTGTGGAAAAAAAAACATGATTGAAGAAGGAATAAAAAAAAAACTGATAAAAATTATGGCGCCAGCCAGATCCACGTGCATTCAATAAAATCAACTTTCCACGCAAACATGTTTTTGAATGTACGCGTGTGTGTGTTTTTTATTTGCTCATTTTAGATTGTTAAGTAAAGTCAAACAGTTTGACTGCTCCTGTGAATCCCGACGAGGATTGCATGATTCATCGAATTAACTTTCGTTCCGTAACTGGGGAGAAGGGTGCACGAAGAAGACGCCACAGCAAGAAGTTAGAACGCGAAAAGGGCAAACCGGCAAAACAATAATAAATTAACAAGGAAACCAATTTTTAATTAACTCTCTGACGCCGTCATTGATGTCAAAACTACGGTTTCGGTGACAGTGATTTTTATTCTTTCCACTGGTAGATTTTAATGAGTTCCTTGCGATGATGATATCATAATGGCGCGACGTTTATTTTTTTTTTGTTTGTTCTACTTTTTTTCTATATTCCCGTATACTGCTGCGAATTTATTAGTCAGGATTATTACGAGATTAATGGGTAAAATAAACACGAAGTTGACATATTGACTTTGTGCGGGAAAATAAACTGAAGGTCATGACTGTGTTATGATAAATATTTCAGTGCCGATTACCGATTTCTTTCATATAAATAAATTGTGATCTACATTTTTCGTTGCTAGTTCGTGACAGTATAGTTCACTTCACATTCATATAAGTATGATGTAGTAGGTATTTGTCAACAAAATGACATATATGTATGTACATTTTACCTGCAAAAATAAAGAAGTTTTGTGCAGTAAAACCTTTGTCATCACAGACCAATGAGGGAAAGTCGGAAAAAGTATTGGCCCCTATTGTGAGTGTCGATTGCGTCGATTGATTTTGGCTTTGATATTGTGTAACTCAATCGACGGAAGAATAGGTTATTGTGAATAAAAATGTGAATATTGTGAACACATCATACTTTTGACAGTTGTTTGGCTATTGGGCTATTGTTTTCATATTTGTTTCCAATTCCATTAGAAGTAATATATTTAAATAAATGAGTTGCAGTAAGTTGTGGCGTAACGATGGTGGAGGAATGGACGAATGGTGAAAAAGTGCATTCAGCATATTACGGAGAAGACATTTTTTGCAAACGACAAAGTGGTAGAAATCAGGAAGAATATTCTTGGATCCATGCCCATATGCCTTTTGAAAATAAAAAAAATGAAAATTACTTGAAATTGCAATTTATTTCAGTTTATTTCATCATATTGTGGTATCAAAGTAAAGATAATAAAATAAATAATAACTATTAAATATCTTTTTCATCGCCTGTCTGCTTGGGTTTTTGCACAGACTCCCTTCGCGATGTCAGGATTTGTTTCCATAAATAAAACCAGCTCCAATTGTTTTTCTTTGTAATCTGCTTCGCACTGCATTCGAATTAATAATAAGGTTTTTTTAACATATCATTTTTATTAAAATCACTATCATTTCATATGCACAAAACTCTTTTACATTTCTCAAAAAAAAAAAGCATCGACCAGAAATTTATGATCGACTACAAGCGACTGTCAAATCGACAACTACCGATCACAATCACAATAGACAATACCGAATTCTGCAATCGACGATCGATGATCGTTAGTTGTCGATTATCGATCGTCGATCGACACTCACAATAGGGGCCATAATGCATGTACATATGTAGCTACGAGGTACCTACATAATTAGATGTAAATTTACACTTCTTTTCTTTAAATACAAATTATAAAACAAACATTATAAGCTAATGTAACCAATACCAATAGTTCGACTACTAGGCATACCTAGTCATGCTTTTTTAATAATCCAAAAAATTCCAATTTCTTCAGTAAAATCATATGATTCAATGAATGATTGACTTTACCTCAATCTGTATAAACAGCCTCAGCTTGGCATATGCTTTCAACAGCATTAATGATATACGATTTCAAATGGACCAAATTTGTTGTTGTAGAACGACCTGCTGAAACTCTGTTAGTTTACATGAAATTCCAGTTTATTTTTTACAATGATTTCCAAGAGCTTTGGTATAGTGGATAACTTGCATACATCTCTCTCATTTTTAACATCATTCATCGATCCAGATTTGAAAATAGAAACCAAAAAAGATATTTCCCAATCATCGAGGAAAATGCCAGATGAGGTTTTAAGTTAAGGTGTGCAGATAGAATCACAACAGCTTTTTAAAATAATTGCCGGAACATTATCGGCGCCAGAGTTAGAATTATGCTCGAGGTTGCGAGCAGCAGACTGACTGCACATCACGGAAATCAGATCAGAGAAAACAGATTTAAAAAATTTAGCAAAAAGATCAAATGTTGTTCGAGCATCGTTTGATTGAACATTTTTATAAATCATTTCTTTCGCCAATCCAATAGTGCATCTCTTATGCTTTATAAAGGTCCAAAAGCATCTGGACAGAGTCTTGTTCTAATTGGTTTTCAATACTATTAATACAAACACAAGCAAGAATTTGCAACTGAAAAATCCTTTCGTAACTTAAAGAACAGGTCTTTATCAATTTCGTTTTACGAAGCTTTAAATCTTTTGTCAGCTTTATTTTTTAAATTTTAAGTACGGAAATATGATTTCATTCCAGCAAAATTTCATTTATTAAAGTAAAATTTCTTATCTGAAATCGTATTCCTTAAGACAGTTGCACATATAAGAAGCAATGGCATCCGTAAACGTATCAGGGTGGAAACAAGATAGGTGGTATCATTTCAACTTTCAAGCAACATGATCCCTGAGGCAACACCGTGGACTTTTCCAGCAACAATATCGACAGAATTAGTACCAAAATTTTTACTATCATATATTAGCATACAGCCTATTCTATTCTTTTCTATTCTATCTACTTTGCCGTTCTATACCATAGGATATTGGTTTCTATCTCTAATTTAAATAAATAGTATGGGAATTAAGATATATGCAAGCTTTTAGAAAAGTCCAAATTGCATGATTTCAGGTTAAAAGCAAAATAATTAAAAAGTCTTGTATTTTGTGTGTTAAAAGAAATATGACACAGGTAAAGGAGTTGTAGTTAAAACCTAAAACAGTTATTTAAAATCAAGTCTCAGCCTCCTCCAAAAAAAATCCTGCGTACGCCACTGCTCAGACCTTATGACTTAAAAAATGCGTCAACCAAGCACAAACTAGCCTTTAATAGAAATGTGATCTGCATCTTAGACTAATCAATATCCTACGATACAATAGATCTTTTAGGTTGCAGTGTCTTCTTTGGGGGATGATCCACCCCTTAAAAAAGAAATACAAGGTGGTGAAATGTAAACTCGAAATAAAAGATTGCTCTAAAATGTCTGTCACGCATACTATCTCAGAAACTGGAGACTTAGCATAATTATGCATAACGGTGGTCCAAACATTTGAAATTACTTATCACTTAAAAATATTGTGAAAGTACTATTACAGGGTGGCGAAATAAAAACTTGAGAAAAATTCTGAAAAAAAGCAAGAGTTCCAAAAACTTTTTGTGATAAAATGAAAGCCAAACAAATTGTTTTTTATAGCGATAGGTCTCTTTTCCATCGGAGGTGGACAAAAATATGCAAGCTTCACTTGCAGAACTCGCACCACTTGACAGCGAAAGGGTGTCACCTCCAGTTGATGAGATGATATTAACGCCAACAACAAGCCGGACATGTAATTTATTTGATGAGGTGGTGTCTCGGTCTCCTGTCCTATATTGCCGACCACTGCCCTAACAATAGCTGCAGTGGTTCTTTAAAAAATTCGTCTTCTGACGACAAAGACATCAACACTTCATCACAAAAATGCCAAAAGTGACTTCATCAAAAAGATTCAATACTATGAAATTGAGATTTAACCCGAGTTATAGTACTTAAACTCGTTCCCGGGGACCGTTTAAATTTATTCGGACTTACATAAGTGTGGGTTTAACGAGTGAATATTATGGACTTGGGTTTAATTTTCGGGTTAAACTCACTTTAACCCAGATGTATGTTTTAACCCGGGTTAAAGTGGATGAATTATATACATTATGGCTGTTACGTAAGTGTCATTTTACTTTCTTTCTAATTTAAAGCTTGTGCTGAATAGTAGAAACAGCAGTATGGTAGCAGTAGTTTAAGTGACGGAAAAAGTCATAAATGCTATGTCAACCAAATCGAAGGACTTACCTGAATAATTTATGCTTTATAGGACATGTAAATAAAAATTACACCCCCAACTACCATGTTCTTCAAACTTTAACCTCGGAGTTTTTTTTCCTAACTCCAAATATTATAAACCTTACATAATTCAAAACGGGCCAAGCCAAGCGAAGATATGCCAATTTTTTTTTCAAATTTCGTCACATTAGACTTTTGGTAATTATTGCTGTACTTAAGTGTATCAAAATCGATAATAAAAAAATGTATCTTATTAATATAAAAATCTCAGTGTGACGCTCTTACCTGTCAATCTTGCGATTAGACAAAAGTAAAACTTCGTATTCCAGTTCATTAACATCCTGTGCCTATTATTGTCCGATTTTTAAATTAATTTATTCGCAATATTATTAAAATTAATGCAAGAGTAAAAACACTCTAACAAATGCCACTTTCTTGCAAAATGTCATTTATTCAAACTACAAATACTTAGAATCCACACTTGTTCGCACTGTCTTTGATTCTTCGAACAAAATGACAATGTATGTATTGTATGTAACACTATAGTTTTTAGACACGGGCGAAGCCGGGCGGGACAGCTAGTATTCTTATAGATTCACCATTCACTTTAATACAATGATAGTATATTTAAGGGGACCTTCTGGTCTAGCGTCATTGAATTTGGCGAATTTTTAGAATCGTTTTTTTTTAATGAAAAAAATGAGCAAGAGTATTTAAACTTTGTAGATATATTTAACTACATTTACAATATCCAAAAATATTGAAAAAAAAAAAATAATAATTTTAATTAAGCAAAAATTGGATTTACAGTAAACCTCTTTAAAAAAATGTATCTTGGTGGTGTGTCGTGTTTTGGCTCTTCCACTGATCGAAAACAAAAAACACAAAAAACATTATAATCAGTATGAATGTAGTTATCGCAGGAACGAGAATGAAAAAAAAAAATTGACAAAATGGCGCGTTGTTAAAATTTACATTTCGAAAAAAATACCGTTTTTCATTACCTTTTGTATGTAAAAAGTAAGAAGTATTCAACGTAGAAAATTTTTTTTAGCTCCGACGATAAAAACAGGTTTACTGAATAATATACTAAAATTTGAGATGAATCGGTCGAGTAGTTTTTTATTTTTGTCTCACACCGTGCAGAAAAATATAGTTTCGAGATAAATGAGTTTAAACTTTACTTGCTTCTTTTATCTGCTTCTGCGCTGACCTGCTAAATATGCTGTAGAAGTCAAAATACTGGAAATATAAATACGAAAAAAGAAGGTCCCTTAATTCCCCTTAATTCATTAGTTTAGCATCAATTTAATCGTGCAGCTAAATTTGATTTCTCTTTGAAATGCATGCTTCTTTTAAAGAATATCTTTGGCATAATACTCTCTTTCACAAGACTTAAAAACAGATACCATTACAGACCCGTTTCAGCCATTAGAACCACTCGTTACAAAAAGAAGAAGTTACAATTGACCAATTTAGCTAAGTCACTTCTTAATTTGAAATTATATTGCACAATAACTTCCTTGAAGAAAAAATCACTTGAATGCAATTAAAAATTAAATACCGCTTCTATATATCGTTTAATGGCCAAGAAGGTGAATTATTTTGTGTACATCCAACCAAAAAAGGGAAAAGCGATGGTACCCTTTTTACGGTCGATTAAATTTTTACGACTGTCATAAAGGTGAAAAGTGCCAAGTGCGGGCGGAACAACGAGTGCCAAAGGGGGCCTAACCGTTTCATTAATGTTAATTACAAGACATGTACGAGTAGAACTTAATTTTATCACCCTGCAAGCGCATATCCCACCACCTCCTTTCTCACTCCCACTCAAAGAATTAATTTATTTTGACTAATTGCCTACTTTCGTTTTGTTTTTCTTTACAGGTATGTGTCATCATTCTCAATTACATAATAAAAGCATCTATATATGGGTGTATTTTTGGTAAGAGCTCCATCCATGTCCTCTGCTGATTTGAAGTTCCCCAGAACGGTTAGTGCTGGTACCTATTATAAAAATAGGCTTTTAATGATGAATCGCTTAATTCCGCGGGCTTACTGCTATATTATGTAGTTCGGACTAATTGACCAACAAATAATGGCCAAACAATGAATTTATAAAGAAAACAGAAAGTAGATATTTGTGAGCTACTTTGATTGATGATAATAACTTGTTTAGGGAGAGGTTTATAGTTACGGGCACGTTTTCAACGAGAGTGCGTTTGCATAGTGATTCAGAATGTAGAGTGGGCTTAAGGTGAGGCACAAATCGGCGCCAGCCAAGCTGGTGATCCCGTGGGTGGCAGCTGTGCGATTATAGGTTCAGGAATAGTTTTTTTTTATTATTATGGATGGGTTTTATGCTCTTTAAGCTGGTCTTATACCCTGGTTATTCCCTTAGTAGGATAAAAAGACTTGTACTGCTAGCTTTTGATCGTTGAATTTATTGCTGAGTTCGGAAGGTTGCAGGAAGGTTCTGGACCATTTAATGAAATAGAAATAGCAAAGTTGCTTTGCCAATTTTCAGGATCCTTACACTCTGAAGCCATTGTGTATTTCCATTCGCTCAGTACTTGAGTACTGCTTCGCATAATTCTACGAAAATAGCAAACAATTCAAAAGAGATTTACCAACTTTTATCTTCGTAAGATCTTTTCAAATACTCCAACAAATGACGCTAGATCGAGTTTATTGATCTTAATCAATTTCATATGCATATATGTACATGGGTACATATGTACATACATATGCTGAAGAGTAATGAGTATTGCTACATTAAGGCCGGTAGTTACTAGGCGCTCCGTAATCGATTTTAAAATTAAATGGCACAACACTCTTTCGAACGTGTTCGTGTCAATTTCAGAGTAAATAAAAACTAATTTTGCTAAAACTAATAAATGTTCTATTACATGAATGAAAGTGATAAAAGTACAGTTGATTTCGAATTTTTTGAAGTTATCTAAGGATATAACTGCTCTTAACTTAAGAGTGGTTGGGACCACTCATGATTTCAAAGAGCCTCCGTGTTCGGTGAAGCATGTGAGACATTGCAAAGTTGTTTATTACTGCCGGTGGGATTGCAGCGGAATTTGCTTACATTCTTGTTTGAATGGATTGCTTCAAATCATTCAAATTTGTGGGTTTAGTTTTGTGGTCTTCCTGTTTACAATAACCCCACAAAACAAATCAGAAGACCTCGGCGGCCATCAGAGTATGGAGTTCCTTAAAATCAGTTTTTTTTTTGGGAAATTTTGCGGCAATACTGCCATAACAGGCCTGGCTATGTGCGAAGTTGCACCATCTTGTTGAAATCTCACAGAATTAAAAGGGATTCTCATTCGGCATAACTTTGAGGAAAAAACTCCTTCCATAGACCGTTTCAGTGCGGCCGTATTCTTCAAAAAAATATGGCCCGACACCACACAGTGACTTCTGGTTAGAACGATTCCATATTAGACAATTTTTCTTGTTTACATTGCCGTTTAAAAAAAATGGGCCTCGTCAGACAAAAGAATGAGGTTTAACATGTTGTTGTCCTCTTCCACAATTTAAATGATCTTCCGGCGAAATTCCAATAGAATTGACAAGCCTTCTGGGTTCAATTCTCTTGTTATTGGAACTATGTACGAAAATAAGCTTTGTGGGTGCCTGCGGCGGAGTGGTAGTCGTCGTCGCTTGTCACGCTGAAGGTTCACGGATCGAATCCAGTTGTCTCCGAAGCATTTATTTCTCACAAAATGAAAATAATTTGATCAATTTCAGAAGAATGACAAGAACCTACTGCGAAGGCATAACACTGGCAGTAGGATGGTGGTATGACTGAAGAAATTGATCGCAGAAACTATAATAAGAAACATCTGTGAATCATAAGCAAGTACAACAACTTTCAATAATACGCAACTCTCCAGTCTGGCCACCACGCATAGAGTAAGTTGAAATTGAAACCTAAAATAAAAACACCTGAGTTTCCTGTCACTACGTCGATCTGTCTGTCTCTCGTTCTTGTCCTTCATATGATCGCGTTGTGTGTAAACATTATAACGGTATTCATATCCCCTTTAGCGTGTGTAGATTATATAAAAAAATAAAAATTAAAAATTAGGGTTTGGATTGGTTTGTATGGCAGCAGCTACAGCAGCAATCCTATCCTGTGTCCTAACTAAAGAATCTCGGTGATAAGGCTTTCTGGTGACGGTTACATGCTCGGCAAAGGGGTTGACTAACCTCATCACACAGAGTCCATCTGTTCAGAGGAATCCCATCAAATGACCGCGTAAACTCTATTTGGACTAAAATCACAGACTCCAAAGCATAATAACATAGCGATGCACTATGCAAATCCTAGTGTTATCGTCTCAATCGTGAATTCTTTAAATCTAAATGCCAATGTGTAAAATAATTGATTGTGAACCGAATAATTGCATAAAAAGTTATTACTTTTTCTTTTGGTAGCATGTATCATCAGCCACCCTGAATTTCTAAACGTTTTCACTAATAAAAATGTATCCTGCTTTTATCCTATTTTTCGAACAAAAAGTCAAATTTTGCGCAGGATTATCCTATTTTTCAACGAAAATGAGAGATTATATTACCTGCATTTCAATAAATACTAAAATTCTCGAACTAGGCTTTCTAAATTGAACAAAAAATTTAAAAAAATATCGAAAACCTTTCAAAATCCATAGAAATACTCTTCTTAAGGGCGGGGTAACGTTAATTCGGGCAAAAAAGGCACATTTTTCTGAATTTTTTTGACGACAAAGTTAAAATCTATTAATTAAAACCAATGCCACATTAAAGTACATATACCATTCGAAAAATATCATGTAAAATGTTCATGAAAAAATATTAAAAAATACGGCAATGCAGCAATTACATATTCTGAAGCGTCTCGGAAAAAAGTACAATTGCAGTGTCCCTCATAACTCGTTGCTGGATCATCGGAAATCAAAAAATCAAAGTTTCTTTGTTAGATAATCGCTTTCCCCAGATAACCTTGGGATGGTTTTTCGTAATTTCAATTTTTCACTTTTTGGGAACACTTTGAAGTGAAAAACGCGATTTTTGCAAAAAAAAATCGACTAATTTGTTACCGTAGTAGTAAGTGGCTTTATTTCATTAATTATTTTTGCCGACTCCGAACGGCGAGTTGAGAAGCTCAATCGTGACAAATGATACTCTTTGATGCTTGTCAGACATTCGAAAGAGGTGGGCACTGTGAAAAACTTTAAGGTGTTTGCGGCGGGATTCGAACCCAAGACCGCTGGCTCAGTAGTCCGAGTCCGACGCACTAACCACTTGCGCTACGGTGACAATTGTTTAAACAAAATTTGGCTATATACATAGTCCAGTAACTTATACGGATGCACAGTGTTCCATTTCGCACAAAATTCAAAAAATTCATGACAAAATTGAGAGTACTTGCTATCGCAGTTCTTATAATGGATAACTGAAAGATATGTCAACAACATTTTCTCTTTATTTTAGAGCGTGGAAATGATTTTAGAGTAAGTCAAAGTGGAGTGTGTTACATGACAGGTCAAATGCATACTTAGTGATCAATTTGTATTTAATTCATTTTTAATTTTTCTGTGTGAAAAATCAAACCAAAATGGTATGGATTAAATTAACCAGAGTGAATAGATAGTTCCAATAAATTTTGAAGGTCAATTTAACGGTTTTTTTTAAAGATTTTTTTCATCATAAGATGTTAGGTTTTTTTACATTGACTTTTGAAAATGAGCCCCACCTTGCCCCGTGTCAATTTTTATTTTGATACAAAGCTCGACTTCTTAGTTATAAGCTGCGAAAAAATCAGAGTGTGCAAACGTGCGAAAAAAGTAATGCTTTTTTTGTAGGTCATCACAATAGCGCAAGTTATGGCTCTTTTAATCGGCCCTGCTGTCCCACCATTGCCTCAGCAACGAAATATTGATTCAGATAAAAACTTCGAATCTGAAGACTCACTCATTTACAGCAGCAGTGATGTTGAATATAATATACACAATATAAAAAAAATATATCAATATTCATTTTTTTTTTTTGTTTTTTTTCTACCCTTAAACATAATTGTTTTATTAAAATAAACTCATAAAAATAACGTGAAATAGTCAAAAAAAAAAAAATTTTCCACTTAATATGTACTACGCGGAACATTGTGGGATGGTTTAAAAGTCTCCCTTGATTATGCATTTTCTGTAATGAAGTGCTTTCATGGTGTAGTTGTACAATAGATCCCGCCCTAGTTCTCCGTTTAAGATTCCGAAAGCAGCATTTTCATCCAAAGTGTAAGAACCAAAATAACGTTTGCGGAATTCCCTTAGGATTGGGCATATTGCCAAAAAGTGCAGTACGTCTTCTCTTACTCTCATATTACAAATATTGCACAAAATTGCTAACTCTGGACGGTGTGGTATGTAGTTCATATGAATCAACTCTCCTCTGATTTTGAAAATAGTGCTAATTTTATCAGTCGTGAAGCAGTTTAAAAAATATGTTCGTTCTCCATGTTTAAGATTTATTTTGCTACACCTGTATACCTGTATTGGGAAGATTGAGCTTTGTTGATAAATTTTTTGTAAATAGCATTGTTAGTTTCAACTAGTAAGATTTCAAACTGCCTTCTTAGCGAATTAGATTCCGTAGTAATGTTAAGGGTAACCCCACATTCTGACGCAAGACGCACCCATTCTTTTACAAGCTTGCCTCTTGTTCTCATGATGGACGTAAGGAGTTTTTTTTGGTAACCTTTCATCCTCCATTGCAATTACCTTTACAATGTAATTTAAATGCATGCTTAATGTGCTCTGAAAGAAGGGGGCCGTTCCGGATTCCAGATGTAGCATATAGTTGGGGGTATTACTAGGCAGTTTAAATATTCGCTTCAAAAAGTATCTCAGGAACTTCTCAAAGTCTGTATAAGAGCAGTATCCCCATCTTGGGCGCCATATAAAAGAACTGCGGCTGCTGTTGATCGGAAAAGCCTTTGCTTGGCACTGTGGCTTATAAGATCATTACTGATGCATTTGTTCCAGGCTGAACAGATGGCGCGCTTAGCTTCAGCCAGTTTGATGCGAATGTGTTTTTCAATGCTTATATTAGGGGTTATCAGAACTCCGAGGTACTTGTATTCCCTTACAATTTCTATATCTTCGCCTTGAAACGTCTATTTTTCTTCTCGACAGTATCTTCCGCCACCATTTCTAAATATCATCATTTTAGACTTTGATAAATTGACAGTAAGATTCCAAGTTTTGCAGTAGCTATCTAACCTGTTTATCATTATCTGCATACAATCGATAGTATCCGCAGGAAACACAGTATCATCAGCAAATATTGGAGCCGGAATATTTGTTTGGTCTAGCTCAATCCCACCTTTTACAGCGTCTGTTATATCGTTTATGTATAATATAAACAATAAGGCACTTAATATACAGCCTTGTTTAACACCCGTTCCAGCGTCAAAACCTTCTGAGAGGTGGTTTCCATCCGACGAAAGCTGTATTATTTGTGTACATTGCTCGTAATACGTTAACTACTTTTGATAAGATTCCATATCTATAGAGCTTATAGAATAGTGCTTCTCGAGAAGCAGAATCAAAAGCTGGTCTGCTGAAATCTACAAAAAATGCATAGAGCTTTTTCTGTTAAGGATTTGTTACTGTAAAATAAAAAATATTAACAAATTTGAAAAAAAAACACTCTCCAGCGTTACCTCGTAAATTATGTGCAGAAATAGTGTTTGAAATTTCAAAAGGATCGGTGCAGTAGTTTTGAAGTTATGAGGGACACCGATTTTGAAAACGTCAGTTGTGGGAGAAACGCTTTAAAGTTTTTAACACTAAAAAAATTGGAATAAAACGTTCATAAGCGATTTTTATAGGCTTATGTACCTTACAGTGAATCATCGGTTGCTAGGTCCATAAAGGATGTCGCTATCATCGTTTGCACTTGTGTTGAAATTTCATAAAGAAAGGTAGCGGGTAAGGTTGGGATTATATAGAGAGCGAAGCAGCTGTCAGGTAACAATAGCGCGCTCGGGCGCTGAGTCTTAAACCGCTGTATCTTCGTTCGTGTTGCTCCGATTCATCGCAAATTTTCACACAATATTCTTGAAATCAATATTCATAATCATAATCAAATGAAAAAAAAAAGCTTAAAAACGTTACCCCGCCCTTAAAAAAAAGATTAATGTTGAACCACGTGAATGAAATACCAAAATCCCAGAGGGCAGTCCTGGGATAAAATATGAAATCATTCACCTCGTGAACATTATCGCATTCCATGTCTAACTCATAATTACTGTTTGCTGCTAACACCTTTAAGGAATTTCTTTCCTTTTTTCCATCGCTATACCTACTCATCTTGAAGGGTATGACCAAACGCAATTAAGCTCGTAGAAGCAGAATAATGAAATTAGGTACAAAACAAAACGACATTTCTTCAACCAGTTGAATGGTATCCTTAATTTCAAAAAAGATGACAGAGCACTGAGGAAGTAAGAAGAGACTAGAAGAACAAACAAAAAAAAACTGCTACAATCATCCTGCTTCATCTTTTGCTCTTCTATACGGTTTGGTCTTTCTTGTTTGCTGTAATTTCATAAGCACATCTCGAAGGACTTGTGTTCCCACTGGAATTTATCTGCTGCAAAAATTGTTTTCACGATAAGGACCAAAGGAACGGGGGTGGAATGTAGTTTCGCTTTGTGTGTGTGTGTGTTTTTTTTTGCCACACAAATTCTTGTTTTCCTTTGTGACGATGATTTATTCTGAAGTGAAATTTAGGTTTGCTTTTTATGCTTGTGGGGTCTCCGCGTGTAATTTGCGTGAATTTAAAAGTCCTTAGGAAAAATGCGAAGGGATTCATTTTTAAAGTAATCGAAATGAGTTTAAAATACAATGTCAGTGCCAGAGGATAGGGGTAAGAATAATCGATGATGCTTTGCGGGTGTGATTGATGATTTCCTCGTGAATGTTTTTGATGGATAAACTTTGAGAAGCAAATAACATTGGAGGTTTGGTTTGGTAGTACTTACGAGTACATACTCCGAAATCATTTATGTAAATTTATTTTTCGTTGCAAAGAAATCGTACTAATCTTTAAATGTAGAACTGAGAACGGGGTAATCGTACCGCAATATAATTATATTTTATCCATGACCTTCTTTTATCCCACTGTGTGAGTTTATGGTCAATTTATTTTATAATGACATACCTACATAACAAAAAGTATATTTAAGTTCTTAGGTAAATAAGAACAAAACTAAAAAAACAACAATCATTGAAAAGCCGCCGACAAGGCTAAACTAATGGGGAAAACACAGCGAGAGATTAGGCGAATGATCACAATGTTGCCACAATGATGCCAGAATTATGGTACAAGACATAACCTTCTCCGATTTATATATTAGATACCAATATCAATCAAATTCAAAGGGCAAATATTTCTTATATGAATTGAATTTAAATCAACTTGCCAAAGTAAATTAAATTTTATGAAATTGAATTTTTATTTTTGAAAAAAAAGCTTATCTAAGAACGATAATATTCTTGTATACCTGGATATCCTGGTTTAAAATGATGTCAGCATGAGAATAATGATGTCCCCATAAACTCCCAGGAACAATCAAAATAATTTGTTTTTTGATCTTCTTAATCGGTTTATATGGACTACCAGTGAAATGTCACTTTCGTACCACGTCTGCGGAAAATATGGTTCCAACATAACTAGCGCCAAGTGTCTCGTAAGGATCGCAAGGTGAAACAGTTATCCGCCATCATGCAAATTTTACATAGAAACTGTGGCCATATGTTGCTAATACGAGTTACTTCGAAAATACGTTAAATTTCAAATGATTGCGCCGCACAGTGGGGCAAATTTACTTTTTTGCTTCCAAAAATCATAGCTCCTAAGCGAAAAAAGATATCGGGATGATTTTTTTTCTGTTTGGAGGAAATTTCCAAGGCTATAGAATTTGGAAATTTCAAGAAAAAAATGCGTACAGGGTGTTTCAGAATCTTCTGCTGAAATACAACTTTTTTTCCAATGGAAATGATCTTGATATTTTACCTCAAAAATTGTCAAAAGTAGGTAACTGAAGTGAATACAGTATGGCATAAAGTCAAACAAAGTCACAGTGGTGCATAAAAGTAAACGAACAAGAATTTTTTTTAAATATTTTTGTAGGTGTATCAAATGCCCTCTTTTTTTATTTTGCTGCATATTAGAGTGCAAAACTGCAAATATACTATTTCGGTGGAATTTTTAAGTCAGGAAAGTATGTTAAGTGGTGTAATGCTAAAAAAATGATAAAATTTAGGAAAAATGCTGTACAGGGTGTTCCAGAATTTCATGTTAAATAAAAATATTTTTATCCAAAGGGTTAAAAATAGTATTTTACTTTAAAATTGAATTCAAATTTTAATGCTTGTAGTAACTGCAGAGAATTTCAAAACTTAATTAAGCGAAAAAGTGGAGAAAAAAAATGTTGTTTTGTGTTGCAAACATTTTTTTTTTTATTAAGTGACACATCAACATAACAAACCATTTCAATAATGTATTTAAATATTTTTAACAGTGGAGAATAAATAAATAAACAATTAAAAATGAATAATAAAAAAAAACTAGATTTCTTGGAATCTTTCGTCAAAGTCCGGAATAATTTCTCCAAACTTGGCACCGTCAACATTTTCTCTACAATGTAGAACGTTAAGTATTACTTGAAGCCTTCTTATCACATCCTTATTGACTCCAGTTATGATTTTATGAAGAGGATTCTTATCACAATGAATTGGTATACATTTTGTTTACCTGTAAAGTATACATACATAATTATTTACAAACTTATTTTCGCGTTAAACAAAAAAAAATAAAAAATGTGAACATTTTTTTAAAAAAAACCCAAAAAAAAATTGACTTACACTAATCAAATCACTCTAGCTCAAAGATTTGCAAATATTTAGGAGAATGTTCAGAAATACACGTATACTTTAAATTTCCGTTGAGCTTAGACCATACATTGTCGTACCTTTTTTTAAACTCAACATAAAGTCAAAAAAGTGAGCTAAAAACATGTTTTCAAAAAACCACTTAATTTCAAAAAATCAATATTCCAAAAAAGAAAAATAAGTTGGCATTTCAATTAGAAACAACCATATGTACCAAGAAAGTAAAAAACCAATGTGTTTTTAACCACTATACCAAATTTGTACACCCAGAACTCAAACGAGAACATAAAAAAAATCAATTTTTTGTTTACACTAAAAATAACCTAACTTTAACTGGCTGTACTTATCATACCAATTGTCCAAATTTAATCATTTTTTCGGTTTCTTGAGGTCCAAACAATTCTTAAAAAATAAGATAATCTTTTTTTGCATTATAGACACACGCAAAAATTGAATTTTGCAAGAACTTTTGCAAAAATGCCCAAGAGATGCCACTACCAAGACAACTTATTACAATTTATGAAAACATACTTAAATCACAAACCAACGGGTTACGCGGGTTTAAACAGAATGTAAGTTTCCACATTTCTCCGGTACGAAATAAGTAGGCTAGTGCTTATGTTGGAACCAACGCGAAGTTGGCTACTAGCAGGCCATAATAATATGTCAATGGGGCCTAATGATATACGACGTACGTACCTAGTTCCAAAACACTGTTAGCGGTTGTATCTATTCCATCAAACTTTGAAGTAGATTTGTATTTTTTTTTATAATTCACGCACGCTAAAGGGGTTATGAATACCTTTAAAATGTCTTGCACAGTGCCGGCCAAGGGAAATTCAAAGAGGATGAAAGAGGAGATACCGATGCGCATTGGTCTTAAATGTTTGCAGATCGTAATGGAGGGAAAATTCGTGTTTGGTAAAGCGTTCCATATTCGTGTTGAGCAGTTGAAGAAAGAATCTCTATATTTTACTGTACATCCTAAGTTGGATTTAAGGGTAAACTGATGGGCATTCTTCTTTTTTCGCTGCTTCTTTAGTATTGTCTCCAAGTGTCTCTTGGTGTGTCATCAACAAACTTTGCTACGCTTGCTTGTTTCTGTTCCGCTAGGTCTCTGGTATACAAAAGTTAAAGGCACTTCTGCTTTATATCTGTTTTACGTTGGAAGCCTATCTCACTTTAAACAAAGCTCCAAATAGTATTCATGAGTAGTAGTAGTACATATCCCCGAGATCCTTGGTATCACAGTTGGCCTCTATAGGCCTATGTGTGCTGGTACCTACTGCCAGCCACTATTACCTAACCTAACCTATCTCTTGGCAATGTATAATTTTGGTATAAGGTATACGCAGAACTCTACACAGCTTATGTTCTAGACGTTGAAGCCAAATTTTATCGTAGGCTTGTGGTACATCTAAGAAAACTAAAGTTTTCCGAGCGCAACGCTTATGTTTTATTTGAAGACGGCAAACTATTAGAGGCATCACTTTACACACCATGATTTCTTGGAATTTATAATATCAATCACTTCCTTCGTATGCGATTTAACTTCATAATTGTCACATCGACAACGAAATTTTGATGGTACATTGTCATGTCAACAGATTCTTTTATAAATAGATATGACCTTGGTGTCTCCTGTCACACTGCTTATAAAGTAACAGGCGGTAGATGTTATACTTTGGCTATGCTACATACTTATGTACATATATCTCGAAATCTTCCATTACCTACTTGTAAAGACTTTGGTGTATTTTGCCTTGAACTGTCTCAATCAATCTTAAATAAACTCAAATAGAAAAAGAATAATACTAAAAGTATCTACACCTACCGTGTTTGTGCGTAAGTAAAATATGTATCTTCTGTTCACTTCAGAAACGCCTGCAAAAACCATAAAAAAAACCTTTTGTACTGTAACTGCATACATATGAATGTATGTATGTATGCATGTACAATGAATGTAGATAAAAGCGAGCCCTTCTGCCGCTGGATTCGTAATTCTTAAATTATGAAATTACATAAAGAAAGACAAATCGTAAGCAATTTGTTATTTGTTATCCGCCTCCGGCCCACTAGCAAATTAATTTACTCAAAAATTAATTTAAGAATTTTTTGCTCAGGCTCGGCTCCTCACGCCGAAAATCCCTAAGCAAATGAATTGCACCCGTTTTATCCTTATATGAATTGTTACTCATTTACTCCTTCCTTCAAACGTAAGTACAAATGGTATCCATTTTACTTTTTCTCTCATGGGACGTCATACGCACGTAATCGATTTATCGGATCAGTCTGGGAATCAGGGACTCAACTCCACTTACTCAACAACATCTCACCCTTTTAAAAAAAAAATCACAATGAGGAATGATGAAGTGAATTTCACATACGACAGTCAGCAGCGTTCCTCGTTTCGGTATCGGGAACAATAGGTCACCGAGGATAGCGGCAACAGCAACAGCAAGAAACAGAAAAAAAAAACGATTCCCTTTTGTGTCAGATTTGTACTTACCGTCGAAAGGGAAATAAACTCCTTAAAGTGGGTGTCAATATCTAAAAATCTGAAGAAAGTACATTTACACCCTCAAAGCGGTTACAAAAAAAAAAGAATAAGATGGAATAACCCAGACCGATATAGCATCCCAAGGAACTTCCCAACTTCTATGGAACGCAAAATAAACTGACTGATAATGTCGACAATAAGTACCCTTGAATGGTTTAGGTTGAATCTTTTCCTTTTGGGGTTGTCACCGCTTTCTAAACAAATACACGCATCGATTGAGACCTTTTACCTCCGAGTTACATAAATAGTTTGTTGTTGGCCTCGTCATTGGCCATTGCCAAATGAGCAAAAGGACAATAACTGGCAGACAGTGCAGTGGCGAAAATCGAAAGGGCTGAGCCGAAGACTGAAGTTCAAGATCCTTTTTAGCGGTTAATAAATATAAATAAAGGACTTTTCAATGTATCCTCTTGGGGAGGAAATATGTACATACATACTCGTATGTCTGCTTTCCTTTTTTCCGGAGTGCTTTGTTGATATTGGATGTTGTGTGTTTTTTTAGTTTGTCCGGTGGAAGGTGGAAAACTGGAATGACACTAATGAAGCTAATAGTGTGGGACATTAATCTATGTAAAGCCACCTACCACTGATATTACGACTGAGAACAAATCTTCTTGTAACGTTTGGTGGTTAATCATTTTAATAACATTGAATAATTTCGTCCTGATTACATGAACTACCAGGAGAATGGAAGGGGATCCATATTTACAGGGAGAATAGAAGTTTGTAAAAATTAATTAAATCATTTGGCTTCAATATCTTGATACTTCTAATATACCAACTGCTGTTTTCTTCCACCATGTTTTATATTTACGGATTATAATATACGTGCATTGCATACTCTTTGACATTGATGTTTATGTGAAAATTTGTGCGTTTCAAAACTATTACCAGAGAAATATTTAAGAAATTGAATGGTAAATTTCTAATAGGGCTGTGGCTCAGTCTATAGCGCGTCTCGGCTTCTTTCCTTATGAGTCTCAGGTTCATTTCTCGACACGCTCGGTTTCTTTTTGTTTATTTTGGTTTTTTTTTTGCTTTTTGTTTCGTTTTTTTCTTTTTGTACCCGATTATGGTAAGGCCAACAAACCCTGTTCGGGAATGATTTACGAATAACACAGTTACTCGGCATACAGACTGGTCTACAACTGTAAATGGCAGGGGTCTGGTATTCATCACAAATACTTACTAGCAATCATAATCAACATGGACACATCACCACATACCAGAGTCCAGCGCAGTGGTTAGAACCAGGGGAAAGTCGCCCAAAGTGGCCGAAGACGCAAAAAACAGCCGGAAGCTTTTGCCAGTATTTTTTGGGACTCACATGGAATAATTTTTATAGATTATCTTGAAAAAGGGAAATTAATCACAGGAGAATATTAGATTGCATTATTGGTATTAATATGTAAAAATTCATAAAGTGAAAGTGTTAGTCGTCAATGCTCCAGAAAAATCTCTTTCTTTTGACACCACATTTGTTAATATTGGTTAAGTTTGAGAGCCTCAAATGGTACCTACATATACTACAGAAATAATATCACACTAATATTATAAATGCGAAAGTAACTCTGTCCGTCTGTCTATTACCTTTTCACGCCTAAACCGCTGAACCAATTGTAATGAAATTTGGCAGAGTGTTGGTCTGGGACCTGGGGAAGAACATAGGCTCAGAAGCCGCCCGCTAGGTGGTGCTGGAGTCAAGTTATTAACAAAATCTTCTCACGCTTAAACCACTGAACCAATTGTAATGTAATTTAGTATAGAGATAGTCTGGGACATTGGTGGGAAAACCGCCTGCTAGGGGGCACTGGCGTCAAGTTATTAACAAAACCTTTTCATGCCTAAACCGCTGAACCAATTGTAATGTTATTTGGCAAGGAGATAGTCTGGGACCTGGGGAAGGGCATAGGCGGACAAACCGCTCGCTAGGGGGCGCTGGAATCAAAACCCTTTTACGTCTAAACCGCCGAACCATATTCATAATGTAATGGGACAATGAGATAGTCTGGGACCTGGGGAAGGACATAGGCGGAAAAACCGCACGCTAGGGGGCGCTGGAGTCAAGTAATTAACTTAACCTTTTCACGCCTAAACCGCTGAACCAATTGTAATGTGATTTGGTAAATATTTAGTCTGGGACCTGAGGAAGGACATGGGCGGAAAAACCGCCCGCTAGGTTGCGCTGGAGTCAAGTTATTAACAAATTCTATATTTAGGGAAACAAAAAACAAACAAAAAAAAATCCGGATCTAAACGGTCAACACATCCAATTCTCAACTGCAAGACGAAGAAGGTAGGCACGATAATAACCTGTGGTGAAAAGTTGAGTATGTGTGGACCTTGGCAGTGGTTGAATGTACGTACATACTATAGGTAAAACTAAAACACATCCCTTATTACACTTATAAAAGTTTATGGTTACAGTCTGATGGACTTTTCATTTTATTAACCACGAGCAGTGATAAACGCCTTACAATTTTCTGAGGGAATCGACATAAGAAGTGCATGCAATGGCATGGTACGATACTATTACATGGCAATGCTAAACCCCATATCTCACGTGTAACAGTACAAAAACTATTTGTATTTGGGATTGGAAATATTGCAGTCAGTCTGAAGTCATTTAGGCACCAGATAGTCTTCCGATACCAAGCAAAATGCCATAAAAACCTTTAAAGATATCATTGCGTTGAAAACTCAGAAATTCTTAAATTAATTAATACTTGACGTTTGACGTCGGAAGAGTGTTGTAGACGCCTCATATTTTGATCAAAGATAAATGTATTAAAAAGTATTATTAGCTTTTAAATGTGTGCTATTAAATCAAACATTTCATGTGGTACAACTAAATAATAGTAGAAAAATGATGTTGCTTATTCACACTTTGGACATTTGGTGTGATTTAACAAGATTTGTCAAACTTGGCGGTTCTTATTTCTACCCAGAACCACATTACTAGAGCAGCGTTTTGCCTAATAAGTAACTCGACTGTTTTTGGGCGCGGGCGAAGCCGTGCGGGACAGCTAGTACATACATATATGATGATATTCGATGTATTAAATAAAGTAATATTTATTCGACTGGCATTAGATTTTCCAATTTGCCATGGGAAGGCACATGGTGAAAAAGGTTGGGAGCCACTGGTTTAGAGTTTCCTGTTGAAGGCTTTTTACAGGGTGCAGTTATACTTTTGCATAAAGGACTTTATTTGTTAGCAACTAATTTATGTCATATTTTTGGATATCCCATTTGCTGTAGGTAGTAGATACATTATGTTGAATTACAGAATGGCTCAAGGCAGTTAAAGAAATTTTGCTCGTTTTTTATATGTTTCAGTGTGGGAATTATTGTGGATAAAAAGGAGAACATTTCCAATGTGCTAAAAAATGATCATTCGAAAAAGTCTGAGAAATGGTTTCACAGTACAAATTGATCCCGCAATAATAACTTTTTGATTGTGCTACAATGGGAATGGGAAAACAGGGAGAACTCAGCAACAGACATTCATTTCAATGTCCCGCACCCACCGCATAGTGAAAGTATAGCTGACCTGCAGGCGGAAGTTTTGGACAAATTATATTGGTTCCATTTTTATAACCAATTTCTCTGTGTGTATGACTACCCTAGCCTGGGGTGAGTTTGGTTGGAATATAAGTGAGATTGTCCTGGACTGTGGCGATGTCAAGCGGATGGGGGTACATTTCCGCGGCATTTATGCATTTTTTTGCACTCACGGCAGCAGGCGAGTGAGAAAAAAAACATGTGTAAGGACTGACTAAAAAGTGTTAAATTAGTTAAAAAAACGAACAAAATATTCAGGTAAGTCTACGTATAATTAATATAAATTAATGAACTAAATGGTGGTTGACTTTAAAGCGATTTTTTTATTTCCCGCTATTTGTATGTTTTTTAGCATTTCAAAGTGAAAGTGGACAACGAAGGCAATAGACGCAGGATAAGATATACGGTAAAAGACTCCCAGGAAATGATTTTATTCGTTGCAAATGCATTCGAGGCTGTTGAAGACCACATCCAATTCCTGAACCGGACAGCAGAAAATCACTTTGTATCGTGGTAATACGAGAAGATGTTCTCAGCTTCAACAATATAAGTAAGTAGTGGTAGTATGTATTTTAAGTTTTTTCTATTCAAAAACTGTGTCGTTATGTGTATGTTTAAAGACATTTTTTTCATTTTTATCTCAAATTTTCTCTTCCTGTTTAATTTAAGTGAAACTCTTTATTGTAAAGAAAAAACCAAAAGAAAACATAGCTGTGCAAAAACCCATTTATTGTGTTCGAATAATGAATAAAAAAAATAAATTGATTGAAAATATATAATTTTTTTTATTCATCTTAATTTTCAGATGAGCAATCCCGGAAAAGGTAAAAAAAAGTAAGTATAAAGTTTCGAGAAGCTAGAAGAACCACTATTTTAGGGCTTTGGAGGAGTTTATTATATCAATAAACTATTTTTAGTAAATCGAACAAAAAGTTTATTGGCTCAACAAATGTTTTATCAATTCAATAAAATGTTTCGTTGTCCCAATGAATGCATTTCGTTCAAACTATAAAATTGTTTATTGGCTCAACGAACTTGTACTTGAAAAGAGGTTTTATTTCATTGGCACAACGAACAAGTTTATTAAAAATTTAAAAAAATTATAAACAGTTTTAACAAACTCTTAATAGTATTAATAAACGTTTATTAAATTAATAAAACGCTTTTATTGGCACAATAAACGCGTTTGTTGGACGAATATTAATAAAAATGTTCCTGTCCCAATTAACTTTTTTATTGTATTTACGTACCTTTTTGGTTCAGTGCATTCATAATGTAATGGGACAATGAGATAGTCTGGGACCTGGGGAAGGACATAGGCGGAAAAACCGCACGCTAGGGGGCGCTGGAGTCAAGTAATTAACTTAACCTTTTCACGCCTAAACCGCTGAACCAATTGTAATGTGATTTGGTAAATATTTAGTCTGGGACCTGAGGAAGGACATGGGCGGAAAAACCGCCCGCTAGGTTGCGCTGGAGTCAAGTTATTAACAAATTCTATATTTAGGGAAACAAAAAACAAACAAAAAAAAATCCGGATCTAAACGGTCAACACATCCAATTCTCAACTGCAAGACGAAGAAGGTAGGCACGATAATAACCTGTGGTGAAAAGTTGAGTATGTGTGGACCTTGGCAGTGGTTGAATGTACGTACATACTATAGGTAAAACTAAAACACATCCCTTATTACACTTATAAAAGTTTATGGTTACAGTCTGATGGACTTTTCATTTTATTAACCACGAGCAGTGATAAACGCCTTACAATTTTCTGAGGGAATCGACATAAGAAGTGCATGCAATGGCATGGTACGATACTATTACATGGCAATGCTAAACCCCATATCTCACGTGTAACAGTACAAAAACTATTTGTATTTGGGATTGGAAATATTGCAGTCAGTCTGAAGTCATTTAGGCACCAGATAGTCTTCCGATACCAAGCAAAATGCCATAAAAACCTTTAAAGATATCATTGCGTTGAAAACTCAGAAATTCTTAAATTAATTAATACTTGACGTTTGACGTCGGAAGAGTGTTGTAGACGCCTCATATTTTGATCAAAGATAAATGTATTAAAAAGTATTATTAGCTTTTAAATGTGTGCTATTAAATCAAACATTTCATGTGGTACAACTAAATAATAGTAGAAAAATGATGTTGCTTATTCACACTTTGGACATTTGGTGTGATTTAACAAGATTTGTCAAACTTGGCGGTTCTTATTTCTACCCAGAACCACATTACTAGAGCAGCGTTTTGCCTAATAAGTAACTCGACTGTTTTTGGGCGCGGGCGAAGCCGTGCGGGACAGCTAGTACATACATATATGATGATATTCGATGTATTAAATAAAGTAATATTTATTCGACTGGCATTAGATTTTCCAATTTGCCATGGGAAGGCACATGGTGAAAAAGGTTGGGAGCCACTGGTTTAGAGTTTCCTGTAGAAGGCTTTTTACAGGGTGCAGTTATACTTTTGCATAAAGGACTTTATTTGTTAGCAACTAATTTATGTCATATTTTTGGATATCCCATTTGCTGTAGGTAGTAGATACATTATGTTGAATTACAGAATGGCTCAAGGCAGTTAAAGAAATTTTGCTCGTTTTTTATATGTTTCAGTGTGGGAATTATTGTGGATAAAAAGGAGAACATTTCCAATGTGCTAAAAAATGATCATTCGAAAAAGTCTGAGAAATGGTTTCACAGTACAAATTGATCCCGCAATAATAACTTTTTGATTGTGCTACAATGGGAATGGGAAAACAGGGAGAACTCAGCAACAGACATTCATTTCAATGTCCCGCACCCACCGCATAGTGAAAGTATAGCTGACCTGCAGGCGGAAGTTTTGGACAAATTATATTGGTTCCATTTTTATAACCAATTTCTCTGTGTGTATGACTACCCTAGCCTGGGGTGAGTTTGGTTGGAATATAAGTGAGATTGTCCTGGACTGTGGCGATGTCAAGCGGATGGGGGTACATTTCCGCGGCATTTATGCATTTTTTTGCACTCACGGCAGCAGGCGAGTGAGAAAAAAAACACGTGTTTCACATAATTACTGCTGCTTTTTATGGCACTAAATGGCAGAATTTTCATTTCACCCGATTTTTTAGCGGCACCGGTGGTGGTTAAAACCTTTAGTGGGGTGTGAAGGGTGACGTTGTGAAAGATTTATGTTTTGCCCGCAGTCATTTTACTTTCCGATTAGTGTTCTGGTAATATTTTCAATGCAAGTATTTATTTATTATTTTATTTTTAGCTTTTCGGGATGTCATTATTGCCGTATTGAATATTTGACTTTTGTTGTGCGTATTTATTATGTAACAAATCCTAGATTTTTTAAAACCAAATGACAAATCAGAGATGATTGAGGTTTGGGAGTAGCGACTGCTCCTAATGTATGATCTATTCAGTTTATTCAAATACAGTCGTAAGTTGTGATTATAGAACAATTAAGAATGAGTTTTTATTAAAGCGTTCAATTAAATAGAAAAAAAAAAGATGCTGATTGGGCAGTTTGCCGCTGATATCCTTCAAATTAGAAAAATATTCTATTGTACTAGTTTTAGTTGTATGTACTCGAAACGTTCGCATTTGGGGAAATTCGTGAACAAACTTTGAAGTCAGAAGCAGTTCATTTATAAAATATATTGGTTCTTGATTCTAGTAGAAAATACTCGCATAGCAACAAGTTACAGCTCCAAATGCTCTTCTCAAATTTCCAACTACATACAGAGATCTGACAGTTACATTCAAATGTACATAATATGTAATATTCAATTGATGGCTCGTCGATGGCTGGTAGATATTCTAATGAATTCAATGAATATTTCCCTATAAACTGCCAGATGTTTACAATCTTTGTACCTCAATTTAGTAGAAGAATCAACAGGTATCTCCAATTATCAGCGAATGCTATTCCAGTCGTAGAATAAGCTATACACTGCCTAGTATGCGTGTAAATACACTACGGTTCACTTGAATAAAGGCAGCACTAAAATTTCACTAAACAGTGAGTTATGGACAGGAAAATCGATACACAACTCTCTCTCCAGAGAACACACTTACAAAAAATACTTCCCCCTACAAAGTAACGAGATTTTTCCCAAAGTTTGTAAAAAGATTCGGAAAAGTATGCAATAAAATCGGTTTACATGAATAAAGGCAAAGGCAATAATTAAGGAAAATTTGTGCATTTTGATTTTATTTATTTTTTTTTTTCGTTATTTTATTACCATAATCCATAATTCAACAAAGAAGTTAATGTACATATAATGTGTTTAGCCACCGTTTTCTGAAATCACTTCAAATATGCGGTCTGGAAGTGAGTCCTACAAAGATTTTATTTAATTATGCTATATTTCGGCCCAAGATGACTTAATACCCCACAGAAGTGGTTCTTTATTGTCGCACTGCTTTCCCCCTTCGTATTATTTGCGAGTTAGCCATCCTCACACATTTAAAGTCAGGTGAATATGGCAGCCAATTCATAATTTCCACTTTCTGGCTTATAATAAACGACTTTACTACGCAGGAAGTATGGATTGATGCGATATCCAACGCAAAGGTCCAAGCAACTCGATCAACTTAGGGAAAACTGACTCCAATGTTCCTTTGTAAGTAATTCCCATAATTTAAGTGCTCTGAGCATTTAAGTGAAGACGCGTTATCATAGCCGAGAGCGTGTATGATGAAAAGAAGTTTATAATGACGCGTGTGAAAATATTTTATTCTGATAAGACGACGCCTTACTTGTGAGCAGTCTTTCTGTAAGACTTTTCTAGCCAGCTGTATGGTTAATCTCTATCCCTCGCAATATTAATGCAGATGTTTCTGCTAATTTAAGGCGTTCAAAATATGTACTTCAATCCAGGTAATTCAAAACACCTTATAATAGCTATTCCAGCTTATTTTTTCCCCCTTATGAATCTTCAATTAACCTTAAACTAGATACTTTATCACCACCTCTTGGGTCCATCAGACCTTCCAGCAATCTGCCTCAGTTAAAACTTTCCGGCAAAATCACTGAACAAATAGACCATTACACTGGCGGATAAAAACACAAGCAAAACATGGTAATTATTCCTTGAGTCCTTATTGAAACTCGTCAGACCTTCCCCAGAATAAACCCGAATAAGCAACAACATCTGTACAATATGGCTATTGTTTTCTTCCACTCGCCTTCTTACACGGAAATGGAAAATTAACCCAAGGATCAAACGAAATTATTTTACCAAATATACATCTGTTTCAACACCACCTCCCAAACGCCCATACCCGAAACGAGGACTACCACAAAATTAACGCAAAATTATGTGACCACTTTCGTCGTAGCGCAATGAAATGCCCCCCTTATGCACGCCGCCGGTCCTGGAATAGAAACTTCCCTCAAGGGATTTTCATTCACCAAAGCACATTCACAATTCACATTAGACCGGAAAACATAAAACGGCCAAGAGGCTAAAATCATCGACTCGAGAGCAGATGAGGGAGCAAATATCCTTTCAAACAAAACAAGCATAATGTAGTTTGTGTACGTGAGTTTTTTGATCCTGAATTTTCGCCATTTGACCCTGCCATCATCATGCTGCGCAAAAAAAAAATGAAGGAAACAAAAAATATGAGGGCGGTCCACACTTGAATTAACCGGAAAAACGTGTTGGGGCGAACCGAAATGAGAAACGTAAATTAGCTTACCATTTGTGGTGGCAGGAAGGACTAAGATGACTTTGCAGGTAAAAGAAGCATACGTATAATTATAGACATCAAATTCTGATTGCTAATATATGATGCACAAGGGGAACTGGCCTTGGTGGGGCTGCTGATGTTGAAAGTAATGAAGCATGGCCGGCGTTTTGTGGATATTATCCACTTGACTCAATTATTGTTATTCATTGGCGTGCCACTGTCTTGTGCTTGCGATGGCACGTCCACCCATAAGATGTATATTTGATATCCTATTTATATTACGGTCTTTGTATCGACACCAAACTAAAGAAGGACAAGAGATTCCAAATCGATATGCTCTAGAAAAGTCATTAAAAATTTACCATACACATACGCACTCACACGCGCTAATATCCTTGAAAGGACACACCATCATATGAGAGGGCAATCGTTTTTATTATATTTCATCGTCGTTCGCCGTGCGGGATAATAAAAAAAAAATAACCAAATAACATTCGATTCGTTTCTTTGTTAAAAGGCACTATAACTGTGCTGTACCTGTATATCCTTGAAGTGCAGGAAACCATTTGGGTTCTGTTTGGATTATTTATCAAGTAAGGGTCGTAGATGAAATTTAATTTGATTATTTTATCTTTTTTTTTTCTTATTTGTTTTCATTCACACATCCTTGTGGGGCACCGTGCTAGGTGGTTATATCCTTTTTTTTTTTGCATCTGTTCAGTTACTAATGGAATTTCGGCAATTTCTCGGGTAAACGTTCGGATTTATTTATTTGCGATTTAATGATATCCTGCTTACTTTGAAATGATATTGGAACGAAACTCATCAGGGATGAGAAATCCTTTTTGCATTTCGATTTGATATGAAAAATTAAGACAAAAATTTGTCACACGTTTCGAGCATAATTTAATACTCGAGTGATTGGGATGAATTTCTTTTGATGGGAGGAGGTAGTTCTAGTATAATCAGAAACAAATTAAATCATAACTGCCCGTTTAAGAGATAATGATAAGTTCAACTTTTGCATTAACTCTTTGACACAGCAGAAATTATAAAGGGTGGGCCTAAGGGTATTTCACCATAACAGTGGTGAATTACAATCTGTCTTACTTACTTGGATGAGCGTTTTTCAAATCTACCACATCTACCGCGGAGCCCAAGAATTCTAACACGTTTTTAAGTTCTGTCATACCCATATTATACCAACCAATTCAACTCTGTTCCTTTGGAAAATACTATGTATACATATGGATACGTATAAATGTTTCAAATCTGTTTCGCAAATTCAAAACATATGTAGGTATTCCCTTTCAATAAATTTTTCAATCATTCACGTGGAAACTCTTTGCAACATCCATCCATTTCGCTATTCATAGTCATCTTATAGTCGACTTTAAACATATAGCCGGCTAGAAATTTAAAATGACCCAAACATCACTTTAAATAGTTATAGTCGGCTCTAAATTTCTCATATAATATTTTGACGTTTGGGTTTGTTCGTTCAAATCACTTTACAAAAACATACAAAAGTCGATACTAACTAATATACAGGCAAAAATGTGTTTATGAATAACGAAGTTATAGCCGGCTTTTTTATTTAGTGCCGGCTGTAACTATAGTCGGCTATAGGCACTGACTATCAATTTGCGCCAATGTTATTAAATCTAACTATAGTCTGTCCCAACCGAATTGGCAGTACAGGCCTAATGGGGGAGCTTTTTTTCAAACACTGGTGCCTGTACATGTCTTCACGGTACTGAAGTAGAGAAATCGCCACTGAAATAAAAACCACTGTAGCACGGTGGTTGCGGTAGAGCTGGGTAGGGTCGTCGATCGCTGAAATTTTCCGCCAAAAATATTCCTTACACTCTGCTAGAGTGCAAAAAAACGCCGAGCTTCTTTTGTTTTTTTTTTTTGTGTTTTTATTAAAAAAAATCTTAATTCTCTTATAACGAAATACAAAATTAATGATAAAATTAATGAAGGAGTAAAGCGAAATAAGCCTTAAAAAAATTGTTAACCCACGAGTAAGCGGTCCGTGAACTGCCGTACCCGTTGAAGCAACAACTCCTGTAAGGTTAAAAGAAAAGGCAATTGCCAAAGTAAAGCAAAAGAAAAAAATTCTTCGTTAACGCGCAGAGAGTGTGAATTAGTTCGCAAAATAGGAAAGTCACCCGTATCTTGCAAAACTAGTCCAAACTCCCGATTGATCAAGAGTGCCCGTCAACTGATCCGGGCGGGTTATTTATACCCATTAATAAAAGCTTTCTAATACAGAATAAAGCTTTACCTCGCTCCATATATATTAAACTAAACTTAACGAAAGCTTTCAAGCATGGCTTATTACAGAATATAGAGTACAGTACGAATTGAAATTTTATTCTTCACATAATTTGAAAGAAAATTAATAAGCGTTAAAATTCATTGCAATTATTAATATATTAAACAAAAGAAAAATATGTTATATGAAAATAAATGAAAATAAGAAATGAAAGCAGATAAATGTGAATGCAAGAAAACAAATGAAAATAAGAAAATGAATGTAAATAAGAGTATAGATGAAATTCATTGAAAATAAGTAAATGAATGTATGTAAATAGGAACATAAATGAAATTCATATAAAAATATTGCTGTGTGTTGAATGTTGAGGTGTTACACCACAAATTCGCATACATTCCACCATAGCGTTACCAGCCGACTCCACAGTCGGTGGCTGAATGATTATATGTGGGAGTGTGGCTGCCAATCGCTGTGTATATAAAAAATATCTACATCAAAACAGTGTTACCATTAATAAGTTAAAGCTAATCGTTAATGCTTTTTCTGTGGTTTTTGTCGAAGAGCTTTGGGATTTTGTACTATGAGAACCAATAAAATTAATTTGAGTATGTGAGGGTATTGCCACATGGCTTTTGTTTTTTCAACTTTCCTGTTTTCTGATAAAACCGTTAAAATAAAGTTGAACGCTTTTTCGATTTTTGTAATTTATATTGAAGGTTATTTGCGCGAGATGAGTTTTGAGCGAAAACGAATAGTGACTTTTTTTTTGTTTTTAGCCTATATCTCGTAAGCTAATCGTTTCCGATATATAACATTGGTACACCACAATACTCGAAAACATGCCCTATATAACATACCAAAATTTCATTTGTGCACAATTATCTTTTTTTCCTTCAACAAATTGTGTTGTTTTCAAATCAGCAGATGGTAGCCCTATGGGTATTGCTCTCCGATTTGTGGCGATGTTTCATGCATACTATGGTAACCCAGTGAGAGCTTAAAAGAGGGACATATTTATGAAAGCTATTGCAACCAGAATGAGAGGCAAACATCCTATCTTCCCTATACTGACAATTCGGTTGGGACAGACTATAGTGGACCAGTGTGAGAAATATCGCATACGGAAACCGTACAACAACAAATGGCTACCTACAGATGGTAACCTACTGGCACTTAGTGCAACAAAAAGTAAAAGCTACTTTTCCTGATCGTAGACCTGAGAAATATTAAGGTTACGTAGTAACAATTTTTTAATATGTATTTACAAAATTAAAGTGCAATTAAAAATTACTCCAGGACATTCTCTTTTCTGACTCCTCATTTATTAATATACGTTGAAATAATGTTACATCCCTAATAATATAAAACAAAGTGAAAATTCCTTTGCATGGACCTACACAGCAAACGGCTAAACGGATTTTGATAATTTGTTTTGTGTTGATTAGGATAAGGAGCAGATTCGTGCATAAAAAAAATATCTGATTTTAAGTGCGAAAACCAAGAAATTCAATAATTAGACTTTGAACCTAAAAAAGGTAAACTTCTCCTTCGTCTATTTTATTGAAATTCAGATCAGTTTTAAGAGCTTTAAAATATGCGTCTTTTAAGTCCAAAATTATATTTCTACGTGCTCTACAAGCTGAACAATATTAATAACATCTTCGGCATGATATTGGGCGAATAAGTCGAAATGCAAAATTAAAATGAAATGCTCGATTACATCAAATTGATACAGCAAGTGGCCAGCAAAATGGTCCACATGAGAATATTTCGCTGCCATGGACCCGAAAGAAAAAATTCCGGCTTTCAATATGAAATATGTATTGTTTTGCATAGTTTTTTATCATTTTTATCTGACGAAAAATGGGTTTTACTACAACCTATGTTAGCCGTACGTGAAAAAGTTGTTGAACATAATTTTTAGAGAATTCGCCAAAGATAAAAGTGTAGTAAAAAAGGAGCTTTTTATGAAGTAAAAGTTTTAAGAAAAATGCATTTACGGTAAGAAATTGGAACAACCAATTTTCAAAATTTTGAGTTTAAGGGGCCATAACTTTTTTATGACTGCATAGATGTACATAAAGTCTTCAACATTTCGTATGTGCTTCTAATTGCATCTTCGAAATTAAATGAGTTGTTTTTGTATCTGTAGCAGCTCAGAAGTAATATCATTTAAAGTGGTCCCTTACTTCGACGGGCTGAAAATATACCCCACTGTCATACGATTTTTTGTTCGCTAATCTGCAGGAATTTACAGTTAACGGATTATATCTACCTCTAAACTGGGACACCCTATATTCCTCTTCATGCTCGGATTTATCGGAGGAATCGTGATAAGAGTAACAGTGACTCTTTTGGTTACTATTTACAACTGAAAATTACTGCGGGCTCTTGGTCTATAAAGACAGCAAAGTAAATCAAAATTCCATCAACTACATCCCATAAATGTGGTAGGCAGGCGAAGCAAAGCGAGCACGGGCCAGCTAGTATAATATAATGTTTTATACTGATGAACAAAGTTCAGTTGATTAGCTTTTGATCAGTGTAAGAATCATTGAATTCGGTGCAGAAGTAATCTCTCAGGAGGAATTACAAGCTCTTGCGTTAGCTATTTAATTATATAGATAGATATAATAGATACTCGTAGATACTTTTTTTAGATCTACCACATTTATTTGTTCAATCTGACACTTTTTTTAAAATCCAAGTGACGACACTCTCGGTCCTTAGCTAACTGCCTCCAGTTGCGCACCGCAAGTTGGTTGAGGTCCTTTTCTACCTGTGCGCACCACCTTAGGTGACGTCGTCCTCTGCTGCACTGACCCTTCGGGCTAGAATCGAATATTCTCCGAGCCAGCGGTTTATTCCAGGATCTGCCTAAGTGTGAAAATTTGGTCTACTGTGGACTTTCCTGGCATAAAACCGTACTCGTAGGGGTCAATTGTTGGCGAAAGGTTTCAGGCGTTCACACAATATGACATGTAAGATCTTGTAGGCTGATGCCTCTGTTTACAATCTCTTTGTCCAAAAAAATATTGTTTCATGTTGACATCTGTTATCTACAGTCATTAAAAATTTAAGTCATGGATATGTACTCGGTGGCACACAACCCGTTAAAATTGTCTAAGCTTTTATTAGGTACACTTATCAAAAAAATTGTTTAAGATAGAATAGCAGCCATAGTTTTAAGTTATGTTAGTTTAATAGGGGATCTTTGGGAGTGGCCGGACTCTTCATCATGCTAGGATGCTTCCGAGAAATGACCGATGTTGTACCACTTTGGTAAGTTCTAAGCAGCGACAGCGGAAAATATCTCGACTGCCTGGCACCCGAAGCCATTTGCGGGGAAAGGCAACGAATGCTCACTAACCTGATTATATTAAGATTAGGAAACTTAGGGTAGTTCTTAACTACATTAAGTTTATATATAATCCTTTCTTCTATCTATCTATCTATCTATCTACTCTACTAATATATAAATGTGAAAGTTTGGATGTTTGGATGTTTGGGTGTTTGGATGTTTGGATGTTTGGATGTTTGGATGTTTGTTGCTCAATAACACTTTAACGGTTTAACAGATTTGAATGAAACTTTCGGGAATAGATAATCTACTTCCTGGATTAGAGATTAGGTTACTTTTTATACAAAAAATACAATTCCTTGATTCCATAATTCATATAATTCCAATTTTCGCTTTCATTATTTGCTCATTATTTTTGGGTAAACCATTGCCATTGATCGTCATTCTGTTGGGAGAGGGTTGTTTCTGTAGATGTTATGCTCTTCTCTTCACCACAAATCTATCGCTGTCTCTTATTCTTTAATTTTCTTTCTACCCCGTAACCTAAGAATAAAGTTTCACGCGCATTGAATGATGGGTAAACCATTGCCATTGATCGTCATTCTGTTGGGAGAGGGTTGTTTTTGTAGATGTTATGCTCTTCTCTTCGCCACAAATCCATCGCTATCGCTTATTCTTTAATTTTCTTTCTACCCATACGCGCATTGAATGATGGGAAACCATTGCCATTGATCGTGATTCTGTTGAGAGAGGGTTGTTCGTGTTAATATTAATGCTTTGTGGTACAAAGTAGAGGAGGGATGATTTTGCTGATATTTGCTACCGACTTTAGTTAGTTGTGTTTCTGCTTCGTCAGTGTTCGGATCTAGATCGACGAAATAGGGCGAAATGTATGATTCTTTTTACTTTCTTTTTTTTTTTACACTTTACAGCGGTATTTGGTTACCTTAAGTCCTTAAGGTTAAGTCAGTGGTAACCTAAGAATAAAGTTTCACCTTTTATTTCAATTCACAAATACATATATTGTAGTAGAGGTAGGTGGGCGTTGTTGAGTTTTAAAATCAGTAAATAGTTGGTGATTTCAGACAAACCTTACCAGTTACTCCACGATTTATGCTTACATCAAAGCCTAATATCTTCGGCGTTTACATAATGTTACTTTAACAATGAACATTAAGTACAACTCCTAGATATAAGAGACCAGAAAGTACCATTATTTGATGCTCATAAAATACATATATTATGTATGTGAGAGCAGATGTATTTGTAGACAGGTATACTACATTTCCATAAATTTTTTATGCAATCGTTTCATCTATAGGGAACAACCACTAAGTTCAGATTATAATGTATTGACTTCAGAATTCTTTAGAAACTTAATTTAAATAATATCGCTTCCTACTACTTCCTTTCTATTATACTATATTCAAACAACGCGACTGATTCAAAGCACGGGCAACGCCGGGCAGGCAACGGCTAGTAAATAATAAAATAATATGGAATATAAATTTTCCCATTTTCCTTAGAAAAACAACTGTTAGATAAGTTAAGTCGTAAGATAGATACACTTAAGACGAAAGTAAATAGTTATAGTAATATGTATAGTTAATACAGCTAGAATTTGATCACTCGCAACGTTCATGTTATCAAATTCACTTATAATGTATAGGTACTCACAACAAACCAACCAATTTTTAATGACATCACTTGGCGTATTCTACTTAAGTCAAACTCTTTCATTTGGTACCTTAATTAAGTGGGTCATGAAGATAACGCTAGTCCACCATCTTGGTGCGTCCGCCATATTGGATTTTTACTGTGGCCTAAGATTATTTTGTTGAAATTGGTTGAGAAGTTTCTCCTCTACAGGTTACCCCAACGCGTGCAAGACTATTCCATTCCCCTCATGCTCGAAAAAAAATAAAATTGTACGCCAATTTTCCACCCATTTATTTAATTTTGAAGAAAAAATACATTCAAATGGCTACCAATTTTCCTAATTACCCTATAAATACACTCGTGCATATGTACAATGTACATATTATGTACATGCATACATGCAAACATAAGAACTAACATACGAGATACGAGTATGTGCAAATACTTTGGTCAACTATTCAAATGCAGCCATACAAATTCTCAGATAATCAAGGTATGCTCCCTTTCTCTATGGAAGTCTGCATGTTGTGTGCTTTGTTAATTCCCAATGTAGGTAAACAATTCATTTTCACCGTAAAAGAAAATGAAAAATAGTCCCAGTGGAATGACCACTGAAAGCAAACGGAAAAATCCTAAAATCGATCAATGTCATCGACCGAAACCAAACAAAATGATGACTATATGGAAGTAGTACACAGCAACAGCAAGGATATAAAGATGTACAATCATACACAAGACACGAGTATGTATGTAAGCATGTATGTGCACATTAATGTGTGCCGGACGAAGCAGCCAGCAAAGACCAGCATAAAAGTAGAATTGAAATGATGAACATGGAATGGAGGATATGTAAATAAACCGCAACCGCAGCAGGTGATAGAGCAAAAAATGGAAAAATTAAAAAAAAAATAATCATAGAAGGGCGAGGAAGGTGCGCCATACGATGATGTCATACAACGAAAAACCCGATCAGTTGTTTACTTCAGTTTTTGGTTGACACATTGATTGACATGTACATAGGTATGTACATATGTATATATTTTATTTATTTAAATACATGTGCATGTAGATTCAGTGAAAGACTTAAGGATACTGTTGAAAATAAAGACAATTAAAACAAATTTCTGCTTAGTATAAAGCTTTATTTTTAACCTGTTACCAATATGCGACCACGTTCTCCAAAGGTTGAAGAAAGAAGGGAAGGCCGAACCAGAGAAAGATACATAATATAAGACATAAGTATTGAAAAATTACATTTACATTAAGCCACAAATATTCCTCTCTAGATATCGCCAGTACTGTGAAGGGAAAAGAGTGCAGGCATTCCAAGTTGGCTACAAGTTTTTATACAGATACTTTTCTTAACCTTTAAGTACCCAGTAGCGAATGGTTGGCGATTACCTCATCAATGAAAATCTAAAAAAATAGGAAGGCCTTCCCAAAATCATGCCTAGGAAGCGAGTTGGTAATGGGTCTTGTTTTAAAATTTTCACCACTTTTAAGACTTGAGCATTAATTGTATATCCACTTCGCTTCTAAGGGAATGAACGTTTTCAGGCCTGTGGTTAGGCATTGCCAAGGAAGCGAGTTAGTAATGGAATCTGTTTTAAAATTCCCACCACTTTTAAAATTTGAGCATCAATTGTATTACTACTTCGCTTCTGAGGGAATGACCGTTTCCAGGCCTGAGTTTAGGCATTGCCAAGGAAGCGAGTAAGGGAGGCTTGAAAGAATGCCCAAATTCGCTACTGGGTAGGTAGGTGAGTTATAGTAACGTAAGTAGGTAGGTGGGGTGCTGACAACACCCCATCATGATTTCACTTTATTAAGCTAAGCTTTGCTCTGGTAATTGGTTCTATGGTCAAATTGTCATTATGATATCATTCTGGGGAAGAACAATGTTAAGGCAATTATTTTTGAGCCCCCTTGATAGAATTTTTAGTCATCCTTAAAAAAAATTGTGCTTTTGGTATTATTTTTTGAAACAATTTTTTTGTTTTAACGGATTCGCCATCAACGGTATCAATTGAGTCCAGCTCTTCACTTATATCTTGCAATAAACGCTGACTGCGTTCCTGATCTTTTTGAATGACTTTTTTTTAAAATTACATACACAAATTCAACCAATTAAAAAAAAATAAACAACTGGGTAAGTGGGTTGTTGACCGCACCCTTGCAGCTTGAACAGTCTGTCACGGCTTACTTGTGCAACCAAACTTTTTTAAAACCATCTGAATCTGTATGATATAAAACAACAGGAAGGTACTGTACAGACAACGGGTTTTATCAGTAGCCAAGTATAATATTTTTGAAAAAAAAGAGCTTGGGGTATTGTCAGCACCCCACCTACCCGTTCAAGGTTAGTTGAGTCTTATTACTAAGGTCAATAAGTAAGTTTCATTATTTTCGAACACTCAAAGTGGGTAGAGTTCCATTCTAACCATTCGTAGCGCAACAACTCCTTTTTCCTAAAATTTTCAGAGAATACCTAAAATATGTAGAAAATAGGTAAGGAAAAATAATATAATATTTTTTTAATTATTTTTTCTTTTATATTGTTATTATAGTGGTGGCCGGGGCCGTGGTGGCTAGTGCATTGTGCTACTACGCATGCTGCCCGGGGTCAATCCCAGCAAGAACACCTGAAAGTTTTTTCACGGTGCCACCTTTTTCGAAAGTCTAGCTAGGCTTGGTTCTGTATAGGACTGGTGACGCCGTATATTTATTTATTTATTCATAATGGTGTAAAAAAATGTATAGTAATTCATCATCAATTGAGAACGGCTGGGCCGATTTGTAATTGCCAGGAGAAGGTCTCTATGTAAGAACATTTTGGGAAAACCCTCTGGAAATGTCGGAAAATTGGAAAAATCTATATGTATGGAATTTTGTGTGCAATTGTTCCGGAATGGCTTTTCGAATGGAAAAATATAAAATTCTTAATGGAAAACGCAAATGGTACAAACATTACGATCAATTGAAATTCAATGCGATATTGAGTTCTTTTGAATAGGATTAGTCAAAAATTGTTGTTTTTAAGGGATAGTTTTTTGCTGGACTTATGCCTCCTATTAGACGATCAAACCATGGACGACGTACACGAGACGATTTGGTGGGGCATTTATATTGCTCTCCGGAGATTTTCGTCAAACGTTCCCGTCATCCCGAAATCTACTGCTGCCGATGAACTTCGTCGTCTTTGTGGTGGCATGTCAAGAAGTTGAAATTGACCACGAACATTAGAGTCGCATTACAGAACGACCCATCGGCTGCTGAATTCTCGAGAGAACTGCTGGCGCTTGGCAATGGCCAAATTTCTGTTGATGTTTCGACCGCATTGATATCGTTCCCAAATTTTTACGAGTTTACATCGTTTTTAAAAGTAAAAAAGTAAATATCTGCCATAGCGCTTGGAAGCTCATATTTCGTTCGATTACTTTATAAATCGCTTAACTTCAGCAAATGACTACTCAAAGTGAATAGCGTATATAAAACCTTCCTTTTCATCCACTACGTTGACCGAGATACATGAGTACTAGAATTCATCTTTAAGCTTGTTTGAAGATGGATAATTGTCACCAAACCAGCAATTTTGCCCTAAATTCGATTAAGGACAAGACGTATAAAAAAGTTTCCTAATAATTTAACCTGGTAATATGTGCACTGCGAAAAGTTAGGTACTCTAGAATGTCACTATTCCGGGAGTCGCCGTTGGGTTCAGCTTTGCATTTTATGTGTTTTTTTTTTTGGCAAAATATTTAAAATTCATTGGAAGGTCGAAGAAAGGTGCAGGGAGGATAACATTTTCGTAAGGGTAAAGCACTTTTTCAGAAAACTTTTCATCTACATAATTTTTACTGGTAACTTCGAGAGGATGCCTTTGCCAATAGATGGCAGTTGTTTTCTTCCATTATCCATACTACATACATATGCCTATGTGATGTAAGGAGTAAGAGTACTCCGCTTGTAGAGCCATGTGTACTAGTGTACTATACGTGGAGTTACAAACTATGTATATACTCGTATATACATAGGTATACCTAGTTTTAGTCGGGTTGCTTCAACTTTTGCTACAACACAAACAACATTATGCAATGTAGGGGTGATTCAAAAAAAGGATGATGATGGCAAAGGGGCAAGTGTGGTGGTTGTTTTGGCAGACAGACTGTTGGACAGGACATGTACACATGCGGTAGATCGTTTTAAAATTTATTTGCATGCTGTAAACGCAGAATGAGAAAAGCGAATGGGGGTGAGGTGATATTTTAATATGGAGCTCTGAAGCACTTTTGGAAACAGAAACTGGTAGAGAGTGAGAATGATAGGGGGTGGGCGGAGGGGGAGGGGGACAATGGCTGTGTGATGATTTATTGGAGGCATGTACATGATTTATCCCACTTGGATTCTGGTCTACGGTGTTTTGCAGATTATGCAGATAGGTTTATGTGAGGACACGATGCATGCGTATGGTTTGAACTATGAAAATTTAAATTTTAATAAGGGATCGGTGACAAATTTTTGACTCAATTTAAATTGTCAATGTAGATGAAGATATAAGCCGGCGAGAAGAAATGAGTTTGACTTTTTAACTCCTGACCTGTACGTCACTTTGTGATGCAGGTACATAGGTTAGATGTGCTGCTGTATGGGAATATTATACTGCCTGTTTTATATATTCAAAGTATCGTATTTTGTGTAAAGGGTCCTTGTCCTTTGATGTGTTTATAAATAAGTATAGTACACTACGTGGGCTGAAAAGTCCCGGTATTTTTAATGAAAACAAGCGTTTTTTATGCAAAGTTATATTTATTCCTCAACATAGTTGCTTTCAAGAGCAATACTACACTTGGTATACCGAGTTTTCAACATTTCGATGCCTCTTCTGTATTACGAAACGTCCAAGCATTCGAAATACGCCACGGTTTCCGAAATGACTTCCCCATTCGATCTGAATCTCTTTTCCTGGAGCCACCGCTTGAGGTTTGGAGAATACGGTGTGTGTACAACCAATTGGAATTGTAATTGGTTTAATTTGGTCATCACTTTCAAAGACGTGTGTGCCGGTGCGTTATCATGATAATGCAGAACGTTTTTCTTCGGCATAAGAGGCCGTTTTTGAAGAGAATACTTCTTTAGCGACGTATTAATTTTTAAAAATGTAGCAATACGATAAATGTGTTACTATAAAGGGGAAATGATACAGGGGAAATTTGTATACAAAAGACATCAGTTGTCTTTTTGTCTGTCTGTCTATCTGTCTGTCTGTCTGCATGTCTGTGTCTGTCTGTCTGTCTGTCTGTCTGTCTGTCTGCCTGTGTCTGCCTGTCTACCTTTTCACGTCTAAACGGCTGAACCGTTCATAATGTAATTTGGTATAGAGAAAGTCTGGGATCTGAGGATGGACATATGCAAAAAAAAACTGCCCGCTAAAGAAAAAACTACAAAATCTGGACTCAATAGGTGGCGTTGGAGTCAAGTTATTAACAACGTCTATATTAATTGACCAAAATAAATATCAGCTGCATATTATTATATGTAATATTTAATTTACAACATTTTATTATACACTTTCTATCGAATGTACTAGACAACTTTCTTCTTCTCTTACGCATTACACATACACAACTGCTTTGGATTGGATAAGTATTTACTTCCCGTGAGGTTATGCGGATGAGGCTCACACATTTTTTTTTCTTTATTTCTTCGTTCAGTTTGTCCAATAACACAGCATAATACTCCCCTGTGACTGTTCTTCACTTCTGAAGATAATCGATGAAGATTATTCCATGTGTATTCCAAAAAACGGGGGCTAAAGAAAAAATAAATTGCACTTGCAAAATGTAATGAACTTTTCTTTAATACATAGTATACATTCGACGTACGGGTGTTGGTTGATCATTTACTGAACCAGTGGACTCAAATTTATCCACCACACTGCGAATAGTCCGCTCGGAAGGACGATTATGGTGACCGTAAAATGGGTAAAGCGCGCGGAGCGTTGCCCGAAGGGAACACACATTTTGAAGAAAAAAAATAATTATTATTTGCACGTGTTGTTGAACGCTATATCCGTCCATGGTGATTTGGTAAAACAGGCTGGATAAATGACAGCCAATTTGACAGATGAAGCTTTGACAATATGACCGCTATCAACTTTCAAAGTTCGGAGGTCCCTATTGGAAGACCCTTTACTTATTTATCAATTTATATTTAATTATCACTGAAATCGGTAGATAAAATAAATATAAATGTATATATTTAGTATAAAAAAAACCAATGACAATACTTACACCATTCACAGTCAAAAGGGCTTAGCCATATCGTGCAAAATGTTCACCACGCACATGTGCACTGATTTAACTAACTGTCATTATAAGTAACATTTATTTATTCTATTTATGTACTTATGACACATAAAGTACCTGTGTGACAAAAACGGCTGTGCTTTTCTACCAAAAAAATAAATTCTCTATTCATACCCATCTATTGCCTCCATCACCATTAGTTAGATTTGACAAATGACAACATTTATCCCTGCCCATTTGTCATGTGGCAGTCGCTTTTTTTCTATTCGCTACCTCAAGTGAAAGTAAACGAATATTCTTTGCATACCTTTGCTGGGGACACCTGCCTTTTTCTTTCGGCTTTTCTCAAAGAAGTCTTCCCAAATGGGAATATGTGTACCATGTTCCCTCTAAGTAAATCCACTTAAAAAATAATAATAATAATAAGGAAGCATTTTTTTGCCCTCAAAAAGGAAGTGAAAATTCATAATATTCACATATTCACGCTGGTAGGGACTAGGACTAGGACACAATACATGTATGTATGTATGCAGCAGATTTTCAGCTTGGTGAGACGGTACTCATATGCAAAGACCGCCTTTTGAGTATTTTGATTGAGTTACCGTAAAACAAGTATAGAGCGAAACCACATTATCCTTTGAGATGTGATTTCTTTTTTTCTTGTTACTCCGAAGGGGTTTTATGCCCCTTATAATAATAATAATGTTTAGGGCGTAACATCGATTGTAACATCACTGCCGGTGAATAGTGGGAGGTTTGGATGGGGCTAAACATATTTGCGGCTTGAACAGAATCCTTTCGTGTGTGTAAATAGCAATCGATTTGATGTAATTCTCGGATTATTATGATTTTTCTTTTTGTGTAACTTTTGCTTACTTTTTTCCTCACTATCCACTTTGCTTCCGCATTGATGTGATGAATACGAAATTTAATGTGAAAATATGTTTTGGTTTAGTATGCATTCCTTCGTTCGTTTTGTTTGTGTGATTTACCAGTTCGTTGATAGATTGAGCAAAACGACTGAGTATGGTTGGATTCAATAAAAAAAATATATTTTATTATAGATCTGTGTATACTCGTATGCAGGTAATTCCTGTATTCAAAGGCAGTTTCGCTTACCAGGCAAAAAAAAGGACGAGGCAGTGAGATATTTGAATTTGTAAAAAGGGATATTTTTGAATAAATGTTTATGCCTCGTATTTGAAATTAAATTTTATTGGTGGATAAAATGTTATCCACTTGGTTGATTGATTGCCTCAAGAAGCAAAAGGAGTGCTGCGTTATGCCATTAACTCAGGCTTTTAGCTAATGAAGCAGTGACTCTATTGTAAAATATCCAAGCGGGGTATTTATGTAACTTACATATGCAATACAATGCAATACAAATGAACTCAAAATCTGTAAGGTCAGTGTGGGTAAATTTTTTATTTTTATTTTTGTTTTGAAGAGAAAATTCATCATGCACCGTCAGGAGGCTGATACCTAACAGTCCCCTGGTGTGTCGAACTCTAATCGACCAAAAACTCTCCATCTTCGGACGGAGTCCCACCCCGGGACCGCTCTTCGCATATTACTTCAGGGTGGTCGCCACTTTCTTTTGCCTCTGTGGGCAGTTTCTTCTTATTTTGCCTTTTTTTGGAGGGTATGTTTGCGTCTTCCTCTCTCTTTTTCATTTTTAGGACTGTCTCAATAAAAGAAGATATTTTGTTCCACGTGTCCAATGATGAGATCATTTTCCTAACTACATTTTCTGGGGAAAAATTGCCTATCTCCGACAACAGCTGGTTCCTCTCCGTTGTCCATCTGTTGCAGATGAAGAATGTGTGGTAGGCGTCATCATCTCCGCGACTCCGCAGCCGTATTGGCAAGCTGCATTTTCCGTTTTGCCCATCTTGTGGAGGTACTTTTTGAAGTACCCGTGGCCGGTTAGGAACTGGGTGATGTAGTAGTTTACTTTACCATGTTTTCGTTCCGCCCATTCTACGACGTCACTGATCAGCATCGCGGTCCATCTTCCTCTTGTTTCAGCAGTCCAACTGTGTTGCCATCTCTGCTTCGAGATCTCTTTCGCGTTTGAAGTTGCAGTTTCCGTTCCCATTTCCGTCCTCTTCTCGTAAACGTGTTGTCTCTCTGCCGCTAGGAGATCTATTGGGGCCATTCCTGCGACTACAAGAGCGGCTGGTTCCGATACTGTGCGATAGGAGCTTGCGATTCTGAGGGCTCCGAGTCTCTGTACTGCAGCGAACTGTTTCCTGTATATCTCCTGTTTTAGTGCGTCAGCCCATATCTCACAGCCATACAGGAGAATCGCATGTGTGATCGACATGAGGAGTTTTCGCTTGCTCTGAGTTGGGCCGCTAACATTTGCCATGAGTCTGCTTAGTGACCTGGTTAGTGTGGGTAGATGGAAACGACGGTTATTTCGATGATTTTTAGAGTATAGCCGTGGTCGCATGCCCCTTTGCCAATGAATGCGTTATTATATAAATACGTTATTGTAACGGCATGCGACCACGGCTATACCCTGAAAATCATCGTTTCGTTTCATCTTGTTTCGTACTTTTTAGTTAGTTTTCCCCATAGTCGGATTTTAGTTTTTTAAACTTAATTTTTTATTTCCAACTTTTTAGTTGCACAAAATACATACAGACCATCAGTTTTAGGGAGCATCCGTATGAGGCATTCAGAGCGCAGTATTTCCTTTGGTTCTCTTTCCATGAGAATCCTTCCATCTCCAATGTGTAGCTTAAACTATACACATTGTTCCGCGTGTCTTACATCGATTTAAGATGGTTCTCAGCTCAAATTAATCGTTTTTTCTCGGAATCTTATTGGAAAATCCCGCTTCAGTACTTGCTTGAGTGCTCTATGTTCAGCTATTACGAGCCCTTTTCTCACTGAGCTTACTGAAATTATTTATCATTTAGCTCGGAATAGATCATTTTGAATATTCACTGAAGTCTTAACACTAGAAAGACGGGAAAATCTTCTTACCTAGAAAGACGGCAAGGGTCATTTGACCCCATAAAATAAAAATGTAGATTTGGATATAGTAAATCATTTAAAAGTGCTAATCAATCAGTGAACAAACTTAAATATAATCATATTAACGTGTTTTATTAACAAGAAGTTTGTTATTTCTTACTACAATCATGACAAATAATTGCTTTTGACTGATTACATTTTCCACGTAATGGAATTTTACAAATATCGCACACACAACTAGATTTATTACTACAGCTGGAAATATAACAGCGACGTCTTTTACCAGCTGAAGGCTGCATCGGTATTGGTGGTTGTGTTAAAAATTAAAAAAAAAAATTAAAAAAAATTAAAAAAAAATTAAAAATTATACTATATGGGTCAAATGACCGGCGCCGGCTTTGTAGGTAGATGATATATTTATGCAATTCTTTATGAAGATATAACGATAAAACTATATGTAAATTTAAATTGACACTATTTTAATAAAAGTCACAAGAGAACATGCCATAAAAGTTAAAACATTCAAAATTATAGGACGCTAAACTTCAAAATGGGTCAAATGACCCCCGCCCGTCTTTCTAGTGTTAAACTGCTACCGACGGCTTTGGAGCTCCAAAAAATTAACTTCCACTGAGGTCGTCTTTTTTTGCCACTCTGAGCCTTTCCCTTTGCTGGTAATCATTGTCTCAAGATTTTTTTTTTGGTCGAATTTGGACGTGAGAGACACAAAATATTAGATTTGGACTCCGAACTGATTTTTCGCATTTTTTGTTCTTTTAATCACTTTGTTTGTTTTGGACGGCTATGAAGAGCTAAATGTACCTCTCAGTCATAATTACATCGAATTTTGTTTGCTAATTGAGCAAAGTAGCACCCATAAATTCCAAGAACTGTCATCCGAAAGAGTAAGAAAAGGTTTGAGTAACATTTTTCGAACAACACTGTATGTAGTGTATATAAGTAACCAATGTCGTGTTCTACATTTCATTTGATACCCATATTAAGAAGGTCGTAAAGATAACACAAATCCACCATCTTGGTCCGTCCTCCATATTAAATTTTAAATGATGTCACTTAGCTTATCGTATTCTACTTGTCAAACCCTTTCATTCGATACACATGTTAAGGATGTAATAAAGATAACGGAAATCGGTCGTCTTGGGGGCGTCCGCCATATTAAATTTAGAATGACATCATATCGTTTTGTATTCTACTCGCCAAGCTCTTTCATTTGATACCACTATCAAGGCGGTTGTAAAGAAAAAGGGAAAAAAGAGGTTATCCGCCATCTTGCTTGGTGCGCCCGCCATATTGAATTTTGCTGTGACGTCACATAGCCCAGGACACTCTCCGGGTTAAGGCAAATCCAACGACACCTCATTCATTGAAATCGGTTCCATAGTTTAGGCTGTACGAGGTGATATCCTTACATACAAACATCCTGATTTGACAGTACAGACTTAAAACTGAAAATATTACCACAAAAAGTAATCCAGTGTCATTAGATCACATGTTCTCGGTGACCAATTACCTGACCCATTTCGTGAGATCATGTTATCGTCAAACTGCTCAAAAACGGACGTATGGCTTTTTGCCTCATCTTGTTAACTCTCCGTTTAGCGTTGTGGTCTGTCAGACCATTTTGAAACTTATTGTGTTGTAATTTTGTTTCCTTTAAATATTTCGGCAAACGGTGCCCGTGCCATGACTTTGTCAAACTCGATGCAGCGAGTCGAATGCGATATATTTTGAAACAGTTGTCCATATTTCGTGGAATAAAAATATAGTTGGAGTAAAATTTTAACGTTGTTTAGCGTTGCGGTCTGTCAGACCACATAAGTAAAAACGATTTTTCTTGGAATTGAGGGTGGGAGTGTGTGTTAACACGGTGTCAAGGTGTGGTGAACTTGTGACTCTAATACGTGCTATCCATTGCAGGGTCAAATTTACACAGGCAAACCTCCCCATGAAGATAGAGAGGTGAATCAGGGCAAACGAGTGGTAATGTATATTGTTATCGCGTTTTTTGGTACAGGACGAACAATATACGCTGAAAACTTATTTTCCACACTCGACTTAGCCAGTGCCTTGATGTCCAAGAGCCATGTTTAAGTTAAAACAGTTCGTAAGAACAAACAATTTGTTCCACCAGAACCACTGGCCTCTTCTTCTTGCCCATAGAATAACAGGTTTGTTTGTTTCCATTACAACATTCCTACTTGCCAAAAAAGAGTTAGTCAGTCATTCTTATTTCAACTGAACACTTAACATATAACGTTGATGGAGAGCATAGTAAAACCCATCAAACATTGGACTACAATATATATAAGGCGGGAGTGGACACAATGGATGGAACATATAGTATCATTTTACTCGTGCGAGCGCGCTTCTAATCGCTGGCCACAGACTTTTTTTTCAGCGTGCTATCTATGTATATGTTTCTACACTCGCTTCTTAATATTATATTTGTTGACAGATTACTTACACAGAAAATCAATTGGTAAAACCTCAGATGGAGTTACGGGCAGTCAATTCCAAAACATCGCTTTTTCAGCATGTCAAAGATGCCATGAACATTTTTGGCATAGCTGCGAGAGTGCGAGTATCAAAATTAATACTATCCCTCCCTTACTTCATATTATACAATTCTCTTGACTTCGAACATATTCTTCATCGACATTGCAGCCACCATATTCTCCAAAATTATTGAACGATAATGGGCCTTTGTTTGCCCCGTCTGCCTCTTACAGCTCTGTAAATGTAAGTTCTACCAGTATGGAACTATGGAACTTTCTTTTTTGTTCTTCCTTTCTATCCAATAAAGGTAAGAATCTATCAGCACAAACATACATGATATAAAAACTTTACTAAACACCGATTTTACACTTAATCTTACACATGGAATAGACCATACCGCGATTTTATAAGCGACAACTGCAAAATGGACAATGTGGTCTTTTAGACCACAAAGTATGACTTACCGCCTTTTGGGTTCCCGCTAAACGGAAGGTTAAAACTACATTATATGCCTAGCAGTTCGATGTCACGCAAATTTGGAAAAGGAAATGACTGCCTCATTTTCGAAACAATGAGATGAAGCCATCAGCACCAAACAGTGCATTTTTGTGGATGTTAGGGCATTTCTTAAAACTTTTGCGAGTTATCTTCACTCCGAATGGGACAGTTCGGTTTGTTCGCAAAGCAATTAACACTGAAATGCAACTTGCTTCTGAAGAAAATTTTGTGATATAAATAAAACACGCTCGAATTTTAACTAATCTAGGGCCCAAGTACTGAAAGCACTGCGTAAATTGTGGTCATTTGTCTACAATTCTGCACTAATTGAATACAATCTCTTTGTAACATCTTCAAGTAACAAAGCCTAATTTCTTCTGCAAGGATTCGAATCGATAAATATCGATTTTCTTTAAAACGCACAGTTCTCAAACAGGCTGATGGATGCGGATGGATGTCCAATTGAGCGCTTAACTAATAAATAAAACATCGAATTGCTCCTTCACTTGGCCGGTTGTCTGAACCATAAAAAACGAAGCGCTCTATGACATTGTCGAATATGATCTGTGATTCGGGAAATCAATTTCCACAATTTGACTGCATTCTGGCGGTATACTATGAACATACATATATACACAAATGTCATAATTTTAACGCGAAAAATTACTTATACTTGATGGTTTGCTCCTATTAAAAAATTATAGCGGTCTAAAATATACCGGTGAAAAAGGGCAATAGTGATATGATTCGATTCCTTTATTGAGTTGGGGAAACGGTGTATAAGGAAAACAAAAAAAAAAATCAATGTCGTTTATACGGCCAGGATATTGGATAAACTGGATTGAGGTAACTACGAATTGTATGGTCAATAAAATCAATGATATCGTGTTGGCAAACCAACGCTGGTTGAAGTTCAGAGAGATTGATTGTTGACATTAAAAACTTTTGGTACAGAATCTTCTTCACGGTCAATTGGGCATGGACAAACTTCTGGTAAAAGTTTTATTTTTTAATTTTTCCTATACGAAAAACGTTAGCAATCAAATGGAGTTTCTACGTACCAGAAATTAAAGTTTAGCCAGCACAGTGAGTTAGTAATTCACCCGGCAAGACCACATTTAGAAATGATGGCTTTAAAAAAATTGTTAAATCGCTATCACACTGACGTTCAAAGAAACATTAAGGGAAAAGCACACGTAATCTGTCCTACGTAGGTAGCCGCATGTGGTGGTGCTGCTGGTAAAGGTTGAAATAAATACTTTTGGGCTGCTTTCACTTACTGTGCGTTTTTGTTGCGCGCTTTGCTTAGTACTAGTAGCAGTTGCATACATATGTGTACAGAGTTTATTCATTCGCCATCGATTCTGTAGCTACCAGCGCTTACTTTCCTTATTACAGAATCGATTACATTAACATGGGTATGTCCTTGGATGGTAAGCACTTACCAACTGGACGACCGGTAATCACTTATTTCCGCGGTGAATGATAACTGCTGAAAACATTGATTACTACGTCTTAGGGTGGTAAGCACTTAGTATTAGCCTTACAGTGAATCAGTTAATTCAGCAGTGGAATGTGGTTATTGAAAGCATTATTTACTGCATCCTGGCATTTAAGCATTTACTAATCTTCTTATATTATTGTTATTATGTGTTATTAATTATACTGAAAAGTACTGGCACCGCTCAATAACAAACTTCAAATGATGCAACATCGAAAAAATTCCTGACGGAGTCGGTCATGATCGAATTTGTCTGAGTCGAATAACTGTATTTTCATTCCAGAAATGCTTTTGAGCAAAATCATCTTACAAATGTAACGCCTGGTAATCGAATAAGTAATGCCATCGATGTAAAATTTCCATAATATTTAAAACGAGATTTCCGATGCGTTACACATTCGCATACTAGGCGTTACTTTTGGTAAGATCTTAAATTTTCAATATTTTCTTTAAACAAATATGCGTTTACCATGGAAGCAGTTACAACTTTTCCGACTGGATTATTAGATACCCATTAGGGAATAGTTGGCGATTTCTTCACACCTCGCCAAATCACCCCTTACTTCCTCATCAATGAAAATCTTAAAAAAAAAAACAGCGGCCTTCCTTAAACCATGCCTAGGAAGCGAGTTGGTTGTCTTAAAATTCCCACCACTTTTAAAACTTGAGCATCAATTATATAACCACTTCGCTTCTTAGGGAGTGACGGTTTTCAGGCCTGCGCTAAGGCATTAGCAAGGAAGTGAGTTTGTAATGGTCATCTGTTTCAAAATAATAAATTCCAACCATATTTTTGAATAACCGGCATCGATGACATTACCTCTTCGCTTCCTTTTTTGAGGTCTTCATATTAATAAAAAAAAGTAATTCAAAAAGTGCAGTGAAAGCATCTAAGTTTTTTGATTTTTTTGTCTTAAACTGAAATTCGCTTTATATTACATGTAAATATTAAATATACGAACATTATAACTCTTGAATGTATTTTGGAACTAATGCTTCCCTAGGTAGGTACCTACCCTAATGCTACCCTAATGCTTTCCTGGAAGAGGTAGAGGAAGTCCCGCTTTTACTCCTTACTGGTAACCAATGAAAAAAGGGCATCTTTGGAATGGTTATGGAAGGGCCTGCTATTACAACTTCCTAGTAACCCTTGAAAGAAGGACTGCAAAAGGAATCGAAATGGCATTCATATTGGAACACCCGGACAAACCCGGACAATTTACAAAAACTATCCCGGACGTTCCCCGCATTGGCGAAAAAGAGTACATGTCCGGTAAAACCCGGACAGAAGACAACTCTAGGCGAAATATATTTCTTATAATGATGCTTGATGATATAGGGTAAAGGTGTTAACAGTGGATCAATTTTTACTTATTGCGCCGTTGAGCTCGCATCTATCATAGTATAGCCATGACATTTTTTTCACAGCTTTTTCAATGTTTTGTCTTCATTTAAAGCTCAAAATATCAAAGCTTTATTAATGTTGAGATAGTGAAAAAATTATTTGAAATTACCCTTCCCATGTGATCCACTGTGTACCACTTTCAACTGATTCACTGTGTACAATGTTGTCATTTCACAAAAACATGTTAATAATTTATAAAATATTTCACCAAAGTAAACAAATCGACAAAAATTATTAAGTCTATATAAACAAAAGTACGAATATTAAACTCAAATGAAGTTACAATACGCACTTTTTTAATAAGATCAAAAATAAAATAGAAAAAAAAATACTTACCTATGCAGAAAACACAAAGACACGAGGATAACCACCTTCGACAATGCGATCGCGCAGACCGTTAGTCTGTTGCGACGGGAAGTAAAAATGTGTTCTTTTCTCATTTCCAGATTCATTTTAAAATAAAAAGAGACATTATGAGAGCTATTGATTCACTGTGTACCCTGATTCACTGTTGACACCGTTACCCTACATATGCCTTATGTTCCATGTGCCTATTATGCGCCTATAAAATGGGGGTCCATCATTCGCATCTTGTGTCGTCTCCAATTTTTTTTTCCAATTTCATGTTAGAAGAATGTCAAAAACAAACAAGTAAGTAATAACAATTGAAAAACACCAAGTTCTTCTTCAGAATTGCTCTTATCCTTGTCCTGACATTCTTACGTTCCATTACATCTGACATTACTCGAAGTCCGAATACAAATTTGTCACTTTTTCCCACTTTCTGTCTCTCCTTTCTCAATCTCTGTACATAAAAATCCCTAAAATCCTCCTAGTGACTAGCGACAGAAAAGAAAAAAGAAAGTCGTCCATCTCGCCAACAATACTGGCAGTCATAACTTAAAAAATCATTAAAAGTTCTGGCGCCACATTGTGTGGGTTCTTAAATTCTTTTCTCGTCCTTTCGTTGCAAAGTGATGATTTCACGTGTTCTGATTCCCATCCAACTGCTTATATTCTGTTTTCTGTGGTTTTAATTTGTATGACCTCTCAAATACGCGATGCTTTGAATATAAAGAGCGAGAGCGATGTCCTTTCGGCTGGTGATATGGGTGGGGCTGTAGATAATAGTATACAAAAACGTAGAACATACAAAAAAATCAGTTCAGCTGGCAAATTGAGTCATCATTTGGGAGTAGCTTTATTATCTATCTTATTACCCATGTCAACAATAGTACTCACACACACATGGCAACGGTAGATAATTATTATTGTGTCCCCAGGGCAATTATTTTCTTTTTAATTTGCTCAGCTCCTTAACACAAAAAATATTCATTGTACCTACATACATGCATATGTACTATGAATATATGTACATATACATATGACGAAAAATAAAGACAAAACTGGGAATACTCGTGGAGATGTCAATGAACTTGAAAATAACAAAGGCACGCGAGCCCAGGGCCGCTGCTTGCCAGTTTGGCGCCCTGTGCGAATGTGCAAAAGTTTTTATGTATGTACATACTCGTACATTATGTATGTGGATGCCGCCCCAATCGTTCTATTCCATAATGAAAAATAACATCCAAAAAATTTCATCACATTTCTGATGTCGCCTCAATTTTTAATTTTTCACACAAATCACCTCTTTTATTTTTTGTTATTTTATTTTTTTTTTAGATATGAGAGCTATGGGCCTTCTCAGCTATCATCGCTTTGATTTTTCGTCTATTCAAATATTCAATAGAAAAAATGAACTTTTGCGCTTTGCTCTTTGCTCTTTGCTCTATGCTCCTATGCTAGCCTAATTCGTTACTCTTGCTCTTTGCTCTATGCTCGAGCGATTTTTGCGCTTTGCTCGTTGCTCACTCTACGCTCCACTCTGTAAGGGCACTTAGCCACTCAGATCGACTTTTCTGGAGCAAATGGAAGCTAAGCGGCGAGCGATATCGGCTTGGTCCACAATGATCAGGCAATCACTTGCGATTGAAATAAAATCCAAACGTGACAACCGCAACCGGTCATACTATTACATAAATATATTTCAGTTTAGCCGCAAAAATGTACACGTTCAATTGTTATTGTTTCATCGACTATCGAAGCACCAATCTCTTTTTGCACAGCCGTAAAAATAAAAGGTCGACGACACTGAGATTTGTCAATCGATTTAATCGATTTGCCACCTGTGCGCCTTGGCTACAGGTGGAATATTTAAATTAATTGTTTAATATCTATACACAGCCGCCCCAATCCAGTCGGCGCCCTGGAAACTTGTCCTAATGGCCATATGCCAGCCGCGGCCCTGAACCAATCTACAGCACTGTTGGATGAGTAATAAAACTAAAAGGGATCAACAATATTTATGAATTAACCAAAGAATTTACGATATGACACAGAAATCAGAATATCTCCATACTGTCTGGCGTCTTAGTTAGTTTTATTTATTTTTTTTATTTTTATTGACGGCGCTGTACAGTTTCCTTGGGATTTATGTACTCGTATTTACGTGGCTTGTGTTGAAAATTTGACTCATTTGGTTTTCCTCGAAATACATTATTATAGGGGTAGGTGTGGGCTTCGCGTTTAACGTACTCAAAGTGTGTGGCCTTGATGGGAATTATGTTACGACGTTATGTTAATATCGAATGACGTAATATCGATTCTTGAAACTTTTCTTGTGGGGGGAGAGTTTTATTTATAAAAAGCATTGCTAACCAGTATCTGATTTTGGACGGAAAATTCTAATTTCTGTTAATCAACATTTTTGGTCAACAAGAAAGAAGAATGCAAAATTTCAGCTTTAAAGTTTTTGGCAGATGCAAGTACCTATGCACTTTGAAAAGCGAGGTTTCTTCCATATCCAAATTTCAGTAACGTTCAGGTATTGCAAAAGTCTTCAATTTCCTAAGCTTTGTTTGAAAATAACAAGAGCACAGCAAAATTGAGAGCATTTGCAGATAGGGTGATGATTTCTTCGCCGTTCTACATACTGTTGTTCATTGAAAAGATAAGAAGAAGAACCCTGAGGGTGATACATCGAACTGCGATAACTCGAGTATTTAAAAACTCGAATGAAATTGGTTGGCAATAGCGCCAAGGCTCGAACTTCTGTTACTCGAATGTCTTGATAACTCGAAGAGATTATTTGGCGTCACCTTCGATAGGTCGAATTCTGAAGGGGAATAACCAAATTCTGCGTGTTTTTACAAGTTCGTTTTATAATAGGTCTGTTTGGTAACTTCTTGTGATCTATCAAACAGCCGCCTGACAATTTGTGAAATGTCAATCACTATTCGTTAGCGAAATAAAAGAAAATTAGTTTTTTGTGAAAATATTTTATAGTTGAAAAAGAAAAAGAAGGAGAGAGGATTTCCCCCACTGTTTACTATTTGACAGATGCCCGATTTTGATCACGAAAAGTGCCTAAAAAACACAAAGAGGAAAAAGCGTACGTTAAAAACATTATCTCTTGATGAAAAATTACATATTTATACATACATATTTATATCAATTTTATATTTTACTTAACACGAAGTCTTGATAACTCGAATTTTTTTTGTGGCAAGTTATTGTTCGAGTTATCGGAGTTCGACTGTACTTAAAAAATTGGTTTCTGTAAAAAAAAACTTGCCGTAAATAATGAGGACATTGACCTAGATGAGTTAAATAACAATTTCATCACCTCAGCTCCCGCTGTTGCTTTCAATCCTTCATCTGTTTTAACCCTAAATAATAATAGATTGGATTTATACACGTTTGGAATGGCGATATTGACGGTGAAATGTAAATCAGTTGGCTTGGATAGTATCCATCGCGATTTCGTTAAAATACTTCTTCCTCTAATACTACCCCCCATATATGTCCTGCTTTTTGCAGGATACTCCTGTTTTTCCATCTCAAATCCCGTGAAATTTTCAACTCTGCGTATACGCCTAAGATCCTGTAAAACTCCAACTTTTATCCTGTTTTGGACGTGTCTGGAGTTTTACGAGTTCATAAAAAATCAGACTAACAAATTTCTTCGAAATAGATAATACACTGTGCGCACTGGAGATGAAATCGAGCAAATTGAAAACGACTCAGACGTCGAAGCGCCTCTGCGCTCGGTGACGCATGTGCGATATCTTATTAAAAGATTGTGCATTATACTGCCTGTAGGGTTGCTTCAATTATTGTTTGAATAGATGTATCTTCGGGTCAGAGTGACTCCAGTTTTGAAAATTTTGCTTGTTTATATTCCCGATTAAAACAGAATGAATCATCAGACATAGAAATGAGGTTTAACATGTTGTTGCCCACATCCATTATTCGAATGATCTTCTGACAAAATTCGCAGCGAATTAGGAAGTCTGCTATATTCAATTTGCTTGTTATTTGAACTAAGTATAGGGGAGAGTAGTGTACCTCGGACCGGTTTTCAGAAAATCAGCGTTTACTCCTCACCATATTATCTTTCACATAGTTGAAGACGCGAAACTATAACCAATTTATTACTCTTTCTAAAATATTCATTTAATATTTCAAAAATGTTGTCAATTTATCCCAGGAGCTAAATAAGTGATCTTTGTTTTCTTAGTCCAAGGTACACTATGTAAGTGTACCTTGGACCAGACCGTAGTGTACCTCGGACCGTACACACTAAATTGCTAATTTTATCTACAACAGTAACATTAGGTTTAATTTTTATAGCTAAAAAAATATATAAAAATATCTTAACTGACAATTTATTACAAAAAGCAAAGAAAAGTTGAAAGCAAAGTTATTTTCCTTGGAAGCACATATGATAGTACGACTATTAGTCAAAACATCCTTTACAGTCTCCTCCAGTGAAGTTTTATCGACCTGAGGTCTTTTTATACCTGATATAGGTTAACTAGATTCAAATACCGAGAACTCCAAAAGTATTACAGATGAAGTATGAATCAATGTGTTAGTTGGACCGGTCCATGGTACACCAAAAGCATTGGACCAAGGTACACCATGTGCACTTTATTTATTTTAGTAAGTGTAATTTTTTTTTATCTTAAATTAACCTGACTTCAACTGAATAGATGAGTCATTAATTTGTTTATAAAAATTATCCGGAGCTTACTCTCACTCCAAATTTTTCCACAACATGCTTTACAAATATACATAAAATTTTACTTTTGGGGGTAAAAAACATTCCTAGCCAATTACTCACTAGGCTAACAAGACACAGTGCCAGTTTCAAACTGAGTCAATGTGTTACGAAATGGCACACAATTCGTAGAGGAACTTTTGTCAAAAGAACATAGATATACTAGAAAAATGCCGCTCGGACCGAGGTACACTTGGTCCAAGGTACACTACTCTCCACTACGCTCAAATCTTTACGCAGAGCTGTCTGCAGTGATTGTCTGCTTATTCTAAGCCTAAGCAGATAAGGCTCAAAATGTTAGAATTGGTTTATATGGCAACAGCAGCAATTGTATCCTATGTTCGGTGATAAAATCTTCTTGTGACTGTCCGAGGCTCAGCAAACGAGTTAACTGGCCTCATCAGAGTCTATCCGCTCGGAGAAATACTACTAAACTTCCCCCTAAGCATGATAGCGATGAACTATCCAAATCCAAGTGTTATCGTCCCAATCGTCTATTTTTCTTAAATCAATAAAAATGCGAACCGATCGATAATACAGACAAAAACTTATTACGTTTTCTTTTGGTAGCATGTTTCATCAGACTGTATTTGAAACTTTTTCACTAATAAAAATGTATTCTGCTTTTATCCTCTTTTTCGGAAAACAAAATCCTGTAAAATGCCGAATTTTCGCAGGGTTATCCTGTTTTTCAACGAAAATAAGATACGAACTTTACACATTACCCGTATATACAACACAATTCTTATGGCATACACATACCCAACTGTTTGGAAAAGAGCAAAAACTATGCCTATTTCGAAAAATGTAATGTACCGGAATATACAGACCAATCGCTATTCTTCCTCTTCGCTCTATAGTTTTCAAATCCATCTTGAGTCATCAAATCAAAGAATATATGGAAACCAATAAGTTTTTAACAGCTATTCAATCAGGTTTCCGATCAGGACACAGTTGCATAACAGCTTTACTGAAAGTATCTGAAGACATTCGGCATGCTATTGATAAGAGAATCTCGGCATGCTATTGAGAATAAAACCACTTTATTGACTTTGCTTGGTTTCTCAAAAGCATTTGATTGTGTAAATCCGTTGATTCTATATAACAAACTGCTCTCACAATTAAACTTTTCTGTTCCTTCTAATAAGCTAATCTTCTCATATCTTACTAACCGTGTCCAAGCTGTTTCTGACAACTCCAAAATATCAACCTTAATAGTGGCCTTCCAACTGTGTTGTCCTCCCCTTACTTCCATATACAGTTAATCACAAAAGTAAGTATACAGTACAGTATACGAAGATTATTGAACGAAAACAACCACTTAAATAAATTTAAACCAAATAAGTGATATGCATTTTTTTAGTAACTATTATAGGCACTTTATATAAAACGTAAAATTAACAAAAAGACAAAACAAAGTCACAAAGATATTAGAACTAAGCAAAATTCATAAAAAAAAACACATCACAAAAGTAAGTATACACCTCAAAGAAAAAACAAAAAAAGACAAGATATTGAAGAAAAAAATTAAATTAATGCGTAGCAGGATATCCTTTAGAGTTAATAACAACGTTTATTCTAAATCGCATTGAATTGACGATCTTTTGGGACACGTGGGGCCTATTTTGGGCCATTCTTCTTGAATAATGGTTTCAAGCTGATTTTTCGTCCGAATATTATGTTTTCGTATTTGGCGTTTGAGGTTATCCCACAAGGGCTCAATAGCATTCAAGTCTGATGATTGGGTTGGTGTTTTAACCTGGTTGCGTACATGGTATAGCAGCCATTCTCTAACTATTTGAGAACTAAGCTTTGGGTCATTATCTTGTTGAAAGACGAATGACCCTTCCAATGCTAATTTCTGCGCACTCTGATAGAGATGGTTTTTGAGGATATTTAAATATTCAAAATGATTTATGTTATCTTCTAGAAACACCAAAAAACACACGCCAGAGGCCGCCATACACCCCTAAACCATTACGGAATAACCACCATGTTTTATGGTTCCAGCCATATTTTCCGGATTCAACTTCGTATTCGGTTTTCTCCTTATGTTGATGCGCCCATCCGAACTATAAATGTTGAATTTGCTTTCATCTGTAAATATAACTGTTCCAAAAGGTAATAACAGACGTTAGATGGTTTCTGGCAAATTCAACTAACTTTTTACGATTCACATCGCTGACAAAAGGTTTTTTCCCTATAGATCGACCGTTATACCCAGCATCGTGCAAGACACGGCGAATCGTTTTTGGATTGTACTGCTTTCCTGCTTCTTTAGTGATATCTGCTTGTAGTTTTGGGGTACTTTTTTTAGGTTTATTCCTTACTTTTCGGACAATAATTCGCTTTTCTCCTTCAGGCAAGGTACAGGGAAGTCCACTTCTAGCCCGATTTTCTATTTTACCGGAGGTTTTATTTTTTTCTAAATTTTTTTTTACCGTTGCAGGGCTTTTGTTGACTAGTTTCGCCACTCCTTAGGAAATGTTATCACCAAATTTTTAAGGTCAATAGAGAGCTCTTTCCACGCGGTGCCATTCCTGGTAGACGCATAGAAATTCGTTAACGAAATTATGTAAACTCTATAATTTCTACTCACCCTATATGTTTTTAAAACAATTCAATCGAAAAAGAACAGATTTATAACAACAAGTGTTTACTGACCCGTGTTTTGTACTCAAATACCATCCATGAATGTATACTTATGTACTTTTGTGACGTTGTTTTGGTATTTCGTCAGACAAAAGTTATTCTCCTAGGCAAAATATACCGTTAATTTTACTTCAGAGCAACTGTGCAAATGTAAAACAACAGACATGAGGTCAGACGGATAATTCTTCAAACGAAATACACTGTTGTTCTCAAGACTTGTGTTACACTCACATAGGTGTATACTTACTTTTGTGATTAACTGTATACGCGGACGATGTCCAGCTTTACCTAAGCCTATCGAAGTTAAATTAACACTTGTGAAAGCATTTATAGAGCTTAGTTTTTGTTGTTGACTGTTTTGGAATTAAAACTTTCTAACTTCTTAGCCAAGTGTCACATTAAGGATCCCAGGGCCGATCATTTATGTTCACTTCTTCTAACTGATAAATACAATATGCAAATGCTGTTTTGATAGTCAATCTATCGGTTAAAAAATAAGTACCTACAAGATAAGCATTACCACTACTCTGTAAGAAAAGTACGTATATGGGTGCATCGGCTAGAAAGTAATGTTCATTGTCGCCATTGGCTAGTATGGCTTAATCGATTTTACTTCTTTTACTAGTTTCTAACTAAATAGATATATGAACATATAATAAGACCTTATAGGTAGCTCTTCCCTGTGCACAATTTATTTTTATTATTACACAAGACGTTGCTTTATCTACCGCAATATTCCGCTGAACACTGTAGCTACTGATGTGAGAGACACGACGACAAAATTACTTTCTCACAATTTCCCTTTCTATTGACAGCACAACATTGTGCTTAGCTATCCGCATTCAGATACATTCAGAGAGTGATAAAACAGGTAAATGTTGAAAAGGAAACCTTTTTTTCTTAGTGGAATAAAATTAATTGAAAGTGTTGTAATTGTTTTTATATTTATAAACATACAGATATGTACGTATACATATACTATGTATCTGTACGGCTTAGTAATGAGAGGTTATTTCTGAATTTTCAAATGCAAGGTGAAGAAAATGTTTTTTTTTCTTGTGGGATGCTTCCATAAAGGGAAGCACGCTTGGATAACATTTGGCTTAGTAAAAATCCACAAAATTAGAAGGTTTTTCAGTAATTCGTCGAATGAAATCTTAAAACTGAAAAGCGATCTCGTTGTGCCATAGACTGGCCACAATGGTCTGCAACTTACGAGTGTATCTTATACATCATTGTATCTATTCAGATGGAGCGTAGTGTAAAAAAATCGATCCTCAGTTTATGCACTGGTCCTACACTATGGTAATTTAGACCCATACTTATGTATGGAATTGAAAACATCACTGGACAAAGTCCGCTACGTCAACATCTATAAATGTTATAAAACTGTAGAGGTTTTTTTGTTGGTTACCTAATGGCGCGAAAACCGCTGGACAGATTTCGATGACACTTTTTTTGAAATGCTTCTTAAGTACCCGGGACTATCACAAGCCATGTAATTTTTTGGTCAGCCTACTGGTTGGCATAATAGTCAAAATAACTGTACATCGGTGAGGAATATTAAATAAATATAAATATACAGCCCTAACTCAATAAGGGCTTATCGGATTGAAAAACAAAAAAATAGGTGAAATTAGTAGATTTGTCCTTCAATCATTTGAGAGATAAAACATCCTGCACGAATGAGGAGGATGAATAAACCCCCTATCACCTCCTTGCAGCTGCCCGGCACTTTCCTTCTTAAGAAAAAGATTGTGGGAATATTTCTTAATATACTTCAAGACATTTCCTCAACGGATATCAATAAAATATGTAAATTTATCAAACTTCCACCCCTTTGCCGTCGCTAGTCATTCCAACGGCAGGGTCCCTCGCTACAATGCATATTTGGCCAAAAATTAATTAGAAATGCTTGTTGTATAGCAGCGGTGTGACTGTCCATGAAAATAGAAACCGTGACTCATGTTTTGGTATAATCATATTAAGGGTTCGACAAAAACTCAAAGAAATACAGTTGTTAGTTCCCCAACAGACCACCAACATAAAACTCCTGAAGCGCGAGTCACACCACAGAACACATGGCACATCGTTGAGGTGTCCTGGGTACATCATACTTGTGATTGGAATATGATCAGTAGGCCTTAATTAAGGTCACAACAATATTTCCAATCCCTAGTAAAAGGTGCACAGAACGCACGAAGAATACACTAAATAAATTAAATACTAAAACCCGAGACACCATAAGACACCGACGAACGAAATAAACGAAACTGAAGGCCAACTGTCAAAGGTGCCCTGGATGAAAGCGGTGGTTATATATTTCGTTTTCTACAATTTTGCAGCTTTACAAACGTTCTGATTTGGTACAATTGGGAGTTATTTTTAAACTACAATTTAAGTTGCCACTGGGACATTATAATATACATCCATATCAAGTGCATATTTTTTTTTTGAAAGAAATGTGAGTAAAGAATTTCTATTCTTCTATGCAAATGCGAGTTGCATTTTCATAATATATGGTATTTATTGCAACTAGGATGTCCGGGATATCAAAAAGCTTAACGGTAGACTAAGTCAACGAAGAGCTTGAAAAATTAAAAGATGCTGATGCTGATGCAGAACTCCCGGTGATATTGATAATTTCTCCGATGAAGATTCAGATTGTTCCGATATTCAAGCTATTGGTGATCTCGGTCGACTTCCTGCTCGCATATTAGTATCTGAAGTTGAGGGTATTGAGACCTCAAAACCCACTGTGGCTAGAGAAGTAAAATTAACGTCGTTCCTAGGGTTTGGTCGGAACACAGGCTAACTTTCAAAATACCGATCGAAAAAGGCATTATTTACGAACCAAACTCTGAATCTCTTTCGAAAGAAAACGTAAAAAGGCCCAGCTGATGTCTTTTTTGTATTCTTTGCACAAGAACTGAGAAACGAAATAGTTGCTCAAACTAATTTATATGCCGGTCAGAAGGAGGTTCATAACTTTTTCGTAACTTCTGAGGAGATCAAGGTTTTACTGGGAATAGCCTTATTCAGCGCCTATCATACACTTCCTTCAAAGAAAATGTATTGGAGTTCTGATAATGATTGTTGTCCTGCAGACAGGAAGGACCATGTTGTAACAAGGAGCGAGTCTCAATACAGGCGCTGTATGAAATGTTGAAAACGGACCATATTTCTCTGCCAAAAATGCAATGTTCCATTGCATCCCACTGATTGTTTTGAAGAATATCATCGCTCTAACTAAATGTTACCATTAACTACATTAACTGAGTTTTTTTTATGAAAAATAAAGATTGGCGTTGCTTTTGAGATTTTTCTTTGATTTTTCAATGTATATGATAAGCTCCCGTTGGCAACTAAAGTTCCCACCTCCCTACGTCCACGCCCATTTTCATTTTTTCAAGTTAGGTGTAAATATATTATTTAACCACTTTCCATCAAGAAAAAACTTTGATTTTACCAAAGAGGAATTCCGGGATCTAATGGGTTAACTAGTTAAAGGAGAAACATTCACGGTCAAGGTCAATGAACACACACTGCACAGGTGAGCGCAGTATATAATAAACCGAGTTCTAATGTTAAGTTAGAATGGCATTTTGGCCCATTCGGATTTGTAAGTTTGAATTCAAATAAAGCAATAATTTATAACGTTCTTTAAACGTTTGCGAGTTTTATTTCATCTAAGTGAAAATCCTCCATCATTTGCTGAAACGCCTCCTCTAGCACAAATGTATTATTCTAGCATCACCTATGCTTAGAACATGCTGAGACGCCTTCTCCAGCAACATTTAAATTTCTAACGTCTCCTACGTTCAGAACAATAGTTAAAACAAATAAAAGTTGCATGTCACCACATTTTACGGTACCTAGTGTGAGCACCGTAGTGTAGTGGTAAGTGCGTTTGGCTATTACGCAATTCTACTCGGGTTCAATGCCAGCCCGGGTCCAATACCTAAAAAGAGTTTTTTTACGGTGCCACCTCTTTCGAATGTCTGACAAGCAATCAAAGAGTATCATTTGTCAATTAGCTTTTCAACTCGCCGCTCGGAGTCGGCAAAAACTGTAGGTCCCTTTCATTCATGCTAAAATATAACACGCACACACAAATGGTTGCGAGAATCAGACCCAGGTTCACCCCGTAAGTATATCATCGAATACTTTGATAATTTCGCATGATCACATAAAAGAGATGAGTGATAATTACATGTGCAGTGGAATCGAAAACGAAAGTAATAAGTAATTGGAAACCAATTCCAGATCACTCCATTACTATGTGTATTATCACCTCATAATTCATCAAACAAACTTTCAGCCTCAATAAATATCACGTCGACACTGTCCAAGGTCTGAGGTAATCTAGTGGTTTACATTCCCTATTTCGCACACAATACTAGTAGCTTCAGGAAGCAAAGTAGCTTACACACATCAAGTCATATGAAGGCAGATAAATCTACAACTGGCACCTTTAAGTGCTGACAGTTGGATCAAAGTTGCTTAGTACTTCCTATGTGCAGCAAGACAGGTTAACAAACTGTTCACCTTTGAGTGCATGCAACAGGAACGTAACTCCAACTTTCGTAATCGATCGATCGTGGGAATGAGATACAAAGATATATACATACATATGGTATGTATGTATATAACATATTTAGTAAGTTGATTTTGTATATAAAATACTCATTTGTGAACAGTGATCTAAAAGTCACATTTTGGACTTTTCTTTTCATTTCACTTTTATTTGTTTCTATTTTTTATACAAAACGTGATATATTTGATCCGCGTGACTCAATTAAAGATTCAGTTATTTGTTTTGTCCAGATATGTACCTATAAGACAAAAAAAGGAAATAAAAAGGTGCTGCCAGATAGATTAAATATATTCAAAGAAAAATTATATAAAATAACTAGCTGCCCCGTGCTTGCCTCGCTTCGCCCGCCTGCAACTTTTTACTAATTTGCAAAACCTATTTTCTCAAGAGCGATTTAAATGATTTTTTAGAAATTCTAAATGATTCTTCAAAGCTGAAGTGTTAAGAAAATATGTTCTTTAACTTTCTAATATACCAGGAAATCGGAAGCTTTAATAGAGTGGCACGATCACACATTATTCTGCGGGCCTATGCTTAAGTATCCACAATAACAAACAATTTTATTAATGAACTACCTAAAAACCGTGCCCGCCTTTAGGAAAGAGACACGTATAATTGACCGTGTGAGAAGCAGCCGCTGGTAAGGTCTTAGCCCGCCGTACACAGTGTTTGTCTCTGCGCGTTATTTATCGTCACCGTGAAGCGGACGCTGATGGGAAAGTGTACACGCTTCAACTGGTACGGAAAAATGTTAGGTATGGTCGGAAGATAAAGAATTTGAAAATTCGACCAGATAGCTGGTTATTATTTTTTCGTCCGTAACCCAGTTGATTGACATGTATTCTGCACTTTGACCATCAACAGGTGCCAGAACGTAAGAACTATCGTAACTACTGACGACCGACGCCACAGCAAAGGGCAATATTACCTTGGCTTCGTGCTAATGAACAACAAATGCTTCGCAGATGATTTCCATATAGCAAATACATATATATTCATATACATCGCACTTATAATAATACAATACTGTTGTAACTCAAAATTTGTAAAATTTCACCATATTCAAAGGTAAAATTCACTTCCCTACCCGTCGCAAAAGCGTCGATAGAAGAGTGCAAGAAACAAAATATTTATTAATAATCCTAATAATCTATTATTTTTTTTTATGATCTGTAACAGGAAATAAATACTCAGTTCTTCGATGGTTCAGAAAGAAGTCATATTTTGAGTTCCGACAGTATTGCATTATTAGTGCGATATTATGAACCAAAATTAACTCTTAAAACAACAGGAGTTAATTTTGGATAGTTTTCGGTATTTTTTTTTTTAAATTTGTAAATAATATTGAAACACTGACAAACAGACACACACTATTGCAACGATACCCACTGCTGCACGGCTGCCGGCAGTGGTCTCCGCTGAAAGAAAATTGTGGGCGATGCTTTGAATAATTGTTTTGAACATTGCTCAGCTTCAGGACATCGCAGAAGGATGTATTATACCTCAAATGCATCATGGGAACATTTACTAAATTCATCTGTTTTTTTGTTTTTCAATCCGATAAGCCATTATTGAGTTAGGGCTGAATAATTGTAATTTTCCTTTCAAATATGCAGTTTTTCCAATATTTTCTTAAAACGATGCCATTTTCCGGGATAAAAAGTATAAATGGTATGGTCCAAGAACATAAGCAATCACTATGTCAATGTTTCATCAAAATCCGTCCAGTAGTTCTAGCGTGATACGCGAACAAACAGTTTTTAATCTACAGTTTTATTTATGTACTAGCTGGCCCGTGCTCGCTTTGCTTCGCCTGCCTACCACATTTATGGGATGTAGTTGATGGAATTTTGATTTACTTTGCTGTCTTTATAGACCAAGAGCCCGCAGTAATTTTCAGTTGTAAATAGTAACCAAAAGAGTCACTGTTACTCTTATCACGATTCCTCCGATAAATCCGAACATGAAGAGGAATATAGGGTGTCCCAGTTTAGAGGTAGATATAATCCGTTAACTGTAAATTCCTGCAGATTAGTGAACAAAAAATCGTATGACAGTGGGGTATATTTTCAGCCCGTCGAAGTAAGGGACCTCCGATTCGGTGGTAGGACCACTTTAAATTATATTACTTCTGAACTACTACAGATACAAAAACAATTTCTTAAATTTCGGAGAGCATTTTTATTAAAACGTTTTCTCCATAAAAAGCTCTTTTTTTACTTCACTTTTATCTTTGGCGAATTCTCTAAAAATTATGTTAAACAACTTTTTCACGTACGGCAAACAAAGGTGGTAGTAAAAGCCATTTTTCGTCAGATAAAAATGATAAAAACTATGCAAAACAATACATATTTCATATTGAAAGCCGGAATTTTTTCTTTCGGGCCCATGGTAGCGAAATAATCCCATGTGGACCATTTTGCTGGCCACTTGGTGTATCAATTTGGTGTAATCGAGCATTTCATTTTAATTTTGCATTTCGACTTATTCGCCCAATATCAGGCCAATTTGATCGCTAACTAATTTTCGCTGAAAAATTGACTATATTCCGCTTGGAAATATAATTGCCCATGCCAACTAAATGATAAAAGATAAAACAGAACAGATAAAGAAGAAGAACCCTGCAAAAAAATATTAGAACTCAATTCCAATCCAACTCAATAACTTTAAAATTGCACTCAAGTATAACACACGAAATACAATTACACGAATTCGACACACCCCTTTACAAAACTTTACCAACTGCATACCTGCATTACTCAACTAACTTTTGTAGTGTATACACACATACATGAACATAATGTAAACAAAACAGAAAGAAAAAAATACGCACCAATAAAACCTTTGCTGAGCAGAGCAGACACATACACAAATCCATTCCACTCAGATTTAACGCGTATTCATAGAAAAAATGAGAAATACAAATTACGAAGAGAGATCGAAAGGAAACCAAAAGAAGAAAACACCACTGAGATTGGTTTCAGAACAGTGATCAATTAACAAATTAATTAAAAAAGGTATTTTACAAAGATGTTATTAATATTTCTCAGCTTATAGAGCACGTAGAAATATAATTTTGGACTTAAAAGACGCGTATTTTAAAGCTCTTAAAGCTGATTTGAATTTCAATAAAATAGACGAAGGAGAAGTTTACCTTTTTTTAGGTTCAAAGTCTAATTATTGAATTTCTTGGTTTTCGCACTTAGGTTAGGTTAGGTAGCAGTGGCTGCCAGTAACAAGTACCAGCACACTTAGGCCTATAGAGGCCCATTGTGATACCAAGGATCTTGGGGATAATCACCCCGCTACTCAGGTGAACCATTTGGAACTTTGTATAAAACGAAGAAGGCTTCCTACGTCTTTTTGTATGAGATCACTTAGATCATCGAAGAAGTATTCTCCAAGGTGAAGTTTCCTACTACGGGAAAGAGCTGGACACGAGCAGAGGAGATGTGTTGGACTTTCCTCCTCCTCTTCGTCTCTACAGCTTCTGCAGAAGTCATTCGAAATGACGCCAAGTCTAGTAGCGTGTCTGCCTATAAGGCAGTGTCCTGTGATGACACCGATAATCGTACTAATATGCAGTCTTTTTAGTGACAAGAGGTATCTAGAGCGGTTAAGATCCAATCTAGGCCAGATTTGCTTTGTAGCAAGGCAGGTGGTTCCACCTTCCCATCTGGCGTTGGTCTTATTGACTGTGTCAAGTTTGAGTGCTAGCTTGTAAGTAGCGAGTGGCATACCTATATATTTCTTATCGGGTAGAATAGGTATTGTTGTTCCTATTTTAGCGAGCTCGTCAGCTATGCAATTCCCTGGAATGTCTCTGTGCCCCGGCACCCAGCAAAGGTGAATGTTAAACTGCTTAGCCATCTCTATGAGAGATGAACGGCAGTTGGAGGTGATCTTAGAAGTGGATGAGACTGATTCCAGAGATTTCAACGCTGCCTGACTATCCGAGAAAATGCTAATATCGTTAGTGGATATTACATTCCTCTTGATCCAGGACAGTGCTTCCGAAATCGCCATGATCTCCGCTTGAAACACGCTACAGTGATCAGGGAGGCGAAAGGAGAGATTTAGTTTTAATCTGTCTGAGAAAACACCTCCTCCTACACCATCATTGGTTTTAGAGCCATCAGTATAGAAGTGTATCGACTTGTCTGTTACAGCACCTAGGTCATCCCAGAAGGACCTATCTGGGATAGTGACTTTAAAGTTTTTGTCAAAATTGGGCTTGGGTACAGTGTAGTCTATGTTTTCGGGAAGGGTAAGATTGTCTAGTATTATGGAGCGGCCAGTGTAGTTACTTGACCACTGTGAGATTGTTTTGAGTCTTATGGCAGAACTGGTTGCCATTTGCTTACCAATTAAGTCTAGGGGTGGGAGATATAGTAGGATGTCTAGTGCTGCGGAGGGTGTTGATCTTAATGCTCCGCTAATGCACAGACACGCTAATCTTTGTACTTTCCCCAAGCTGTCGCGATGTATAGCTTTATCTAGGGCGGTCCACCAGACCACTACGCCATACATCAGAATCGGTCTGATGATAGATACATAGAGCCAGTGGGCGATGCGGGGTTGAAGACCCCATTTGCTGCCGATGGCTTTCTTGCAGGAGTAGAGTGCTATGGTAGCTTTCTTTACTCTTTCTTGGATATTGAGTTTCCAACTAAGCTTACTATCCAAGATGAGACCTAGGTACTTTGCTTTGTCGGTGAAAACTAACTTGGTACCATATAAAGAAGGGGGGTCTATCTGAGGGATTTTGTATTTCCTAGTAAAAAGAACCAACTCCGTTTTCTGAGGGTTAACCCCCAGTCCACATTTGTCGGTCCATTTCGAGAGCTTATTAAGTGCATTTTGCATGAGTTCATTGATCGTGTGAAGATGCTTGCCAGAAATAGCTATAGCGACGTCATCAGCATATGCGATTACTTTGCATCCCACGCCTTCCAGGAGTAGCAGAAGTTCGTTTACTACAAGGTTCCAAAGAATGGGGGATAGGACACCACCCTGGGGGGTACCTCTGCTGACAAATCTCCTGGAAGAGGACTCGCCCAGCTTGGTGTTGATAATTCGACTAGTAAGTAGTAAATTAATCAATTTGCGAAGCGAGTGCTCGACCTTGAGTTTTGAAAGGGCATCTACTATAGCCTCCGATTTAATATTATTGAAGGCACCTTCTATGTCTAGGAAGACAACCATTGTGTATTCTTTGCAGTAAATCGTCTTCTCAATGGTGCGTACCAGGGAGTGCAGTGCAGTTTCCACTGATTTACCCTTACAGTAAGCATGTTGGGATTCTGATAGCAGTCTTGCTTCGATGCTACTCCGAAGGTGGGTATCGATCAGTCTTTCTAAGGTTTTTAAGAAGAATGATGATAGGCTAATAGGTCTGAGATCTTTTGGACTAGCGTGAGAGCTCTTACCCGCTTTGGGAATGAAGATTACTTTAACTTCCAACCATAATTTGGGGATGTAAATATTGTTTATACAAAACGTAAGTATAGTTTTCAGCCAGGGCAGAATAATGTCAGTTGCCGACTGGAATTCAGCAGGTATTATGCCGTCAGGTCCCGCAGATTTGTATGGTTGGAAGCTGCGTAGTGCCCAAAGCAGTTTGTCCTTTGTGACCAGACAATTTGTGTTAGTTTGTGTAAGTTGAGTAGGTTGTGTACTGTTAGACGAACTACTAAGTGGAGAAGAGAAGCTACCAGGAAAGTGTGTATCCAGTAGTAGGTCTATTGTTTCTTCGCTTGAAGAGGTCCAAGAGCCATCTGGTTTAATCAGATAGCCAGGAGTACTTGGATTGGTGGAGAGTATTTTTCGTAGCCTTGAGGCTTCCGAGAAGTTCTCAATGTTGTCGCAGAAAAGTCTCCAGGATTTCCGTTTGGCTTTCCTGAGAGTACTTTTGAATACTGCGAGGGCCTCCTTATAAGAGGTCCAGTCTAGGGCACTTTTTGTGAGTTTTGCCCTATTGAATAGCAGTCTGCAGTGTTTTCTTGTGCTGCTAATATCGGAGTTCCACCATGGAGGTTTCGGTTTCCCCTTTGGTCTTATTGTAGGGCATGCCACATCTAATGCTTTATTGCAGGCGGAAGTGAGTTTTCCTACCATGCAGTCAAGCTCTTGTGTGCTGCTCGGAACCGGGGGTATTGAAGAAGGGATTAACCCCTGTAGTGTTTCCCTGTATTTAGCCCAGTCGGTCTTTCGGTAGTTCCGAAACTCTGGTCTGGCTGGGGGATGGTCGTCTAACGAGAATTGGATGTATCGGTGATCTGAGAACGAATGCTCAGCCGAAACTTTCCAGTTGTTGATCGATTGGGAGATATTATCAGATACAAGTGTAATATCTAGAACTTTCTGTCTATTGCAGGTTATAAAAGTTGGTGTGCAACCTTTGTTGCAGTAGGTGAGGTTTGTATTAAGAAAGAAGTCAAAAAGTAACTCACCTCTGTTGTTGGTGTCGGAGCTGCCCCAAATAGAGTGATGCGCGTTAGCGTCACTACCCAGGATTAGTCCATCCTTGCGCCTCTCTGCATCCGCGATCGCCTCCCTCAGATTGTTCGGAGGTAGAGGGCCTATATCGTCATGGGCGAGATAGGCCGAGACCAGCCAGATTTTGCCCTTGCCAGTCTCCAGTTTTACCACTACTGTATTTCGATCGCTGTAATTAGAGAGTAGGAATATATTGAGATTACTCTTTGCGAGAATGCAGGCTCTTGGCTTACCTTCATTCCTCTTGTGGTAAAGAGTATAATTAGGAGTCCTGAGTCCAAGTATCGAGTTACCATTAACCCAAGGTTCCTGGATCAGGACGACATCTTCTCCTAGTTGTTGGAGTCGGAGAAGAAGTGAAGCGGATGCCGCTTTGGAGTGGTGGAGGTTAATCTGAACTAATCGCAGCATTGAAGCTACAATCAGGCGGATTTACCTCCACTACTGTAGAGTTTGCCTCTGGGTCTGAGTCCGAAGCTAGAAGCTCGTCCTCACTCAAGCATATGATGGGCTCAATCTCCATATCCGAGAGCGGTTCTTCCAGGGATGGGGGGTGGGATTGGGATGGTGGTGGTGGTAGTGGTGAGGGTACCGTCTTCGAGTCATTTGTCATTGCACCGGATGACATCTGCGTGCATGACGGTAGCTCCGAAGTGGTTGCGAGGTCCTTGGGTGAGGGGTTTGACTCCGCTATTGCCTCGTCTTTTTTGTACACCTTAAGGGTGATAGAGTCAAACCCGTAGCTTATTACGCCGTTGGTTTTGGCGAGAGGAGCCAGGGATTCCTGATTGATAACAATACAGGCACTCCTAAAGAGACCCCTGGCTTCGTCTAACCTGCCAATCTTCCAATTGTGCGTCGGAAGTTGTGGATTGCAGAGTTTAATAACGCTAAGCACATCTGCGGCGAGAGGGGGTTCGGTTGGGATCCAGGCCCTGGTTCTTGGTCTGCTCGGGATATCCTCCTTTGCTACGACCTCCAACCTAGCACCTGGCCATATCTCACCCAATTGGCTTATTGCCAGCTTATAAAGCTGCGCCGATCTATCGTCAGCGCAGGCGACCAACTTCACATGGCCTTGATGCCATCCGTTGTCGCGACATATGGGGGGAGGACCTGGGTGATCCTTGAAGATTCTAAGGAATCCACTGTGCAGCCGGCTGTTGACTAGCAGCCACCTATCAGGGGAGATCCTACCGTCTGGATCGCTGCGGTCAATGACTGCAACCACCAAGTGATCCTTAAGAACCTCGCTGAAAGGCCTTGATGTGATGCTGGACGGCTTAGGTGTGGTGTTGTTCACCTTAGTTCTTTTTGAGTCCGGATGGGACTCGTCCAGCGACCTTTGTCTTTTTGACGCGGAGTCTGAAGACGCAGCGGGTGACCTCTTGGTGATTTTCATCGCCCAATCAAGAGAGGCCCTTTGCTGTGCTGATCTGGCCTCTTCTGGAATTTTGCCAATTCTTTCCAGTACATTGGCAGCAGTCTTACGGTCCCTATAAGCCTGCTTGGAGGGGGCGATATACCGTTTCCGGCGTACCGTCCCCGAAGCGTCCGAAGCGGACGACCGTGGGTGATTGGAGGATGCGTTGGGAGACGGGCCAGAAGCTTTCGGTCTTCCCAGCGCATCCAAATGGGTGTTTAGAAGTGGATGCGCGCCTTTGCCAGCAATGCTAGAATCCAGCTTGGGTAGCAGATTCTTTGCTGCTGCTTGGCATCGAGCAACCTCAGCAGAAGACCCTGAGGTCTTGCTGCCGGCCGGGATTGAAGAGGACCCGGTCTTGGAATTGTTGTTTTTGTTATTGTTGTTTTTGTTGTTTGTGTTCATTGTAGTTCCCACGAGTAGCGGAGAAAGAAGGTCCACCTGCACAGAGATCCGCAGTATGCAGGTAAGGCTGGCTAATCCGGATGTCGCCAGGTTTCCGGATACTCCGTGCAAGACTGAGCTATTTAAAGGGCCCTCAGCCTGGTCGATTCTCGGCACGGGTCGTATGACACCTTAATCCGGCCCGGGATTGGGAGCGAAGGGATAGAGGATGGGAATGGTGTGACGGGGTCGACTATCCTTTGGTTGAGATCTCCTCTAGGGTTGGTGACCCGAGAGTCTTTGACCTTTTAGGCCCCTACACCACGACGAGGTAGATAGTCAGGTAGGGTTTTCGCACTTAAAAACAGATATTTTCTTATGCACGAATCTGCTCCTTATCAAAACCTAATCAACACAAAACAAATTATCAAAATCCGTTTAGCCGTTTGCTGTGTAGGTCCATGCAAAGGAATTTTCACTTTGTTTTATATTATTAGGGATGTAGAAGATAAGATATAAAGTCAAATACTAAAAGAGTATCGGTTTAAGATTGTTTTAAAGTCCACATGCCAATCATTGAAGGGATGCCAATGCCAACAATAGGCTGCTTTGCCCTACCTATTTGTAATAGTTTTAATTCACATACTAATAAATATTTACCGTATGTCTTGTGGTTAAGATAACAGTGACCGCACATTTTCTAATGTACGAGGGCTGTTCGATAAGTCAGTGACTTTGATGCAAAATGGCGGTCGGATCGCATTGAGTTTTTTTGCCGCCGTCTTTGTTTCTTTCTAGCCACAGAAAAAAAAATAGACAGTTCTGTCAAACATTGATTTTTTTACAGTGATCGAAAGAACTTTAGTTTGTGTTATTTGCTCAAAATGGAAAAAAAGTGAGTTTCTTTTTTTGTTAAAACACTACTTTTTGCGCGGTAAAACCATTAAGGAGACTGAAAAAAGACATAAAAATATTATAGAGACTCTGCTCCCTCGCATGGGATGGTACAAAATTGAATCACTGAATTCCGTACGAGCTTAAAAGACACTGAGCGCCCAGGACGTCCAAATGACGTCACAATGGAAGTAATGGTCAGAAAATCCACGATATTTTGTTGGAAGATCGCAAGTCAAGGTTAGTGAGAATGTGAGATAGCTGAGACAGTAGCAATTTCAAATAATAGCGTCACTCGAATCGTGCATGATCATTTGGGCATGAAAAAATCATCAGCAAGATGGTTGCCGCGTTTGCCGACGATTGATCAAAAACGGATTCGGGTGCAGTTTTCAAAGCATAACTTGAAACTCTTCAAGCGAAATTCAAGTGAACTTTTACGGAGGTTCGTAACAGTTGATAAATTCTGGATACACCATTTCACACCAGGAATGAAAGAACGATTAAAACAGTGGACTTCTTCAGGCGAACGTGCACCAAAAAAGCAAAGACGGGTTCGTCGGCCGGAAAAATCGGGACAACGGTTTTCTGGGATTCCCACGGCGTAATCTTCATTTACTACTTGGAAAAGGGAAAAACGATAGTCGGACAGTACTATGCCAATTTATTGGATATATTTAAGGCAGAATTGATGAAAAAACGGCTTCATTTCAAAAAGAAAAAAGTGCCCTTTCATCACGATAATGCACCGGCTCATTCACCGCAGTAGCAACAGTAAATTTTGCTGAATTGCGCTAGGAACTGCTTTCTTATCCACCATATTCTCTAGATTTGGCTCCTATAGATTATTTCTTCTTTCCTGATTTAAAAAAATGGCTCGGCGGAAAAAGATTTTCATCGAATGATGAGATCATCGAATGATGAGATTATCGAATTTTGAGGAAAAAAAAACGAGTTTTTAGTTTCAAAGTCACTGACTTATCGAACAGCCTACGTAATAATTTAATAATGGTAATAACACGGATAAAAATGTAATGTTAAAAACAAATGGAATCAGTATAAATTTGAATAGTTTTATGCATGGTTGTTTTCCAAACTGACTACCGGCTTCAAATATATATATATAAGTAGAAAATTATTTTGTTATACAGTGTTGCGCAAAACAAAAGCAACAAAACTCGGTTTCGGCGTTCTGTTGCTAAACATTTTTTTTCAAATGAGTTTTGAACTAATTTAAAACAGGTATTCATTTAACTCTAAAATTGCTACAAAAAGGTATGTGATTGAAAACAATAACAATTCACATATAAAAAAAAAAATTACAAATACAAATATCCATAACACATGACAGTGTGCAAAACTAAAGCAACACCTTCCTGTTCTGCAACAAATAACACAATACAAAGAACTAACTGTTCCTTTTTTTTCCATCGAAACCACCTCTTCTACCTAGACCTACCTTCCTAACCTACCTATGTATGTGTATCAAATTTGGGTTTAAGAAAAACTTTTTAATTTCATAGAAATTAATTTTTCTTTAGGACTGAAAACACGTTAATTTTGAGGCGAATCGTACAATTCCATAGATAATATATGTATGTATATGTTAATATTACTGTTTGCTATTTTATGTTTTGTTTCCTTTATTTTATGCTTTTCCTTACAAATAAAAAATAAATAAATTTTTTATTGGTTTAGAATTTTCTATTTAATAGGGTGGGCACATTTGGATACATACATTTTCTCAATTCGTTTAGATATTTTCCATTTCAATCTTATTGCAATGCTGTATGCGACAGGTGGTTTATTAAGGGTGAAGTTGCCACTGCACGTTGATCCTATACACACAAGTGAAGCTAGCAATATTTACCTTGACGAATAAAGTCGCAAGTCCCTAAGCTAGATTAACAAATGAATTACGAATGATGGGCGGTGTTAAATACTTTTTCAAGCGTGTATAAAAGATCGGCATCAAATTCGTTAAAGTTGCTATTAAATAATTAACAAATTGTATGGTATGGTAGACAAATGAAATGTAATTTCCAAAGAATAGGGATATACCCTACCCTACAAGGACACCGCCTAAAAATAAATAATGAATCTGAGTTGGAAAACCAAAAGTTTGGTTCTTCAATCAACCGAGCTCTGGTCAAATTGATTAATTATATTTGAATAATTTTTTTTTTTTGAACAGTTCTGCATCTGCATACTTAACCTAATGTCTTTCTGACCAAATTTCATACAAATATAAAATGGCATCCATTCAGTCTTAGGTAAGTTAGCTACGAGTTCACTAGGTGCTGAAGTACAACATATGTTCACATGCAATCCATCATCTTTGCCACCATCAGAACGTGTAGTTGGACTGACCTATTACCCATTTGGCAACTGAATCAATTTTATTATTCAAAAATCAATCGAAGCCAGGTCAGACAGGTCAGACATGCCCTTTATTTGCCTTTCAATATAGAATATAGAGCAAACATACACACACATCGCCCTGATTTCACTCCGCCCCGTACCAAAATCGAATTTCAATTGTGTATCGGATTTCTTCCAGGGACGGTAGGATGAAGGAATTCAACTCCCAGTATACGTTCCCCCAAAAAAGTAGGCCTAGCAAATAAAATTTATTGACACATCGCTTTCATTGAAATTTTTTATAAAAAAAAACACGATATTCGATATTTGTGTATGTGCTACATGCATATGTATATGTACGTATGTAGGTTCGAGTATATACATAAGAAAGACGCAAAATATTGGTTTTGGCAGGGAGTGCGAGCAAGATGAGATTTTTTGGAATCATATCCAAAACTCGAATCCTCTTGACTGGCCGTATTATTGGCGTCAGTCGAGAAGAATCTTTTTGCACCACCCTACCCTATGTATATACATAGTCGTACATATGTTTAATATCAGCTTGTAGTTCCGAAAGTGGTGACAGCAAACCCCTTTCAGGCGCCGCGCCGGCCACCGGGTTGCATTGCGTGGCTGACAGAATTGGCTCTAATATTAAATATTTTATTCTATTTATGTATTATAGTTTATGGGGTCATATTGGTCATACAAGTACAGTCCCCTTTGGCAAACATTCACCAACCTTGTTGACGTATGCAAGCGTGTGGAGTTAATTTTAGACTGTTTTCCTCATTTTTGTACATATGTATGTATGTACATGCTTCAGGGTGCATTGAGGAGTAGCGCTGCTACATACAATGGAAAACAAACTATAATAAAAAATGGAAAATCATCATTAAAGCATATTAAAAACGATAATTGGAATATTATACTTTATACTTTATACTAGTCATATCATACTAGTATATAAATATCAATGTCACGCTTTTACCTGTCAATCTTCCGTCACGATACACACAACCGAGTTTGTCAGCGCTATAGATGGCAGTATCGTCGGCGTACATTCCTATTTCCCAGTTTGGGACATTTTCAAAATCGGCAACATATATGGTGTATAATACCGGTGTCAAAACTGAACCTTGCGGTACCCCAGAGTGTATAGGTTTTACAGAGGAATGGGCTTTACTTACATATACTGCAAACATTCTGTTGTATGTGAAACTTAATTGCAAATTTTATCTATATATGTATATAAAAATGGTGTGAAAAATGTATAGTTATTCATCAATTGAATTTGTTTTCAACGAAATTTTGCATTTTATCGCATCGCTTGGAAAATTTCGGATAATTGTGAAATTCATTGCGATAAAAGACGTTTTGCGTGCATATTGGGTGGAGAAGTTAACGAGATAAATAATAGATGGCGCTGTGCTGCGAATCTGCGATCAATGCCTCAACCCGATAGATGGCGTTATACGTTGGCTTAGGTTGTGCGCAATTCGACAGGTATTCTTTTCGCATTGTCATTTTCTATTGAGCAAATGTGCTATTTTTATTGCTGCAATTGATTCGAGTTTTGCGTATCATTATACTGATTCCGGATAGTCGTATATCGCGCATCACATCCGCAAATGGTACAAGCATTACGATAAATTGAAATTCAATGCGATATTTATCAATTCGATATTTTTTTCAGAAAATAAATTTTCTTTTGAATAGGATTAATCAAAAACGACTTTGTTGTTTTTTAGGGAGAGTTGTTTGCTTGACTTATGCCTCCTATTAGACGATCAAACCTTGGACGACGTACACGAGATGATTTAGTGGGGCTATGATATTCCTCTCCGGGGATTTTCGTCAAACGCTTCCCGTCATCCCGAAATCTACTGCTGCCGATGAACTTAATGCATGCCTGAAATCGTCGTCTTTGTGGCGGCATGTCAAGAAGTTGGAATTGACCACGAACATGAAAGTCGCATTGCAGAACGACCCATCGGCTGCTGAATTCTCGAGACAGCTGCTGGCGCTTGGCAATGGCTAAATTTCTGTTTTCTGTTCTGTTCTGTTCTGTTTATGTTTCGACTGGATTGATATCGTTCCCGGGAAATTTTTGCGAGTTCACATCATCGAAGGAGGAACTCATCACCAACGTGTTCCCCGGCATTGCACAAAATTATAAAAATCTCGATTGGATTAGTGAACGGACAGATAGACAGACAGACAGATAGACACACAGGTAGATAGATAGACAGATCGATAGACAGACAGACACACAGATAGAAAGACAGACAGACAGACAGATGGACATATAGATAGACAAACAGACAGATATATAAATAGATAGATAGACAGACATACAGAAACATATAAAGGGTGATTTTTTAAGAGGTTGAGAACTTTTTTTAAAAAAAAAACACAAAAAATTCGAAAAAATGAATGAAATATTTATTTGAATCGATAGTTTGAACCTTGCAATTTAATGTTTAAAGATAATTTCATGCAAATGTTGACCGCGGCTGCGTCTCAGGTAGCCCATCCGCTGAGTCCAATTTTGGCATACTCTTTCACACATATCGGCCGGTATCTCACGAATGAATGCATGGATATTGGCTTCCAGTGCGTCAATCGAAGCGGGCTTGTCCCTATAGACATTAGCCTTGACATACCCCCACAAAAAATAATCTAATGGTGTCAAATCGCACGATCTAGGCGGCCAATTGACCGGCCCGAAACGTGAAATTAACTGTTCACCAAACTCGCCTCGCAATTGCGCCATTGTTTCGCGTGCTGTGTAGCATGTGGCACCGTCTTGTTGAAACCACATATCATGCAAGTCAAGAACTTCCATTTCGGGCAAAAAAAAGTTTGTTATCATCGCTCGGTAGCGTTCACCATTGACAGTAACGCTGCGATTCGCATCATCTTTGAAGAAATATGGCCCAATAATGCCGCCGGCCCATAAACCGCACCAAACAGTGGCTTTTTCGGGATGCATTGGTAGCTGTTGCAATGCTTCTGGCTGATCTTCACTCCAAATGCGGCAATTTTGCTTATTTACGTACCCATTCAACCAAAAATGAGCCTCATCGCTGAACACAATTTTTCGATAAAAAAGCGGATCCTCGGCCAGCTTTCCAAGAGCCCATTCACCAAAAATTCGGTGTTGTGGTAGGTCGGCTGGCTTTAGTTCTTGCACCAGCTGTATCTTAAAAGGATTTACGCCCAAATCCTTCCGCAAAATTTTCCACGTAGTGCTGTAACAAAGGCCTAACTGCTGGGAACGGCGCCGAATCGACATTTCGCGGTCTTCTGTCACACTAGCTGATACGGCCGCAATATTTTCTTCACTACGCACAGTACGTAAACGTGTTGGTGGTTTAATGTCCAACAAAGTAAATTTGGTGCGAAATTTGGTCACAATCTTCCGAATAGACTGCTCAGAAGGTCGAGAATGCCGATCATAAAATGGAAGCAGCGCGCGATGAACATTTCGAACCGAGCACGAATTTTGATAGTAAAATTCAATAATTTGCAAGCGTTGTTCATTTGTAAGACGATCCATGGTTAAATTGCAAACCAAACTGAAGCTGTTTGACAGTGACACAAGGTACTAAACACACGTCAGCTGTCAAAACCAGTGTTGCCAAAACCAAACCAGCTAAAAAATCACCCTTTACATGTTGATTTTTGTACATTTATGAAATTTATTCATTTTGAGTATTTATTTTACCTAAGTCAAAAACTGAACTTAATTCAGCTTATAGGTTGACACAACATTAATTAATTTTAAGGCGGTCAGTACGAAGCTAGTTTTTTCTAAAAAAGTTCCATGTTTATCGGGGCAGAATCTAATTTAGTTCCAAATAACTAAGCTTTAGCATTTTTTTCAGCGCTTATCCGAGCAACTAACTACAGTGAAATCTTTCATCAGTGGGCACCCTGTTTAGCGGATAATTCGCATTATCGGACACGTTTTTGGGAAACCAATTTCTAATTTTCCATACAAAATGCGTTCTTATTATTATGCACAGCTTTAATTAGCGGACAAAAAACTCCGGTCCCGTGGCGGTCCACTTAAGAAAGATCTCACTGTAGTCACTTAATGAGCACATCTCTTAAGAAATACAATATCCGGAATGATTAGGTATTTCTTCATTGTAATACTTTAGAGCCTCAGAAGACACTACCTTTTCATATTATGAAACATACATCCAACCAAGTCACGCAATTTATTTTACTGTCCAAATAAAATTAAAGATGAAAAATCCATAGAAAATTTTGTTCCATTGCAAATGAAATTGACGTGTACCTATGGATACAGCCATACAGGTGCATGCATTTGGTCATGCTTGAACCTTTATTAATTGCATATCTTCGGCAACATATCTTTGCACAATCCTCGGGTGACGATCTCTACATTGCATAAGAAATCTATTCAAATATGTAGATATTAGAAGGTAGAAGGTGTGTATTGCACCTACATATGTACATATGTATGTATCTGCAATAGAGACCAGCCAATTTCTGCAAGTATGATACTTAATTTTAATGACAAAATAGCTGCTACCACAACCTGACAAAGTGAATTCCCTTCACTGTTACTTGTTTCTTAAAACTAATGAAAATAGAAAGCTAATGGAATTACATCGAAAATTTGCAAAGACGAAGTATAGCCAAGTTATGCAATCTTGGGTCAGAGTGTCAGGAATATTTTATCGATAAAACAAAATTTGTCACATTTTATCTAAGACTACGCAAGTCAGATATGGGGACACGAAGAGTACGAAGAAATTAGAAAGCTACAAAGATTCTTTCTCAACCACTTGTTTAGACTACCAACAAACACACCAATGGACATGCTCTTTATCGAAACCGGTCTATCCATTTCAAGTATGTTTTAGGAATCACCAAGCTTCCTGATCATTGACTTCCAAAATTGGTCGTCCGATACCTTATTATCAGGAAAGCGAACTTTTCCGGAAGTGGCAGCAATTAAGCGAGGAATCAGGAGTTGAGTTGGCCCTAGATAACATTTTGCGGAACCTAAACGAGAAGATTCACCAAGGATTTAGGAGAAAGCAGCGTCTTCATCGAGTCGCTTAATCTACAAGTAATTAAGCCTTAATTTAATGGATCTGAACTTCTTTCACGAATCTATTAGAATAAACCAAATAATCTGCAAGACTCGAGGAGAATTGTTACATCTGGATTTCATGCCGTACAGGGAAGATCTTTTAGCACTCTGCTCCTTATGTAACTTGCGCGAAAAAGAAGATACATACCACTTTCTAGGAAAATGCCCAATTCTTCAGGAGACGAGGAGATATGTACCATTACAACCAATCCAAACCAGTTTATTGAGGAATAGATTCCCCTATCTTTATGTTGCAAATCATTAAAATTGCTAAAGTAAATCGCTGTAAAATCCGTATTTTCCTTTTTGATGTTAGCAAATCATTCAAATTTTTAGAAGCTCATAATCCAACTTTTTGTCTTTCCAAAGATCCAACCATAATTCTATAATTCTATTGCGTTTTTCAAGTGAAGACAATAATGAATCCAAATATGGAATCAGAAGCGATCTCTTCAAATAATCTCTTGGATTGAAAAGCATTTACGACAGGTTGAAGTAGAGCTGCATATTATGCAATAAGAAAAACGCATTGGTTGCTGACGAATGTAGCTGAAAGGCGGTATTTTGCCTTATTTTGATAATAAATCTAATCCATTTACAAGCATTTCGAAATATTTTTTTAAAATGGAAATACTTTTATATTTTTGTGACCATCGTATTTCAAAAACAGCAGGAATATAAGGAGCATATTTTCATCTTTCTAAAATCAATTTGGTGGGCACCGTAGTGCAATCGAATCCCGCCGCAAACACCTAAAAGTTTTTCACAGTGCCCACCTCTTTCGAATGTCTGACAAGCATCAAAGAGTATCATTTGTCACGATTAAGCTTCTCAACTCGCCGTTCGGAGTCGGCAAAAAAAAAACTGTAGGTCCCTTCCATTCGTGCAAAAATATAACACGCACACACAAATGGTTGCGAGAAGCCCAGGTTCACCTCGAGCTGTAGCGCCAACTAAGTAAGTAAGTAGGTAAAATCAATTTCAAATAGCTGGGATAGTTTTTGAGAGACAATTTTTGTGAAAATTTAAGGAACCTCGAAAATCGATGTTCTGAAAATTGGAGGATAATGTGGAATAGTGTTCCGCAGTACCCGGAGCATAGTATTCCGCATTATCCGCCACAAAACCATGGACAAAATAAATTCAAAACATATGCGAAAATGGTATTCCATATTAGCCGATTTGCAACTACTGGAAAAAATACCTAGAAATAATAAAGCTAATAGCTTACTGATTTTTAACTATACAATTAAATTTTATGCTTTTTAAAATTAATTTTAGTTGCACAATTAAAGAAAATGTGATTATTTCTCTGGAACCTAATTTCGTTGAAATTCGTTCTAAATTATGTGAAGTAAAATCGAACAAACTTAATTTGGCTGCAGTTGGATGATTCTGAATGAAAATGGCAAAACAAGTTAATAGGGGGATATTACGATATCCGTTGTGCAGAAGAGTGGATTCTTATTGATCTCGGTGATCTAAATACAAAATAAAAATTATTCGACAAAACAAATGAATCAACAGTTGTAAGAAGGGAGTAAATCACAAAATTTCCCAATATGACATTTTGATGCAAATGTCATCTGTAGACGTAGACGCACCTGTTAGGCCGAAGAAAGCAATAAAAACCATTTTCATTGTGGAATTGTAGGTGATTTTAAATAGCAATAGTTTGAAGAAGGAAACAAATCCCGGATTTATTACCTTCTTATAACTGATCTATTTTAACGCCAGTTTTTTTACGCAGATTTTTTGAATTTTTGAATAGGTAGGCAATTGATTTTTTCAGATTTGTTTTTCATCTCAGCAAGTAAAGTCGTTTGAACCACAAACAGTGCCAATTTTTGAAATGTTGATTTTTTTGAATTTTTGAATAGGTAGGCGAGTGTTTTTTTTTATTTTTCTTTTAACATAGGCCTTGAATTGCTTAATTTGTTCAGTTTTGTTTTGCTCTCTGCAAGTTAAGTCGTGAAAACTACAGAGTGTCAATTTTTAAAACGTGCAGAATAATCTTAACGGTATATTTTGTATAAAAGTTTTCGGTTTGTGCATTTTTAACGAGACAATGTCTTGTGACTCGGACTTGAGCATCGGAGACGTACAATGCTCATGGAAGAAGAAGAAAGGGGTAAGGAAACAACATTTATATGCAAAAGAAGTGCAAAAAATTCACCGTTTACGCGGCGAGCCCTACATTATATCTGGAAGACGTATAGAGGCTAGGTCGAATTCGGAGGGGGATTGTTCTTGTAAGCTGAGGTGCACTAGAACATTAGACTTACAACAAAAACAGGAACTGCTTCAGGCCGTGTGCACTGGAAGGCCAAAGAATGAGCAGGACACATTTTTAATGGGGCTCATAGAACGTCGACCAGTGGTACGAAGACGGTCAATGAGCGAAAACCCTCAACCCTTTAACCTTCATCTCATCCTCAAAAAAAAACTACGTTGTCTACCCTTGTGTGTAGTTTTCTACACATATGGGATTTAAGTGTGTTTTCCATGAATTTGATTTTTTTTTTGATTAAAATCAACCAAACAAATTGTCTTTATAATTTTACTCTGAAGAAACAAGTGAAAATAAATTTAAATTAGTTTTCTTGTATGCACTTTATACAAACATTTCGATTATGTTGGTCTTTACAATCAACTTTTGTGCAAAAACAATAAATTGGCTCATATAATATATTATTTTTGGTAGAATTTTCTTCATTTTAAACGTGACATTTTGTACTGCCTTTTATTTGTAGTAGAACGCATCCTGATCGTTTTAATGGATTTAATGAATATGATGAAGATGATGCAGAAGTATACTCTAAAGATTGTGCTGGTAAACTTTCTCCTGAAACTTTTGCAAGCAAAGATGCTGATAATGCCGGTCTTCTTCTTCTAGCTGCCATTTGTGGTTTTGCAAGTGAATTCTTAGTTCACTTTCCTTCTTATTTTTTTTGTTGTGTTGATTGCCAATCCAAGTTCACTTCCTTGAAAATAATTAATGAATTCATATCAGAAATATCAACCATATTTTGCAAATACAGCCATCCATTTATTTTTCTTTAACAGCTGTAGCAAGAACCATTTTGGCAACTGTAGCTACATCGCTTAGGTATGTACATAGGTAATTGTAAATCGAATGAAAAAAAAAAAATATTGACTTGAAATTTGAAATGGCAGTGTATATGAACAATCCTTTTGTTTTATTGTAATACTCTGTTATTCATTTTTCACCAAATCCAATTTCAACAGAGTTTTGCATTGTACTTTGCAATACAGTACATTCGTTTTTTCTTCCAATGTACGAAACAAGTGCATGTTGTCAGTGGTGTGCTTGCAACATATTCGAAACGATTAGTTTGTAAACTTTACCGTATTTAGCTTGAGAATACACATTAGAATCTTTAAAAAAATTATACTTTCAATGTGTGGTGGGAAGAAAAATAAAGAAGCCACTTTGATATTCAGGACAAAGAGAAATCATATTTTCTTTCCGTATTTTCTAGTTTGGTTGGTGGTTGCCAAATAATCCCATCTTTCAAAACAAGCAATGTATCCATATTTTCACCTTCAACAACTGATGTATTTTTCATTTGATTCACTCGCTACCTTTGTTACATCAGAATCTCTAACATTTGAATATACACAGTAAGTCATCGTTATCATAAACCTTTTCTTCTGGCACAAATTCGTCACCTCTGACTCCAGAAATATCACTATCATCACCATCACTTTCATTCAAACATGCTTCCATTTCTTGGTCCCGACATAGTTCTTTTTTATAACTATTGAATTCGCAATATATATTCGAACATTGTCCGCTTGCGAAAAGATTCAATACAAATGAAATTTTATATGAAATGCACTAAGTTTCCATATGTGTAGAAATCTACATAAGAAGGTAGACAACGTAATTTTAGCAATAACAACCGTCATGAACATTTTTTTCATGGGGAAAAACATTTTTTTATTGTAATATAAGGTTGTTAACAAAGTCAGAAAATTCCAGAAGTTATCAATCAGTGGTTTTTGAAAAAAGTAAGAAAATAGGTTGTTTTTGTGTAGTTTTCTACACAAGGATGAGATGAAGGTTAATACCTATCGCTAATTTAGGCAGATACAAATTTTGTGTTAAGTGATTATTTCCGAAAATAAATTATGTGATTGAAATGACAATTGCCAAAGCTAAGAGGCGCGCGCGTTCAGCACATTTAAAAGTGAAAAAAAAAAAACCAACTCAAAAATGAACCAACACAGATATGAACCTATTTCTTGGACTGGTTCAATAAATCTGGGATGTTATCTGGAAAAAAAAGCAGTTACATGCCGCGTAGAGGCGCTCTGATCACCTGCATGTCATCGCGGTCAGCCATAAGAATTGTACATATATCTTTAAATTTTTTTTTAGCTCCGAGCGCATTGAGGCACTTTTCTACAGTTGGCTCTATAGACGACTTGATATCCACGCGCCAGCCTGACAATTGTTGAAATACCCTGAGTGGCAAAATCCACCCGAAAAGAGGTTTTTTAACATCTTAACCCGGGGCAGCGTTGGAATTATTAAATATTAGCTATTAAGTAGTCGACTTTAACTACCTCAAAATATTATAGTATTATACAATAACATAAAAATATTATTAGCATACCTATACTAACTGCTGCTGAGGTGGCGCTATAGCTCGGGGTGAGCCTGGGCCTGCTTCTCTCATCCATTTGTGTGTTACGTATTATATTTATGCACGAATGGAAGGGACCTACAGTTTTTTTTTTTTTGTCGACTCCAAACGGCGAGTTGAGAAGCTCAATCGTGACAAATGATAATCTTTGATTACTTGTCAGACATTCGAAAGAGGTGGCACCGTGAAAAAACTTTTAGGTGTTGGACCCGGGCAGCATTGCATAGTAGTTCAACGCACATACTTATGTGTGTACAAAATAATTTAATATATAATTACAGTGAAATCCGGATATAACGACGGTGAAGGGACCGGCCAAAATGGTCGTTATAGCCGAATGTCGCTATAACCGAATATTAGAAAAATTCAAAAAAGAACACTCTTTGCTACACTTTCAATAGGCGTGTTTTTTTGAAACGTAGCTAGCCAGTCGTTCATTAAAACGATTCCCAGCCAGCCGAACCCAGCTGACTTACCTCCAAGTTGGTGTGTGTGATTTCGGTCATATGTGTGTGATTTCGATCAGCTGTTAAGTGTGAACTGTCAAAGTAGTCGGCATTCAACCAAATCGATTTTTTGTTATTTGTTGTGAAAACAATCAATTTCGGTAATTTATTCAATAGATAATTTACATAAAGTAATATGAAATCATAATATAGTGGATTATTTCAGTGAAATATCATTTAGTAATTGAAATTATAAAATTTTCGTACACGGCAGTCTGTCAAATGTTCTACAAATCGCTTTCAGCGCCCCCTGACGATGAGTAGGCATAAAATTCCTAGCCAGCTGCTTTTGGCTGCGGATAAAATCAAGAGTTGTAGCCAGCTGGTTGTTGTATTTGTTTTATGTGTGAAATTTGACTTTGCTAGCAACTACTGTCTAGCTACGTTTAAAAAAAAACAGCTAATAATGTCTGTAGAATCAACGGCCGTTAAAACATGGTTATCTATATCAATTTAAGTCTTCCAGTTACAGTAGTTTTCTTTGTTGGACCAAATTTTAGTGGCAAACTATTGAGTCCATCATCAGTATCCTCGATATATGCAGATAATGGTAAAGAGAGAAGAGTCACAGAAGCTTGCATGTGCAAAACATTTTTTTATACTCACTGGGTGTACTCTTTCCCATGCTGTTGTTATCTTTTCTATTTCAGAACACTTTAAATCTTTCTTCCCTAGTAGGATGCCAAATTGATTAGCCTTTTCTTATAAAATACGACTGTTCAACGATATTTTTAATTCGATGCAATTTAAACCATTTGAGAAGCGAGTGTTCAATGTCTTCATGTTCGGATTTACATTCCTTTTCATTTTTAAAGAATTCGACTGAAAAACTTGTTGTATTCTTTCGAAACGAAACAAACGGTAATTTGCTTCCTATGTTTCTATTCTGCACAGGCAACTACCTACATAAATGTAGTTGGTTATCATTTCGTCGCTTTATCCGGAGGCAAAAACTCAAAATCTTGCAAAATTCGGGCGCTATATCCGGAATCATCGTTACATCCGAAGTCGTTATATCAGGATGAATTTGTATAGAAACTAAGGTGTGAAATTATGGGACTCAGAATTTGCGTCGCTATATCCGCATGGTCGTTATAACCGAGGTCGTTATATGCGGATTTCACTGTATTTTATAATGTAGCACCGACATCGATTTACTATCGGAACTGAAATTTGCAAGAAATTTGTGAACACTTTTATTTGAAACTCGAAATTATCATTATATTATGTATTTCGACGCTAGTGAAGCCAGCATATTACATTACAAAGTAATACATAAATCATAAATCTAATTAAATCTTCATCAGACAGAGGATGAAAAAAACATTAAATTTCTTGTTTATGGCTCGTATAACTAAATGTTTTATTTTATTTTTACAGTTTATACATAAATAAATTGTTCTTTTCTTTTGCAGGTACGTACGAGTACTATATATTTATATATATACACATGCACATATATGCGATGTGGTGAGCTATTATAACAAAAATTAAAAATCAATATTCATTTACACTTGTTGAATTATTAAATATCTGACGTTAATGATTTCTTGGACTGTCTGTTTTCGTTATACTAAGAATAACAATTTCTGAAAATAGGTGATGATGACACGTCCACGTGCTTAAATTGGCAGTCTTTCAAATGGTTGCGTTTCTTTTAAAATTAATTTTGAAATTATATTGAAATAGAATACAATCAAATGGCAGTGGTAGTACAGTAAAACTTGCGAATAGTGGAATGCTAAGGTGCGCATTTTTTTCCACTATTCGCAACCTAATTTCTTTTATTATTTTTCGATCAATTTTGATATCGGATTTCAGTATGTATACTCGTTGAATATAGCCGCTAGCAGAAACAATTAAAATGTCAAAATTCTCGGAAAAGGAAACGAAGCCGACAAAATGATAATGAATTTTTGCGCATTCATATCTTGATTCTACTATTAAAGAGTGAATTTACATGGGGAAAAAACAAAATTCATTGAAGAATTTCAAATTTCGCAGGTTTCCACTATATAAGAGTGAGTTTGTATGAAGAAAATCAAAATTGGCATCCAAAAATGTCCACTTTCCAGGATTCGCAGATCCAACTATTCACAAGTTTTACTTTAACTATTTTAAAAACATCCATTATTTTTATTTGTTTACATCGACGACTTCGATTCAAATGCAATGACTAGGCTGCTACTTTGTTCCATTTCTCTCGGTCTCTCGCTCTTATTCCAATTCTTATTTGGTTGGTTTGGGATTTTTATAATGGTATAGAAGTTAAAAAGAGAAAGAAATTCAATTGAGCTATATGTATTAAGAATACATTATATATTTTTTACCGAGTTCTTATGCATGAATCGAGCGCAAGCAAAATCAAAGACAACGAAATTGCGCCAAACTATGTATGTGGATGGAATGAGAAAATATGAATTTAAAAGACACAACCGATTTATGGTTTGATTATGAAAGGACTCATTGTTGTTATTTTTTAACTGAAATACGGTTAATTTTCTTTAGCATTGGTATGGTAAATGAGATGATTGTATTCATTTGAGTACGCAGTGGAAGTGCAATTAATATAACAACATCGGCCCACCAATAATGCTTTTATTTCTAATTCTAAAATAATTTAAAAAAATTAATACATATTACAACTTCGAGAATGTAGGTACATATATTTTTCTGTAGTTATTTCTGTAAAATTAATTTTTAAAAAACAAAAGTTGTCTGCGAAGCAACGCGAGCACGGGTCTGCTAGTCTTTTATAAAATGACAATTAGTAATTTAATAACAGCCATTCAATTTATGGCAACGACATCTGAAAAACCTTTTACACCTTGACGAAAAATAGATCAACTACAATGGGCTTTTACTCAGCCCACTCCAACCAACTAAGAAATTTCCGTTCAGTTCCCATTAATCGGGATCAAAATGTATTTCCCTTCCAACATAGCGCTATAAAGTGACTATGACACACAGCAGACGCACACATTCACAAAGAATTGACAAGCTAAGGATGAGCTTAAGAAACTGAATCCTTTATGAAGTGTAACATTATTAAATATAACTTAATTACAATTTTATTTATGCCATAGCCGAGAGCGATGTGAGCTGTGCCCGATGATCCTGAATGCACAGCCTCTATGGTAAGGTAGAACGATTGCTTACAAACAATATACAGACACACAATTGGCCCATCCAAGTGATGAAGGTCCTTGCGTAGAATCTACATTATACTGCTGCCATTAGACTTAATGTTTTGTGTAGATTTCGCCAATGATTTACAAACAAAAAAAAAAAACACTGGAACTAGGTATAGGTTAGAAAGTCGTAAGGACGAAATGGATTAGGAGACCAGCAGACTGTGCGCAATGAATGGATATGAAATGTCAACTTGTGGCATGTTAATGCTGGGGACTCAATGCTTAACTGTATTTTCGTCTCAATACAACATGTTTAAGAAATGTACGTAACAAGAATATATTTAAGGGTAAATAGAGCGAAGAAAGCAGATTTTCTAAGTGAATAAGTGTGACAGATTTATTTATGTCAAAACCAAATCATTTCATTTCAACAGGGACAATAATATTATTTTGCTGTTTTGGGTTATTCATGCATGTTTACAGCCTTTTGCAAGCTGTTGTCTACAAGGTACGAGTATTATAGCGATAGAGATTCAACGAAATAATGTTCATAAGACGAAGTATTTTGTCCGATGCTTTGATACCAACATGTTCCTACATATACAGTCAGCGTCAAAAGTGAGTAGACAACAATTTTTTTTTTAAACACTATCAGATCTGTGTCATGGTGTGCTTAATACAAGCAACAGCCATAAGCAGAAATTTGCCAGGGCAAAATATGCATCAACAGGCTCATCATTTAGTGCTGGTGTTAGTGGTTAGGCTACGCTACATTTCAACACTACCACTAGCAATAAATAAACAAATATAAGAACAAATATACATAATTAGAGTTTATGTTCGAGGAACTACATTACGCAAGACATTTTTAAGTGTAATTTTGTTAAGATTCAAGTCAAGAATGTTTACATTTAAGTTATAGATTTTACTCATGCGGCTAATAGGCTCATGCATCCCGTAATTTGTTCTGTGATGAGGAACATGCAGTAACTCTATACTACGCAGGAGATGCGATCCCCCACGAAAGTTTAATCCTAAACAGGATAATAAGTCAGGTGCATCAATCAGACCTGAGATCAGTTGATGCATAAAAATGATATCATTATTGACCCTTCTTTGAGCCAAAGGCTGCATTTGCAACAGTTTTATCCGATGCAAATATGGGGGGAGGTTAAAAGGATCGTCCCAGGGAAGACCTTTCAATGCGAATCGAATGAAGCGTCGCTGGACAGCTTCAATACGAGTATTGAGATTTTTCTGATAAGGTGTCCATACTTGCGAAGCATATTCGAGGTGAGGACGGACAAGACTGTTAAATAGTGAGAGGGTGACATAAGGATTTTTAAATTCTTTACACCATCTTTTAACGAAACCTAACATTGAATTTGATTTATTCACAATGTGGTTTATATGCTCTTTAAAATCAAGTTCAGTGCTAAAGTAAACACCCAGGTCCTTAAAACTATAGACCCGACTGAGAGAGTGATTCGATATCAAGTAGTTGAATATAGTCGGTACCAGTTTCCTAGAGAAAGTCATGGACTGACACTTGAGTGGGTTAAGGACTAAACCATTTTTAGAGCACCAGGTACTGAAACTATCAATGTCTGATTGCAGAAGTCTACAATCATTTATGGTTGTAATTGCTCTACTGATCTTCATATCGTCGGCAAATATTAGAATGTTGCTATGTTTTATGATTGATGGAACATCATTGATAGCAAGAATAAATAAAAGTGGACCTAGGTGGCTCCCTTGAGGGACGCCGGATCCTGCTAAGAAGGAGTCTGAAAGACAACCTCTTAATTTAACCTGATATGACCTCTGCTTGAGGTAAGAGCCAACCCACGAAATAAATATTGGGTGAAAACCTAACGCCTCGAGTTTGTAGATAATAATATCATGAGAAAGCTGATCGAAAGCTTTGGAGAAGTCAGTGTACACACAGTCCACCTCATGACCACTTTCTAAGGCATTGGAACAGTTATGGGAGAATGTTAATAGGTTTGTGACAGTAGACCTGTTTCTAACGAATCCATGTTGTTCTGTACAAATAACACCCCGACAAAGAAAAGTAAGGCTTTCACACACAACTTGCTCAAATAATTTTGGTATGCATGACAACTTTGAAATCGGTCTGTAGTTCGTAATAATATTTCTATCGCCTTTCTTAAAGACGGGCGTAATAAACGATTGCTTCCAGAAGCTAGGGAAATGGCCAGTTGATATGGAGATCTCAAAAAGAGACTTCAATGGCAGAGCAAGGACATCACTGCATTTTTTCAGGACTATTGGAGGTACGCCGTCAGGACCTGAAGAGTAATCATCTTTCAGAAATGAAATAAATTTCGAAATAGTCTGCAAGTCTAAGGCAATGTTGGTAAAGCCAACTTGAGGAACATCTTTGAGATGCTCAAAGTAATCATCATCAATACTAAGCGGCACATCGTGCACAATGCATTCATTGTTAACATTCACTTCTCCTATTAAAACAAAAAAGATATTAAATTTTGAAAAACGGTTAATCAAAGTTTTATTCATGTGTAACAAAATAAAAAACAAAAAATTCACAAAAAACAACAACAACTATTTTTTTTTTAATATTAATGTTAATTAGTCCATAAATAACGCGTCAAAAGTAAGTAGACACTGTCTACTTACTTGGACACTTCATAACTCTCAAGCGTCTGATAGTAATCCGCTAACTTTACTGTTTTCAAAAGAAGATCAGCGAGAGATCAATGCATTTGGGGAAAGGAGTTACACATTCTGTTGTGTGTGCTTGGTTTGAAAGCTAGTATAAATTGAGAGCAGTGATAGAAAAAAAATTACATAAAATCAATTAAATGAAACAGCAAAATGCGAAAAGAAATATCCTTAGAAACACGTAAAATTATTGTGGACCTGCATAAAAAAGGAAAAACACCATTCATCAATCGCGAAAATAGTTAAAAAATTTAATAACTTTGAAACAATAAACAACAACGTCCGGGGCGACCAACGCGGCTTAGTGTACGAGAAAAACGAAATATCGTGAATGAAGTGAAACAAAACCCTGCATCAAGTGCAGTTAAAATTGCGGAAAACATTTCATCAACATCTGAAATACCTGTAAGTGCAAGTACTGTTCGCCGAGCTTAACATAAATCTGGACTACATGGCAGGGTGGCTAGAAAAAAACCTCTTATTTCAAAAGTCACTAAAAGAAAGCGATTAAGTTTTGCAAAGCAGTATAAATATGCTGATATTTCTTTTTGGAAAAATATACTTTTCTCCGATGAAAGTAAATTTGAAATTTTCGAAAACCAAAGAAGGAACAAAATTTGGAGAAAAAAGAATGAAGCATTTAAAGAAGTGAACTGCAAGAAAACAATCAAGAAGGGAGGGGGTCATGTGATGGTGTGGGGATGCATGGCGGCGTCAGGAGTCGGGGAGCTTGTATTCATTGATGGTGCAACGAAAAAGACTGATTACCTGAAGGTTTTACAAGAGCATCTACACTCTACAGCCAAGTGTTCAAAAGGTGAGGTTGCCTAGGCATTGGATCTTCCAGCAAGATAATGACCCTAAGCATACCTCTTACCTTGTAGGGGAATGGTTGCTTTACAGAACCCCAAGCCAGCTCAATCATCCCCCACAATCACCTGACCTTAATCCCATTGAGCACCTGTGGGGTCACTTGGACCGAAAAATAAGGCTAAGGAACATTAGAAGCAAAGAGGAGCTGAAACAAGCATTGATTGAAGAATGGCAAAATATTTCATCGGAGGTAACGAATAACCTCGTCGAATCGATGCCGCGAAGAATTAAAGGAGTCCTAGAAGCTAAAGGAGCACACACAAAATATTAAATTTAATTTATAATCCTTTTTAAACCAAATGTCAACATGATCATTCATTGTGTCTACTTACTTTTTATGTGTTATTTATGGACTATTTAACATTAATATACTTTCTTTAACCGTTTTTCAAAGTTGAATACATTTTTTTTTTATAGGAAAAGTGAATGTTAACAATGTATACATTCTTGTCTACTCTTTTTTAACGCTGACTGTACATAGTTTAGGAAAATATCAAAGGAGAAAAGTTCTTGTATTCTAGTTTTAAGGGAATTTAAATATATACCATCTCCTTACCTTAATATTTTTTACATTACCTCACCTATAACACCATTACACAAACGTAAATACGTACGTATTTCAAAAATTGTACTTTGTTTGTATGTTGCACGCAGAAGAGGCGTGAACAGGAGTAAAAATTAGGTGCTAATTGGGCCACCTGCATTGCTTATCTCTGTGATTTATTGATTATTGATTATCATTTTATACGACACTTTCGAGGCGAGCTATGGAATGAGAGCACTCTCTCCTTTAGCTGTCCTGTCCTAGTTTCAGTTTTGGCTCTGACAATATTCCTGCCAAGTACAGTGTTAAGTAATCTTGTGCTATTATTATACATTGCTGCCACATCCACTTTAAAATGAGCTTTGTATAAGAGAACGACAGATATTTTCAAGGTTGTACCCTTTTCTGTTATAGGATGCAAAATAGTTCTATTTATCCAAAGTTTTTATTTTAGTGTCAATATTGCCCGTTTTACAAGCCTTATATTTATTAACTTCACTTTTGTAAGGGGCGGAATTCGGGAATCGATTTTACACCCACTTCCAGATATCTAATCAACCTGAAATTTTGCACACTCGATATAGTATATTTGATGATCTCGTAAATCTAATATGGTGGACACCCCAAGATGGTGGATTGCCATTATCTTCACGACCTCCTCAATACGGGTATCAAATGAAAGGATTTGACAAGTAGAACACAATTAGCTAAGTGACGTGATTCTTAATTCAATATGGTGGATGCCATAAGATGGCGGACTACTTTTTTCTTCACAAGCCCCATAACATGGGTATCAAATGGATGGGTTTGACGAGTAGAATCTCAAACATTATGAATAAACACTCTCATAATAAAAAAACCCAAGATAATAATATATACGTAAGTACCTACGTAAATAAATTTGTCAATAAAATCGTTTACAGTTATTTTTAAAAAAAAAGTTCAACTAAGAAAGAGTAAAATTATCTTTATTTTACTTTTCGTTTCAACGCGATCGGAGTTGCCCAATAGAGTCATTTGTAATTTCAACTTTAAACTGCTCTCCTAAAAAATGAGTAAAGCAGACCTAAGCGGTTTTTCCTTGTGACCATAGAAGTATTGTATAGCGTCTTCTAATTGCGCTTTCAACAGAAACGTCTTATTCTTCTTGGGCTTCCACGTTTTGCAGATACGCTGATATCCATTCATGTCATCGCTGCTCAAGTTCGTCTGGAAATATCTGGTTAAGCATTGTTGTGACCTTTCTGACAAAATTCTATCCCGAATGAGAAGCAAAGGAGCACAGTCTTCTTCCTCCAAATGATAAGGAGTTCTGATTACTTTGTTCCAATATTTAGCAATTGTATTCGCTTTAAACTCCGTCCAAGCGTTTGCCAAGAAACAGATGACATGTTTTTAATGTAAGCCTCCCAATCCCAATCCTTCTTCATAATTGCAAGAAGAAACAAATTTTTTTTTATAGTAGAATTTAGTTATCGGGAAAAAGTAAAATGATTCATGATTGTCGGCAGAATCATGCAAAATTGCAAAGCAAAGCTTACACACACAAATTTTGTATGTTGCGAGAATCAGATCTTAAAGTTGCAAGAATCGAGAATTTTTTTGGATGTTCTGCAAAAGTCGAAAAAAGAAAATCCATTTACTTTGGCAAAAATCGAGAGTGCACTGTACTTCATTTTTTATCTATTTTTTTATAATCTACACACGCTTAAGGGGATATGAACTTGAACACCCTTATAATGTTTTCACACAGCGCGAGTACATGAAGAACAAGAACGACAGGCAGACAGATCGACGTAATGCTAGGAAACTCAGATCCTAGGTTTCAACTAACTCTATGGGTGTTGTCCAGGATAACTGAATGTTTGCCATTGCTTATGATTCACAAAAGCTTTTTCCAGATATTTCCTCTTATTTTGTTTGTGCGATCAATTTCTTCAGCCATACCACCATCCTACTGCCAGTGTTATGTCTCTGCAGTAGGTTTTTGACATTACTTCCGAAACGGATCAACTTCTTTTTATTTTGTGAGAAATTAATGTTTCCGCGACATCTTAATTTTGAACCGTGAACCGTCAAGCGACGACGACTACCACTACCCCACAGCCACCCACAACCATCAACCACAACCACCCTTTAAGCAACGATAGTAATATTTCTCTGTGTAGTAAAGCTTAGTTTACTTAGTTTATTGGAATTTAATTTCCAATTTTCAAGCTTTTAATACAAACCAAAAACGTGCTCTAATTTCCAAGTAATTTTAATTTCCGCGAGTTCTAGCTCTCGACCGTTGCTTACACACTACACATAACCTTCGCACTTTTTAAATTAAAAATATAAGAAAATGAATGATACTCAAGAATATTTGAATACTCGTTTATGTGCGAATATATACACACACACATCCTTATATATTTATGTACATATGTACATACTTATATACTGGAATTGGTGAGTAACACAGCAACCTACTTTATTATTTTCTTTGTTTTTTTTTTAATTTTTTTTAATCTTACTTAATTTCCGGAGCCCTTTCGTAACCAATTGAGCAATAAGAAATTCATAATCCTACAAACAAAACGAAAAGGATAATCATAAAAAGAAACGACACCTGTTTATTCCTGCCAATTATCCAGCCTTCTACAAAAGAAGAGCAAAAACACATTCAAAAATAACAAAGAGCAAAAAACGCCCAACAATCTCTGTGTTCGCCTACCGGTCTTTCTTTCATCCACTGTATCCATGCGAGTATGTACATATGTATTTAGGAATGTATGTAAGCCAATTTAGAATGCAATCAACCGCAAGTTCATGATCCTTGTATCAAGTGCCAGACGTACACAACCACCCCCACAAGAATACGCCTCAATTTTTGCCATTGGATCCAGGTTCCTTTTGTTACCATTTTTTTTATACTCGTATTATATAAGGAGCATGCTCTACGCTGCTCATTCATTACGGTCATATTCAAATATCCTGATAAGGTTATGTGGCGTTTGTTTATTTTGCTCCTTTTCACAAAAAAAAAAAGAACAAGAAAAAATGTCCTGAATAAGTGTGTATTCTATTTATTTACGTGTTTACTCATTTCTTTCATATTTATCCTTCTACGAGTATCTCAGCTCTCGCCTGGTTTTTCTTTACTCGCGTTTTGATGAAGTTTGCTTGCACTGAGCTCGTCGAGCTATGCCGAAGGGTTGATTTGTTATGAAGTGGTCGCCGCGCACAGCACAACGAAGAACGAAAGGATCTCTTGTTTTTTTGTTGTTGTTTGTTTTCTCAGGTGAATTGCACACATGAGCTGGAGCATGCTGTATGCAAAATGCTGTAATGTGAGGTGAGGTCCTTGTGAAAATTATGAATAGGAGCACAGAACAAGTGTCGAAAGCGGTTCAGCAAAACAGAAGAAAAAACAACACTACGTTGCTATGTAGTGGCGTGTGTGTGTGTCTGGGAAAAGTTTCCATATCAAGATCAGGCAGGAGTAGGACTAAAGGACATTTATTATACATATCCCTTCAGCTGTGTGGGTTGCTTTCTCCATTTGTGGTGTTTTCCTTATTTTCTAACGAAAATAAATACACAAAACGAGAGGAATGGTTTGCTTTGGTTCCAAGGAAAAACACGAACATATCCGCTTGCAATCTACAAGGGGCTCTACATATGAAGCGGGAATTGCTTAAGCACGCATAATTGACTTCACTGCATGCATGAGTGCACACAATCCTTTGGCATACTCATCATTAACATACATATATAATGTACATACACAACTTCTTTATGCATAATAATAATCATCTCGTGACCAATTTGCTTTGAGTACAGCAACTAAGTTGCATGCAGGACATCGCATCAGTCACACTCGCCCCATATACGAGTATCCTGGCATAATCTTTCTTAATTAACTCTGCAATGATTTTTGCTCCATCTACACTGAACCAAAAAGGTACGTAAATACAATAAAAAAGTTAATTGGGACAAGAACATTTTTATTAATATTCGTCCAACAAACGCGTTTATTGTGCCAATAAAAGCGTTTTATTAATTTAATAAACGTTTATTAATACTATTAAGAGTTTGTTAAAACTGTTTATAATTTTTTTAAATTTTTAATAAACTTGTTCGTTGTGCCAATGAAATAAAACCTCTTTTCAAGTACAAGTTCGTTGAGCCAATAAACAATTTTATAGTTTGAACGAAATGCATTCATTGGGACAACGAAACATTTTATTGAATTGATAAAACATTTGTTGAGCCAATAAACTTTTTGTTCGATTTAATAAAAATAGTTTATTGATATAATAAACTCCTCCAAAGCCCTAAAATAGTGGTTCTTCTAGCTTCTCGAAACTTTATACTTACTTTTTTTACCTTTTCCGGGATTGCTCATCTGAAAATTAAGATGAATAAAAAAAATTATATATTTTCAATCAATTTATTTTTTTTATTCATTATTCGAACACAATAAATGGGTTTTTGCACAGCTATGTTTTCTTTTGGTTTTTTCTTTACAATAAAGAGTTTCACTTAAATTAAACAGGAAGAGAAAATTTGAGATAAAAATGAAAAAAATGTCTTTAAACATACACATAACGACACAGTTTTTGAATAGAAAAAACTTAAAATACATACTACCACTACTTACTTATATTGTTGAAGCTGAGAACATCTTCTCGTATTACCACGATACAAAGTGATTTTCTGCTGTCCGGTTCAGGAACTGGATGTGGTCTTCAACAGCCTCGAATGCATTTGCAACGAATAAAATCATTTCCTGGGAGTCTTTTACCGTATATCTTATCCTGCGTCTATTGCCTTCGTTGTCCACTTTCACTTTAAAATGCTAATAAACATACAAATAGCGGGAAATAAAAAAATCGCTTTAAAGTCAACCACCATTTAGTTCATTAATTTATATTAATTATACGTAGACTTACCTGAATATTTTGTTCGTTTTTTAACTAATTTAACACTTTTTAGTCAGTCCTTTTTTGATTTTCGTTTTCGTTTAGATAATAAGTCTACTTTGTCACTTTTTCCACAGAATTCTTACATAACTACTTTTCGATTTAGTTTTATCCAAAGATGCTTACTGGTTCACGGAAAACACTAGAATGACTAAATGGCACAGTTGCAAAAGCGTTAGTTCGCTTATATAGGTACAGTTTCTTGCAAAAATCAAAAGGTTATTGTGACAATAAACTGTTTGTAGATTTGATAACTGTTTAATTAATTTAATAAAATTGTTTATTAATACAAGCAATGAGTGCATAATTTCAATGAACATTTTTATGAAAATTTAATAAACTGGTTTATTATCTCAACGAATGCATTTATTAAGCAGAACGAAACCCAGACTCTTCACCTAACAAAAGATTTGCTTGGCACAATGTATGAATTTATTGTGCCAATAAATATATTCTTAAATACAAGCAATCGGTTATTAATTTTTCGAAATCGTTTTTTAATAAATTGTGTTTTATTGGCCCAACGAACTATTTATTAAATGGGTAGTATCAAAATAATAATATTTCGTACTATTAACAAAAGTTTTATTGAGACAGTAAAAATGAGTTGATAAACGGCGTTTATTGATATTACGAACGATATTTTTTTCAGTGTAGATAAAAATCAATATTATCATAATCGAGGGAAATGAAAAAAAATGAGGCGGAATCCTTTGAGTAGCATAATAACACATGCTAATTTTAAACACACACACATTTATTTTCTCTCCGTTCCAAGTTTTTTTTTTTTTCTTTTTTCTGTATATCCTTCCCATGCAAGAAGTATTCTGCTGTTGCTCATAGTTTGCAAACACGACATAGTCATCTCTACTGATGCGCGCATAGATGTGTGTCCCCCGCTGGGTGTTGAATTGACGGGGTAGTATCGGGATGAAAATCTGTATGTAAGGACATTTGATAATTGGCTCCTTGATTTATCTAATCGGATTAATTTTCCGGTATTTTGAACATTATGTCGTCGCCGGTGACGCATTATTAGCATTAACATTGTCAACTTCAGTTGAGTGTTTGTGTTATCTGTCATCGTTTTTCCTTTTCGACTTCTTTAATATTATACGTCAGTGCTGTTGGTCATTTGTCTTTTAAAAGGGAATAAGTACTCTGGGGAAACTATGTAATTGCGTCATAATAAAAAAAGTAACGATTAGACGAGAGTCTATGCCTGATGTGGTTTCTGCTTCAAGACAGTCATCAGGCGTAGTTTTTCTTTTGTAATAGCAGTCCTGTCTCCTAAGTAACATTATCAAATCATCAAAATAAAAATAGTTAAGAGAAATGCATAATAAGGACACTAGGACTTTGAATTATTATGGAACAGCTTAACCTCCTGAGACCCAAGCTAAAACCAGAATGACCATGTGTTTGATGTTACTTATGGTCTGTTTCACAGATCATACAACACAAACTTTTCATACAACATACATTTTCATCATACATCATACAACACATACAACTTTCTGTTTCACAGATTTCATTGGAAGTGTTGTATAATAATTTTGTTGTTGTATGAAATGTATGATTTTGATATTTTCGTTGTTAGTGTTCAACGACTACTTTAGCAACAATCTATCAAAAACTACCAGAAATAAAAGTGAAATAAAGCAACCTTTGGAAAACGGTGGTAAAATAAAACGAAATTATTTTATCGGATGATTATAATTTGAAAGATAAAGATGGTAGAGATATTGCATTAGAAAATGCCAAGTTACTCTCCTAAACTTTTCTTCATCGTTATTATTGACAAGCCCATAAGTCAATGCCAATGAAACTATTTTTTTTCACGCATCGGGAAACTCTGCTTTCGTAGCCGTATAACCGGCAAACCTCCTAAGAAGCAATTTTTTTTGTGCATTTTTCGTAGCACGATAATTTGTTGTTTAAAAACAATTAAAAACTATTAAGATTCATAAATAAGAAGATAAATAGTAAAATAGTACTTATTTTTGTATATTTTCGTTTGTTGAAATTCATAATAAAGTAATTACAGCAAATTATTGTACTGTATGAAATGTATGATAAGTTTTGACGGAAAACTGTTGTATGAAATGTATGATAAATATCTGTGAAACAGAAGAAACTGGAAGTATTGGAATGTTGTATGATTCTGTTTCACAGAAATTTATCATACAACATTCCAATACTTCCAGTCGATTCTCCCTTTATAAATTATTGTATGATAGCAGATCATACATCAAATCTGTGAAACAGAAATCATACAGCAGAACTGTCATTATCATACAATGTATGTGTTGTATGATCTGTGAAACAGGCCCCTGATAGTAAATTTCAACCTTAAAAAAAAGTGGGGTGGGTGGTTTCCGAGAAAAGGGGAGTATCATATATTATACATTGGGTCTATATCTAACAGACAAATTAATTTTTTATTTATTTTGTTTGCTTATTTTGCAGAAAAAAAAATTGTATATTAAGTTGTGTAAACAAAAGAAAGAAAGAATGAAAAAAAAAAACAATGCTTAACTAATTTATCCTTTTCGCGACCAAAGATTTTTTTGTCCGGTTTCCTTTTTTTCCGATATCTTGAAATTTAAAGATCAAATCTTGCGCCAAGTAGTCCCGAAGTGAAAAGAGCATATTTTTAAAGCATACAAAGTTTATTTTGAGTGAGTTCCCGTAAGTAGTTTCTCTTTGTATTAAATAAATAAAATATGAAAATTCTTTTCCGGAAGTACACATGTGTGCAAAGCAGGTCCGAAGAGGTTAAAAAAAGAGAATCAAGACTAAATTTCTTTTTAAAAAGCACCTGGGGAAAACTTATTCAGAGGAAGGAGGTAGGGGAATCTGGGGACACTTGATCCCCCTTTTTAAATTGTCAAATATCTCAAAAAGTAAAACATTAATTGCCTTTTTATTTTAACGATATTATAAATAATTTAATTGTTCATCATATTGTACAGTCTAATTAAGAAAGCATGTAAGATAAAATATATTTTTTTCCGTTTTTCTAAAGTTCTCCAAAATAAAGAAGTGTCCCCTACTCAGGGAGACTTTATCCGGGGTTAGGGTAGACTTAATAATGGGAGGATACAGCATACCTGCCTGCCCTGCCCATTATTATGAAGGAAGATCATGAAGGGCGGAAGATAGTTCCCCATTGCATTTAGGTATAGCACAGCATGCAGTTTTCAGTTCACCGCACTCGCCTGACGTCATTTTGTTAACTTGTTTCTTCTCCTTGGTAGCAACCACTCTTTGGTATATGGACTGCAGTTAACCTAGTCTCGTCAATGTTCCATATAGCTTCTTCCCTCAAATTTAAACTTTACCATCATAAAGCGTAGATTTTCGAAAAACTGCGAAATATTGTGCTTATTGAACACAATATCTCGGGAACAAGTCTCCCCTACATTATAGGGATGAAATCTACCCTGGGGTCATAATTTTCTATTGAAATTTTTTATAATATGTATCGATGCTTTTTAAAAACAAACCTTCGAAGACTTACCTAAATGAACCGGTTTTCGATTATTTTTAGAGATAACTCGTATTAATTATCAATACCTACCATTATGTTAGAAACAGTTAAAATACTTATGAAAAATCAATTTGACAACTAAAAGAGAAAAACTCGTCACCATAATACTGCTATCTGCGCGCGAGTTGTAAATTAATATTTGTCGTTTCCAACCAACGGTAAATAGTGTGTTGCCAGTGAGCAGTAATAAAAAAAATTCCCACATCAATATAACAGCCAGTGATCAAGTCTCCCAAGGGATCAAGTGTCCCCAGGTTCCCCTAATGCTTTCAACAAAATTTAGGCCATTTAATGCTTCAGTTATTAAGTTCGTATCTCATTTTCGTTAAGAAACAAGATAATCCTGCGAAAATTCATCCTTTTAGAGGATGCTTTACCCGAAAAACAGGATAAAAACAGGATACATTTTTGTTAGTGAAAACATTTTCAAATACAGAGTGCCTGATGAAACATGCTACCAAAAGAAAACTTAATAAATTTTTATCTGTGTGTGTTATCGATTGTTTCCATTTGTTGGCATTAAGATTTAATAAAAATAGACGACTGGAATAATAACACTAGGATTTGGATAGTGTGTCGCTATTATGCTTTGGAGTCTGTGATTTTAGTCTAAAGAGAGTTCAGGCGGACGTTTGGTGGCATTCCTCCGAGCAGATGGACTGTAATGAGGCTAGTTGACAAGATGAAAATCAGCGAGATTTTTCAGTTAGGACACAGGATACGACTGCTGCTGCCATATAACTAATCTGCTCATATGGGAATAAGTACACAATAACTGCAGACACAATTTTGCATAAATATTTGAGAGCTAATTTCCCTACAGAGTTCAAATAACAAACAAATTGCCAATTCGTTTGGAATTTTTCCAGAAGATCATTCAACGGTGAAAGAGGAAAACACGTTAAACTTCATTTTTATGTCCGACAAGGCCCATTTTGATTTAAACGGCAATGTAAACAAGATAAACTCTAACCCAAAGATACTCCACGAGACGGAACTGCATCCAGCTGGTACACATTGCAGTGTGCAGTTTCATCAAGCTGCATTGTTGGGTCATACTTCTTTTTGAAGAAGCCGATAGCCGATAGTCACAAAACTGCGCCAAAAGAGAATCCATTTCATTTTCAACTCTCAATAAGCTAATTTCCAGGAACTCCACATTTGGTTGGCCGCCAATGTCTCCTAACTTGATTGCACCTAATTTTTTTTTCTGTAGAATTATTGTAAACATGAACTTAACCCATAAATTTGAATAATTTGAAGCAATCCATTCAAATAAGACTTAAAGCAATTCCCGCTACAACCCTATAGGTAGTCATGAACAACTTTTTGATAAGATAGCGCACATGCTTCCCTGAGCTCGGAGGGCATTTAAAATTAGTTATATTTAAATCAGCGCGAAACTTACAGCTTGCTAAAAATTAGAACAGCACATATTGCTACCCTAGTGAGAGTATTGACAGGTTCTTGTACAACGGATTAGAAATCCTCTCCCAATGATATTTCTACCGCAGCTGTATGGATGAGGCGGAACACGAAATCCCCTTTTCCCAATACTCCCCTTTTAATAGATCTTCAAGATTTCTCCTCAACGGAAGTCAATCAACAAAATATGGAAATCATCCGACTTTAAAAATGGTTTCAAAAGCACCGGTAAGAATCGGATCATATGGCAATGGACCTTCTTTGGTCTAATATCTAAGTGAATCCTACCAAGTACGGTGTTTATTTGTAGCTTTTGTTGCATGATTGACATCTGCCCTGGAAGTTCAAAAGGATTGGAATCGTCTCAAATCGCTCTTTTTAATCATATTTAGAAGATCCTCTTCTTCAAAGAATAGCTCATAAATGCTAATCAATTTGTTAAAATGTACACTGATGTACATATGTACATATTATGTACTAGCTGTCTCGCCCGGCCTCGCCCGTGTCTAAAAAATATAGTGTTACTTACAATACATACATTGTCATTTAGTTCGAAGAATCAAAGACAGTGCGAACGCACGCCAAGGTTTGCAATCTACCAATATATACAATCCACGAATGTGGATCGTAAGTATTTGTAGTTTGAATAAGTGACATTTCGCAAGAAAGTGGCATTTGTTAGAGTGTTTTTATTTTTGCATTAATTTAAATAATTTTGCGAATAAATTAATTTAAAAATTAGCCTATAATAGACACAGGATGTTAATGAACTGGAATACGAAGTTTTACTTCATTGTGTGCATTCGTTTTTGTGTTTATCGAATCGTAAGATTGACAGGTAAGAGCGTCACATTAAGATTTATATATTAGTATGGTATGATATGATATAGTATGAATTCACTTTCAGAACAAATTATTATTTTTTTAATCGACTCTCACTTGTTGAATTTACAACGAGTGACTCGAATTTCAGGCGAATCCATTCACTCGCCAATGATAATACCAAAAATCGAATAGTTCGCCTAGATAGCCAATCATAAAAGCCCCCTATATTCTAAGTCGCCTTCAATTTGCTCGATTACACATTTGGTGTGCGCACTGTGTATTTCTCTTTTCAAGAAATTTGTCAAAGCATATCAGCCTGACTTTTTATGAAGTCCTTAGACTCCAGACATGTTAAAACCGGATAAAACAAGGATTTTTACAGGACTTTAGGCGGAAGCACAGGATTGAAAATTTTGCAGTATTTGGGTTGGAAAAAATGAGTTTCCTGCAAAAAGCAAGTTATACAGCTCAAGTTTGGTGTTTCTCAAATTTCAACGCAAAAGATATTATACAGTAGCGGTTATTTTTGAACAGCATTTATGGATAATCCAAGTTTTTGCTTATTCGAGTTAAGCTCAGTCCATATTGCCTCGAACAATCGAGGTTCTACTGTACTTCGATATTGAAAATGATTTATTACTAATCAACTGGGTATTTATATAGATGTCTATCATTTCATGCCAAAACCAGATTATTGGTTGCAGTTGTTTTTTTTTATACTTATACTTTATACATCTTATAAGCTGTTAACAATTGACCCTATTCTCCCTTTTGCAGTATTATACCTCCGAGGTAAAAAACGAAATTTAACTAACGATGTAAATGTAACCTACATTCACTGAACTTCGTGGCCTTTGATCGGCTCCTTTTGTTTTATTCTCCATTCACTAGAGCGAGTATCACCTCACACCTCCACAAGTTGCATGGCCTTACTGTTCGTTCCTTCCTGTATCTATAGTATACGAGAATTTCACAACTTCAACCATACCTTCTATTTGCAGCGTAGAGTTGCCATTCGAGATACGTACACACCGCAAAACCACGTAATTAGAGGTTGTTCGCTTTTGAAGCAAGCTGCTTAACGTTGTCGTTACATTACCGACGTAACGCTATCGCTGTACTTGTTGGGCTTGCTGCGGCATATGGGCGGTGTAAGTCTGCGCCCAAATTGCACATATTTAACTATTTAAAAGTGCAGTCGTGTGGAAAATGCATTTCCCTCCCCAAAGGTGCAACATAAAATTGTTTATGCAAATAGCGGCAGACTTGTGAACAGTGCTCTAGTAATGGGACTAAGCTTAGGCCAAAGTTGTTTCTTCGACGATTTTTTCCTAGCTCTGACCATTGCGGAACTGTAACTCGTTTCTGATATCCATAATCATAATCTTGACTGGCAATTCGAATCATTTCCTTGAATTTGCAAAAAAGAAATAAAAACAGATTGATCGCTGAGAAGACAGAAATGTACACGAATTACCGAAAAGTGAGTGGTAATGTGAAGAGATCGTGACTTTCAATTGGAAACCTTACCGATATGACCAGAGCACCGTACAAATTGACGCGGGTAATTGAACGGAAATGAAGTGCGGTAATCTTGCTTATTTTCATCTTAGTTGATTTGCTTTCTCGATAGAGACCAACTTTACGTTGTTTATTGATGGAGAATTTGCCACCAGTTTCTTGTCATCCCAGGCGTGTACCTAAACATATATAACATCAAATAAGGAAATTAGTATGACATTGGCAATTGCTTGGAATGTGCTTCCTCATTTGAAACCCGATTTGGGTAGCATTTTGACGTTTAATTGCAAGTGTCATTTGAGACGTGGACACAAGCTTCTTATAATCGAATTAATGACGTTATTGAAGTCACATTTATTGGATTCCCGAAATGAGGAAGAGAAACAACTTCGAAAATGCCCAAATGAGGTTTTGTAGTTATAATCTAAAATCGGGCGTATCGTCAAACATCTTTTCTTTCTTGACAGTAGGAGGTCGCTTGCATATGCAACTAAGAAAGACGTCGTTATGGTCGGTAATTTATATTTTCAGTCGGACTTCGATATCTTGAAATTATTATTGTCTTTAAGATTTAGCTTTGCCATATCGGTTCGAATTAATTAGGTATTTAAGATAATTTTTTTTTTTTTTTTTTTATAATTTGCGCGTGCAAAAGGGATTGTTAGCACCCTTATAATGTACAACACAGCACGGGCCTTAAGGAAATGGGGAATTAGAAAAGAGGAGAAACCGATGCACATTGGTCTTAAATGTCTGCAAACTATAATGGTCAGGAAAAACAGAGTGCGGTAGGGCATTCCACATTCGTGTTGTGCGGCAAATGAAAGAATCTTTATATTTCACAGTACGGCCGAAAACAGGCTTTAGGGTGAACTGATGGGCATTCCTGGCATAGCGGGTATTGCGGCAGAAATGTTCCAGGGGGGGAATGCAACTGGCTATCTCATTTTTTGAAAATAATTTGATTGAAAATAATGCCCAATATAGATATCGATCAGAGGCCTGTAAAGGGATTCGGGTTATCTGACGGTATCCTTTTCTAAAGCGTTTTACATCAAGCGTATCTTCACTTTTAAATTCAATAAAGAGTTGCGTTTTAAGTACAACAAGTAGGTACGGCTTCTCAACTCGCCGTTCGGAGTCGCTAAAAAACTGTAGATCCCTTTCATTTGTGCAAAGATATACCTATAACACGCACACACAAATGGTTGCGAGAAGCAGGCCCAGATTAACCCCGAGCTGTAGCGCCACCTAAAGTAAAGTAAAGTACAACAAGTACTTCATTTAAAAATGATATCATTCAAATGGGTTCCGGGATTTTGGTTACAGGACATTTGACTTTGCAAAGGCAGATTTTATCGCACTTAACTGTTTCTACAATTCTATAAATTGAAAGGATTTATTAGAGAGCAAATCACTAGAAGATATGCATACAAGTTTTAAATGTGTTGTGTTTGAAAGCAAATACGTTTTCTTCCCACTTTTAACAATAGGAAAAAAGGTTTACATTAAATTGATTTAACCGAAGAATTAATAATTTAGAAAATGCTTTCCGATCTACAGGGCTTTCCGAAGACCGCGCAAGATTTTTTCAGTTGAGAAGTGAATTCGATTTTCTTCTTTTTCGTTAAATAGTCTTACGGAACGGGATATTTTCAAAAGTTTATATGAAATCGATAGACTAAGCTGGATTTGATTTGAATCCCCTTATTCTTTTGTCTAAATATTCTTCTTCACTTTGCTATGTTTTGACCCTTATCTATACTTAGAGTAAGTGCGGTAAATATGGCCCACCCTTAACTTTTTTGGACATAAAACAGACAATTTAACTTCAATTCATTTATTTTATTTTCTTAAATTTTTAGAAATCATTTCTCTTTTAGTCTGTATAAACATAAAATATAAAAAAAAACATCTTAACAAAAAGATATAAATAAAAAATTAGAGGAGCTTCAAAAATAACTTTTTAAAAAAGTGCGGCTTATATGACCCACTTATATAAAATCATGGTTTGTCATCATACGAACTGCAAAATTCGCAAATAAAATATTTGTTTTCGTTGCCAGAACAATCTTTATATGTCCACATTGTACACACAACACATTGCACCCGTACTTCTCCCCCCTTATCTTTAGAAAATAGACTCATGCAATAAATGCATTTATCAGGACTTGCATCAGATAAGTCACCTGGAATGAAAATGTCCTCACTTTCTGATGAAGTAGACTCTTTAGCACGTTGGTTTTTCTTTCTGCGCGGTATTGTTGCCAATTTGATCCGGGCCATATTACAGAAATCTATGGTGGGCCATATTACCCACACAAGGCTTTTTCACTTTTCTTATAATTTAAACACATTTCTTCAACAATTTTTGAGGTTTTGATTTCATATGAAGAATTAAAAATGTCAACACCACACAATCATAAAATGAAATATTAATATTTACGCAAAAATGTCAAAACACTTAAGAAAACTTACCAAAAAACTAAAACGCAAAGTGCAAAAACATAGCCACGTGTTTTACCGCTCACATATATTAGCCAGACTCATAAAATTACAGTGAGTCAAAGCCAGTAGGAATATGTTTGAAATTGATGCACAGTGGGGTTTCTATGCTTTTCCAGTAGCAAGATATTACGGTGGGCCATATTACCCACATTGGCCATATTAGCCGCACTTACTCTATCTATACTCATCTATACTTATTATTATAAAGAGGGAAAGTTTGAATATAAGGGGTAATCTCTGGATCTACTGAACCCATTTCAAAATTATTTCACTAATAGAAAGCTACGCTATCCCGATAGGCTATAGACTTTTTTCTTTTTGTTTTAGGAAACATAAAAAATATTTCTATCTTATACCAGATTACCAGATCAATTATCTGCCATGTGAGTAACCTGTTTTTAATAAATCTCTTACAACCGGTGCGTTCCTTGAAGAGTGTAAAATATCCTTGATAGATCCAAAGATCTAAAAGTGGTCCTAAGCACTTAGTAAAAAATTACAGACTGATTTCTAAACTGTCTGCTGTGCCGAAACTTTTTGAAAAGTTGGTAACTCAAAGACTTTATTTCGCTGTCTTCTAACCAACAGGGATTTGTCAAAGGTCGATCGACTTGTACGAATTTGTCTTTTTTACTCATTTTTGTTGCATAAGTTAAAAAAGTTAGTATTGAATGAAGCTTTCATTAAATGGTAAGCTTCGTATCTGTCTAATAGGAAGCAAGTTGTTAAAATGGATGGGTGCATTTCAGATCACCCACAAGGAAGTCATTTGAGATATATCTATCCCATATATCGGATCCGTCATCTTGGATTTTGTAAATCTGAGATCAGATTCGTGATCAGTGACCCCGAAAACCCCTTTAGACCAAATTTGGTCCAAATCGGTTGACATTGTAAAAAGCGTCACTTATGGTCGCCATCTTAAATCTCAGATCCGCCATTTTGAATTTCCTTACTTTATCGGTCCTATCTTTTAGAAAAATCGATTATGCCACCAGATACGAAGTATTACCCCCCTGTTCTGCATTTCGAGTGAAAGTGGATTGAAACCGAAATTGAAATTCACTCGGAATGGAATTCAGTGTTCTGCAATCCGAGTGATTTCGAATTTTTGGAATCCACTTCGAATTCATTTGTTTCAAACGTCAAACACAGCTGTCCAATCATTTCAAAATCATTGGAGATTTTCAGTTCCTGGTTTTTGTTTTGTGAAGTGAATTAAACATTTCAGAAAAACTATATGTTATTAAAAAAATGGATTGAATTTTGTTTTAAATGATTGGTGAAAACTGCGATGAAACCCAAATGGAGAGAGTTCACAGGAAGATTTTGCGAGATAAATCTAACATTCTGGATCTTCCCGAAGCATTGTAAGCAGAAGTTAGACAACTGAAGAAAAATAATTTATTTAATGATTTTTGCATTTTTAAAAACAGTTTTAGGGTGAGTAAGGAAATATTTGTTGATATCCTGCGAGAAGTGGAGTCAGTGATGGTACCAACTTCAATTCCTCTCACACTGAAACTCGGAGCAATACTACGCTTTTTTGGCTGAAGGATGTTATCAAAGGTCAGCGGAAAAGGATTTTAATCTTCGCCCTGGTAGATCCACAGTCGGCAAAGTTCTCGGCGAACTAGTGGACTGAACTAGAAAGTACACAGATGAAAGAAAAAAATATGTTTTAATAATGAAGGATTCGCCGATTAAAGATTGCTTGGATGGTACAAGCATTCACCTTCGCCCATTAAAATAATATAATGTTTTATTTTGTTAATAAAAATTGTTAAGTTCAATTACTTATCGTTTTCATCCAGTCGTTGGAAGACCTACACTCTTCAATCGTTGTTCTAACTCCGTCCACAAATCCTTAGTATACGCTTTGTTCCATGTAATTCAAGAGAATACTCTCTTGCCTCTAATGTTTGTGTTGTACTATATTAAGCAAAGGAATTATTTTAATACACTAATGGAAAGTCTTATTATTCTACCTATATTTTTCAAAATGATTCTGATCAACAAAATAATTAATTATTTCAATTTACAACGGCATGTGAATTCAATTCACTTCAAGAATCTCAAGTGAATTCGATTCACTAAAATCACAGGATTTTCGGAATGCAGAACAAGAATTTAAAGCTGTCATCTTGAGTGGAATGCAGAACACCAAAATATTCACTTTCACGGCCATTTCGGCCGAAACGGGTTAATGTAGAAGAGCAATTAAATACTGCTGCTAAAGATGAAATGTCTTCACAAATATTCCAAGGGGAAAAACAGATTGTTTAGCGTTACAAGAGATAAGAAACGGTAATCGCCGTAGATGTGACCGTTTGCATTTTTTTGCTCGGTACTGTAAGTACATAAACTTACTGCATAACTTCGTTGGATACTTCACTTAATGTAATTAACATTCTATTAATGTCAAATGAAACATCCTGCTGGTTTTAACTATAACTTCAACAAGAATATAGTTCTACGAAACTGATCTTCCATTTACGAGTACAATTCTACGTATACAGTTCTATGAAATTTTCATCATTCTCCCAATTCTCCGCCGTACTTGAATATGAAAAATATAAACTTTTTATTGCGAATGAAAGATACAAACCCAACTTAAGTTCTCTCCGGACCACAATAATTTGATTTAATGGTCAAAACCAATCATGCAAAACGAAGAACTATTACTTCAGAAGCCGATACAAGGGTTCACAAGAAAAGCAAAACCACGAACACAAAAGAAAACAAAAATCTATAAAATTGATTTACAGTATTTTTTTTTGCCATCCTCTCAAAATGTCATCAATTTCCGCAGAGTATAAATCGGAATCTGAATTAGAAATTTATCGTTATGAGATTTATACTGCGCCAGAAAAGAAACCACCATCACCAGCACCACCTTCTTCCGTATACTTGCTAACGGCAAAAGAAAACTTTGAGGGAATCTTGGAAATATTTCATCCATAACTATTTTAAGCACAAATACACCGCTATAGCCACAGCGCCATCGTTGTCGTTGCCTGTTGCGGTTATGAGAAGTATTATAGTACGTAGAAGTATGGCAGGCGATAGTCAGAACAAAAAAACACTGTCCTACACTTTTAGTACATACCTTTGGGTTCTCGGCCCAGTGACACTGGGTAACTTGTGCCACAGTGCATAACATATTGCCAATGATTCCTGCGGAAAGACGCAAATTTGTCACATAAAACTATGAATATGTGAAGTTTGAAAAGGGATGACGATAAGGTGGAAGGAAGAAGGGTCTTGCTGAGTAAAAGGACATTCTGGTATGCTATGCAGTGCTCAAAATGAAATTCATAAAAATTATTATTTAACAAATTGCAATTTCACTATGAACACGAAAGCTGCTCCTTTTTTATTTGCACGGTTAATTTATGGTTTTGAATGAATTTACATACATGCTAGGGAAATTAAAGACTGATGTCGAAAGCGTTTTTAATAACAACAAAATCAAATTATACACCGAGGACAAAATGTCTCTCGTAACAACTCCTACTTTGAAGGAGTTTGAAAGAGTATCTTCTTTAGATTAAATATACAGTCAAACCAAACCTGCTTAAGAACTACCCTCTTAAGTGCAAAACTCGCATAGCATCGTCGGTTTTTGAAACCGCTAGCTTATAAAGTAATATTCTTGTTAAAATCTCCTTTTAAGAACTCAACTAACATTTCCCATTTAAAAATTCATTGTTTCGTTTGTTATAATTTACATGAAATATTCCCGTTTTAAATATGTATCTACATTTTTTAATAAAACACTAGAATTCAAACAAATCAAAAGGTTATAAACTTAATCTAGTACATAATGAGGTGGGTTTTAGTGCGACTTTGACTTTAGTCAGACTTTGACGTTTTTTCTTGGCTGTCACTTTTTGATTGCTGGTTGTAAAGATCTTTCGCCTTTTCGCGGACTTGTCTTGTTCGTGGATAAGTACCTCTGGTTCTGAACAGCTAATCGTATTTTCGTAACTATATATTCCGGATAAGTACCTCACAACAATGAACAATTTATCTTATCCGGGTTTTACTGTACATCCACATACATTTGTGGTGATGATCAATAATAATGAAGCAATGGGTGTCCCATTAATAATTTCACCATGTAAACTGTGAATAATACAAACAGTTTTAAAATACTTTAAGGACTTTACTTTTTAATCAGTAATTTTCCCTATTATAATCATACATGGAATAAAATGTAACCCAAATGTTCACTACGGCTAGCCGCGGCTGTGGCAGCAGACCTTCATCCGCTTGTCTACATTTTGGATGACGCTGAGGCATGTATTGTATTGTATTGTATTTTATTTCATTTGTATACATTTATAATACGTTATCGCACAATTTACAGACATATTTAATATTCATAATAATATTTTTTTTCTGAAATTGTACTATGTAAGATTTTAATGGAAAAGATGTAATGTGTAGTTTTTTTGAGGAAAAAAAAACCCGTATCATATCGCTTGATCTGGGCGGCCAATTGAGATCGCCATTTCGGGAGATAATGCAACTGTCGAACTTTTGCCGCACAAAGTAATTGGTGTGGCATGTGGCACCATCCTGTTGGAACTACATATTTTCCAAATCCATAGCTTCCAATTGCGGCCAAAAAAATTCGTTATCATGGCGTGATAGCGTATGCTATTCACGGTAACTAAGATGAACAGCCATATCGGAATGCGGAAATCTCTAATGAGTTTGGTAATAGTGTGAAAATTTGGTCCATCGTCAGTCTGCTGGGCCGGAAGCCACACTGGTACATGTAGTAGTAGTACTTTATTACTAGTTCCATAGGAACTATTTAAATTCATTGTTTACATTTTTTTTAAAAGATACAAAATTTGCCTCGTTCTTTGTGTCATTTGGCAGTTCGTTAAATAGTTTAAAACCCTTATAAATAATTGAATTTTGTGTACACACACTTAACATATTAGGCAAACGCAAATCATTACAATTTCTTAGTGCATATGGTTGGACATCTCTTATATATTGCACATAATTAACTAAATATTTTGGCATTAAATTATTTTTAACTTTATATAAAAAAACTAGCACATTCATTACAATTCTTTGTTTTACTGACATCCACTTTAACAAGTTCAACATAACATTATTAGGTGTACATCTATTGCACTTCAAAATACAACGCATAGCTTTATTTTGTAACAGCTGGAGCCTTTTAATTACGTTATCACTACATAGAAACAAAACTGTGGAATAATACTCAAAATGTGGTTTGACAATTACGTTATAGATATTTATTGCACTTAATATAGAAACATTGCTTCGTATTCTCTTCAAAAGACCTATTTTTTAGATACTTTTTTGCATATGTAGTCAATATGTTTTGTTAATCCTACGGTACTTTCCATAATTACGCCTAAATACTTAATTTCACCAACTTTCTCGATGGTTTCACCATCAATTTCCAGTTTTATGTCCTCGCCATCTCTCTCGTTCAGTATCATCCTTTGAGTCTTTTTTACATTTAGCTTTAGTCTATTTTGTTTTAACCATTTATCGACAGTTTTTAAATCATCTTGCATTTTTAGGTGGCACTCGGCAAAGTTATTTCCCGACGCGTAAATAACCGCATCGTCCGCAAACAGCGCAAGCTTACTATTTTTTATCGCGCTCTGCATATCATTTATATAAATAATGAACAACAATGTTCCGAGTACTGATCCTTGGGGTACACCAAATGGTACTTCCTTAGTTTCAGATAGCACTCCATTCACTTTAACCTTTTGTGTCCTGCCTTCGAGGTACTATCTAAACCACGACAGTTCACCATTCTTAATACCATATTTATCTAGTTTTTTTTAGCAGCAGCTCTTTGTCAATAGTTTCGAATGCTCGTTTTAAATCTAGGAAAACACAGTACACACGCTTTCTTTGGGCAATTTGTTCTTTCCATTCCGTAATAACTAGGTTGAGCGCACTTTCACAAGAATGGGACTTTCTGAAACCCGACTGCACGTCTATAATTAAATTGTTTTTTTCAAAGTACTCATTTAATTGACGAAATACTATTTTTTCAAAGACTTTCTCACATAACGGTAACGAATTGACTGGACGAAATTCACATTTTTTAGTGTTTTTTACTTTTTCAATTGGTGTAACAATAGCTTGTTTCCACGATTTTGGGAAAACTGCCGTGTCTATGGACTTGTTAAGAGTGGTTAGCAGGGCTGGTCCAATGCAATTAAAATTATCACAGTAAGTTTTTGGACACATTTGCTTGAAGTCAGTTTTATTCTTTATTTGTTTTAAGGCTTGTAGTATGTCTTGCATTATTATTCTTTTAAATTTAAAAACAGTATTGGTTTCACTTACACAATTAACAAAAGGGACATATTGAATAGAGTTATTAATTTGGACAACACTGTCAACAAAAAAGTCATTAAATTTGTCTGCTATATTTTTGCTTTCATTGTAGATAACGTCACTAAATACTATGTCTGTTAACTCACCACTCTAAGATAAATTCTGGGAAAGACTAGTGAATTTAAAGTCAAGACCTCCCTTTTACATCGACTTCAAAGACGGGTATGAAAGCTTTTGTCATATTTCTTTCTACGAAGCGTTGCCCAAATTCGAAATCACACCAAAACGGATTCAGCTGTGTCGCATTACACTGGATAATACGCTATACCACGTGTAGTTTGGAAACAGTACTTCTTATGTGTACCTTATTTCGGGAATATCATGTGACTTCTTCAAATTAGTTTTAGAACAGATGGCTTAATTAAGTTTTATAAACCTTTTACGGCAATTGAAGAACAATTGAAATGAATTGGGATTTGAAGGAAACGTGGGCAAAACCATGTAGTAAGTATACCACTAAGGTCAAAATTTCACTATTGACAACAGTAACTTCGAAGTGGTTAAGGAGTAAACATCTATGCTTACCTCATAGTAAGCGTCAAGTCCCTCAAACGAATGCTAAAAAAGAGCTGCTAAATTTGCCATATCTTTTGAGATAATCCCAAAGAATGAAGTCCAAGGGTGTCAAATCGCATGATATCGGAGGATAATTGACATTCGCAAGATAATGCTTCCCGGGAACTTCTCGCGCAATAAAGTTATCGTTGCATTTGTTGTGTGTGTCAACGTCTTGTTGGAACCACATATTTTCCACATAAAAAGTAAGGGGTTTCATTCCTGCGCACTTTACGAACGGACGAACACGATGGTTTGGCACCGGCTACCGACCCACTTTCTGGAAAGTTGTTCACATTCCAAATTCGACGCTAAGTTGAACGATTATTAACATAATGAAAAAAAAAAGAAAACACATCGTGCGTTAAATTTGATCGGCTGACCATTCAGGTTGGAGTCGAATACCCTGCGGTCCGGAGCATTGATGTCCATTCGCTCTAGATGTCCTAGCCATCTTAAGCATCCAATTTGCAGCTTTTTTTACCTGGTCGATGTCGCTGTACAGTTGGCATAGTACGGGGTTGAATCTTCTCCTCCAAACCCGTTAACGCAAACGGGCCGAATATCTTACAAAGGATTTTTCACACGAAGCGACCAAGGATATTTTCATCTGCTTTCGATAAAGACCATTTCAGCTCCATATAGCCAGACTGTGATGATAGGGCTCTTATATTAAGTCTCCTTATTCGAACGGGAAAGGGCTTTACGACTCCACTGCCTTCTCAAAGAAACAGTGATTGGAAAAGGTAATCCTTCGTTTGATTTCCGACAAGAAGTCTTCTTTGATGTTATGGCTGAGCCGAGGTAGACAAAGGCCTTTACTACTTCCAAATTATAGCTGTCCACCAAGTATCTATCCATGACTAAAATTGTTAATGACTGTTGTTAACTGATGTCAATATAAATCATTTTCTTTGACATTTAGATTTTATTCACTTTGCTGGCACATACACTGAACCAAAAAGGTACATGATATAAATGAAAAATTTCATATTGTAAATGAAAAAGTTCATTAAAATTGAGCTAAACATCAAATTCTTACAGAACATGTATTCCCGTTCATACGTTTATGAATATATTCATACAACTATGAATCGTTCATAAAAAGTAAGAATCTATGCATAAAATTAATGAATGACATTCATAAATTAGCACGAGCACATGAAGGAGAAGAGAGACAGACAGATGAAAAAAAGCAGATCGGCGTAGTGGTAGGAAACTCATTTGTAAGGTTTCAACTAACTCTATGGGTTGGTGTCTAGGATAACTGGAGAGTTTTTTTTTTTTTGTACTTGCATATGTTTCACAGAAGTTTTTACAGATGTTTCTTCTTATTATAGTTTTTGTGTGGTGAATTCTTTCAGCCATGCCATACTATCCTCCTACTGCCACTGCCAGTGTTATGCCTTCTCGTAGTAGTAGGTTTTGTTATTAACTTCTGAAACTGTTCAAATTATATTATTTTTTTTTTTATAGAAATAAATACTTACATAAATCTGGATTCGAACCGCGGACCTTCTGCGTGACCAGCGACGACGCTACCACTACGCCAAAGCCATAAAATAAATACGAATGCATTGTGTGTATAACTATTTACACATTCGAAACCTTTGAGTATGTATCTATACTTACAGTTCATGGACAAAATACATACCCCTTATGAATCGGTATACTGCTTATGACTTGATACATACTTTTTGAGAATATATACATAATGCATATGAATCTATACATTCATTTTCTTTTTTTCTTTAACTCAAAGATTATTTTCATTAATTCAATGTATTTTTTCTTAAAACTTTTGATGGACAGTTGTAAGAATAGTTCATACGCTTATGAAAAAATTCATTAAAAATAAGAATCAGCGTTCATACCCCAAATTTCTCATACAAATATTTTTATGAACGCGATTTCATACAAACAATGAATCGTTCATAAAAACATTTTATTTTTTTATGATTTTGTACATAAAATCAATGAATTTTTCTTAAAAATGAATGAATTTTGCTGTATGAATGCCGTTCATTGATATTATGTACGATAATTTTTTCAGTGTACGCACTCTTTTGCCGAAATTTTCCAACATTTTGCATAAATGTGTCTGAATTTCGGTGATACAACGATGTCCAACGGCGTTAATCGCATGGTTCAATTCTGATCACCAAAACGGGAAATTACACGACCAGGAAATGGATCATGCAGTAATTGAATTGTTTCTCTGGCTGTATGGCATGTGGCACTATCTTGTTGAAACCACATGTAATCCACATCCATATCTTGAATACAGCATACCTTATCTATGCGCAAAAAAAAAACTGGATTATCATGTCGCGATATCGAGCACCATTACCTGTTATTGCCTGACTAGCCGCATTTCCAATGAATGAGCTAATGATGCCTCCAATTCAAAATCCGCACGTTGTGGATGCATTAGCTTATCAACAATCACTTGTGGATTTTCTGTTCCAAATTCGATAATTTTGACGATTAACAAAACCATCAAGATGAAAATGAGCCTAATCGCTGAAGATAAACTTTAGCTGCCAAACCTTAATTATTTTTAAAATATTCCTCAGCAATGAAAACACGTTGTTCTTTCATGTAACATTCCAATTTGAATAACCCTTAACCGTCAGCTGTCACGCTGTCTTTATTTCCATTGGCAAATCTTTACCCCACCAATACCTACCCCTTATGTACATATATACTTAGATACGATGTTACAGCTAAATAAATCGTCTATACGCTTAGTCACCGGAATAATCACAGGGCACGCTCTATGACTAGCAAATGGCATATTACGAACGACGCCTCCACCCCCTTGGGCCTTGGCTACAGATTCTTGTAAAACATTGAAAAGCTGGAAATCTTAAAGATATCGGATGTTTTGAAATTCATCAAGAGAACAAACTGGCTTACGAGTTGGTAAAAAAAAGGATTAGTCCCCACATCATGAAGGGATTCACAATGGACCTTCGGGTTTTCGAGTAAAAATAATTGTATACACGGTCAGACATCCTTCCCAACTTAACGTAACCTAACCTTGGAATACATCTTAATCAAAAACATTCTTTAGTGGCCAAAGTTGATTTGCTGTCCTTCTGTTGCGTGTTCAAAGTTGGCTTAATAATTGTTCCTATTTAATATCGAAACGAAGAATTGAGTTCGAATACTTCATTTTTCTTTTATACGGCTACATACATAACATATGTATGCAAGTTATGTTATCTATGTAGCATATGTATACATAAAATAGTCACAACTCAAATGATGAGCTATGTATCTAGGTGTAGCGTGTAGGTATATTCTTTTTAGAGCCCATATCATATCATTGGAATTCATAACCATAAATATGTATAATCCAGCCTAGGCCTGTTTGTCATTTTGAGTAATAGTGGTGACATAGATGATGGAGTTTACATAAAAAAAATAACCTTCGCACCTTCTGTGTTATAAAATTTTGCTAAAGAATATCGGAAAGTGTGTACTTTTTAGTACCCATCTGAGTATCCTGTGAGCCTGGCTACAACTGCATGTAATATGTCACCACGTTACATTTTTTATATTATTATGACAAAAGGGGTGTTCTTAACTGATGGCGGAGTAAGGAGGGAAGGTTCGGTTGAATAAACATTTATCATGATTTTCTCGTGGTGTGAAATTTCTTCTGCCGGCTTGAGCAATATAGCTTTAAAAATTTATGACATTCAATGTGAAAGAGAGGATGGATTCGCTTAATACATACACACATACATATGTGTGCATGGTAGAAACTCTGCTTTATGAGTGCGTTCGCTTGTATTTGGTGGTTCTGGGCTTTGTATGTGTGTGTGTGGTAAAAGAGAGGCTATAAATCTTGAAAGGAGATATGTGGAAAAATATGTAATGCCATGAATATGACGCCAATTTATGGTTCTTACGACAATTTTTCTTCTTCTTCTTTGTTTTTGTGTTTACTTGCAATAAGCCTAAGGTAAACTTTAACAAAGGTAGAAGTAAAAAAAAAAACATTAAACTGGAATAATTTTCCCAATGAAAATCAGCGTATGAAATTGTATCTGCTGACATTTCAGAGTTGTTTTTACACCACAAGAATTTGTTTAAAGCCTATTTTCTTAGCTCTTCCATTACACTCCTGAAAGTCCAGGTGTAGTCCTTTTAAAGCTATAGACAGAATGCAGTTTTTCTTGTTCAGAAATTTCATCTAAAGTTTAACGTGTAGGAATATCGGCTTTTGTTATCATATCTATAACAGGCAGAAAATGCCATCTACTTTAATGTGTGTACTGAAGCCAGTTTACATACAAAAAGGGTTAGTAATGATCATTCCAATGCACTTTGTGTGATAAAAATATATCTCCACCAGTGATATCCTGAACTTTATCAAACAATTTGAGAATTGGTTTCCTAAAACTTATATGTGGTACAAATATCTTTTAGATCACAGGGCCTTCGTAATTAGTTGGTCAGATATATGTTAAAAATTGTATGTAGTATACGCTGAATAAAAATATATAGGCCGGTATTCACCGACCAATATTAAACTAAGAGCCTCATAAACCTGTTCACCAGCCGATATTAGTGCATGTTTTTGAGCGCTCATAAGACGTATGAGTGGTCATAACTCATAACCACTCTTAAAGGCCTCGACCCTTAGACTGCGTTAGTGCGTTACTGCGTCCGTTTTTACTGACAGCTCGATAGAATACACACATTCTTATGGAAGGTGGCCCATAACCAACGCATATAAAAACGCCAACGCGGAAAGTGGGTTTACTTTCTACTTTTTTCAGTGCGTTGTGCGTTGGGTGTTTACACATTCACGCATTGAAGTTCACACATTCACATGTTATAGTTCACGTATTCACAAATTGAGAGTAGGTATACGAGTGTATTTATTTGTAACGTTTTTAAAGAAGCAACAAAGAACAATCCATCAATCAATCAATGGTTTATGACAGCAAATTAAAGGCTCCACGCTTATTTTTTTAATAATAATAAATAAACAAACAAATAAATTGTTGTTTGTATAAACAAATCAAACTTAAACATCTTGAAGTTCCTGGAGTGTTGAGTAACCTCTAGAATGGCGTTCTTGATGTAATTTGAATTGTGTGCATAATTTGATCGGTAGCTCATTTTTTTTTGTAGTTGCTAAACATTATTATACTATCATGAATGAATTTAACAAAGAGGGGATCAACTTTCTTTTAAATAAGAAGGTGTGCATCTTAGAACGTGTTCAAAAGTGCCCCCCCGTTCTGTTCAAACCTACCCCAACTTGCGTAGTTTACATTATTCTTATTCCAAATGAAATGCCGCCTCCAATAAATATTACTCACAAACAGAGATCCTCACCAAAAATGTTTAACACCCTTACAAAAAATATTATAAAACGGAATTGTGTGCATAAATTCTGCACACCCGGCTACTGGCAGACGACGAATGAGGAAACCCCCGAAAAGTGTTGACGACCAAAGATGATGGTATCGCCATGTGGAAATTTTGGTTTACACTTTAAAATTTTTATTAATTGAGTTATTATTAGCGAGGTTCAAAGCTGCCCCCCGTTCAAAGGTGCCCCTCTCTCTACCCTGCGTGCTGGAAAAAAATGGTTAAATCTAATTAAAATTAAATATAATACTTAATCTAGCTTACTGACCATTAGGGGGCACTATATGCTTAACGCTCTTGTTACAAACTACTGCCTTTCGGCTTTAAACCATCTATACTACGACTAAGGTTAGGTTATGTTAGGTTAGGAGGGTCGCTTGCAGTAAATGCAAATTTCACCCAGAGGCCGTAAAGGTCCATTGTGAATACCCTAGTTGTGTATGTCGAAACATACTTTTAACAAAACCATATTGATCTATTAATAAACCTTTTTAGGTCTGTGAGCGGTATCTTAGCCAGGTCGTCCAGGCAGTCAAAGAACCGTGCTCCCATACAATATACGCGCCGTTCCTGAAGAGCCGGGCAGTGGCATATAAGGTGTGCTACAGATTCTATTTCATCTTCGGGCCATGTTTCCTATTATACAGTGTCCGGTTATGACACTGACAAGTACATAAATAAATATATAAATAAATAAATAAATAAATAAATAAATAAATAAATAAATAAATAAATAAATAAATAAATATTGTTCTTTTCTGGTCGACTGCGGGCCACAGGTTGCGGGTTATGACACAGTCATACGTGTTGTGCCACAGTAGTCCACAGTAGTTCCAATTTAGTTTGGAGTCGAATATGGTGGGCCACAGGTTACGGGTGCCACAGTAGTCCCCATTTCTTCACGAATGTATTCTTGTAAGCGTAGAATGCATTTAGTCCTTTTTTCATTCTTCCTTCTATATTCCGTTTCGAATTTAGTTTTGAGTCGAATATAATGCCCAGGTATTTGGCTTCCATGGAGATCCTGAGGCGCGTGCCTTTCAGTCTTGGTGGGTTCCAGGATGGGATTTTGTATCTTCTAGTGAACAGAACTAGTTCTGTCTTGTTGATGTTAATCGATAGGCAGTTCGCGTCAGCCCACTTTGATAATTATGTTATATACTACGACTAAGTAGTAGATGTAGTTTACCTTTTAAGTGTCTCTTTAAATTTATTTCTGTGTACGTAATTTAATAGTTTTTAATATATAATTGTTGTTTTGGACTGTGCCTTATAGTGTTTTCCATTAATAATTTTAACGATTTCTAGCTAAATCTTATTGTTTAGTCTAATTTATAATAAATTAACATTTGCGTTTTCTGGTGGTCTTCCATAGTTTTGGTAAGCGGTTTTATACTCTCTTAGTTTAGATTTCACTTACTTCTCTTAAATTAGTTGTTGTTTGCCTGTAATATTTTACCGCTTTTTCCTTTTTCACCACACCTAATGCTAATATTCCTTTTGTTGCCAACTTATCTATCGTTTGTTAATTAGTTGTTTGTTGCGATAGGTAAGCTTCCGCCTTATAAAATAACACAGCACAAAAAACAAAAAAAATTACGTATTTAATTACGTAGCTAGAATTAAGATAGGTTAAGTAGTTGTAAGTTTTATTTAAGGTAGTTTTAAGCATAAAACATATCCTGTTGCTAAATTTTTTTTTTCAAACTTTTCTTAGCTCTAAAATTGTAACTTTAATTAAAATTCTATATTATAAGTTAGGTTACGTCGAAAGACATAGTATAAATATTAAGTTTAGCTTAGAGTGCCCGTGTGGGGCCAGTAAGTTAGAGTAAGGTAGTTAGGTTAGTTAAGCTAGTTTTAATCACTTTTGTCTAGCATTTAAGATTTAATTGAATTGATGAATAAAAATGAATTAAAAATGAAAAAATGAAGCTTCCGCCTGTCAACTAAACTTCTTGGGTTCGATTCCCAATCGCGCATGATCATATTTTTTTTATTTTTTATTTTTTTTTTATTATTTTTTATTATAATTTTTTATTTTTCTTAACCGATATGGCATGCTCAGCCGAAAAATGCGTTGAAAATAAGCCAAATTCAAACGCCGCCCTTCACGCTTGTTTTGGCCCGTGTGGAGAAGTTTTTCATGCTAAATGCATTGGTACAACCAATGGTTTTATTGAAAAAATAAACTCCTCCGATATAGCTTACTGGTACTGTGCGGCCTGCCGTAAGCTTTCTGTATCACAATTAGCCTTTAAGATGTCGTGCTTTAAATCCGACATTCTTAAGATGTCCAAAGGGTTCGAAGCATTGATGAATAGCTTCAAGTCCACAGTGACCAACTTAAATACATATTCAGAGCAGATTTACTCAGTCGATGCGTCAACTAACACCGACCTTATGCTAGTCTCTGCAACGTCAGAAACACAAGTAAATAATTTAGTTGCTAACAATGCTAGCACATCTACTGACGTTGAATGTGATATTTCTGTTGCTCCAATACCTGGAACTGATACTGGAACGACTTTTGTTATTTCAAGTGACAAAATCCAGTTGAACTCGGCCCCTGTGTTGGGTAAAAGAAAACGAACATCAAAAAATTCGGTTCATCTAGCGAAACGAATTAATTTAACGGCTACAAATCTAAATACCACACCAAAATCCGATGTCATTACGAATGAAGTTGGTTACCAATTAAATAATGTCATTACTACAAATCCAACTGACCCGAGTGGCATTGAGGCAATCCCTAGACCCAAATCTGTCTTTATTTCTAGGCTTAAGCCCGAAACTTCTGTGGATGATATAGTAAATCATCTATTGTCGAAAAGTTTGATTTCCAATAGAGTGTCTATAAAGTGCACTAAAATAAGTAAGCCGGATAGTTTCGTTTCATCTTTTAAAATAGTTACCCCTGTTTCGATCTTTGACTCACTATGCAAAAATGACATTTGGCCCCCCAATACTTTCGTAAAAGAATTCACCAATCGAGCATCTAAAAGACATACCAGCACATCGCAGGTTCTAAATTCAAAAAACTCTCTCGATTGTCCCTCTACTACCAAAATGTAAGAGGGTTACGAAGTAAAACTACCGATATTTTTGCCAACTCTCAGGCTTTTCCACATGACATTTTTGTTTTTACAGAGACTTGGTTAAACGCCAATATTTTGGACACGGAACTCTTCAACTCCGAGTTCCTAGTTTATAGAAAAGATCGTTATATGGATTGTTGCACGGGATTGGGTGGTGGGGTGCTTATTGCAGTTCGTTCTCACCTCAGTTCCAGCTTACTCAGTGTTCCTTTCCCTTTGAACACAGAAACTATTTGTATTAAAATTTGTATTGAGGGCAAAACTGTCTTTATCATTAATTCATACATTCCTCCTAATAGTGATACATCATTGTATTCTGAGCTGTCGCTTATCTTAGAACACATTCATGACTTATCCTGCTCGGAAAATAACATTTTATTGCTCGGCGACTTCAACTTGCCACAAACGATCTGGGTTCCATCGGAGGATGGATCCTATCTCACAGCATCGTTTAATTCCGCTCAGCAGGAGCTTATTAAACTTGACTCAATTACGTCTTTTGACTTACAGCAAATCAGCTGTATTAAAAACTACAATAATCGAACTCTCGATTTGGTATTTTCCTCTGACCCTGTTAGTACTGTTGTTCAAGAATCTTGTTCAAGCATAACTAACATAGATAGACATCATCCACCCTTGGATGTATTTTTTGACTTGAGCTGTCATATATATGATAATAGTGACCCCAATGATGGCTCGTATATCTTTGACTTTCGACGAGCTAATTATCAGCAACTGTCTGAAAGAATAAGGTGCTCCAATTTACAAAACATTAATATTTCACCTAATATTGAGGATGCAGCAAAATGCTTTTATAGTATCCTAAATGACTGTATAAGTAGTTGTATACCAACAAAATTATCGAAAAATGCAATATCAAACCATCCTTGGTACACAAGGATCTGAAAACTCTACGAAATAAAAGAAATAGAGCATGGAAAAATTATATTAAAAGTCTCAGCCCAAAGGACTTTATTATTTACATTGCATTTTTCGATGAATTCAAACTGCTTTCAAGCAGCTTATACAATGACTATATAAGCACAATGGAAACCTCACTTAGGAATAACCCGAAACAATTTTGGAGCTTGGTTAATTCCAAGAAAAGGTCTGACGGATATCCAGCAGAGTTTTCTTATAATAACAGCGTTTTTAATGACCCTGTTGATATTTGCAACTCTTTCGCGGATAATTTTCGTAAATCTTTTAACGATGTGCCGCTTAGTATTGATGATGATTACTTTGAGCATCTCAAAGATGTTCCTCAAGTTGGCTTTACCAACATTGCCTTAGACTTGCAGACTATTTCGAAATTTATTTCATTTCTGAAAGATTATTACTCTTCAGGTCCTGACGGCGTACCTCCAATAGTCCTGAAAAAATGCAGTGATGTCCTTGCTCTGCCATTGAAGTCTCTTTTTGAGATCTCCATATCAACTGGCCATTTCCCTAGCTTCTGGAAGCAATCGTTTATTACGCCCGTCTTTAAGAAAGGCGATAGAAATATTATTACGAACTACAGACCGATTTCAAAGTTGTCATGCATACCAAAATTATTTGAGCAAGTTGTGTGTGTAAGCCTTACTTTTCTTTGTCGGGGTGTTATTTGTACAGAACAACATGGATTCGTTAGAAACAGGTCTACTGTCACAAACCTATTAACATTCTCCCATAACTGTTCCAATGCCTTAGAAAGTGGTCATGAGGTGGACTGTGTGTACACTGACTTCTCCAAAGCTTTCGATCAGCTTTCTCATGATATTATTATCTACAAACTCGAGGCGTTAGGTTTTCCCCCAATATTTATTTTGTGGGTTGGCTCTTACCTCAAGCAGAGGTCATATCAGGTTAAATTTAGAGGTTGTCTTTCAGACTCCTTCTTAGCAGGATCCGGCGTCCCTCAAGGGAGCCACCTAGGTCCACTTTTATTTATTCTTGCTATCAATGATGTTCCATCAATCATAAAACATAGCAACATTCTAATATTTGCCGACGATATGAAGATCAGTAGAGCAATTACAACCATAAATGATTGTAGACTTCTGCAATCAGATATTGATAGTTTCAGTACCTGGTGCTCTAAAAATGGTTTAGTCCTTAACCCACTCAAGTGTCAGTCCATGACTTTCTCTAGGAAACTGGTACCGACTATATTCAACTACTTGATATCGAATCACTCTCTCAGTCGGGTTTATAGTTTTAAGGACCTGGGTGTTTACTTTAGCCCTGAACTTGATTTTAAAGAGCATATAAACCACATTGTGAATAAATCAAATTCAATGTTAGGTTTCGTTAAAAGATGGTGTAAAGAATTTAAAAATCCTTATGTCACCCTCTCACTATTTAACAGTCTTGTCCGTCCTCACCTCGAATATGCTTCGCAAGTATGAACACCTTATCAGAAAAATCTCAATACTCGTATTGAAGCTGTCCAGCGACGCTTCATTCGATTCGCATTGAAGGGTCTTCCCTGGGACGATCCTTTTAACCTCCCCCCATATTTGCATCGGATAAAACTGTTGCAAATGCAGCCTTTGGCTCAAAGAAGGGTCAATAATGATATAATTTTTATGCATCAGCTGATCTCAGGTCTGATTGATGCACCTGACTTATTATCCTGTTTGGGATTAAACTTTCGTGGGGGATCGCATCACCTGCGTAGTATAGAGTTACTGCATGTTCCTCATCACAGAACAAATTACGGGATGCATGAGCCTATTAGCCGCATGAGTAAAATCTATAACTTAAATGTAAACATTCTTGACTTGAATCTTAACAAAATTACACTTAAAAATGTCTTGCGTAATGTAGTTCCTCGAACATAAACTCTAATTATGTATATTTGTTCTTATATTTGTTTATTTATTGCTAGTGGTAGTGTTGAAATGTAGCGTAGCCTAACCACTAACACCAGCACTAAATGATGAGCCTGTGGATGCATATTTTGCCCTGGCGAATTTCTGCTTATGGCTGTTGCTTGTATTAAGCACACCATGACACAGATCTGATAGTGTTTAAAAAAAAAAAAAAATTTAAGCTAATCTAACCATTATATTTAAGTCCAAAAAAAGGTTGCGGAAACTTGGATACTATTTTCGAACTTTATTATTCCCTAAGCTATATGCGATAATAAAATAGATGTGAGAGTCTAGATTTTAGGCTCATTATTGAGTATGTATCTATCTACATACATGAGAGAATCAGTTTATGGCACTACCCATAGTCACAAATAACACATTCTTGTTATTGACACTGTGTGTTTCTACTTCCCTGTAAGTGGTCAATTTTGTTTATTTTTTTCTTTTGCTTCGAAAATCTCTCAAGAGGCAACGGAAAAAAAACTTAAAATCCACTTCCGCCACCACATCAGTTTTAAATGATTATATGACGATGACGAAAGGCGGACTTATGTCCTCCGAGATTGAAATTCTTCATCTTCGAGAAATTGCAAACGTGAAATGCGTCGTCATACATAAGACGCTGCCAGATGAAAAATGACTTCGACGCCAGAACGCGAGCACATCGATTAGTCGCCCCTGAGTAGTTCGCAAAGCTGCGTTCTTCATTCTATCCCCTTGGACATTGCCTGCTGTTGCATTGCATAGTGGCAATAGGAATTTTCCAAGCGAATGGCTTCCAATTTTCTTTGAAGTACAAGTATACTCCAGGATTGCACTTGTAACGTCTACTACTTGGCTCTTTTAGTCATCGTCGCCGATACGCTAGCACTCCTTGCGCCGCTTCTTGATGACAGTTTTGCTCTTCACGTTTTGTGGATAGCACTTCATCATGCGATGCGGGATAGCAGCAGATTCTATACTGCAACACGATGTCTGGTTGACTTGGCACAGAATCTTTTGACTGCCGCTTGGCGGTGGAAGGTGTGGGGCGATGGTAAATGCAGGCGGATGGTGTTAACCGTGTCGGTTTCCTAAAAGGCCAAACGAATCAGTCGTGAAGATTAATAGTCGTCGTGGTCTCGTGGACAAAAAGGCGAGCGATTATTCGCGCAAAACTCACCGATGAGCGTCGGTGTCGTCGTCAGTCGCTGTGGCCGCCAATATGGAGAGGGTCTCTACTGTAGTGACAGGGAATAATGACGAAAGAATCATGAGCCAGCCTGCTGCAGCCAACGTTGGAAAAGGTCATGGGTGTTACATGCAGGGGCATCGGGTGCGGTGCGCGGCGAAGTGATATCTTCCAGATGTTATCTTGATGCTGCCTATGATGCCCCGAAGAGAGAGAGACACCAAGCGAAAGTTCGTTGTGTCGTTGTCGTGCAATCTACCTTTAATATCGTAGTTCTGCGCAAATGAAAGGAACGAAGGTCTGGGCTTTAAGGAAAGCAGAAGGTTGCGCGTTGCTTCCATCATCGTCGTGTTACGTATAACGATATCCCCGGGATAGAGGAAATTGAAGTAGAAAATGTGCTGCAATGGCAGAATTGTTGGCACTACCAGATTCCAGTTTTGAAAAGCCAAATTTGTTGTTGCAACCGCGGGTGAAAGGGAGAGCGAACGGCAATGGCGGATACGTACGGGTGTGGTAATTTTTCATTTTGAATGCAAAAACGATTTGTGTTTTCCTCCCGCTTTCCTTGTAATAATAATAAAAGTCGTGATGTGTTTTGGCCAAGAAGGAAAACTTTTTTTTTCTGGGATTAATATTCAAATTCGACCAATAGTACGAGAAAAACGCACGTATTAATAATTATTATTTTCCCTAGCTTACACACAACATATTGGAAAAACATACATACTGCATTGCACTGCCACTCTTCAGAACCTTTCTAATAAAAAAAATTAGGCGATTATGTTATGTTTAAGACAGTTTAAAAGGGGTTAAACTGTTTTGTCTTCGCCTATTTATATAAAGATACTAACGGGTGATTCATTATGAGGTACTTCTTTAGTAGAGATTTTATGACAGATCACGCTATTGAAAGACTTACATAGCTAGGGCACAGCAGCTGTATAATGTAGCTATTTTTATGTACAGTTGTGGATACGAATTTAGTACACTTCACTTGTTTCCTGAACTCTTCTAATTAAAATTGTATAATCATTGAGTTTTGGTTGATGAATTTATTGTCGTTTGTGGATTATAGTGCCTGTTTCGCCAGACACGAATTAGCACACATTGAAATAGATGGAATGCATGGGTGTAATGATAATACCAGCATAATTGCCTGAATTTAAGCAAACATTCTATATTAGCCGTGTTTCTTTTTGTAGCTTATATAGAATAAACATCTTTTAGCAAACATGCAACATTTTTAATCCTATATAGGCTTGCACACAAAACACGCCTATTCTTAACCGCGAACCAGCTATTTTCCTCCCTCCACCTCGTGAAACACGCGAACATTTATGTTTTCTTTTCCAACGAAATCCTTAATATTTTGCGGTATTTTTTAATTTCAAGTGTTAAGAATGAAAATAAATAAAATATTGTGTAATTCAATTTGGCAAGAAGACTATCGTTCTCTGAGAACAGCTCTCATTTTGCAAGTGAATGCTAAAGCACAGGCAAGGCAGTTCCTCCAGTTTCGCAAATGCTGAAATGTTTCAAAAAAATGGACAAAATGCAATTATACTTTCCGTAATGTTTGTAAATGTAGAAAATATTCCTATAAAAAATCGATACCAATCGAGGACCTAACAAAAAATACCACTTCTGCTGATGGCACTTTTGAAATAGCTATGGTATACGTATTTAACTGTACCTTCAGGTAAGGTCAAATTCAAATATCACAGCACAACGAAAACCTATTGTATCCAAAAAAAAATGTAAAGGTCAGGATATAAGAGCCCAGCACTGTAAGACATACACTGCGGCTTACTAGATTAGAAGCACCTAACTTTGGGAGATAAAATTCATATTTCTCCTGTTAAATATCAGCGAAGCAAGGAAAAAAATGATGGTGAAAGTAAGAGTAGTTTGTATTTAGTTCATAATCAAGTTTCAAAAAAAAATTTCAGAAGGACATAGCGAGACTTTGGAGACATTTTTGCCCAATGAGTCAGAAACGATTGCATTTAAGTCGGTTCATAAGATTAGAAGCACCTTGCAAATGAATAAAAAAATATTGTTTTATTTTCATAAAAATTTAATTCTTATTTTGAATTCATACTCCAGGTACAATTTTTAATAATGAATAGAATCACATTTCTTCAAAATAATCTCAAAAATTCGGTCTTTGAGGTAGTTAAACAATGAGGCTAAATTGTCGAGTGACATCTCATTCCAGTCAGGTTAAACGGCTTTGATAGCGCTTGTTTATCATCGTATTGCTTTCCACCTTCGTATACTTTTCGTATGAGCCAGCCCCAGACAATTTCTATAGTGTTAACTTTTAAACGATATAAAACTCACAAAAACACCACCCTACCACCCAGAGTCAAACGGCAGTGCTGAACGTGCGGTTCAGACTGTGAAGTCATCATTAAAAAAATAAATTTATCCAAATTGTGATTTGTGCAGAATGAAATAAAATAAAACGTACATTTTTCACGATGAACTTTGACATTATATTCTTTAAACCTCTGAAGAACTAACAATAAATTCTGTCTACATTGTTCATAATCTTTGTCTCCAATGAGTATGTCATCAATATAGCATTTCATAGACTTTAAACCCCGCAGAATACTATCTGCAACACATTGAAAAGTTGAAGTAGCTGATTTGACACCGAATGGTAAACGGGTATATCTAAATAGTCCCTTGTGTGTGTTTATGGTCATATATTTTTGAGAAGCTTCTGACAATACTACTTGCTGAAAAGCACCTTCAAGGTCCAAGACCCACAATTGGCTAAACTAGCCAAAATGTCATCTATCCTGGGAATAGGGTAGTGATCTGTTAGCACAAATCGATTTACAGTTGATTTGCAGTCAACGCAAATTCTCACTGATCCATCCTTCTTTTCCACAGGTACAATCGGAGAAGCCCATTCACTGTACTTCACCGGAACGATAATATTCTTTTTTAGTAATCTCTCCAACTCATTCTCTACTTTGTCGCGCAGTCCATAGGGTACGGTGTAAGCCTTATGAAATATTGGCGAAGCATTTTTTTCTAAAATTATTTCTGCAACGTGGTCTTTTATCAAACCATCATAATCATTATCAAAGACACTAGGGAATTGCTCAAATAAATCTTTTTCTGCACTTGATGAATTCACACTATTCACCATAAACAAATTTCTCCAGCCAGCAACCATCACATTTAACCAATTCCTTCTAAGCAAAGGAACAAATTCTGTTTTAGGATGAACAACAATCAACTCAAGCATCACACAATCTTTATCAATGCTTCCAATTTTAGAAACGCATGCCGTAAAATAACCTAAAACTGAAACCGACTCGCCAGTAACGCAAATTTTTAGAAAATGATTTAAGCTGTGTAGAACTTTTAAAATATTTGTCACATGTGCGTTCTGAAATAATTGAAAAACATGCACCCGAATCTACTTCCATTTCAACTTCAATTCCGTTGATTTTAACTTTAATTAAAAGTGCATCGCCTTTCACGCAAGAGCCTACATTACCTAATGTGAGATGAGAGAGATTATTATTTACATAATTGCTTAGTTCTGGCATTTGTAACACTGTACATTTTGATGATCATCTCTCGATAGCGGCTTCTGATGGTTGTTTTGCTGATATCTACCTCTGCTGGTTGCTCTTTTCTTGTTGTTCCTCTTGTTAGAGCTTGTTCTTCTATAACCGTTATTAAAAGATCTAACTGATGATCTGCCTACCCAATTTTCTTGGTGAGTGATGACGTTTGCACTTGTTCCTTGCATTTCCCTCACCTCCTTTGACGTCAGCTCCATTGTTAATGCAGTTTCACATATATCAGCAAATGGTTTTGATATAGGCTGATCGAGTAATCTACGTTGTATAGCTTCATCTTTTTGCGACCAAATAAACTTGTCACAAAGTGCTCTCCAAATTCGCATGATTCTGCTAATGTTTTTATTTCGACGATGAAATCATTTAATAATTCATCGGCACGCATAGCACGTGACATAAATCTGTGTATTTCTGCCCTGGTATTGCGTTTGGGCTTAAAATGCGTTTTTAATGCGGTCACCAATGTGTCAAAACTGAAGTCTTTCACTAGTTTAGGCGCAATTATTGATTTTAAGATTTTATATGAATCTCCACCGGCGAAACTAATAAATAAGGACACTTTTCGACTACTGTCTTCGACATTGTCCAAAATAAAAAGATGTTCTAAGCGCTCAATATATTGTTCGAAATCATCTTCGAGCAAAAATGGTTCGATTTGTCCAATGAACCCCGAACTAACACGTGTTGAAGCTGTAATGTCTTTGTTATCTCAGGGCATTTTCACTATTTTATTGTTCGTTTTATTTTATTTGGTCCTTCACAAATCACAATTTGGATAAATTTATGCCGATTTATTATTTTATTTTAATCGTTAATTATTTTTCGCGCTGTTCGAAATATCATGTTGAAATATCCTGGAAAGTGGTCCGAAGAGATCTCATAACCATTGAGTAGCTATTTCCTGTCATTTTAGAGTTTTGCACCACCAAGTCGATGTTGCATAATAAGATACTGTACTCCAGACTTTACGCCCCTTCTGTGCTATGGTGGTGGTTAAAAAAGAGCTTCTCTTTCCTTAGATCGTGAAGGTAATCCGGTCCATATAAATTGAATTTTGTTCCGTCAGAAAATAACTCTTTTTCCAGCTATTGGAACTCGCTCCTTATTGCACATCCCAGGTCATATGATCATTCGGGTATTGTAAGCTTTGGATTTTTCGCGAAGCATTGAGTGGTGGTTTTTTCTTCAGCTTAAGTCGCTTGAGGTTTTAGGCACTACGAACAGTAGATTTACTTGAGGTAACACCAGCTGCATCTCCGATCTTAGCTGTCGAAACCTCTGATTTGAAGGCTAATCAAACAAGTTTTTATTTTTCCGCAGCTGTATGGGCCGTGGAAGCATTTGCTTTGTACTTTTTCCGTAAATTTTTGGATCCTTTAAATGATAACCAACAGCATGATCACTCCAATTGATCCTGCCAATGAAAGCACGCTTAGACAAGCCTTCCGAGTGGTAATGCTTGAAGAAAAAATAAAGGTTATCCTTTCTTATTGACAAATTTACTTTTTATCAAAAACTTTTTATCTTCACAAACATCTATAGTAATTTCTTCTAATCTTATGAACTAATTTAATTGCATGCAAATCTGACTGATTCAACTAACATGTATTTAAAGTACAGTTAGCCTGTTTTCTTAAAATTTGGGAATTCACCGTTGCGTTCAGCACAAACCACTCTTTCTTTCACCATCCTTTTGCAAAATTTCATCGTTCAACCGTTTCGGCGTGATTGAGTTATGTACAAACATACAAAGCTTCGGATTTATGAATGTTGCTCACGCGCTACCTATCGCAATTTTTTGGAAGTACGAGTATCATAATTATAAACGTTTACAGTGGAATAAATCAATTTCCCAATTGCATCAAAATCGGATGAAAAGTATTACAGCGTCGTAGTACTTTATTTATTTTTAATTTAGGTGTTCAGCGCCATCTTTTGTAGAAACTACTAAGAACACTCCTCGCATCAAATCGAACAGTTGCGAAAGTTTCAGCTCAATGGGATGAATAGTGTTTAAGTTTTGCGATTGAAATTTATTTTTATATACCTGAACAGCAGTTAAACCGTAATATACAATATAAATATATACATACATGCCTACATGTCAGGAATGGTTCAATTAGCTGCTTAAGATACCATATAGGTAAACGATTATAAAGCTTTAAATGTACCTTAACTTGCTGGACACACTGCACCGATAAAACTGGTGAACAAAATCTTAATCGTCATAATTTGTGGAAAAATGAAAAGAAAATGAGAAATCCATCAGTACGAAGAATGAATCATGCACAGTTGAGAGACTCCGTTGCAGGTCCACTCTTTAGTGTGGTTAATAACTTGCCGTTGGTAAGAACTGATGAGACTCCTTTTTTTTGTATTTGAATGCAATTCATTGTCAACATGATGGGGTATCTAACCAAAAAGGCATAATTTCGCTCCCTCGCTCTCTTCACACAGAACAATCCGACCGTATGATAATGATAATGACTGCACAAGACTGATGTTCATTTTTGGTTAAAACAATGGACTTGGAAATAGGCGACGATGGTCCTTAAAAACCATAAAAATAAAATCCTCTCTTCATTTACTCATTTCATCTAGAACCAGTTCTAGATACACTTCCATATTTGTACATGTATGTATGTATATAGAGACTAGCACCGGCCGCACATTTTAAAAGTGAAAGTAATAGAAGCTGTGCAGAACAAGTTACTTTCATAATACCTGTGAGTCTACCTGGTCTACGACTGGTATCTCTATCGGCTTTAATTAGCCGGATGCTTAATTGGCCTTTAAACAAAAATGGATGTAAGTGAGGCGGTACTTTAAATGGCGCCACACCACGACGCGTGAATGAAGACCTTCACGCTCTGTCTTAATAATGTCGTAATGCGGGACTGCGACTATGACGCGACGTATAAAATGTCAAGCAGGTTGTTATAGGTCAGTAAGCGCGCGTGAGTGTACAGCAATTGTTATTCTTTTTGTTAACAATTTTCCTTATTCTTATTTTAATGGCTTTTATGCGAAATTCCGGAAACGGGTTTTTATGACGAGTACGACTAAACATGTATTTACATTGTACATACATATGTGTGACTATGAAATATGGGAATAGAATTGGACAAGCTGCGTACCTCTGCACAAAGCAACGGAATATAATCGATACAACATAACATTTCAGATTAAGTGAGCTCACCGCAAAGTGTTGACTTCAATGTAACAATCAGGATAATACGTATTTTGTTTTATTCGATGGGTTTCTATGTTATCTACGTATCCGGAAGAAAAGGTACAAAAAAGGCTTAATTTTGTGTTGCATAGGTAATAACAAGTAATAACTTATACTAATCAAGCAGTTAATAATCACTCTATGATTAATCAGAGGGTAGCGTAGTGTGTTAGGTTAAGTTTGGAATGTGAATTGCCTGGGTAGGCAGCCAACATCCGGTCGTATCGCGGAAGACGATAGGGATAAGCTATCAAATTCAAGATACATACTTATATACATACATACATTACATAGGTATGTATAGTGCATATACGGGTTGGCTCAGTGGCTGACATGAACTGTAACTAATTCAAAAAGCTGTAACAGTTTCCTTGAGACGGTCAATAAATTTATAGCACGCTGGACACAAATGGTTCTGTGGAAGTCGCTTCCATTCCCGGTAAAGCGATAACTTTAGCGCATCCGTTATTTAGAATTTTTTAGTGCCAACCTTGGCCTTCAAAATGCCACAGACAGAAAAGTTTAATGAATTCGCATCGGGAGAATTCAATAGCCATTGTGTCGAGGAAATAAATTGCGGAACGTTCTGTCGCAGCCATTCTCGATTTGCTCGGGCTCTGTAGGAATGTCCATTGCCATTGCGTTTATCTTAATGCCACGGTGAAATAATACGAACGGAGACCGATCATCGGCACTCACTGCGGCTCAAACCATCAAAAACGGTGGCGCTTGCTTTCTGTCGTAAGAGGCGACTAAAATCCAATCTCCGTATACCGAGTATATAGTGTATACAAAAATGCAATGGACAAAACAAAAAGATTAATTACCCCAGGTGGCAGTCCAGCTTTACTGGAAAATCCACCCTCTTCGGAGGTCGGCTCTACGGATTCTGGGGAGAGCCATTTATTGCAATCCAATGACCCTTTCACAAGAAGTGCAAGGGTATCTCGATCTCCTCCATCAAGATCGAATAACTCCGGGAAAAAAAGTCCGCCGGGAGTTCCGCAACGCGAAAATCAGGACTTAGCGAAATATAAAAGCTTTGAGGAAGAAAATAAAGTACTCCGAATAAAGCTTAACGAAATGGATCTACTCTATCAAGATCTTAAGAAAGAGATAGATCTATTAAAAGAAGAGAATAAGGTTCTAAAGAACACACACTCGCAGAAAGAGCGCGAATGTGCTCCAGCACTATTAGATAGTCGGGAGTACCACACCGATGAAGAAGAGCTAGCACGCGAAACGAATCGGGTCCCTAAGAAAAGACCTACTAAAAAACGGAGAGCCGGTTCTTCGCCCGAAGTCGTGCCCTTAAACGAAGAAAAGCGTAAAGAACTGCAAGAAAATCAACGTAAAACGCAATTTCGTTTACCGCCACCAATAAACATCGTCGGGATAACGGAATATAATAAGTTGCATAGCCTCCTTAAAGGAACGATAACATCGAAATTTAAGGTCACATCTTTGAGGAATAATGCGTGGAAGATTAACGTCGATGACCATGACGACTATCGCGCACTGTCCCAGAAACTTAATATCGATAAGATTCAGTGGTATACTTTCGAAATCAAGTCAGAAAGGCCACATCGTGTTATAGCAAGGGGACTTCACCCCTCGTGCACAAAAGAAGAGATTACGAGCGACCTTCAAGACAAGGGCTTTAAAATTCTTGATGCCGTTAATATCATCAAGAAGGAGAAGCAACAATCCGAAATAGATAAGGACATCTTGGTAAGGCGTGGACTTCCGCTTTTTATGCTAACATTCGATAAAGCTGATAGTATCGACGATATTTATCGAATTAAAACCATATTGAATATCGTGGTCAAAATCGAGCCCATGCGTAGAAATTTAAAAATAATTCCGCAGTGCAAACGTTGCCAAGGATTCAATCATACGCAAACGTATTGCAAAAAAGAACCACAGTGTGTGAAATGCGCCGGAAATCACCTCTCCCAAGACTGTCGAGTAAACAAGCAAGCCTCTGCAATCTGTGCTAATTGTAAGGGAAAGCACCCGGCAAATTATAGAGGCTGTGAAGTAGCCAAGGAGTTGCAAAAACGAAGAGATACACTCCATAAGCCTCAAAATAAAATAATAAAACCGCTAACTAAGGCAAATGGTAAGATCGGTCAGGAGAACGTAAACAAACAAAAACCACCGGGTACAGAGCGGAAGAAGGCGGTGATAGCAGAAAAGCCATCGACTTCTGGTCTTAAAATAAATGGTAATGAAAAGCCATTAGAAAAGACATCGGGTAATAGCCCTCGGACAGCAGGAGTGCAGACCTACGCCCAGGCTGCAGCATCCGAAAAATCAAAAAACCTCGAAATCCCGACGGACCCTGCTTCTCAAGTTTTCTCAATTATTCTCGAAAAACTTGAAGAGCAAAGCAAAATAAATAAAATTATTCTCGATAGGTTGGTTAAGCTCGAGAGTTATTCACGGAAAACGCGTACTTCACCTAGAATATGAATGAAAAAAGAATTTTAAAAATATGTACTTGGAATGCAAACGGACTTTTGCAAAAACTTGACGAATTGGAAATATTCATGCGAGAAAAAGATATTGACATTTGCTTGATTTCTGAAACTCACGTGAAAAAGGAATCGCATTTAAAAATAAAAGGCTATACTGATTACCACGCTTGTCACCCTTCGGGCAAAGCGAGAGGCGGATCTTCCTTGTTTATTAAAGACTGCATTGAACAATGCGAAGACCTAAAGATAGAGCTTGAAACTCTGCAACTGTGCACAATTCGAGTTAAAAATAGTCAGCGTACTATTAAAATCTCATCTATCTACTGTCCACCGCGTTCCGCGCTTGAAAAAAGTGATTTTACTAACTTATTTAAATCGCTGAAACCTAATTTCATTATTGGCGGCGATTTTAACGCGAAACATACGTTCTGGGGCTCTAGATACATCTCGCAAAAAGGTAGAATGCTCTATGGGGCAGGTATGGAGTACAGTTGTGATTTCCATTCGACGGGCAAACCGACTTACTGGCCAGCTGATACTTTGAAAATACCTGACTTGATCGATTTCTTCGTGGTGAAAGGAATATCTAACAACCACATAAAAGTTGAAGAAAGCTTCGATCTGTCATCTGATCATTCCCCAATTATTTTGACATTGAGCGAAAAACTATTATATAACCGAGAGCCGGCGAAATTAAGCGGTAGAACAACTAACTGGGAAGGCTTTAGGAACGAAATCGAAGTAAATGTTGAACTGAGCGTACCGCTTACGACACCCTATGAACTTGAGGTTGAAGTCGATCGCTTCGTTGAGATAGTACAGCTCGCCTCTTGGAATAATACGCCCAATCCAAGAAAAACGCCGGACAAATACGGTCTACGATATCCTTCTGAAATAAAAGAATTAATCAGGGAAAAAAGAAAAGCGCGTAAAAGATGGCAACAGAATCGTGCTCCACAGCATAAAACATATCTGAATCGTCTTTGCAATTTGTTAAAGAATAGCATTAAGGATTTTAAAAATCGTGCGATAGGCTCTTACCTTGAAAGGTTAACAGCAAAAAAAAATTCCAATTATTCCCTTTGGAAAGCCGTAAAAGGCACCAAAAGGCCCAAAATCCCTGTGCCGCCACTTAAAATAAATCAAAATGAATGGGCAAGGGAAGATAAAGAAAAAGCGGATATTTTTGCCGGCCATTTGGAAGAAACCTTTAAACCGAACGTTGGTCAAGTGGTTCATGACAACATCAACATCACAAGGATGGTAGTTCCACCATCTGACGATTTAACGCGCAGATCTGCGACGCTTAGAGAACTCGAACGTGAGATCGCGAAACTAAAACCCAAGAAAGCTCCTGGTTATGATTTGATCACCGGAGAAATTCTCAAAGCCTTACCTAGAAAAGCATTAATTAAGCTTCTCCATATTATAAATGCTGCACTCAGATTAAAACACGTGCCGAGCCAATGGAAAGTTGCGGAAGTCATAATGGTTTTAAAACCAGGAAAACCGTCATATGAAGTAAAATCATACAGACCAATATCGCTTCTTCCCGTCATATCCAAAATTTTCGAGAGGATAATGCTAAGGCGTCTCCAACCGGTTATAGAAGAAAATAATCTAATACCTGACCACCAGTTTGGGTTCAGAAGTAAGCATTCGACGATTGACCAGGTGCATAGAATTACTAACGTAATCGAAAAAGCACTAGAAGAAAAAAAGATATGCTCAACCGTATTTCTTGACGTCTCGCAAGCCTTTGATAAGGTGTGGCACGATGGCTTGAAATGCAAACTACGACAAGTACTTCCCGCAAACCTATACGAGATTTTGAATTCATATCTCGGGAATAGACTCTTCCGTGTTAGAAATGGAAACGAATACTCAGAGCTCAAAGAAATTTCGGCCGGCGTACCGCAAGGAAGCGTTCTGGGGCCGCTTCTCTATCTGTTATATACTCGTGATATACCGAAAGAAGATGGCACTATCCTTGCTACGTTTGCCGACGACACCGCTATCCTAGCGGTAGGTAAAACAATCGAGGAAACGACTGCCAAACTGCAAAACGCATTGAATAAAGTAAATGAATGGACGAGGGACTGGCGGATCGCCCTTAACGGAACTAAATCTGTTCACGTGAATTTCACTTATAGAAAAATTAATGACTTGCCAATTTTTATAAATTTGGCCCGAATTCCCATTGCAAATGAAGCCAAATACCTGGGAATGACACTTGACGCAAAGCTGAAGTGGAATTCGCACGTGAAAATGAAACGTAAAGAATTAGAAATCAAATATAGAGAAATGTACTGGTTAATCGGGAAACATTCTCACCTCAGTACCGAGAACAAACTGCTTTTATACAAGCAAGTGCTAAAGCCGGTGTGGACCTACGGTATACAACTTTGGGGTTGTACCAAGAAAACAAATTCCAATATTTTACAGACCTTTCAAAATAAAGTGCTAAGAGAAATTGTCCAAGCACCGTGGTATGCTAGAAACGACGATATCCACAGGGATCTCGGAATTCCGACAATCGAAGCTGAAACTAGAAGCTTCGCGCGAAAACATAGAAACCGACTAATCGGACATGTTAATAATACAGTCCTACTTATTTTGGATGAGAGCAATTTATTGCGCCGACTACAAAGAACAAAACCTTTCGACTTGGCGAGATAAGGATTAACCGCGTCTAAATTGCGGAACATGCAGGATCTTTCATTGGAAAGTAACCTGCCAAACGTTTATATTTCGTGATAGAAAAATTGCTTGATAAGTAGTATAACTTAGTTGCAGTATCTAACAAATTTATATCGAAGGGTGGTGTTTTTGGTCAGTAAGAATCTGACACTACTATGAGCACGCGCTTGCTATTCTCATAGTGTCTATGGAAGATTTTCACCTACCCTCGGAAAAAAAAAAAAAAAAAAAAAATGTTGACATGTTGCTCAATTAGAAACAAATTAACAAATTCTTAATATTTCAATATAATTTCAATATAATTTTATTCAATTGTAAATATTGTGCAGAGATTATACAGCGGAATAGTTTAACAGTTTTATTTTAAGTCAAAAATCAAAAATAGGAAAAGAAAAAAGAAGAGAATCCCTAATGCCCTAGTCTTAATGTTAGTCTACTCTTCAAAAACAATCGACAATCCATTAGCTCTCATGTACTCAAATGCTGTCTGAACCGTTTCCTGAATTCTCCGACACCTTGACATCTCTTTATATTGGCTGGAAGCAGAGTTGTAAAAGAATGCAATTATTTTGGATTGCATTTATTGAAAACACAAGAAAAAAATCTACGTATTGACTTTAACCATATGAAGTCGTATCGTACTTCAACTTCAAAATATGAAATCACCATTCATTCTGAAGTCATTGATTGGGAATTCAATTTAGTGAAGTCAAAGATTGCACTCATTTGAATACAATCCTCTGTGATTTCAGTGAATTCATTGAAGTCATTTTGAAGTCATTGAAGTCATTTTGAAATCATTGCTTTACATTAGATATCACACAGTAAAACAAAACAATTAAAAAAAATACGAGTATGCTATAAAAAAGAAAATATATATGTAAACATATGTACATACATTGTATATGCACAAAAAATTATTCCGATTCGATATCAATGTATGTATCCCAGATCATTGCGAAAGGAGATGGGGCAAAATTATACGGAACTTAGGCCAATAGCGTACGGCAATTAGACTGGTATCAAAATAAAGCTGCTTTTTAGTACATTAAAACTGTGAGGTTTTATGAAAATCGTATGTGCGGATTTCGAGATTTTTTGTGTGAAGTTCGTTTTGCGAATAGATTTTCTGATGATATTTGTCTGTTTGTATGCATATAAATTCTTAGAGAATTCTTAGAGAATTCTTATAAATTCCATAAGAAGCGTAAGACGCACATACATTTATTTAGTATCAGAAGAAATGTGATTTTAGTAAATTTCTTATGACCGAAAAATTATGGGTCTAGGATTTTCATTTTTGAAATAATCAATTAACGTCTGAAGACTTTAAAAGTATAACAGTCAGTGATTATCACCTTCTATGCAGTCTACTCCCAGTGTACGTACATATTTTGTTTGTTGTGTAAAAAAAATATGGAAATTAATTCAGGTAATCAGGTACCGAGCTTGTCGGTTACATGGCGAAATTAAGAACAGGTTATATTAATTGTAGGCTATCTACATTGCTTAACATATCCTGCAGGACACTACAAATGCATTTATCCACCGCTAGGAGTTCCTACTTGCAGTTTTTCAGAAGCTATTTTAAAACTGATCGAAGACACTGACGCTTATGAGCTGCTGCAAATGGCAAATGGCTAGGATATTAAGATCCAAATATTTTTGGAACTCCAGACCAGGGAAGTCTTTTGCATATCCGGAGATATGATCATGCCAGCGTACGTTATAAACAAATCTCACAGCACTGTTGAATGCCACTATTAATTTACGTGAATTTAGACTGTTCACATCGCAAAAGACAGGATGTGCATAAAGCAGGATATGCAGGATTAAAGTTTTCACCAATGTAGCTTTAACCTTCTGGGACTGACAGACACCACAAAATCGAAAAACTAGCGTTGCGTCGATATTTGTCATATCAATAAATGTTTATGTTTAACTTTTATGCATGTCGTATTAATTTTAATAATGCATACTTTAATAATGCATACTCTCAACTTTCAAATATAATAGTTAAAAGAAGGAATATAAAATGAATTTTGAAAATACAAGCTGCCAAAATGGTGGTATCTGGTATACTACCACGTCTGTGTTATTGTGAAAATTAGGGCACGTCAGTCCCAGAGGGTTAACTCTAGTTGGGAGACAGTGTCCGGATTGGTACAGTGCGCATAGACTACCATGAATCTTGCCTACAGTTATTGTAATGTGATCGTCCCAGTTAAGATATTGGTTGAAGTGCACTCCTAGATTTTTAACCCTCAGAGAGTAGTGTAGGAGAACACAATTTATTTCGATAGGGGGAAGGCAGGACGTGTCTAATTTGGTACGGCTTATAATGATAGCTTATTTTTTTTCAGTATTAAGTTTAAGTTGATTGGTATGGGCCCAGTAAACAACTGATTTTAAATCTTCGTCAATGCGAACGGTAACATCTTCAGTCATACCAAGGGGGTAGCTGAGAAATAGTTGGACATCGTCTGCGTACATTTGAACTTTACAATTGCTGGTAATGACTTATTTTTTTTCTTTTATAATCTACACACGCTAAAGGGGATATGAATACCCTTTTAATGTTTACACACAGCGCGAGCACATGAAGGACGAGAACGAGAGACAGACAGATCGACGTAGTGGTAGGAAACTCAGATGATAGGTTTCAAAATCAACTAACTCGATGGGTGGTATCCAGGATAACTGGAGAGTTGTGTATTATTTTTGTACTTGCTTATGATTCACAGGAGTTTTTTCCAGATGTTTCTTATTATAGTTTGTGTGATCGATTTCTTCAGCCATAGCCAACATCCTACTGCCATTGTTATGCCTTCGCAGTAGGTTTCGATATTAACTTCTGAAACTGGTCAACTTATTTTTTTATTTCGTGAGAAATAAATGCTTCGAAGACATCTGGATTCGAACCGTGAACCTTTCGCATGACAAGCGACGACGACTACCACTACGCCACAGCCACCCACTAGACTTTACTCATTTGTACTTTTCCAAAAGTATTATTTACTTTTGATCAGTGTTTGAATCATTGAAACGGGTGCAGAAGCAATTTTTAACTGCCTTAAACGCAACATATTCGGTTGATATTTATTTTGTTGGGAAGGTTGTGAAGAGGGGCAGTGCAGTGCAGTATGTATGTTTTTCCAATATGTTGTGTCTAAAGCCCGTATGACACTAGCTTTTTTTCACTTTTTTAATGCATTAAAAATGAACTTAGAGCAGTAAGAAAGATGTTCAATACAAAGCTCCAATAGGTGTGAGTGCGTACACAAGAATCAAAAACATATCAAACTGTCAAAAAAAAATACATTTCAATTCACTTTTTCCAGCCGCTGGCAGCTTGTTTTTTGACGTTTTCCCTTTTTTTTTTGACAGATTGTTATTTTGCTTACACTCCGCAAAACAAAAAAAGGACCAAAACGTTTGTGATGGTTTAGCGTTTTAATGTACAAATAAGTGCTCGTGGTAAATTGTATTCCATCATTTGGTCTTATTGGCAATATGTAATGGTATTTGTTTATTTGTTTATTTTATTTACTGTTTCCATTATTTTTTTAAAGGGAAAGAAAAAGCATCACTGTGCGAAATATTGATGGACCACACGTGGTTTTTTGCACTTTAAATAAAATAATTTTAATGGCCCGTAAATTTTCTGTTAGCAGGCATGTGTTTAATGAAACATAATAATTTGTTTTTATTTATAACCTTAGTAGTACCTATATTATTACAGCGGGTTTTCCAAAGTGGTCAAAAGTTGGAAAGCGCTCGTCAACTGAAAGAAGCAATCCAGATTTAAGGGAAAACATCTATCAAAATGAGATGCAAAACCTTATAAATTCAATGTCAATGCATTTGCAGTAAACTATTATAAACAAATAATCATCTACGAGCTATTAATACTACCAAAGTTATCGATTTTTTTTTTTTTTTTTTATATATTTTTATTGTATTATGCCCTTGGATCTTATCATTATTTCGTTCGTTTAAAAGTTGTCTTTTACTTTATTTTTTTAAACAACTTTTAAATTAAGTTTTTTTTAAGTTCTTTAACACAATAACTGGTTACACATATAATATTATGTGTACAATTGGTTGCCCTCTCATTATTTAAAAAAAAACAATCACTCATCTTAAATTGGTCCTCTTTTTTTTCGAGGAGTGTATTTTTTTGCTACAAGTTCTATTGGCTTTTTTCGTGCAAAAATATTTCTGTCTCTTTTACGCGCGGCTGACATTTACGTACTTAAAAAGTGCATTAAAAAGTGGAAAAAAAATGTAGTGTCATACGGGCTTAAGCCAGGTAAAATAATAATTATTAATACGTGCGTTTCTCTCGTCGAAATTAGACCACAGGCAAAACGTTTTTTTTTTAGATCCGCAATTTTTTTGAAGATTATTTCACTTCTATTTATAAATGGCTGATTTACATTCTCTCTAAAAAAAAAAACAGAAATATAAATCCCGACGTTGTACCAAATTTATGTTTACATGTTTTACACAGTAAATGAAATAAGCGAATAGAAGTCCAAACACTCAACAAAAAAAAAATGCCCCCCACGGCTGGGCAAGGGCATCAACAACAGTAGCAAGCGAAAGCGAATACCGCACATCATTGCAGGAAAATGATTCTTCATATTTTATTTTTATCCTTTCTTCCTGGGTTGCTGCATGAGCCTTTTCTTTGATATTTAAAGGCGTCGTGAGGACCCATTCCCATTCTCCTGCAAATTGCTGAATGGTAGTAAATATTTGCAACTGTTGTTTGCCTTTTAGGGGATTATTTAAAAAAAAAAAACTGATTTTTGATGGAAATATTGAATGTTTCCTTTATCATAAAAAATAGACATAAAAAAAAACTGAAGGAATGAAAGAAAGCTTTAAGCTGCTCATAAAAAAATGTATTCATTCGAAAAGATGTCCCAGTCAATTCAAAGTATAAGCTATTCGAAGCAACTGCTAGATCCAGGTATGGGAACACGGAGAGTACGAAGGAGTTAAAATGTTGCTAAAATTCTTCATCGTCCTTAGGTTACCAACACAACGACATACACGATTTATCAGAATCATTATAGAAATAGGCGAAGGCGAAACTGTTCAGCCGCTTTTTAACTGCCTTAAACGAAACACAGTGGCGGCCGTGGCCGTGGTGGTAAGTGCGTTGGACTACTAGGCATGCTGCTCGGGTTCAATCCCAGCCCGGGTCTAACACCTAAGAAAGTTTTTCACGGTTGCCACCTCTGCTGGTTTTTTTCTTTTCTAGAAAGGTTGTGAAGAGGGGCAGTGCAGTATGTAATTTTTTTACCAATATGTTGTATCCAAGTCAGGTGAAAACCAGGTAAAGTAATAAATATTAATACGTGCCGTGCGTTAGTCGAATTTCGACCACAGGCGATACTAGTATATCAAATAAGCTTTATCTTTAAGTATCGAGAAAAATTGTTGCCTCTGCAGCTCAGGTTGAAAGACATGTTTAAGAAATAGTGCGATAGTGATAGCGATAGTGACGAAAACCTAGCATCGGAACGAGTCTTCACCGACCCTCCTGAGCTTCTGGACGAAGTCATCGATAGTAATGATGAAGGCTCAGATGACCCAATTCTGGCCGGACCATCGGCTAAACGTTCCAAACGGGCTTCCAAACAACTTCGGTGATAACCATTTTTCATGTAAAATTAAATATAAACGAATTTATTCAATAAACAAAAATTCACCTCCACCTCTTTTCGGGTCTAGATCGAAAAACATCGATCCTAGGGAAAAATTGATAGGGACCAAAACTGTAGGAAATTTATTTCCAAACAACTTCGGTTATAACCATTTTTCATGTTAAATTGAAAATAAAAAATTCAAGATGGCGGATGACGCAATAGGGTTGGAATCCCGAAAACCGAAATGTAGACTGCCAGTAAGTCCCGCCAACGGTTTCCGAAGGAAAATCGCTGCGCGGAGATTTTTCCGTGTCAGCCCCTTTCTTGATCTAATTCGACTGGGCTACCTCGTTTCGTTTGCGAGGATGTCGATGGGGACCATCCCAGCAATAACAAACGCGTCTTCGTCTGAGATGGTTCGAAAACCGCTGATCGGTCGTAGGGCGCAGAGTCTGTATACTGACAACATCTTCCTTTTCGTCTCCTTCGTCTTTAATGCATGCGTCCACACTGGAGCGGCATATAGTTAGATGTATTCTCCATGCTCTTTGAACTACAGTTTATTATCAATGATTACTCCAAGGTATTGGATTGCTTCCTTTGATCTGATGGTTTGGTTGCCTACCAGAAAATAAGCACACTCTACCATTTTTCGGCTGGTTATTAATACCGCTTTTGTTTTCTGGTCGGCTTGTTCTAGGCCAGTAGATAAAAGCCAGTCCTTTATTCGCGCGATTGCTTCGCGACTGTACTAAAAGAGTATGCAAAAAAAAACATTGATTTTTTGAAATTTGTGACTGCCCTAACCCATTAAAGCCGATGATAAGGATAACAAATCGTTCTCCAAATCACTTGTGGATGTCAATCACATATTCGTACTCACGTTAGACTATACTCATTCTTAAAGGCGTATCGTAGTGTGAGCAAACGATAAGAGACTAAATAAATCCCTAAGGATTCATTTCACAAAAAAATTCTTAGTCCTGCCAACCAAAATGGGATTCAGAATTTAGTAAGCACGGGTTTAGTCCTTTTAACCTTGCACTCGTTGGGTAAATATTTTATGCTGTCATTGTGAATACTAGCGTGGGATAACATGGTGCAAAATATATTTTAAAAACCCAACGAACTGAAATATAAATACAAATTTGTACGTGCAGCACAAGCCATTGACATCTGTACTTTTGTGCTTTTTTTTTACTGCTTCCTTTTTTTGTGTGCCTTTGTGTAAACGACGGAGGATAAATGAGATTTACACTCTATTGTCCTTCACTTTGAACCTTATAGTGTATGTACCTTGCACTTAATGTACAGAAAGGTAAAAGTGTGCTGTACAATAAATGTCGACCAGAAAAGTATCTTCTATCTCAGAAAGCATTATCCTTCTAGCAGTCAGTGATACAATTACACAAATAAAGGCCAAGTTTGGCGGGGCCAGTAATTGCTGGAACATTGAATGTAAATAAACATCAACGCAACATTGCTTTCTTGCACTTACGCTCGTACGATGTTGGACAATGGCGGCAAGCTGGTATCCTGATGATAGGGTTCGCATGTGATCGTTGTTTTTTATGTCTCAGTTCTTTATCGAAGTGAATTCAACGAGAGTGGATGTAATTGTTGTTTGGGAAGCTTTGTCTTTGGTATTTTGTTGTTGTTGTTTTTTTTTTTTTTTTTTTGTTATTGGAAATTGAGAATTTCGGGAGAGCAGGACGAAAGAGATTTAGTTCTCAACCTCCTGTTGTGGCGGCTGTGTGTATGATGGCAACCCACAATAAAAGTCATTGTTGTTTCGATGCAATAGCAGCAGCAGCAGCACAGGGATAATCATCATTGTGCCGAATGGAAGCATTTCATCCCCTAGAGCATTAAGGCACACACATGGACAGTGGCAGCCGTCTACAGTGAATATCCTGCGCTAGACTCTTGTAATAGAATTCAACTGTGCAAATGACAATTTCAAAGTCGTTAGATTTTCTCATTGTCAGTCTTTGCTCACTTGTGCTTGCCACACCACTACAACCGACTGCGACCATGGTGACATTGTCAGCATTGTTCTGGAGAGTGGCGGCAGTTCGCTTGGGCTGCTGCAGCAGCTACCCACTTGCATCAGCATCCCACAGTCTTGCACGTTGCCTCGAAGCCATAATCCTTACAAACTAGAGAATTCATGTGCGAATCGGTTGACAAAGCTGTGGGTTGCTTGCCGTTACTGGAACATGATTCGAAAATTAAGAACGAAATTCTTTTGGAAGGGGAATACTGGCTGGAGGTAAAGTGTGTAGTTAAGTGCACTGTACATCCAAAACTCGAAACTAGATTTTGCATCAGCTTCATGGGTAGAGGCAAAAATTCGATTTAACTAAAATAACTAAACATCAAAAACAAGTATTGGGTGATGGCACGCAATGTCGGTCACCTTAGAACAAACTGAGGCGTAATAGCGTATTTTGCATGATTATCTAAAAAAAATATTAACTGTTCTGCTACTTGTGTGCAAAAATTCAAGAGAATCTGGCGCTCCTGATATACAGTAGGTATGTACCCAGTTAGCTCCAAGCCAAACTCGTACACCCGAAACACTCAGTTTCATTTGGTTAAAACTGCTTTATAAAAGAGTTCGCAAAAAAACTTTAAATAGATTTTAATATTATATCGATCCAATGATTTATGAACGGCAAAAAACAAAACAAAACACAACAAAATTCATTATTATAAGAAATACTAGCTGACCCGTACTCGCCTAGCTTCGCCCGCCTCCCATGTTTTTTCTGATTTGCAAAACTTGGCCTACATATTTCCTCGTATTTAAATGCTTTTTGTGGTAAGTCCAAATAATTTTTCGAAGCTGAAGTGTTAAAAAACATGTTTTTAACTTTCTAACATACCAGGAAATCGGAAACTGACTGGTACCTACTTTGTATCACAAATTATTCTGTTATTAATTAATGTTCATTTAAAGGTGTTTTTTTCTTTCGGTTTTTTTTTTTTTGTTAACTTCCACTATGATCTATGAATAAATGCGTTTTCAACAAAAAGGGATAATCGTTCTAGCTCGAATTTTATCAAAAATCCCTCTAACTCGCACCAATTTTACTCGTCCGTGAAAATTCGACATAAAGGGATTTGACTGTACAAAATATTATTGTCTCCACCGAGTGCAGATTTGAGATCATGATGAATGCGTTTGCTTTTGGAAAAAAAAAAAAAAATGGAATTGCAATGAAGTGTAAACCCTCCCCCAACGTAGAAGGAACCTTCCCCTGGGTGCACACATCAACAATGTTTTTTTTCCACATGCCCCAAGTTTTATCGCAAACGGATGAGCGATGCGCGAACGCATAAAAGTCGAACACACAAACACTACTTTTAATATACATACGGCATACCTATATAGGTACATACTTATTGACGTCACCCACAGCTGCACGGCTGTTGGCTGCGGTCTCCACTGATGGAAAATTATTGGCGAACATTTCATGAACTATTTTGAGCATAGAGTGGTCGTCGTGGCCGTGGTGGTTAGTGCGTTGGACTACCATGCAATGCTGCCCGGGTTCAACTCCTGGCCCGGTCTTACACCTAAAAGAGTTTTTTTCACGGTACCACCTCTTTCGAATGCCTGACAAGCATCAAAGAGTATCATATGTCACGATTGAGCTTCTCAACTCGCCGTTCGGAGTCGGCAAAAAACTGTAGGTCCTTTCCATTCGTGCAAAAATATAACACGCACACACAAATGGTTGCGAGAAGCAGGCCCAGGTTCACCTCGAGCTGTAGCGCCAACTAAGTAAGTATTTTGAGCATAGCTCAGCTCCAGTATAACGCCGAAGAATGATTCATACCTCAAATGAATCAGTGGAAAATTTACTAAATTCACCTATTTTTTTGGTTTTCAATCCGATAAGCTTCTATTGAGCTAGGGCTGAATAATTATAATTTTCGTTACAGATATGCAGTGTATATCAATATTTTGCTAAAATCAGATCATTTTGGGGAATAAAAAGTATAAAAAATTTTGACCAAGAACATAAGCAATCACTATGTCAAGTTTCATCAAAATCCGTCCATTAGTTTCTGCGTTATGTGCATTCAAACAGTTCCAAAATAAAAAAAAACAACACCGAAAAAAAAACCTGCGCACACATGAAATTATCTCCACTGGTCGTTGGTAAAATCCAACGATCTAAGCTTTTCTTGAATCGTATGACATTTTTAATTGATCGTTAATTTTAATTTAACCCTTATGTGTGTGACGAGGTACCCGGGTACTTTTTCAATTTTCAAATACCAATTACATTTCTTTAATGGTTAGCTATACGCACGTGAGTTTATGAGAGCTCCTAACTTTATGTTTGGAACATATTTTAGTTAGTTGGAAGTTAGTAAGCCGACTGGGAAGATCACTGTGAACCAAAAATAATCAAACACCTTAAACCGTGTGACAAGGTACCTGGGTACCTTTTTATATAAGGAGCGTATTTACTAAAAAATTACAATACGTTTGGACTGAAAATTATTTACTAAGAAACAACACGTAACGACTGTCAACAGAAACTGATGTATTAAACGGTTGTTTTTTAATGCATACTATGCTATTTTTAATTTCAAAATGTTCATATGATTCTCGTTTTTTGAGAAATCATAGTCTGCAAGTAAAGGCATAGTAGTGTCGTCAAAACACATTAACCGTTAAAAAAAAAAAAAAAAAAAAAAAACAAATGATGCAAAAATATAAATATGTTATGTATGTGAATGATTTTTTATCTAATTGCCATCAAAACATAAGACAAATCGTTAATATTGAACTGAATTCATATGAAGGTACCCGGGTACCTTGTCACACGGATTAAGGTGTTTTTTTCTTCACACACATAAGGGTTAATGCTCATTGCTCAACTTCTGTATATCGTACAAAGATGATTTATATCTTAAAATGTTTGTACAAAATTGAACTTTATAATAAAATAATTTCCATTCCTATCTGCCAAGGCATTCTAAAGCTAGGAGCTTGAAGGTATTCATAAAAATAATCTCTGCTCAGATATCAGCTTAGATTTCCGCTTCTGGATAGCAGATAACGAAAAAAAATATCCTATGCCTGTATTCCAGACATTTTGCAATCCAACTGTGAAAACCGGATTTAATTTCTTGCGGTAGTTTTTAAGACAAATGGGATCAAAGTCTTTGCAGTCGAAAAAAAGTTACATTTTTATTATAGTAAGGATAAAAGGAATATCAGAGCAATAATTGAATTCAGTTTCAAAGCCAAAGCTGAACATTTAAAAAAATTAATAAATTAATTAATTAATTATTCAATAAATATTAATGAATAAATACTTTGTGTGAAGTCCTTTATTATTGATCTGTAAACATCTAAGCGCGCGTTAGGAAAATTTATAGTGGAGTAATTCCGCGATTTTGGGGAGAAAGTCCCCGATTCCTGAGAAATGACAAACGGAAAGGAAATTAATAACCCAAAAGCAAATCTGCGAGGCTAGGGAGCTGATTTCAAATAGAAGCAGCCCATGGAAGGCTGCCGAAGAACTTGGTTTGAATGAAAGCACAGTTTCAATCCATTGAAACTACGAAAACTGTGACTTAAAATGGTTGCGCACTCTTACCCATACCTCTACGCACTCTTACCCTGACTTCGGGGCAAGAGTGCGCAACTTGACTTGTTTTGGTTTTTTGATCAAAACATAATATGAAACATTAAAAAAAATTAAAATATATTTTTGTATAAATTTGTTACTAAAAATTCAGAGCTACCAAATAATAGACTCTTTTGTTTGTTACCTGTTGTAAATTATTCAGAATTTAAGCCCGAAGTCCAAAATAGCACTCTTGCCACTAACGACTATAGGAAGCTGGGGTGGAATCGGCTAACGCGATAGTTGATAGTTGATAATCAAAATCAACACTTTTGTTATGTGTAAGGTGATTATCAAATCGACAATCGTTTTTTTTGCGTTGATTTTAGGTGACAGCTATTTAGGTGTCGTTTTCAAAAACGACAATCAAAAAAGCGACAGTCAATTATTGCGTTAGCCGATTCCACCCCTGGATTCAATATTCTGCCATTTCTCCAAAAGAATTTGTTTTAGGAGTGCTTTGGAACTTTGTTGGCGAACAAGGCACTGTGATTGCCGGAGTAGGGAGCACGGACGGATCACATTTTAACGGAGAGTCAAGAGCTGGTGTACACTGTGTTGATCCTCCAATAAATACATCCATTCATTTCGAACCATCGGTGACTGTTTTCCAGGCGGAAGACTTTGCAATTCTCAGGGGCGTAGACGGTTTCATATTTGTTATATTCAAAATATAACGCACAAACACACAAATGGTTGCTAGAACCGGGCCCAGGTTCACCCCGAGCTGTAGCACCACTTAAAGTTAAGTATATAAATACGGTATCCTTTGGATTCCAATATGAATAGAGCAAAGAGTTTTAAAAGAATTTTACAATGGTGGTATGGAACAAAATGTCACCCAAATATTCACCACCGCTCTGACGGCAGACCTCCATCCGCTTGTCTACATTTTGGATAAGGCTGAGGCATAATTTCATTAATGTGCCAAATTACCTCATCTTTTAGCTCTTGGCTTATTCGCGGACACCTTCTCTTTAAAATTGGGCGGCCAATTAAGATCACTTTTTTTAACTTCAGCCGCAGAAAAGTATTTGTTTCGTTGGCGGTGTGGCAACTGGCACTATCCTGTTAGAACCATACAATGCCCGCATCCAAAGCATTTAACTGGGGTCACAAAAAGTCCGTTATCATGGCGCGATAGCCATGCTTGGCTTCGTTTACGAAGAAGTACGACCCGGTGACTCCACCGCTCCAAAAACTGCCCCAAATTGTTTTGAACAATAACTCTTGGGTTCTCATCAGCCCAGATGCGGCAATTCTGGTTGTTGACTAATCCATCGAGATAAAAGTGTGCCTCATCGCCGAAGATGATTTTCTGCCTAAAGTTGACATCCACTAACGTTTGCTCATACATCCTCATTCGACGTATTGGCGACGCTTCAAATAGTGGGTTTCTGTTCTTGATTGAACCTTGTAAGAGTGCAAGTTCAAGTGTTTTTTTAAAATTCGCTCCAATGAGCTCGGTGAGATGTGCAGTCCTGAGCGCGATGAAGGATAGAGATCGATGGGGTTTCGGCCACACTATCTTGTATAGCTGCAATGTTTTCGATGGAACGAACTGTAAGAAGACGCACTGGTGTTGTCAGGCCATCTACATATTTAATATATGTACGTTGGTAAAAAAAGCTCACAAAGTCATCCATTGATTTGAGTTGCAGCATCGTGTGTAAGCATAGATTTCACGCTTCTACTACGAGGATCTGATAGTATTCGATCCAAAAAAGCTGACATTTTCAGCAATGCATTAACCAGTTATACACTGCGGTTCACTAGATTAGAAGCAGGCAATTTCGGGAAATGAAAATGATCTATCTTCCGATATATGGCAGTTTCAGAAAAAAAATTATGGTGAAAGAAAGAGTGGTTTTTGCTGAATGCAACGGTGAATTCCAAAAGGATGTTTAGAAAACAGGCTAACTGTCTTTTGGGACATGTTAGATGAATCAGTCAGATTCGTATGCGTTTACATCGGTTCATAAGATTAGAAGCAGTCAAATTACTATCGTTGTTTGTGAAGAGATTTAATATTTTTTTTTTTGCATAAAAAGTAAATAAGAATAAGAAAGGGTTAGCTTTATTTTTTCTTCAAAAAAATACAAAAAATTGTTTGACATTGTCAGAGGGGCGAAAATAGACGATTACAATTCGGAAGGCTTATCCAATTTCTGAATTCTGAGATCGAACAACATCCCTAGCATTTCATGCTCCCTTCATCCACCCCACTCAAACATCGGTATAAGCCGTATTCTTATTCTTAATCTCATACCCCTCAGTATAACTCCAATACTTCCTCTGATCTGGTCGATATGTCAAAAGCATCTGATTATATTTTCTTGTCGTACTTCGACAACATCTATTTACATCCTGACTAGCATGTTCTGTGCAAACATTTCTTCCTCTGCCACAGCCATTATATCATTAAATAAAGAAGGATATGAATATTTCAAATACAGACTCGAGTCTCTATGAATTTAATTGATTGTTTGTGTATTGTCCTTATTCACTTCCCACGCCTAAGACTGCTAACGACAATTTTTCTTTTCAATTCCGATGCTACCATCAATACAAGAACAAAGGAATCCTTACTCTGTAGTGGATTTCTTGGTAAGTAGTTTGCTTTTTCTCTTCGCTGTTTATTCTGATGTCCTTTAGATATTGACAAGAGCGACAAAACAGGCGAATACGAAAACGAAAATAAGTAATAATATTCCATAGAGTGCAAGCAAAAAAATAAGAAAAAAAAAAAAGATTCCACCACTTCCACAATCAATTTCAGACAAACAGACAGAAGCAGATGAGAAGAAGAAGAATATTCCAACAGGCATACAACGTTTTGATAGTAATTTCTTGAATATGTCCTTTTTGCTATGCTTAAGTGGCGTACTCTCTCAAGAAATTCCATTTCACTTTGTGCCACAGAAATTAAAAGTGTCATTTGCATTTGGTCGTCTCTAGCGTTCTTCCTATTTCCTTTGGTTTAATTAACTAGAATATGATGGACAGTCTTTGTCGTTGTTGGTGGCTAATCAATTTGAATATAAAAACCGGAAGGATAACTTCTGAAAGGGGACCTTTTTGCTTGACGTTTATGGCCGGTGATTTTCAGTATATTGTTAAATGTCGTTGTTTTTGCTTTTGTTTAGTTTCACCCATCACCGTTCCTTATGCTAATAAGTATTTAAAGCAACCAGATTATGAATCGAAAGCGTAGATATTTCTTATTGTCAATTAACATTGTAACTACATACACAGCTGGCCAGAGAAATGGGATTTCATTAGCTTTACTTTTATGTTATATCTATCTATCTATATAATTAAATCGCTAGCGCAAGAGCTTCTGATTCGTCCTGAGAATTTATTTCTGCACCGATTTCAATGATTCTTACACTGATCGAAAGCTTATCAAGTGAATTTTTAAAAAGTACATATGAGTAAAGTTATTACGAGGAAACATAATTACCTATACCTACAATGTATCAATCTCATATTTGTACACCAGCTATTAAGAAAAACATTAAATTCCTGATCAAAAATGACTTGAGATATTAAGTTAAATATAGTATAGTACGAGTATTATTACTGGATATTGAGCAATTGCACTCGATTTAGTTTTGACAGTAGTTAACATTCACTTTGGTTTGGAAATAGAAAAAAGTAACCGATCACCGATCGTTTATTCACAAAAAAATAAAAATTACTAATTTGTTGCTTTTCAAAGTTGTCTTTTGCATTGAATTATTATTTTTCAAAGTGAGCTAATGAAAAAAAAAATATTTTGTAAGGTTACTCGAGATCTGTTGGAAAAATGGGTAGAATGCAAGGTGAGATTTCAAATGAACTGCGGGAATAAATTATCAAATATAACGCAGACGGAAAATTTTATAGTGTGATATCAAGTTTGGAAGGTCGGCCAAGATCAACCACCCAAACAATCATTAATTGGTTGAAACAAAAAAACCATATCGAAAATAAACCAAAAAATGTATAAAATGTGAAAAAGAATTACCGATGTCTTCCACATAACAAGGCGCACTGTCAAACATGATGGTGGTTCGGTAATGGTGTGGGAGTGTTTTTCCGCAGCTGGAGTGGGATGACTGCATATAATTTGAGGAATAAATGGACTATGTTACAGTGAGATATGGAAGCCAAATCTGAAGGAAAGTGCTGTTCAAAAGGGGCTCGGGAACAATTTTACCCTTTACCAGGATAACGACCCCAAACATAAAGCTTATTTATAATGTTGCTTCCTTATCACTCTCGAAAAGTTTTGGAAACACCTCCACAGTCACCAGATTTTAATGTTATAAAGAAGTTGTGGGAGGATTTGGACTGCAGAGAAAGAAAATTTGGTATAAGAAAGGAAAATGATCTCAAAGCAAGGCTTATTGAAGCGTGGGTAAAAATTACCCCTGAATTTACGGAAAAATTAGTTAAATCAATTTTTTTAATTTCATTTTTTTTATGAACAGTTTTTAGTAGGTACTTTATTTGAAATATTTGAATTAATTGAAGTTAATTTTTCTATTCTTATGTATTCTTACTGAAATCAATAAAATCTTGCCATCGGGTGTACGAATATGAGTACGATCTTTTTTTTCATTCCTAAACCGTAAGCCGTTGAAGGGTTTTTGCATGCGAGATTTCTCGCACTGATCCACTACCCAGCAGGCAGGTACGGAATGGAATGTATTACTTGGAGAATCGAATACATAATTCATTATTATAGATGGAAAATATAATGCATTCCAAAAGAATCGAAGTGGTAATATCATAAATATAATAACAAAGCACATTGTTTACCACGTAGATTCCCACATCTGCAGAAAATGTAATGTAGTGTTTTTGAATTTAACGATTTTTCGGTTGCAGTTGTCTGTCGGCGTCTTCATGTCATCTACAAATTTTGCGTTTTATATGTATTTAGAAACTAATTTTGTGTTGCAACGCGTGACAGCGAGGAGTGAAAAAAGTTAGAAATTTGTTCTAAACTGATTGGCGAAAACAATTAGCAAGAAAAAAAAAACTTTGTGCAAGTGAAGTTTTGTCTTTATTTTATTAATAATAATACAGTTTTTTGTATTTAAATTCCTTTTTTCATTTTATCCTGGAGTTTTTTGTAATAAAATATTTTAAAAACGAAAAAGTGTATTTTTCATTTAAAGCTGAATACATTCGGAGTCGGAGAAATGCATTATATAATTAATTATAAATGCATAAATAATATAATACATTAAAATTTTAGTCAATTCTATAATGCATTCTTAGAACACTTTCAGGTAATCGATTATTTTCCTAGGACATAGTCTGTGTTAAGCGTAATGCATTCTGGAATCAATATTGTATCAATAGATTACCTTTTCCTGCTGGGTAGTAAACAATTATTTTTGCATTGCAAAAAGTGCAACAATATGGAAATGTTTAAAGAATGCAATTTTACGGAGGGATTTCGTCCAAACGTACAATGTTGTAGCTGAGGCACAAGGACTTGTCTCATAACTTTCTTCTTAAGCTTTTAGAAGTCAAGCAAAATCGGGGAATGCAGAACCGACCACTGACCGCCGCCTTTTGATATTATCCAAATCTGATCCTTTTGCGTCTTCGATTTGCGCAGAACTTGGAAATGCCGGAGGATTCAAAATCCTAATATTCCAAAAAGAATCGCCGAGAAAGCTCCACTTTTTAGACAAAAGAACTTAAAGTCTCTCTCTCAATAAGTATTCGCTATCAAGTCACAAAGTGTGGAACGAGCCTGAGCGCTTAAAAAAATGCCAAACATCCTTGTGTTTCCCGGATTCTGGAGGAAAGAAGTTTGACGCGGGATTTACAAGAAAAATTGTAAAGCACGGAGGGAGTAATATCATTGTGTGAGATTGTTTTCGTGGTATGGTATTGGTACCATATTTCGAATTTTGAAGAACATAGTTTTCCTTATTTGGAATTTCTTCGATATTGGATATTGGATATTGGAGATTACATATTCTCGTAACCCCACATGACCTTTTCGGGTTATATGACCCATTCGGACGAGATTCTATAGCAACCCGTGACTCGAAGTCGATGCATCTGCATGCTTATTTATTCGAGAGATTGCTTATTCTTTGTCTTTCGACCCTAATCTAACAATACTACGCTAAGCCACTTAGCCTAACCTAATTGTAATCAGTGTGGTAAGCACTCGTTGTCTAGTGCCCCGAGTAGTCACCATCCTGATTGCATCCTCGAGCCCTTGGCCATCGCCATTACGACACCCCTCGCGGCACCGGGACATGAGCGAGGCTGCAGCGTCGGTCACCTATCAGAGACCATGCTTCGTAATAGCGCGTCCGACTGCTCCACGAAGACCTCTTAACTGGTCTTAACCTTCATACATAGCTACCCTAACTTAAAAACTAGGATGTTACAAAAGTAACGCACCAACCTGGGGGAGCGCGTCATCGACCCCGTCCTCCGCAATAAGCCACCAAAATTCGCCGTATTGCTTTTCACTATCCCCTCTATCCCGATCCGCAATTGCGATACTAAAACGGAGAAGCTCATGAGCATTGGCGTCGAACCCGCCGTTGATGAGTTGCTTTTATCCCGCACCGTGATGGCGGTGGTACAATACCGAAATACCATCCTTTTTTTTAACTAACATTTTAGCATCATTATGGAGAAACACCTCTCATGGGTACATTTCATTGCGGTTAGAAGCCCCGAAGGCTATTGTCGCTGGTCATCGCCTTCGCAAGTTCCCTTCGAATCGCCTTAATGAGGAAATTGTCAATCCTGTTCAGTTGTGCCGTATAGTAAAGGACCTTGTTGGGATAGTATTTTATGTACTGGGACTCTGGTGGTCTGTACAATCTGAGACAGGTCCTAAGATACTGCCTCTCAAACATGAATGCGAATACACTGCATTTTCAAAACTCATATTGCAGAAGGAACCACCATAAATCCGAGTTATTGCCTGCATTTTTATTTGTTAACTGTGTCACTTTGGCATTTCACTCAAATGGCTTATTTTTTGAAGATTACCTGTAATTGTCCTGTCATCAGTAAAACTAACATGATTGGCTGATTCCAGCAAATATGGAGTAGAAACAGAGTCGGTGGATGGCTTTTAAGAACTGTTACTGATAGCCCAGCTGGCCTTATTCTTTCTTGTTGTCCAGTAGTTGAAGAACACGTCCAATATTCCAGAATGACCAATTGTGTTGAATTGGAGCATCATTGTAAATACCCTCTATTCTTAGCTGCATTTTTTAAAGCCCTTCAGGATCAGTAAAATATCATGTTAGTTCCAAAGCTTTACATAAAATTTTTATTTTTAAGAAACGATTTAGGAGTAACGTCAGTAATGCGATATGAGCTTGAAAAGTCCTTCGAAACAGCAAAATACAAGTACAATCTAATTTGCTGATGTTCTGTTTTGATAAATTTCTCAAAGTTTCTTTTCGCATTTCCACGAAACTCTTCGTTCATATTTACTAACTGTAATTACAGTCCGGAAAACTACATAGCAGTATTTATCTCATCACAGATATCAAATATATCTGAAAAATGGGTGGCACAGTGATACCATTATTGGTGGTAGCAATGAAAAGCAATATCATCCCCTCATATTTTTCTACAGAGTAGAACCGTCAACTGCGATGGACAAGAAAGCTATGAGCGAACTATACATAGAAGAACTTCCTTCACAAAAGTCCTCCATGGCAGAAGAAGGAAACTGCTATCACACAAAAAAGAAGAAGATTCATTTTGAAAGAGTATTATTGGCCACTCATTAGTCGTGAATGAATTTTCGAGTAAACTTTTATATCCTCTAATTTCTTCTGCCCACTTTAGTTTTTGCTGCATCCTGAGGAGAGATTATTCTGTCACTGGCAACATCCACCATCATCAACATCTGTTTCTCTTCCTTCTTTCGCATTCCCAGAGCTTCCATGATAAAAGGTAAAATAAAAGTTCATATACCGAGTGATGTAGAGGTATATTGGGTTAGCTATGGGATAAAGGGAGGATTATTATTTTGGCAAATCAACGGACAGGAATAGAAACTGCAGAAGGGAGGAAGTTGCAACGAAGCTAGAAATGCGGTCATTATTATTTGGCGTTGGGGTCTTGTGGATCGAAGATAAAAAAAATGTCTTAATCAGTATGATGAGAAAGCTGCAAGCTTTAAGGACTTAAGAGCTCTGACCAGTAAAATATTGGCCTTCGAAATAGTTTGCATGCAACGGTTAAGAGGAAAAAAATAGTCTCTTTCTGGCCCGGTTTTACACAGTCTCACACACAACATTGACAGCAATATATCCTTGTCTAGTCATGTTTGAAAACAAAATGAAATAAACAGATAATAATAGATTAAGTACGCTTAATACATAAATACATACGTAACTTTTCTTTAATATTACTTAAGCATTATCTTTATTGACCTATGGGATTCTCACCTGTGCTATATATGAGCGAAGCCCTCTAATGACGAGAGGGATGTTCCTTCGTTTGGGACGTGTAGTGGTACAATGGATATTAAAGTCGCGGTGCATCTTACTGAACTAGAAGAAGATAAATATGTATCGTACGTGAGTATACCTAAGCAGTTTGCTACAGGCATAGAGTGCTCAACGGACTGGGTATGGGAATATAATTTACTTAGCGAATTTCAAGCTGGTTTCCGAAAAGAATAATCCACGGTGGATAACAGATTCTCCTTGACAAACATCGCCCGGACGTGTTAAGACAGTGGGAAAAAACAATAATGCCTTCTTCGTAGACTTGAAGTCGGCTTTTGATTACATAGGCTTATAATAGGTTTCCACTTGTCGATTTGAAATTGATAAACGACTTATTTTTACGGCTAGGAGTATGGGCTGCCTTTGGGTACAGATGGAAGACTCCAATTTGTTTCGTTCCCCATAAAATGAATTCGGAGAAATATGTGGAATTGCTGGACAATGTTGATTTCGGTGAGAATTTGTGGGGAGAAAAATTGACGTTCCAGCACGATAACGCTGCCATATATGCAACGGCATATACAAACAACTTCTTTAAATTGCGTAACATACCCACTCTTTGTTGGCCTACAGTAGGTTAGGTTAGGTTGGGTGGCTATCCTTCGTAATCGGTAGGAATTCACTTAGACCAAAGTAGGTCCATTGTGCTGCCACATGAGCCGACTCTTATCGAAACTCTTGGAACCAATTTGAGAGTTGGATGTATTTCCGTATTTTATTGATATCCGTTGAGGAAATATCTTGAATATCTTGATATCTTGGCCTACAGTAAGTTCTGACTTAAATCCCATAGAGAAGCTATGGGCCATACTGTGGAAGCCGGTTTACTCAGGTGTAGGGCAGTTCGAGTCACAGCTAAAAACCGCTATTCAGGAAGAATAGCTACAAATTGCCATATCCACACTACAAAATTTACTCGATTCAATGCCTCGACGCATAGTAGTAGTTTTAACCAAAAAACGAGGAAGAATAAAATATTTAAATATTATTTTCAAAATATTTTACTTACATTTTTACGGCAGAATTGACTTTTAAGATCTTGTTATACGTTCTGTTTTTCTAATTAATGAACAACTTTAATTTCTTTTATGGAATTCTTCCTTGTTTATGTCTAATTTAAAAAAAAAAATAAAGTCCTTAAAATAAGTTTTCTGCTTGTCCGATATAGTTATTTCGCGCAATGTAGTTGCTGTCGCTAGTCACCCCCTTCTCGTCACTAGTTACCTCACTTTTATGAAAAAAATTTATTTTTTCAAACTTTAGACTAAAATATATGTTTTTTTTTACTTACTTTTTAAAAACTAATCTTCTTACTAAGCAAATAGGCTCTGCCGCAAATAGAGCAACAAAAATCGATTTAAAATATAGGTATGGCAAACTGAAACCCAATTTGGCGTGAAAGTAGGTTTCACACTTTGTATTGGAGCTGCAAATTTGCAAATCCTTTTTTGATTTGACCAACAAATGTGTGCCAGTGTGGCATGATGTTGAGCATAGAGTAGGATTTGCTTTTTTATCGGAGATCTCTGCTAGTCACCCCAAAGTACGGTGCGATGCGATGTGTTGCTATTGCTAAGATGCAACAACTGATAGGGAGTACCTATACGAATGACATATATAAAGCCAAATGAAATATAACATGATATGAGATACATATGTATGTAGTAGTACGACTTGCATCAATATTTGTCAATATTTAATATTATTTGAATTAATGTGAATTTATACACATACATATGCTGTATGTAAGCATTTGACTAGTTTACTTTGCTTTTGAAATTTCCCAGAACGGTACATAAAATTAAACTCACCCCGCAATCGGTTTCGATTCTCCATTTTTGCACACCCAAGAAAACATTGACAATGTCGTTTGGCATAAATTTCCACTGCTCACCATAAACACACACAACAAAAACGGATAGCGATAAAACGACGAGAAAAATATCCCTCCCCTAAGGTAGCCTCAATGCGAAATGGTAAACGGTTAACGTTGCTTAACGATATCGATTAAACTGTCCCGTGATTGATTGCACGTACATAAGGCTCGAGAATTTCCTGTCTGTTTTTTTTTTCAGATTTTTTTTTTGCCGTCTCCTTTAGGCCCAAATTTCCGACAGTGTAGCGCAGCGGTAAATGCAAAGGGTTCAGAGTGAAAACTTGGACAAAATGTTTTCCATTTCCTTCCGCAACATAATAGAATTACGTAATAGACGGCTTGCCGCCTGGGTTCGTATTTCCAAATTCCTGCATAGCGCTTGGGCCTTTTATATAGCCACCGGTTTCCGTGTAACCTCCATTCTTGAAATTGTTCAAGAGGGTACTCTCAAGGGGCGAAACGGGCAAGAAAATCAATTTTGCGTGTCCTGTCACCATTACTTATCAAACGTGGGTCAACAAAACAACTGCATATCATAAATTCGATCCGAAAGGACTTTTTCGCTTCGTATACTATTTGAAACCAATAAAAAGGAGAAATTCCTATCGGCAGATAAGCGATATGTTAATACCGCAATTGTTTTTCCAAATGGACTGCTTCAACCTGTATGGTGTTCAGTTATGCGAAATCAATTTCAATTTTTGAGGTACCTACATACATACATATTCTCTTTAAGTAAAGGGCACGGGAATGTTAAGGGATTTCTTTAATCTCAACTTCATATTCGCACAAACAAGAAGTACAACGAGTATTCAAGGTGTTTTTTTCTCGTGAAGTATGTACATATACGTGGGTGATATACTCGTACATACCCGGCAATGGTGGGTGGCAGGCGTACATGATTTGGGTGCGAATATTACCTCCCATAAGAAAATTGCAAACTGACAACGTTGTGTAACATTTAAGGACGACATAATTATTAACAAATGCTAAATATGAAAAACTAGAATATGAGAACGCAGAGAGGAGAAAAACATTTTTCCTTTTTCCTGTCAACAACTTTATACAGAGGTCGTTAGATTTATTTACCCTATTATGGTGAGTAATTGCTTTGGGCTTTTAGGTATCGTATAGTGGGTGAATAAAGGTGGTTGGTTATACTAGTATGCTACTGGGGATATTTGAATTGCAACCTTTATGCGACACGTTGTTCTGTGACATTTAAATTCGAAGTATGTACTATCAGAAGACATTTTCATGAACTCGACAAAAAGAAAAAGTTGATTTTAATTTTTTTGAAAGAAATAATTATGCTGGTCACGAAGTATGTACATATATTTCACATCCGAGTTTTCGTTAATTAGATGCGACTTTTTTTTCCATACATCTACATACATTATGTACATTGTACATAGGCATAGAAATGAACGTTTGTCTGTTCGTCTTTTATGCGTGGGTGCATCGCTCATCCAATTGCGATGACTCATGACCAGGGTTAGGATTTTATGGACCTAAAAAAGTAAAAAAGGCAAAACAAAAGACTTAAAAAGGCAAAAAAGCATTTATGAATTTTTTTATTTCCAGATCGCCCAATGGGGTAGATTGTTCTACATGACATACCTCTGAAAAGATACGTGATCTGTAAAAAACCAGACCAATCCCTACTGTTTCATTTAGAGCGATCTGGAAGGAATCATTGGAATATGAATACCAATAACATGAAACAAGAAAAAGGAACGTAAATGCACATTTAATTATAGTAGCATTGAACTTTTTGAAATGTATATAATAATCTTCTCCGGTTGTCTCTTAGGAGCGCCTTGAAACAGCTGAATGACCTTTCTACTTCATTTAAAATGAGTGGAGCCCATATAAAGCTTTCAACATTATTTATTACAATTTGTTCTGCAATTTTGGAATCCATGTCGCTGTTCATTACAGAATTTATCTGCTCAATAGTTTTCAGTCCCGTATTTGCATTGAAAACGGGTGTAAACTTCTTCCCTTTTGCTTTTTTCAAGTTTTCCTGAATGTATGATCTGCTATCATACAATAATTTATAAACAGAGAATCGGAGAATTTTGTACAGCAGTTTTCCGTCAAATGTATCATACATTTCATACAGCACAATAATTTGGCGTAATTACTTTATTATGAATTTCAACAAACGAAAATATACAAAAATAACTACTATTTTACTATTTATCTTCTTATTTATGAATCTTAATAATTTTTAATTATTTTTAAACAACAAATTATCGTGCTACAAAAAATGCACAATAAAAAAAAAAATGTTTTTAGGAGGTTTATCGGTTATACGGCTACAAAGGCAGAGTTTTCCGATGCGTGGAAAGAAATAGTTTCATTGGCATTGACTTATGGGGTTGTCAATAATAGCGATGAAGAAAAGTTTAGGAGAGTAACTTGGCATTTTCTACTGCAATATCTCCACCATCTTCATCTTCCAAATTATAATCATCCGATAACATAATTTCGTTTTATTTTACCATCCTTTTCCAAGGGCTACTTTATTTTACTTTTGTTTCTGGTAGTTTTTGATAGATTTTTGCTAAAAGTAGTCGTTGAAAACCAACAACGAAAATGTCAAAATCATACATTTCATACAACAAAAAAAAAATCATCATCAAATCACGAAATCTGCGAAACAGAAAGTTGTATGTGTTGTATGATGTATGATGAAAATGTATGTTGTATGAAAAGTCTGTGTTGTATGATCTTTGAAACAGGCCCCAAATGTCTTTCATTATAGAGTTACCGATTTTGGCCTTGTCTCGCTATTTTTTTGCCCATGTTTTCTCCGAGGTACTATCAGGCCATGGAAGAGAGTTTTGTACCTAAAATAAGAGTAACGTAAAAAAAAGTTTATGAAAATATTAGTTTTGCGTATGATCCGCAAAAGAAAAACTTACCGATTTTGCTCTATGGGCAAGACCTGAATCATTCTGAAAAATCACACTATCTCAGTGTTGGCAAAGTTTCTATAAAGAAGGCACAACATCGCTTTCTATATTTTTTTGTTATTCTGGGCATTTACTGAACCCCTAAGGTTTACAATTTATACAACACGGGTTTATACTGGTTGCTGCCCCCCATTCCATAATATAAGGAGAATGCTTAACGGTGGGCAAAATGCAATCATCAGAACATCGTTTATCTTTTCTTCGGTGAATCACCGCGTTGCCGGCCGTCCGGGCCAAATAAATTGAATTGGGTCTCATCCGAAAATATCACTCCTGCCCTTTTTAAGTGTAACGCAAATCTTGTTCTTTTAGCCTTGGGTGCGTCTACTAACGTTTTGTCCTGGTGACATTGTGTTTATCTCATGCCGTAGTAGTATTGTAGTCGCAGCAGCTCTAGCAGCTTTTATTTAACTTGGACTGAATTGAAGGTTGAAGACTAGTGAAAAAAGCACAGATTTCTCGTTACCCGGGATACCAATGTCCCGGGACCCAAAACGATCTTATTACATCGCCCAAGCTAGTTCAATTTATTGATATCTTCCCCGACTTTTTGATCATTGGCTTTCGGAGCAGATGAAGATGTTAAATGCAATATTTCCTGTGTAAGCAATATCATACACCTCTGACTAAAAGACAGTTGTGAACCTGCCCAATGGGGTTTTTGGTTGGTAGTTTTTTTTTTGTAAGAAAGGTGGAAAGCGTCAAAAGCCGGCGTGTGGGACTTTAACCCTAACTAAAACCACCTCTGCCTCCAACCCCTGCTCCCCACGGTACCGCCGTTAGGCATTTCGTCATGGGAGGATTTTAGCCATTGCTGCCTCTCTGCGTTTACATAAGTTGCGCAGTGGCCTAATAATACTTGTGATGACTTCATCCGCTATATTCCATGCTTTGCTCCTTTCGTTGTCGAGGTCCACATGTTTTACCATTCTGCTTGTATAACCTCACTAGTATTTCTACTGTCCTCCAGCTCGTTCTCGCTTATTGCCGCAGTCTTTTTTATTTCCAGATCGCCCAATGGGGTAGAATGTTCTACATGACATACCTCTGAAAAGATACGCGATCCGTAAAAAACCAGACCAACCCCTACTGTCCCATTTAGAGCGATCTGGAAGGAATCATTGGGATATGAATACCAATAACATGAAACCCTAGAGCAGTGGTTTCCAACCGGTGGGGCATGGAGACTGTAATCGGGAGGCGTAGACACAATATAAATTGACGCAGAGAGTGCAAGTGTAAATGTTGAAGTCTTCAAGTCTTAACAACTACAGTTTGTAGAAATCTCCATCTCTCTTTGCTTAAACCGGGAAATAATACTAAAGGCTGCAAAACATTGCTGGTCCGTGTTTGGGGCTCATTTCAACAACTTATTTATGCGAGTAAGAATTTTCAGCTCTCCTTCTCATGAAAAGCAAGCAGAGAAACAAAACTGACTCTTCAGCTGTCATTTGAATTGCACTGACGAAAATTGCACTCAGAATCATAAAACTGGTGAAGAAGATGCAACATCAGAAGTCGCATTGAACATCTGGATCGCATATAAACCACCTGTTTTACATACCTAATAAATAGTTATGTAATAAATAAAAATACGTTTTTCAAAATATGTGTAGGTACACAAAAATATATATTATATGTTCGATGCATTAAATATAGTAATATTTATTTTCTAATTATTTGCCATGTGGGGCATGTGGCGAAAAAGTTTGGGAACCACTGCCCTAGAGTATACCATCACTATATAGACACTAGTACAGCCAACTTTCGAAAGCCTGAGGAACTTAAGCAATATTCTCTCATTCGTCCTTTTTTCAATAATAATGAATAAAGTTAAGCATTTAAAATTATATTTTAATATCCACCCGCTTTCGTTGTCTCAGTTCATTTTGTGCAAGGACTTTATAACACGAAAATGCTTCTACAAGTCGTATAACCCTTCTTCTTCATGTTGACGTCAACTCTGGTGTGAGATACAAGTGCAGATAGATACGAATAGACGTAGAGCGAGTATACAGTTAACTGAATGCCACTCGTAAATGGTGTGGATTAGCTCTCCTCCATCTCTTGTATAAAAGAATATCCGGTACTTTATCCAACGCGCGTATCCATCGGAATCGATTGATGATTGCTTCACTATACTCTCGTATATATACTCCGTGGATTTGATATGTCCGTTCGTTTATTCGTTTCGTTCGTTCAATGGTTTCGGTGTCAGTTCATCGCAATCCTGGACGTATGGATTTTAAGATTACTTTTTCAATTTTCCTGTTTTTTTTTTTTTTTGCTATCTTTTTTGTTGCCTTTCCTCCATTCACTATCTGACTGGATTCTTCCCATCTCTTGTTTCTGTGTTAGCTGAGCTATTGATTTGTTTGTTTATTTATGTTCGAGTAAGTTGTCTATGTATTTTTTTTATTGTGTATCGCTGATGTTTTTGCAGCTTAATTGGAAAAGGGATACCTATACCTCGCTTCTTTTTTCTGATTTTGTGGTGATTATTTTTTTTCGTTTTCCTTTTTTTATTGAATTGAATTCTTAAAGTATTAAATGATTTGCTCGTTTGATGATTGCGCATTTTGACTCGAGTGCTTTTCAATTATCTGTATAAGGTTCGATAAATGATGTTAAGTAATCGATTGATTTGTATACAAAACGGGGAATCAATTGCATAACGGTCATTTAATTAATTAGATGAAAGAGGATTGCAGGTAGGTCTATTTAAAATAACTCTTATCTTTTCAGTAAAACATTTCTTTTGAATTATAGTTCAGGAAATATTAATTGGAGTTTGTATTTTACTGATTAAATTATTTGTTTTTATTTATTTTTTAGTTTTAAGATAACCCCACTTGGTCAGCGATAGTTGGTATCGCTGAAGCATCTAGTTTATTTTGGGAAGCAATGCATTACTCCAGCTTCTAATAAACCTAGTTGATCAAAACCTTTGCAGTTTTCTTTGTGCATTCAGTGGTCTAAAAAGTACATTATTATAATTTTCTGGAATAAATGATTACGATACTAACGAGTAGTTGCTTAATTGTGTAGCAATTCCTAAAATCTATACACCCTTATAATGTTTACACACAGCACCGTAACATAAAGAACAAGAACAAGAGACAGACAGATCGGCGTAGTAATAGGAAATTCAGATCTTAGGTTTCAACTAACTCTATGGGGGGTGTCAATGCTAACTAGAGAGTTTTTGTGTATTATTGAAAGTTTTTCCTTTGCTTATGATTCACAGAATTTTTTTCCAGATGTTTCCTATTATTTATTTGTGCGATCAATTTGTTCCGCCATATGACCATCCTACTGCCAGTGTTATGCCTTCATAGTAGGTTTTTGACATTACTTGTGAAACTGATCAACTTATTTTTATTTCGCGAGAAATAAATTTCTCGGCTGGATGATTTGAACCGTGAACTTTCAGTGAGACAAGCGACGACGACTACCACTACGCCACAGCCACCCACAAATCTTCCATAAAGTCGATGGACACAGGCCAAGTTCTTGCGCGCGATGAGGAATCGATAAAAAAGGATCTTCCTCGACTGAGGTCAGCCAAGGGCGCCGATGCGAACTCTGCCCATTTTTGTCTGTGGCTTAGAATTCAAAAGAGTAAATGAACTACAAAATTGTCCAGTTGTGTTGCGATTAGCCAACTTATTTGGTCAATCATGTTGACCATAAAACTGGCGTAGCGCTCAACATATTAAAATTTTTTACTGAACAAGGATTTCGGAAATAAATGTCCACAATTTGTAAACGATTTGTCTTGATGATTGGCCAAGCAAAACTGAATGCAATGGTCGTGTCTGTTCTCGGACTGACTATCGGCTGTCTGTCAAAAACCATAACATAGATACATATGTACGTATATTGGTATACATGTAGTTCACATTGATTTTTTTTTTCTCCATTCACCGATCGGATCATTTTATAACGGAATGTCCTCTTTATGGGATTACGTATCTGGTCTCTAAAAAGAAATATAAGATCACAGATGCCCATTTAATGAGTAACTATTTTCAGTTATGAAGGTTTCCTTTAAATATTTTTTTTTTGAGTTTCCCAAACCCGACGGAAAAATGTTTTGGCTAACCAAACTGGTGCGGATCATGACCTATAAGCGAACTATTCTTTGGGAAAGAATAAATTCATGATTTGCAGCATTTACATATAAAATAAGGATATTTTCAGTCACTACAGTCCATCATTAGTTTATTTACCTAACCTATTAATTAGGTTTTTTTATTTTTTTTCATAAAACCACAGCTCAGTGCCTCAACTGATTAATGAATATTAATTTTATAATAATAATAAACATGAAAAAAAAATACGCATTGATTTTTGGCAATGCAAGCAGTCTGAACCTTTTTTAATAGAATAAAATAAAATGAGTCTTAAGGCTAGTATGGTGCTCGCGCTTAGCTTAATTTTTCATACAAAATTTGTCGTTGCTAAACGTAAAGATAAAATTCCGCTGCTCGTGCCTTTAGCGGCGGAATTTTGACGTTTTAAATTCAAATGAAAATTTAAAACAAAAATCACATTTGGTTTGAATTTTTCGAGGATTTTTGAGAAAAGAGGTAAATAAGTGCATGTATATGCTGCTGCTGTTTGTTTATTCAAGCACGAGTATGAAAATGAAAAGGCAATGTCGGGGAAGTCAAAGAAAAAATTAAAATAATCAGGAGCACAGAAAAAAAAAGGTTTACGACAAGGGTGGGTTTATCAATTTCTACACCAGTTATCAATTTATACAACCAGCTTTACAAACAAAATTTATCTGGCATTTATCTTCGGTTTCCATGTGAATTTTTGGAGACCGACGGAAATTTAGTTTAGCGCGAGCACCGTACTAGCAGTCTGAACCTTTTTTAATAGAATAAAATAAAATGATTCGTAAATTTATTCTTATTCCATAAATTATTGTTTTTAAAAATTACTAATAATTAATCATTTTGTTCTTATCTTTTTAGGTATGTAAACTTTAAAAATGATTTTAGCTACATAATGTAAGTCTATTGAGATTAATTTTTTTGAACTTTGGAACTTAAATATTATTATAAACGAGCGATTATAAACGAGAGCAAATAAATGAATATAAGATCTTCTATCCATCAGTACCCACAATATGCAATCGCTGATTTAAAAAAAATCATAACTTTGGAACAAAGCAACACTTTTTGACATTTTTTCTCTGTAAAATAGAATATTCCGATTTCAAGTAGTGGTGCACTGGATGATCTCACAATGAAATTTCACTGTTTAACCCTAGTACAGGGGCAAGGTCCATTTACAAGTTTTAAAGCTTTAATTGTACCCCATGAATAAGAAAACGTAAGTAAATGGTCAATGAGGGCTAGATGTGGCAAGATTATTCACATAAAATTAAGCGTGATTCTTTTATAGACCAAACAAGAACTGTAATTTAGCACGAAATGGACTGCTTTTACGAAGCAGTTGTCAACAAAAATGGCATAAAAAAAATGCTCAGGCAGATACATATAAATAAATAGAAGAAAATAGCTTGAAAGTAACTCGTAGACTTTTGAAAAAAAATATGAAAAAAATATATGGAGTGCTCCCAGATCGTTGGAAACATGGAAAATGGACTCAGGACAAAACCATCACTCGTATCAATTAAGTCCGGCTCTTCACTTGAATCTTCACTCATATAGTGTCAATAACAGTTGAATGCGTTCCTGATCTTTTTCAAATGGCATTTTCAAATTGCCTATACAAATTCACCCAGTAAAAAAAAGTTACACAACTGGGTAGGTGAGGTGTTGACAGCACCCTTGCAGCTTGAAGAGTCTGTCACGGCTTACTTGTGCAACCAAACTTTTTTAAAACCATCTGAATCTGTATAATAGAAAACAATAGGAAGGTACGGTACCGATAACGGGTGTTGTCAGTCGCAAAGTACGCAAAGGGTCCGGGGTGTTGTCAGCACCCTACCTACCCAGCTAAGGGCTAACGAAAGATGTCATGAAATAAACTTAAATTCGAAATTGCAAACTTATGAATATTGACAGTTATTTCGAAGGAATAGAGTCTCCGAATAGAAATAATGATTAAACTTTCGTTTCGTAAAATAAACTCTCTTTTCCTTCGAATGTCAAAATACCAACCGTTTGACTTTTTCTCACTTTCGAATGCAACCGAATCTCAAAATAAGGCTCAATAATTGTATACAAAATCCCATGACTATTCATTCGCACCGTCTCACTGAATATGTCCCGCAAATCAAAATTAAATATCACCCACAAAGCGATTGTCTCGTCATGCAGTTATTACGTCCGATTTACAATTTGTTTCAGCTGCTTGCATCACAATAATTGTATTCTATTCTTCACTCTGTAAAACACGTTAATCCTAAATTATTACTTCAGACAGACTGATGTACAATATTTAAACAAAAAAAAAATTGCATGACAAAATCAAAGCCAACTTCATCACTCACTTTCGCATTCGCATGCGATTGCGTTTGACAATTAACACGTACGCGGTATTAACTTATATCTGAAAGCTGCATTGTGACTGATGATGGCTCAAAAGGATGTCAATACCTGCATTGGCGGTTAGTCGACCAGACAAACAATCATCGAAATAAACAAATGCGGGTGAGATTGTAAATCCGATTTGTGTCATCCTTGTAGCTGAGGATATTGTATTTGAGAACGATAAATTTATGCGCTGTTTGTCCCTTGCGTTTACGTTTGAGAGTATATTCATATTTACATACATATGTACGTCTGTTGTACACTGGTGGGCAAAATAATAGGCACATGCGTGTGAGAAACATGTGTTTGGATCTTCAAAAAGGACATACTTTAACATTGTCTTTTTTCTTTTTGATTTGCTATAGCTATGAAAATATGCATAAATACAGAATTAAAAAAAAAACTTAACTTAAAAATATTCAGCACACAATTTATTCTATTGTAATGAATATTCTCCTTAAGATTGATTAGAGTAAATTTGGTATTTGAAACCATATTCTACAAGAATTGGAAATAATTTCTTAGCTTACAGCTATCGCTAAGCAAAGGTTTCCAATAGGGTTAAGTTCTGGGGATTGTAGTGGTCACTCAAGAAGTCTATCGTTCATTTCCGCAAATCACTTTTTCGTTCTTCTGGTAGTATGTATATTTAATATTTTTTAAATTCAATTTTTTCGGAACAATTTTACCTTTCTTGGACGGACTCCTTTTTAACCGGAGGCGGACAACATATTTTTATGAAAAATACCTCTGCTAGCCGGACACGAACTCTTTAGAGCATGAGATGGATATTGATTGTACGAGTAGCGAAACGGTAGATGTAATTGACAACAATGATTCGGATACTGAACCTTTATCTGAGGCTTCGTGTGAGGTGCACTTAAATAAAACCGAAGAGAACCAAAGGCACTTGTAAATCAATGCAGATTTAATAATTAACTATAATTTCCGTACCACGAAAGAAAACCGATCCACTTGTTAAATGTGAAAATTTCCAAATTTTGAAGAAAAAACTAGGGCTGCAAGTGCATATGACGACACAATTCGTATCATAAATGAGGAAGAGGACTCGAATTCCGCATACATGTGTTGAAAAGCTATACAACGGAAAAACAGTTCTTACCAACGCCATGCATGTCATCTATAGTGTGGTCCTGAGCTCCAGAAACAAGCCAATGGAAACATTTTTTGTTGAACGCTAAGTTGCGGTTTGTTGATGACATTTGTTTACACGTAAGTCTTTCAACACAATTAGCCACTACACGATATGAAACACGGAATTCTTCAACAAATATTGGTTCATTAATTTCGAAATTAATACGTGGTTCATAAGCTTTAAATACGCGACGTTGTTCTTCATCTTCATCACTTTCATCCGAAGCGAAAAAAAAACATTGCACTTTAATATGCACACGAATCTGCACTGACGAAAGTTAAAGCAAAATATTAACAGCACTTAACCTTGCGATAACAACAGGGCTGCTCTACCACCCCAGGCAATTTTATTTTAACTGTAATTTTGATTTGGCTTCATTTCTCTTTCTGCCGTTCTATGTTTTTGTCATTTAATATCTCAGGTGTCAGTTGCTGATGAGCAGTCCCCGCGATAGACTAGTTTTTGATTGCGAGGGCGTACGGTATGGTATGCACTGGGGTTGTATAGCACCCCATGTTGTTCTCCATGTATGCGAACATTTTTAAAAACTTTTTTTTTTCTCCAGCCGGAATCAACTCGATGATACTCTTTCGGAAGATTCAATAAACAAATAAAAATGCAGATTTAAATTAAAAATTGGTGCATCAATGAGACACGTGTAATTTAAGATTTAAATACCTTTTCAAACCTCTTAAAATCCGACTTGTTAAGACTTAACAATTTTCAATTAGCACGTTAAATTTTTTCAACTATTTAACAGTTAATTGTTAAATTTGGTCTACACTTGTAGCTTTGTAGTACAGAAAGTGGGAAAATTGTGAATTTCCCAATTGTTGAGATTCGCATGTACAATTGTTAATTGTCAAGTTAACTTGTAGCTTTGTGGTGCAAAAACCATTGTTACTTGTAATCGCCTATTGTACAAGACTTGTAGTTTTCTTGTACAGGCCGACTATATCATAATTGTTTAAACTATGAAATGTTACGTTTTTAAATAAGAAGTCTGTACGGAAGATATTGTTCTTCTCTTTTGAAATGTATTAACAGATGACTTACTTATGTGATGTTTTTATTTCGTGTTATTTTATGTTTTTTAATATGCAGATTGGCATTTACATAGGTTTCACAAAAATTGACAATGGGGACGATGACACTAGGACTTGGAGGACGTTTGGTGGCATTCCTCAGAGCTGATGGTCTCTGCTGCCGAGCGTGACACAGCCTTATTACTGAGATCCTTCAGTTAGGACATAGGTTTTGATTGCTGCTGTAGCTGGCTGCTGCCATACAAACCAATCCTAGCATTTCGACCCGAAAATTATCTGCCCAAAGGGGAATAAGCAGACAATCTTCTTCTTCTTCTTTAGGTGGCACTTCAACTCGGGGTGAGCCTGGGCCTGCTTCTCGCAACCATTTGTGTGTGCGTGTTATACTTTTTCACGAATGTAGGTCCCTTACCTACAGTTTTTTGCCAACTAACCACCACGGCCACGGCGACCACAAGCAGTGAGTAATTTTCCTAAGCTCAAATAACAATCAAATCTAGCTCAGCAGACTTGCTGATTCGCTCGGAATTTTGCCAGATCATTGAAATGGCTGAAGACGACATCATATTAAACTTAATTTTTCTGACGAGGACCATTTTTATTTAAACAGCAATGTGAGCAAGCAAAATTGTCGAATATGGAGTCACTCTAACCGGGAGATACTCCATGAGATGGAACTGTATCTAGCTCAAGTCACAGTTTGGTGTGCAGTTTTATCAAGCTGCCTTATCAGACCATACATTTTTAAAGAAAATGATCGCATTGTAAAATTTGGTGGAGACTGTTATTAAAAGTTGTTGAAAGAGTTTTTCTTCCCAGAACCACGCCGAAAGAGAATCCCTTTTAAATCTGTGTGGTTTCAGCAAGATGGTAAAACTTTACACACATGCAGCTACTAGCTAGGCCTGTTATGAAAGAATTGCAATAAATAATCCTAAATAAGCTGATTTCCAGGATATAGTAAGATAGTTTTGTTGTCACGAATACTTACCGGTATATGAGTTTACAAAGAAGATTCAAAATATAGAATTTTTGTCGTGTTCAAAAATGTGAGAAATGGAAGGAATTTCTTATTGTGTTAGGTGTGCTTATTATTTTGCACAACAGTGTATGTCGAGCATGAATGTGTGCAAGGCTTGCAAACAATATTTTCAATTCCAAATGATTTTTTTTGTTTGTTTTCTTTTTTTTCGTGCAGTTTCCAATTTCATTCTGTGGCGGTTGTTTCAAATCAAAAAAAAATTACAGATCATCACAGATTATGATGGTGAAAGTCCTCGTCAGTGACTACTTGAAATCCTTCGTTACAGCGATGGACTTAGGACACCTCAACCGAAAAAAAAGTGATTGCACACGAGTGTGCAAATATGACGAATAAAGGGAGGACACATGAATAAATTAATTAAACTGGAAATCTTTCCGCCTTTAATCATTCAAGTCCCTCCGAAACGCACATGTGCGGTTAAACACCCTTGAACTCATACCACTAGCAGCACACCACAGAAGCGGATATGCATACATATTTGTACATACAATGTATGTACATCAAAAGTTCGCCAATTATTTGGATTCAGTACAGCGATGAAATGGATTACGGCGGTGAAAATTTACCGTTATTGTCTGCTGTTTTTTTTTTTTATTGTTTTTCGTTTGTAAGCTGATTACTTGTTTATGGAAGATAATATTTTAGACACCATCGTGCAATAATTCGATTAAAACTTTCCAGCTTGCGGACTCATAAAAACAATTTAACTTCAACCTTTAGTTCCTTTTTTAAAAGCTGTAAGTCTCTGCTAACTATGTATGTATTTACAAACACCTCTTGAACAGAAGCTTATGTAATATTTCAGCTGGAATGCTGATTGCGAATTGGGCTGTTATGCGCGAAGATAATACATTCCCCAGCGGGACTCATAGTTCATTGCATTTAGTAGATGGTTCTACTTGGGTTGTCATTGTAAATGGGTTCTAGATTTCAATGTTCAGACAATATTTCGGATTTTTTAGAAAACTCTTGTGTCGTCAATGTGTTGAAATGATTGCCAAAAATAAAAATAGTAAAACAATTCTGTGTGCTGGTTTCACATTTGTTCTAATATGACCGAAATGATGGGTGTAAAAAACGCAGTCAATTTCTCCATTTTCAATTTCAATCCGTTCGGTTTTTGTCGGTGAAACTGAAGCCGTAAGTTTTAGAAAAGTGGATACATACGAGTATACTGAATTTGTTACCTTATTCAGGGGAAAACCTACAAAAACAAATCAAACGCAAGTGATGGTGAAATTTATGGTAAACAACCCTGATCTGGTAAAATAAAATAGATTTTATTTTCTTATTTCATTTTCTGATTTTTGGATAGACATAGGTAATATCCATTTCGGAAATAAGCGTTGTTCAGCAGTGTTTAGAATTATTTTTAGAACTTTGCTGAATGTTATTGTAAACAAGCGCCCATATTTGATGTTTCTATAAATTTTTCCATGTAATAGGCACATGTAGGCTAGGAAACAGTTCGCATAAAAAACGATTATCGTGTTCTCTAAGTGTATCCTCCTCAGACCCCTGGTATCATATATGATACCTTGGCTGATTAAATTGTTTTCGATGTCCAATCGAATATTATGAAGGAAGCCTAAGGTAACATTTACACAGAGATATGTTCTGCTTCTGATTAGTAGGAATTTCTTATTTTTTATTTTTTTGGAACGTTTCACAGCCTTCTATATTATCAGTTCAAAGTTTTGCCTTCAGCCATCTGTCATTATGGCATTTCGTAGAAGAGGTAACTATATTTATAACTATATACCACCATTTTCTCGGAAACTTTTTTTAAAGTTGATTTTACTCTCAGATAAGCCCTATGATATGAGTGACCATAAGCAACATCAAACACATACTCATTCTGGATTAGTGCTGCCAGACTTTTTTCAAGAAAAGTACCACATGATGGATGAAAATTGATCATTTCCACCAAAAGTGACTTTCAAAGTCAACAGAGTAGGTACATCACAAAAAGCACGAAACGGAATGAAAATAAGACCACAAAACTAACGAAATAACAACATCTTATATCAACTCTTATGTAATAAAAAAATAATAGTTTAAGCGATGTCTTGGTTTCGCATCATCGGCTGGCACCAGTTTCAGCCAACCCTCAAACTCCACAATTTCCAACTAGCTCGATTAGAATTGTTTCTTCTTGTTGCCTTAAGTTCCTTTCGACAAATTTGCCAACGTAGTAATAGTAGATCGCTACGCAAACAATCACCAATTATGTGTGATCGGTGGAATGACCCCTTTCAATTTTTGGGATGAATTCATTATTGACTATTGTAGTGAAAATGTGAGGAGACGAATTTGTCAATAGAATTTCCCTTTTTTGTATGGAAAACGGAAAATATTACCTTTTCACCATTTCATAAAAATTGTAGTTGAAATTTACCACGAAAAGGTAAATTTACCACGATCTGGCAGCACTGTTCTGGATAATAGCTTGGGTCTGAAGAGGTTTTACAGAGTGTTATGACATCCGATCATCCTGAAATTTTGCACACGTATATAGTATACGTCACCAATGTGTGACTATAAATTAAAGCTTGGGGCACTCAGGCACAAGACAACACATACACGATGTGCAACGAGGATGGAAGAAGAATTAGCAGAACACATTTGTGCCACTGTTACTGTTTAGTTAGACCTCGTCATCGTCATTTGGCCAAATTTTACCTCGAGCCTGAGTGCCCCAAGCTTTAATTTATAGGCACACATTGGTGACTCGGGAAAAAATTTTTTTTTACTTTTTAGTTCATTAAAGCTTGTTTTTAAAAATATTTTTTTTATCTCTATATTTTTATCTTTATTTTTTTTTTCTTACGAACGTAACAATTGTATAAAAAAAATCTGTGATAAGCATGTTGAAAAACCCGTAGATTTTATGATACTTAGAAAACTGCCACAGGTAAAAAAGGAAAATATGATTTTTTAGCTACTTTTTTAGTGATTTTCCAACTAATTCAAAATTCTGCAATATTTTTTTTAAATTAATGTACATACATATGTCATTATGAAGGTTTTAAAGCATACTCATTTATTAGACTTCCCGCCAAAACCGTAATTAAAATACCATTTTCACTTAAAATCCCAGAAAGAGTTACCTATGTTTGAGTATGTATGCTTAGTTGGAAAATTTACCTAAGAAATATTGTGTAAAAGCTAAGAAAACAAAATTAAATTCGAATTTCAATTCAGTCGATAAAATTGGACCGAAAGTAATTTGGAAGCACAGGTTTTATCGCATTTTAACTTATAATACTCGATAGCTATCTAGGCCAAGCTAATTCTATATATAGGTCTAGTTGTTATTGTATTTTGGATTGAAAGCTTATTTAAGCCTATTAAGGATACAAAAAAAAAGCTTATATGGATTTACTTACCCGTGGTAACTGAGTGTGTGAGGGTAAATTTAAGAGAATGGAGTCAAGTTTGAATCCTCTCTATCACTACAATAAAAATACAAAGAGATTTGAGAACATTGTTTACGATCTAAATACGCGAAAGATTCTTATGGTTCCATACCTTTTGAGATAAAGTATATATAGATTCACTAACTTTTATTTCCGCGGATTAGCTTTTGCGATCTTCCATTTACACGAGTGAGTACATAAGTTTACTGGCTGCAATATGTCAAAAAGTATCAAAAAAAACCTGTGAAAGCTATCAAATTACAATTTTCCTTTTTATTCACATTTTGCGCTCAGTGCATCATGTTGCTCTAGCAGAAACAGTACGAGTATTTGTGATGGCCGTCGAGACTCGTGTTGAATCTATAATTTCTATAAAATTATATCCCACATTTGTGGGCAAAATTGCCATTCCCTTTTAATCACTAGTATGTAGGAGCTATGCATGTATGTATCTGCCTATTCTTCAACCACAACCAAAAGGTAAAAAGCAACTATACGAGTGCACTCCTTACGGGTACACACACTCGTCGCGTCACTCAGAAGCTAGTGGCGCCGCGCCGCGCCGCTCCGCCGTTCCATTTTGAACTTTTTATTGCATTTTAATTGAAGGGGATTTCGGTGTTACCACGGCAGCATAGCAATTCCACTGCAATGCAAACAGAGAAGCACTCACTCTCTAATACATGAGCAAACAAATGTTGGGCGGATGGAAGGTAGTACCATTTTAATGGTACCTACTCTATACAATTTTGTTTTATATAATCAAATGCTCAGGAGTGAACATTCAAGGATGTTTCGATTAACGGGCGCTGTGTGGATATACCATGGATTCCGGAAGTGTAGAAGAAACGGGACACAGCTGCATGGGGGATTGGCAATCGTAAACTCATTGTCTAGAAATAAAACCATCTTTACCGTATTTCACTTGTCTGTGTCGAATTTGCATATTCAGATAGTTTTGTCTTGAGTGATTATTTTGTTTAGAGGAAACGATTCAAGTAAAATGGAAGCATTTTGCTAGAAAGAAATTTAAGATTGGGGATTTTCTCCAACAGAGTTGGAATAAAATTGATGGCCTATAAATTGAATTGAGTTAAGTCACATCAAAGAATTTGCATTTCAACAAGTTTTGCGGAGGTAGTAAATTTAAGCTATTTTATATAATTAAATATGTACCTTAACTCATGTGCTTATAGTAGCTGCAACAATTTCCCAATTTTTATGATGACTGCCCTCTCTTCACAAAGGACAAGCTGCTTTGGGCACTACGCAGCTGCCAACAATATAAATCTGCGGGACCTGACGGCATAATACCTGCTGAATTCCAGTCGGTCACTGCCATAATTCTGCCTTGGCTGGAAATTATACTCACTAGCTGTATAAATAATACTAACATTCCCAAATTATGGTTGGAAGGCAAAGTAGTATTTATCCCCAAAACGGGAAAGAGCTCTCACGCCAGTCCAAAAGATCTCAGACCTACTATCATCATAAATAAAATATACGGCGTCAGCAGTCCTAAAGAGAACCAGGCCTAGCTTCTCACAACCATTTTTGTGTACGTGTTATATTTTTCCACGAAATGGAAGGGACTTACAGTTTATTGCCGACTCCGAACGGCGAGTTGAGAAGCTTCTTATGACAAATGATACTCTTTGATTGCTTGTCAGACATTCGAAAGAGGTGGTACTGTGATACGACTTTTAGGTGTTTTTGCTGGGATTGAACCCGGGCAGCATGCGTAGTAGTCCAACGCACTAACCACCACGGCCGCCGTGGCCGATTGGTAATTTAGAATATTCATTAATTTTTTGGACAACGATTTTTAATAAAGCATTTTGTTAACGACAAATTTGTGTTTAATGCAATTGATTGACAGTTTAGTGTTATAATGCCATCGATAAGACGATCAAACATTGGGGCTCGCAATAAAAATATGAGGCGGCCGACTAATCTACGTGCGAATCAAACAGGTGAACAGCTTGCACATCACAATGAACAAGCCCGCTTACGAATGGATTACATGGAGCCGCTGTTATCTAAGAACGCGGTGATAATCCCCACCTTTAAGGTAATGTTGTCAGACGAACCTTCCCATATATCCATACATCCAAAGTGGATCAATTGTCCCATTCCATTCCATTCTAATTGGTGCATTCCACAAACAACGTTGTTTATAACAAAGCGTTGCAGTGACCTAAAATGTGTGAAATCCATTTTCCGTGTAAATAATATGCAATGAATTAAATTTAATTCCAAAATAGCTTCATTCTTTTAATAGAGAGGTTCGACTTTCGAAAGGGCCATTAATAATTTAATCAATTTTAGGCGGAACAATGTTCGCCGGGTCATCTATAATAATATACATAGATGTGCCAGTGTTGGTAACAAAAAAAAAGAAAAGTATCTACCAACGATGGAAAAAATTCCTACTGTGCTCTACACATTCGCGAAGTTCCCCCTTCAATTCCCAATATGTGATTTTTCAAAAGGGAGTATTAAAAACAATGCGTTCATCAAATGAAAAAGCTTAAAATGCTTAAGATTATTTTATTTCTTTTCATGACAAATCAAAAACCGCACAAAATCAAAATTAAAATAAGGAACGGAATTCATATTCCACTGACAAATGCAAAAAAAAAAACTTGGAAATAACAATTCAAGTTAAGGAAACAATTCCCGAAGCAAATTTGCGTAGCAAAACTCAATAAGTCCATAATATGCAGCTTTTCATCGACTGCAAACCAAAAACCACGTAGGTAGTTATTTTTTTTTCTCCAATAAACAGCTTTGGAAGGACTTATATAGTTGGTATAGTAAAACCATTGCATTTCCAGCCCGATTCCAATGAAATTCAAACACATCCGAAGAAATGTATACAGCCTGCATAGGATGCGATAGAATAGTAGCATAAGTTGGAGTCGTGGAAGTGAATATGTAGTATGGAAATATGTTCATTTAATTTTTTTATTTGTTATTGTGATTGTAAGAGGTTTAAACATTCCAAATTTTTCTTTAAAGTTCATGTTTCAATAAAGCGTAGCAACATTTGGGGTATTTAGGGAGAGTGCGTAGCAAATTTGACTTTTTTAAAAATCGCGTTTTGCCACGATTGCAGCAAAGTGGCAACACTGTTCGAGTTTTAATCCCGCAAGTATGACCGAATGATGCAAATCGAACTGAGATTTTCGTGACTTTTACATACATACCTACATAATTTGAGGGTGAGATAACATTTAGGCATTGATGAAATCATAAATTAAAGCTCTGGACCTACAAAATAGCCGGGAGTTTTCAATATTGAAAGTCCCTACATATTCGCTTATTTTAAAAATCTGTCCTTTTTTCCCTACGCATCCATTTTTGAGCTGAAATACCTACCTGTAGGGATTTTCCCCTACGTTTACCATCACTGAGATATGCTACGTGAGTGACGCGACTTTTTGCATGCAAGAGTATAATAATGCACGAGTTTAATATGATGATTTAAGTTTACTTAAATATTTTTTTGTAAAGCTGTAATTGAGGTGAGGAGAATGTGGGGTTCAAATACCCACCGAAATACATTAAGAACAAAATAATTGTATGATGATATATGGAGATTAAATAAATCTGTGATAAAAGGTCATAACAGCAAAAGTCGTTTGAATTTATATTTAAGTAGCTGTTTGTAAGTTGTAATAACATGTTTCAACAATTTCAAAACACGCCTGGAAGTAAAATTTTGCTGGTATGCCTCTTGACCACAGGAATATCATAGGGTGTTTTACAAAATCGATTACTTAAATGACATTTGCAAAATAACGAACAATATAAATTTTATGTATAAGAAAATTCAATGGAAAATGATTTCTGGTATGTGCTGTGCACTGATATAGCCATGTGATGACAATAAAAATATTTTTTCCAACAAGCAATTATTGAATCCATATGATTAACTGTTCAGTGATGTAAGTTAACGGCACATAATATAACATTTCGACACGAGCATCCGTTTTGCCGATTCAGCGTCTGGCTCCAACCAGGGCAACGAAATGCAATACTGCACCTGGCGGTCGTCAACCTGGCTGATGCAATACGATAAGCGTAGGTTAAGTTATAGTTAGAATATTTTGTGTAATTTAGTCTTAAGTTGGATTCAGTGAAATAAAGTTGTTTTTTTTATAACAATTTAACGTAGCATAATTTAATTGGCGCCCGAGCAGGGACCGGGAGTGTTTTAATTGTTGTCGATTAGTGCCCTTAAATTAGGTGCCCGTTACCAGCGTCCTGAAGTAGTGCCCGCGTAACATTTACCAGTGCCCTAAAGTAGTGCCCGCGTAAAAACAGAACAACATAGTGCTAACAGTGCCGTCTTAACCTCTCGGTCCCACGAACCCGGTTGTGCAGAAACGAGGCCCCTAAGTAACCCTTTCGAATAAAGGGAGGAACAGGAAGTACGTAGTACTAGCCGCTGCCCACACCATCAAGTATCAAGAGTCCTCAAAAGGAGTGCCGCAGGAATGCTGATACTTATTGTAATGTAAGTTAGTATAAGAGAAAAATTAAAACCTCAAATTTCAATCCAATAAAAGAATTACCTTTAAGAATTAAAGAAATAATTTTTATTAATTAAAGAAATAGAAATTAAACATTTAAATAAAAAGTGCCAAAAGATCTAGTGTTACGAATATATAGAAAGAAAGTGCAAATAAGATATTTTTTGTTTGAATAGAATATTAGAAATTTAAGAGCTAAAATTGTGAATTAAAAAAAAAAAAAAAAGAAATCACTAAAAAATCATTTCAAATTTTTCTCATAAATCGTATGTGACCATATCATGTTAGTTAGTTGACTTTTGCCACCGCTAATTATCGTGATTTTCATTCCTTTTAATTTTCACCATTACGTAGAACGTTAATTTCTTTTTACTCAAAATCAATTCTCGTCTGTAACCGCTGTATTTGCCGCGACAAACATTCCTTCGTTGTTTCCGCATTACTTGATTGAATTTTCACATTTCCAAGTTTCTGGTAATAATGGCTAACCCTAATATCCGACCTCCAGTCCTAAACCTTCAAGATCCCCAAGAGCAACAAAACCCAAACGCCGCCCCGATATCTCATCCTGCATTGCAAGCTTTAATCTCCTCAATCGTAAGCCATGCCCTACAAACTGAGGGAAGGAGCATCGTTCAATCGATTTTAAACCCTAACGCAGACCAGTTTGCAGGAACGGATCAAATTATTAACCAGGACCAGCAAGCCAACATATCGGAACTAGATAAAATTCCGGATGTTGTTCGCAGTTTAAGAGAATTCTCTGGGCAACCAGGAGAATTCAGTTCCTGGCGGAAAAGCGTTGAAAGGATCCTCCGTATTTACGAATCTATTAGAGGATCACCGAAATATTTCGGCATTATCAATGTGATTCGAAACAAGATTGTGGGCCATGCGGACCACATCCTAGAGTCGTACAACACCCCATTAAATTGGAATTGTATTGCTCGATGCCTCACGCTGCATTATGCAGATAAACGTGACCTAGGCACACTAGAATACCAACTCACATCATTGGTACAAGGTAACCTCTCCATACAAGAGTTTTACCAACAGGTTTATTCTCACCTTTCACTCATACTGAATAAAATTTCTTGCATGGATGTTGGCGAAGAAGCCCTAAATTTATTAATGCATACCTATAGAGACAAGGCACTCGACACCTTCGTCCGAGGGTTAAGAGGCGATTTACCCAGGCTTCTTGGTATCCGGGAACCTGTGGATTTGCCCCAAGCCTTGCACCTCTGCCTGAAGCTTGAAAACCAAACCTTCAGAGCACAGTACGCGAATGCCAATAATCAACATAATAGAAGAACGCATCCATTACCACCCCCTATCCCACCAAAACGTCATCCGCAAGTTCACCATCCACATCCTGAATATAGACACCAAGTTTTCCCGCAGCTATTCCATAATCCTATGAGTTGGAACAATCAGTACCCAACAAACCCTTACCCAAGGCCTCCAATGAATTCTAACCCCCGACCAATGGTTCCCCCAAGGCCTCAACGACCCTTCGTTCCTTTCAATCCGCCGCAGAATAATTACCCATCCAAATCTCCACCAACGCCTATGGAAACGTCCACTATCCGAACGAACAACATAAACTACATGAACAGACCTCAGCAAAAGAACTGGCCATCCGCACCAAAAAGGCCGTTTGCCTCAACATCGCAGCAAGTTCATCCAAACAAGATGCAGAGGAATTTCCATTTAAACACCATCGAACCTGAACAATCTCCAAGTACACTTGATGATACGAACCAATACGAGCAAGCGATTCGCTCCGAAGACAATCAATATGATCAGAGTCTTCAGGAATATTCTGAATCATTTCAACAGCAGTGTGACAATGATAACTCAGAAGAACCTTTTGAATTTAATGATATCCATTTTTTAGATTAAACTGCTCCTCTCTTCCGTACATTGAATGTAAAACGAAGAGCGGAGAAGTCTTAAAAATTTTGATCGACACTGGATCAAATAAAAATTACATACAACCCACTCTTATTAAAAATCCTAAATTAAATGAGAAGGCTTTCTATGCCAATTCCATGGGAGGCAACTTAAAAATCAGTCACCATACATTCTTAAGTCTTTTCGGACTCAATAACATCAGAATTAAATTTTTCTTAATGCCAGAACTAAAATCTTTTCATGCCATTTTGGGCAATGATACGCTATCAGATCTTTCAGCTGTCATTCACACGAAAGACAACTACATGGTAATTAACAATAACATCAAAGTAAAAATAAAACAGCTGGTCACACAATCAGTAAACTCTATTAATATCCGAACCGATCACATGACAACCGACCAAAAATTACATATCCAATCCATTGTAAAGGAATTTCCTAAGTTATTCGACGATCCCGATAATAAGTTAACCTGTGCCACTAACGTTAAGGCAGAAATAAGAACAACTACAGATTCCCCTGTCTACGCCAAATTTTACCCCTACCCAATGTCTCTTAAAGACGAGGTTGAGAATCAAATCACGAAACTTTTAAAAGATGGGATAATCAGGCCTTCGAGATCCCCGTACAATGCCCCCGTGTGGATTGTACCGAAAAAGATTGATGCTTCCGGAAAAAAGAAATATAGGATAGATAGAAAGATAGGATATAATTAGGTGGAAGCGAGTATTTCACAGTTGTTGATTTAAAAAGTGGTTTTTACCAAATCCCCCTCAAGGAATCAGATATGGAAAAAACTGCCTTTTCAATCAACCACGCTAAATATGAGTTTACCAGAATGTCAATGGGATTAAAAAATTCCCCTACAACTTTTCAGAAGTCATTAGATGATGTCTTGCGTGAGCACATTGGCAAAATATGCCGCGTCTACATTGACGATATAATCATCTATAGCAGAAATGCAAAGCAACATCTAGAAGATATTCGAAAAGTCTTTGAAACTCTTAGTAACGCTAACTTGAAGGTACAGCTTGATAAGTGCGAGTTCTTCAAACAAGAAATAGAATTCTTAGGATTTATTGTATCCGCAAAAGGTATTAAAACCAACCCCGGAAAGGTAAAGGCAATCCAGAAATTTCCAGCTCCTCGAACCTTGAAAGACTTGAGATCGTTCCTCGGCATGTCAGGGTATTATCGCCGTTTCATTCGAGACTACGCTAATCTCGCGAAACCCTTGACATCCCTCTTAAGAGGGGAGGATGGACGCGTGTCCAAGAATCTTTCTAGCAAGAAGATAATACATCTAAACGACGAAGCACAAGATGCCTTTAAAAAACTTAAGAACTCACTTGCATCAGAAGATACAATCTTAATTTACCCAGATTTCAAAAAACCCTTTGAACTGACCACAGACGCCTCAAATTATGCACTAGGTGCAGTTTTGTCGCAAGAAACCAAACCCATAACCTTCATCTCGCGAACATTAAGTAAAACCGAGGAGAACTACGCCGCTAATGAGAAGGAGATGCTAGCCATCATATGGGCTTTGAACTCCCTCAGGAATTACCTATACGGTTCGACGAAAGTTCTCATTTACACTGACCATCAACCCCTCACTTACGCCCTTAGTAGCAAAAACAATAACCCCAAACTGAAGAGATGGAAAGCTATGCTAGAAGATTACAACTATGAGCTCAAGTACAAACCTGGCAGAAGCAACGTAGTAGCCGACGCGCTTTCTAGACCACCACAGTACAGCCAAATCAATTCAATGACCCCCACTACTCATAGCGATGAGAGCTCAGCTCACGGTCTGATATGCAGCGTTGAATGTCCTATCAACGTATTTAAAAATCAAATTCTCCTTCTGGTAGGTACATCATCCTCTGAAAAATTCGAAATCGTATTCCCAACTATCCACAGACATACTATCACGGAACCCTTTTATAATGAACAAAAACTAGTCGAAATTCTGAAAAAACGTCTTAATCCAACAGTTACAAATTGTATCAAAACAGCTGAACCTATAATGGGAATGATCCAAAACATTTACAGGACAAACTTCAGTACATACCGCGTACGTTTTACACAAGCAATGGTTGACGATGTAAAGAACGAGCAAGATCAGGAAAACTTAATAATTCAGACCCATAACCGTGCCCATAGAAACGACAGAGAAAATAAAATTCAGATCTTAGAAAAGTATTACTTCCCTGGAATGTCAAGAAAAATTAAGCGAATAGTTAAACTTTGTTTAATATGTAAAGAAAACAAGTATGACCGTCATCCCAACAAAGTCGAAATTCAAGCTACACCCATTCCTAATTATCCAGGTCAGATTGTTCACATTGATATTTTCTCCACAGAGGGAAAACTAGTCCTCACCGCCATTGATAAATTTTCTAAATACGCCATTACCAAAATAGTAAAATCAAAAGCTGTCGAAGACATAAGGCAACCATTAAGGGATATCATCTTCGCCTACGGAGTCCCAGTAACTTTAGTTTTCGACAACGAAAAATCCTTTAATTCATCCCGTATCACCTTCATGGTTGAAAATGAACTTGGAATTCAAGTATTCACAACACCTCCTTACACAAGTACCTCAAACGGACAAGTAGAACGTTTCCACTCGACCCTTGCCGAAATCATGAGATGTTTGAAACGAGAAAAATTGTACCCGTCCTTTGCAGAACTTTTAGAAGCAGCTGTTCATGCTTATAATTTCTCAGTTCATTCAGTCACCAACAAAAAACCCGTTGACATATTCTTTGGAAGAAATATAGGTACAGATCCTACACAAATCGAAAACGCACGTTTGGACAACACAAAAAAATTGAAATCGAAACAAGAAGCCGATTTGGCATACCACAACAAAAATAGACCTTCTGTCAATAGATATTCTCCAGGAGATATAATCTATATTAAAGTTAACAAAAGATTAGGTTCCAAACTATCAGCCAGGTATAAAAAAGAGATAGTTAAGGAAAACAAATTTACTACCGTAGTAACAGAGTCAGGCAAAATCGTACACAAAGCAAACATTCGGAATTAAATCATTCATTTTTAACCCAACAGATTCTTGCTTGGAACTAGTCAAGGAGATGTAAATGTTCTTGACTATACCAACTCCCCGATGATCGTCTTACATAATGGAATGGCAAAAATCATGGAAGGCTCTTTAAAACTCATGCATGTCATCGAAATAGCACCGTACGAGAAATTCATTGCAGAAATTCTTCCCATCATACAGACCCGAGTTCCCCGAACCAATCCCTTCTTCCCGCTCCTACAGTTCGAAATTCAACAAGTAATGAAATACATTCAAAATTTAAAGGTAAACAGAGAGAAAAGATCTCTAAATTTCATTGGGTCAGCATGGAAGTGGATAGCCGGAAATCCCGACCATGATGACTTTGAATTAGTTCAAAATAAAATCAATAATGTAATCGATAATGGCAACAGTCAAATCATTATAAATAAACAGTACGAAGAAAGAATTAATGCACTTACAAATGTAACTAATGAAATACTTAATACAATTAAAAAGGATGGTATAATCCAATATGAAATCAATGTAACTCTTTTATATAAACTGAAATTAATTAAAGAAGAACTAAGTAATATTATATATGCTATTGAACTAGCTAAAGCCAATATTGTTAATTCAAATATTCTTGCTAAGAACGAACTAGATTTAGTTATAGATACTTTAGAAAAAGATGTAATTCCGTATTCAAATATAGAACAAGCACTTAAATTTGCAGAAATCAAAATTGCTTCTAATTCAAAAAGTTTAATTTACATAATCGATATTCCAAAAACGAAAAAGGAATTATACGAAAAACTATTATTAGTACCAATAAAGAAGAATAATGGGATTATCCACAAATTAGAATTCAAAAATATTTTAAGAAAAAATAAATCATTGTTTGGACTTAAAGATAGCTGTAAGCTAATCGATGAATTGTCTCTATGTAAACGCTTAAAGGTAATAGATATAAGTAAAGATAATTGTATCGTCAATTTGTTAGAAAATAAGAATGCATCGTGCAACGCCACAAACAGCCAACACATCCCTCAGGTTGAAGAGATAGCATCAGGAATCATCGTGCTCAACCAGTTTAATGGAACTATAGAAATTCGCAACAGAACCCAGTCATTAAAAGGAACATTTGTCATCAAATTTACCAATGAAAGCATCGTGATAAATAATCAACGATACATCTCCGAGCAGATCGTGAGATTGCAAGTCCTGCCACCAATGTTACACCCAACATACGAAAATTCGGCAGTCGAAGAAATTCTTTCCTTGGAACTTATGAAAGAGCTACATACAAGAAACACTAAACACCTCGAAAAACTTCAAACCGAAAAGAAGATGCACCAGATGATAACATATGGAACATTCGCAGTACTAGTTCTAGCCATAACAGCAATTGGGTACACTGCCAGAAGAAGTTCCGTCAAGACAATAACAGCACCACCTATAATTGCAATGACGACACAATCCGAGGTCATTCACCCAGCACCCGCACAAAGGTATCCCAGCATTTACAATATTCCATTCATGTAAAAGATGCGAGGACGCATCATTCTTAGAAGGGAGGAGTTAACGGCACATAATATAACATTTCGACACGAGCATCCGTTTTGCCGATTCAGCGTCTGGCTCCAACCAGGGCAACGAAATGCAATACTGCACCTGGCGGTCGTCAACCTGGCTGATGCAATACGATAAGCGTAGGTTAAGTTATAGTTAGAATATTTTGTGTAATTTAGTCTTAAGTTGGATTCAGTGAAATAAAGTTGTTTTTTTTATAACAATTTAACGTAGCATAATTTAATTTGTATAAGGAATTCCCTTCGGCGTATGTTCCTGGGCACATGGTGTGCAGTCATTTTAAATAATCCGACTACAAAGTTAATTAAGATCCTTTCTCACTTTAATTTTTATTTTTTTAATGAATTTCATTCATTATACGAATTTATCACGAGTATTTAATTCTCATTAATATTCTTTCAACGTAAAACTATGTTATTAATATTTAATTGTGGGGGCATTCTCTTTATACACGAGCAATGAATACCTTTGCAAAATATAAAATCACGGTTTATCTGGTCTACATCTTTAAAGTTTATAAAATAATTTTTTTTTTCGTTAATATGAAGAGATTAAATGCCGATTTCTTCACATAAGTATCTATCTATCTATCTAATACCCGAACTATCTAATACCCGTATCAACGAAAAGCTAGTACTTGTGCATTTCTTCACATTGCTAGTATCGGTACTAAGTCCACGCAGCCGTACTAGCAACCTAATTCGTCTAAACTGGTATAAATTCGATTTTGACACTACTTTCACTTCTGAAACTAAATTTTTATATAATTTCGGCCGTTTTCTGTAATTTTTTTATTATTTTGTTCTAAACTGAGTATAATTGAGGTTGTTCTCTCTTGATTTATACTTACTCGCAGGATACAAAATTCAACAAAGCCATTTTGGTTCAATAAACGCTTATGCTAAGGCTATGTGCGAAATGTACCGGAAAAGTTTATTAGTTCGTTATTTTAAAGTCAGTTTTGTCGTCTTAGAAATGAATATTAATTTTTAAAAAAATTTCTTTATCGGCAATATTTTTCTCCTTAGAATCGAAAATAAAAAATAACTCCAGAGCAATTTAGAAATTTATTAATGCAAGAAAAAAGTCACTTGGCATACCCTGCACAATGAAATTCAAGGGATCCGCTAGTACCGACTGAAATTTGTAATATGTTTGCTTAATTTTTCCAGTCAAATTTTGTTGCTGATCGACAGCATATTACTCTCCATGAAATTACGAGCCTTATCTTGATTTGGGTTCCTTAAGTCTATAGGAGTAAGACATTCTTTTAGAGCTCTCGTCTTAAAGAAAGAGTTACCTGTGCCCCCGATAAGGTTCCTACATTATTTCTTAAAAAATTCCGATTTCGCTTGGTAAAGCCGCTTCAAAAGATATTTAATTTATCTCTAAAAAAGGGTGTATTCTTGGAGCCTTAGAAAACCTCATTTATTTCACCAATTCATAAGTCTAGTTTCAAACAAATGGTTGAGAATTATAGGCATATAGCGAAGCTGCATTTTATACCGAAAGTTTTTCAAGCTGTTGTCAAGAAATATATCTACTGAATCGTACGAAATCACATATCAGTATTTCAACATGGCTTTGTAAGTGGAAGATCGACCACCACTAACTTACCAATTTTTAGTAATTTTTGTCTTCAAAGTATGGAAAACCGTGGTCAAGTCGATACTATTTTCAGAGATTTTTCCAAAGCGTTCGATCATGAACAACATGATCTTTTAATCCAGAAATTAATTTCTTTTGGATTTTACTCGAATTTGTTAAGGTGGAAATGAAACAAATGAATACAACTGAAATAACACAGAACTCTTTTTTTTACCGTGGCTGTGGGTGCTGCAATTCGTCCACTACCAATTGGAGAACGAAGTGAAATGTAGTTTTCGACAACCGAAAACGCTGAAAAAAATCCACATCGTCCCAATTATTTACTGTACTCCTTTGTGACATATGGTTCATGCGGCGGTTAAATCCACGAACTTTGAGTACTAGCATTTGGTCTGAATCCCAGTATTAGGGCTAGTACTGTCAAGAAATCGGCCGTAAGTAAACTAAAGTGCAAACTATGCTCTTTAAAATCTGTAAAAAGGAAGAGAAAACGTGTCGTAGCTGGTCTACGCTATGGTAGTGTACTCGTATATCGTATTTCAATCGCGAATTACAAAAACAATTTTTTTTATAAAAAAACGAAAATATACATACATACATACAGTGCTGTGAAAAAGTTTTTGAAATAGAATACATTTGAACAAAACAACACTACCATATTTTTCCTGTGAAAAAGTTTTTGAAATATTTGTTCCTACTGAGAAAGCACGTATAAAAAGCAAGCAATATGTACCGTTATGCAAAATGTTTGCACTGCACATTGTTTTATGATCTATGATCTATACTATAAAGCACGCACTATAGACAAAATGATAAAACTGGTAAGAATACTGATGTGAATCTGCGCTCTTTCGTAATATATCACCGTAAGATTGGTAAAACTTTAAGTGAAATAGCTAAAATAATAAATTTAAATGTTTCCACCGCTCATTATATTTGTAAGTGATATTATAATAACAGTTCTGTTGAAGATAAGCACGATCTGGACGTTTAAAAAAAATGTCAGATAGTGATAATACATTTTTAATAAGTACCAAAGCAGAGCTTCGGTCTAATTACTATGTCAATTTAGTGAGAAAATGGTTGATTACTCTACAATTAGAAAGCACCTGAAAAAACATGGATTTGCTTCAAGGATATGTAGAAATGAGCCGGCGACCAGTGAAGCCAATAGACTGAAGATTGCAATATCCTTATAACTACAGAAATAATGATCTGGAGTTCGGAAAAACGCGATTTTTTAAGATAAAAGTAAGTTCAACTTATTCACTAGTGACACAAAACAACGCCTATGGAGAAAGCCAAATACGGAATTAAATTAAGAAAATATAAATATGTGTCGCTAGGACACTCGCAAATATAAAATTAACAAAAACCGAAAATCTTATAATGAATTCTGCAATCAATCCGTCACAGAATCAATTTCAAATTACTCGGTGGATCCTATTTAAGATAGTGCTAAGATCTCTGTATTATATTTACTAGTACGACTGTACAAAAGAAAAAACTCAGATGTTAGATTTAAAACTTTATTACTGCTGACTATATTCAACTGCTTGTCCAATTGTAAGTAATCCAATCGCTTCTTCATCGCCCAAACGAAACCTCCGTACAGCTGTTTTTTCCGTTGGTCATTGCTTGAAGTCATTGACCTGGTGGGATTGCGGATCTTCCAAATTGCTATGAATATTAGCTAAACTGCCTCTCTTTCCCCGCTCACGCATACTTGCACACAGCTTACACTCGATGAGACTACCTATCAGCAGGCGGATCCAACTGATAAAAACATCGCATTTTTTTTGCATGCACTTTCGCTGCGTGATAACACCCATATACTGGGACTTTCTTATGTGCGTTGGTGGGTAATTTTTATGAACTCCCAAATTTCCCAATTTTGGCGTGCTGCATTTTTGATTTGCCGTCGGCTTTTGTATTTGCTGTGATGAGGGTTTCGTGCATTTTGTACAGCGAGTTTTTCCTTGACTCATGCTGCGCTGCAACAACAGTCAAACATGGTGGTACAAGTGTTATGTTGTGGGGTGCAATATGGTTGTTGATCTGGTTTTCATTGACGCAATAATGAACAAGAAAAGGTATTATAACATTTTAACAAACAATATAGCGTCTTCTGGTAGAAAAACTGGTGTTAGCAATAATTATTGCTTCCATCAAGGTAATATTCAGAAGTATACTGCTTTAGACGTACTTTTGTGAGTACTATATAAATATCCTAAGGTTCTAAAAACACCACCGCAAAGCCCTGATCTCAACTCCATTGAACACCTATGGGCCTATCTGGAACCTGCAATAAGAAAAAATTATGGCATTACTAGTGTTCAAAGTTTAAAGGAAGCTTTGGTTGAAGAGTGGGCGAAAATACCACGAGCAGTTACTCAAAAACCGGTTGCATTCATGCCGCAGCGACTACAAGCCGTGAAAATGCAAAAGGGTGAAAAAAACTAAATATTAAAACGTTTATTTATACTCATTTTGTACTTTTTTAAATAATTATAAAAATAATTTCAAAAACTTTTTCACAGGAAAAATATGGTAGTGTTGTTTTGTTTTAGATTTTTCTTAACAATTTTTTGCAATAACAGTGCTTATTTGAGTTTTCTTACGTTATTTTAAAGAACACATTCGTACCTTCTCAGAATTGAGTTAAAACTATTGATTTGATAGATTCCATTTTATTCGATCATTTCCTTGCTTAAAATTTATTCAATTTCAAAAACTTTTTCACAGCACTGTATGTATAATGTATGCGTATGCCTTTAGCACATTGAAATTATATATCGCTTATTATCTTCTAAAAGAGAAGACTTTCACAAATCATCTTTTTAGATAAGTAGAGTCAAAGTCATCAATAGCCTGTAGCAAAAGATCTCCAGTCTCAAACTCTTCCCAAGCATATATACAGTAGCAGTACCGTCAACAGTAACAATACGAACAAGTTGAAAGAAACGAACAAAAAAATAAACACATACAACAATAGAATGACCTTATCAAATTCAGGTGGAATTTTATAGCCTGAAAATAAATTAGAATTTCGTTCTGGCGCTTGATTATATCTTTTGGACAGGATGTACGCGCAAGGATATTATAAATATTTATAGGGGATGGTAGGAAAATGCGATTTAGTCTTTTGTTCTATTTTCCTCTCAAGCCAGGCGATGACAATCTAAATATGTTCTCATTTTTGTTGTTTGTTCCTTTTTTCCTGGTAGGTGACAAGGATACGATTTTAACGATACAAAAAGCAGGGAATGTTGTGTTAAATAAAATGAAAAAAAAAAAAACAATAATAATGCTGACTTAACGTAAACACTGTGAAGTATCATCGTACACCGGCGAACAAAATACAAGGATCACAGAAGAGTGATACGGTTATGTTATTATATCCTTGCTTTACCTCACTGAAGGCATCTTCGTCTTGCATTGCCTTGCGATGTGAATTGTTCCAGGTACTGGTATCTTGATTTAACTTTTCTACTGTGCAATGTACAAACAGGACAAACATACATATGTATACTTCTTGAAGGATTTTCTTCATCTACTGAGAAATGTTTTACTATTGACCGTGTATGTATATCTTCTACACCATGTTATGGTCTTTTTTTATTGCGATTAAATTTCAACATTGAGATATTTATCTTGAGTTCGAAGAATCGAATCCATAAGCTTTAGCTATCGAAGAGTGAACTAACACTCCAAGGAATGTACTATCTTTGGAATTAAGTTTGAACATTTTATAATGCTTGTACTATCTTGTTTCAAAAATTGAAAACACAAACCTTACGCTGTTGTATTACTATACATACATAAGATACATATTATGTACGATGAAACATTATTTCAGTAGCGATGAATCGAAATTACAGTGGTAAATACATTTATTTGTGGAATTCGGACTCTTTTAACACATGGACCGCCAAGCCAATTTTGGAAAAATAGCTCAAGGTGAAAAAAAAATTAGGTGTTTTTATTTGGTTTGCTAAATTATAATGCATTGCATGTCACGTCATTCAAATATGAATGACACTCATGTCTCCGTGGGGACCGCGTTATTCAAATGTGTATGACGGCGACATGCCACTATGAGGCCATTTCATTCAGAAATGAATGCCACTAGGAACAAACTGAGTAGACATTTAAAAGCCTGGCCTCTGGTGATTATTATAGTTTACTTAGTTATTAAATTATAGTTTACTTAGTTGTAAACTACATACATATATAGTTTAGTGGCAAATTCGCAAAAAATGTGGTTTCTATTGAATAATAAAATTCTCCTTCTCTCCATTTAAACGACGAGGTTATGATCAGAATTATATCACAACCCTCCCACTTCACTGCATTACTACTGGTCCGCCTGTGGGATTCGCCGGTTCTACCTCAAAAAATATCTGCAGGCCTCCCGATTTTGAATCACTTCATCATTGAGGCCAATCAAATGCTGGTGTTTCTGCATTTGTGTGATCCAGGATTTTTAGGCCTGCCTCTTTTACGCAATTGATTGAGAACGTTGATTGCCATTGCCTTTTTGACGGGGTTCGTAGGATCCCTCCTTTGAACATGACAATACCAACTGAGCCGGTCGTGCTCTAGTTTCTTCGAGATGAGCTCCTTGACGTTAAGGCTTCCTCGGATTTTGGAACTTCTTATTCGATCAAGCTTTGTTACTGTCATGCGGAGCATCGTCATCTCAGCTACTGTCGATTTGCACTCATACTTTTTGTACATTGTCCAGCACTGTCACCATGTGTGAGCGCCGGACGCACAACTGCAGTGTAGAGCCTTCCTTTCAGCTTAGGGAACATTTTTCGGTCACAGAAGGCGGCAGAATTTCCTTGCCACTTCATCCACCCTACGCTTACACGATGAATGTAGTCCTCATCAACGATTGCTCGCAGCAAAGAATGACTGATGCACTTTAGGGTCCGTCACTTCTCCCGCAAGCAGATATAATCTAGGACTGTAATAAAAAGCAAAGGACTTCAGACACTTCCCTGGTGCACACCGACTTTTATTGGGAACTTATCGCTGATCCCTGCGGGACATCTAACTTTTGTTCTTGCTGCGTCGTACGTGTCCATGATCATCTGTACGTAGGTTTCAGGAACTCCTCGTTGTCCATATCAATCCTCTTGGTTGTCTATCGAATGATTTTTTCAAAATCAACCAGAATTATATGCACGATGCTTTTCCATTATGATACTTATACTTTGAGTTGCATCTGTGGTTGATTTACCCGCACTGGTCATCAGACAGCCGTATTATTTAAGAATAAAATTGATAAAATATGAATGACACTCAAAAAAAAGAAAAATTTACTTATTTAACGAACAATTTAATTTCAGTGCAAAAAACTTAACTCACAATCCAGGTGTTTATTAGGTAATTCACTAAAATAAAACTATTTGTGCTCTGTGTTGAAGCACGAAAGGCACATTTGTGTCTGTCCAGGACAATCATTGGTATATGTATACCATTTTTGAATGTTTTCTGGCTTCTTCGTGACCTTGTTCTTGCTTTATTTTTGCATAGCAAATGATACATCTTTTCCGCAACTTTTTGCCATCCGGGTTGGTTCTTTGGAAAAGATGGTGTGCGTTTCCTAATGACTTGAGCCTGTTCCGCTGCTTTTATTAGATATTTGCTACTAAACACTTCCTGAATGCGCAAATTTATTTTTTTTTTTGTTATATCCGTGTACACAACCCATGCGTTAGCAACTGAAATTCCTAAAAGAAGTTCTACACCAAGCTTCCTATACCACTTTATACCTTTCCGAAGGGTCGTAGTGTATGAGGCCATCTGATCAGACAGATCAATGCCAATCTTACATGCATTATATGAAAGTGGTTTTGTGGTATCCTTTGGAAATCTACGTCCTTTGGATATCGCCTGAGTTTGGCTGGTGGAAGGCTGGTCAGTGTTGGAAGTGGCTGCGTACGACAATGGTTGGACGTTCTGGTTCTTACTCGTAGGTCTTGGTACTAATATTGGAGCACGTTTGGTCGACAAGATCCTCACGTCGCACGTATCCTTCCATTTTAGCATTACAATTTCATTTCCACCCTCTTTTGAAACCATTTCGCCTTGTTTAAGTTTTGCAAGTGGAACTTCTTGTTCGTTGTTCGCAAAACGGAGCAATGCAAGTAAAATTTGAAAACGATTTCGCGGCATAACAGATCGCGGTATATCCATTTTGTACATGCCATGGGTTACCGATATTTATGAGATTGCCAAGTCTTACAAGACCCATCCACATCATTAACTCTAAGAATTGTTTTACTTCATCAGCATCTGTTTTCATCCATTTATTTATTCTTGCATATTTCTGTCTGGATGTCCTATCCTAGCTGGAACTTTTTGTTCTCCAAATCTATTTGTTTCTGTGACAATGTGTTGTATTACCTCATCGTCTATCAGCTGGTAAAATACTTATATTTGTTGAATGCGATAGTTTCATGCCACATTCAACGGTAAATGGAAAAGATTCGTGTCTTCCGACATACATAATCAGTCCACTGTTTTGGTAGTTATCGTCTTATAGAAGGTCGTTTATATGTATCTTCGTTATCTTCTTCAACTTGTAGGTTATTGACTCATCGCTCTTATTGATGTCAAGGTAGAACGAAATGGAACAATTTTATATGGAATGAAGGTACATACCTATTGTTAACATAAATACATTTTTGAAATGAAACTTCTTATGTCGCGGTAGGGCAGTAAAATGAAACTCAAATAAAAAGAAAATATTTACAGAGGGCAAATTTAAAGGGGTATAGAAAAAATAAAATAATTTAAAACAAACAGCCTACTTGTTTATTGACAATGACAAATGACAATAATTGACAAAAGTAAACGAAAATATTCACAGCACAGAGGAGAATAAGCGCTCGGGGTGGGGGACGCATTCGGACGGATAAGCGATGGTAATGAGCGGGAAAAATAAAGTGGAGAGCGCTACCGCTACAGCCTAAACCCTAAACTACTCAACCGATTTCAACAAATAGAGTGTCGTTGGATTCGATTTGACCCGGAGAGTATCCTAGGTTATATGACGTCGTAGAAACATTCAAGACAGCGGACACCACAAGATGGCGGGTTATCGTTATCTTTACGACCTCCTTAATATGGGTATTAAAGTGAAAGGGTTTGACAAGACCAACAATACGTAAAGTGACGTAATTCGAAATTCAACATGGCGGTCCGCCAAGATGACGGACTACCGCTATAGTTATAGTTTCACTTTTACCGCGTGTGACTGACAAACACAATTTTTTTTATATTTAAGACACAATGTAAGCAAGGCTAGCCCTGATGAACAATAAATCATCCTTTCCGCAACTTTCATCTTTCGAGAACCTGAATGTGCGAAGCACTGCAACGTTTAAGAAGTTCGACTTTCCAATTTTTTTTAAATGTACATATTTACATGTGTACCTATACTAATATTTATATGACACGTTCTGTCGTGTCTGCCTGTATTAGTAAATTGCTCATCTTTAATACAGTAGAAGGGAGAGGAGAAAAATACACACGCCTACGAAAATCCTCTGATTGAAAACAAAATCTTCACAAACCATTGCCGATGGTACTATGTATTTTCGGACTACAGGACCATCGCTACGCCCATGTCCTATCCCGCATCATCCAGAAGAGGGTTAAAATTTCAAAAGTGTTAAATTGAAAAGGTCATTATATTTCCTTGTCGAAATCTGAGCTCTCTAATTTGGCCGTTCACACGCTCTCACTCATCTGCCCAAAGTGAGTTTGAAAGTCCTGCTGTGCTGTGCAGCGAATGAAGCTTCTTTGAAGTTAGTTTTTTGTTTTTGTTTTTTTATTTATCCTTTAGTTCCCATCCTTTACTGGGTTCTACCCTTTCTCTTGTTCTTTTTTGTGAGTTTCATATTTCGTCATTTTCAGTTTTTGTCGTTTTTGTTTTGTTATCCTTCAAACCAATAAACAAAAACACTAAAATTAGTATCCTTTGTTGAAATGACATATACCCATATGTAGTAGTAAACATACATACTATGTTCACATAGTAACAGATATTTCTATATACATACCTATCAAGGTATATAGAGAACGTATTATCCTGCGGACAGTTTGGGTCATGTGTCGGAAGTTTTGTGTGAAATTAGACACTTGCTGCTGTTGGTGTTTTTACTCTTCAAGTATTTTCGAAGTGGGATATATTTGAGATGGGGAAATGGGCGGGCATCTACAGTGAAAGGATTTTCTGGGCTAAATGTCAACAACAGATTTTATACGATTTTGTATGATTTTACTCGTAGAAAACGTGTTAATGGTTCAAGGGTAAGATAAAGCACATGCATGCACGATATGGGTGTAAGCGAACGATTGCTTCTTTTCGAAGATTTCAACATTGTCACGTACGAATCGAAGTAAATCTCCAATAAAACGTAATCACAGGCACTGTCTCCTTCTCGTCATCAACGGAACCAAGCACCGCCCGCCGCCGCATATATGTATGTACTATGTAGTTCAATGGGATCAAACACTTGAAAGGATCTGGGATGGATATCAGGAGTTAGGGATATTGCACGATTGCAATTCTCGTAAACCTTCATTTGATTCGGGTTAAAATTTTCTTTACATGTCCATTGAACATCGTTGGCTTGGGGCAAGACACTACGACGAAAAATCGTTTGCTTTCAACGAATCCAATGAATAAATAAATGAAAGTTTCCTGAACCGCTACGCTCCCCAGTTCTTTCTCGTTGAGTTTTTTTTTTTTTAGATAAATTTAATGTCAAAGAATATTTAAGTTGATCCTGATAATGTCCAAATGTATTGGGCAAGGACATCAGCGATTGTATAGCACTGACGGTGACTGTAGTTAAAAGCAAACACTCAACAGAAAATACTCGTACGTATAGGTTAAATTCATCGGAAGGAGTGACACCGGAATGGGTATGCGACAACGAAGTAGAAAAATCATCGTTGGGTGGATGGTTGGTAGTATACGAGTACTTTAGGTTAAAACCGAAAAATTGTCTCGAAGGCACGTCCTTTCTTAATTTTGTTTTATCCCGCTCGTTTTTGTTACGTTGGGATTTTGTGGAATTTATTTCAAGGATACGAGAATTCCTACGTGCAGAGTAGGAACGTTGATGCTAGAAGTCTTGAAAAGGACGTACAGAAAAGTATTTGTGTGCGAGAGAGACGAGTTCGAAATCAAGTGACATCAGCAAAAGTTTTGTTTATTTATTTATTTTCTGTTTCGTCCTTCGTCTATCTATTCCTTACCATCATTTTTTTGTTGGACTGAGATCTGATATCGACTTCTGTTTGAGTATACCCTCCTTAAGTTCGTTTGGATAAATGCAATGGAAGGGAAGCGATTGGAGACCATACCAACATACCACTGAGGTATTAAGTTATTTTGTGTAATTCTTTATGTATGCACATACATATGTATTCGTGTTGAGTGATAATATCCCTTTGATTTTTTTCAACATAAAAGAAAAATTATTTTTGATATATTTTCTTCTTTCTAAGATCTTCTAAATCTAAAAAAGGGAAGTAGGTAAGAGTAAAAATAAGGTAGCATCGAAAGCCAATAGAATAGGGTATATATAGCGTTGTTATACACAAAAAATACTATGTACCTAAACATAATGTACAAATTTTATAACGAAGTGAGCTTATACTCGTATAGCTATATAAAGGGTGGGCCATCTAGTGGTTTCTTTTTAAAACATAGGTTATTTTGACACTGACAGCTGTTTCCCGCTCAAAATCTTGACAGAAAGTCAGTATCATACCGCCGCGGAACGAAATGTGTCACTTTACGCTTGAACAACGTTGGGAACTATTGAAAACTTATTTCCGAAGTGAGTGCTGTGTAGCCCAAACAGTGGGTTTTTTTTTTAAATTAAGTTTTGGTCGAAATGAAGCACCCACCGCGCCTGCTGTACGCAAGTTTGTGCAAAAAGTTCGTGAGACTGGTATGCTAGTGGACAACACTCATGGTCCCCGTCGCCGTACGGTGCGCACAGAGGAGCGCATTTTCGCATTTTCATCTCGGCAGCTACGTTAACAAACAAAATTGCCGCATCTGGGGCTCGGAAAACCCGCACGTTTTTGCCGAGAAGCCAATGCATCCAAAGAGAGTGACAGTTTGGTGCGGATTGTGGAGTGGTGTCATCATTGGACCATTTTTCTTCGAAAATGAGGCTGGGAACAACGTTTCGGTCAACTGTGGGCGTTATAGAACCATGTTTACCGATTTTTTGTTTACTTAAATTGAAGACATGGATTTGGACGACCTCTGGTTCATGCAGGATGGCGTGTACGAAAAGTGTTATGTCAATACAATTTGTTCCCTGTTGCAATATTAACTAGTATAAAACAAATAACACAAATTTCCTTAAGCAAAAAATAAAAATATAATATTCTTAACATACATTTTTAAGAGGCAAAATAAATAGCACACTTTGGTCCAATTCATTTAATTCTTAACAAAATTTTACAACATTTTAGAATAGTTTAGTTAATATTATTTCACAATCCTATGTAGTACTTTGTAGGGGTAGGGTTATCCTTTATTTTTAATAACGGTAACACACCCAAGTCTTAGTACCAATATTTAAGCTTGACAACGGTTCTAAAGGTATGGCATTCCAGGCTCTCTAACTTCTTTCCAAAGATGACCCAAATTTGTAGCCGTAGATCTGTCAATTTTGTTGTCCACGTCATTTCACAAGTTCTCAATCGGATTGAGATTAGGGGGACTATGCTGACCAACTTAAAATATTAATCTTTCGGACTAGTAACCATTGCTTCATAGATTTAGTATTTTGCTTCAGGAGATTATTGTGCTTAAACTTCTATTTCAGCGGTATTTGTTCCTTTGCACAACTGCTCAGGATTTCGTTGTAACTTTGGTCCATAATACCCTCAATACGATGTATGGGTCAAACGCCGTACCATGTAAGAACACCCCATGCCCATACTTCAGGGTATATTTAGGATTGTATTCCAGGTTATTGCCGTGCCTGGACTAAGTTACCCAACTTTCACAAAATGGCGTTTATTTTGTTATGGTACAGAAATTTAAAGTGCAAAATATGCCGATGGTTTACCACTGTAAAGTGGACAAAAAAGTCCCATAATCTAATTGTTTATTCACAACATGTTATATTATGATCTCAAGTGTCTTGAAAAGATTTTCAAAAACTGAAATTTATTTTGTCGCTACCGAAATCCCAATCAGAGAGCACCGACAGCGGGTCATTTTCAGATGAATTAACAGTTGCAGATCTGGAAAAACGTATGACAAAAAACCTAGTGGATAGGAAATACAATAGTTATAAAAAAAATTGGAAAAGCACCCCTCTGTATTACTTTCTTAAAAAATTATATCTTAATAAGACTTCTTTACTTTTCTATAATGAATCAAAATGGGGAAAAAATGCTTATAGAATGCGGAAACTTTTCAAAAATATTCCCCAAAATGGGGAATTTCAGCAAAAAAAATCTGGCATCACGGGTACCATTTCTTTCGAATTTCTGACAAGCAATCAAAGAGTATCATTCGTCATGCGAAGTTTCCCAACTCGCCGTTCGGAGTCGGCACAAAACTTTAGCTCCCTTCCATTTCGTGGAAAAAATATCATGCAAGCTAGGCTTGGTTCTGTATAGGACTGCTGACGCCGTACATAGTAGAAGTTTTCAATGCCCAGTTTCACAGTGAGAGTTTAAACTTGAGTTCAGCTAATCCCATATACACACGAGTTAAGTCTTAATTTTAATTTTAATTAAAATCTCAGATATATTAAATGATATAGATATGTAGTAAGTTAACACATAGCTTCCACCGTTGTGGAAAAAAATGTAATTTTGTCAGTAACCACAACCGACGACGGGATGCATGCTCAACTCATTCCTATTTTTAGGATACCAAACCCAAGCCACACCGACAATTTATGCGCTTGAGCCATGCATTGAAGGAAAAACGGCCGGAATACTTCGAATGACACGTCAATGTGATTTTGGAGCACGCAAGTCGCAAAACTAGTGAACACATACTTGGAAACGCTCAAATTGGAAGTCCTAATCCACCCTCCGTATTCTCCAGGCACTGGTCCTTCACTTGTTCCGATCGATGACTCCTGGTCTGTCCGAGCAGAAGCTTCCTTTTTATGAATAAAGGGTCGATTCGTGTATTGCATCTAAAGATGAAGCGATTCGTATCCTACCCGAAAGGTGGGAAAAAATAGGGGCTTACGATGGACAATACGTTGAATAATATAATTTTCCAATTTAATTTTAAACTGATTGATGGCATATTCAAAAACACATTCATGCTATTGGCATACGGACCGAACGAGCGTTAAATCGATGTAAACATGTTTGCCCAACAAAGTGACCTTGATGCCATTTTTATCTGCAAACTTCTCTGATTACTACTCTCCTCCATGCACCACTTTACATTTATCGTCGCTCTGTGACTATCTTATCTCTTCTCAGAATCATTTCAAAATAAAAGAAAAATTAAACTAAAATGGAATTAATTCCACAAATTCATTGTAAACATCACACGCAGAGAGTCGTCGCCATTGACTGTGTCTGCTGCGATGTAACTTCTCCCTCAAATTAGTCTAATTAAAATTAACGACTTACACTGTGAATAAGAATTTAATAGAAAGTGAGAACTTCCCATTCGCAGTGCTACTGCTGCTGCACTAACTCGGCGGGTAAACCCAGAAAAGTGAAAGCCCGCTGGTCGAGCTATGCTGGGTTTTAAGGGATTCGCATTTTACGTTGGTTGTACTTCGTGAATAGTGTCACGTCTGGAGAAAATAGGGAATTATTAAAATTTATTAAGCAACCAAAAAGGAATCCCATTAACCCGAGAGCATATTTTTCAATTTTCAACTGCAAAAAAAAAAAAAAAACAATTAAAAAGGGCAAGGCTGGGAAGAACATTTTCCCTTCGGCTTTGGTTGATTTTATTTATTTTTTTGCTTTCATGGTTTCTTGGTCTTTATTAATTTATGGCCATGTTTGGCAAGGGAATTGTCTAGAACTTTAAGTGTTTTGAATGTGTAAAGAGATACTGTCTAGCAATAACGTACTAAATTGAGGTTTTAACGATCTTAGGGAGACAGAGAAGATTTTTGGCTACTTCTTGAAATCAATGAGGGGAATTGAAATCAATTTAACAACTTCAATAGTGGGCGTGTAGTGTGTATAAGTTTTCCTGCCCCATCCCCTAACATACACCTCCCAACCATGACCGAGCATCCGCCATGCTTAGCAATTGGAAGAAGATTCTCTCGCAAAAATCTCCACTGACGTCACCGCATAGATGGCAGATTTGGCATAAAAGATGACAATGAGTTAGGTTAGTAGATTCAAGTGCTTGCATCTCACCCTTCAATAATTATAATAATAATACTAATAGGTTAGTATCGCCCCACGCGAAGACGACAATGTGTTTGACAGTACCAGTTGCATGGTACATCAATTAATCTTAAAAGGATTTCAAAGCAAAACTTAAGAATCCTAAAACACAAAATTAATAGCAACTGTATTTGTAAAATCTGAAATTTGGAGAAATGAAAAAAAGACTGCAAATTTGTAGTCAAGCCAATCGAAGTTAGTTACTGCACATGTTAGGGTGCGGATTCGTCGTGGGAAATCGGCTACGCTCAAGGATAATTACTTTAAGTCGATCAGCGATCGCCTAGCTGTGATCCGCATCAAGACAACATTCCAAAACATCAGCATAATATGTGCACACGCCGCTACCAATCAAGCTGAAGACCGCCAACCAAATCAGGGAGGAGTTTTATGACCTCCTGGACGGAGCCTACGGAGCCTATCCGGAGTATGATGTCAAAATCATACTCGGGGACCTCAATGCCAAAATCGGTAAGGAAAACATCTTCGGCGGATTAGTTGAAAGCACAGCCTCCACGACACGAGAACAGAAAACGGCTTCCGGTTAATCGATTTTGCAACAGCTCGTAATACGGTGATAAGTCGCACTAGGTTTTCGAGACTACGAATCCACACAGCAACCTGGCGCTTCCCAAATGGTCGAACCGCCAACCAAATCGACCACGTGCTAATAGATGCGAGGCAAGCATCCAACATTCTTAATGTGCAAACCTTCATAGGGGCAAACATCGACTCTGACCATTATCTTGTTGCAGCTAAATTCAGAGCTCGACTATCCAACGAGAAGAAACTGTGAACCGCCCAAAAAAGAAATTGAACGTTGGAAGCCCTAGCACGAATGGAGTAGCCAGGGTCTACAGAGAGCGCCTGAGCGAGAGACTCTCCATCCATAAACGCCAACAATATGTGGAACTAGTATCGCGACATCATCAAAGGGGTAGCAGAGACCACCATAGGCTACCAGCCACCATCCAAAACGAGCCATTGGTATGATGATGAATGCGTGCGTCAGGAAAAGGTGACAGAAAATGCACACTTGCAAGCGCTGCAGCGCATAACAAGAGCCTCGAGAGAAGAGTATCGAGCCAGAAGAAGGGAGGAGAAGAAGACCCTGCGTAAGAAGAAAAGGGCCCACGCAGTCTCCCAGCTCAAGGATATCGAAGAGTCCCGCGATAAGAACAACATCCGGATGTTTTTTTTAGGAAAGACAAGCACTGGCAGCAGATTTCAAGCCCGGAATGCAGGCTCTTCGAAACAGTGAAGGAACCCCAGTCACCGAAGCGCAGGGAATAGTAGATGTTTTAAGCAGCACTTCCAGCAGCTACTTAATGGGCATCAGGTAGAGAGGGTGATAGGGCAAGAAGAGAACCCGCATCCAGTTAACGAAGAATCCATCTTCGTCAGAACTATTCCGAACATGCACCGGATTTCGGCAGGTAGATGCGCTATCGTGTGATTTTTTCAATTTTGTGCTGGAACAGATAGTGCGCAGGGCAGGTGTGAACACGGATGGCACTATCTTTCACAAATCTGTCCAGCTACTACATCGACATCATCGGTCGCTCCCAGCGTGCCGTGTAAGAGGCTTTTACGGCAATTGAGGAACAGGCGAAACGAATTGGCCTTGAAGTGAATGAGGACAAAATCAAGTATATGTTGTCAACAAACAAAGAAACATCTGTCCGCCTAGGACAAAACGCCACTGCTGGCAACAGTAACTTCAAAGTTGTTAAGGAGTTTACCTACTTCGGAGTAAACATCAACTCCACGATTGACACCTTAGTGGAGATTCGACGAAGACTTACCCTAGGAAACCGGTGCTACTTCGGTTTGGCAAAACATATGGGTTCAAAATTCCTAACTCGGAAAAAGAAATGCATGCTCTACAAAAAATTGATCCTGCCAGTTCTGCTATATGGAGCCGAGAGTGTTGGATGATAAGCAGATTTTGAACACTTTCGAGAGAAAAATTCTTCGTCGGATATTCAGTCCCGTATGCGAGGAGGGCGAATGGAGGAGAAGGTACATGCACAAAATGTGGATGTAGTCCAAAAAGCGAAAACACATCGACTACACTGGCTCGGCCACATCGAGCGAATGGACAACAATGCTCCAGCAAAGAGGATCTTCGAATTACAGCCCCCAGGTTCGAGACGACAAGGAAGACCGAACCGAACCTCCGCAATACTCAATATTTTCATATTCCAAATTATTTTAAATGGCCTTATGTCTATCTAAGCTTTTAAATGTTTATGACAACAAGAAGTTAAAAGGGCATAACTAACTCAAAGCGGTTTTCCGTTAATATCTCCTTAATTGTTTTCTTTTAGAATATTTAAAGGACTCGAATTGGACTAACTCATCTTTATTAGAAACTGCAGCTTTCTTTTGCAAACGGTTGGTGTTAAATTAATCTTTACATCTTAAAATTAAATGTAAAATATATAAATCTTAAAACTTCTCTTGCGAAAAACAATTAATCCGACTTAACCCGAATCCTCCTGAACGTTGATTTTTCGAATTTTTCAAAAAAAAATTAGGTGCATTTTTATGACAGGAAAGAGAGATAAACTGTATCAGTAGATTTTTAATGTAAGTACTAGTATCCTCAAAATGTCCTGTTGCCATATGGTATGTATGTTATCTTTTTTTATATTTTATTGTTTTCATGTCCAGTTTTTTTTTTTTTTTTTTTTATTTCCCAAATTAAAATATTACATCTGTCTTAATGATGACACTAAGTAATTGTTATTAAAGTTTTTGAAGGGATACATTTGTAGACTTAGACCATTGTCTATAGATACATTTCTAACGTTATGTGCAATTTCACAACTTTCTATTTATTTTCTATTTATTTAGCTATTGTTATTATTATGTTTTTTTCTTTTTTTTATTTTTTTACATAAATATACGAGTACTTTAAATATTTTGTAGGTCAACGGGCTTGCGTCTTTTTAGTCGTCTTCTTGAATTCATTTCCTGCTCAGGTAAACTTCGTAATTGAGAGTTGGTGTGGTCACAAAGCGCTATTTGATGTCGTCTGCTGATCATTTTTATTTCTTCTTTTACGGTGAGGATGTTGAGGTCGTGGTGTAAGTCGGCATTGGTTATGTACCATGGTGCATTTACTATAGTCCGAAGAATTTTTGTTTGTAGTCGTTGGATGATATTAATATTTGTCGTGCAGGCAGTTCCCCAGATTTGAATCCCGTAGGTCCATAGAGGTTTTATTATTGTCTTGTAGATTAGGAGTTTGTTTTCTGTTGATAACCGTGAGTTCTTCCCTAGAAGCCAGTAGAGTTGTCTGAATTTGTTTTTTATTTGGTTTCGTTTATATAATATGTGTGATTTCCAAGTCAATTTTTTATCTATAAGCATGCCCAGGTACTTCGCTTCATTGTTAATAGTAATTTCTTTGTTGTTCAGAATGATGTTTTCAGCGATATAATTTCTTTTCGTAGTATATACTTACTATATATAAAACTTGTACTGTTTTTTCCTCGTTTATATTGATTCCCCATTTCTGGAACCAATCTACTGTCTTCTCAAGTGCTATTCTGGCTTGTTGAGTGGCTAAGTCTAATCGTTTGTTCGAAGAAAGGATAACCGTGTCGTCTGCGAAAGTAGCTATCATAGCGTTGTCTGGTTTAGGTATGTCTGCTGTATATAAAAGGTAGAGCGTTGGTCCTAGAACACTTCCTTGGGGGACACCTGCGTCTATTCGGCATAACTCGGAACACTCATCGTTGTGTGAGACGTAGAAGTGTCTGTCGTCCAGATAGCTTTTAATTAGCTCAGAGAAGTCCGGCAGCATGTTTTTTAATTTATGTAGAAGTCCTTCATGCCAAACACTATCAAAAGCCTTGGCTACGTCAAGATATACTGACACGCAGTATTTTTTTTCATCTAAGTCGTTAAAAATTTTGTTAGTAACTCGATGGACTTGTTGTATAGTCGAATGTTTTTGTCGAAAACCAAATTGGTGGTCCGGTATGAGTTTTTGTTGTAATACAACTTTGTCAATACGATTAAGTAACAGCTTTTCAAATATTTTGGATACTATTGGTAGTAAACTTATCGGTCTATATGAGGTAGTCTTTGTAGGGTCCTTGCCAGGCTTGGGAATAGCGATTACTTTCGAGACCTTCCAGACTTTCGGGTAGTAGTTTTGTCGTATAATAGCGTTAAAGATATTCCTTAGGTATATGATGGCACTGTCAGGTAAGTGTTTTAGTAGTTGTCCAGTTATCATGTCGTATCCAGCAGATTTTTTATGGTTTAGTTTATATTTCAGGTGGCCTTTTATTTCTTTGGCGGTTATTCTCTTAATCCTTGTGTTTAAACACGAGTTATTTTGTTGAAGTGAAATATTCTGTCCAATGATTGCATTTGAGAAAGTTGTTTTGAAGTAGCCAGCTAGTGCTTTCGCCTTGTCCTTGCTTGTCCTAGACCAAGTGCCGTCAGCGTTTGCGATAGGTGGTTGATGGGTACTTCCGTTTTTAAGTCTTTTGTTTAGTTTCCATAGTGAATAATTTGTGTTTTGGGTTGCAGTGAGATTAGATAAATAGTTGTTAATGCTGCGGTTTTTGTGTTCTTTGAGTATGGCCTTAAGTTCCTTCGTCGCTCTATTAAGGTTCGCTTTGTCGGTTGGTGATCTGGTTAAGTGCCAAGTTTTTCTTAGTTTGCGTTTTTCTTTAATTTTTTGTCTGATTGTATCTGAAGATTGTGTAGGATTGGTTTTTATTTTTTTTAAGTCAGGTGTAGATTTTAGTGCTGCAGAGTAAAGGAGGTCATTGAGGTGAATTATTGCACTTTCAAGATCTTCATTGGTTTTTAGTGAAGTTTCAGGTTCAATTGTTGCGTCAACGAAATGTCGGAAAGCAACCCAGTCGGTTTTGTGGTTTGTCAGAGGTGCTATATTTGATTGAAGTTTTGTACTTTTGAGATATTCAATGATGATTGGTGAGTGGTCCGAGGATAGGTCAAGGCAAGATTTTATTGTTAGTTGATTTAAATTAATGTTCTTGGTTATGCAGAAGTCGATGAGGTCTGGAGTTTTCCTGCTGTCAGTAGGCCAATAGGTAGGTTCTCCGGTGCTTAAAAATTTACAATTGTGCTTGGTAAGGGCGTCCATAAGAATTCTACCTTTTTTGTTTGTCAATCTTGAACCCCAGTCCGTATTTTTTGCGTTAAAGTCACCTCCTGCGATAAAACGTGGTCCCAGGCATTTGATGTAGTCAGCATACTCTAATTTACTAATTGTGAATTTTGGTGGGCAGTATAATGCTGATATTATAAGCGGTCCTAGTGTATCCTCTATTTGGATGGTTGTCGCTTGAAGATAGTCTTTTTTGTATCCATCCAGTTCATGGCATTTAATATTTTGTCTGATGATTATTGCTGTGCCACCATGAGCTCGTCCACTAGGATGATTTGTGTTGAAGATTTTAAAATTGGGAATTTTTAAAAAACTTTTATTTGTGAAATGTGTTTCTGATATTAACAGGATGTCAATTGAGTTGTTTTTAATGAATTATTTTAGTTCTAAAGCGTGTTGAATTAGTCCATTTGAATTCCATATGACGATTTTTAAATTTGTCTTATTGTCCATTATTTATTTTAGTCATCAATAGGGTTAGGATGTTCATCATATTAGACATCTGTGTTATTAGTTGTTTCATCATTTCTTTGAGTTCGGATAGGTCGTCTGTGGGTTTCGTAGTATTTTCTCCTTTATTGTTTATTGATAAATTTACTTTGTTATTTGTAGAAGGAACGCCGTTCCTGTTTTCCTGTCTATTAATTAAAGGAAGGGTTATAGTCCTTGTAGTCCTTGTAGCAGCAGCGTTGTCACTTTTAATGGCGTCAGCAAATGTTGTTTGTGGTTTAATCATATTGGGGGCGGGTTTGGGCATATCTGTGATGGGATTTCTAGCTTCTGTGCTGGTCTGAATGGGCTGTTCTTCTAGTGTTTTTTTTCTTAGTGTTGGATATCTTTGTACCTTGAGTGCTTTATATACCTCGCAACCTTTGTAATTTGCAGTGTGGGGCTCACCACAGAGTGCGCATTTTAGATTACTGCGATCCGTAACGTTGGTACAATCAGTCGTTTTGTGTTTTCCTGCGCACTTGACGCAGGTTGGTTCAAGTGTGCAGAAGTTCTTTGTGTGGCCGTATTTTTGGCAGTTCATGCATTGGGGGATGGTCCTTTTTTGATAAGGTGGTTCAAATGATATCTAACAGTGCATCAAGTGAGTAATATTATAAATTTCCTTGTTATTTTTGTTATTTTCCAGCTCAATGGAGAAGAGCGAGAGTGGTTTCTTCGTTCCTCGTTGTGATATGTTGTGTATGTTTGTTACAATGTGTCCATGTTCTTTAAGTTCTTTTTTTATTTCTTCTTGGTCCGCTGAATGGTGCATATTTCGAAGCATGACTCTAAAATTGCGTTGTTCTTTAGGCTTATATGTGTAGAATATATAAAAAGAATGTCCAGTTAGTGATACAAGTTTGGTACCAGCGCGTAGTTATAAATCTGCAGTATGATAGGGCTTCAAATAATGACAGTCCTCGTAATTGGATTGTGGGAAAATTGGTATCATTGCGCAAGATTCATCTTCTAACCAAGTGAACGTAGTATTCTTATTGCATGCTGGTAAAAAACAGCTGAAGGGTGGATTGCTGAGCACGACGCAACTGTAATGAAGGTGGCTCGTAAGATACGCTTATAACTTTAGTTACAGCTAGTGAACCAGATCAATTCAAAGAGGAATTATCAAGAATATCCCGTAAAACACTTTATTCGAGAACTTCATCAAAATTCTTTGCGGGCACCTCAAAGTCTTCAATACGTTGTTCGTTACCAAACCCAATTCCACAACCCGATCTCAACTGCGCTAGGCAAACATTGTCTGGAATATCGCCTTCCTGTTTATCAGCATCGTCTTCTCCACTAAAATGATGGTTGAATATACATACAAGGCGTGGAGGTTGCTTTAAAGACCATTTTCGTCATCAGAACATGGCATAAGTAATCGAAATCTTCTCGCAGTGTCAATTCTATCGAAAACCATACGATTCAAAAAAAATGTCATAAAAACACATTTTCCAGCAAAAAGAATCACGTTTTAGTAAAAAACATCAATACTGTTAACCTGTACCCTATCGTTCCTGGCATTACCATATGGACATGCTGGCAACAATTTAAGAAAAAAATGCACCACCGAAATATTTTTTCACCCTGTCACTTATTTTACTCTTTATAAATCTAAAATACTAACAATTCTGCAATTTAGTACTTAGAGATATTGTACACTGTAAATTGCATTGATATAAATACTTTATGTTGTGCTCCATTATACGATTTTTTTAACATTGTTACATACGATCGAATATGAGACGCTCTCAATATGAAAGTCTAAGCACACTATTAAAACTGACTTCCCAATATGCAGCGCAGATGCCATAAGATATGAAAAAATGCAAATATGCACACTTGTGTGTATTGGTTACCATTAGAGACCATTAGAGAAACCCCTAATACTTTCCCTTTTTTAAGCAGTGCAACAAAAAATAATAACAATTAAAAGTACAGTGTAGTACCGATTAACCGAGGTCCAATTAACCGGTAAGCCCAATCAACCGGGAAGTTAAAAAAAACCTTGCTTTCCTATTGAAATTCGATTAACCGGAAAAGACTCTATTATCCGTGTTGCAAGCGAAAATTCAGTTAACCCTTTGACTACTGAATTATTTATATGAGACAAAACAGTTATTTCGTAATTTAATGTTACTGGTTGTACTTAAAGGAAGACAATTCATTTCTTTTTAGAATTTTTCGTCCTTGAATTAAGCCTACAGGACCTTGGTTACAAATGTGAACATAGGTAGCCAAGTGACAATAGGCTGGTTTTTTGCAACCGTATTTACGCAATATACTATGTACAAAACGTAACTTCGAACTTACGCTAGAAAACATATCTTATCTGGTTGGATTTATGGGTGAAATAAACAAAACAAAAACCATCAAAGGATCCTTTAAAAACTCGTTACGAATTTTTTCCAAACTGACAACAAAATCAACCGCTAACTTTGTAATTAAAAATTCTAGAATGTTCAAATTTGGTATAAGAGAAGAGAATTGATGAATAAAGAGAACTCCATGCATACTACAACTCTTTTAAATCTTTAAATAAAAAAAAAAAATATTTGAATAGTGTGGTTACAATTGTAACCAATGGTAGTCAAAGGGTTAAGAAGAAAAACGAAACAGTCGTGTTACATGTCCAAACTTGAAGATTTTCCACACTTAGGTTGGTTTGTGTGTGCATTATTGATGAAAATGATTTGTTTAGCATGTTAAATCTTGTTTGCATTCGCACATGTACATGTACATTTTATGAAATGTTACTTATTTTTCGGTTTTCCTGATGAACTTTACTTATTTTCTTTAGTTTTTGTTTTATTGTTTTATAATAATTTATTTTTTGTTAACCGGTTAGTCGGTTCTACATCTACATTGTATATTCCAAAAGCCACACAAAAAATTCAGTTAAGGCAACTTTCTTCGAATCTACGATATTTGTCTATGTATTGAAGTTGTATTCGGTTTTGAAATGCCACCTTATTTCACATTCAAAGTACCCAGTTCGCCCTGCTCCAGATGATAATAGAATCTTCAAAAACAAGTACCACCTAGAAACTGTTGATCATTTTCCAACTCATTATTAAATCTTCACACACCAACACATTTAACTCTAAATACTCCACCTCGGCTCCATACCTACTTAAAACTCCTGAATTATTTATTAACAAGACAACTCTACAATAAGGTAGAAATAAAAAAAAAAGCATACAATTCAGTGACAATGCTATAAAACACACAATACCACCGACGACGCGGCACTCACACCCGGCGGCCAAACTCAACATACTCGGAGTAGAAATTTAAAATTCTCTTCACGCAACAGTTCTTTTGACAATTTTTAAATCATTTGGGACTCACCCTGCACAGGTCCCTTTTAAATCTAAATAAATGAAATAAAGGACATCATCCTCTGAGCCCCCCACTTTCTCCACAGAACCATTCACATTTTCCACTCTCAAAGGACTCACATTTCCAGAAATAATATATACCAACTCCGTACTACGAAATTATTTATCTATTGATGTTAAACTCAGTTTTCTGCCCCTTCTCCTCCATTACACAAAAAAAAAGGAAGAAAAAGTAAAACGCTACGTGGACTAAATAATTGCCAACTCGTAAGAATCTCTTCTAACCACTCCCAAGGGGCAAACGCTCTCTGGTTGGATGGGGTGAATGTAAACAAACGAGAAGGAATAATATCGTATTCTTGAATTATGCGTACATCTCTGTCACTGGGAATGGGAAAACTTTAGATCGGTTTGATTGGACGGAAGCTTGGTATTTACAAAGCGTTGAGTAAAGCGTTCATTTAGGAATCATTCGCTTTTTATCAGCCATGGAATACACTATCGATGGCCATGGAATAAACCCTTTCATCATCAGGGATCATATCACGACATTAGTTATGCAATCAGCTGCATACATACATCCTTTTGAGCACGAGTGTGTTCCACCAACCGAACACTCACCATCTGAATTTGTTTGGAATTGTTGAAGGTTATACATGCTGTCGGCTATTCTTCCTCGATTTCCAAGTACTAGCGTTGCAAATCGAAGGACATCCAACTGATGAATGGGAGAAGTATGAAATGAAAATTGAATTAACTTGGTTTCATTGGCAAAATGTCCTTCCATAGAACAATAGTGGACTCAGTGATTCCAAAAGTTAATAGGCATGAAGCACCCCGTCAGTTGTACGGAGAGAAGAACAATGGGATAAATATGGTTTTTGGTAGGTGCCTCCATTAGGGTGGACATTATGGTTTCTAATGAATTTTCAAGCATGTTCACATACATACATACACACACATACATATTCCAGGACAGATTTAATGCTATTTCTATTGTTTCATTCTTTTCGTAATAAACATTTTCTCTATCACCTTCACGTATAAATCGTTCAGCCTTACCACCTCAAAAAAGGGGGCTGGCTCCTTAAAGGCATCTTATACGGTTACTTTTGCCTTGCGGAAGTTTTCTCATAAATGCTAAATGAAGTTTTTCTGGACTTCGAATTGAAATTTATTAGTTTGGAGTGGATGTTATGGTTGGATGAAGTTCGCTGTTGTATGTGTATAACGATTTCAATGAAATAATGATAGCATTTCCGAAGGAAGGGTGTTGGCGACTTCATGACGGTAGAAGTGGTAGGAATTTATGTCGTCTGAGGTGTTTGGTTCTGGAGAATTATTGGTTGGATTCCCTCCCCGGTAATCTGGAATTGTATAATTACTAATGAAACGAAGATTAATTATTATGAAATAAGACAGTGAAGCTGCCGGAAGGATTAATAGTATTAATAATAATAGTATATTAGGTAATCAAAGCCTGGTTACAGATATATAAACTTGGATTTAATAAAGTATATCTACGGTGTTCGGTCAAAAAGATATAAGTCTTAAATCTAAGTTTTGAGATAAAAGTAATATTGTATTGCTAGTCCAGTTTGATTAGGTTTCAACCTCGGAACCCAGCTATAGTGAATGGACTTGGATGTTTCGGGATTTTTTGAATTTCTTATACTATAAAGTAAAAAGTTTACCTTTTGAAAGCTTCCGCTAATGTGTTTTTTGTTTTAAGACCTGTCCCATGAAAATGATGCCACTTCTAGTATAGTACATTCCTTTTACAGGTTCTTGTGACTAGATTAACTTAATACCAGGAAAACTGTAAGCCCCAAGTGAATTTGTAGGTGAAGTTATGGCGCATGAAAATAATATTAACAAAAAAAAAAATGATTAGCACACTTTTCCGAGAAAAATACGATTTTCACTAAAACTGGTTAGAAAAAATATTAAAAACTGTGTTTGAAGACCAATATTTTTAAAACTTATTTACAGATGGTAATAGTTTTTAACTGTGATAAGCACTAATCAATTGTCTATGAAACAATTCCACCTTCGTTGCTCTAAGTTTAATACACTAGAAGTTGTACTAGAATAAATCTTGGTACCTACTTCAATGTACTTTTTTAAACACCCTGTAGCTCAGTGGGTGCTCAAGATAGACCCCCCTTCTAAACGATATTTTTCATAGCATGAACCAATGACTCTGATCCCAAAATATTTGTATCCCAAACCGGCCCACCCTGTATAGTAAGAAAAAATTGATTTTTTGCTTTGAAATTTTGATTTTTTGCTTAAATTTACGGATCTTAAGAATTGCGGTAATTGTTAATGGGTAAACTTTTTAGTTTATGGTATTAGAAATCCAACAAAAAAAAATCATTTAAGTCCATTCTCTATGACTCGGCTCCGTCATTTTTCATTTATAATGACTAATTACACTGGATTATGCAATAATAATATAAATTATAAAATGTATCTACAACAATAAATTAATTAAATTTAAAACATCGTTCCAAAAACATATTTTAAGGGAGATATGTTGTTTTGACCAAACGATACGAAACTTTTTTCAACGGGTTGAGATAAGATCCAGATTGAAAATAATTTTAATAACAAGTTCTTAAAAAACAAATGCATTTATTTAAGTTTAAAAATAAAAAACAAAAGTAAAACATAAATAGTAGCTGAGAGAAAAGAATACTATTCATGTTTTTCATGACAGTTGGGTTACCTGTTGTTTCAATCATGTAATTATTTGAAAATTTCAAAAATTGCGCGCGGTTAAAACAACACATGTGGAGCTATGTCATTCTGATCAAACACAATTATTTGGAAAATGGAAAGTTTATTTAGGTAAGTAAAATTGAATTTAAGTGGAAATATCAGAAGGTTAGATTTCTTTTATCTATGAACATAAGTACACATTATAATAGTATTCAAAATTCAAGTCAATCACAATAGTTTAGTTCAATTAGTTTGTGCATTTTTGGTTTTTGCATTTTCAAATCTCTGAACAATAAATAAAAAGCAAGTCTAAACGTTTGGTTAATAGCTTTTTATTTTATGAGATACATTTTACCAGTCGGAGCATGAATTGAACCGGTCTACTCAGAAATCTTACCGCATTTGCTCTGTATCATTATCCAAAAGTTGTCCAGGTTGTATGTTTCACATTGTATTTATGTCTCATAATGGTGACAAGTTTGTAATTTCTTTCAAGACAGGACATGTCATTTCATCATCAAATCAGAAAGTAAAGATATTTCCATCAATATATTTTCATGGATAGTCAAACAGCTATAAAAACAAAGCAGTATTGTGTTGCTTCAATACCCTCCAAGACCTCTCCCATCAAAGCGAAGTCAAATTTTGATTTTTTTTGACTAGAAAAGATTCGTCTGGATCCTATTGGGAAAATATTCAGAGTTTTCGCCAGGCTAAAATAAAACCCTTTCACTATAAATCCACAGATTATTTGGTTTTCTAACTGGGGTTGCCGTTTTCGACATCACCTAGGATCCGAGTGTCGTCTTAGATCCTCAATTTTATCAAATGAATTTAACCTTATTTTGTACCCTAAATCTGACCTGTGACACAAAATATCTAAGGTCGCAGTGCTTTACGCAACTGGCGGATAAGATTATTTAAAGAAATTATTCAGCCTTATTTTGAGATTCGAATGAATAGTCAATTCGTTCGATTTTTTCTATTCCTTCGAATGTTTTTTTTTTTTTTTTTTTTTTCGTATTTTGACATTCGTAGGAATAAAGTTCATTATCGAAAGATGTCATAAAATAAACTTAAATTAAAAATTGTAAACGTGTGAATAATGACAGTTATTTCTAAAGAATAGAATTTCAAAATAGAAATGATGAATGAACTTTCGTTTCGTAAAATAAACTATATTTTCCTTCGAATATCTAAATACCCAACGTTCGACTTTTTCTCACTTTCGAATGAAAGCGAATCTTAAAATAAGGCTGATTATGTATAAGAGTTGCATACTCCATCTATATCTCTCGATAGCATTAAATAGATCGTTTGAGGGTAAGTGATAAATGATAAAGTGTGTGCTTCACTAACCGCCAATGAAGAACAGCTTCTACGAAAGTTTTCCAATTCGGAAAACAACAAAAAAAAGCCAGATTTTATTTAAAAAAATCAAGTTTTAAAGGTATGTCGATGGCCCCATGCAAAAAGATACTAAGTGCACTTAGTATAGCTTTGGGTTATGTATACCATAAGAATTCCCACACTGTCTTTTATTTTTAAAATTTTTTTCGTGTGAATCGAACCAAAAACCTTGCAAATAGAGCTATAATAACACTTAGTATAATGTCTTATGTAAACACTTATTCCAAGCAAAATCACACTAAGCGCTCTCAATATTTTTATCACTAAATTTTCCAATAAACGCATGTATACTATGTTGACATAGTATTTTTTTGCATGGAATTTTTTGGCACTAATGTGCCTTTTAGTATACTTTTGATTGTACGCAAGAAAAAGAAGATGACACTTAAGTGTATCTTAGTATACTCTTCAGTGTATAGATTTCCAGCCACATTAATACTAAGTGCACTTAAAATAGTTTTTGATATGTTTTGTTCCCTATTAAACAGAACTAACATCAAATAGTATATTCAAAAGTTTGAATAAGACAGTCACAATAATACTAACTGCAATTTAACATAATAAACCACAATATTGCAGACCTAACTCCATCTCTAAAAAATTGTATAAAAATTATGAGAGTAACAAAGCATTCAGCTTAAAAAACCGTTAATAAACAAAGAAGTTATTGTCAAAAAACTTTAAACGCTTCTCCTGAAAAATAGCAAAAATGCACTTAGTATCTTTTTGCATGGGGCCATCGATGTCAGGAAAGCGTGGCAACTCATTACCCCATAAGTAGTATGTGGGCTTAAACAGTGTATTGTATATGTGTGTTTTATTTAGGATCACATTTTACTGGCTTATATTATTCGTTCTTACCCTTGGTCTCCACTGGCGATAATTCATTGCAAGAAATATGTCAAGCAATTTAAATTTCCAATGGAGACCGCAGATTTCTAGAAATAATTTATTTTATGAAATTAATTTCTACTTTTATTTTTTGCAATCTATGTGAAAATAAATCCTAAAATAAATTTGACAACGACTGCCAATTTGAGTTTTATTTAATTCAAACATGACTGATTGGCGAATTTCGCAAATAAAAGCTCTGGAATAATCAACTGTTTTAAACAAAATGAGTGTTTGTGGAATTACAAAAGCCATTTATATTAACGGAACAATTTAAGAAGAAATTGCAAACCAATTTAAAAAAAGTGTCGAGTACGTGAAAAAAAATAAATGTTTGCAACAGCGCGTTCATATGTGGCAAGGAAAAAAAGTAGATTTTTTTAAAAAAAATCGGGTAGTGGAACAGATGATGTTTGCCAGCCGCATTTGTTCTACTTCACCGAGTTTGCTGTTTCGGATTCCGTCATAGTCTTGAGAAAAACTACCTACCAGCAATTTCGGGCTCGTAAGTAACGATTTGAAAAGAAAGTCCTGGGAAGAAATGGCTTTTGTAATCCCACAAACACTCATTTTGTTTAAAACATAATGAATAAATAAAGATTTATAATTTAATGCATTGAGGGATTTTTTTATTTTTATCCACTGATATGGAACAATATTTTTGGAAATCATGAGATATGCTTAACCATTCGGTGACGGTAGATGGCATCTAAAAGCAAATGTTTAAATATTTCATCTTCACACAATACATCTTGGAGCAAAGTGGTTTCCAAATCATGCAACTGTCTTTTATGGATAAGTTGGATTAACACAAAAAGCATGCCTTCTATTTTTCCCGGATTTCTCGTTTTTCTCTAGTTTGTGCAAAGCCATCACGGCAAGAATTAATAGTCGTTGCTTCCTCGTATACGACATGTTTGCAAATGAAATGTCCTGACAGAATTTACCCACCCAATGAAAAAATAAAAATTTCTGAAATGATGCCTGACATTAGGTCGGAAAAAAATATGTCTCATGGAGACTCGGCGTTAGATTTTCGACACAATGAAAAAAGTATCGTCTCTAGGGAAAGAGTGCGCAGTCGTTCTGTTGGTAAAAGTGCGTAGTGCTTTCTTACCAGTATTTAACTTTTTATATGCTGATTAGAATATGATTAGGATGGTTAACATTTTTGGGCTTCTGTCGTAAGATCCAACATCATAGTCGTAGGTAGGTCGTAGCTCGTAGGTAAACAATATTTCTGTTTTTGTTTTTTCCAGAAAAATACCTCGTATCAACCAAAGACAAACGGTAAGGAAATTGAGAACCCAAAACCAAAGCTGCCTGGCTAGGGAGCTGATTTAAAATGAAAGCAGCCCATGGAAAGATGCCGAAGAATTTGGTTTGAGTGAAAGCATAGTTTCAAACCATTTAAACTACAAAAACTGTGACTTATAATGGTTGTGCACTTTTACCCATACATCTGTGTACTGTTACCCTTACTTCGGGGCAAGAGTACACAACTTGACTTACTTTGGTATTTTAATCAAAACATATGAAACATTAAAAAATATATAAAATAGTACCTATATACATATATTATTATAAATTTGTTATTTAAAAATAGAGCTACCAAATAATATAAACTTATAGTTTCAAAAAAATAGTTTTATACGATCGCTCCAGACCGCTACGTTGGTGCTGTCATAAATGGATTTTCCAATTTAACAAAGCATCTACTATAGGAATTTGCCTTCGGCATTTTTCAAGTCAAACAAGAAATAAATATTATTCAGTTAAAAATTACGTATACGCCACAGTAAACATAACCAAAATTCACGAGTTTTTTGTTAAATTACCAAAGTTTATTTCTCGCACATCATTATTATCTTATTGCATATAACTAGTATATCATTCCTATTGGCCACGAATTGTATGATTTAGCTTCCCTGAAACGTATCAAAAGTATTGACACATCCAATTACCACGGCACGTCATTTTTCTGCCATTATCCCTCTGGCAGAAATACCAACTAGTTTCGGTGCGTTAACCTAGATACGCTATAGTCAAAAAATCTCTCCGAACATCATTACGAAGCCTTGTTTTCAATAACAAAAGTATTCTTTGTTTTATTTACACAATTCATCCGGCCGGCGTAATGGTAATATGGAATATCGGCACTGGAGCGGATGAAGGTGCACCAACAGCATTATTGTTAGGTTATTATTACATTATCCTATTAAGTGCGCTTGTGCAGTCCATTTTTACCCATTACCAAACGATAGCAAAGCCGACCGTTTCCGAGTCCTTTCGCGGACCATCATGCACCGCCATTGTATTAGCTTAAATTGCGTAACCATTGTTCCTTTCACGTATAATAACGCAGATCAAATTATGTGTAAATAAAAACAGATGTGGTATATACGGTCTTGCAACTATCCTGGTGAATGGGCAGTGCAACGAGATGACATTTTGATATTTCAGACATTTGACAGAATACAGGACAGCAGAGAAAGAAAGTGGGTATGAGCTTTTGACTTTTGGTATTGACTGTGGAATATTAATGTTAGATGAAGGGAATATTTTTTGTCAAGTTGACATCAGAAATGAACTGCTGAATAACCTCAAATAACGTCAAAGTTTTCGTATGCATTATTTTTAAAAGAGCACAGCATTCCCAGTAATAAATCAGTTAAAAAGGTTTTCCTTCAAGTAATTTCATTTTAAATAAAGCCGAACTTTGTTTCGATTCGCATATGGAACAATTTGTCTGAACAAAATGAGCTACGATATGGACATTGTTTGCTCATCATTTACGTAGACTTATATTACCAACTGCCAGTAATCGATGTTGTAGGTTGTTTAACATCCAATTGATGCCAACGCTCTAGAAAGAATTACTTTAGCTTTTCTGTGCCAATTTCAGCCAGCAGTATTTTTAATTATAACAATCACGGCCACTGTACAAAATGGCGGCGTCTCTGCAAATTGTTTATCGTTTGCATTGTACGTTGAGCAAATTGTGTTACGTAACAAATAAATCCACTCAAAAATGTCCATATTCCACCGATCGAACTCACTCATACTAACATACATATAATGTTAATGGAAATGTTACAATAAAGTAAAAATAAATAGGCATTCTATTTAATGTAGCGTAGCTAACCACTAACACCAGCACTAAATGATGAGCCTGTTGATGTGGTCTCCGAGAAAAGCGGGGTATAATATATTATACATTGGGTCTATATCAAACAAACTAATTAATTTTTTATTTTTTATTTTATTTGTTTATTTTGAAGAAAAAACAATTGTATATTAAGTTGTGTAAATAAAAGAAAGAAAGAAAGCAAAAAAAAACAATGTTAAACTAATTTATCCTTTTCGCGACCAAAGATTTTTTTTGTATTTTTAATGTCCGGTTTCCTTCTTTTCGATTTCTTGAAATTTAGAGGTCAAATCTTGCGCGAAGTAGTCCCGAAGTGAAAAAAGCATATTTTTAAAGCATAAAACGTTTATTTCGAGTGCGTTCTCGTAAACAGTTTCCCTTTGAATTGCATAAATAAAATATGAAAATTCTTTTCCGGAAGTACACATATGTGCACCGTAGGTCCGAAGAGGTTAAACAGATTCTCAGCAATTTACTTACATTTTTGTTTCAAAATTCCAAAAAAAAGCCAAAAACAAATGTTTATTTCAGTTTGTCAGTAATTTGTAACTTAATTTGAATTCACTTCGAAAAAAGTGAAATTGAATTCGATAGCTGTGAAAGCTGGAAACCAAAAATCGTTTTTGATCGATTTCAATTTCGATATCGAGTGAAAGTGAAATTCAGAACCTGGCTGAATAAGTTGACACAACAATTATTGTTTTTGAGGCGGTACGAAGTTCGCTGGGTCAGCTAGTAATAATATGTAAAGAAAGGGAACATTTCCGATTCTTATTAATCGAATCAACACAGCAAAAAGCTAAAATTGTATCCACCTCTGTACAAACGTCAAAAATTAGCCAGGGGATAAAATTTTAACGCAATTGGTACACATTTTTTTCCATTGGCTAAGATGGAAAATGTTCATCTTGACAAGTATATGGATATTAAAGCGCAATTATTAAGAATGTTTACAAACCTTCATACGTATGTACATATATTTACATATCTCAACGTATACAATTCCTAAAAACTATATTCATATACTCGTACAAGTATAACATGTATTCACATACGTGTCTCCTTAGTATCCATCCTGTAGGTAACGAGTTCATCTTTTTGCCACCAGTCAACGATTTAATATCATAAACCAAGGAGACGTACACAAATGAGAGATTGACGACGATAAAATGTCAACAGATAAGATAAAGAGGACAAGTGCGGGAACAAGTACGAGCAAAAGGACGCCGATGACGATCATATGAGTATGAAGTGACAGTGACATATCCATCTTTTTAAAGACGAACACCCACCCATTCAAGATGAACTGTCTTATATAATTGTTTTAAAGAGGTAGTTGACAAATTATGATTTACTTGTGTTTCTCCTTTCGGCGAAATAATCCCACGCAATTAGAAAGGATAAATGCTCAAATCTTGTATTATTCATGTCAGTTTTGCAGGAGCATAAAGAGTAGGAAAGTATTAGTGTCTGTCAGATTGACTTAAGATAATACTGTGTCTTCAAATGGGATTTAAGTGTTATGGTGACTTGGCTGTGAAAGGTGACTGATTTTATAATAAATATATTCTTAAATATTAATTGAATTAATTTACACCGTTTTTCTTTCTTTGCAGGTATGTACCAAATGAATAAATTAAATATTCAACTAAATAGGGTAAGCGGTTACATTATTTGTATTATTTTTTTTTTTCTTAAATGACCAATCAATTTGAATTAGTTAATCCAAATGCTGATTAATAAAAATAAAATTAATTCCCAATTATTATTATAATTTTCTGCACACATTTGCATAAACTTTCATAGATAAACTTATTGAAGTATGCCTAAAGAATGGATTAAAGAATTGAAAATAACAAATATGTAGCTTTACATGTGTTCAAAGTCACATAAAATGGCTGAATATATTCACTAGGTGGGTAGGTACAATCGATGGAAGAAAAACCCAAATAGCGTAAAGCGTCGCGTCGTTTTGATACAGCAACCTCAAGTGACCCGTTTATTCGGATATAATATATAAGATAGCCTTGCTCTCGGTAGAGCTGGACATTTGCAGAGAGATTTAATAAGCGACTCTTTTTCATTTTTATCTTTGAAGCTACGGCAGAAACTGTTGTGAGGGATCGCTTGTTTGGCTGCATGGTCATCTATTGGCCAGTACCTTCAACCCTGTACTGACTGCCACTACTCTAGCGATATCTACGCGGGTTCTTTGTAGCAGCTCATTTCTTTTTGACCTGTTGTAACTTGACCATATCTTCCTGGATATCAGACAGTTTGTCAAACTGGTCAACCTGAGACTGGCTAGTTTCAAGAAGAAGTGTGAAAGTATATTGCCCTTAACAGCACCTATAGGAATATGAACATTTTCCGCTAGTGAGCTATTAAGGGCAGACCTTCGCCTGGCTAGCTTATCGCCTCTCTCTTGTATTCATTAAAAAAAAATCTTTTTTTTTGTAGGGAAGGTGGAAAGCATTGAAAGCCAGAGTATGGGACTCTAACCCTAACTAAAACCACCTTTGCTTCCAATCCATTCCCCGACGATGCATGCTACCAAAGGCATATCGTCTACCGGGGGGTTTTAAGTCGAAGATTTCATAGAGTTGGAAAGCATCCCAATCAGAAAAAACACCTCCTATTGTTACAACTGAGAGCAACTCTCATCCAGTAACTTGTCTCTAACTTTCCCAGAACTATACAAAATATGGTGAAGTAAGAGTAGCTTGTATATTTAATTCATAATAAAGATTTAAAACAATTTCGGAACGACATAGCGGAACCTTGGAGACCTTTTTGCCAATGAGTCAGAAACGCTTGCATTTAAATCGGTTCGTAAGATTAGAAGCACTTTACAAATGCATGAAAAAAAATAATGTTTTTTGTTTTCTTTTTATGAAAATATAATTCTTATTTTGAATTCATACTCCAGGTATAATTTTTAAAAATCGATAGAACCACCATTCCTCAAAATAACCTCAAAAGTTCAATCTTTTAGTGAGCTACGTATACAACAAGGCAAATAGTCGAGTGAAATCTCATTTCAATTAACAATTAAGGCTTCGATCAGCGCTTCTTAACATCGTATTTTCAGAAATTTTCTATAATGTTAATGTCTGGCAAATATGGTGGCCATGAAAGAAGTTAAACATTTTTACTGCCAACAAAAAAAAAAATATACGGCGTCAGCAGTCCTATACAGAACCAAGCCTAGCTTCTCTCAACCATTTGTATATTTTTTTCAATTTCAATTTCAATTTTCAATTTATTACAATTACTATTCGGAAGTACAAGTAAGATTCAAGTCTTTTATAGTACATTATAAAGTTAAATATTGACATTGGTTATTTACAATTATAATTATAACTAACTTATAACTAATAGGCAGAAAAAGGGGAGATATGTACATATGTTTGTATTGAAATTTGTTTATTATTATATTAATTAAAAGGAAAATTGTGGATAGGGAAATAAAAGAAAGGGGCAAGGAAAATGTATATATGTAGATCATTATATATTTACGAGTATTAAGGCTGATTGAAATATTTTAAAATTTCTGTCTTGAATGGTTTTGTTCCAGATATTTGTTTCACATGCGTGGGAAGTGAATTCCAAAGTCTGGCGACGTGGACAAAAAGCAGACGCGAGGTATTTAAATATTTAGAGGCAGGAGTAATAAGATTATATGTCCTAGATGATTGCGCAAATTGTATCTTCTGAAATAAATATGGTGGTAATCGGTTCTGGACTATCTAATCCTTCCTTTCGCAGTCGGAGTGCATGTCGTAAAAGAGAACTATTCGCCGGAGTTAAACTCTCATTTAAATAGATTCGAGCACAGCTAGTTTCAATATTGGATGTGTGCGCATGGGAGTTGTGTTCCAGCTGTGCTGTTGTTAGCCCTTTTTTGGCGCGAAAAGCTGACAATAGTGCATTCTGTTCCACATGTGAAGAGAGACGAATTAGGAGAGGGCGATCGTTGGACTTTGTTGACAGACGTGCTATTTTTTGCACGAATGGAAGGGATCTACAGTTTTTTGCCGACTCCGAACGGCGAGTTGAGAAGCTTCTCATGACAAATGATACTCTTTGATTGCTTGTCAGACATTCGAAAGAGGTGGCGACCGTGAAAAACCTGGGCAGCATGCATAGTAGTCCAACGCACTAACCACCACGGCCACGGCCACCACTGCCAACAAATTATTTAACAATCCGAGCTATGTGTATAGGCGCATTGTCGTGCTGCAGTATCCATGAAAGTGGTCCGAAGGGATAGTGAATATTCAGAAAAGCTGGTTCCATCACCAGTATGTAGCTATTTACTGTCATTCTAGAGCTTTGAACTACCAAGTCGATAGTGCCATAATAAGATACTGCTCCCTCCTCTGCTATGATAGCGGTTTAAAAAAAAGTTTTGAAGTAATAGCTATAGCCATTCGGTTTATCTAAATTAAATCTTGTTTCGTCAGAAAAGACCTCTTTTTTCCAGCTATTCGAACTTGCACTAACGTAAACGGAAATGGACAAACACTTGTCTACTTTCCATTTTAGGAAAAGTCCCGAACCGAAATCCCGAAAAATTATATTAAATGAAAAATTTGCGCAATCTAAGCATTCTCGTGATTTTGGGTTTTCAGGATTTAGGTTTTCGGGATTCTGACCCCAACCCAGTTTATATCTACGTTCCTATTTTTTTGCCAAATAGGGATGCTTATCCATCCATGCTGCTTGCTGGATATTTATATTAAATTCCTCAATTTCTTCATAATATATAGGGGCTTGTAGATTTATGCTATTTTCTAAATCTTGTCTTGATTTATTAGACGTGGCTAACTTTCAGTTTTCAGTATGCTTACACTAATCGTCATAAAAATAGGAGAATTATCTGACGATATTCATCTTTCTGCATAAATGTAGTTATAAGATATTCCTTTTCCTACTTAGAAGTCTATTAGGTCTGGGATTTTATTCTGATCTATCGACCAGTTTGTTGGCATACCACTTGAGTAGAAATCATAATTAAATGCTCCTCCTGCTCTCTCTCTTTGGTGTTCAGTCCCAGAAGCTGTACTTTGCGTTAAAGTCAGCTTCGGCTTCGACTATAAAGTAACTCTCCAATGTTTGAAAAAGTCTGATATAGTCGTCTTTTTTTAAACTATATTTTGGTGGGCAGTGTATTGTAGATACTTTCATTTTCATTTTGTTTAATATGCGTACAAATTTGTTTTATAATTTGCACACGCTAAAGGGGATACGAATACCCTTATAATGTTTACACAGAGCGCGAATACCTAAAAGATAAGAACGAGAGACAGACAGATCGGCGTAATGATAGGAAACTTAGATGTTAGGTTTCAACGAACTCTGTGGGTGATGTCCAGGATAACTGGAGAGTTGTGTATTATTGAAAGCTATGACATTGCTTATGATTCACAGAAGATTTTTTTCCAGATGTTTCCAATTATACTCGTAGTTTGTACGATCAGTTTCTTCAGCTATACCACCATCCTGCTGCCAGTGTTATGCCATCGCAGTTGGTTTTGGTATTGGCTTGTGGCATGAACTCAATTAAATTATGGCCAATAATCATGGGAATGATCTTATAAGAATTTGTTTTAATAATTTATACACGCTAAATGGGTTATGAATACCCTTTTAATGTTTACACATAGCGCGAGTTCATACATGATGGAGAAGGACTAGAGGCAGAGAGATTGGTGTAATGATAGGAAGCTCAGATGTAAGGTTTCAACTAACTCCATGGGGCCATGGGTGGTGTCCAGAATAACTGGAGAGTTTCTTTTTTTGTGTATTATTGAAAATGTTGTCCTTGCTTATGATTCACAGAAGTTTTTTTTCAGATGTTTCTTATTATTGGTTTGGGCCATCAATTTCTCTTTAGCCATATACCATATTTATAGTTGTAACTTGCATATTCCCTTTCTCAATTTTTGAGTCTTCGTGATGTTTGATTGAATCTTTAAAGAGTACTGTAAATCCTCCATACGCTGGATGAATAGCATGATAGCAACGATATCCAGATAGGACTAAGTTAATTGTGCTGGTAAGGTGACTTTCTTTGATTAAACAAATAAATAAATAACATAAAATAAATAAATTAGAAAGTACATTCATTAAAATCGACTCGATGAGATCATGTTGTAGCACCTAAACCCACTACTTAAATGCAGCTACCATCTAGATTTGCCTTGTTAAGATCTGTTTTGGCCTTTCTAAAACTATATCTATAGGCATCCCGATTTCATCCTGAAATCATACAATATTTTAACCCTATTTACTTCCTCAGGACATGAATTTCAAAAACGAATACACTCACCAAACTTCTAATCTTGGTTTACGAGCTTGGCCTGGCCATACATGAGTCACAAATGAATATAAACCGCAAGTATCTATTATGTGCAGTCAAGAATTTCCCAATTACACAAGTATACTATAAAACAATAGAACAACTTTAAATTTAAAGTTTTTTTTTTTGCAAATCTCGTAGTTGTGTTTAAAAATAACTTCTCTGTTATATTGTTTCAGTGGTACTCGGACCACATATATGTATGTATGTATTACTCATTAATCATGTTAGTTGTTCCTTGGTAATATATTTTGAGAATTCATACATGTTGCAGAACGAGCATACTCATTTTAATCACTGTAACAACTAAAACCAGCACGAAAACAATTTCCCTTTTTTCTGTAAATTCTTCAATGTTTTCCACAATAATCTTCATCTGCATTGTCAGCAATGTGTTCTTCATCCGAAAAATTATTTTTCAAAGTAGTTGTGGTTCTGACATTGTTTGTTGGAATTTTTTTATTTTATTTTTTTTTTTTTTTTTCAAAAATGTGTACCCACATCCTGGAAACTATGCATTTACCACCCAAACACCCAAACCAACTGCAGCCCATTTCCCATTACTCGGTGCACCCATTCACAATAAGTGGATTAAATTCCTGCTTTTAAGGTATAGTAGGTGAACTGTGTGGTTTATGTTTTATTTTTGCAGTTAGTCTGATGATAAGTGGTGCTTAGGGTTACCATCAAACAATTTTGAAAAGCCGGACAGTTAAGAGAGAAAAGCCTGATTTTTGAGCAAAAAAGCCTGGCAAACCAAATAGAATTTTATTTAACAAAACATTTTATTTAAAAGAAATCAACGGTCATAAACTTTATTTCCATATACCTACTGATGTATGACTGGCAAAGTTAACATACAGTGCTGTTCGAAAAAAAATTCTCAAACCCTTTCTTACTCTTTCGAATGACAGTTCTTGGAATTTATGAGAGCTACGTTTATTCTTTGCACTAGGTAGCAGAATATCATTTAATTAGTGCACAGATGTCGACGTAATTATGAATAAGAGGTGCATTTAGCTCGTGATAACCGTCCAAGATGAACTTACTTACTTAGTTGGCGCTAGAGCTCGAGGTGAACCTGGGCCTGCTTCTCGCAACCATTTGTGTGTGCGTGTTATATGAACCAAAGCAAAGAATTTACAAACCCAAGAAGTCGCATCTCATATAAAATTTTTGTATGGCGGGTCGTAGTATCACGACCCGCTCTCTTAGATTACTCTTTTAGGGAGCTTTTTTCGGTCATCCTACTATTTATTTCCCTTAGGAGCTTCTCTTATGAAACACAGAATGAATTGACTGTGGAAATGTGTAAAGTAGAAACCGGTTTCTTCAATTTTGTGTCTACGAAAAGGGCCACTATACACTTCATGATTTTTCAATAAACTTTAATTTCGTTTCAAATTGTTTTACCGTGATTTGCGATTCCAGGTAGTCAGTTCAACGATTTGATGTAAATGAAATAAGTAGTGTTTGCTATGCGTGGGCAGATTATTGCCGTTGTATCGAATGTAAAAAGTTGAGAAAATGATCAGCCGGACTAGGTTGGACCAGCACGCTCTGTAGTTGATGGTCCCTTTAGGTTTTTTTTTGCATGGTGGGCTTGTTCCTTATTTTGATATTTTGTGGCGAGTATAGAATCTTGGTATTTTTGGATGTATGCTAATATGATTCGTACACATAATAAGAATCGACATTCGGCATTCATTGACCCAATGCAGAGTATGTCTGCTTTTACACTTAAGACTAGTGAGTCTAGACTTTTTTCGAAATTTTCTTTGTTATTTACATCCGTGAGTCTTGCGCTTTTACACTTCAGACTTTTTTCCTTGACTCAAATTTGACATTCCTCTTTTATTTTGCAGTTCTTGTATTGTGCAGATCACTAGGTGGGAAGCAACACAATGACAAAACGAAGAAGAGAAAAGAAAAACGTCAAAAAGAGTCGCCAAAAACTTTACTCACCTTTTCGAACTTTCTTACTCTTTTGCACCCATGTGAGTCTAGACTCACAAGTCTAAGTGTAAAAGCAGACTATGCGTTGATTACGTCACTGAAAACAGGTGCCTTTAGTTGTCGCTAAGGTTATTATGTGAAATTGCAATTATGAAATGGCATGCATTCACACAAAACCATTCAGCTGTTACACTCTTGCAATTATCTCTGTTTTTATATTCCTTATTTCTGGCTCAGTTGAAAAAATTGAGTCAAATACTAAAATATGTATGTTTTTTGGTTATCTCAAAGAACTCTTCCGATGGGGCATTCAGATTACCAAAATCAGTACGGTTATAATTTTTCTGGAATATCTATGAAAAACTGAAAACATGAACTGATTGGCTTGCTTTGCTTTCAATACATGTGACTTTGCGCTGTATATGTATTGTGTGGTGTGTTACATAAACTATGATCGCCGCCGAGCCTACAAAATGTCAAGAGAAAAACTTTTTTGTCTTGCCTCTTCTCAATCTCAATTGGATTGTTATTTTTCTTTGCTTCTCTTACGTTGCAAAAGAGCTTTTTCATTTTCGATAATTTTTTGGTGGCAGGTGAGACTTCTTGGGTTTGTATATTCTTTGACCAAAGTAATTTAAAAATGAATAAAAAATGGGAAAAACAGGTCGGAGTCACAACCAGTCAAATTTCTGAAAGATTTAATGTTGCTCAACGAACTGTAGAATGGAATTTAAAAAAATATCATGAGACCGGGACTACCATCAGAAGGAAAGGCTAGATAGTTTTTTTGTGCTCCAAAACCGTCAGAATCGGTTCAAGACTTCAGTGGATATTAACAATGATTTATTTCGAGCTACACAAAAGATAATTTCAGCAAGCTCAGTGAGAAAAAGGCTCATAAAATGTGGACTTACACCACATAAGCAAGTACTTAAGCCGGATTTTCCAATGAGAATCAGAGAAAAACGATTAATTTGGGGTAAGAAACATCTTAAGTGGATTGAAGAGATATGAATCAAATTGATCTTTTCCGACGAATCCAAGCCTAAGCTGCATGTTGGAGATGGGAGGGTTCTTGCGCAAAGCAAACCAAAGGGAAGACTGAGCTCTGAATGCCTCCTACAGATGCCCCCAGAACTAAAGGTGTGATGGTATGGGGACGCTCTGGAGATGGAGAAGGTAGAATGGCCTTTTTAGAATCGAGAGTCACTGCAGCAGTTTATCTAGGGGTCCTAGAATATGAATTAAGGCTTGCGCGCTAGAGCTTTTAGGTGACACCTGCAAATGCTGGACAACTGGACAATGCTCCTTACCATACAGCCAAAATTGTAAATATGAACTTGTTTTGTATAAATAAAGATAAATTTGATGCTTTAAAATAAGCTACAATTCTTATGATTAAAAACTTAATTTTTATTTTTTTTTAATATCTAAAACTTCGAAGAAATCAATGTTGATGTGCTAAGCTGGCCTCCGTACAGCACAGACCTTTATCCAATTGAGTATATCGTTGGCTTACAAGCAAAACTCAGCAACTGCCAAAAATTCACTTGTGTATTATTGATGATAAGTATAATAAAAAAGCAAGTAGAAATATGCAAAAAATCTAAGAGAATCGCATTTAACATCATAAATTACAAGGGATGTAAAGAAAACACAAAACTTGTTTTGCGTTTTCCCACGAACTACGTTTTTGCAGTTAGTTAGTTTTGCTTCTATGCCAACGATATCTGATCAATCATGAAACTTTACATTCGAAGGGAGCGTCAGGAGTCAATTTAAATCCTAAACATTTACCAATCAGGCTCCCGAATGCCATACCTTTATTCACATGGAAAAACCTATCTGAGTCAATGAATCGCAGATGTACAGCAGGTATAAAAGCAAGAGGAGGCCCAACAAAGCAATAACAAAATAAAAAATCTGCAATAATAATAGCAATAAGCATTTTGCATTTATTATTAAAACTGAACCAGGTACCAAAAAAAATTAAGTTCCAACAACATTTTGCTCCCTTGACAAAGGTAAACATTTTAAACACTTTAAAAGTGTCATGAAACGTTTGAAAATGCGTAAGAAAACAAAACCTCATTTTAGAATATGTAGTTATTGGATGCAACCAATTCGCCAAACTTCAGAAAAAATAGTTTAAGGAACATTTTTCGAACGACACTGTAACATATTTTATCTAAAACTTCACTGTTGGTTCTCCCTTAAATCATGTAGGGATATGCTGTTGATGCATATTTTGCGCTGGCAAATTGTTGCTTGTATTAAGCACACCACGACACAGTTCTGATAGTGTTAAAAAAACATTTCGCTGTAATTTCGTTTCATATTTCGATGCATTCCGCAACAATTTGACTTCTATGATATTTTTTACAAGCTTTATATTAACTTCACTTTCTGTGAGGGCGGAATCTGGGAATCGATTTTACAGCCACTTCCAGATATCCGATCATCCTGAAATTTTGCACACGCATATAGTTCCGGAGACAATACAATATGTGCTATTTGATGACGTTGTAAATCCAATATGGCGGGCGCTTTTTTAACTTTTCCATTTCTGTGAGGGCGAAATCTGAGAGTCAATTTTACACCCACTTCCAGATATCGGATTATCCTGAAATTTTGCACACGTATATAGTTCCGGAGACAATACGATATATGCTATTTGATGACGTTGTAAATCGAATATGGCGGACGCTTTTTTAACATTTCCATTTCTGTGAGGGCGGAATCTGAGAGTCGATTTTACACCCACTTCCAGATATCCGATTATCCTGAAATTCTGCACACGTATAAAGTTCCGGAGACAATACAATATGGGATATTCGATGACGTTGTAAATCCAATATGGCGGCCGCTTTTTTAACTTAAATTTCTGTGAGGGCGGAATCTAGGATTCGATTTTACACCCACTTCCAGATATCCGATTATGCTGAAATTTTGCGTATCCGGTGACAACTCAAAATAGTATATTTCATGATCTTGTAAATCTAATATGGCGGACGCCCCAAGATGGTGGATTACCGTTATCTTCCCGACCTCCTCAATATGGGTATCAAATGAAAGAATTTGGCAAGTAGAATACAATACGCTATAATGTCATTAAAAATTCAATATGGCGGACGCCCACAAGATGGCGGATAACCATCTTAATATGGGTATCAAATGAAAGGGTTTGACAAGTAGAATACGATTAGCTAAGTGATGTGATTCTAAATTCAATATGGTGGATGCCATAAGATGGCGGATTACTTTTTTCTTCACAAGCCGCATGACATGGATATATCAAATAGAAGGGTTTGACGAATAGAATCTCAAACAATATAGTATATTTAATGACGTTGTAAATCTAATATGGCGGACGCCATAGGATGGAGGATTGCCGTTATCTTCACGACCTTCTTAATATGGGTATCAACTTAAAGCGATTGACAAGCAGAATTACACAAGCCAAGTGACGTCATTCTAAATTCAATATGGTGGGTGCCCCAAGATGGCGAATGACCTTTTCCTTCACAACCACCATGGCATGGGAATCAAATGAAAGGGCGAGTAGAATCTCAAACATATTGAGTAAACTTTCTCATATCCAACCCACCCAAGCTAATATACGTATAGACGTAAATTTGTAAAAAAAATGCAGATACTAAAAAGTTGAAAATAACTATAAAGATAAAAAAAATATTTTTAAAAACAAGCTTTAATGAACTACAAAAAATTCAGATACTAAAAAGTTGAAAATAAATATAAAGATTAAAAAAATATTTTTAAAAACAAGCTTTAATGAACTAAAAAGTAAAAAAATCATTTTTTTCCGAGTCACCAATGTGTGACTATAAATTAAAGCTTGGGGCACTCAGGCTCGAGGTAAAATTTGGCTAAATGACGATGACGAGGTCTAACTAAACTCGTTGCACATCGTGTATGTGTTGTCTTGTGCCTGAGTGCCCCAAGCTTTAATTTATAGTCACACATTGGTGACTCGGAAAAAAATTATTTTTTTACTTTTTAGTTCATTAAAGATTGTTTTTAAAAATATTTTTTTTTTCCTTTTTATTTATTTTCAACTTTTTAGTATCTGAATTTTTTTTAGTTCATTAAAGCTTGTTTTTAAAAATATTTTTTATTCGTTAAAATTGTATTGATGTAAATAAGTAAACAAAAATTAAAAAGCCTGACAAAGCGTATGGCCAGGCTTGAGCCTGACAGAGAACTTAAAAGGCGTATGGTAACCCTACTTGTGCTTCATTGTGAAGTCGGTGCTGCTTTAATATATTCACCTTTTCCTTGAATACTGTTTGTCTTGCTCAATAAATAGTACATATTATGTGCTCCTTTATTTTCACATTGGATGAGTATACAGGGCGGCCCAGTTTGCAATGTCAGTTGATTCCATTCTTCCTGTTCAGCAAAAATGTATACGAGAAATCCCTCCATCAAAAATATTAAAAGATCGCTCAGTGTTGGGGGGGTAGCCAATCCATCTTTTGCGTATACATATATAGGATTTGAAATATGTACACTTGTCCACTTGTACAGTTTATAGTTAATGTCTTCCATTAAGAGCTTTCATTTTGAATTAGTAAAACAAGGCTAATTTCACCGAGAAAATTCGGATATTTTTATTTCATTGTAAAGTAGGGGAAGGTCATGTACCTTGGACCGGAATTTACTATTTTTACTGCAACTTTTGTTCGACGTAAATGTTTCCAATTTAGTTTGTTTATGTTAAAAGTGTATTATTTTGGATATTCAATAGTGTTAAAACGACATCTTAATTATTTACCGTTTGCTTAGAAAATGCTTTTTTGCAAGGAAACCTCAAACGGTCTGAGGTACATACACTGAATGTACCTTGGACCGTTAGTGTATGTACCTTGAACCGAAATCAATTGTGTTCAAATGATGCAGTGTAAATACTATTTTATTTCATTAAAAACAATTCAATCCATTTATTAATTCATTAAAAAGTACATTTAAGAGAAAATAAAAGAACAAAGACAAGAAACAAATAAGAAAAAAAAAACGTTAGAAATTTAATATTCTTTTTCTGGCAGCTGTGAGAAACTCCGAAATCGACCAATCACTTTGCCAGGAGATCTTCTTCTTCAGGCTAAAATATTTGGCGGTGGATAATTCGGCTTTCATAAACAAAATCAGAATGGTTCGATGCTTTGTGTTTGGCGATGTTCCGCATTAAAGTAGTCTTGGAAACGTTGAACATATTTGCTGCAGTGTTTTGCATGGATTTTCCACTGTACACTACTTTCTCCACAGCTCGCCGTAAAGCGTCAACGTCAACAGTTGGTCTTTTTGATCCTGACTTACTCCTGGGCATTTTTTTGAGGAAAATGGAAAACAGAACTCTTAAAAAATTTCGAAAAGCATGTACCTTGGACCGGTCCAAAGTACATGCATGGACATAGATCCAAGGTACATTCACTACACTTTTTTTAGAAATACAAAATTTTAACACATTATGTTGTATAATTGTAGCTAATAAAATATTGAATTTTGAAATATATACATATACTTACACATTAAAACCAGTAACTTGAAAGAAATATAATAACTGAATAACTGAAACTGAAAAACATAAAAAAAAATACTTTAGAGTGTGTGTTATATTATGTTGTTTTGATTGCACGTCCGTCTCATGCGATAAATGAACACAAGCTGAAATGAGTCCCATAAACATACTGGAAAATTTATTGAAGAACTTGTTGCAACAAGTTCAGCCAATTGCCAGGAATCGGCACTCGGTCCAAGGTAAAATCGGTCCAAGGTACATGACCTTCCCCTACAGTTTACCACTAGATGTGGAATACGGTATCTGATAAATGTCCATGGTTTCTCATACGATAGGGAGATTTTGGTGACGAGGGGGTGCATTTTAGGAGAGAAAATCTAAGAATTTTATTATTTGTTCTTAGTGTGTGTCTTTTTTTTTTGCAATTTATCATTTTAAATTTATTGCGGGTCGAGCCCAAATAAAAAAGTCCTTGTTAAAATAAGATTGTGACAAATCGTTGCAGCTAATTGCAGTGGAGCTTGGACGGTGGCAGTTGAGCCATTTATACCCATGGTTGCGTTAATGCAACATTCCCTTCTCGTGGGCCTTTCCAAGCAGAGAACAGTGGGAGAAAGACGAAGTATTTAAGAACTCTATGGGTCGAAGATGGACATAGGTATAGGAGCGGGTTGCTTCTCGGAGGAACTGGGGATAAGCAGCTCTATAAGAATCCGAGACCACTGCAGCGTTTTTCAAGCTGAGGTTCTAGCAGTGACAAAGGCTGTCCAATTGGTGTCGATGATGGCAATATCGCCTGAGGATATCAACATTTACATTGACCGCCAGGCGGCCATCAAAGCAATAGCTGCTACTCAAATAACATCTAAGCTTGTACTAGAGTATTGCCGCGAAGAATTTAACGTTCTTAGCACGCAGCACAACGTCAAACTCTGCTGAGTTCCTGGCCACAGCGGAGTACCAGGCAATAAAGCCGCAAATTAATGTATGTAGTAGGATTGCTAGATACAAATTTAAGTGTACACTCGATACCTGACGATTCGTGTATGATCATCATTCACTCGACCCCCCAGCTCTAATATAGTCTTTGAAATATTTAATCATTTGTGGATCATTGGCGTAGACCTTATCCGAAAAGTTAATTTACACAAAAAAAAAGTCACTTACCTGACCAGTTTACTCAAATTCTTTAGTTGTAGCTAAACTAAGCTCCGCAGCACACGCAGCAGACATCCCACTTTATCTTTTTAGCCCTTAATATAACAGGCAAGCAAATTGCAGCCAGTGCTGCCCTAAAGCCGAAAACCATCTCACAGTGGTCAAGTAACTATACTGGTCACTCCACAATACTAGATCACTTAACTCCCCGAAAACATAGAATATAATGTGCCGAAGCTCAATCCCGATAAAAATTTTGAGGTCACTATTCCTGATAGGTCCTTCTGGGATGGCTGACGACCGACAAATCCATACACTTCTACATTGATGACTCTAAAAGCAATGATGGTGTAGTAGGAGGTGTTTTCGCAAACATGATATGCCAATCTCTCTTTCCGCCTCCCTGATCACTGCAGCGTATTTCAAGTGGAGATTATGGCGATTTCAGAAGTACTGTCCTGTATCAAGAGGAATGCTACTAATAAGATTAGGATTTTCTCGGATAGTCAGGTGGCCTTGAAAACCCTGGAATCAGTCTCATCCACTTCCAAGACCACCACAACTGTCTTTTATCTCTCATAGTGATAGCTAAGCAGTTTCACATTCACCTTTACTGGGTGCCGGGGCACAGAGGCATTCCAGGAAATTGTAAAGCTAACGAGTTCGCTACACTAGGAACAATAATACCTGTTCTACCAGATAAGACAAATATACTTACAAGCTATCACTCAAACTTGACACATTCAATGAAACCAATATAAGATAGGAAGGCGAACCTACTTGCCTTGCCACCAGACAGATCTGGCCTAGACTGGATCCAAACCGCTCTAACTACCTTTTGTCCCTAAAATGACTACATTCAAGTACGATTACTGATATCATCACAGGACACTGCCTTATAGGCAAGCATCCGACCTGGCTTTGCATCCTATCAAATGATTTCTGCGGAAGCTACAGAGATGAAGAAGAGGTAGAGAGCCCAACACATCTCCTCTCTTCATTCCCAGCCCAGCTCTTCCCGTAATAGAAAACTACATCTAGGCGAATAATTCTTCAACGATCTCAGTGACCTACCACGTTAGAAGTTTATTTCGCTTTGTTCAAAGCTCTAAATGGTTCTCATGTCAAAACCTACTGCGAAGGTAGAACAGTGGCAGTAGGATGGTATGGCTGAAGAAATTGATCGCACAAAGTAATAATAAGAAAGATCTGTAAAAAAAACTTCTGTGAATCATAAGCAAGGACAAAACTTTCAATAATAAACAACTCTCCAGTTATCCTGTACACCAGCTATAAAGTTGGTTGCAACCTAACATCTGAGTTTCCAATCACTTCGCCAATTTGTCTGTCTCTCGTTCTTGTTCTTCATGTGCTCGTGTTGTGTGTTAACATTATAAGGGTATTCATATCCCCTTAAGCGTGCGTAGATTATAAAAAAAAAAAAAAAAAAAAAATGAGCGGCGTGAAAAAACATTCCCAAGCTCATTGGTCTTAAGTTTGCTGGTAATCGGTACTGGCAATCAGTTCTACCTAACCCAACCTAAATGTATTAGATTACAGCGGTTTTGATATATGTACATTACGTATACATTAGCTTTTTAATTGTGTTTCATTTCAATCTCCAACTTAAACAGGACGAAACCAACAAAAAAAGAAAACAACTTAATTTGTTATGAAGAACGGTGCTCGTTATACAAAATTGTTTTCTTTAATTTTTTTGTGTTCTTCATTCGATTATACAACTTTAGATCTACATTGTCTCAAGTAATTCAGTTAAAAAACGATACTCTTCCATGTTAAAAATGGCAAGAAGAACGATAACAACGAAGACAACTGCATCGACATGGATAATGTTTAAAAGTACACAGAGAACACTCTACTTGGTTCCAAACGGATTGTTATTTGTACATCAACATATATATAAATGTACAAAGTATGTCTAAAGACTTCGATGTGATATAGAAATTGGAGAACGAAGGAAAAAGAAATCGTAGAGCACAGCGCACTCGTTACATGTCCAATGGAGTCAGCAGAAAATAGAAATTGAAATTCAGTACGATTGAGATACGGCTCATAGATGCATCTCTGGAAGGACATAGAAAAAAGAATACTCTCTGTTGGATAATTGAAAAAAAAAAATGCTTCAGATAAAACGAAATTGTTTTGAAAATGAGAAAAAGATCAACTTGTGGTAGTGTGCTACCGGACTCTTTTCATCTACGGTTTGTCTATCAGAAATCATGCGCTTCATTTCAATTGAGTGCAGATTAAAATGCTTTTGGAATATGTAATCAATCGGAAATGGAAATGGGGTATAGTATAAGTAGGTTATCTTTAGGATTTGAATGAAGTAGATATTATAAACAGAGTCAGCTATTCCCGTATGTAGGTAGTCTTGATTTAATGAATCAGTCGATTTTTTCTTTCTACCTAATTAAATGGAATGCGACGCTGGATTTCGGTATATATACATGAAATACTGTACATATAAATGTACATACAGTGCCTTTCGTAAAATTTTGCTCAAACTATTTTTTTTCAAATTTTGGTGCATTGGTTGCAATAACTAGATATATATTATTTAATGAGGTTTTCTTTAATCAGGCATTTTCGAACGTTTCATGACACTTTTAGAGTGTTAGAATTTTTAACCTGCAGTTAAGGGATCAAAATGGTCTTAGACCGAAAAATGGGTTTTTTGGGTACTTGGCTCATTTTTAGAAATTAATGAAAAATGCTTAATTATTGCAGGTTTTTTATTTTTTTATTGCTACCCAGAAACATTGTCCATTCAATCAGTACTTTGTTGAGCCTCCTCTTTCTAATATAACTGTTGCACATCTTCGTTTCATTGACTCAGATAGATTTTCCATGTGGATGCTGGTATGGTCTTCCAGGTCTGTATTAGTAAATTTTTTAGGATGTCAATTGACTCTTGTAATCTTAAGTTTTATTATTGACCAATTATTCTCAATTAGATTGAGGTTTGGGCTGTATGGACGCAAGCTTAGCGCATCAATACTGTTTTCTTCGTACTTTTTAATCTAAAAAATTTAAAAAAAATACTAATTTAGTTTTTAGTCATAGAAGTTGTAGCTTATTTTAAAGCTATAAATGAATCCTTCATTTCAAAAATAAAAATGAGCTCATAATTACAAATTTGGCTGTTTGGCAAGAAGCATTATCCTGTTGAAATATGAATCGTCACTAAAAAGCTCTTGCACGGAGGGCTCTAATTGATATTCTAAGACACTTACATAAACTTCTGCAGTGACTTTCGATTCTAAAGAGGCCATTCTAACTTTTTGATCTACCGGGAAGCATCCCCAGATCATCACACTTTTAGTTCTGGGGACATTCGTAAGAGGCATTCAGAGCTCAATCTTTTCTTTGGTTACCTTCACGCGAAACTCCTCCCATTTCCCACGTACAGCTTATTTTGATTTGTCGGAAATGATATTTTTGTTCCACATGTCTTGAATCCAATTGAGATTTGTCTCATCCCAAATTAATCGTTTTTCTCTGATTCTTATTGGAAAATCCGGTTTCAGTACTTGCTTGCGTTAGAGCACGCAGCTTTTACGAGCTTTTTTCTCAATGCTAAAGTTATTTATCCTTTAGCTCGAAATTGATCAATTTTAATATCCACTGAAGTCCTAGACTGATATCGACGGCTTTGGAGCACCAAAACACGATCTTCCACTGTGGTCGTCTTTTCTGGCCTCTCTGAGCCTTTCCTTCTGCTGCTAGTCACGGTCTCACGATATTTTCTAAATTCCATGCTACAGTTCGTTAAACAACATTAAATCTTTCAGAAATTTGATGGGTTGTCGAATTTAGACGTGACAGACACAAAATATTAGAGTTGCATTCCGAACTGATATTTCCCTTTTTTGATTTTTTTAATCACTCTTAATCTATCACGAGCTCAATGCACTTCTCATTTATAATTACATCGGCTTTCGTTGAATAATTGAATGATATTTTGCTACCCAGTGCAAAAAAACATCGTCGCTCTCATAAATTCCAAGAACTCCCATCCGAAAGAGTAAGAAAAGGTTTGAGCACAATTTTTCGAATGGCACTGTATGTATGTTCAGCTACTTTAATTATTGATCAAAGAATGGATACTTCTGATCCGGTTAGAGAGAATTGAAAGCAATTCATTCTTATGAAATCGCGTATGCCGCCATAATATTCAAAGGAAACTTCATAGATATGTTGATCAAATATTTGTTTACCAAACATTATCATTGCTTGGAAATCTAGTTAATATTAAGCTAGACAGACAACTATGGGCAACTAATTAGAAACGATTCACGACCGCTTGCATTCATGGATTTCAAACGGCAGGGATCTCGTTCCCGTTTCCATTTTAATTCATGTCTTCTCATTTATTTGTTCCGTTTTTATTACTGATTGTTCAGACGTTTGATCCATGTGATTATTGTTAGAGTTTAATTTATAATTTAATTTATTTAGAAACTTGAGACTAGACATTGACATTGAGGGGGAAATTTTGAATAAGATTGACCCACAAATATCTGTTTAGACTGCCAGAAGATGTTTACCCGAAGCTGGACTTCATGATCGAGTTCCACGGAAGGGGCCAATAATAATCAGTAAGATTCAGCCAAAAAAAAAAACGGCTTGAATTTGCTCGGTTGCACTCATCTTGAACAACAGCAGAGTGAAAATTCATTCCATAGAGTGATGAGATGAAACTTAAAAACATAAGTTCTGACGGAAGACGATTTGTTCGTCGGTTCAAAAGAGGCGAATCTGATCTGAAATACTCTTTACCTGTTGTCAAACATAGGGATGGATTAAAAAAATTCTGGGGATGCTTTTCATGGAATGGTGTTGTATGAATCCATCGGATCTTGACAAAAGATTATCAGTCGAATAAAAATAGAACTGATACAATATATTTTTTGCAAGCGAGAGACAAGTTATTTATTCCGGTAGCATAAAACTCTGGATTTCTGGAGGCGACAAATCCAACGAAGGCGTTATGAACGTTTTTCTTAGCAAAAGGTGGTCGAAATGCTTTAAGAAGTGGTAATCGTTTGGGAAAAGGTCTGTTGGTTGCGGTAGTGTACCGTAGCTTAGCAAAATGTGGTCGACCATTGTAATGTAGGAGAATTGGTGCTTTGAAATTTCGCCTTGAACCGAAAACTGCCCCAAACATCGTCGGTTATCGTACAGAATCTGTATCACAAATCGACCGAGAAAATATTCATTTCTTTAACGACGCACAGTGACGGATCGATGGCCAAAACACGTTAAAAAAAATTCGTCCGAACGCCGATTTTTTTGTTTTTGGGTAGTAAATAAATGCTAGGGAAACAAATGCGCCCATGGGCATGTGTTTGTTCCAAACAACTTACCGGCAACAACAGTCCAAAGTTTGACAACTCAACTAAAGAATTTATTTGTTGTCTAATCGGTGATTTTAACTCTTATTGTGAAGTAAAAGTGTTTTGTGATTTGGGCCTCAATCTATTTGATGTATACATAAACTCTAACCTTGATTTGAATAGTTATTTGTGTTAATGCTTAATTTACATATTACCGTTATTTTTGTATAGTTAACTCTTAGAGCAAGATGTATGTGAAAAATGTGTTTTGTTCTCACTAAATGTCTAAATGTTTCAATGAGTGCAAAAGTATCAAATCCATCGTAATCCAGCTTGAATATTTATTTATTTTAAAAGATTATTTTCTGCTCTGTTGTTTTCTGAAGATTTCAACTGCTAATATGTGCTAATTCTTAACAACTTCATTCAAAACTCGAATATACATAGATAAGAAATCGATGGTACTTCCGGCCAATCAGAATACATGCAAACATTTGAGAATGAAACGATTTCAGATGCTAGTATTTATTTAATTTCGATTGTTCCTATACAACTTGTATGTGTAAATATAGATAATGAAAATAAGCTAGTTTTATGGAAAAACTTAACAGTATCTTCGCCGAAATATTGCAGACCCCTAAAAATATTTTTCGCAAAAGAGACATCTGAACTAATAAAACAAGACACCAATTATTTAATTGCTCAAACAGAAAGTTTAGGATCTACAGAGTTAGAATACGAGAACAAAAACTTTATAAATAAACATAGACTGATTTTCTAGCATATGATTATAAAACCGCTCATGCTGTGACGAATACCCCATCCTATCAAAGGTGCTATATTTTTAATTTAACTTCAAATGACTTTAATAAGATTTCAGTATGTTTAAATAAAGATATAAGCCAGGATCAATATTTTGACTTAGGAACATCAACACTGCATGCGTGGATAAAGAATTTTGAATAAGTGCATATAAGTAAAGGAGATGGGGCAAAATTATATGGAGCTTGGGCCAATAGCGTACATCAATGAAATGGGTATCAAAATAGAGCTGAGGTTCAGTATATTAAAACTAAAGTTTTATGAAATCGTATGTGAAGATTTTGACATTTTTGTGTGCAGATAGATTTTCTGATGATTTTTGTCCGTTTATATGCACATAAAAGTGCTTGGCGATCACAGTCATAACGATAAGAGAAAAGCCTATTTTTTACGAATGAAAAAAAAGAGAACGTATTTATAGGTAATAATGTTTTTTCGTATAAACCTTACTCATATGTACTTTTTCAAAATTGCTTATACTAACGCACAAAGTTCAGTTGATAAGCTTTCGATCAGTGTTACAATCATTAAAATCCATGCGGAAATAAACTCTCAGGAGGAATCACAAGCTCTTGTGCTAGCGATTAAATTATATAGATGAGATACAAAAGGACCGCCCAAAGCTACATGACTATTAACACTAAAAGTGAGCTCTCAACTTTATAATGGAGTAACACGTGATTTCCAACCGATGCTTCAGGACAATGAGAGTCGACCGCAGATGTTGGGGAATTACATAAGCAAAGTAAGATCACTGGTGGAAAACTGTCTAATTACGAAAGGCAATGCATTTTACAGTGATAGAGCTAGTAAATCGACTCTAGGGTAGGCACATAAATCGATCATAAACAAAGCAAAAAAAACAGATCAACCACAATCATTTATGTATGTATACATACGTAAAATTATATGGCAGATAAATATTCCAGTTTTAACTCGTCATTACGTAAAACAATAAACAGCTCCTCCATCGGAATACTGTTATGTACCAACATTTCTTTTATTACTTAGTTGTATACACTTAACCCACAAAATCAGTCGAAATGCACATTTAAAAGAAAGAAACAAATGCAACTTCACCCAGTCGATTGTCTCGGAAGCAATCTAATGCAACTGGAAAATTTGTTAATACCTCTAGCAATCGGAAATTAGGCATAATTATGCCATGCAACGCAGTCAAGCCAACAGGCAAAGGCAAACTAGTGAGTGCCATGCCAATAGACCGCGTATTACACTGCGACGCGACTGGATAATTACACAGGCCTCCGCACGCCTGTGCCAATAATCCATAAAAGTGGGCATCACTGGCTGTCGGTAACAATGATGTAATGTAAGAGTAATCGCAAATTACCTCCGTGGTCGCAGGCACACTTAAGTAAACAAATTACACGCCATTTCGCGTTCATGCGGTTTTTCGTTGTTTGTTTTTCTTTTTGCTTTGTTTTGTTTTTCTTTTCTGCAGATGCAGTTGAAATTTAACTTTGGCGCCAATTTGCTCTCACTGCAGCCATACTTTTGGGGAAAGCGAATATATGTTGCACGAATTATATTTGTTGTATCATTATGTACACATATCAGTATGATCGAGTCCTCTTCTGAGAAATGAGTAAAAAAAATACAAACTCCATTAATCAAATGAGCGGCAGCGTGAATAGCCACATAAAAAAGTGCATCTTGCTTGTTCTTGCTTGTCATTTGTGTTCATGTACGAAATTAAGCCGGAAAATGAATGTTGTCGTATAGATTCATCTAAATACATATGTTATGTACTCGTACTTTACAGAAAATAATATCAACGAATGACCGGCGCTATCGAAAATATCTGGGCTTAAAGCACAGACAATAAATATATTATATATATTATATTAATATGTATAAATATAATAAATAAATATTAATATAACTTTATTGTATGTAGTATTAGTTCTATGAATTGTGCTATAACTAGTATCGCCTGTGGTCCAAATTTGACCAATTGTGCGAGAGAAACGCACGTATGTATTAATATTTATTATTTTGAAAAATAAATAAAAAAAAAAACATTATTTTACCTGGTTTTGACCTGGCTTAGACACGAGATATTGACATACTGCACCATCTTCAAAACCTTTCCAGCAAAAAAATTAAGCGAATGTGTTGTGTCTAAGACAGTTAAAAAGGGATTGAACTGTTTTCCATTCGGCTAATTATACAGGGTGATCCGGTTTGGGATAGGAACTTTTTTAAACAACCTATGGCTCAGTGGGTGGTTAAAATAGACGATTTTTTTTTTCATAGCCCATAAATCAGATCCCAAACTATCTGTATCCCAAACCGGACACCCTGTACCCTGTATAAAGCAATAGGGACCTACTAAAAAAATATAGTTTTTCCTGATTCAATGATATGCTTCTAATAATCCAACAAACATATTAATAATAAGTTTTATCGATTTTTTGTTTTAAGAAACCAAATTTGGAGAAAATGTATTTGATCAATATTTTTTATAGCTGTACTTGTATATCTTTTTTAATACCTAACTTACAATCACAAATTAATAATTCCCATACGCAGCACAATTCAAAATTTCAGTGCATCTCAGATTACTCATTTCATTATCTTAACATTATAACTTATTTGTACCTGTAATAGCAAGCAGAAAGGCGCGCTCCAATTGTTTTCTTGCCTATAAACGGCGTTTTGTTTGACCATGCAATAACTACTATATGACACAATGATAACTGTTAGTTATATGTATGTATGTGCTACAATTATAATTTGAAACATAAACGTTTTACGGAAGCTTTTTGTTCCATCGAAACCTAACGCAAACGTGACTCTTTATTGTTTGCAATAAAGTGAGCGTTAAAGGCTGCGTATACAATGACACTGCTGCGAGTAACTGTATTGTTCACAAGGGCGAATTTAAATTGTCGGCAAAGGTGTATTTTTGTCATAATGATATTATTATAAGTGGTAGCTTTTGCAGAATGAGACATTCTTATAATGACACAAATAAATGATAATGAATGTTAGTTCTTTCCGTTCGTGCGTAAAATTAATACGCGCACATGATTGTGGTTACATACGTGCCTACGAGTAGGTTTAAGGTTCCATTTGAGTAGCACATGAACATTTCTAACATTGAATTCCTGATCAAAAACGACTTGAGATATTAAGTTGAATATAGTATAGCATTTTTACTGGATATTGAACAATTGCATTTCATTTAGTTTTGACATTAGTTAACATTCCCTTTGGTTTTGAAATGGATAAAAGTAAAAAAAATAGACAAAAAGGAGCTCAATTTCGTATTCGTACACCGCTCGTTTATTCACAAAAAAATAAAAATTACTAATCTGTTCCTTGTCAAAGTTGTTTTTTGCATTGAATTATTATTTTTCAAAGTGAGTTAATGAAAAAAAAGTTACTTTGTAAGGTTATTCGATATAGTGTGATATCAAGTTTGGTAGGTCGGCCAAGATCAACCATCCAATCAATCATTATTCGGTTGAAACATGAAAACCACATCGAAAATAAACCAAAAAATACATCTAAAAATGTATTAAGTGCACATGACATGAGAATATTTATACGGTAAATTCGAAAAAAAAACCTACATATAGTGCATCAAAACGGGCAGAAAACTTTGTCGAACTTTTAATAAAGGTTTCTGAACAGAAATGCCAAGAAATTGCATCCGAAAACAAGGGTACAATTGAAGAGTTATGTGTAAGAAACCTGTCAATAGTTTGAAGCAGGAGATTAGAATTCACTTAACAACACCAATTTAAAGATTTCGACTTTTGAAACACAGTCGTATTTACAGACGAGTCTAAATTTAATGATTATGGGTCGGATGGCGGACAAATGGTTTGGCGAAAAACAGCTACCGGATATCTTCCACATACCAAGGCGGACAGTCAAACATGATGGTGGTTCGGTAATGGTGTGGGAGTGTTTTTCCGCGGCTAGAGTGGGATGACAGCATATAATTTAACGAATAAATGGATTATAAGCAATATATTGAGATATCTAAGCCAAATCTGAAGAAAAGTGCTGTTCAAAAGGGGCTCTGGAACAATTTTACCCTTTACCAGCATAATGACCGCAAACATAAAGCTTATCTATTTTGAATGTGACTTCTTTATCACTCTCGAAAAGTGTTGGAAACACTTCCACAGTCATCGGATATTAATGCCGTAAAGAATTTGTGGGACGAGTTGGGCCACAGAGCAAGAAAATTTGGTATAAGGTACAAAAATGATCTCAAAGAAAGGTTTATTGAAGAGTGAGTAAAAATTACCCTTTAAATTACAGAAAAATTAGCCAAACCATGCCCAGCCATCTTAAATAGGTCTAAACTAACAAAGATTTTGATTCAAAGTATTACTTTTTAGATAAAATGTAAACAAATTGACTTAGTATCAAAGTGTACGAATACGAAATTGACCATATTTTTCTTAATATTATGTTTTTTATGAAAAAATTTCAATACTTTATTTGAAATATTTGAATTAATTGAAGTTAATTTTTTCATTTTAATGTGTTCTTACTGAAATCAATAAAATTTTGCAGTATTTGTTCAATTTGTTTGGATTTTTCCTTAAATAAATATTACCTCATCAGGTGTACGAATATGAGATTGATACACTGTACCTAATAAATATAAAGAGTTGAATTATAATAATAAAGGCATTTTATAATAAAAGGATTATTTCTCTTTAACACTAAGTATTTTTTTTTAGCATACAATCCGAAATCTTTCATATGTTTTTTCTACACTTCAAAACGTTGAAGTTAGGTTGATACCCAGCGAAGATGTGTAAAATCATTTATAAGCGAAGAAAGGTTGACTATCAGTGATGTTCACTTCTACACTTGAAAACTGCAATTTTTGAATTCTGCTCGAGATAAGCTAGGTTAGATTAGGTTAGATTAGCTGCCGGTATTGATATCAATCGCAAATATTAACAAAGAGCATTCCGGAAGAAATTTAACATCATTTACAAACACGATTAAAAGAATGGGTCCGCTATGACTGCCTTTGGGGAACTGCCGAAGTGTTGAGAATGAAAAACTATCTCTGAACACACTCATGTAAATCTTGTGCAATGTCACTTAAGGGGTTACATGGGTTTCCTCGGGTAGAAAACGGCTTATTATTAACAATTTTTTTTTTTAAATAAAGAAATCAAATATTTGATTCGAACTTTTTACTGCCTTAAATACACACATTTCACATAGAGTTTTTGCAATTTTTGTAGAAAATATTCAAAACTCTGCCCATGTGACGTCATTTCCTATGACCCATCGGAAAAAGGTGCTTGCGCGTTGATAGCAGAACTCATGACAGGAAGTAAAAGATCAACGTGTTTTAGTTAATACCTAAAACTAGAACTTGAACAAAGGAAAAAACAAAAAAGGGAACATTGGACCTTTGGCAGACATTTTTACAAGAAATTTAATAATGTTGGTAAAATTTGCTCTACATTTCTTTTTTAAAAAGTGTTGCATTAAAAAAAAAATCTTTCATCCAAGTCCCTGTCAATAATATCTCGAAGACGTGTGTAAAATTTCATCAAGATCGGTTCAGTAGTTTTCGAGAAATCTTGACAACCGACTTTAAAAATACAGTTTCGAGAAAAACGCGTTTTAAGTTGAGTGACAATAAAACTGAGCCCAACTGGGGTTGAGCGCGCAGCTTCCCAAGGCTCTATCTCCGAAACTATTACTCCGATCGACTTTAATTTAGAACAATATTCTAGAGATGTTGTAGAATTTAATTCAATTTTTTGAAGCCGTGAAACCCATGTAGGGGTTACAAAACGTGAAATACAATATATTACTTTTTTGCTTTCTAACCTGATCGGTCGCACTTACTTCTTTACATGAAGTGACAGCAATTTTGTCAGAAATATTATTACGAAACCTTACATGTTGGTATCTATTGCTGAGGAAGGAAACAAGCCATTTGAGAAAGAAGAAATACATACTTGTTACGAACTGCGGCAGTGTTCTTCAGATGTTCCCTGAGAGTGACTGCAGGAGGTCATTCACTCCAGATAGCACAATAAGCTAACCTAGGAGTTCATCTTGAGGAAAAGGATGTTTTCATTCTCTAATTAGCGATTTATTCTGTCAGGAAACTGATTTGACATAGCCACAAGTTTATTCTGTAGAGATGCGTCTCAAGGAGACAGTAACAACGTCGATCATCTTTGTGTTTAAACTTATCAGGATCTTCGACTTCTTATGTAGCTATTCGAGAAATATAAATAAAGAGTTTTTCAACAGGGACGCTACAAAAGTAGAGCGACAGGGACAGCAAACGACGCCATATTTCTTGCCGCTCTTTTGACATTTCTCTTCAGTAAGGTTTGCCATTTCATGATTGAAAGATATACGAGCCAACAACTAGTCGAAATTATTAAAATTTACTACCGAAATTCGGAGTCAGTGGCCTCAACGTTACGTCCAATTTATGGTCGCTACGTCCAATTTATGGTCGCTACGTCCAATTTATGGTCGTCATAATCGTCCTAGCATCTGGACTTCTGCCAGCATGCCCGTGGTGGCCATGCAAAAGAAATCGAGTTCCATACATAATTACATCGAACGTACTTTCACAGGAATAAAGAATTTCATTGATATCCAAAACCGTTTTTGTTTTATTTAAAAAAACTTTTGTAGCGCTCTTATTGAAAAACCGTTTATATGCAGTATTTGAGCCCAAGAGAACTTCCACCGACATCCACACTTATCAACGTTGGAAGTCCAATATTACAATATGCTCATAAATCAGAAAAGCTCTTCATCAATATTATAAATACGTACATATGTATGTTACATATTGTCGGCTTACAAGAAAAACAGACCAACTGCCAAAAATTTGATTTTGTGGTAAGTAGATACTCGCATAATAAAAAAGCATAGAGAAAATTCCGTAAAAACTGAATAGAGATATTTTGCCTAGAAATGTGAAAAAAAAATCTAAGAGAATCGCAGCTAACATAATAAATTACAACGGATTTGAAGAGAACAAAAAACTTGTTTTGCGTTTTCCCACGAGCTACGTTTCTGTGGTTGGTCAGTTTTGCTTGTAAGCCGGCGATATGTTCTCGATCATTAAATTTACATATGGGTTTTTTTCAAAGTGTATGTCGCGACCCCCTTGGGGGTCTCAAAGCAAATGTTAGTGGGTAGCTTCAAAATCAGAAATAAAAACATGAAGCTCAGTTTTATTTTTACTTTTTGTTGTTTTATTTATATTGATGAGAGGGGTGGGTTAGTTTTTTATTGACTAATTTTTCAAACTGTGGAGATATTTTGGAAACGCAAGCAATTAAGTCGTCTTCCTATTCCACTCTGTTTCTGGCCTTAGTCTTAATGTTCAGCATTGAAGAAAACTTAAAAGGTAGAATGTAGCAAACGGTACTTATAACCTGAGAGCTTCTCTTGCAAGATCTGGGTACTCGATTTCGTTCCTTTTTTTCATCCAGAAGTCTATCCTCTGCGATTGAAACTGCATTTTCGGCATTTCGTCCGCAGATAGCTCAATCAGTTGTTTATTCACTTACATGTTAAGGTCCTCTGAATGTATGGATATATGTATCAAGAAAATTCGATTATTGTCGAATTCAGATTCGTCGGGAAAGTAGGTTATACGCAGATTTGTCAACATTTAATGTTTGATCTCTCGATTCAAGCGCCATTTTTTTGTAGAGAAGTGATCCTTGACGTTTTTTCGTATTGTGTGGCACAACATGACAAATGCGCAATATAATTACCGTTATGTGAATAATGAAAACTGTAGGATGCATACCCATTATAGCGATATTTTAACAAGAACCCCAACGTTATAAATATTATATATTTGCAGTTCCAGTTTCCAAGTTTGCACTTTTTTTTTTACTTATTTTAATTTCAAAGGGGGTCGCTAAGTTGTTTTATGTGCTCAAGGGGGTCGTTATTCTGACAAGATTAAAAAACACTGGTCTACATTTCTTATAAGCTTCTGCCTTTTATTCTATCTTCTGTTAGTCGTTAACAATTAATAAATGCCGCACTCTTGAGTAGAACGAAGTGTTGTTGCGTTGAACCACCCCAAACATATTAAAACCAACCATCACTATTTCCGATATATTGCACATTATATAAAACATATGTTCATACATATCTACCTGCATATGTATGTAGGATTGAAAGAGAAAAAACTTAATTGCAAATATATCCATATGCTCAATAGTTGCTTAAATGTGTTGTTAACGTTAATTTGTAATCAACGCACGCAATATGCGTACAGCAGCATACGAGAATCCTGGTAGTTGTAAGGACTGCTCCAGCCACCCATCTATGGCTTCGTCGCCACAACCATCGCCATAACACGCACTGACTTTACGCGCTGTAAATTTAATAACAAATCTGCGCATTAGAAAAACACTAAGCAGAGGGCTGCTATTTTAGTGAACAGGAGCAGCTAGGCAACGACTATGTGCGTGTATGTGTGGAGTGGTGCTCTGCTCGTCCATGTCTCATTTGCTTCCGTGGTCTTCGTTGGGGGAAATTATTTCGAGATTTTCTCAAAATTTCCCAGCGCAAATAAATTATTCAGGATTAGTGTTCGGTTTGGGATAATAACAATGTAATAGGCGTCAATGGGCTCCCATTCCAGGTTACGAGCGGTGCTCTTCAGCTTCTGCTTTACCGCAATTATTTCACTCTACGCACAGAGCAATTATTCGAACATACTCGAACATGTGTGACTATGTGTAGGCAGCGGTTCGAGGAGCCTATTTAGTTTACGCTGACAATATTGTACGATATGTTGATGCGGATTGTGTTATTTGATGGAACAGATACAGACATACATACGTATGTAGGTTCATGGGTGCGTCACATATGCCTAGGTTGAATCGTATTACAGTTTAGACGGAGCATAATTTAATTCCAAGTTAATGAAATTTAAAAACCTGGGGTTAATTACGCTCTACAGAATTTTAATCAAGACCTGAGTAACGCGGTGATTACTATCTGTACATATCGCTGAGACTAATAATGTACGCAGAACACTATTCGAATGTCGTGATTGATGTTACTTAAAACCACGATTGCATTACTTAGGTGATTTATTTACATTGACGACTTGTACCTACTCGCATATAATATATGTCATATAAACATTTGTATATGTATGTTTTGATATCATTACACAAGTGACATGTTTGTTTGGATGTAGTTTTGAGATACAATAATCCCCGTTTAGTTGCGTTTGCGAAAATGCTCATGCAATGCGCTTTCAACGCATTTATCCGAGGAACGCAATTACGAGAATCCCGTTTAAGTGCGTTGTTGAGGCAATAAGGAAAACAACGCTTTTTTGTCTTGAAAACGCAATAAAGCGTTTTTGTTAAAATGTTCACATACGCATTGAACAACGAAGGCAAAGTAACACAGTCATTATTTGGATGGTTGGATTGAAGTCTTGTTTCAATTTCATTGCAAACTGTTTTGCTCCCTCCGAAACCGTGTTTTAAGACGCCCTTATTTGGTTAGACCAAACTGTAATCGCTCAGTTCACTTCAGGACAGCCTCCACTTCTGAAACATTTGCTTGTCAAATTACAAGTCTTAAGCGCCGTCCATACCATTAATGTTACTTGAAACATGACTCATTCAAGTAATATTGATAGTTTGTATGCTTTTCAATGTTTCCGTCAAGTGACATTGATACATTGACGAAAACCAACATTTATTTGGTTTTCTTCAATGCTCATTGACAATGTTTCTATGCTCATTAAACCTGTGTTAAGCCTGTATGACACTACCTTTTTTTTCCCTTTTTTAATGCATTAAAAAAGAACTTAGAGCAGTAAGAAAAATGTTCAATACAAAGCTCCAATAGGTGTGAGTGCGTACACAAGGATCAAAAACATACGAAACTGTCAAAAAAAATGTATTTCAATTCACTTTTTCCAGCCGCTGGCAGCTTGCCTTTTGACGTTTTCGCTTTTTTTTGACAGATTGTTATTTCGTTTACACTCCGCAAAGCAAAAAAAAGGACCAAAACGTTTGTGATGTTTTAGCGTTTTAATGTAAAGATAAGTGCTCGTGGTAAATTGTATTCCATCATTTGGTCTTATTGATACTATGTAATGGTATTGGTTTATTTGTTTATTTTATTTACTGCTTCCGTAATTTTTTTAAAAGGAAAGAAAAAACATCACTGTGCGAAATATTGATGGACCACACGTGGTTTTTTGCACTTTAAATAAAATAATTCTAATGGCCCGTAAATTTTCTGTTAGCAAGCATGTTTTTAATGAAACATAATACTTTTTTTTATTTACCACCTTGGTAGTATATTATCACAGCGGGTTTTCCCAAATGGTCGAAAGTTCGAAAGCGCTCGTCAACTGAAAGAAGCAATCCAGATTTAAGGGAAAACATTTATCAAAATGAGATCCAAAACCTTATAAATTCAATGCCAATGAATTTGCAGTAAACTATTATAAACAAGTAATCATCTACGAGCTATTAATACTACCAAAGTTATCGATTTTGTTTTTATTATATATTTTTATTGTATTATGATATTGGATGTTATCATTATTTCGTTCGATTAAAAGTTGTTTTTTACTATATTTTTTTAAACAACTTTTAAATTAAGTTTTTTTAAGTTCTTTAACACAATAACTGGTTACATGTATAATATTATGTGCACAATTGGTTGCCCTCTTATTATTGAAAAAAAAAACAATCACTCAATTTAATTTAGTCTTCTTTTTGTATCGAGGAGTGTATTTTTTTAGCTACAAGTTCTATTGGCCTTTTTCGTGCAAAAATATTTCTGTCTCATTTACGCGCGGCTGACATTTACGTACTTTTTAATGCATTAAAAAGTGGAAAAAAAAATGTAGTGTCATACGGGCTTTAGGTGCATTAATGTTACTTGTCAATGTTGTCATTCGCCTGCGGTTGTAGGTGAAGGAAGATTTCTGATTAACAATAATGCAGCAGAAAGTTCCTTAAGGAATTATTTAACCGGAAGATTTTGTATGCAGTTTTACCGGGTAACGCATTTAAGCGTTACGCATTTAAACGGGAAAAGTTATGTACATTTCTTATGGTGTTTTTTCTTTGCTCAATTTGCCGATGAATTAAACGGGGGAACGCAATTAAGCGACGGTATATTATCCGGGGAGTAGTGTAATTATATCCATCCTATGGAGTTAACAACGATTTGTTAGAATCTACAATGCGGTTTCGAAAATGAAAATGACGGATTCTACAATTGGCTTTATTAGGAAAATCCCCGATATTTCCTGAAGCCAGACCGTTGCTAGAAGTAGCCCAGGTTTCGTTTCGTTTGGTTTCAGAATTAGGTTTCGCACTATCTTTTTTAGTCCAGAAAGTAATCAGAAGCAGACCTATTATTCCTAAGTAAATTAAGTTATTTCCTCACAAGTATGTACATATGTACATGAAATATTTTGTAAACGGTTTGACCCTACAAATTATCCACTTCAATAACTGAGCAGGACTTCTACTTCCCAACCACGTAACACATTATGTCTTCCTCAAATGCGATTATCTGTCAAAGCATTATTAGGTGCCACAGTTTCAAACTCGTACCTACATCTATACAATTTATGTTTCAAATTTACGAACAGATAATACTGCTGCCCGAAATAAACCATGGAATCCATATCAATTCAAATCGGCTACCGGTTCTTGAGGCCAGAACTGAACACTCTAGCATACCGAAATTGTTAGGCCAACGCCTACATACACTTTGTCAATGTGTACGAGTACACAGTACACCACACAATATAAACTGTGTACTTGATCCGCTGTCAAAATTGGAATATTTACCGTATTATCGCAAAATCTTCATCAGCTCCCAGGGTGGCGGCGAAAATGTATCGCACGCACCAACTCCATCCACCACCACCGTCATCTTATTGTCCTCAGAGGAAAATCAAAAATTGTCCTTCACCGTTCATTTGTTTCATTTCATTTGCAAGAACATTTTCCATTCCGGTCGTATTTTTATGATTATTTTATCAGAAAAGTTTTCCTCTGTTTTCCGTAGAGTTTTTAGGTTGCGTTATGAGGTTTCCGAGATTTGATTTTTAAAGCTGACAATGAGTTGATAAGTTGAGTAGATTGTTCGTGGAATATACATGACAGGAACGGAGCAGACGTCACGTTTAAGGGTTTTGTCAGAGGAATATTCGAATAAGTACAGCTTTTTATACATCTTTATTGATTTTGCTGACGATAATGCTGTGTCGTTAGGAAATATTGTAATGTGGTTTTATGCGTTGTTAAGGAAATGAGGTTGTTATTATTATTCTTGTATTATATGGGTAGATGTAAAATATTCTAACTCTAACAAAGTAGAATTGAGAGCCTACTCGCAGAATACAGAAATGTTATAATTTAAATCTGTGCTCCAAATAATAGGAGCAGAATTCATTTTGCTTAACTCCTATTGTGAACACAACTGTATGTATATATGTATATGTATATGTAAATATATAGAGTATCCCAAAATTCACGCAAGAAGTATTTTTTATAGAAAACTCAGGCTGGTAATTGAAAATTAAACATTTTTAATTTATTCATAAAGTATATAGTAAAGGGTTAAGTATGGGCTATGTACTTACTTACATAGGTGGCGCTACAACTCGGTGTGAGCCTGAGCCTGCTTCTCGCAACTATTTGCTTGTGCGTGTTATATTTTTGCACGGATGGAAGGTACGAGGGTCGTTCAATAAGTCCTTAGAAAATCCAAGAGATTGCTCTCGTAGTATCGGGAAGGCTTTGTTTTTAGTAAGCATAATTACTCACTAGACAGCCGTTAAAGTTTCAACTATATCCATCGCACGGTCTTATTTTTATTGCCTTTTAAAGCAACAAACCTTCGTTTATTCAAAAAAAATGGAAAAAAGTGAGTTTCGAGCGGTGATTAAATACTTATATTTTAAAGGTTTAACACCGAAACAGATCAAAGCTGCGTTGGATGAAGTTCACGGCACATCTGCTCCTGTGTTTGCAACTGTTTACAATTGGGTAAATGAGTTTAAACGTGGTCGTACATCCACAAAAGATGAACAATGTTCGGGACGTCCAGTGGAAGTGACTACCCCCGAAATGATTGACAAAATCCAGGATATGGTTTTAAGTGATCGACGAATCAAAGTGCGCGAAATAGTTGAGGCCATAAGCATATCACAAGGTACAGTGTTCTCAATTTTGCATGAAAAATTGGGTGTGAAAAAAATTTCGGCAAGATGGGTGCCGCGTTTGCTCTCAGCGCAATCGTGTGGTCGACTCTGAGGCTGTTTTCCGTCGCAATCCTGATGAGTTTTTACGTCGATACATAGCTGTGGACGAAACATGGATACACTACTATACTCCGGAAACAAAGGAACAGTCAAAGCAGTGGGTTTTTGATGGTGAACGGGCTCCAAAGAAGGCGAAGACGGTGAAATCGGCCGGCAAGGTGATGGCAACGGTTTTTTGGGATGCATGCGGAATCATCTACACCGATTACTTAAAAAAAGGACAATCAATAACAGGAGCATATTATGCATCGTTATTGCACCAATTGAGCGAAGAAATAAAAAAAAACGTCCTCATTTGAAAAAGTAAAAGATCCTCTTCCATCAGGACAATGCACGGGTGCATACCTGCGTAGTTTCGATGGCCAAAATTATGGAACTAAGGTTCGAATTATTGCAACATCCACCGTATTCACCTGATTTGGCCCCCAGTGATTTTTTTTTATTTCCAAACTTGAAAAAGTGGCTCGGCGGACAGCGGTTTACATCGAACGAGGAGGTCATCACCCAAACAGATGCCTATTTTGAGGACCTTCCAAAATCCTACTTTTTGGACGGTTTAAAACGGTTGGAAAAACGCTTGGAAAATTGTATAGAGCTGAAAGGAGATCATATTGAAAAATAAAAAAAAATTAACCGAAAATAATTTATTTTTCTATCTTTTTCTAAGGACTTATTGAACGACCCTCGTACCTACAGTGTTTAACCAACTCAAAACGGCGAGCTGAGAAGCTCAATCGTGAGAAATGATGTTTTTTGATTGCTTGTCAGACCCGGGCTGGGATTGAATCCGAACAGCATTGCGTAGTAGTCCAACGCACTGACCACTACACCACGGTCCTCACAGTGTCAGTGACAATTACTGTTAAAAAAAGCAACAGACTCTGTAATTGTCAGGAATAAAATAAAATAATAAATATGTGCCTATATTTATTTAAAAAAAAGAAACAGAAATAAAACATAATGAAATAAATAATTTGTCTTTTAATTTATAAAATTGGCACAAAATACCTTAGTTTTAGCAAAAAATGCATTAGGTAGTCTTGCATAAATAAGACAACTCTACACAGATGAAGTGACACTGGATTTACCTAAGTAAAAAAAAAAGTAAAAAGAGACCAACGCTCTGTGGCTCACACAAACCGACTGCGTCACATCTCGTTTTTTATGGCCGAAAATTAATTTTAATAGGACAAAGACGATCTTACATCTGTATAAATCCTCCATACGCTTAATCGCCGGAATAATCACACGACACTGTGCCATAGTTCACATGACAAGCTGCGGAGATAAGGAAGAAAGCGAATCGATCCAACATTTACTTTGCCACTGCCCCGCCTTCCAAGGACGATGCCTCCGCACTTTAGGTCATCGATTCTCGGAAGACATAGCAGAACTCGGAAATTTAAAGATATCGGATCTTCTACCATTCATCAAGAGTATACAAACTGGTTTTACTCCCACAATGGACCTTCGGGTCTCCGAGTGCAAATTCAATCACACACCCTTCTTAACCCAACCTAACCTACCTAAGTAATAAAAGGCAACATGCCTTAGAACTAAGTAGGTTCAAAATAGCCTTAGAACTAAGGTAACTTAACACACGATTTAAGTAAATTTTACACATGTTTTTCACTGGGCGTATCTGAATATCGCACTCTTTTGTTGAAATTTGTTAATATGGCTGAATTTTGCTGATACAGCGCTCAACTTACTGCTTCAAGGTGTGGTTGGTATTATGAATATAGCCAAGCTGCACTCAAAGCTCTGAGATAATATTTTTGTTGAACTCAAAGTTACTAAAGTGCTGATTCAATATTCTACAAAGTCAATCTTAGTTGGGTGCCTGGCCACAGATGCCCGATCAAACTCAACTGCCAAATTCTCAACGATTTCAGCCTTAATTAGCAAATGGGAACTTCTCAACTACAATAGGAAGGACATTAGTATAAAAATTATCGAGCAAAAAGAGACAAATAATGTTTAATCCACGAGAGTCAAAATCCACAGAGTTTTATTATGGTATCAATATCTATAAAGATCAAACATTGTTTGTATGTATGCTATGGACTCCGAAACCACCGAACCGATTGAGCTTAATTTTTTGCAAAATCTTTGCTATTACCCTGAGAGTGTTTCTGTGGAACTTGGTCAAAATCGGTCTTCTAGGAGCAGAGCATGTGGCAGAAAGCGGGTAACACAGGTCCTAACTCAACAATGGCTTATCGGATTAAAGAACAAAAAAATAAATGGACTTAGTAAAATTTCCACTGATTTATTTGAGCTATAAATCATCCTTCTGCATTATCTTGAAGTTGATGTATGCTCAAAAAAATTTATGAAATCATCGCCAACAATTTTCCATCAGTGGAAACCGCAAACAACAGTCATGCAGCAGTGGGTGACGTCATAGTGTGGGCAATGTGTTGTGTATGCACGCTCAATTCCGCGTCGACTATCTTTGTTTCATTTATACGCATATGTTTTAGTATGCGCGACATGAAGAGTAAAATATTCAACGAAGAGCTTTATACTAGAATATGTACATACATGTTTATGAACACAAGTATTTATATAACGATTAACGAGTAGGAATAAAAATGATGCAACCAAAGCGGATAGACATTGTGTATAGATCAGTGATCGATTGCACAGGCAGGTACCCCTTTGGTGGCGGCGATGCTATTAATATGGATTTTTTTTATAAAGCGTAGCAACGCACGCAGGGTATCCGCTAGTAATGAATAAAAGCATAAACGGAATGTAGTAAAGTCAAATTTATAGAAAGTAGTAGAAAACATACGCGATATGTTGACAAACATAACAAACCTTCTTTCGTGGTCATTGCTATCTACGGTACACCTAAACAAGTTAGGCCTGTCTAGTGAGACCAAATACCAACTCTTGTAAGAGGAGGTCGAGACGGCCGAACACATCCATTGTAAATGTCCGACACTTTTCAGTGTCAGATGGCTTATCCTTCATAGAGGATCTGTCATACCCAACAAGTTAAAAAATGCGTAAGCCAAGGAGCCTTTATTAGAAAGATGCTTTAAAAGATATGTATTCTAGGTCGCAGTATCAGTCTTGGGGCAGGATCCTTCTTTTCAAAAAAAAATAAAAATATGTATGTATTAAAAAACATTTTTTTCATCCGAATTTTAATTTACCAAGAGCAAAACTATTGTTTACTTCCTTCAAAAATAAGAATACGGGACCCTTTGAGCGCTAGTCTGACTCGCACTTGCCAGTTTTTTTTATTTTGTTTTAAATTCTGCAGAAAAATGCTTTCACACGGAAGCAATTTAAAATTTAATTTTATTATGCAGCAAAATTACAGAAAGCACAAAACATAAAAAATAACTCAGCATTGCATTTAACTAAATATGCATATGTATACAATATACTTATACTCGTATGTAACAGAATAACAGGAAAAAGGAGTAAACGCGTTGCATTACACCACCCATCTGGCGGCAACTGGCAATTGTAATTACCCACAATTAGGGGCCTAATGAACCGTAATGCAGTAGCGGAAATACAGAAATAAATGCCTCACTGTTTCTTTGAATGTACATATTCCTGTACGAGACAGTAATACATGTACATACATGTACATAGGTATGTATATAATCGTGTCCTCTGGACAGGATGCAAAAAAAAACGCTATCTCTTACACGTATCGACGATGTTTGGTCATCCAAGTGTTGCGGGCATATGCATATATGTACAGTAGTCCCTCGATAATGTGAACTAATTAAAACAAGGCGTTTTCGGATTTTAGAGGGATTCTTACTAAACTGATTAAAACGATTTTCAAATTTCACATTATAGAGATGGCAATGTTAAGTTTTGCCAATTGACATTTTAGAGAAATTCACATTATCGGTAATTCACATTATCGAGGGACTACTGTATATTGCATCTTCATACATTCATTATGTGTAGGTAGATAGATACTAGTAGACGTAGCAGTCAACAGAGAAAGCTATCTCGAAAGTAAGTTTTTTGATTGTCGCAACTCCTAGTTTCGGACATTAGACTAATTTTGATGTATTTTCTTCTCTTCTATTTTTTTTTTTTTTAAATAAATGCGCTCAAGGCAGTATGAGTATACCTTTAACCTTCACATTGTCGTTATACACCTGGGTATAGATCCCGATTTTCAATTTCGAATAAATCCGAGGTTTTTTCACTGAATCTAAAACCGCTTCTGCTCAGTGACTAAAATAGTGAGTTCTTTTGTAAAACGGAACTTTTTTTAAAAAAAAAAAGAAATATTTACTATGATTTTGGGATTTCTTACCTTTTTTCGACCTTGATGGTATATACCTGGGTATAGAAATTACTTTTTCATATGTTTTCTGTAGGAACTGTCAAAAATGTTACTATGTTTCTACTTAATTTTGTGCACAGACCTGTTACTATTTCTTAAACTTCACAATTAAATAGCCAATATAATGTGTACATACGTTTATGTGTATGTTAATACATACATAGTACACATACATACATACGTCATACATATTATAGTAAACATTTTCGACGAGGTGAGGCTTATTTATCGCTATGAAGTAGAAAAAGCCTTACATATGTACATACATGTGTATTTAGTTATTGATTCTATTGAACTCTTACATAGGATAGGTTGATATCATAGATATATAGTGACTTAATAAAAGTACACATACTTAGGTAGATAGAATATAGAAATAATAACAATTTCAAAAGCACATTGAGGCATTCTTTATATTTTGCTTTTTTAAGGATGTGCACTTGGCAAACTTTTCTTTTGCACTGGATGCAGACTTTTCTTGAGTCTGTATAGCACATAAATCATTAGGAATGCGACGGCCAGGTACATCTCGACCCATCAAATCATTCAGATTGCAAGGTACATTCCGCGGTTCTCGTAGCTCCTAGACTGCCTAGTATGCATTCTACAGCACTTTTTGATCGAGTGCAGCTCATAGCTTTTGGAATCTGAGCTCTTTTATTGCTGGATGGAATGCAAGTGTTAGCAAAAAAAAAACCGGCAAACCGCGAGTCAGACTCGCCTTCAAAGAGTTCCGTATTCTTACTTTTTTATAATACATATTACCGAAAAGAAAAATAATATTGTTGTTTTGCTCCTGGCAAATGCAAAAATTATGACGAATAATAAAACGTCTTTTTGCCTTTGATAGCTAAAAATTATGCGAACTACAGCACATTTTGTGAGGATGTTTCTAAAAACATACATACATATGTGCAAGTGCATATTTCTACATACACGCATCACAGTTTTTTTTTTTTGGAACAGATCTGTAAGCTGTGTTCTAGTTTCCTTATCGATACAGAATGATAAGTTGTCTCAAATATGTGGACACCGTAATGTATAAGTGTGCCAAGAATATATAGATATTTTAGATATAGAGCGAACTAATAATGGTTCCGTAATATGAAATGGGTACGGAACCCTAAAATTAGGTAGATATACTAACCCGAATACTTCCTTAGACTAACGTTGAAGTTATTAGTGAACTAAATAGATAAAAAAAATGTATAATCTGAATGAACACAAATTTCACTCCATAATTTTACGTCTAGGACGCAATGTTCCTTAACGCAACTGTATTGAATTGTGAAACAAATGAAGCGCGACAAAACACAAATCACAAATAACAATCATTTAACTAAAGCCCCTTATTCCTAGGACAAAAATCGTTGCGAGAAAAATAATCGTAGCATAAAACGTCAAAATTCTCGCACCTTCACTGCGAGAAACCATTCTTTCTCGCAACGAGAAAATGAATGGCCCGGACCATTCTTTAGCGGTGTTCACATTGAACGATTTGTTTGACACACTTGTTGGACGACCAAATTAGGGTAGCGTTCGAATTGAACGATATGTTTGACACACATCATTTCTGATAAGATGTATTACTGTGAACATGGGGCGGGTATTTTATTTACTTCTTTAATTGCAGCATTATCGTCTTTGAATTCCAAATCAGTAGTAAATAATCCTTCCATATCTGTTTCCTGTTTTTTTTGGAATTTTAAATCTTTGAAATACCAAAAATTTTAAAACATTTTATCCGCGCTCGAAACCATATTTTCGATGTTTACTCATTGAATACACAAAAAAAATAAAAAAATGACCTGAAGTTTGACAACAAGCGTTCACATTGAACGATATGTGTGTCAAGCATGGCAAAAAGTTGAAAAATTTGAAAAACCATACGATAAGATGGACGACTTGTTTGAACGCCGTTCGAATTGAACGATTTGGTAGGTCGTCAAACAAGTGTGTCAAACAAATCGTTCAATGTGAACCCCGCTTTTCTCGCAACGATTTTTTGACATTGTTTTCAATGATAGAGAAAACAATTGTATTAATTTTGAGTAGCATAAAGAGAAACTACATATTTTCGCTTCTTTAAACGTCATTTCCTCTTTTAAAAAAATTTAAATTTGTTGTTCAAGATACTTTTAATTCAATATGAGTGATAAGAGGAGGAAAATAACACAAAAAATAAAGTTCTCAAATGACGAAGAAAAATGTCATAACTCGTACGTCAAAAATCTCGTTGCGAGATTTGAAATTCTAGGAATTTACCCTCAAAATCTCGCACCACAAGCTACGATTTTTGTTTCGCAACGATTATTTTTCTCGCAACGATTTTCGTTCTAGGAATAAGGGGCTTAAGAAAACTAAAAATTCCATACAAAACATATGAGAGTTATATTTCTACACCCGGGTGTTTGCTGTCAAGATTAGGAGTTTTTTTATTGGCGACAATGTGAAGGTTAAGTGTTTGATAAAGCGCAAGTGAGTGAAGTACGATTAAGCCGAAAGACAAAATCGAAAAATCAAACTGAAATGGCAATATACCAGAAATCTTATTTCACTTATGCAGACTTCGGATAATTGAGAAATTCGGCGTGTGTTTTTCGTATTCTATACAGATTTAGAAACTGTTTTTCATGTGAAATATACAAACAACTAAGCCTATATAGAATAACGAAATCTGGATAGCTATTAGCTATCGAGTCTTATGTCCTTAGCCTGAATAAAAAAAATGTGCTACCAACCAAACTATTTTTTGTCGATTGTTATCGATATGTAATCGAAATTGTTAAATATGACATGTAAGTGACACATTTGAAAACAATTGCAGCGATGAAAACATGATGCTATGCTAGAAAAACAAGTGGAAAAGCGAGAAAGAAATATTAAAGGTCAGAAAAAAACTGTAAAATAAAGAAAACAAAAAATGGCCTACAATATGATGTCATCTACACCGACTTCTCTAAAGCATTCGATCGCGTTAATCACGATATCTTAATTCGCAAGGAAACTAACTTTGAATTTAACTCCAACTTCCTGATATGGATTAGCTCCTATCTTAAGGAAGTAGGAGTAGGGGAGTACCGATAAATGAATCGACTTCATGTTGTAACACAATAGCCATTAAGTGTCTAAGTAAATCCAACCAGAATGATGAGGATAACTTGCTTAGCCTAACCTAACCTTACCTATCTTAAATAACGCATACAGTATGTCCGTATTAACGGCATAATATCAGCACCTATTTATGTAACTTCTGGTGTACCTACCTCAAGTCCTCAAGGCAGTCATCTTAGCCCATTGCCTTTCCTTCTATTTTTAAATGGCATTCCCGACGTGTTTTTAAATTCTCAGTGCCTAATGTTTGCCGATGACTTGAAAGTTTTCCGGCCTATAAACTCTGAGCAAGATTGGACTCTTTTGCAAGAAGATCTTGACAGGCTTTCGATTTGGTGCCTCAATGTTGACCCTCATCTAAATGTTTCTAAATGTCAAGGCCTAACTTTTTGTCGCAATCTTTTACCAGTTCCTTTCACATACATGATCGGTAATGTCTCGCTGTCCTTTATTTCCTCTAAAAAAGCCCTTGAAGTTATTTTTGACAATAAACTTAGCTTTGTTAAGCATATTGAGTTTTTAAAATATTCTGTTTTTTTTTTTTTACTTGTTAAAATAGTTTTGTTATTCCATCTTCGACATAAACTTCTTTTACTAGACAAAAATTCTTTAATCTAATTGAAAAAAATTACAGAAATGACTTAGTCTAGAACTATTGTTGGGGTAAGAAGCCCCGAAGATCAGGCTATTGTCGCTGATCATTTGCCTTCGAATCGCCTTAATGAGGAAATTGTCAATCCGGTTTAGTTGTGCCGTAGCGTATAGGACCTTGTTGGGATAATATTTTATGCACTGGGACTCTGGTGGTCTGTACAATCTGAGACAGGTCCTAAGACACTGCCTCTCAAATACCCGAATCTTTTCCACGTAGAAAGGCGCTACGTTGATCCACAGCGGACAACCATATGCTATAATTGGTCTGATTAGGTAGGGCAACGTAACGAACGACCTTCACCCTGTAATCAAGTTGACTGATGTGAAATTCTTGTCAGGGCAAATGCCCTTTTAGCCCCAGCTGGGTGCTGGTCGAGCCAGATATCAAGGTATCTAACTACACTTTTCACGGCTAATGGCCGCCATGGAACATTTTTCCATTTTTTTTTCTAGTATCGCTAGAAGCCCTAATCAATGGAATTCTGAACAGAATTGTTTCCGTCTGTTGGAAGTTGATCTTCCACACACACATACACAAGTTTTTACATACCCAACCAGTTCAGGTTATAGAAAAACCCTTCTAACCATATGGTGTCGAAATCCTTCTCAAAGTCAACCAGGTAGGCACTCGTGCATTGATTTTTGGCCTTATCCCATTTTATGTCGGAGACCTTCTTCGACGCGGCATGAATAGTATCATGCCTCGCTTTAAAACCAAACTGATTATCCGGTATGATTTCATCATCCTCAACCCACTTCAGCAGGGCCCTATTTTCTACCTTCTCGAATACCTTGCTAACACTCGGAAGCAAACTAATTGACCGGAGATGAGCAGGGTTAGTTCTATCCTTAATCCTTTTTGGAATAGGGTGTACCACAGCTATTTTCCAATGTACCGCATTATCAAGCGCGTTGTTGAATAGCAGTTTTTAGGGGCAGGTGTTTTATAATGACATTTGAAATCACAGATACACAAGAGTTCATCTTTTTGCACAAAAAATGAGGGCTAGCCGTTCATACTCTGTGGATTATTTCAGTGCAATGCACATGCTTATCGAGGTAATGCAGGATTGATAGAAATGCATTAGTTCTCTTCCAAAGAATACTAGCATTGCGTTAAAAGATATACAAATCCCAATTCAAAATTCGAATTGGAAAATATTTTGAACATAATTTGATATTCCTGGAGTTTCAAAATCGCGTAGTAGCGGAAACCAGTAACCAAAGATGAATGAACGTAACTGCCGAAAGAGATACGTTCAACGTAACATATATATATACATATGTATAAGAGATGAGTAAGTCGGGTTAAGTATAAGTAAACCCTCTACCGCATACGAAGCCATATTATGGCTTTCGCATTTATGACTTATTTTCTTTACTAGATCGGATTCGAAATGAACAAAACACAACATTATCACTTCGTCGGTATTACTTACAACACAAAACTGTACTTTTCATATTTGTCAGATAGCGCTTGTCGGAGATTTTCTCATTTGTACTTCAGTCCATCGCGCATTGAAAAAAAGTGACAAAAAAAATAGGTACTATCTGCCAATAATTGTGTTTTATCACTAAGTACAACAATCATTTTAAAAATAAATTTTAGTGGAAATACATACATAATTAACTAAATTATAAATCTATGTTCATTTTTAAAGAACCACTCGTTTGATTAGTTTAATAACTGAAGCCATATCATGCTATTTTTTATTTTATTTTTATTTTTTAAACTAAATATTTTTTTTACTTTTTTTAACAAATTTTAAGAAGCTATTCCAACCGTTTTTCACCTTTTTCTTCCACGCACATTAATTCATGCAGCAGAGGGTTATGTCAATACATTCAAAAGTTAATTCAACCTAATAGGGTGCGATTAACATCAGATCCTTCCTTAGAAATGTGAATAAGGTACAAAGGATAGCCGGTACTGCCGGTTTATCTATAACAGATGCGCCCAAGTCCACACCCAACTTGGCCTAGAAATGCTTCTGCACTCTCCACCCATTGATCTCTCCATAAGAAACACGGTAGCTAAAGAAGATCTCAGATTAAGAGAGAATGGCAACAAGATACCCCGTTGGTCTGGACACACGCTCATTCTGCACATTTTCATCCAAAAAGGACTCATTCCCTGCACAGATTACGAAAAACCCCAACTTGACCTTACCAGATACTTCAAGGTCTCCATACCAGGCAGATAGATCTGGAACAACTCCGACAATGCTATCATCGGATCATTCATCTTTAGAGATGGCTCAAAAACAAAGGAAGGTACCAAAGCAGGCGTCTTCTCGGAAAAGCTTTGCATAAACCAGTCTTACCGACTAGCAGATTATTGCAGCGCCTTCCAATCAGAGATATATGCTATTCAGAAATCAAAATAGCCTAGCAAGGAAATTACCATTTGCGTGGACAGCAAAGCCGCACTTAAAGCACTCGGACTCCATCCAGTGCCTCACTGCACTTAGAGCAATAAAACACCACATAGTTTTACTTCGTTGAGTACCTGGACATGCGGGACGGATTGGCCAGGAAAGGCTCTGATATGGATATAACACTAGCTGACAGACAGGTCATCAAATAGATCGCATCACCACTCATTTAGGTTAGGTTATGTTAGTTTGAGAGGTGTTGAGAGGCTGAGCCATCCAGAAACACTAGGCACCAAAGTGGGCCCATCGCGATCCCCTAAGAAACCATCCAAGGATGGTCTAGACCTAAACCGCCACAATTTCCTCAAAGCATTTTATTACCCTGCAAAATTTTAAAACGCGTCAGTGGTTGATTCGGCCTACTTCCTCTATGTTACTAAAGAAGTAGGAGCCTATAATATTCCTGCGACTACGTGCTATGCCCTGACATTCACACAGAATATGTGAGATATCCTCTGCTACACCTAGATCATTACAGTATCTGCAACTATCCGTGTCTGTGAGTCCGAGCCTCTTGGCGTGTTTACCCAGAAGGCAGTACCCGGATAAAATTCCTATAATAATACTCACTTGTGCCCTGCTAAGTCTAAGGATTTCGCTGGTCCTTTTATGGTCCGGTGCTGGCCAAAGTGCCTTGGAAACCCTGTGCCCTACAATGTTAGACCATCTATGGTTAGCCGTTTCTGTAATCATACTACCTTTGATTTAATGCAGCAAAGTGGTGGAGCTACTTCCACTGCCTCGGGCAGTGGCAGATCCCCCCCTTTCCTTGCCAACTCATCGGCAAACTCGTTGCCCTCTATCCCGGTATGACCACTCATTTAGTCGACGACCGATTGTGCAACGCTAGCGATTGTGCCATAACCTGCAACTTATAGCCCGCAGCTGGTCAACTGCGAACAATATCTTTTATGGGAGTTCTGTTCTTAGACTGCCTAGATGACCTGACTAAGATACCGCTTACAGACCTAATAAAAGATCGAAATTGTTTTTTTTTTAAATGCATATTTATATGCACAAATAGGGTATCCACAATGAACCTTTGCGGCCTCTAGATGAAATTGTATTAACTGCAATCGACCCTCCTACCCAAACCTAGCTCTACCTAAAAAATAGGAAACTATTAAAATCAGTTATGTTGATCTCCTTATCGCCATAACAGCTTTTCAGTGGAATTTTGTTCCCCCAAATTAAAGATGGAAATACACTTTATATTCATGTCAGTGTTGTATTGTAGCAAACGAAATATGTATGTGTAATAAACTTCAATTTAAAATACATTTAAATCAAATTACATTCAAATCACCGCCGTTATCTCCCCCAGCACTTTGCTCTTCATAAATTTAAATGTTTTTCATGCCCCTAATGTTTGCGCCATATCCTTTCTGTTCGCATATACCGCCCTACGAAATGCTATAAATGAAACCAAACGTTTTCGTATGGAGAATTCTTATCAGTATTACCTCCTGTACGTACATATTTATTTATGCATACATATGCGCTTTAACAAAGGATTCTAACAGAACGTCTTTTAACCTGGGTTGAGTAGAACTTTTCTCCATTTCCTAACCGAAAACGTAAAGAATTGGAAAACTTTCGCTAAACGATCTGTTAATGAACCCATAATGAATTGAAACAAAAGCCATACACACACACACACACATATACAGACATATATTCACCCAAAATTAACAATAAAGGACTTTGCTTTCAACTTTTTCCTCAGCTCATGGGTAAATGGTTCGAAGGCACAAACGGCTGGATTTATGCGAACCATAGATATCAGCTAACAAATTAAAATTTATTAAAGTCCTTTGTTCTTTATTCGTCTGTTTGCGCAATGACATACGAAGTTAGTGAAAGCAAAAAAAAAAAAAAGAAGAAGCATTATCCTTCAAGATTGTTTCCCAACTCTAGGTAGGTTCTACTTTTAGGTATACGAGTACCGCTATCGCTATCATTCTCCAGAAGGAGCAGAATAAAAGGACATTAATATACTTTCTCACAAATTAAAGTTTAGCGCAATTATATGGAGTGCCATGCAAGAGAGTTAAAAAAAAATGCACGAAAAAAACAACTCGAAGAAAGCAGGATCCGAATTCTACCACAGGGCAAACATCCAAGCAAGCAAGCAGCTACTTCGATGGCGGGTACTTTGTGAATTTTTTATCACCCGCTAAGAAGGACTCATCATCATGTGATATGGTGTGTAACATATTATGGAACCATTAAACTTGTGCAGACCTCAACGGCGCGGGGCGATTCGTGTGACTCTTTCCCCCTCCTAAGACACAACCTTTTATTGCAATTTAATGCCATCAGTGCTGTGCTGTGCACTCATACAGTAGGATCTGTTTGCCCTTTTGCCAAATGTGCAATGGGCGAGCATGTGCAATTATACGTATGTAATGTGCAGTATGTATGTACACTCGCAACCAAAACAAAGAAAAAAACTATCCAGCAAGAACGCATTTTCGGTGGGCGGTGGGCGGTGGGCGATTGTGCATGTCCTTTCACGGACATTTTACAATGGAGTGCTATTGCTCGGAGCAGTAGATATTTGTACGATGACCTTAATTACATGTAATTACCGTGCAATAAAATTCACATTTCTCTCTTTGGTGGAGCGTTAAATGTCCGCACGATGTGCACCAGCTATTAATATGTGGAAAGAAAACAGATTGTGGGTGCCGGTTTTTTTTTGTGTGTGGTAGAGCTAAGTTTCTATAAATGATTATCAACGTATTCTAATCATTTAAATATAAAATAATTTTTACCACTTATTATGAGGGTAATAGAACAGATTTTTTGGTATTCTGATTCTGATATTACATTTGCAAGTTTTCCCACGGGAAGATGGACTTGGAATTAGATAAAAGGTAAACTCTACTATTTAGCAGTTCCCGAAAATTGAGGCTATTTGGTGAAGTGGAGGCATCATACGAAATATTGAATTTCCGAAAATACGTGAAATTTAGCAAGAAGCACCAATTTAACCTTTGACGAGCCGCATTGAGAACTTTCAAGAGATTTTTTTTTTATTTAAACCTAATGAATTTTATTGAATTTTTTCGACGTATACCTAGTTGTGCCACTAAAAACACATTAATAGCAATAAAAAAACAATCAAATAAATTAACTATTTTCCACCTCAATCAGCCATTTTATGTTGTGATTTCAACTGACTTTTGGAGGGCAGTGTATATGCATCTGAAGACGCTAGTTGTCACAAATTTGAAACTTTATTTCTTATATCAGTTGATTTCAATCCAGAAACTTTGGTTCTAGGTGTGTCCAGACCGAACAAAATATTTCAAAAACATTTTAAAAACATTTCAGAAACATTTCAGAAACAAAAAGCATTTCTGAAACGCTGAAGAAACATTTCTGAAATATTTTTGAAATGTTTCTGAAATATTTTTTGTTTCCCATTCATAACGGAAAATTATTTTTTTTTCTCAATGCAGAATGTATTGTTTTTTGTGAAGAAAAAATTAAAATGTCAAGAAAGGCGGAGTAATAAGGATACAATTATCTATACATATAATAAAACTGTAGATTAAAAACTGTTTGTTCGCGTATCACGTTAGAACTACTGGACGGATTTTGATGAAACATTGACATAGTGATTGCTCATTTCCTTGGACCATATCATTTATACTTTTTATCCCGGGAAAATGGCATGGTTTTAAGAAAATATTGAAAAAACTGCATATTTGAAAGGAAAATTATACGTAGTCAGGCCTAACTCAATAATGGCTTATCGGATCAAAAAAAAAAATTTTGGTGAATTTAGTTAATTTTCCGTTGATTCATTTGATGTATAAAACATCCTCCTGCGTTGTCCTGAAGCTGAGCAATGTTCAAAACAATTATTCAAGGCAACACCCTCAATTTTCTTTCAGTGGAGATCACTCCCAGCAGTCGAGCAGCAGTGGGTATCGTTGCAATAGTGTGTGTGTGAGTATATGTGCGCGCTCTGACGTGATCATTTGTTTTGCAGTTCAATGTGGTACAATCATCATAAGCATTTGCGGCTCTCATACTCAACCAATTTTAACAAATTAGGTGCCAAAAGAAAGAGAATTTTATAGAGCGGTGAACTACATTTTCAATTTATAAATATTATTAACAATTTTTAAAAAAAAAAAATACCAAAAACTACCCGAAATCAACTCCTGTTGTTTTAAGGGTTAATTTTGGTTCATATATCGCACTTATAATGCGATACTGTCGGAACTCACTATGACTTCTTTCTGAATCATCGAAAAACTGAGTATGTATTTACTTCCTGTTATAGATTATAAAAAAAAATTAATAGCTTTTTAGGATTATTAATAAATATTTTGTTTCTTGCACTATTTTAAAGACAGCTTATTGACGCGTAGGGAAATGAATTTTGCGTTTGAATATGATGATATCTGGAATTTTACAAATTGTGAGTTACAACAGTATTGTATTATTAGTGGGATATGTATGAATGTATATGTATTTGCTATATGGAAAGCATCTGGGAAGCATTTGCTGTTCATGAGTACGAAGCCAAGGTAATATTGCACTTGGCTGTGGCGTCATCAGTAGTTACGATAGTTGTTACGTTACAGCCCGGTCGGTGGTAAGAGTTCTCATGCAGTGAAACGGTTTGCAACATTTTCCGGAATAGTGATAAAGCTCGAGTTTTAAGTTAAGAATAGTAGGTGAGCCCGCCTAAGTTATGTAACGGCACCCGATTTATAGTAACAACTCTGCAACGAAATCTGGTGGAAGCGAACCTCACCACCGACTGCTTCTCACACGGTCAAGTATATGTGTCTATTTCCCATGTCAGCGAAAGTAAAAATGTATTTGCTTAAGCTTGGTTCTACGTAGGACTGCTGAAGCCAAAATATTATTATTATTATTTGTTTATGCACTAGGCAACGCAACCTCAAACTTTGTAAAATAAAATATTTCCATAATAAAATATAGAAATTATTATGAATTTTTTATAGTAGATGATGTTTTATAACATTTTAGAGCATTTGTTTTTTTTTTGAGAACTATGGAATCTGCACTTAGGGGCTGAAACACATTGAAACGACATTGATAAAATGCAATTATGTATATAATCAACAAATTTGCAAAGTTTTGCAAATTAGTAAAAAGTTGCAGGCGGGAGAAACGAGGCGAGCACGGGTCAGCTAGTTTTAAATAATTTTCTGACACATTTCGTGTTCTGCTTAGCCTATGTATGCAGTATAAATCGGTTAGACGTTAGAACAATACCGATATAGTAATTCATATTATCACTCTTGGATGTATTTATTTAAAATGCCAAAATAAAGCTGCAAAGAGACTTTTAGTGTTGGGTGTTGGGTGTTTGGCCGTTGTAGATTCATAATTTTCTTATATCTATGTATGTGCATCTATGTTGGCTGTAAACAATAGGCTTTGGGCGGGTCTCAATAAACATTTTTTCACCATTGCTATAACCACGTTTTTCGACTGTATGTGGGCAAAACACTCCAGTTGTTTAACATTTCTGTATGTGCACAGATAGACAAAATACATTTAAATTGGGTTAGGAAATGCTCGCACTGTGGATTGGATACGAGAGACAAGCTGATTTGGAATATTGTTTGATTGATATGGTATATTAACTTTAAATATTTGCCCAATTAAATGCAAAATAGAACTATGCAATAGCATCATAATCTTTGAGGATAGTTTCAAATTGAGTTGTAGACACATCTACGAGACTATAAAAAACATGTAAGAAGCCTTATTTTAACACAAACGAGAAGATGCTGGTTATCGCATAATTGTCCCCTGCTTTTAAAATTGGTACTTATCTTGTCGTATTTGCTACTTGTTTGCAGATATGACAGCTGTTCATAAATGGAGGTATGATTTATTTTGAAAGCCAGTCTATGAGGAGTTTATTGTTATTTTTACATTAAGTCAGGTTTGAAGAACGTCGATTTGGTAAACGATCAAAAGGTCACCATATAACGACAGATACAATAATTTAGTTGGAAAACAGGCCATGTAATGGAAGTCAGGGGCTCACTCTCGGACATCTCAACATTTGAGCCTGAGTAAAGCTTTAGCTTCCAAAGAAGTGGCGCGACTCCAAGATGAAGAGACAGTGTTCGAAATTCGTGTCCTTCATGCTATCTAACATCATACAAAAATAGCCTTGAGTGTAAATAGCCTCAGTTCCTCTATGAAATATTAAACATATCTAAATGCTTATGTGAATTTATTCGAATTGCGACATTCGGGTGTCTAAAAATCCTCAATTGTCTGTGTGCATCGAACAACTCATAGAATCGTGTAGCCTCAAGCTATTCTCAAGGTCCGCTATATCAGGTATTTTTATAACCGATTTCTACTGTATACATATGTTAAACAGAGCACTAAATGTATCAGAAAATTATCTAAAACAATTTTATCATCATTACTCCAAGCCTTTCTCGACATTTTCATTTTTATCTTCTCAAAAAAACACACTTTCTGCATTGAGAAACGAAAATAATTGTCCGTTGCGAATGGGAAATAAAAAAACATTTCAGAAACAATTCAAAAATATTTCAGAAATGTTTCATCAGCGTACACACCAAAAGAAACATTTCAGAAACATTTTTGAAAAGTTTCTGATATGTTTCTGAATCAAATGGGAAACAATCGGGAAACATTTTCTAAGCAATGTGTCTGAAATGTTTCGTTCGGTCTGGACAAGCCTTTAAGGATCGTCCAGATCGAACGAAACATTTCAAAAACATTTCAGAAACATTTCAGAAACTTTTCAGAAACAGAAAACATTTTTGAGATGTTACTGAAATGTTTCTTGTTTCCCATTCGCAACGGAAAATTATTTTTTGTTTCTCAATGCAGACATCGTAATTTTCTGTGAATATCAAAATGAAAATGTCAAGATAGGCGTAGAGTAATGAGGATAAGATTATTTTAACTCTTCTGTAAATCACAACGTTTTGTACCTTCCCGTCAACTACAAGGTCTGGCCAGACCTTGATATATTTTGTATGAAAATAAGACATGACATGGGAGAACTTTTTTATTTCTTATAATTTTTCCCAGACTGTTCTAAACGTAGGGGACGTTAGAATTTAAATGCTGCTGGAGAAGGCGTCTCAGCATGTTCTAAGCATAGGTGATGCTAGAATTTATTAATTTGCTAGAGAAGGCGTCTCAGCAAATGATGATGAAATTTTCACTTAGGAGAAATCAAACACCACCGTTTGAAGCACGTTATAAATGATTGCTTTATTTGAATTCAAACTTACAAATTCGAATGCCCAAAAATGTCGTTCTTACTTAACACTAGACCTCGGTTTATTATATACTGCACTCAGCTGTGCAGTGTGTGGTCTTTGACCTTGACCGTGACTGTTTCCCCTTTAACTAGTTAAGTAACTAGATCCATACCAGTCCACCGTATCATCATGTGAAAGAGCGAGATGGCAGGATGTGATAACTGGTGCGATCTGCCTCCCACGCCATTTCGCCCGATTTCATCCTAGTTGGTGTGAATGGATTGGATGCTTGTGCCTCCTGTTTTATTATGCGCTTCGCATGATGGGGAACGGAATCGACTGTGTGTTGACGATCGATGGTTTGGCCTGTTGGGCACATTTGACAGTTGGCCTTCAGTTACGTTCATTTCCTTCGTCGGTGTCCAGTGGTGTCTCGGAATTTAGTGTTTAATTTGTTTTGTATATTCTTTTTTCGTTCTGTGCACCTTTTACTAGTGATTGGGGACATTGTTGTGACCTTAATTGAGGCCTACTGATCATATTCGAATCACTAGTATGATGTACCCAGGACACCTCATAGATGTGCCATGTGTCCTGTGCTCTGACTCGCGCTTCGGGATTTCGGTGCTTTTTGTGATGTCTGTTGGGACCCAACACAGACATAGAATTGAAAACTATAGAAAAGTTAAAAGTTCACATTTTTATATTTATATTGCACTTGGCGCGAAAATTCGCGCGAATTTTTTTACTATTACTCTATCTTATGCTCAAAAGCTAAACATTCCATTTAAATTCGATGTGTAGTTTTTGAACATTAGATGAAGTAATAGTAAGAAATCCACTATAATTAGTGTACCTAATTTTTTATAATTCAAAATATAAGGAACCTCCATTTGTTTGGCCCGTCTATAAAAGCTCTATAAGAACAACAAGAGTGCCTTGGAAGTATTTAACAGTCAGCTTTCTCGAACGGTGGCCAAATGTGACAACTTTTCAAATTTCTTATTTCCAATCAAAAATGGAAATATAGCCACATGTGATCTTATTTCGTAGGGCGCTATTTCACGTCACCATTAGATTTATATTCGAAAGTTGTAAAATTGTTTTATTATTTTGCTGTTTGAGCTGAAGAGCTCATTAGGCACACACATTATTGGGTTGCACAGTTATGTTATTTAAGCTACTTCGCAAACCTAATTTTTGACCAATATGATTTTTTTTAAAGTATCTTAAGTCGACATAAGGAAGCGAATTATTAAATACTAATTAGTAAAAAAAAAAGCTTATGTCGACATAAGCCACTAAAATTACATTAATGTGATTTTGTGATAACTTAAGTGGTTTTAACAAATCGAATAGTATTTAACTGCTGACTAAGGAAAACAATATGTAGAATTGTAGACCGTACATAAGTTGTTTTAAAAAAATCAGTTTTTGCCCAAGGAGACTTACGCTATTTTTGTTCTTGCGATATAATTGTTATTTGTTGGCTTAGATGCATGACAACCAGACCAAAAAAAGGTAGTAAAATATACAACATTTTGGACCAAAAAACTCAACTTTGACTTATGTCGACCTAAGCGACTCTAACTTATTGCCACAGATGTATGTATATACATATATGTATACTCACTAATATTCTCTTCAAATTTATCCTTAAAATGAACTTCTTTAACAAGTTATTAACATGGTTTTCCTATAACATTTTAGCAATTAGTCTTTAGCTTAACTTTTTTAACAATCAAGCATTTTTACTTATAAATTATCACTAGTTATAAAATAATATATCATAAAGTATAGCAATCGAAAGAATAAATAAATAACACATTTTAATAACAAATCAATCAATTATCTGCTTTTATTAACGAATAATTTTTTTTATTACATTCCAGGTAAGTGTCAATTAAGGCCCAAAAACTACGTACTATTAAATTATAACTTCTCAAAGTGAGTACGATTATCAGATGCTTACTACCGTTTACTAATAATTATATTTTGTTCCTACAAATTCGGCAACTTGCTGTTCAATTACATTAAAAAAAAACGTTCTAATTCATACAACAAATAAAGACTTTTGTTAAGCAGGTAATCGATGATTGTCACCAGCCATCTTCCAAACATTTGAGTTGTAACTGAAAACGCGTGAGGTTTTTCTTGAACACCTTCACAAACAGCATGAATATTCTCTTTCTTGGCCTATCTCGTACGGCTACATACATTCGGATTTTTCTTTACGTACTTCTATATCTTAGGAAGTGAATTTGTTTCTTTTCGCTTTCCCTTTTTTACCCAGACATTTAATAAAATGTAAAGTAAAGTAATTAAATGTTTGTATTAAGTTAGTTTCTTAAGATTTCATAAAATTCTTTTCCAAAAACTGAAGAATTTCAGTCATTATTTATATGGGCCTATCCATGCAAAAACTAATCGAATTTAAATGAAAGAGTTTTAAGATCTCTCACTCAACATAAAAAAACAATAAAAATAAACCTTTATGTTCGGTAGGTGGGAGTGGCTGTATGTATGGCCTGATGTCACAGCTCAAAGAAACCTGATTACTATGGAAACCGTTTTGGGAGGTCGTATTGGAAATTGGATTACACAGAAATACGTTTTATATAAAACTAAGCATTTTGAGTCCTATTCATCAGGGCATATTTGTGCATATTATGGATATAAATGCATATTTTTGCATATTACACTTTTAAGAGCATATTTCGGCATATTTTTGCATTTTTAGGACATATTTTTGCATATTTGTGAATTTTTTCAACATTTTTGCTTATTTGTCCTTTTTTCATCAACTGTTTGTGTGAAAAAAAAGTTGGCTCAATTGTCTGTGAAATAGGGAGAAAAACAAAGACCAAAATGTCAAATGTTTTGGAAAAAAACCGTGGTTTTAAGATTTTAAAAGAAATTTCCAGTTGTCTGTCCGGACAAAATTCAACAGTGAATGAATACACAGTCTCTGAGATAATGGCATTTAAATTTGCGCCTATTACATCCGTTGAGGTAGAAAGAAGTTTTTCTGTGTACAAAAATGTCTTTCGAGCAAATAGGCAAAGTTTTCTTTTTGACAATTTAAGCAAAATTATTTAAATTAATTATAATTCAAGAAGAATTTTGATATATTTAATTCAGCTGTTTAATTCAGCTGTTTCTTATTAAGTTGTGTTTCCTCAAATAAAAATTATTTAAAAATAATATTTCTTGTTTCGGTTTTCCTGATTTTTCCAGTTTTAGAGCATATAACGTCTTTTTTAGAGCATATTTAAAGCGCTATAAACGGTTTTTTAAGAGCATATTTCCGGTTGCCTTACTGATTACCTTAGTGTGTGTAGATATTCAAATCCATCCTGTGGAGTTGAGAAAATTAATACGGTTACAGAATTTTATTACTGACAGTAGGGCCCGTTTCGTAGCAAAAAAAAATAAAAAATATTTTAAAACCGCCGAGAAAATTTAATTACATACAAAATAGAGCTGATCTGAACTCAGGGAATGATATGAATCCGTACGGCCAGACCGTTTCGAAGACCTTTCAGAAAGATGATACGATAGAATTTACTATCAATCAATAAATCATTTGTCAACTAATAATTTTTCGCTGTTCACCTTGAGAATATGCATAGAGTCGTTTGGGGTAAGAGTGCGCAGCGGGTAAGAGTACGCAGTGCCATTTTCTCCATCTGTGAAAGAATTAGCAGAAATCGCTAAATGAGAAAATGTGTGCTCCACTAACCGCCAATGAAGAACAACTTCTACGAAAATATTCCAATTCACAGTACAAAGAAAAACAACAAGAAAAGAGACGCCAGATTTTGCTAAAACAATAGTCAGTATTTAAAAGTGTGTCAGGAAAGCGTGGCAACTCGATACCCCATATGTAGTACGTAGGCATAAACAGTGTATATGTGTGTTTGATTTAGGATACAATGTTAGTGGATAATATTATTCCTTCTTAGATTTTCAATACAATGAAAAAAAAAGTAGCGTCTAGGGAAAGAGTGCGCAGTCATTCTGTGTGTAAGATTGCGCAGTGCTTTTTTACCCAATACTTAACTTTTTATAATAATAACAAATTTTTTGGTCTATTACGGTCTGCCGTCAGATGCAACAAGCACATCATAGTCGTAGGTGGTAAGCTGTTGCTCTATCTTTCTGTGTTTGTTTGTCCTCAAAAATGCCTCGTATCTACTAAAGACAAACGGAAAAGAAATTGATAACCTAAACGCAAATCTGCGAAGCTAGGGAGCTGATTTCAAATGGAAGCAGCCCGTGGAAGGCCGCCGAAGAATTTAGTTTGAGTGAAACCACAGTTTCAAACCTTTTAAAGTCCGAAAAATGTGACTAAAAATGGCTGCGCACTCTTACCCATACCTCTGCGCACTCTTACCCTGACTTTGGGGCAAGAGTGCGCAACTTGACTTCCTTTTGTTTTTTGATCAAAACATATGAAACATTAAAAAAAACGTAATATAGTTTTGCATACATTTGTTCCTAAAATATAGAGCTACCAAATAATAAGCTCTTTTGTTTGTTACCTGTTGTAAATTTTCCAGAATTTAAGCCCGAAGTCCAAAATGCGCACTCTTGCCCCGAACGACTATACGACAGGCAAAACAATTTGCTTTCAATTTGAATAGCTCTTAAAATAAGACTTAATTCATTCCAGCTTTAACTGTTGACTTTTAAGTCATCACAAAGAATTTATCTATTATTACATCTTTTCACTCTTCTCTAATTGTGCTTACAGAAAGTTTTACTTACCTACGAACGAATACCTCACTTATTTTTCTTTATGCAACATCTTATGCGCTGTAAGGTAGAATAAAATGTCACCACCTACTCTTAACTGAATATGCAAACAAAAAATTGTTTTGTGCAACTACTCAGAATGTATTGTTGCAGAATGTTGATCATTCTTCACGGATTTTTTTTTTGACAGGTCTGGTCGAACTGAGAAAGAAAAGAAATGACAACAAAAATGAATGCCAGGAAACTATCTTTTGCATAACACCACAGATTAAATGCTCTGCGAAATTCATAAAACTTCCATTAAAGTATTATCCCCCACACGCCGCCCACCCTCCACCCCTTTTCCTGCTTTAAGAGAACACATGCAAATAACATTTATGTGCTGACGCTTAGGTTACGGTCGACGGTGGCTCATACCAACTTATAAAAGGATGCTATTCCATGGAGCAACTTTCGTCCAAGGAGCACAAAATTCGTGAAGCTTAACAAATGCTACTGCTGCTGCTGTTGCTGACTTCACAGTGATGTTTTTTTATGTTTTATAATTTTTTTTGTTGTGTTTTCTCAACAAAAAAAAAAAAAGAAGAAAACTACTCTACTGTTCAAAGTTTTGGGATCCATGTTTTGTGAATTTCTTCGTCTCGCCTAGGAGCAGACATATACAACAACTTAGGAGACGGGATGTTCTCGTACATGGTACATCCATCTTAAATTTGCTGTGTGCATCAACATCGTGTTTCGTCGTGTGTTGTATCTTCTTTTTTTTTTTTGTTATTGACTAGGTTAGGAGTGGTGCGGAGGAATTAAAATATGAACACCATTGTATACATTTCATCTGTTCGGATATTACCGCACTCCCCTTGCAGTACTCCAGCACTGTACAACATATTTGGTTGTCTTCTGGGGTAACTTGTTGTCTGGAGAAACATTATTTTCGGATCCCAGATCTGAATTTAAGCAACTTGAAGGTATCAAAACTTTTGTCGTGCAGTGAAGACAAGATACACATCACATCACTAGCTAAATGCTCTAGTCCAGGATGACATTAGATTGCATTGGGCAATGGTATAGTATGAGTATCCTACCCTTTTATAGTATGTCAGTTGATGATGTTTGCTTTCCAAGTTAACTTTTTGTGGATTGCAAAGCTCTGCAATATCTTTATTAGATCGAAGTGAAGAGTTTCAAAGTGGATTTATTGTGATACAACACCCATCTTTACAATATTTTGCACCTTTTTCTATTCTTTGAGTCTTTGAATAATAGACTTTGTTTAGTGTTTAGGCTGACCTACAAAAACTTGAAGATACCTGTTCTTAGAATAGAAAATCATAACGTAAAGCCAGTGCATCATGGCCGGCTTGAGCCTCCAACTTCTTCCTGCTGTTCTTTTACAGATAAAGATCGCATTGCACGCCTTTCTGACTGTATCCTTTGATTTTAGATTCCAATTAAGTTTTCTATCTAGAATAATACCAAGATACTTTTCATGATCTGATAAAGAGTTCAGTACAGTCCAACTTAGGGAGCTTGAACGTTGGTATCTTGTACTTTCGTCTTAATAGAACTAGTTCCGTTTTGGTGGGGTTGACGTTAAGTCCGCATCTCTTTGCCCATTTACTAATGGTCCCCAAAGCAGCTTTCATTATTTCACTCACATTCGACAACATCTGATGCAATAAAGCTATTTTCATCCTGCTTAACAAATAGAATGCAAGCAGTTCAGTTAAATGACAATCTGTCTGATTTGCTTCCAACTCTTAGTGGCGTCCGTCGAGGTTCTTTACTTGGTCCCCTATTGTTCTCATTATATGCAAATGAACTTTCATCTATCATAAAGCGTGGTACACATTATTGATCATTATCGAAAACCAAAACTGATGTCATTTTTAGATGAAGTGTCTTGCGTACACACTATAGGTTTTGTTTGACACTCAAATCATCGTTGTTGTGATTGTTTTTCGACCCTCTCTTCATTTGTTTGCTTTTCGAATGACGAAATTTGTGTACACACAATCGAGCGAAAACGAAAATGGCCGCTGATCGTCAGTCGTCAGTAGCAAAAATGTTCGCACCTCGTCAGTTTTGATCGACAAACCATCATTCAGTTGTAAACACTTTCAGTTTTGAGGAATATCAACTAAAACTGTCAGTTTTGATCGATAGTGTGTACAACGTTTAAGAAACTGCTCATCACACATGCATGCCGATGATATCCAATATTGTATATGAGTTGCTCACTTGGTCTTATTGAGAACGGAGTCTATGATGTAAATAAAGATCTGGAGGTAGTTGCACGTTGGTCTGACTTAAACGGATTTCCATTAAACGCAAATAAATCGAAGTGCCTGGAAAACCTTTAGATCTTTCCTAATATCATACCATTTTATTGAGGAGCTCTCTAATAGAATATGTTGAGACTGCTTAAAAACTTGCCGGAAAATTGTAGTCGAATAAAGTAACGAGGTTAAAATTAGTGTTTTGATAATTATAGTCGACATAAAACTTACCTTATCGTTATAACCTCCCGCTAAATTTAAAACCGAGGAAAGTTCATATTATATTTAGGTATTGACTATTTATATCGATCATTTCAGTGAAAAAATCTCATTTCAGTAAAGTGCAATTTCAAATATGTTTTCAGAAAATAATTTTAAAGTTTTCGATGTTTTCTTTTAAGATTTTGGGCTTTTTAGAATGCCTAAAATATATAAAAACCGGTTAAATCCCTTTGAAGAGCTCGATGATGGCGAGTTTTATTCTCGGTATAGATTCGATAAGCTCACTGTCCAATTCTTGATCTAAAATCTCGATATCCAAGATCCGGTGACAAATCGTGGTCTTCCTATATCTGCATCCTTACAAATCCTTGTAGCTCTTCATTTCTTTGGGAGAAGTGTCCATCAAGGTGATGTTGGTAAGTAAAAGGTAATTTAATTTAAGAGTATATTATAATTTATGTACAATTTCTGGTGCCTTGCATGGAATTTCGCAGGCAACAGTAGGAAAAATCATAAAGAATATTTCCGAAAAAATTGTTTCTTTACTGCCCCATTTCATCACGTTTCTTCTTTTTTAGAATCGCTAGGTTCTCTGGGGTTATTGAGGCCATCGATTGCACTCATATTAAAATCAAGCGACCAGCCAGAAGTGTAGAACCAGTAATGGCCGGACATTATATTAATCTTAAAGGTAACTGGATAAGAAGCTTTTCAAGAAGAATATACTACAGTCCGAACTTATTTATTTAAATTAAAGGTAATTATTCACTGAATATGAAAATTACAACTCCAAAATGACAAACTGCGAAATAATCAACAATATTTGGAATAATTGCCGTTTAAAAGGTATGTTGGAAGCGACAGTAAATATTCACCAGGGTGGTATCTTGCTTGGCGACGCAGAATATTCATGTTCAAAAATATTATTAACGCCGATCAGAAACCCGTCAAATCGAAAGGAGGAACGATACAATATCAGTCACACATCTACTAGAAGTAGAATCGAATGCTTTAACGGCCAATTAAAGTTAAAATTTAGATCGCTTCTGAAAAGATTACGTGTAGACATGGACACGGCAAAAACTGTTATATTTGCGGTAGCCGTACTTCACAACAAAGAAAGAAATGTTACGTACTTGGAAGATAATCTACCACCGACTCCATCGCAACAGTTAGAGGCTAACAATAATTTTCAGAATTCTGCAGAAACAACTCGAATGGCATTCAGGAATACGTTTATAAATCAATTCTTTTAGGTCTTAGCTTTTTTTTAATTGTAACAAAACAAAAATAAATTATACATATGCACATATAAACAGATATCACTTCTTTCTCCACGAATTGCCGCAGTATTGCGTATTCATCCCTGTTCCAATTCTGCTCCAGATCTCGTTTTGTCTAAAGAGAAAATATTTGTCACAATATAAAATTCAGTTGTTTGTTTATTTATATTATACCTTTTCTGCTTCCAAAAATGCTCTTCAAATTCAAATTTAAATTCAAATTCGCACTTTCACAGTCAATTTCCAACATTGTTAATATTTTCTGTCAAACTCATGTTAATTTATTAAAAGCGTATCCCTTAAATTAAACCTTAAACTATGTTTTATTTCTTAAACTGTAAATTTTTAGGGTTGTTTGACTAAATCTCATCGCGGGTACGTTCTAAGGTTGATATTAGTTGTAGGTAGGTTAAAAATGGGTTTATAATTAAATATCAAAGATAGGACCTGGTTTTAAAGTTAATGTGATATTGCTTAGTGTGTACTAAACCTACTTAATATACGGCGACTATAATTTTGCTCCCTTGGGATTATTTTTAATCGGCTCTACGTAATTTGTGTATAACACAGTCCTTCACCCCTATCGAGACGCGATTGATGTTAGCTACATTTTTGGTCAGTCCTATTTAAATATACGGATGTGAAATCTTTAGTAAAGAAAGCTCAATGTTGCTTTTAATAGCACGATATGGTATGTTTTTATTCTACGTAAATATGATAGGTTAAGTAGTTATTATTCACGTCTGCTCAAAATGTCTTTTAGATATTCTGGTGATACGTGAACCAGACTACTTATTCGAAAGAACTCGATTCACCTCTTCACACCGGTCGGGTCAGGTGAATTAATTCACACTCGTTACTCATTTCTTACCTAAGAACGTCAATCCTTCGTTCATGCTTTTCGATTGTGGAATTCACTACCGCGAAACATAAGGGCAATACAAGGTACAAACACAACAAGGCTTAAAAGATAATAAAGAAATTATTGTAGGCAGTAAATTATTCCTTAAGGAACAGTGTCATCGTTTTTGTACAACACACTGTGCTTTCTCTTTCTGAAATGTACATATCTAATATGTATATAAAAATCTCATGTCACGGTGTTTGTAATCGAACTCCTCCGAAACGGCTCGACTGATTTTTATGAAATTTTTTGTGTATATTTGGTAAGCATGAGAGTTCTTTGTTAAGTATATTTCATCCCGTTAGGTGGCGCTGGAGTCAAGTTATTAACAACTTCTATATTTATGGACCAAAAATGCTCATATTCAATGTATATGTTGGTTCAGTGCAAAAAGAGAAAATTATAAAATCTGGACCCGATAGGTGGCGCTGGAGTCAAGTTATTAACAACTTCTATATTTATGAACCAAAAATGCTCATATTCAAAATATATGTTGATCCAGTGCCAAAAGAGAAAATTGTAAAAACTAGACCCGCTACGTGGCGCTGGAGTCAAGTTATAAGATCTACATTTATATACCATAAAAATGAATGTATGTATGTTTACCTTTTATAGACTCGGAAACTACCCAACCGATTTTCGTAAAATTTTTAGCGTACGATTTTCTTAATATAGAAAACAACATAGCATCAGTGCGGTTACTCAACAACCGGTGGTTTCGGGACCTGTCATACAAAATCTAATTTCAGGTGAAATGTGAATCATTTTGGTCAATTAATATAAGCAGACAGACAGATAGATTGATAGATAGATAGACAGACAGACAGACAGATAGACAGGCAGACAGACAGACAACCAGACAGACAGATAGACAGAAAAACAGGACATGACAGATAGATAGAAAGATAGATAGATAGATAGATAGGTAGATAGATAGATAGATAGACAGACAGACAGATAGAGAAAAAAATGGAAATCGAAGTTGAAAATAGAGCAGCAGTGATTGCTTCCTACTATGTACTTCCTTTCTATCATACCTGAATAACTATGTGCGCGGCCAAATTTTGAAAAGATAGGTGGAGCGAAGCGCACCGGGTTACAGCTAGTTATAAATATAAACCGATACTTTTAGTTTTGAATAGTGGCCTCATGATCCGATGATCCTCCCGCTAGTGTGTATTTAATTGATGTCCCGTATTACGCTTTATGTAAAAGGCAGCTTTTTGAAAGCTGCTTAGACTAAGTTTCAGTTCCTAATAAATTGTCGTAAAGAAAAGAACTACTTGTGTGTTTTACTTTTATAAAATGCCGCCTACATTATTTGTCTACTCTATTTCATATGATGACACAGAATGTATCAAAGTGACGATTATTTGCTAACAACTCTTACACTAGTGCCAGAAAAAATAAATTTTAGGACTGACAACGTTGTCCGAAACGTGCAACCGATGCGGCGTATTTGATAGAGCTGCTGTAGCAATTGCATCTGCTGTGCTTTATGACAGCCAGTCACAGCCAGTCACTGATAAAGTGATAGATAAATCGAAATAACGTCGTGAAGGAGCAAATTTTCGGAACGAATTCTGGGTTAAGAACAGTTGTCTAAATACTCCAAGTTTCAACATTAAATTTTAATGGCAGGAAGGTCAACACATAGATTGATGAAAAATGTGCAAAAAAATACCGCCAAACCATCATCTAAGGGCATATAACCGTCATCAAGGACCCAGGCTCAATTTACAGTGTCTACGCTGTTTCAAATTACGGGACGTCTAAGGCCATCGAACTCGCTATATATTTTATTCTTAAAATATTTCTTTGAAAGACACAAAAGCTGTCCTAGGCTGCGATGGAACAGTGAGAAATACTGGAAAGAAAAGCGGTATAATAAGACTTTGGAGAAACGTTTAAATCAACTCCTACAATATTTGCGATCAATTGAAATACGAATAAGAAAATCCCAAACAGTTGTTGTTTGACATAGGGTATAAGCAAACACTATTTTATATGCTAAAGATAGACCATTAGGTGATTGTATGTTGTCAGGATTGATTAGAATATATAGGAAATACTTTAAGATTTGAAATATGCAAGCTACATTTATCACATAGCATCGTCTGTCATTACACTTCCGACCTGGCAAACAGATCTCCAGGAAAGATGCCACATGGTCGTTAGAATACGAAAGCTAACAGAATATTAAGACTGTATGTTTTCACTAATATACCATCGAACAACGTTATATATTTGGCCACATTTGTTATTAGAGTTTATGCTCCTGTTTGATTTCAGATAAGAAACCTTCCCTCATATAACGATGGATCTGGGCATTTTTGGAAACAAGTATGTATCTATACTCTGTTCCACAAAAATTGTTATGTACAGGGAAGATAGGACGTTTGCCTCTCATTCTGGTTGCAATAGCTTTCATAAATCTGTCCCTCTTTTAAGCTCTTACTGGGCTACCATAGTATGCATTACAAATCATCGCAGATCGAAAAGCAATACCCTTAGGGCTACCATCTGCTGATTTAAAAACAAAATAATTTATTGAACGAAAAAAGATAATTGTTTACAAAGTAGACGCCACCTCGGTTGTGATGAAATTTTAGTATGTTTTAAAGGGCATGTTTATGAGTATTTTGATGTATCACTGTTATATACTACTTATAATATAGACTACTTTACGAGATATAAGCTAAAAACGAAAAAAAAACTCACTCTTCGTTTCCGCACACAACACTCATCTCGCTCATCTCATTATAAATCACAAAAATAAAGAAATTGTTGAGCTGCATCTTAACCAAAAACAAGAAAATTGAAAAAACAAAAGCCAAGTGGCAACACCCTCACACAATCATATTCATTTATTGGTTTTCACAAGCACACATTTTTTTATTTAAACTTTTGTGATATTTTAATAAAAAAAGGTTTTTGCTCATTGTCATTCTTATCTCTTATCTTCCTAAAAAAAAATCAAAACTTTTTTTTGGTAGAAGGAAGATAGGTAGAAATGTTTTTTTGCGCTTTTTAGACTCTCTTAGGTATAGGGTCAATCTTTTATCACTATTCCGATCCAAAATAAGATAAAAAAAATGTATTTTCATACAACAGTGACCCACCCTAATAAGCATATCAAAAATAAAATAAAATAGCAACAATCGGAAAAATATAAATTTAATTCAACGCGTGTATCAGAGCTTCAATATTAATCAAAAAAAGTACATGCAGTATTTTGAAGAAATTTAAGTTTCAACATTTGTTTTTTATAAAAACAAACAGAACAGGATGTTTCCTCATATGTATCTGAGAAGGATAAACGCCGGTAAGTGAATTTCCGCGAATTCCAACCAACACATTACGAACTTCTAACATGTTCATTAAACTTATAGAACTTATTACTAACTGTACGCCGGTTTTTCGTCAGACTTTTATCATTGCGAAACCTTTTCATAATACAGCTGTCGTTACACATACATTAAAGCAAACACTTAATCCATGACATTATGTATTGCAAGGTTCTTTTCCGCAACCAACAACGAAACAAATAAAACAAAACTAGGAAACCATTTTCATCATCACATGATGATGAATCGCAAAATGCAGCAAGAAAAACTTAAATTCCAAGTGAAACTTCATGTTTCATTAAATTATGCTGAAGAATTGAAAAAAAAGATAGCCATAATATGATAAAAGGTTTTTAACCATAAAGTTCCTTTGACGTGCAACTCTCTGCCATACCCTCAATGCTATACAGGATCTGTATCTCTAAGCTTTATGGTGGAAGTTATAAAAAAAGTGTTTTTCCACACATCCTCGTTGCTCAAAACGTTTCTACTTGGACTTATGACTCTTGCATGTTTTGTTTGCTTCCGGTGGTTTATTTTTGTCTCGTTCTTCTCAATTCGCCGCAAGATAAAAATAGTTTAATGGATTTGTAGATAATTAACAGCACGCATCAGACAAAAATAGCTCGCGAATAACTATTTTAATTGCGATAATGACTGTTGTAGACGGTGACATGAACTGAAAGAACAATTAAATAAGTGGCTGACATTCCAGAAATACCCCCTTCGTAAGGGCTCTGTTAGTTAACTACACGTTAAACTTAAGTATTCAAATACTTACGTGGTTTGGGCCAGCGGATTTAAGAGTTTTTTTTATTAAATGTCTATCTACCTATTGTTTGTTGCCCAAAATCTGTTAAAAAAAACAGTTTGCATTGAAAAACTGCGCGATTTTAAGTTAAGCACTGGCAACTTTTAGAATTGTCTTTAGAATGCATCAGAAAACCAGCTACTTTAAAGTCTTCAGAATAAAATTAAATATGAGACACAATCTCCTAATCAGCACTCAGGGACGTGCCGTGATGTTCTTAGCAGGGTTTTCTACATTTTTGTTTTTGTTAGATAATAACGTATATTCTCAATATTCCCAGGACTACGACGTGGACGTACAGTAAACAAGGCCAACAAAATACGAAATATAAAAGAGAACGACATGCATATCTAACTACTGCCAAAATGCGAATGATCAATGAGCCGTGTTTTATTTGCAGCCCGTAAGAATAAACATTTTTCCGCAACATGTTTTCAATGTAAAATACAACAAAATCTTAGCCTGAATAATTACCCAGTCTTATTTTTGTATGGAAAGCTTTTTCGAAATCTATATAGATTTGAAAAAAACGCGCGTAATAACGAATATCAAGAGAAGAGAATCGAACAAAATTCAACCAAACAAACGTTAACATGCGAAATAAAACAGAATATGAGAAGCAACGACATGCTCACAGCTAACATCTTCCTCGCTAAAGAAAAGGGTAGAAAATGTGTTGCATCGAGCCTTCATGTTATTGTACAGATCATATGTATGTATATTTTTATTTAGTAAATATTACTATTATAATATATATATATATATTATATATTGTACAGATGATTGTCGGGACTTTGAATGTGGTAGAACTTTTTTTTAATACGGATATTTCCTTTGGGTTGGTGCGCTAGTAAGTGGAGAACAACCGGGCGAGTCGACGTCAAACTGAATTTAAAAAGTTAGTTTGGATAGATTGCTTTGAAAGTATGTATGTATGACGGCGCGCGCCGTTCAATTTACTTACGAAAAGAGGAGATTATTTTGTTCGACGTCAATTTGTGTTGAATGGTTTACATACATTTGGTTTGGTTGACGGTGCGGCACAACAGAGTGAACAAAAGTGGATGTTAAAGCAGTATTTATAGTAGAGCATTTTTGAATTGCCACTCAATTAGATATTGTTAGCGCATGTGTATAAACAAATAAATTTTTCATAAAGATGGATTTCGTTGGGGTGTGCGGAGAACACCTGCGCACCTTAGAATAAACGTCACTGTCAGCACTCAGCCTTCAAGCAACAGTCCTAATTTTATAGAAAAAAAGGTAGTGTCAAAAAGCATTTTGAGTCAAATGAAACGATGTGAGGTCTCATTTCTCAATTCTCATAGCACACGTAAAGGAAAAAATATGGGAATTCTAATTTTATGTCGAATTATTATGTTTGTATGTACAAAGTATGTCACCTCGTAGAACCAAAACTATGTAATCGATTTCAACAAAAAAAAAATCATCGGATTCGTCTACATCCGGAGAGTGTTTTAGGCTATATCAAGTCACAGATAAATTGGATATGGTGAACACCCCGAAATGAAGGATCACCGTTATCTTCACGACCTTCTTAATATGGATACCTAGCAAATTAAAGGTTTCGAACAAATAGAATACAATAATCTAAGTGACGTCATTTAAACTTAATATGGCTGACGCACCAAGATGGCAGATTGCCGTTATAATTATGACCTCCTTAATATGGGTATCAAATGAAAGGGCTTTACAATTAGAATCCGACATTGGTTAACTACTTACTTTGAAACTAAAAAGTTGTAAATAAAAAATTAAGTAAAAAAAACTAAACCCTACTACGGGAAAAACTTGCTAAGCAAGACGAAACGAAACGATGATGTTCAGAATACAGTCGTGGTCGCATGCGATCAAAATAACGTACATACTTATATAAGTACATATTTATAGGGCGAATTCTTGTTTCGTACTCTGTAGTCTTGGGTTCGAATCCCGCCGCAAACACCTAAAAAGTTTTTCACAGTGCCAACCTCTTCCGAATGCCTGACAAGTATTCAAGAGTATCATTTGTCATGTAAAGCTTCCCAACTCGCCGTTCGGAGACGGCAGAAAACTGTAGGTCCCTTCCATTCGTGCAAAAATATAACGCGCACACACAAATGGTTGCGGGAAGCTAGGATTGGTTCTACCTAGGACTGCTGAAGCCAAATATTTAATGCATTACATTCAAGATTCGTTATTTTTCCCATTTTGAAGCACAGGCCATGTCATAGGTAATCTAATCAGGTATACATATACTGTTGTACCTTACACATATCTTTATTCTAACGTTATGATAAACTTACTTCAGGTCTAATTCAAGGCTTATTTCAGTCTTTCTTAATCCTTATTTTAAGCTACTAAAAAGTTTTTCTATCAGGTTTTGATAAGCAATATAATTACTTGTGTAAAGCCTGATCTAAGGCTTATTTCCTTGTAAAAATAATTTTTTATAAGGTAATAAAAATTTCCTAAATAATTAAAGTATTTTTGATTTTATTTTTTATTATTATTAAAATGTATATTATTAAATTTTTGTATTATAAGGTAAAAAAGTAGTATTCAAAGTCGTCACAGTTTTCATTATGATAAAAATAGAAATAAATTTATTCCTCGTTTTATTGCTTTTTAGGGTCCTCTTCTTAATCGTCGAACGGCTCATAGAATCTGTCAACAAGGAAATAATAATAAAATAAATAAATAAATTGATTTCACTTCTCCAATTTTCGTGCACTTTTAAAACTTACGGAAAAATAATTCTTTATACTTAAGTACACTGCACTCAAATCAAAAATCAAAAAATCAAATCAAAAATCTCCATGAGAAATTCCATAGAAAAACCATTTGCAACTGCGTACTTGCTCTCACTTAAAACTCGAAATCTTACATATACCTTACAGTGACGCTATATATAGCCTTAATATAAGGCATAAGTAAGAATTGGTTTATTTAAGCCTTGAAAAGGAAAGAAAATACCTATGATCTTATTTATAACTTACAGTAAACCTTATTTTAAGTCTTACTTAAGACTTTTAATAACCTCCGAATAAGGTTTCTAGTTTTTCTCTACCTTATTTTTCCCTTCGTCTTACATGCCTTATAAAATGGTTTGCTGGGCTGCTAATCTGCCGTCATTCACAAACGTATCTATGTATGATTACACATTAAATTTCACGAGTACCTGGTACTCAGGCCTTTTTTTAGCAGGACAATGATCCTTCACACATTTTGCGGCTGGTTAAGTCGGATATTTCAGATTGGCCAATTGAAACTTCGGACCACAATCATATTGAGAACCTTCCGGCTGATGTTAAGTAAGGGTTCACAGAAAACAGTTAATACGGCAGACACTTATTTATAAGACTCAATTGAATAGGTGAACTGAATAGCTTTTACATTGCTAGTAAATAAAATAATCTAGTATATGTATTTAGTATATTTTATTATTAAAACCCAGTATAAATTAAAATCCAGTATATTATTCAGTTCAACTATTTTTTTATTACCTCATTAAAAAAAGTATAGCAATTTTTTTTATTAATCTGAGACTGTGCTCAATTCAGCGAACTGCATTGACATTAGACTAACATCAGCTGACTGCGGTTCTGTCTGCGCTTGTTTGCGTTTCTCCTGAGACGAGATTTTCAGAACAAATCATTGGATCGAATAAAACCGGTATTGAAAGTTGAACGCGAACAAAACGATAAAAAAACATGCAAACATTTACATTTGACAATCACATGTGAGTACAGCCCTTTTTTGACATCTTGGGTCTGTTGGATTACTTTGGTATTCTTACGAATTCTGACAAATTCCTGTTTTTTAACCCAAAAGATTTGTAACAATTCGTAAAAGACAGAGCCAAATGAGAGTCAAAAATTTCCGCTCAACTAAGAGCCTTACGAATTCTTACACCAACTTGTTCTTTGGGTGAAGTGGGCTAACGCTGTCAAACCAGCCATTTGGCAGTTTCTTTCAGTGAACTTAGCTGTCGTCAATTCATTGTAAAGTGGAAAACAAAAACAAATTGACAAATTTTACGCAAATATGGTTCAACGCGATTGGTTACTTTCTTTCGAATTTTCCATTCTCTGAGAGGATTTTCCCCACTTTTCAACTTATTTATTATTTGACAGCGTTGGCCGGCCCGGCCCATTTGCCTCAAAAAAGTTACCAAACATACCTCTTGTGTGCGGTGAAAGAGTGCGTTCAACATGCGCACAAGTGTTGATTTTTAAAAGAGCTTGTTCACTATTCGTAGTACGCACAAACTGATAAAATTTATTAAAATCCAGTACAAAATCCAGTATGGAAATTCACTCAGTATCTGGACCTCGAATCAAATATGGTACTAGAAAATCCAGTATGTATATACTCTATACATAATATGTATACACTTTCACTTGTTAAATATCCTTGATCGTTTTTGCTGTTTAAATTTTCTTTTAGTATTTTCTTTGAACAAAAGATCTTTAATAAGTACTAGAAAATCCCCTAAAAACAATTTATAATAAAATATTGATTGGTCTGTTTTACTTGCGCATTTTATTACGCATTTAAGGGGTACCTGCACCACTGTGAGCTTTGTTCCTTCTTTTTAACACACTCTGTAAAGTTCATATTTGCAAAATATGTATAGTCGAACGCAATATATTTTTTAAAAACTTCTATATTTGTAGTCCGAAGTAGTGCACTGCTTAACTCAAAGGTTAGATCCCATTTTTAGCATTTTGGATTGACACTTACTCCAAGTAAAACGTGTGGTGGTCCAAAACTACCAAACTACTTAATATTTCTAAAATTTTATTTTAAATTGCCGAAACAAGGTGCTTCAAGGATTTGCATAAAATAAAAAAATAATTAAAGTCCGGTGACTGGGCGCAATTGTTTGGTTTTAGCTTACATAGGCTTACATACGAGTAGGTATGTACATACTAAATGTTCGGATTTGAAATCAAAACGAAATCGCTGGAAAAATGTCAAATAAAGCTTAATCAAGCAAATGTCTAAAACTTTGTATCTCTATGCCATGTAACTTTTTTTTTATAATCTTCACACGCTAAATGGGATATGAATACCCTTATAATGCTTACACATAGCGCGAGCACATGAAGGACAAGAACGAGCGACAGACAGATCGACGTAGCCATAGCAACTTAACGACAAAATCTTAGAAGTCATTCGGAGAATTTTGAAATTTAAAAAGCGGCACCGAGTATTTTTAAGAAACCACTTCTACTACTTTCCGTTTATGGAGGAGAAATCGAAAACATTTCACCCACTTCTTGCCAACGAAACTAAAAAAGGCTAAACTTTTTCGCCTGCTTGTCTGCCACGCCATTACTACAACTAACGAACTCCTTTGCCGATATGTCATATAAAATTTTCTTGAAAAATCACTTTGGGAACTGTCAAAAACTTTTGTCATCATATCCTTGGAACCATTGGAACTCGTATTTCCAATGTTCGTGTTGTGCCCCTCTATTCCTTTCATAGGTCGTCTCCTCTGTATAACATAATAGGGATGCATATACTCAAACACATGCATACGCACCAACACAGATGTACTAATGTTTGGCCTCAACCTCAACTTCAATACAAATCGCAATTCATGACATGAGCGAAACGCAGGGGCATCCAATGGGTGAGAGAGACACACAAAAATACAGAAAATCAAACGAAAGTGGGAAAACTTTTACATTTTTGTTTTTCTTCTTTTTTTTTGTAAAAGACAGTGAAAATCTCCACCCAAGTCGTCGGTAAAACTGCAAAGTTTACCCTTCTAAGCAGATAATATTTGTTCCCAGGTTTTGAAAACTTTTTGAATGTGCGTAGAAATTGAGAGCGCTCCATGGCAGGGGGCGTAGGGTAAACTTTAAACGGAACTACCTAACCCTAGAAGTCTTCAATAGTTTTGCGAAAAACATCATTCGTACGAATGCATTTGGGATGAATTATCCTTGATATCCCATGGATATTATGTGATGGGAGACAAGCAAAGGTTCTGAGTGTTGCTTTAAAATGCATACAGACATATACCGGTTGTTAAAACTTTCTAATTTAATCTCAGCGCGTAGGGATGACGATTTCGATTGTTATGCGGGATTGTGTTGAATGAGTTTAGTTCCGTTCAACTTGGAACTTAGTACACAAAGTATATACGAGTACCATTATGTCTGTGCGTAGTGTTCTTAGTTTGTAATATAAAGTGAGTTCGAAAACCATCTGCAATTACAGAGTTAAGCGGATTACAAAATACTTGGCTTAATTATTTTTGGGTACGTAACTAACGGCTTTAAATCTAATCATAATGTAAAAGTTAATGGGTCAAGCAATATGGCCTGAAATGTATAAATTGAAACAGACCAGATATGTAAGCCATTAAGTAGGACTAATATATGTTTCAAAGTTCTCTAGAGTTCAACGAACTATTAACCTTAGCCACAGTTCGGTCGTAGTTCGAAGGAATTCATATTGCAAAAATGTGACAGCTTGTGTTTTGCTAGAGGTTTGTGTAGATAAAAAGTTTAAATTTTAATTGGAACTCCCTTGCATCCAAAAAGTGTTCAAAAGTTTTCTTTTTCGCAATTGTACATAAATAACGAAATTTAAACAATGTTTATATCTTCTGTAACTATATTGTTGTCTCATGTATTTAGATAACAGCCGTTACCAACAGAAGCTTTTGCTTTTGACGGAAGGCAATGGTATCCCAATAATTAAATGTCAAATTGGATAATTCTTTAGTTACACCATGTACTAAATTTATTTCTGAATGTAGACCGTTCGACGATTTTCTGTACAATACTCTTTGGTTTGAAGAAAGATGATAAAGAAAAGTCTTGTCATCGGAAAGCATAATTGGTCTATGTCCACTGTTTTCCGAAAATGAGAAATAGGTCTGTAGTCGCCGATATTTTTATATATATTTTTATATTTTTTCCCTTTTTGAACAAAGGAATAACTGCAGTTTTTTTTAAACTTACCGAAACTTACCGTTGTTAATACTGAAGTTGAAGAGTTAACAATCAACAATTTCCCAAGCTATTTTTTTCAATAGAATGAGATACCAAAAATATACATTTACCTATGTTTTTTGTAGCGTATCAACATTAACTTATTACATGTGACATTTTTCAGGTCATCGTCTCGGGCCTAAGATTTGGCTATATCTTGGTTAACCGTGAGGTTTTTTTTCTGTCTTCAGCAAAGCTATAGGTATTGATTAGGGAAAAAAAGTGCAAAACAAACCGACTCAAAAAAACTGCATCCAGGGCCTCAAAATCGTAAAAATGCACAGAGAAAGAAAAAGCGTCAGAGAAAGAGCGAACAATGAAAAAAGAAGAAAAAATATTACGTATACGCCACATTGTCCACAAATATACGAGTATTGTAACAATTATGTTTCAATTCATTTCACATAGAAAATACATTTTTTTTGTTTGTCAACTAAATGTAAGAGAATGCTTGGGCTGATATTTTTTTCAGTAGATGGTGTTAGTGCAAATACGTACGAGTTATGGGCTAAAAATGGTCGAAAAATGTGAAAAAATGGTTAACCCTATTATTGCCATGCTATATGACTAACATAAACTGCCATGGTGTGACTTAGAGACACTAATTGAAAATACATAGATAATTCATTTAATTTATTGAAAAAAAGGAAATTTAATACAAATAATGTGGCGATTGTTATTTAACTATTTATTTACACATATTAGGCAAACTACAGTTTTCTGTGAATGCTCGTTACACACGGGTTTCTGACCAATACTTGTATTGCTTAAAAGGTCGTCCTTTTTCATAAGGGCAGTAGTAATAGCGTCGCCTCTTATGTTATTGTACTGCTAAAGTGATACAGTTGAAGATAGATTTGATGATCATTTTTCCACCTCGTCTATCTCAGCAACGTTAGATTTCGACATACATGTTATACATATTCGGAATGACTAAGGCCTTGGCGAGTTGTTTCAAAAAAAGCTTTCGACTAGAATTTAGCTTCGCCTGGTTCCAGTTAGAGTATAAATTCAGCCCAATAACTTTTGCCGCAATACCACACATGCACACACATCAACGATATTATAAAATTGTGCGAGAGGCCATCTACTCGTTTTTCGCTTTACAGTAAAAGCGTGACAGTCACATTTGATTTAGCGAGTGTACTCCTCCCTTTGTACGGTTATAGTACATACGAATTTGTTTTGAATGTATATTTTAATAGTTGACAGAAGTATAACTGATCTGCTCTGCTTCGGTATGGAGCCAACCATTGTCATGCCTCGACGAAAGGTAAACACGTTGTTTTCAACCTCCTTTATTCTATGATGTAGACAATTTGCTGGAAAGCATCTTTTATTTTTATTTTTATTTTTAGTGGATCATCAATTGTCAAGTTACTACCTGGCATGTAATGCTTTCGCAATTCTTTGTTGATAATATACCAAATATCCTTTATTGGCGCGAATTTACATATCTTGACCTTGAGCTCTGCGAGTTGATCGTGTAAATTTGTCATCAGAACGCGATAGTGCAACGAATCTATTTTCGGCATGCAAGCCCGATAAATTGGACTTCCAAATGAAGGATGCCAGAAGTTTTCATGAACGTACCACCTTATCTACGTAATCTAGCATCGATCAATAGTTGCAGAGATAGTGTTTTAACATGAATTTAAATTCACCGTCGTTATAGTGTTTTAGAGTCACTACGTGGCAGTTTATGTTCTTTTTGAATATTTTGTGTATTAAGTAAACATTTCCAAAACATAAAAACAAATTAATTGTTTGTCATTACGTGACCAATAATAAAATACATTAAACTGATTGTACGTTAAAATATGTTTTAAATCATTTATATTGAATTGAAATTGAATAGTGACTCACAGTCACAGCGTGGCAGTAATAGGGTTAAAGCAAATGGGCTTTTTTTATGATTTTGAGGCCCTGGATGCAGTTTTTTTGGATCTGTTTGTTTTGCACTTTTTTTTATCCTAATCAATACCTATAGCTTTGCTGAAGAAAGAAAAAAAAATCCCTACGGTTAACCAAGATATAGCCATGAGAAAAAAATCAAAAAGTACTCAATATAAGGTTTGAGCCAAAATATTCATGAGGCTATAAAATACATTAGGCAGCCAATCTGGCAAAACGAATGATGCAGAGTTTCTAGTTTTGGTAAGTACTTGCTCAAATCTTAGGCCCGAGACTAGTGGTTGCACTGTATAATACACATACACTACCAGTCATTAGAAGGGCTGTCGAAGTGAGAACTAAGGAAATATTCCTACTACCCTCTGTACTGTACTGTACACCTGTGCTCCCCTATAAAATATTTTCATTTTTTAAAACAAATAGTAATTTGAGTAACATTTCTTCAAGTACCTACTCTGTTAAAATACTAACACGATAACGAAATACAGTGTACAAAATAAGTATAAAAACAAACATTCTCAAACTGTCTAATTTGATATTAGCGACTTACCTGTCTACATTATGTCAAGCCAAAACGTAGGTCAATCAATATCAATACTCCCTTAAATAGAAAAATAAAGCACCGTTACCGTTATTTACGAGAACAGTTTAGAAACAGATTGAGTTGGCATTAATTATTTAAGAAGCCATGCACAAAAGGCAAAGTAAGTATAAAGACACTGTGCTTAGTTTATAATATTTTAGACTATTGAAAAGTATTTTCTATTTAAAGTGCAAGTTGGAACTTTCGGTAATTATAAGAAAAACGCAGCAAGTGTTGAAGGCAAACTGTGCTCATGGTTCTAGCTTTTTTAAGCGTGATTTGCGAGACGAAAAAGCTATGAAAATGAGCCGGCACTCCGAAGGTGGAGGTGCAATGGTTTGGGGTCTCTTTGTGTATCATGGAAAAATCACTTTGATGTAGCTATCACCCAAAATGAATGGTACAAAATACAGAGAGATGCTCGAACATGCCTTAGACGCATTTGAGAAATTTCAGCGGGTGAAATGCCCCTATTCACATACCAAAAACAGTCTGCGAATGGTTGTCAGCGGAACATGGTGTTTGCCGTGGCCATCATTTGATCGTGATCTGAACCCAATCGAAAACATGTGGGGGATCATGGCTAGAAAGATTTTTATGGAAAGGTAGTACAGGAATGTGAAAGAGCTAAAAACACAAATAGCCCAGTCATAGATTGAGATCATTGGAGAAATTCGGCAGAACTTGACATAGAATTTGCCTAGTAGAATTTTCGAAGTTATTGAGAGCCGATGATGTTGTACGAAGAACTGATAGGTAAAACCCAAAACTTCGTCGTTTTAATGATTAAAAAACTTACTGTCTTTAGGCAATATTTTTTTTGCCGGAAAAATTAATACTTGTGGAGTTCATTAATAGAATAATTGAGTTTTTGAGTTTTAACAGGCTAAAACGTGATGTTGATGTTTGAATTTGTATCGTTTCTTTTTCGTACTCCTTTCAGATACAAAGTACTCCCCTGTTAACGTCTAAAAGGCTGCAGGAAATAACCCCCCAATGAAATAACCGCCCAAACGGAAAACGAAATAACACCCCAAAATTTGTATGGAGGTGGGGATTTATTTCATGTGAAATAAACCCCCAAGATTGGGGACTTATTTAATTTGCTATTGTGGACTTATTTTATACTTAAAATTGGGCGGTTATTTCATGGTGAAATAAGTCCCAGAATTCAAAAATGAAATAAGTCCTCAAATTCGGGGAGTTATTTCACATGCAAAATTTAATCATCATTGATGCTTAACAGTGACTTTAAGTGTTGTTATTGATATGAAGAGTAGACAAATTCAATCTCCATTGAAAGTAGTTGAGCCTTTTTAACGAGAACTCATTTGATGTTAATCCAGTCATATCTGAATTGCAGATCTCAGGCAGTTGTGGCAAATATTTCAGTGTCTGAATTTCTCATGTTGAGTAGAGGGGTTCCACAGGGTTCAGTACTGGGTCCGCTTCTGTTCTCTATGTACATCAATGACTTGCCTTTTAGCCTACAAAACTGTGAAGTAGACATGTATGGTGATGATGTTCAGATACGGAAAAGCTTTCCCCTAGGTTTGGTTGAAAATGCAGCAGTTGAAGTTAATGAGGATTTATTCAATATTCACACTTGGTCACTGAAAAATAGACTCTGCGTCAACCCACTCAAATCTAAATGCTTGGTAATTTCGAGAAAGCCCATTGGCACATCTGACTTCCCAAAATATACCTAAATAATAAGCAAATTGAGTTTGTCGAATCTGCTAAAAACTTGGGTATAACGTTTACAAAGACACTTTCTTGGAATTACCACATCAGGTCAACGATTGGGAGGGTTTATGGTGGACTTCGTCTACTGTGGCGAAATCATAAAATAACACCCTTAAAAACACGTATTATTCTGGCCAAAACATTACTTATTCCTATCATGCTCTATGGATGTTAAATTTTTTACAATTGTGATTATGAGCACAAGCGTAAACTTGAAGTTGCCTACAATAGCATAGCTACGTATATATTTGCTTTAAGAAAATATGACTACATTTCTCAATTTTCCAAATCAATATATGGGCTTACTCTTGAAAATCTCTTTAAGCTTAGAACGTTAACTTTACTGAACAATGTTCAGCAAACACGTCAACCACCTTACCTTTATAATAAGATACGAATATGTCACTTGCGTTCTCTTAGATCTTTGAATTTTGTGCCACTACGTTACGCGTATTTAATATCGGAGCGCCAATTTTTTATAAATGCTATACGTCTGTGGAACTCTCTACCCCGATCTTTAAGGATGATAAGCTGCACTAGGCTATTTGGGAGGAGGCTCAGGGAGTACTTGGAGACTTTAAGGTAGTGATGATTTTTATTTTTTATTTTTCATAACATATTAATATTTTTTATTTGTTCCTTTCAAATAATGAAGTTCTATTTAAGATTTAATTTTTCCTTTTCATATCGATGTTTTGTTGATGCTTAACTTATCACATCATTTAAATTAAATAATAAGGCTTATACTATCTAAGAAGATATTGTATCTTACTGTATAAATCCATACGAATAAATTGAATTGAATTGAATTGAATTGATATCATTTTGGAAGGATCAAAAATGAGGAGCATTTTACGGCCTTTTTTCAAAGCATGTATTGAACCAGATGACAGATCATCTGCGTCCTGCATTTTCGGTTCAGATTGCATGATGGAATTCATCGAAGAAAATATATCGATTGGTAATAGTCATTATTTAATGGATGAAATTTTTAAGGATATGCCACGGTCGCAGCGAGCGCGATGTACCGCGCCGCGGATCTGATATAAACTAATGCTGCGTTGGAATTTATTTGTTTTTATAATTTTAATTACAAATATTTCAACTATTCTTTGTTTTGATGACACATAAATCGAGAATCGTTAAATGTCCTTATTGTAAAAGCGAAGTAAAAGAGTCAATTCTATTCTATAAGTCTGCATATATTTCTATGTATTTATATAAAAACCTTTTCCTTATTTTAAAATGTAACATAAACTTTCTATAATGCTATAAAAACATAAAAAATACTGAGAAAATGGGGACTTACTTCATACCTTTTTGGGGACTTATTTCACCTTCGAATTTGGGGATAATTTCACAGTGAAATTATTCCCCAATTTTTGGGGGTTACTTCGCTTTCCGTTGGGGGGGTTATTTCCTGCAGCCGGTCTAAAGTACTCCCAAAAGAATTTTCAAAACGGCAGCCCTGTCATTAGTCTGATACCACCAAAGAAATCTCTGCAATTTAATGTGGATAACAAACATTTATTTCCACGAACAATTTTTCTTTAACCGGAATTCTTCACCTACGTTCTTGACATTGCACAAATGTAGAAAAGGGGAAAAAGAAGCAAGAAAAAACCCCTTCAAAGTAAATAAAATGTTAAATAATTATTTCGATCTTAAGCTGTCTTAAAATAATTATGTTATCTATAGTAACAATTCGATTTGCATAAGAACTTTAGCAAGTGCCGTGGGTGAGTTAGTTTCAGACAATGGAACCATAAAGTGTGTTGTTTAGGATGGTACAAATACAAACCACAAATAGTCCCCCAGATTGCACTAGATGACGTATTTTGAAATGTCATTGTCAAAATGCACTTGTAACTTAACTTAATATACATATATATACAGTGGAAGTCGCTTATAACGACCTCGCTTATTACGACCAGTCGCTTATAACGACAATTTTCCTTTCAGTTTGTTGGTTTCTTTATATTTTAAGCTAATATACCGTCGGATATAACGTCGTCGTATATAACGACGGTTCGGATATAACGACCTATTTTCGAGAAGAAAAAATCGATTTCGTCGCTTATAACGACGAAGTAAGAGCAAATTTACAAAAAATTACATACACATTCACGTATATGCATATGTATGTATGTATGTATGTATGTACGTTAATCTGAATATTTCTTGTTCACTCTAGTAATTTTACACAATTGTTTAGTGTTTTTTTTTGCGCCGTTCTACATTGTGCAGCTGTATATCTGTTGCATATTATTATTATCGCCATGATAGCTGATCTTAGTTCTAGTGTTTTGTGTATTTATTTGAGTTAACGCATAGTCATTAAAAAGTAGGATATTAATAAGGAGTTTATTGATTTTATTTTCTTATGCAGCCATGAGTTCTAGAAAACGTAGGAACTTTTCTGTAGAGGAAAAGGCAGCGATTTTCTTCCGTTTGGAGTCAGGTGAAAGAATAGCATAATAGCACACGAGTTTGGAGTGATTTATTTTGTTAAACTTAAAAAAAAAATTAATTTATTTATGAACTCTGTATAATGTCCTTCATAATTTAAAAATAAAATAAATTAATTTTGTCTGTGAATGTTTTTAAGTTTTCCCTGAATACTTATGGAGGACAGTCGGATATAGCGACCGCCGGTTATAACGACCACATTTGCTCGGTCCCTTCACCGTCGTTATAAACGACTTTCACTGTATATGTATAATGCAGTACACTCGTATTATCTAACTTCTACTAAACCAGCATTAATTCTGTGGAAATACTGCTATCAGAATTGCTTTGTGTTTTATTTTTATTTTTTTCTTTAAACTTCAGTTAAGAAAAAGGAATCTTTACATAATTAGAAGAAAGTATAGTGGAAGAGAAAATCGTGACTTAAATGTTTTATGGCTTCGTTGCAGTAGTTTTTCTCTTTAGTTTCTCTGCTTTAGATTCTTATATAGTTTCGTAACACAAACCAATGAGGTTTGCATTTAGATCGAGAACTTCGGACATGATTTGAACTTTCTGTATAGTCTACGGTTAAGTTTGTCAGCTCCACCGACTCACGATGTTACCCATACCCCGTAGTTAAAAGTTGTTTTCCAAGATGTCATGTCTTCTCATGGCAAGTGGGGTGGATTAAAAAAAAAACTAATAAATTCGCGTTGTAGGGTAGGTATATCTGTAACAACTTATGTATCGCTTTAGGAAAAGTTACTGATATATTTAATTATAGAGAAATAATTTTGTATCAAAACATTAATTTAGGGCAAGCAATAGCGACCAAATGAAGATATCCTTGGTCACTTCGAGAGAAAAGTCCTTCGTAAGATATTCAGTCCCGTTTGCGTTAACGGGTTTTGGAGGAAAAAATTCAACCACGAACTATACCAGCTGTACAGCGACATCGACCTGGCCAAAAAACTGCTAAGTAAGTAAGTAAGAAAGTACTATTACTACTAAGTAAGCAAATAAGTAAAAGCGACCAAATGCCGTGAACAAATTGCTGCGGAAATTCTTTAAAAAAAAGTCCAACAGTGAAATGTCGAGAAGCTCGTTCTAAATCGATTTTCATATGCCTTCAAGTTAAAGCTACACACATATGTACATATGTACTTGATGAATTGCATTCTATCAAAAGTGATTGAGATGTGTTGTGTAGCACTATCTTCCTTAATTGCTCTAACAAGACAAAAGCTCATAGATTGCAGCAAAAAGTCTACGATAAGTTATCATTTGAAAAAAAAATAAATAAAAAAAATAAAGATGACTCTTTTTACTTACCACTGTTTAACTTTAGGAAATTGAAGAAAAGATATCTTGATTTTCGACTTTAAGAGACTTGAGAGACTTAGGCTACTTTATAATTCATACTAGCTGTCCCGCCCGGCTTCGCCCGCGCCCAATAACAGTTGCGTTCCTTACTAGGCAAAACGGTGTTCTAGTAATGTAGTTCTGGGTAGAAATAAGAACCGCCAAATCCGACAAACCTTCTTGAATACCAAATTCTCAAAGTGTTAATAAACAACAGCATCATTGTTCTACTATTATTTGGCTGTACCACATGAAATGTTCGATTTAGTAGGAAACATTAAAAGGCCAATTACACTTTTTTGTACAATTCTCTTTAATAAAAATATAAGGCGTTGTCATCAACAATGATCTTCCGAGGTGAAATTTCAAGTACTAATTTTGTAAGAATTTCTGAATGATGTCTTCAAAGAATTTTATGGGCTTTTGCTTGGCATCGGAAGACAGTCCACTAAAACAATACCGTGCATGGGGAAAAATGTTCAGTCCTGAATATAAGAGCTTTTGTACTGTTACACGTGAGTAGAGATTGCAATCCCGGGATTCAAATCCCGTAATAGTATCGTACCATGCCATTGCATGCACTTCATATGACTATTGCCTTAGAAAATTGTATGGCGTTTATCGTTACTCGTGGTTAATGAAATGAAAAGTCCATCAGACTGTCACTATAAACTTTTTTAGGTAAAGAGAGGAATTGGGGATGTGTTTTATTTGTGCATATATGTCCATCCAACCACTGCCTAGGTCCATATATACTCCACTTTTCACCACAGGTTATTATTCGGTGCAAAAATTCTTTAATTAGAGCCTACCTTGAGAATTTGATAAAACTCCTTACCATTCAACATGAAAGGAACATGTCCGTTAGATCCGTATTTTCTTTTGTGTTTATTTTTTGTTTCCCTAAATATAGAATTCGTTAATAACTCGACTTGAGCGCCACCCATCGGGTCCAGATTTTGTAGTTCTCTCTTTAGGCACTATACCAACATCAATTGTGACTATGAATTATTTTGGTCAAGCGCAGTTTGTTTGCCTATGTCCTTCCTCAGGTCCCAGACTTTCTCTTTACCAAATGGCATTATGAGTGGTTTAGCGCATTAGGCGTGAAAAAGTTTCGTTAATTACCTGACTCCAGCGCCACCTAGCGAGCGGCTTTTTCGCCTATGTCTTTCCCCAGGTCCCAGAATATCTCTCTGCTAAATTTTATTACAATTGGTTTAGCGGTTTTGGCGTGAAAAGACAGAGTTACTTTCGCATTTATGATATTAAAGTGATTAAATAATTCGTCTGCTGAGACTATAGTTGTCGTATGTCAAATTTTAGCATTTTCTGATTTTGATGCATTATTATATTATTCGATGAGATCTTTCTGTTGGTGCTATCAGTTTTTGCCTACCATCAATAGTTTCCGAGATATACCGTGTTATTTTGTCGTATGTAGGCTTTAAGTAACGGTTTTAGTATTTATTTGTCGTATGCAGAAAGTTTTTTTTACATACGACAAATTTTCATACAAAAACTGAATTCTTTTTAGTAAGAATTTAATGGTCGTATGTAAAAGAAACGCTTTGCATACGACAAATAAATACATACCTACTACAATTTGCGTGATTAATTGACGTATGCGTATTGATAGTGCTAAAACTAGTATCGCCTGTGTCGACCAATTGTGAGAGAAATTTAGCATGTATTAATTTTTACTGGTTTACCTGATTTTTACCTGGCTTAAGCACAACATATTGGAAAAAAATTATACACAAGCCTACTGCACTGGCCCTCTTCACAACCTTTCCAGGAAAGAAAAATTAAACGAATATGTTGTGTTTAAGCCAGTTACTTTAGCTAAGGTTAGGTTAGGACGGGATATGAGGCTGAGCCATCATGAAAACACTTGGCACCATTGTGCGATCGCGATCCGCTGGAACCTTCTATAGATGATACCAAAACCGAATCATTTCCGTCTAAACATTTGATATCCCTGCAAAATTTAAAAATTTGATTGTGGCCGGTTTGGCCCACCTCTTCCAATGTATCAAAAAAGTATCTCCCTGAAACTTTTTTGCGGGAACGAGCAAAGGATACATATGTTCGACATTCTATGAACTCAAGTCATTGCAGCAATGAATGCAGATGTCCGTACTAGAATGTCCCATTCTCTTGACATGCCTTCTCAGGAGACAGTGTCCACAAAGAATTCCAATTAAAGTTCTTAACTTTGCCCTATTTAGTCCAAGTATTACTTTGGTGATCTAAGGCCGGCCAAAGAGCCTTGGATACCCTATGTCCCTCTATTCCTGACCATTTATTGCCCGCCATGCTAATGATGGTATTCTTTATTTTCACCCTGATGTCGCATGATGGTGGTGCTAAGTGCACCCCCCCCCCCCCCCCCCCATAGCTCCTCAGCGAGCTCATTTCCTTCTACGCCAGAGTGTCCTGGTACCCAACAAAGTTTAACTCTTTTACGTCTGCTTAGGGTTTTGAGCGCAGAGCGATAACCTTCTACAGTTACCGATTTAACGATATACGATTCTAGCGCTCTGAGCGCGGCCTGACTGTCGATAAAGAAGGTGATATCATTATCTGATATCAGCTTCGTCACCAACAGCTCCACCGATCTCTGTACCATACTTAGTGAAAACGAAAAGCATTTTTATTACTAGCACATATGGGAAAAAATATTGTTCCTATTCGGATAGAAAATGTGCTTCAAATCATTTAATATTAATTAATGGGAAAAATAATTTTCCTTTATTTTCTACATTTTTTAATTTATTTTGTATTTATGTACTTCTTGCAAAACAAGAAGTTCTTATAAACTTATAATAAATAAAACTAAAAAATAAAAAAAATAATTGTACTATTGTATTACATTATTACAGGTACGAAAAATTAATTTGAATTTTTATCTTCGTACCTACAAACGACAAACTTGACTTACGAATAAGTAGTATTTTATCGTATGCAATGATTTTTGTCGTATGTAAGTATTTAAAAATTCGGAAGTGATTACATACAACAAAATGATGCTACATAGTTTTCTTTATAGGTCAATAACTTTTTCACATCTCGAGATAAAGCATTATGTAAAAAAAAAAGCAAAAAAAAAAGAGCAGAATATTTCCAATATTCTCTGAAAATTTCATAAAAATTGGTTCGCTAGAAAAAAAGATATATTAAGTCAAACTTCAAATTCAATTTGCCAACAATAGGTACTTTTCACATACGACAACTAAATTCTCAGCCGACGAATTGTGGGGTAGTTTCATACTTTCCTGGCCATTCAAAAAATAATTTTTTTTAACAGGTTTCGTAACTCGCAATTCAGCAATTTTTTAGTGATATCTTTTAAATCTTTATTTATCTGTTAGTCTTTAAAGATATCTGCTGTCATTGAAATCCAATGTACTAGTACATACATATAATATTTTTAAATTCAACTTCTAGGTGAATAATATGTAATATGTTAAATAAAACTATCGGCAAAAATATAACAATGAATGAAAACTTAATGTATACATGCATTACATATGTATTACATTTGTATTTACATGTAAGTACATATTGTATTATGTCGTTATAAACAAATGTCAATCTGGTATATTTTTCAGCCATCATAAAAAAAGGAAACGCAAAATTAGATAGGTACTTACGTATGACAAGTGCAATTGAGTTAGTATTAGTTTGGCATTTCTTGAAATTCTCAAAAATCGAAAACCGTATTTTGAGCACTCTTTTGTATGAAAAGGTCACAGTCTATCCAACTACATATATGTATTTTAAATTGCAACACAATTTTCTTCTCTCATACATAATAAACCAATGCACTTTTTTTTAAGAAAACACATCTACTCTATCTCATCTTATTTAATATCTAGTGTCCTTCTGGGCTACAGCCTACCTGTTAATAATTGCATGAGCATTTTTCAAATGCTTTGCATTTTATCGTCAATGAAAATGAAATCTGTCTGAAAATAAGCTCACTGTAAATAGACCTCCCTTCCCCACAATAAGTGCACCACATCAGATCCATTTTACGTGTATTCAAAAAACGCAAACGAACGAGTTAATCTTCATCCTTATCCATCGATTCAGCCGAATACACGATTGGAATTTATTACTTCACGTATGAGTTAGCCAATCAAGCCATGATATATCCCACACACGACCACACACTCTCCTACTGCATTCTGTCGCAATCACCATCCTGCCACCCACCCACCATTCAATGCTTCACATTTTAAACCACTACCTGCCAGCCAGCCAGCCAGCCACTACCAACAACTCGTCCTGCGTCAACCGTTTCACAATCTGGATCGAATTTTACATCGGCATAGGAATAATAGCACAATCGATGCGTTCGGATGAATTGAATTGATGGAGTTTAAGGATGCAGTCCGGATAACGTAAAGGAGGGTGAACAAGAGCACACCATATAGTAACAGCCACTTACGCCCGACCAACCTGCCACCTGTCTGCTGTCAAATATCCTGTGATCGTTGGTTGCCGCATTCTGGTTATAGAAGAAAAAAATATTACAAAAATAGGTTATAGAGAATAATTGGATTCGTTTTGCTATCATCCACGTTATCAATGTAGCAGATTCGATACAAGTACATATGTATGTCCCTACGAGTAACATATACATACATACGTACAAATATACTAACATATTCGCCGATAGCTGTAAAAATTTAATAGTTGCCTCATCGTTGTTGTCCATCTTTGGAATAAGTGCTTTATTTTGAGAATCTCACTTTTCATTTCAGTGACAGCGGCAGCGTGTCTCCTTGAAGGATTAAAGATCGGGACGCACACTTCTACCTTAGAACGTTGAATTGTGGCTTCAATAGAAGTCGTGGTAGCCGTAGACTAGACTGTGAGTGGGTGATTGCCATCGCTCGCTCGGTCTGTCCAAGTGTTTGTGCCTTTTTTGATTTATATGCTTTTAATTGACAGTGAAATATTGCACATGCATGACGCAATTGGCCGTGTGGCTACTGCAGCGATGCATAGTTACAAAGTGACTGTGTGTCTGGCTATGTATCGGACATTTCAAAAAGTTGCCAGAGCAGTTAAGGCAGCAGGTAGTTGCCAGTGCCGATGCTATCGTAGCCGTTCCCGTCGTTATAGTCTCATCACATCCCCGTCCGTGGCGGAGAAATGACAGTTTTCTGTGAAGGAGAGCTGACGTGATTTAATGATTGAAAATTGTGATGCATCTAACACTAACGGTGATGGATTTCGTGCAGATGGATAATGTGTAAGAGGACGATGTTTTTCGTTGTTGCGGAAATTCTGGGAAAAGACTATGGAAGTGATGGATGCCGCGTTTCGCAACAGTGCAGTGGTTTACATGACTGGGTAGAGTTTTATAGTTTACTAGCAATACAGTCGCGTTACTCACATGGCAGAACGCTACTCTTATAATCTGATTCTGAGTAGAAATAAAAACAGCCAAATTTTTACTTAAAATGTAAAAAAAATTATATCTACAAGTAAGTCGGTATCTCAAATTTTTGATTTAGGCATCTACGCTTCTATCAATCCACTTCTTTATAGTTTCCAAGATTATTTGTCTCAGGCTACTTGAAGGATCTTCCAAAGTTCATCTTTCGATGTTGGAGTTGGACACTGTTTCGTATCATAATTAATAATAATAATATTATGAATTATTTTAATGCATTGTAATTCGTCTAATTAATTGTGTTAACACCCTTTCATAATATACTTACAAGTAAATAACATTAATATTCAGAAAATCATTAATGTCATTTGTGACCTTTCGTCAATTTTAAGATTAATGCACTTCCTTGCATTTAAAGTAAGATATATATAAAAATTGTTAGCAGAACACACTTGCGAATTAGAATTAAACTCGATCAGACGAAAAATAAATTATAACGTAATTAAATCAAAAGAGTTTTTATTTAACATTTCTTTAATAAAACAGAAACGACAAAACAGACACTGTTTTCGAACTAAATCGACAAGTTCGTCCCGAAGTAGCTGTATTGGGGAAGTGTCTAAGTGGATCCAACCAATTATGGGGATAGCCACCTAACCTTACCTAACCTAGCTCTATTGGGTAGAGGTCGGGTGATTGGGCAGGCCATTTTATATTTTTCAGTGTTCCTTCTTATTCTGCTTGATCCATGTATTCTCGGCAAAGGTTGGAAAAATGTTTCGGATCATTAACTTGGTGTGTTCTTCTAATATTTGTCTGTACTCATTCATGATTCCATCGATACGGATGATTTCTTTAACACCATCGGAGAAGAAACATCCCCAGAACATTATTGATAGCTAGGAAGCAGCTTTTCTTAGGCAGGCCGATGAACGTAAGCTCTCCTTCCTTGTTCAAAAATTCCAAAATTCGACTCGCCCGTCGATAAGAGCTCATCCAGTCAGTTGATATCCAATCCTGGTGCCCTTTCCCCAAATGTAACCGCTTGACTTTGTTTCGAGGTCGTAATAAAGGTTTTGTACTGCTACTCGACCGTGAAGGCAAGCGGTAGCTAAACGCTTTTTTATCATAGTAACTGAGATCTGCTTTAAGAGAGACGGGTGAACTCGCTGCACAGATTTCTGGAGCCGTCGATTAATTTTATAGTCTGCTCCTCCTGTTTTGTTGTTAATTTGGGCATTTGGCTTCCCTTCCGGGTCTTAAGAGTCGATGATTCTTTAAAACGACGTATGGTATCGTGCACTGTCGACTTCGATATTTTAAGCTCATCTGCAATAAATAGCAGGCACAGACATTGTATGCCCTTCTTCATGCAAGGTTATTACGCCACAACGTTCAACTTCACTTGTTTCTTCCCATTTGAGGTCTTCTTTTGGCTTTGTTTCCGCTCCTTTTTCTTAAAACTTTGAGATGTTATAATGTCTAATATCGACCATAACCGGATGTGAAAGAATTTTGTTGATTTAAAGGTCCTACACAGATCAATAAACCTGTAATTGTGGAAAATATGGTTCGTCCGGAAACTTACGGACGTTAGTGTATAAATGTAGAGACCTTCAATAAGTTTGGATTGCATTGCCATGACTTGCAACCTGATGCCGTTAATCAAGTTTGGTAGACACAGATTACGTAACAGCATAATCAATGTGGTAAGCAAGTTGAACTAATTAAATAGAGCGCACTCTTGATTTCTGCAAACCTCGATATTTGCAACCTATATAAATGGGTTTCCTTATTTCGATTTTTGCAACAAATCAAAAACAAAAAGTCTCGATTTTCGCATCTTTGAGATTTGATTTTGGCAACATACAAAATTTGCGTGTGTAAGTTTTACTATATGCAATGTTGCAGGCATGAGCAAAGTTCTGCCGACATCATAAATCGTCTTGACGCAGTGTAATTATAAATAACAACGCGACTATATTTTTTGCTCGTTTTAAATACGGTGAATCCCCGAGTGAAAATGTGCGAAACGATATTCTGCAAAACAACTGCAAATCAAAATTCCAATTTTTTGTTTTAAACTTAAGCTGTATAGTAAATGTACAGTGATAAGCGGAGACCCGAACACCGTATTGAGCGGACAACTCGCATTAACGGATATCTTTTTGGGGATCCAATTTCTAATTACGGACCCAATTTCTGATACCGACAAAAAATCCAATCAAATGCAAAATATAATATAGGTAACATCGAAGTACCGTAGCTAAAGAAAAATATCTTGAGAAAAAAACATCGTAGTGAAACAAACTTAAATGGAATTGAATGGAAAACAGTAGTACTAACTAAAGGATGTTTCAGTTAGAAAAGACTATAAAAATTTGCTGCTCTCAAAAAAATACTTCAAATATTGCCAAAAAACCGTATTTTTAGCACTTTAAGATTGATAATTATATCTCAAAATTCTGACGACCTAGAGCAATTTTGGTCGGTGGGAATAAATTCTTATGGGCGCGTTTAAACCTGAAAACCGAAACCGTCCCGGTTATACCCGGTAGCCGGCTGCCGTAATGTTGCCGGCGTTGCTCACTCCCATAGCCGGCTGCCGAAACCGGGAAACGGTTTTCAAGTCAGTAGTGGATACATAAAATCAAATTGCGCTTTCACACATGCGCGATTGCCGTAGCCGGTTTTCAGTTTTCTTTTTGCTGTGGACAAGATAGGGGTTTGTTTTTTTGATGTACAAAAATTGTTTTCATTTTGTGAATTTTGTAATATGTATATATATACCTACCTACTTTCTTTAGATGGATATTCACATTTCATAGCTTGCTGTGTGCCGGCTGCCGGATGTGTGTGAAAACATACTTATTTTTGAGAAAACCAGCTAACCGGGCTGGGTAACCGGCTGCCGGGTATGTTTGAAATGGCTCTAAGGCTTGCAAATTACCAATATACACAATCCACAAAAGAAGTGTGGATCGTATTTGTATTTGGAATAAGTGACATTTCGCAAGAAAGTGGCAGTCGGTAGAGTGATTTTATTTTTGCATCATGATACAGTTTCTTTATTTGCAATTCGTATAACTGCTTTAATTTTAGGAGTGAATGTATGGAACAACCATACAAAATAGGTGTTTTCTAAAAAAAAAAAAGAAAGCCTATAGCGCTCCCGTTCATTATAGTGAACGAATTTTTGAAATCGGTTCAGTAGTTCCAGAGATTATCTCATATATACAAACCTTTCCTCTTTATAATAATAGTAAAAGTAGATTAAGGAATTAAGACCTCAAGTTAGGTCCTACACAAATGCATACATTACTATAAGATGATGTAGAAACAACACCTCCCATCAATCGTTTGGCAGACCGGAAGATTTCATCCACCTCAAAAGCTTTTCCTCCATTAAACTGTCCATTTAGAGATTTAGACATGCTCTATAAATACACTGATTGCTTTTACGCTTTTGTTATTAATTTTAACATATTGGCTGCATTTATATTTTTATTGGTATCTAAACCATAAAAGGACACAGAATTACCGTATCTGCTGTAAGTATTAATTGATTTCTCTATGAACTACACACACACACATGCATACATATGTCCATATGAACATGTGTACATATTATGTATGTACAAAGTGCATGCATTCATCACACTCCATTTGAAAAGGATTTACGTTATGCGCTCCATTTTGCACTCCGACTTATTTCTCTATAATTCCTCATATTCCAAATTCCGCAGAGGATACGTGCAAAATTCCCACATTCCATACGCTGAAACAGTAGCTAAACCGCCGGGGATTATTCTAATATTCAGCTACGTGGAAAAATCTAAAATTGCAAAAAGGAACAATTGCCATCATCCCACAAGGTACTTTCAAAGCGGAATCATACTGAGTGAAATCCAAAAGCTTACCAACCGAAATGGATGATTCTGCTGTCAATTTTTGGTGGCTGATTTATGATTGATGATGATGACGATGATGATCCTGTGTCGGCACTGATGACGATGGGGCTGCGCGGCGTCGTCGTCGGTACCAGGCGGCTGTGCTGGTGTTAGAAAAACGAAATCTCTACCACTTCTGAATAACATTACTATTACTCAAACGGTTGATCCTTGTCTACACAGCTACCGCCAGTGTAATCGCCGTCATCGGAGAAGCCCCAATGGAGCATAGGGGAATTGTGTGTGCACCACGTCACAATGCATCCAGAAACCATTTTTCATTTTCTGTGTCAGGACATCTGAAGTGTTCAATAATAAAGGCGTCCTCGTAATAAATTTATTACATTCGCATATATGGATTTATTATTATGAATCTCTTTTATGAATTCTGGACTACTAGCTATACATTGTGAGGGTGTACATATATGTATGTTTGTGCATAGGAGTATACAATGCAAGGATCAAGTGCAACAAGTGCGCGAGTAATATGAATATAATTGAGATTTATTCGAAAATATTTCTTTTTCCTTTGGATTTTTTTTCGCAGCGCTCTGAGGCTGTGTGGATTTATGAGGTTGAATTTAAATATTTTCCTGCCTATTTAATTGGAATTTATAACGCATCATATGCAGTAAAAGAAATCGGCGATTGTTTAGAGAAGGTGAGGTCAGGTGGTGATATAAAGGATTCTTGTCACTTGGAAAAGTGTCGATTAAGGTTTTTATTACTAGAGAAAAGGTACGTAACACACGTATAAAAAGATTCGTTTTCGTACTAACCAGATTCGATTCGTACTAACCAGTTTTGATGAAATATCCTGCCACATAATTAATTCGATGCCAAATGTCAACATAATCAGACCTCTCTCTATTTTGTTAAAAAAAAAAATCGCAGTCTAAATGTAAGCAATTTCAGATATAATTAAAGAACGCTATCGTTCTTAGAATAGCATACTCTAATTTACTCGGTTTTTTTTTTATTTTACTCAAAAAGCACTCAATTCAAGAACGCACGGAGTTAAAATGAATTCTATACAATCAAAATAAGAAAATGCGAGTTTGATGCTGTGTGGCAATGGCGTTAAAATATTATCCTCTGGCTATTTTTTGACGCTAGTGAGGTGAATATAGACTTCAAAAAATTAGCCGGCTCTGTAGCTGCATAAAAATTATCCTGTGGCTGTTTTACATTTGTATACCCATGAAGGAATGAGAGAGACGACGAGAGCTTTGTGTTTGTTTCGGTTTTTCCAATCGATTGTCAGTGGACGAATGTAGTGCACTAGTGTTCATCTACTATGGGAAAACTAGCCATTGTGAAAATTATGTAAAAACCAGTTCAACATGTTTTTTTTTATAAAAAAAAAGTAATTCATATGAGCAATATCGCGTAAAAACAAGTGAAATTCATGGTTTGAATAATACTACGTTTACACCAAACGAAACCCCGAGGTTTCGGCAAATTCATCCAAATCTCCGAGGTTTCGCCATACATTTTCGGGCTTTCGAAATCTCGAGATTTCGGCGAAATCTTCTTGAAATCTTTTTGAGTTCATCCGTCCGTTAGAGGTTGTCAAAGCGAACAAGTCTACAGCGTGAACTTCGGTTTATTTTGGTATTCATTTATAGATGTCAAAATATTAAATGCCAAAATAATTGTGGCCAATTGACAGGGCACAGGTAAGCTTGCAAGAGAATATTTATTTTATATAATTTGTTAATCTTTTCAGGCAATGGGCAACGAAAAAATACAAAAAAAATAACATTTTGGTCGACAACTGAGGAATGTCAACAAGCAATTGTTTGCCTAGAGATGGGCAATTGCGAATAAAAACAATCGAATAATTCGATTGTTCTCCGCTCTGTCTCTGTTATATTTTTCCATATTTTATCCGTTTTTCTTATATTTTTATACTCTGAATGAGTCAAATAAAAGAAAATCGGATTTATTTTCAATTTCAATAAAATTTTCACAAAACATTTTGACAGGCGGTACGCGGTCAACGTAGCTTGCTGCGGTACAAAATTGTAAACCACCTCAGTGTGTGCACCTATATTTACGGCAATAGTATTTCATACCATTATACCGCTGCCGCGTAACGCTCCGATGTGTGAGCTCCTTTAGTTGACAGGAGTCGATTGTTTTGGGCGATAGTTCGATTGTAAATGAGGTTATTAAACTTAAATTGAAACTGAAGAAAATCCTTTTATTTTAAATATCAAATTGCATGCGTTTGAGACATACATTTCTACAATCGACTCATTAGTATACTCGCCTAGTAAAATAAATTTTCTGAAATACGATTTGATAGTTATTCGATTGTTTTCGGCTAACACCGAATTTTCTTTTTATTCGATTAAGAAACTAATTATCAATCGCCCATCCCTAGTTTTGCCAGCCACTTCAAAATTGACAGCTGAAACCTCTTCAACTCGGTGTAAACGGGTTACTGATGTTTCGGTGAATGTTCATCGAAATCTCGAGGTTTCGGCTCGGTGTAAACGTACTATAATGTTGATTGGTGAAATTTTTATCTTTGTATGTATGTATGTATTTTTTCCATTAACAAAATGACGAACTTTGTTGTTCAATCATGTACACAAATTATATATAATTTACAAACAAAAGCATTAACACGGAAAATAATTATTAGTTGTTTGTTTTGTTGTTTTGTATTATGTTTTCTATGCTATTTTTTTATTTAAAACTGGGAAAACAGTTTGGTAATTTTATTTTTTATCCACCTCTGGTAGAAACGTCAAATATTAGCCAGTGGATAAAAATTTAACGCAATTGGTACACGGCCTAAATGAAGAAGTAATATTTCCGTGTACTATTAGTTTTGCATAGAATCTCACACTCACTCACATTCCTTAAACACTGTGATGAGTCTCTTCATGACTGCGCCAGATTTATTCGAGTGCGGTGCTAAAATGTAACAACCGGATGAAAATCGTGAAACTATATAGGATGAAAATATTAATGAATTTGACACCGAAAAAAGTGATGACAACGAAAAACATTTGGATCTATTTATTTAAGTTTGATTTAATAGAAATTCATAAGCACCTGATTGGTGAGTACAATATTGAATTTGTTAATGATAGGAGATTTAGTACCACAAAAAAAGCATTGGGTACTCTATTTATTGCTTCTCGACCTCTCTGATTTTTTGTTCTTACAGAATTATACCGAAAAAGATTTGATACGGCTTCGAAGCTTGGTAGACATTATGTACGTTTCCTTATATGGAGACTTAAAACCAAAGCATCACTATTATTACACTACTTTGTATGTGAGGTGAGGAATAACTTACAATACTGTATTTGTTTTATGGATTAATTGTTATGTCTTTCTTTCTAAAAATTATGTTTGTATTGTTAAAATAAACGTTAGTTAAAAAACACTCACATAAATATGTTTTTTACTTTTACTGAATTTGACTTTAAAGAAGGCGAAAATGCAATTTAAAAGCTTAAAGTAAGTAATAAAAAAAGTAATAAAAAAAAAACACAGAAAAAAAACCTGCGCACACACGAAATTATCTCCACTGGTCGTTTTTAAAATCCAACGATCTAAGCTTTTCTTGAATTGTATGTCATTTTTAATTGAATGTTTATTTTAATTTAATGCTTATTGTTCAACTTCTGTATAACGTACGAAGATGATTTATATCTTAAAATGTTTGTACAAAATTGAGCCTTATAATAAAAGAAATTCCATTCTCATGGGCCAAGGCATTCTAAAGCTAGGAGGTAGAAGGTATTCGTAAAAATACTCTCTGCCCAGATATCAGCTTGGATCTCCGCTTTTGGATAGCAGATAACTATAACAAATATCCCAAGCCTGTATTCCACACATTTTGCAATACAACTGTGAAAACCGGATTCAATTTCGTGCAGTAGTTTTTAAGACAAATGGGAACAAAGTCTTTGCAGTCGAAAAAAAGTTACATTTTTATTATAAATAGTAAGGATATTATTTGAAAAACTGTAAATTTCTGCTTGATTTTGCATTTTTGCATTTCATTCCGTTTGTTTGCATGCCAATGTGAAGTGAATTTATGTTTGTAGAGGAAAAATGCCACCAGTTAAAGGCCGAGTAAAGTTTTTAAATTTAAAAGAAAAACGCATTGTTTATGCCCCCAAATGCAACGCCCCTTATCCAACCAATGGATCTAAATGTAATTCGGCTTCAAGATAATTATCCCGATGATCAATAAACATTGTGGTGATATAAGAGACTGGAATAAAGATGTGGTCTTCATACCCTCCGATGCTGAAGGGGATCTTGAATTTTCAGAAAGCGGTGCAGACGAAAACGTCTATGCCAATGTCATCAAACTACTTAGCATAGGCCATTTCAGCCATCAACATTTGTCTAAAATTCATCAACAATTTTTTTGAGGTAACTTCTAAATAAATTTTCTGCATAACTTTCGTTTTCCCCGTTTTTTGTTCAGTTGTGTTATAAAAATAAAATAAATTCCTGCTATGTTTTATGTAATGTCCTTATACTTTCTAAAGGTGTTAATTAGTTCTTTCTTATTCAAAATTAAATGCCTACTGAAAATCAATTACCTACTCCAAACGATGAACATTTCAAAAAGATGAGCAGTGCCTGTATTGGCTATATTTCGAAAATGTTTACTAGATTTTTAACTCAGTAAATGTAAACGACTGATATAATTTTTAACCAGGAACAACAACTCAAAGTATTTCACGATAAAAAGTGAAACACCCTGTATTTATTTATTTCTCAGTTTTTGCTGTTACAGTCTTTAGAACAGGTGCTCTCATTAGACGCACCTCGAATCCAACGGGTACCTACAATATCACGGTGCATTCACAAATAAAATATTCACCCACTACCATCTGGGCCGCGAAATTGCTAAAGTTAAAACTTTATTATGCGGAAGGTCCTTGAATTCGGCTTCTCTTCTGGACACACACACTTGCGGGATCTCCTGGAAATTACTTCTTAAGCAGGCACAATCTAAATTCCACTTTTACGTTTATACTATACAAACACACACAGAAGAGGTTAACAAACACGCATACTCAGCTCACCTGATACTTTATTGCCATCCTCTTGCCCATAAAACTAATTCCTTTTAATTTCTATTTCTCACCCCATCACCCCTTTAAAGAATCCGGAAATGGAGCCTTTCTTCATGATATCTTGGATGATTGTAGCTTCACTTGCAAACGACATACATACATACAAACAACCGTGAACGTGGATAACGAAGGCGAAGTACGATAAAAGGAGAAGAAGTGTTTGCCTTTTTATCATCATATTCTTTCGTTTACCGTCTTCTTGTCTATGGGGCTCCTTAGGTAGAAAGTCCTTTGGTGTTATTTGCATGTCTGATAAAATAAATTATCCTTGCGAGAGTAGCATAACACACGGGAGAGACGAAAGAACCTCAACCATCACCTAGACACAAAATCACACAGATATAGAACATAGAATTATAGTACAGGTGGGAATGAGTATCTGTATCTCATTTCATGCGGAAGGAATTTCACACTGCAAAAAGCAACGAAATCGTTCGCGAGCAATTCCAATGGTGCCACGGATCTTTCCTTCACATGGATTCAGGAACAGCAGCAACTCTGGGTACGGGCAATTCGTGTGCACCCCTTAACGAGAATTTATTATCAGACAACAATCAAGAAGTCATCAAATATACATTTTACGCTATAATTTCCACTTTTCACGTGCATACTGAGCTGAAGCCTGCTGAGTTGGCTGGCGGTTGATGGTGGTAGGTACAGCCTGATAACGGTGGCGTTGCAAAAGGGTGGCGACCTCTTTTCCTTATGTTCACATTTTTTTTTTTTTACAAACATGCTCGCTTTTTCGACCGCAATTGTCTGGGTTATGCCGTGACGGGAATATACTCGTACCTAAGAAAGAAGAATTTAAATTCTTTGTTCACAGTGAGAAAAAGTAGTAAAAGAAAAGGTTTTGGTAGGTTTTTTTTGACCAAAAGTTTTAACATTTTTCTACATTTTTAAACCTGTAAGCAAATATTAATGGAGATCCGGACAAGTCTATTATACAGTTGCGTGCACGTAATTAGAAACATTCCTCGAATTGCTCCTTTTTAAGTTTGCATGTTTTATATCCTTAATACTGTTTTTACTAGTAGTTATACTATAATATGTAGTATGCCTGTATGCATTTGATATCAAATACTGTAATTATCTTAACTACATTCGAAAAATGTTGTCCACATACATACATATGTACATACAGTCGACTCTAGATAAATTGAATCTGTGCGGCAAAAAGTTCAAATTATTGAGAGTTTTATTTAACGAAAGTTGAACTTATCAGGTTCGAACAAGCTACTTATTCCGCCGGTGTTTTATTTACGTACATTAGTTACAGTCAAATCCGGTTAAAAACCACCCTCTTAAGTGCAAAACCCGCATAGCTTCCTCGGTTTGTTGAAATCGTAAGTTTATAAAGTAACTAGCCGTAACCCTGTGCGCTTCGCTCCACCTATCTTTTCAAAATTTTCCCGTAGTTGAAAGCAATCACTTTCCATTTTTTTTCTATCTGTCTGTCTGTCTGTCTGTCTGTCTGTCTGTCTGTCTGTCTGTCTGTCTGTCTGTGTGTCTATCTGTCTGTCTGTCTGCCTGTCTATCTGTATGTCTGTCTATTTTGTCTCTCTGTATAATCTGTCTGTCTGTCTGTTTGGTTACCAGATTGAAATAGACGAATGGGGGACATCGCAAGACAAAATATTATGTTTTTGAAAAATATAGCACCAGCGTAAAAAAAGTGAAGTAAAAAACTTTTATTCGATTTTTTATTATAAAAAAACAATCACAAAAATCCAAAATTATAACCTATCAACTCAAATAAATTAATGAGAAACAAAGCAACAAAAATAAATTTCTGTTTTCTTTAAAAATCAGTTAAAAAATTAAAATTAAACACAAACGAAAATAATTTGTAAATAATTCGTAATCAAAAACTGATAAAGGGCAGATAGCAGCACAAATCATAACCTGACGGAAGAAGGAAAACTTTTGCGCGTGAAGTGATATGTACATAGTTTATTGAGTGGATGCGTTCAGCATTGAAATGATTTCGAACTTCAAATGGATCTGTTTACAGAGAATCTTTTTAAAAATATTTAATGAAAATATGTCTGTCTGTCTAACTGTCTATCTATCTATGTCTGTCGGTCTGCCTATATTAATTGATCAAAATGATTCATATTCACATTTCACCTTTCAATCGACCAGTTGTTGACTAATTGCACTGATGCTATGTTTTATTCTTTATTAAGAAAAACGTACCCTGAAAATTTTACCAAAATCGGTTGGATAGTTTCCGAGTCTATAAAAGACAAACAAACAGACGTACAAACATACATTAATTTTTATATAATAGAAAATACATATATTCTTGTTAAAATCCCCTTTTAATTACATATCGCTTTGCTACATTCCCCGTTTAAGTACTCATTGTTTCCCTTTCCCTTTTAAATACCCTTTTTAATAAAGCACTTTAATCCGAACAAAACAAAAGGTAATAAACTTAGCCTAGTACATAATGTGGTGAGTTCTAGAACTCTCACGACATTGGACAATTCTGCTAATGCACTAATCCGGGTTGTTTTTAGTTCAAATTATCGAAAGTTCGCCCCTTCTACTTCAATTTATAGCGTGTTATGTGGGAAACAGCCAGCTATAAACAAAAGTCCGAATATTAAACTCAAATGAAGTTACAATGCGCACTTTTTTAATAAGATCAAAAATAAAACAGAAAAAAAAATTACTTACCTATGCAGAAAACACAAACACATGAGGATAACCACCTTCGACAATGCGATCGTGCAGACCGTTTATCTGTTGCGGGGGGAAGTAAACATGTGTTCTTTTCTCATTCCCAGATTAATTTTAAAATAAAAAGAGACATTATGAGAGCTATTGATTCACTGTTGACACCTTTACCCTACTGTAGGTGTAGTGAATGCGCATTCAACAAATCGTTCAATACACAAACAAATTCGAAGTTGGCGACAAATCGAAGTATACTGAACATAGTCAAGTTTTGTCGTTTTCCTAATACGTTCGTTTTCTGTTTCTATGTCGAAAGTCGGTTAAAAATAAACTTTTACACTGAAAATTATGAAAAATCGGTGGTATATGTATGCATGCTCGATTTTCTGGAAAACGGCTAAATATTCATGCACGTACAAAAATCGCTTAAAGCTGCAAAATCTGCATGCTTACTGCTTGAGTGGATTGAGGTCTTAACCCAGCCTAAACTCTCAGGGCGAAAAAATGAACAAGTATTCTCTAAATGTGGACGAAGTGTTTTGCGTATTCGAGTATTGGGTACTCTCTATTTCGTTCCGAAAGTCAATCCTATTCGAAATTGCTTTTCGTTTCGCTTTTGAATTGGTACTCTGTAACACTTTCGAAATGAAAAAAATACTACTAGATGATTTTTCCACTTAAGGATTTTTTTTGTCGAGTCTCGATATATTTCTTATGAGATATGTCAAATAAATAAACCGAGAATAGGAGGAATAGTATTGTTATACATTTTAAAGGAAGAATTTAATATAATAAAAAAGAAAAAATATTCTGTTGCACTTCGGATGGACGAAGAAACAAGTGCAGAATGGATTGAGCGGAAAATTACACGGGACAGATCAAATATTATTGAAAAAGGTGATAAAACTCGTATGGTACCAAGGATTCATATCACCATTACTTATCATTTATTATTTTAGTTTTGTTCAGAACTTTCGCATTGCGAAGGATGCTTTTTTATATGCTTTGAATTGCGTACGAGATGAATTTCCTTCTTCTTTGGGATCCACTGGAGTTCCTGTAAATTTAAAATACCCGATGCATCATCAAACAGCATTGAACAGTAACATGGAGAACATAGTGATGTCTACTCCAACATTGTTAAGAGAATAACACAAAAAATAAAGGCACAAATTCATTTAGATTTAATAATTCCTAAAAATTAACTGTCCTTTGGCTAGATCGGGATGTGCACACATGAACTGCTTGCTTATAGTTGTTATCATCACTAAGATTTCTTAAAAACTTGCATTTTCAGGTACTTTTAGATCCTTCCGTTAGCGAATTAGTTGTAGAAACAAATTTTCCGTTTTTCAATGCTTTTGACATTAGGAAACGAGTTACAGAGTACCGAATTTCCACTTTCGGAATTGTAAATCCGAAAGTAGTAGATTTCATTCCGCTATCGAATTAGAGGGTACAAAATATTCGTTTTCAGAAAATTTCACTTTCGAAACGAAATACAGAGTAGGGCCCTTGGTCTAACAAAGAAACTGAAACTTTGCAAACATTTGACAGATGTGCTACGTCTGTACATTGCTAACTATATGTACATATATGATCATTCTTTCACTCATTTTAAAGATCGGTTTACGGAGTAAAATAAAATTATTATTACCATTGCATAGCAAGTTCCAAACAGATTTGACGAAAATGATTTTTTCAATATCATACCATCCAGTTCATCCTGACACAAACGATTTTAGAGTAGGCTATTTGGAAATGCAAGAGGTCAGGAATAGAACAAAAGGACCATAAATTGCAAGCCAAGGATACCTCAACTGCGATGGAAAGTGTGTTCTCTGTATACCATTATTATAAGTGAAACCTCCCTTAGACGGACTGTGATGGTGACAACATTTTTGTCCGCCTAATTGGTAAATCAATTTTTTTTTTAAATACTGTGGAAGTCGCTTATAACGTAGTCGTTATATCCGACTGCCCTCCATAAGTATTCAGAGAACACTTAAAAACATTCACAGACAAAATAATTAAGACAAACGAACTGTTTGGGTATCTACAAAACACAGCAGGGCTGTAGAGAATACGTCAGAGCTGTGTCCGTCTAAATCTTAAGGATCAGTATGGGGGATTGGCACCGTAGCGCAAGTGGTTAGTGCGTCGTACTACTGAGCCAGCGGTCTTGGGTTCGAATCCCGCCGCAAACACCTTAAAAGTGTTTCATAGTGTCCACCTCTTCCGAATGCCTGACAAGTATTCAAGAGTATCATTTGTCATGTAAAGCTTCCCAACTCGCCGTACGGAGACGGAAACGCGCACACACAAATGGTTGGTTCTACCTACGACTGCTGAAGCCAAATAATTATTTATTTATTTTTTATGGGGGATTTCACTGTATATTGTTAACCATCACAGTAGCAACGGCTATCCCTGAGCGCACATTTTCAACAATATAAACTATGAGGGTACAAATGATAGTCTTTCAATGCTTGTCAGATATTCGAAAGAGGTGGCACCGTAAAAAAAACTTTTAGGTGTTTGCTGGGGTTGAAGCCGGACAGCATTGCGTAGTAGTTCAACGTACTTACCACTACACCACGGTGCTCACGCATTTCAACGAGCAGTTGAGGAAAAACAAATAGAATTTACCGACTTTAAATTACAAAGCATAAAAAAAACCACCACGTTCGACTTTTCAAGTTATTTTGCACAACAGTAAATTCGAATTAACGAAAGGAACCAATTGCAGAAGTTTTCTCATGGAATTCTCATGGTGCTTCTATTTATAGAGGTTTTCGATTATAGAGGTTTGAATTATCGAGAGTTCACTGTATAAAGCCTTCCGAAATCCTAGTTCTTGATACAAGCCTGAGTGACAGAAAAGGGTCCAGGATGTCGATATATCAGAAATCAGACTGGAAATAAAATACCAAATTATTTGTACCCTCATAGGTATATTGGACACCCTCATACAGGGTGGCTGATGAATATTGCTACATTAAGAAATTCAACTAAATTTTCAGTGTATGGAATTTATTTTTCTTTTATTCATGTTAAAGCTCATTCAATTTTATTAAATAGAGCTTTATTAGTTTTAAAAATGCATGTGCGACATCTTACCAAAAAGTTGTTCATTACTGCTTGGAGAGTTGAGACAGGAATAGACGCAATTGTTTCTCGAATGGATTGCTTTAGTTCATTCAAATTTGTTGGTTTTTCTTTGTAGAGTTCCTGTTTGCAATAACCCCACAAGAAAAAATCAGGTGCAGTAAGGTCAGGCGACCTGGGGTCCAACGGAATGTGGAGTTTCTGGCTATCAGCTTATTGGAAAATTTTCGTCGCAATTCTGTCATAACAGGCCGGGCTATGAGAGGAGTTGCACCATCTTGCTGAAACCACAGAGAGTTGAAAGAAATTCTCATTCGGCGGAATTCTGGATAGAAAAACTCTCTCAACATGCTCAAGTAACGGTCTCCAGTAACCGTAACGGTGTGACCGTTTTCTTCGAAGAAGTAGGGCCCGACAATGCAGCGTGATGAAATTGCACACCACACTGCGACACGAAGTGGATGCAATTCCGTCTCATGGAGTATCTGTGGGTTGGAAGCACTCCATATTCGACAGTTTTGTTTATTTAAATCGAAATGGGCCTCGTCAGACATAAAAAGACAGTTCAACATACTTCCGTCCTCTTCCACCATTTGAAGCATCTTCTGGCAAAATTCCAAGCGAATCGGCAAGACTGCTGCGTTCAGTTTGTTGGCCATTTGAATTTTATATAGGAATAAGTCCAAATCATTGTGCATAATTGACTGCAATGACTGTTTGCTTATACCCATTTGAGCAGATAAGCTTCTTGTCGAAACTCTTGGATTGTTTTGTATGGCAGCAGCTACAGCAGCGATTGCTTCCTCCGTCCGAACTGAAGGGTTTCGATGGTAAGATCTTCTTTCGACTGATTGTTAACAAGTCTCATTATGGTCCATCTGCTCGGAGGATTGCCGCCAAACGTGCGCCTATACTCTCTTTGAACCGAAACTACGGACTCCAGTGCGTGATAGCGGCGGATAATCCAAATTCTTGTTTCAGTGACCCAGTTATCCATTTTTGTTAAATCTAAAATCAATCTGCAAAATAAAAAAAAAATTAACCAGATTCATTCAAAAATAGAAAAAAGTTATCAAATTTTTTTTTGGTAGCGGCTTTCATCAGCCACCCTATATTATGTACATACATACGTTTTTTACCTAGAGCTATGTATTTAATGCTTTCATTTAAATGACCTTCGCCTATGTACAAATTTCTGTATTCAAACATACTCGTATAATAAAATACAAACCTCACTATTGCACCATTCTCAAATCACCGCACAAACGAATTCCCCGTTTAAATGCACAGAACACAGTCAGTGACTTCACATGTACTTTAACCAGATTGAATATGCCAAATTGTATCGATTGTAGCATGAACCGCCACCAGCGCGAACGACCGCCAAAAATTCATTTTGCAAAGTGCTTGCTCAAAGTATATGCCCGAAACCACCCCACATAAGGACATAATATACACCATATCCTTCGGTAGTGTTCACGGTTAACAGTCGTCATACAGTGACTAAGTATCCAACATTCTTCTGTGCTGTATGCGCCACAGCGATATGAATGAGTGCGCTACGAAAATGAATAAAACAAAACAAAAAAAAAACACGGGCGCGCCAGATAGGCGCCGCCGTCAAGGCAATAAAATAGCAACAAATAAACTTTTGCAAAATGTTGACATTGAAATGTCGTAGGTTTAGTTGTGTACGAAAAGGCTCCTATACTCGTGCGGAGTCAAGGGGTGAGATATACTATACGCGTATATTCCCCTTGCACAGCAAAAAAAAGGGTTTCGGTGTGCTCCCACAACAGAACAACGGGCAAAGTAAAAAAAATAGCAAAAGCAACCAGAAAAACATCTAATTCATTCCACTGCTGCGTTTATGGGGGGTTGATTTCGTACTAAAAAAAATACCATTTGAGCGCGAATGATTCATCCCCTCGGGAGGTTATGCCAGCTAGAACACTTATATTCCATTTTATTGAAGACATAAAAGTAACTGCATGTGCGGCAGGCCATAAGGAAACCTGGAAAATATGCGTACGCGTAGGATAGCATATGTGCAGAAAGGTACGGTGGGTGCACGGATGTGGGCGTGTACACGAGGAAGAGTGTAGCATAGAAAAACCAGAATGAATTTGAGACATTAACTTAGCGTACAGGTGGAGAAGTTCTATAAGTTACACAAAGTTGTGAGTTATATCGATTTTCAATTACCATGGCATCATGTGAAGCGGGAAGGCAAAGTTTCAGCATACAGTCCGCTGCATACCTAGTTGTCCCCTCATCGCATCGGTTGAAAGGGTAACTATCCCTTAGACAACAATGCGCATAAATTCACCCACTCTTGCACCCGTAACGTAAATTATTAATTACGCCTCTTATGATACCCAATCAATTCAACTACACTTTCTGGAAAGTTCTTCGATCGTAAATTCAGAGAATGCAGATAACTTTGCGGGTGGCTTTCTGGCGCCAATAAACTGCATACATAGTACAATACATAAGTTTGCTCTGATTTAGTTTGTGGAGCATGTACACAGGCAGGGAAGGGGATATATAGAAGGTCCCGACATTTCATAAGAATTAGTTTTATAAGAAGCGAAAAAGATCATAAAAAACTTGGGTTTGGGACAGATTTCCCACGAAGTATATACTAGAGTCTTTTCGGCATTGTTAAAGGTTGTTGTTTAACTATGATGAGCAACTGTCCCGTATTTTCAGGAACAGTTCTGTATTTCGACAGTCTTTATTTATTTTTGCGACCAGTGTTATTCCAATATTATACATGTGATGTTCATTTGTACATATGTACATTATGTACATATGTACTGTAATTTAAAGAAACTGTATATTATCTCAGAATTGAATATGTACCTATCATCAGCTTATTTCCAAACTTCCTATATCTTCATCTAAAATTCTAAATGGTTAAACCTGTCCCAGTCCTTAAAAGAATACTTATTATCACAAGAAAAAGGTCTTTTTTTAAAAAAGAATTTTTAAACAACAGCCGCTCTGAAGACTGCTTATTTTGCATCCCTTCTTAGGCTCTAATATTCCATAAAAATTTTGCTTCAATAAAGTCTCAAGAAGTATGCATATCTAAGGTATCTCATATTATAAAATATGTTACATTACTGTGTTTTTTAATAATATTTACACACGTTAAAGGTGACATGAACACACTCCTAATGTTTACACACAGCGCGAGCACATGAACTCTATGGGTGGTGTCCAGGATAACTAGATAGTTGTATATTATTCAAAGTTTTGTCCTTTCTTATAATTCACAGAAGAAATAAATTTTGCGACATCTGGATGTGAACCGTGAACCTTCAGCGTAACAAAAGACCACTACGCCACAGCCACCCATTATTCGAAAAAAAGACGATCGATTTAACGAATTTTTTCATTTTACGAAAGGCTGTTTATTGGAAAATTCGTTATATTGGACGTTCACTCTATTAACTTCACTTTCTGTGATGGGCAAATCTGGCAATGGATTTTACATCCGATTATGCCTTAATTTTGCACACGTACATACAAAGTCCGGTAAAAATACAATATAGTACATTTGATGACGTTGTACATTTAATATGACGGACGCCCCAAAATTATGATTTTTAAATTAATTTATACGTAATATTACTTACTTACTTACCTAACGGGCTTCCGACCCGTAAAGAGTCTCTGCCTGAGACACGGCAGCCTTCCACTCTATTCGATCCCGGGCGCGCTGCTTCTAGTTGTCTAGACCAAGCGCACTGGCATCCGCGGTAGCTTGGTGCTTAAACCAGAGGTTCGGTCTTCCTTGTCCTCTCGAATATGTTATATTTTTTAAATTAATTCGAAAATAAAAACACTAACGAATGCCACTTTATAGCGAAATGTCACTTATTTAAAATACAAATATGTATAATCAGCACTTCTTTTGTGGATTGTATCTGTTGGTAGTTTGCAAAGCTTGGGGTGCGATCTTTGATACTTCGAACTATATTTTTTAGACACGGCCGAAGCCGGGTGGGGCAGGTAGTAAGTAATATGATAAGTCTAGTACAGACGAATTTATACACACATACATATGTTTACGTCCATTTTGATCCGCAAAACCAATTGTTTCCCCTTTAAATTCAAGTTAAGGATTGGGGAATAAGGTCGGACCAAGTTAAATACCGATCCAAATATCCCCAGGCACTCACTAAACTTATCCCCTCACTTAACCTTTTGTTTTCTAAATTAGGAACGCAAGAAACCATCTAAGCACTTAACCTTTAAAGCCATTTTTTTCTAGTTTTTCATTTAACCTAGTTAGCTAGATCAAGAGGTTTCACCTTTCTTAATCTCCTAATTAGGTTTAGTTACTTTTTTATTTCCAAGTTGACATGGTTGAGAAGTCTAAGTTTATAACTTCTAGCTACTCTTTTGACTTCGTCTTCAACCATTTCGGCTTCTAGATCTTAATGTAGATCGGCGTTTCTTATATATCAGGGTGCATTTAGTATGCAACGTAGTATGTAATTTATTTTGGAAAGTTTGTATGCTTTGTAGATTTGTTTTCCTAGTGCATGCCCATAGTTGGAGTCCATATGTCCAAACTGGTTTTATAACTTGCTTTTAAAGCAGTAGTTTGTTGAAGTTTTACAGTAAGGATTATCTCCCAACTAGCCAATACATTTTACTGTAACGCATTCTCAGCTCAAGTATTTTTTTCTTTATATGCACTTTTCAGCGAAGTTTATTGCCTAGGGTCATACCTAGGCATTTAGCTACGTTTGAGTATTTTAGTACATTGTTGTTAATATATACTGAAACACGCTGTACACTTTTATTAGTAAAATTTATACAAACTGACTTCAAGTCATTTAATTTAATTTGCCATTTTTTAGTCCATTTACTGCCTTTTGTAGCTTTTCTGTTACTATTTCGACAGTTTCCCCAGCAGCAAGTATAGCAGTGACATCTGCAAATGTTGCCATAGTTGCTTCTTCACATTATAATAGATCGCTGGTTAATAGTAGATACAACACAGGGCCTACCACACTGCCCTGTGGAACACCAGCCTTAATTTCTCTTAACAATGGGTACTTTTTTCTTGTTTTACTTGGAAAAATCGTACAGTTATGTACATATATAAGATTTTAGAATTGCTGATTTCTTTCATCTTTATTTTGCCATCAAGTGTACGAAGTAGGTACTGTAGAGTGGTCCGAATCAATATCTGTACCTTCTTCTACTTTTGTATTATTTGACGAGATATTCATTATTATGAACCATTCTGTGTTTAAATTCTATAAGTTTATGTGATCTAGTTTTGTTTCTTTTTTTCGCGAGCTGGAATTGCATATCCAACTTTGGATAGTACTGGTTTACGGGTTATTCTAATAACCTCTACCGTTGTTAGCGTAGGAAGTCACGTTAGTCGGTGGTAATCGTAAGTGCCGGTTGTATTACCATAAAACTCTCAACTTTATGAAACCGGTATCGTCCAACTTTCAGATTAATTTAAGTAGAAGCCGCCGACAATTTACCGTTTTCTTTTCTAGAAATATATTACGTAAATATATCTACCTATGTATACATTTATTACGTAGATATGTAGATAATTTATGTACATATGTATAATGCATTCGATAAGTTCGTGTTCTATATCACCGCATAGTACATCGTACTTAAATTAAATAAATAAAAAAAAATAAACGCTTAACCGACCTACTTGTGTCATTAGTGTCTTCTATTACATCATGTGACGTAATACTACACAGAAAATGTGCAATTATGCAGCCACATTTCATCCAACGGCACTTGCAATGGATGCACATGCACGTAGCCAGTAGAGCTATAATGATGGAGCCTCTTACCTGTGCAAGCGCCGCGTCGGCAATGACGATACCGCATAAATATCGAATGTCAAATGTGACACTTATGGCAAACTTCGTGTACAAATAAATACAAACTGCTTCACGCAGAATAGGTATGTATATACATATGTATGTAACACATATGTATGTATGTCATACGGAACAACGTTACTCAGTGCAATCAAAGTGCATGAGTCTAACCGTTCACACGAGGAAAGTAAGCAATGGCGGCGAGAGGCAGATAAACGGAAAACGAAAGTAAAAGCCAAAGCCAATTACAAGCGAATACCAAAGAAGACTTCAAAGGGATCATAAGTGGAGAGTGAATGCATCGTATCATCTGTCTATGCTATACTATACTATATATGCGCAAAAAAAGGGATGTCGCTGTCGTTGTTCCTCTTTTGCTGCAACATTGCTGCTCCGCACCGAATGCAATTGAGTGTGGTGAATTGCCTACAAAGCGATGATAATTTAATGAGTTCTTTTTCTCCCTGCATGCCATATCCCACTTCATTCTTCCGAACCGCCATTGGAAACAATTACTCATACTCGTGCAGTATATACGAGTACGATACGAGTACATCAATATGTGTATCTACATGGTAATTACTTTTTTTTTTTTTTTTAGTTAAATATTTTTGTGCGACTTTGTGTGACTTCATGTGACTTTCTTAAAGCAAGAGCGACGCTATTCTCTAAATTCCTTACCGCCAAAGCGTTAGAATGAAAGAATTTCTGAAATATGTACGAATGAACATATTTGGAAGTTGAAAACTGGAATTTGTATATTTCTTTGTGGCAATAAGTCAAAGTAGCTTATGTATGCCTATTTCGGTAATTTTTCAGTACAGCAAAAATAAGATTAAATTATTTATTTTAAAAAATGTACCAGAGCTAGATAAATAAAATTTAGCCTAAATCAATAATGTGTACCTATATATATTCTTTTTGGCATTGGGTTTTTATATTTAAAAGTATCAGTAAACCGCTAGAAATCTACTTTAAGTTAAGTTAAGTTACTTCAGTAAAATATATCTTATTTGAAAAATATGACTTAAGTAACGACTTTTGCCGCGGCAGGATTGGAAAAATAGCTTATGCTGTTTTAAGCTACTTCGCAAAATTGATTTTTGACCAATATGAATTTTTTAAAGTAGCTTAAGTCGACATAAGCTGCTAAAATTCCATTAATTCAATAAGCCTTATAATAGCTTTTGTGATAACTTAAGTGGTTTTAACAAATCGAATAGAAAAAAAGACATAAGTTGTTTAAAAAACATCAGTTTTTGTCTAAACGACTTGAGTTGTTGTGTATTCTTGCGATATAACCGTTATTTATTGGGGTAGGTGCATCAGAATCAGACCAAAAATAAAATAAACAACATTTTGGATCAAAAAACTCGATATTTGCTTACATAAGCGACAGTTTTGTTTCATATACCGCCTGGGTATCATTTAAGTGGCTTTTTTAAAGTATTCCAAAAGGATTTACTTTGTTATAAGCACATTAGGATTTTTGTTTTAATATTGTCCGGAATCTTACTCGCAATTGACAGGTTTCTATTATCTTCCGACATTCCGATCCTTAACAAAAATATACGATTTTAAGGAAGCCATTCACGTCTCTGTACCTTCTGTGCCTTCTGTAGCTAGCAGAGTAGCAGGTGACATATTCGTAAATTTCGGACGGAATCTCGGCTATGACTTGGCAAATATTGACTTTTGGTGGCTCCAAAGTTCGTCTTTGTGACTTTTACTGTAATCTCACAGAAAGAAATCTAACGGCATTGAATCACATGATCTTGCGGCCAGTTGACGCTACCGCGATATGAAAACTTTGTACGCAATTATCCAACGTTGCACTTGATGTAAGTCTTGTTAGAACCACATCTTTTTTACATCCATACTTTCGATTTCGTATCAAAGTTACTCAATTATCTGATCATCATCATCTTTAAAAAAGTAAGACCCAATGACGCCACCTGACCACAATGCATATAATGATGTCACGTGAATCACATAAGGATTTTCCTCCGCCATGTGCATCAATTTTACTTATTGACATACCCAGAGATGTGGTGTGAAAATTCAGTACCAGCTCCTGCTGGTCTAACACCCAATTTGCCGGAATTCTTCGCTGTTTATGGTACCTGGGCTTCAGTTCTTGTCTTAACAGAATTTCATACTGCTGAAGATGCAAGTTTCCGGTCAAAATGCGCCAAAGGGAGCCCAAAAGCTTCCTTCGAACGTCGAAACAGTTTCACAAATAACAGCAATATTTTCGGCTAAACGGACGCTACGATCACGCATAGGCTTTATGCTACCAGCAAAAACGTGTGTGCACCCTCATCGTACGTATGGAAAACATTATACAAATATTTTTTCATGTTTTTTCCGCAAAACATTCGATAAAATATACACAGGCACATACATGCATAGTATTTATACATCATAACTTGATATATGTATCACTAGATCGCGAATTGCTTGATTGGACGATTAATCTTCCCGTAAATTTTGAAACACAACAAACTAACATTTCACACACTGCCAACATAGGAAACTCGAAACACCATTTATTATGTCCTACTTTAACTGAATAACGAATATTAAGCTTGTGCCTATTTGGGTGGCAAATGGCGTTGAAACGCGTGTGCAAAATGCGATCTTCAAAAAGAAAAACACCTCAAAAGTGGAGAAACAACAGCAAAAGTAAGACGAATGGATTGGCGTATATACCTTACATGAAGGGCATACCGCGCGTGCCATTACCGATAAGCTTAGACAGAGGCTTCACACCCAAAATACAAAATTGAGAAGAGAGATCAACGGCTTATAGATTCAGAAATGTACGCTTCGATCGCACTTAAAGCAGATATCAGTAACAACAGGCATTTAGTTGAAGCCGGCCTTCACCTTCGTATAACGATGCGAACACCTTTGCTATGATCTCAAAGTAATGTTAAATGGTTAGAGTGAGGAATGAAGCAGTAGGATTAGACATTAACGGAATGATCGAAAGCCGTATGTACTGTTAGAACCAAGGCTGAAGACGTCCAATGCAGTACTGTAAACTCGAAAACGAAATAAAAGAAAGGATAAGGAACCTGGATTGATTGTTGCTATAGAATCACTTCGTTATTATGAAAAACTAGTGTGCCCTGTGCCCGTGCGAGATCTCTGGCAAGACAAAATCTAACCCCCATATGATTTCCATCTATCAAACGATGGAAATCATACGAGAAGTGTTTATTCTTTTTAAAGTTCATTGTGGGTAGAGTATTTGCTTTGCTTTCGGTTTTTTAATTTGTTAAAGTGCAATTCGTCAGTGCTTCAGGAAATTCTCTTTCTTTTGGCACCTCATTTGTTAAGATTAATTTGAGACCGATAGCGATAGCAATCGAATAAAACAAACAAAAGGAAAATAGCTAAACTCTTTTAAATTATATTATCATTATCATATCTAACAGTAAATACGAATCCAAATCCATTAGTTCTGAACACAAAATATGTTCTCTAGCTGCTAATCCCAACAATCAAGCATGGAAATTCATTTGTAGTATTTTGGGGATGTTTCCGGATAAACCCCAATTCTAGAATATTGACTGCACAGCTGTTGGCCTAACCATTTTCGTACTTTCAAATTTATAATTAACATATGTACATCAATTAGAAAAATTTCGCGTTTCCTTAATGAATACCCTAAAATACCAAAAGGCATATGGTATGTGCCAATTGAAGTGTGAATCCAACGAAACGTTCTTTTAATTGTTAGCATAATTCTGTCTAATGATTAATCGTTTTGCATTTTGTATCTTTTTTATTTGAAAGTTTAAAGGGCAAAGATAATAAATCACTGGGGCAACAAAAAGTAGTTCATTACAGCAGTTGCCGCCGCCGGGCGCACAGCCCGCCACCACCGAGCCTATTATACTTGGCTTTTGTGATCTTATTGCACGACATAGTAAAAACAACAAAGCCATCCGCTCCAAGCTAAAACAGTTAAGTGGGTGCCTCTCTTTCCCATGTTCTGTTTTTCCTACTGCCACAGATTGACGCTGGAAAATGAGAGAAAAACCTCCAATACAGTACTCGTACAGAAATAAAGAACAAGTAAAGTGCATTGTCGTTCGTGCGACAGTGCCTGTATTGCGACGCCGGCTTTTCTTTCTGGTGCTTTGCATCTCATTACAGATTACAATAGAAGCGCGCACCGTAAATTATGTTTTGCTTAAGAGGAAAAAAAATTGATTTCGATTTGTATCTAATCGTGACGGAATGAATTTAAGAAGATGAAAATGTGTTTTCTTTATCATTTTAGTGACTACAGGGTGTTTTTGAATGCTGAGAAGTCGTAACAAGAGTTTTATACATGGATCGCTTAGTTGACGTAATGTATAAGATATAGTGCACTCACGGGTGAAGGCAAACATTGACGAAGATCTACGATCGAACCAAGAAATCATAGGTGATGAACTGGGTTTGAATGGCATCGTTTATTATTTTTTTGGGTGAAGCTGGGTGAGAATTGTCGAAGACATCGTATGCGAGCTTTGCGCTTGCGTGACTCCAATCCATAAAACAATGACTTATCCTTCTAATTTTCGAAACTTATCCTCAAACTAATCAGCAGATTGTTGTAATACTAGGAAATCTAATAAATACAAGAATCTGCCTTATTTTTTGTTTAAAATACGTACTTACCAGTGGCGTCTCGTCAGGGTGTGCAAGGTGTGCATTGCACACCCTCATCGTACGTATAAAAAACATTATACAAATATTTTTTCATGTTTTTTCCGCAACACATCAGATAAAATATACACAGGCACATACATGCATAGTATTTATACATCATAACTTGGTATATGTACACATATATTACTGATTGTACATATATGATTGATTCTATTCGTTGAATGAGATCAAACCAAAAACAACCCTTGCTACACACAATAAGTTCATCGAAAAATTTCGCACTTGATTTCTTTGTGCCGATCTTCACTCACACGATATAAACATTGAAAAATTTGTAGGTAAGCTCGTGCGAAACTGAACTGTGCACTTCATGTGTTGTAGCAGTCCCGGTACAAAAAAAGTTCAAAGAAAAAGTTCGCACTTGATTTCCTTGTGCCGATCATCAATCGCACGACATTAACTTTGAAAAACTGCAACGCAAGCGCGTGCAAAACTTAACTATGCACTACATTGTGTTGTATTCGTCCAATACACAAAAAGCTCATAGGCGTGTTTTGTTTGCAAGCCTATTACTTACTCAGTTGGCCCTACAGCTCGAGGTGAACCTGGGCCTGCTTCTCGCAACCATTTGTGTGTGCGTGTTATATTTTTGCACGAATGGAAGGGACCTACAGTTTTTTGCCGACTCCGAACGGCGAGTTGAGAAGCTCAATCGTGACAAATGATACTCTTTGATGCTTGTCAGACATTCGAAAGAGGTGGGCACTGTGAAAAAACTTTTAGGTGTTTGCGGCAGGATTCGAACCCAAGACCGCTGGCTCAGTAGTCCGACGCACTAACCACTTGCGCTACAGTGCCCAAGCCTATTATAGGATTAAAAAAAAGATTTCAATAGGCGTGTTTTTTTTTGTAACCTATATAGGCTAAACATGTTTCAGCAGAATGTTTACACATGTAAAATACAATAAAACCTTAGCCTGGATAATTATCGAGTCTTATTTCTACCCTGAAGGCTTTTTCGAAGTCTATATAGAGCTTTTTTTTTGCTTTTTCGAAATCTACCTATAGGCGCGTTTTTTTTCAAATCTATTTAGATTTCGAAAAAGCTTTCCATACAAAAATAAGACTGGATAATTCTGTGGTCACAAACCATAACAGCCAAAGTCGAGTTAGGACGAAATTGAGTTATAAGTTTCATTGGTTTCACAATGCTATTATGATTTTTTTTTTGTAGAATATTAGCAACAAAATGGCTCTTAGGTTTCTGGAACATAGGAAAAACCTAACAGCTTAAGTCGATTTTTGAAATACAAGACCGATTTAAAACTTCAAACTGTTCTCCTGAAAAATGTGCAAAATCGACTTTGGCTGTTATGGTTTGTGACCACAGAATTATTCAGGCTAAGGTTTTGTTGTATTTTACATGTTGCGGAAACATATTTAGCCTATATAGGTTTGAAAAAAACACACCTAAACAAATTGTTGAATATTAATTCATTTTGAGTACATAACATACTACTCAAAGAAATCTGCGTAGATCATGGGTTTGACCAATTTTGAGCGATGACCTAAAAACAGGCACGCGTTCGTTTATTTTAATAAAAAAAAATTGGCAATGGAGATTCAAAGTGCTAAATATTTTTATATTATGATCCTTTTATAGGTATGACCCAGAAACTATAAAACCGTCCATGGTATAGAACCCAGCTAAAGCAAGACAACAAAAACTAGAAGCAGAGCAAAAATTGGTGCTGCTATTTCACTAAACACTAGTCAAACGGTAATGTCTAGAATCTAGATGCTATATTGAAAATGTTTGCACCACAATAATGCATCTAGTCATACTGCAGAAGCCAGCAACTTTCTGGAGCTCTCGGGCGTCAACGAAATTCGTACAGCACTTTTTACTCCACACAATCTCCATGTGATTTCGGATTTTTCTCAAAAATCGAAAACAAATTCCGGATATGAGTTTTCAGGTCAAATGATGAGATCATTAATGCAGCCCATGTCGAACTTGAAAATGTCACAACAAAGGATTTTGGGGATTGTTTTGATAACAGGATTAACCGACTCAAAAAAATATATTTTTATAAATTAATGTTCGAATTGTCTAATAAATGAGATACATATTAAGACATACTTTAAAAATATTTACAGGAATGAAAAAAAAGAACAACTTTCCACGATCACCCTGTGGTTTTTCTTACTGTAATTCTTTGATGGAACATTTGTTCGTCTTTTGATGCTGTAGTCTTAGATTGAAGACTAAGATACATGAGTAATGATTGCACGATATTTCCCAGTACAAGTTACCTACATAAGTTACTTTCTCGGAAGTTAGCTAAGGTAGACAATGGGGCCTATGGGAAAATTTTGCATTTAGGTTAGTGTTTGGGCTAGGAACTAAATTATTCGAATCAGTAGGCAGTTACACCAGCATCTTTCGAGCTGAAATCTGTGCTATTGAAAAATATGCCGACCTCAATCCCTAACTTTTGGAATAATGGACTCTTTTTCATCGGTAGGGCTAAATTTAGTAAATGCAAACTCCCCAACTCGATTTGCTCATAATCGCTTACCCAGTCTTTTAGATCTACATATATAACGTCTCAGATCCGTCATTAGATCTCTTGTACGATCAACTATTGCTTGATTCAGTTTCTGACCATGATCTCTTGTTTCGTACTACAATATCAATCTATCGAAATCTGCTGTCGCCGAGTGCTTCACTTCTAAGGATTTCAGTTCCATTGATTTATGTAAATGCGCTTCATATGTAAGCGATATCGGCATTTTTGCCAGAGAATGTTGGTTAAGTTCTAACACGAATGTAAAACTGAACTGTTTTCAAGCTATTTTGTCCTCGTTGTCTGACCATTGTGTTCCGATCAAAACGGTACGTATTCAAAATAAAATCTGCCTGAGTGCAATCAAAAAACGCAATAAGCTATACAGTAAATGGAAGCATCTGCCCACGGATACAAACTGGAATACCTACAAGATGGCTCGCAATCGCGCAATATCAATACTGCGCACATAGAAAAAAAACTAATTGACTTCTAAACTTGCACAATTAAATTTAATGTTAAAACAAATTAACATGTCCCTAGCTGCAAAAAAGCTATATAGCAATAAGAATAACAGTCCCAAATGTGTCCAAAGTTACCATCACTCCGAAATTAAGAAATTTTTAAAAACTCTTTCTAATTTTTCTATTTTTATTTTATTCTCTTTTCTTTCAATATTTGCATTTACGTTTTACTTGTTCCTAATATCTTCTATGGCTTTGGTGAGTTTTTTATTTAATACGTTTTTGTTGTACAATTTTGTTCGTACTAATGTCCTCTCTGTTAGAACTTGTTTTTTATTAATTACTCATGAACCTGGGTAGTGTAACGAATAGCAGAGAATCCACTGCTGAACGTGTCAATGGGTATCTGTTTGATATGATTAGGGTGTTTAGATCGCAGAGTGACGGTATTCATATTTGCCACATAAATGCACAGAGTTTAAATCCGAAAATCGACGAATTTCGTTACCTATTTGTAAATTCTAAAATCGATGTTATCTGTGTATCCGAAACCTGGCTTTCAGCTGAAATTAGCGACCAACTATGTAGTCTTCATGGCTATAGGGTTTATCGAGCAGACAGAGCAGGACGTAAAGGAGGTGGGGTGGCGATCTATGTGCGTATGCCGCTGAAGTGCAAAATAATCCGCCAATCAACTTCTGAGTGCCCTATAGAGTATATGTTTGCTGAAATAACATGCAACACTGAAAAACTTATCCTTGGGGCTATCTACAGGCCACATAAGAACGTAAGTTTCAGACCACTGTTTGACTTCTTGGAAGAACTAACCTGCACTTCTTCAAACATTGTACTTTGTGGCGATCTCAACTGTAATTTGTTGGACAAGACCAACTCAGCATTGTTGATGGATACCATGAGGTCACTGAATTTCTTTGCAGTTAATTCAACTGCTCCCACGCATTTCTCGAGAAACTCCTGTTCTCTCCTAGATGTCTTTTTTGTTGGCGACATTTCAAAAACGCTTTTTTATAATCAGCTTTCTGCACCCGGTTTCTCTAAGCACGATTTAGTTTACCTAGCATTTAGCTTTAATAATGTCTGTGACGAACCGGTCTTTCAGTTTAGAGACTTTCGAAACATAAAGTACGACGATTTACTCAATGATGTCAATCGAACTTGCTGGGATCGCATCTATTATATGCACTCAGTTGACGAGCAAGTAAATTTTTTCCAACAACAAGTATTATTACTTTACGATTAGCATGTTCCTCTAAAAACTAAAAGAAGTAATCCTCTTTCACCTCCATGGTTTAACTCGGACATTCTTCTTCTCATGGAGCAAAGAAATGCTGCCTATCGAAACTGGAAAAAGTTTCGCCTTGAAGAGTTCTTGATCACTTATCGATCACTGCGCAATAGGGTCGTTTCCAGAATAAGAACTGCTAAAATCAGCTTTTACAGTTGCAAGTTGGACCCGTCTACATCGACTAAATCTCTGTGGAAACAGCTTCGTAACCTTGGTGTCGGGAAACATAATACAACAAACGCTGACGGTGTTGATTGCGATAAGCTGAATGCTGAATTTATATCTGCATCCGGTGCACCGTCCGTTAATGATCCCCTTGAGCTTAGCCCAGATGGGGATATCGAGAACGCTTTTTGTTTTAACAGGGTAAATCCAGATGATGTTGTTGAAGCTGTACTATCGATTAAATCAAATGCTACTGGTCTTGATGGCCTAAATCCTAAGTTTGTTAAATTGTTACTGCCGTGCATATTAAATTACATTACGCATATCTTTAACTGCTCTTTGACCACTTCAACTTTCCCGTCTGTGTGGAAGAAAGTCAAGATAGTTCCCATTCCGAAGAACAGATTGAGAAACGCTGTTGAATACAGACCTATAGCTATTCTCCCCTTCTTGTCAAAGGTCTTTGAAAAGTTAATATTGCTTCAAATGCGTCATTACTTAACAAGGAACAATCTTCTTAGTAATAATCAGTCTGGTTTTCGACCAAAAAGAAGCTGTAATACTGCTCTATTATTTGTAGTTGAAGAGATCCGGAAGGCTTCAGCGACAACCAACCAACATTTCTAACATTACTTGACTTTTCGAAGGCATTCGATACTGTCAATCATTTAACTCTTTGCAATAAACTCAGAAGGGACTTTATGTTTTCATCTCCATCAACAAAGCTAATGCTATCGTATCTGAATGGAAGGCAACAGTGCGTAATTGCTGGTGAAAGATCGTCAGGATTTATTACCGTGCTGAGTGGGGTACCGCAAGTATCTATCCTCGGCCCTACATTGTTCTCCTTATATATAAACGATTTACCTAGTATTATAAAACACTGTAAAATTCACCTTTATGCGGATGATGTCCAACTTTTTCTTAGCCGTCCAATGAGTGAGATTGATATCGCGATTGATTTGTTGAATGAAGATCTTTCGAGGATTTATAATTGGTCATTAAAACATGATCTACGTCTAAATCCTAACAAGTCAAAAGCACTGGTTTTGTATCGTAGGGCCTTTGACCTCACAGATCTTCCGTCAGTTGTACTTAATCAACAACCCATCGAGTGGGTTGCATCCGCCAAAAATCTTGGCGTAATTTTTAATCGCACCCTCTCCTGGGATACACATATTAATGCAAACATCGCCAAGATTTATGGTGGACTACGTACTCTATGGGTTACACAGCATCTTCTGCCAATTAAAATTAAATTGTTGTTGGCTAAAACACTTCTTCTGGCAGTTTTGCTATATGGGTGTGTGATCTTTTGCAAACCTGACTACAATAGTATGAGGAAACTCAATGTGGCCTATAACAGCATCGCAAGGTACATCTTTAATTTAAGAAAACGAGACCATGTCTCGTCTTTTTCTAGGCAAATTACCGGGTGCTCCTTTGAAAACCTACTAAAATTTAAGTCACTTTGCTTTCTAAACAACCTAATGCGAACTCGACAGCCTGAATACCTGTTTAACAAACTCAACTTTTTCCAATCACCGCGATATTAATGATAATCCAACCGAGATACTCGTGCCTCCCGTCAGAACGTCAATTCTTTGTCCAAGCAACTCGGCTGTGGAACTCTCTACCAGCACACCTGAGAGCGATCTCTAGTACGAACAAATTTAAATCTTCTGTTTTTACATTTCTGGCCATAGAACATAGTTAATATTGCTCACTTTTCTTTTACACTTTCATTTAAATAGATTCAAATATTCTAGAACTTTTATCTTCATTTTCTTCTTATTCGGTATCGACTAATTTATCATACATAATATACATATATGTTTTCTTATAATTCGTTTCACTCCGCGCTCAGTATCTACTTAGGCTTGCAATTACTTTATAAGATTGTTAATCTTGCTATTGTAAGTAATAATGATGTGAAATAATAAAATAATAATGTAGTCTAGATCCTAATGATTTAAATCACTTCTTTCTTAGAAGTGATTCTAGTGTAAGTGCTTTAGATTTCCACTTTAATCAACCTGTAAGCTCAGGACAACGAAATGGGAGGCTGGAAGATTTCGAGGTGGTAACGGAAAATGATGTTGCAGAGTGTATAGCTGCCATAAAGTCCGACCGCATCGGAGAGGACGGTGTGCCAATACGCTTCGTCAAACTCGTTTTACCAGTTATCATAGCCTACCTCACCCATGTTATCAGTTGGTGCTTTATAACTTCAACATTTCCGTACTCTTGGAACATCGGACGAGCCTTTTCAATTAAAAAAAAACAAACCCCGCCTCCCCAGCGGGCTCAGTGACAGAGCAGTTAAACTTATAAATAGTTTTTCCGGAAGGCTGCAAAGGGTTATCAGTTATCACCAATTAAAATCATTCTCAACTAAAAACAATCATACAATGAGTTCCACAGGGATCAATTTTAGGACCGATTTTATTCTGCATTTTCATAAACGACGTTCTATATATTTGTAAACACACAATTAGTTCAATTATACGCAGATGATGTTCAACTTCATGCTGCACGGTCGGTTCATAACCTAGCCGAACTGGCTGTCCTTGTCAACGAAGACTTAGAGCGAATATACAGATGGTCTCTAGTGAATGGACTTCAACTAAATCCAAAAAAGGCGCAAATTATCTCCATATGATACAAAAATTTATGACAGCAAAATCAGAACAGTAGAATATGTCACTAGCTTAGGCTTCGTTATAAACCGTATCCTATCTAGTTACAATCACATCAACATTGGTCGAATCTACGAATGTCTTCGCTTTTATACATTATATACGCTTAGGTTATCTACTGCACTCTCGACTCCATATCGCAATTATGTTGCCTTCGCAATCAGGTTGCCTTCAATCATTGAAGTTCAATGATGCTATGCGATATGTACATGGCCTTCGTAGATCACATCATATCTCCGATTATTCACGTAGGCTACTTGGTTGCTCTCTGCAAGATTACGTAAGTGTATATTCCTTCATAAAATCATATACATAAGATCCTATCCAACGTACTGTGTGAACGTCTGAAACCTTTCTGCAGCACACTAATCGACACGTACCAGTGTGGCAGATCGACGATCGACCAAATTTTCACACTAAGGCAAATCCTGGAAAAGACCAACGAATTTCAAGTCGAGACTCACCATCTCTTCATCGCCCTCAAAGCCGCATATGATAGCATTCATCGTCTTGCGATGGCGATGGCCGATTTCGGGATCCCGGCTAAACTGATCCAGCTATGCCGCGTGACGTTGGAAAATACGCGGTGCAACGTGCATTTCGGAAACAGTTCCTCCGAAATATTCCAAACATGCACCGGATTTCCGCAAGGAAATGCGCTATAGTGTGATTTCTTCAATCTTGTGCTGGAACAGATAGTGCGCAGGGCAGGTGTGAGCATGGATGGCACTATCTTTCACAGATGTGTCCAGCTACTGGGATACGCAGACGACATCGACATCATCGGGCGCCCCAGCGTGCCGTGTAAGAGGCTTTTACGGCAATTGAAGAACAGGCGAAACGAGTTGGCCTTGAAGTGAATGGGGACAAAACCAAGTACATGTTGTCAACAAACAAAGAAACATCTGTCCACCGCCTAGGACAAAACGTTACTGTTGGCAACAGTAACTTCGAAGTGGTTAAGGAGTTTACCTACCTTGGAGTAAACATCAATTCCACGATTGACACCTTAGTGGAGATTCGACGAACACTTACCCTAGGAAACCGCTGCTACTTCGGTTTGGCAAAACAAATGGGACGAAATGCATGCTCTACAAAACATTGATCCTGCCAGTTCTGCTGTATGGAGCCAAGTGTTGGACGATAAGCAGGAAAGCAGAGCAGATTTCGAACACTTTCGAGAGAAAAATTCTTCGTCGGATATTCGGATACAACCGCGAACTCTATGAGCTGTACCAAGATGTGGATGTAGTCCGAAAAGTCAAAACACGTCGACTACACTGGCTCTTCCACATCGAGCGAATGGACAACAATGCTCTGGCAAAGGGGATCTTCGAATCACAGCCCCCAGGTTCGAGACGACAGGGAAGACCGAACCTCCGGTTTAAGGACCAGGCTACCGCGGATACCAGTGCGCTTGGTCCAGACGACTGGAAGCAGCGTGCCCGGGATCGAAGAGAGTGGAAGGCTGCCATGTCTCAGGCAGAAAGTCTTCACGGGTCGGGAGCCCGTTAAGTAAGTAAGTAGTAAAATCATATACAACCAATGCCCTACTTATCTTTTCACTAAGCTGAAATTTTCACGATCTTCCAGAAAAATGAATATCATCACTTTCCGACACAAGCAACTTAAGTCCTTACGCTTATTCTTCATTCACGCTTTTAGACTATGGAACTCTTTGCCTACCCGTATCAAATCAGTCTCTAATTTCAAGATATTTAAGAGTTCTGGTCTTCATTTTTCGTCGACGACCTCTCGCATCTAATACCTTTCATTACCTTTCATCCTTCCTTTCCTTACATCGACTCTTCTCAAATTAATTGTAATTAAATTTAGTAAAGTATTTGAAATTACATATATTAAATCAATTCTGAAATCTGGGCGTGCCAAGCCCACATAGTTACGTGACGAGGTGAAAGTAAAATACAAAAAGGTATAAATTTCCTATGATCTCTGTTGACCACATTTTTTCAGTTCTTTCATGTAAACTGTTCTGTGTTGTGTAATTTATTCTAATTCTTCTTTTCATCCCGAAAAAAAGAAGTTGTTGAAATTACTGAAAACGACAGTTGATTCAACGTTTTCTGGCTTTGATTTTCAGCTAACAGCATAAAATGTTGAATTTATTTAAAGTGCATTAAAAAATAACAATAATAATAGTTATATCAACATAATTACATATATGTTGATATTACAACTTTTTCAGTAAAATCTACTATTCATAATACTCAAAATCAACAACCAGTTAGTTGAATTTACAGTGCAAACTGCGTAGCAAGCTAATAATATTAGCAGTTGTTTCAACCTACTTGTGTGTTGGTAAAACAGCTTTACTTGTAAACTGAACCACCATATAAATGTCGAATTTACCGGTTTAAAAGTCTTAAAACTGTACATTCAACAGCCACTTTTGTTGTTTATTCCCATTTTTGGCAGCCCTACAATATAATATAATACATATACATACATATGTACATACATTAGGTAAATGAATGAATGAATCCAATAGTTACTTATGCATAAGTTACAAAAACCATATAAAAGTTAAAAAAAAGGTTATTTATTTTAACTAATTATTTGTTTTAGCTATTATTTTAATTTTATTAAGGAAAAAATAATAATATTGCTCAAGTGCCGAAATAAAGTTCGTTAGTTATGTTAAGTTTATATTAAATTTATATTAAATGAGGAGAAAATAAAAGCTATCAATGCTTGTTTTCTACCTAGTGGACAGTTGCAGGTGAAAGGTGTTCATATTAGATGGGAGCCTTCCGTCAAATATTTAGGAGTATATTTAGATACCAAGCTAACTTTCAGTACTCATATTACAAACACCACAAAAAAAATCGCGATTGCGATAAAGATGTTATACCCATTTATAAATCGAAAATCACTGCTCTCACTCGAAAATAAAATAATAATCTTTAAGGTAATTTTTCAGGCCATTCTACTATATGGATGCCAAGTATGGGGAAACTGTGCAATGTGTCATATTAAAAAACTACAGGTATCTCAAAATGAACTGTTAAAAATGATGCTTGACCTTCCATCCATGGCATCAGTCAACGTTGGATATTCACGAAAGAGCGAATGTTGAATTGATCGTCGATAGAATTCAAAAACTAAATCTACGTTTTCTAGAGCGCTGTGAATTTGCGGACAATACTCTTGTAAATAACTTGTATATGAATTATATTCAACCTTATAGTTGACAAACGAGCTATTAACATTACTTGTGTATTCTTTCTTGTTATTGAACTATGTATTTGTTTATATTTGTTCATTTATTATTTATTATTTATTATTTATTATTTATTATTTATTATTTATTATTTATTATTTATTATTAATTATTTATTATTTATTATTTATTATTTATTATTTATTATTTATTATTTATTATTCATTATTTATTATTTATTATTTATTATTTATTATTTATTATTTATTATTAATTATTTATTATTTATTATTTATTATTTATTATTTATTATTTATTATTTGTTATTAATTATTTATTAACTATCACTTATTATACATTATATATTACTTATTATTTACTTTAATTTATATATTTACTCCATCCATTCATATAGAATCTATTGCTCTCTGATGCGTTTTTCTAGTCACTTTTATATAGATTTATTAATTTATTTATTTATCTAGTCTAGGGTACATACCCTATTATAATTAGAGTAAGTGCGGCTAATATGGCCCATGTGGGTAATACGGCCCACCGTAATATCTCGCTACTGAAAAAGGATAGAAACCCCACTGTGCACCCATTTCAAATATATTCCAACTGGCTTGGACTCACTGTAATTTGATTAGTCTGGCTTATATATGTGAGCGGTAAAACACGTGGCTATGTTTTTGCACTTTGCGTTGTAGTTTTTTGGTAAGTTTTCTTAAGTGTTTTTACATCAAATTTTGCGTAAATATTAATATTTCATTTTATGATTGTGTGATGTTGACATTTTTAATTCTTCGTATGAAATCAAAACCTCAAAAATAGTTGAAAAAATGTGTTTAGATTAAAAGAAAAGTGAAAAAGCCTTATGTGGGTAATATGGCCCACCATAGATTTCTGTAGTATGGCCTGGATCAAATTGGCAACAATACCGCGCAGAAAGAAAAATCAACGTGCTGAAGAACTTACTTCATCAGAAAGTGAGGACATTTTCATTCCAGGTGACTTATCTGATGCAAGTCCTGATAAATACATTTATTGCTTGAGTATATTTTCTAAAGATAAGGGGGGAGAAGCATGGGTGCAATGTGTTGTGTGTACAATGTGGGCCCATAAATATTGTTCTGGCAACGAGAACAGATATTTTATTTTCGAATTCTGCAGTTCGTATAATGACAAAACATGATTTTATATGAGTGGGCCATATTAGCCGCACTTTTTTAAAAAGTTATTTTTGAAGTTCCTCTAATTTTTTATTTATATCTTTTTGTTAAGATGTTTTTTTATATTTTATGTTAAGACAGACTAAAAGAGAAATAATTTCTAAAAATTTAAGAAAATAAAATAAAGGAATTGAAGTTAAATTGTCTGTATTATGTCCAAAAAAGTTAAGGGTGGGCCATATTTGCCGCACTTACTCTATCATTTATTTATTTTTTTCTTTTCAATTTTCGCATTTCCTTCAATATTGCTTGTTTTCTCAAATAAACGAATTTAATATAAGTTGTAAACAATATTTCAGAAGAAAGATAAAAAAAATCATATCTCTGTATTGTAAAATGTGTGGTAACAAAACCTATTGTAAATTTATATGCGAAAGAAATAAAATTCATTCATTCATATTACAAAAAAAAAAAAAAAACAATACTGCTGAGTGCGAAAATAAGCAAAAAAAAAGCATGCTGTTATAATATCTGTTCCATATATTCTATATAATAATTTAATATGTATTTAATTTTTCTTTCATCTCAGTTACTGATATTGCCACTAGGAACATAGCATTAATTGAGTCTTTTATAGAAAGCTTGTAGAGGGCAGATCGTGAAGATGTTTTTAATTTATATCGGATTCCTGGTGGCAGCAGGTAATGTAACGATATCTTAAGTTGTTTAACATTCACAGTGTCGCCAATAAAAAACTCCTAATCTTGACAGCAAACACCCGGGTGTAGAAATATAACTCTCATATGTTTTGTATGGAATTTTTAGTTTTCTTTAGTTAAGTGTTTGTTATATGTGATTTGTGTTTTGTCGCGCTTTATTTGTTTCACAATTCAATACAGTTGCGTTAAGAGACATTGCATCCTAAACGTAAGTTAACATTTAATAGAAACCGTAAGTAGCTATATAGGTTATTTTATGGAGTGAAATTTGTGTTCATTCAGATTATAAAGTTTTTTTTATCTATTTAGTTCACTAACAACATCAACGTTAGTCTAAGAAAGTATTCGGGTTAGTGTATCTACCTAATTGGTTTTTAGGGTTCCGTACCCATATCATATTACGGAACCATTATTAGTTCGCCCTATATATAAAATATCTATATATTCTTGGCACACTTATACATTACGATGTCCACATATTTGAGACAACTTATCATTCTGTATCGATAAGGAAACTAGAATACAGCTTACAGATCTGTTCCAAAAAAACTGTAATGCATCATCCTCACAAAATATGCTGTAGTTCGCATCATTTTTAGCTATCAAAAGCAATAAGACGTTTTATTATTCGTCATAATTTGTTGCATTTGCCAGGAGCAAAACAACAATATTATTTCGGTAATATGTATTAAGAAAAAGTAAGAATACGGAACTCTTTGAAGGCGAGTCTGACTCGCGGTTGGCCGGTTTTTTTTTGCTAACACTTGCATTCCATCCAGCAATAAAAGAGCTCAGATTCCAAAAGCTATGAGCTGCACTCGATCAAAAAGTGCTGTAGAATGCATACTAGGCAGTCTAGGAGCTACGAGAACCGCGGAATGTACCTTGCAATCTGAATGATTTAATGGGTCGAGATGTACCTGGCCGTCGCATTCCTAATGATTTATGTGCTATACGGACTCAAGAAAAGTCTGCGTCCAGTGCAAAAGAAAAGTTTGCCAAGTGCACATCCTTAAAAAAGCAAAATATAAAGAATGCCTCAATGTGCTTTTGAAATTGTTATTATTTCTATATTCTATCTACCTAAGTATGTGTACTTTTATTAAGTCACTATATATCTATGATATCAACCTATCCTATGTAAGAGTTCAATAGAATCAATAACTAAATACACATGTATGTACATATGTAAGGCTTTTTCTACTTCATAGCGATAAATAAGCCTCACCTCGTCGAAAATGTTTACTATAATATGTATGACGTATGTATGTATGCATACTATGTATGGTATGTATGTACATACACATAAACGTATGTACACATTATATTGGCTATTCAATTGTGAAGTTTAAGAAATAGTAACAGGTCTGTGCACAAAATTAAGTAGAAACATAGTAACATTTTTGACAGTTCCTACAGAAAACATATGAAAAAGTAATTTCTATACCCAGGTATATACCATCAAGGTCGAAAAAAGGTAAAAAATCCCAAAATCATAGTAAATATTTCTTTTTTTTTCAAAAAAAAGTTCCATTTTACAAAAGAACTCACTATTTTACAAAAGAACACTATAGTCACTGAGCAGAAGCGGTTTTAGACCTCGGATTTATTCGAAATTGAAAATCGGGATCTATACCCAGGTGTATAACGACAATGTGAAGGTTAAATCTATGAGGAAAAAGAAATGTTGAATATGTTAATATGTATGTATGTATGTATGTTTGAGGCACGCATTCTTACCTTTATTATTAGGCGTGTTTTTTTTTTCAAATCTATATAGGCTAAACATGTTTCCCCAACATGTTTTCAATGTAAAATACAACAAAACCTTAGCCTGGATAATTATCCAGTCTTATTTTTGTATGGAAAGCTTTTTCGAAATCTATATAGGTTTGAAAAAAAACGCACCCATTGTAATTTTCTGAAACAGTGAGTTTTTTTTATATTTTAACAGCAGCGGCAATTATTTTTGGGGTCTCGCAAAATAATCTGCTGACTGCATAGTTATGCGCAAGTGAAATCTATTCTATAATCTAAAAAAAGAAATGAAAATATCCATTTATTTCCTGCTGTAGGTTTCTAGTTGTTTTTCATTATGTTTCTATACAAGGTTTGTCATTTTTGGCGATTGTTATTTCTATCAAAAACTATTAACAGATTGTTTACGTGTTAATTCATTGCATTGCAATGGTTCTTCATTGTCAGGGCATCAACGGAGTCCATTTAGCTACAATTTTAAAAATTTCACACTGAACACTTAATAAATTTTTATTTATTTGATCTTCCACTTTGTATTTGCACAACACGACTGAACTCTTTAGCACTCAAAAAGTAACGTATGTAAAGGCACAGACAAATCCTAAAATTGTAACTTAACGGTGAAAGGATAAGAATCTAACAGACACCTCGGTAGTAACAACTGACATATCTGTAGATTTTGCTGATTCAACCACTGGCACATGACAAAATCGGTAAAATCAACAAATAGTCCTGCAGAATTGTAACTGAAATGACAGTAACATCAACTAAAAAATTATTTGAAATGTATTTTTAGCGGAAAATGTATTTCGATATCAACAATAATCATCAACAAACTCCCCTCTCCGTTGCTTTTACCGAGCCAATTTGTAATGGGATCCTGGACAGACTACGCACATGCATAGTGATGGTATGTCCTGGGGTCCTAGTAGCGGGTTGGCACGCATGCGTACGCTCGGCTTAGCTCGCCGTACTGGTCGGGGATCTTGCTACATACCTCTCCCACACAAAGCAAAAAATTATTCGTGCCAGTAAAAGTAAATTGTATAGTAAGGATGCAAACAAAAATAAAAACTGTAAAGTATTATGTATGCTTTGTTTCTGGGGAATTAGGTATTTCATGCGCTAGGTGAATTCGCACAATAGATGATTAAAAAAAAAAACAATAACATATTACCTAAGTTCTGGTCACTACATCCAATTGTCGTGATGGAACCGATGTTAAGTCCACCACTTTGGGATACCCTCCCTGTATGACACCACTAATAGTGTCACACCATGTCATCAACTTCCCAATCAACGTGCACAATAACTTGTGGATGACCCCTTGCTCTTGGTCGCGTTTCACTTCATTTAATTTTCACCGATCTCACCTTGGTATTTTCTTCACTCAGCACATATTAACTTTATCCCCGGTAAACCACAATAAAATGCATAAACCAAATATTAACTTCATATTGATACACGCAATATCATTTAATTCTGTTCATTTAAACATATTCGAATCGTATTCTGATTCAAGAACTCTATATACCATTCTTTGTTTAAATTAGTATTCCCTTTCACTTAGAAACTAACAAAGATTATCAAAATTTCCTAATTCCTCTCGATGTTGATGTGCACATAAACTTCCTAGGATCACAATTATTGATTTTATGTAACAGTCTAATCTTTAGAATAGGTATGGGGATACTAATTCGAAGTTCTAGTTTTAATTTTCAACAAGAGAATTGCAGTTTTAAATATTATGGAAGATATATATGTATATGTTTTATGTTTTATGAATATTATATAGTTTAGGTAATTAAGGCTTAATTTTTATCTTAGTTCTAGGACGTAATCTAATTTAAGTTGTCATTGCTTTTCTCTTATTTCTTTCTTTCACTTTATGCAATTTTAAGCTATGATTCTCTATTGTTTGGCGAGATAATGCAACGAAAATATATATACTTTGGATACATACATACTGTGTGGTGGTCAAGCAGGTAGACTGGATGAGCTGCTGCACTGCACTTGCTGTGCGTGATTAGCCGAATTTTGATAGTGTCTCGTGGAGTTTCGTCTCTCGCTTGGGTGATGAACTGGGCTGATATGAGCGGAGCTATTGTTTGATGAGATCACAATGCGGCGTGGGGGATGGATGTTGGCTGATGTTACTGAAAAATATTCAAAATCAACCAATTCATCGGCTAAACTTACTTAAAAACGGCGATTACAACGGTTTTTGCTGTTGATACATATTTTTGGAAGAAAATGTTTACCGATTTACTTTTGATAACTTTGAGCTGTTGAATTTACATATTTTTTTTTCTCCGTGATGAACCATTATAATATGCGACGTTATTATAATCCTAACATGTTCGAAACACCACTTCTAGGATGCCACCTCTTTCAAATGTCTGACAAACATTTAAAAGAAAATAGTTAAAAAAATAATGAGAGCTTGAAAACTCAACCTAGATTCTCCAAAGGTTGTTCCGAAATTAATAACCGAAGAAATTATTTAAATATTTTAATAAATATCTGAATGGACCTGAATTCTTATTAATTTCAATTTGACCGACAATTTTCTGCATATTTATGTAAATTAATTCACTCCCAGCAGAACTCTGTGCATATACTCAATTCCGAAACTCCACATTGCTCCTCCAAAAAAAAAAAACACACAGACACGAAAACTTCCCCCAAGGGAACATCCTTTATCCTTTGTACCACTTGACATGGCATTGTCCGTTCTATTATCCATTAAATTCCTTCGAATCTCTTACTCACTAAAAATCCTTGAGATCAACTTAGATTGTCAGGGCATACTGGGGACGGGTTACAAGACGAAAAGTATTCTTAGCACTTAGTCGTGTGACCTGGTGTTTCAGCATACCAGAAAATAGGGTAAAGGACATCAATTTACAGAAGTTTACTGATGGAAAACGGATCAAAGACAAAACTCCAAAGGTACTCTTACCACTCTATCACCTGGGAGAAATTCAACTGTAGTATTCTTTTAATCTATTGAAGAGGCTTAAGCATTTTTTTATTCACACTTCCTGCAAATACTCGTAAATCCTCTATGAGTGTGTGTGGGACAGTTACGGAAGAGATCCCATAGCAAGAGAAAACTACCCACTTGCTTGTTTTACCTCCTTTGGGTAAGCTTTCTGGATATTTATTGCCAAAACTCTGAACCTCTTAATTCACATGTTCATGTGCATGATTTCGATGCGGAACGAATTGTTAAACATTAATTAGATCTGTACCAAGGTGAGTCCAACATACATATGGTTACGAGTACATATATCCCATTTTTTACCCGGACAATAGATGAAAATGAATGAGAAACAATGTTCCATAGTAGCGAACCGGAAAGCAACACTCGGAGAAACACAAATTTGAAAGCAAATTTTTGTTGCACAAAGCAATGTGTTATCCTTTGGCATCTGTTCCTACTAGTATGGTGTCCGGAATCCTGTTGAGTCCTTTCCTGTGTGGTGGTTGTCTTGACTTTTGCTCCAACATAGAAAAACTTTTATGGAGACGTCAAGGATATACTTTTTTTGTTTTGTATTTCTACTACTTTTAGGGTTCCCTTGTGTATAGCAGTAACAATACAAAAAAATACAAAAAATCAGGATTCAGGATTTCGTTCTGTAGTGGTCACGTGTAGCCGACATTAGTGCAGTAGTAGTGACATATTGTGTTTTTTTTTCTTGTTGACCACTGCTGGTCCTGACGAGCGGTGACGAGTCAAAAAGCATAACACCAAACTTTATGAAATGGTTTTATCCGTTTCTTCCTGTTGTCCATACGGTACGTGTTCTCGTGTTTTTTGTTTTTTTTCTTTTAATTTTTCAGATGGCCAATGATGTCCTGGGTATCCCATAAAGTGGAAAAGAGTGGTCTATCTTAGTGGTGTTATGCTGTATTAAATGTGACATGGTGTTTAGGTTGCGTTTTTGCGCTGCAAGGATAGCTTTAGTTGTGTGGTAAAGGACGTGGGAATTACTTTTGTAGGAAAAAACACATGTCCATGGATATCCTTTCACCGCATGCACACAAAATGACCGTACGAATTTATCTGCCAAAAGGGACTTTAGCGTTAGTAAAAACGAGGGTATGGTTTTTGTGGAAGTTTATTTTAATTTTTTAAGGCATAACTATTTGTGCACTTAAAAAGATTATGTGATCAATTTATAACGATTTTTTTTAAATGTACATAGGTAGGTATGTTACATAAAATGTGTATAAGGGTTGCTACTTAAGTTTAGAGATAAGCAAGTAAAAATAAATATTCATAATCGAAAATGGCTTTATTGTTTTTCAAAATGTTCTCCATGAAGATCAATACACTTTTGCATGTGTTTGAACCAACTTTTTCCACTCTGATTGCGGTACCTCCAACATATGTGATTTGAACGTATCCACCGCTTCTTCAGGCGTCGAAAAATGTTGACCTCGCATTTTATTTTTGATATGCGGGAATAAGAAGAAATCATTGGGCGCCAAATCAGGACTGTGCGACGAATGATTCATCAATTCGATGTTTTGAATGTTCAACAATTCACTTGTTTGAGCCGATGTGTGAGAGCTTGCATTTTCGTGGTGGAGAATAATCTTTTGGCACGGTGGCGACATCTAAATATTTATATCGCTAGCGCAAGAGCTTGTGATTCCTCCTGAGAGTTTATTTCTGCACCGATTTCAATGATTTTAACACTGATCGAAAGCTTATCAACTGAACTTTGTTCATCAGTATAAATAATTTTGAAAAGGTGCATATAGTAAAGGCTTGGGCGAACAGCGCAGCGTACATCAATGAAATTGGTATCAAAATAAAGCTGAGCTTAAGTACAAGAAAACTGTAAAGTTTTATGAAAATCGTATGTGAAGATTTTGACATTTTTGAGTCCGAAGTTCGTATTGCGGATAGATCTTCTTAAGATTTTTGTCCATTTATAGGCATATAAAATCGTAATATCAGAAGAACCGTAAGACACAAATACATGAATTTAGTATCAAATGAAAGGTGATTATACTTTCTTTTTTATGACCTAAAGATAATGAGTCTAAGATGATCAATTTTAAAATGATCAATTAATCTCCTAAGACTTTAAATGTAAAGTTTTTTTTTTTGAAAATCCCTAATTTCTGAAAAATCTTCAGCGGCAACATACCATTTAACACTTATGTGAAAGAGCTTTTTTAAACTTTAATTTGATGTTTAATAATGTAAGATTCAGACATTATAAACTAAGAAAAAGACTTGCAAAATCCTACCTGGTGCAAATCAATCACCAATGCTCAATAACCAATCCTCAATGGTGAGTTATTACATGTTTTTTTTTTACAGAAATTTAAAAAAAAATGTTGTTTTGTGTACACATATAAAGATATTAATGCAAGAACTATTACAAACTTAATAAAGAGAAAATTAAGAAAAGAAACAATAATATCAGTTTTTTAATAAAGATGATGATGATCCTGCAGGATACTAGAATGTCATTTGTTCACCATTAGGACAAAAAAAAAAAACACACAAAACCATTAAGGAATGTTAAATGCTGATTGGTCGATGCTAAATGAAAATACGGAATTCTGAAGCCTGTGAACCATGGTTCACTGTGTATGACTATGATCTGGTTCACTGTTGGACATAGTGACTTTTTGGACAAAAATATTTTTATAAAAAAAACTATTTCACAAATTTTTTTGACATATTAATTTTAATTAATAATAATAATCAACATTTTAAACTGTATCCCACTAATCTCACTAAGCACATTACTTTTTTAAATGGAACAAAAATAAAAAGCACTATTTCTAATTTACTTACCAGTAAAATTCACTTTTTCTTAAGCACAACCGACACTTCGTTTTTCTCTTACAAGTAGAAATTCTGTAAATTTAAAAGATTCACTGTTTCATATAAAATGTTTTGGTGTTAGTGCAAGTAGGTGTGAATCTCGAGTAGAATCCGCGATTCACGAAAATGAATCTAGAACAAAAAAAAGTGCTTTTTTGGTCGGTTGGAAAATGAAAATTGTACTAGAGCGCTAAAAATTGCTCGAGATAAAAAAAGTGCTCCATTTGCCCAATAGAAAATGCCCCAGATTGTTGAGCTTACTTATTCAGGTCAATATTTTTGGCTCTACAGCGAACAGATTTGTTAAGGGAGAAACTAACATTTATCTATGCTATTGCTTTATTCGTTAAAAGTTTTTATTTTTTCCTGGAATTTGAAATGTCTGTATATTTTGGTTTGATTTCTGTATTTCTGTAGGCAGAGTAAAAATTCTGGAGATCTACAGAAAATTCTGTATGGTGATCGCTAGTGGTATGGCATCGCTAGTGGGACGTGAGCCACTGTGGGACAGTTTACCTTACCATTACAAATTTGATACTTCACGATGACAATGTCAGATTTGACATATTCACACTGGTGTTGCCATATCTCTAAACCTAATTAGCAACCTAACCTACTACCTACGTATTTAAAAGACAACCATAATTAAAACTTTAAGGGGTTACATGGGTTTCACGAATTTAAAAAAATTGTATTATCTTATTAAATTACCGTTATTATTAAATTTTTTGTAAAAATGTCTGCCAAAAAGCCAATTTTCACTTTTTTGTTTTTTCCTTCATCCAAGTTCTAGTTTATGGTATTAGCTAAAATATGTATTTTTTTTTTTTTGACTTCGGTTGATCTTGTCATGAGGTTTGCTGTCAACGCGCAAGCACCTTTTTTCCGATGGGTCACTGGAAATGACGTCACAGTGGCAGAGTTTTAAATATTTTTCTAAAAAATTTCAGAAATTCTTTATCGAATGTGTACATTTAGGGCAATAAAAAGTTTGAATGAAATATTTAATTTTTTATATAAAAAAAAATTGTTAAAAATAAGCCATTTTTTACCCAAGGAAACCCATGTTACCCTTAAAGGTTAAATTATTTGTTTGGTGTTGTCAAACATAAGTCCATAACCAGCGACCAGGACCAAGGAGATCCCGATTCATCGCATGGTACCCCTCGCCGTTAAAAGTTGTTGATGAACTGAGAAACTCCCACCCCTCACATTTTCTACCACCATCCAGGGTTGCCGCGAGCAATTTTCAAAAAGCGTCCAAAAGCTGAACTTAAAATAAAATAAATATTGGGAAAAAATAACAAAGATAAAAAAAAGCATGCATGCAGAACGAGTTTTTGGAAGGGAAATTCTGACTATCAAAAATACTTTGTTGATTTCATCACTGGTTGAACAAAACAGGTGTGTTTTAAGAGTAAAGTACCATGTTTTACAAGTAAAATAAATATGAAATGAAAATAAATTGAAAAAAGGGTCCTATATTTTCAAAATGCGTCAAAATCGGAGTTTTATTGAAAAGTGGGATCCCATCGCCGAAAATGCGTCAAAATGACGCAGAAGCGTCCGAAACGGCAACGCTGCCACCATCGTCATGACTCTAAAATCCATTATTAGCTTCAAGATTCGTTCTTTGTATCTCTAAGCGTGTCACTACATACCTACATAAATATAATTGTCATTGCTGTTGTTTTTTTTTTTTTTTTTACTTTTAATTTTTATTTATTGTTTCCCTTGATAGGTACCTTACCTACATTGAACAGATTTGTTTTCATTTGCCACCTAATGAAATAATTAGCTTAAGTCTTTACACAAATACGAAAGCTTATTTCAGCTCAAAAGTAACTTATTAATTCTTTTTTTCCTTTATTGTTTCTTTCCAGGTACGTACCTCTATACCAGGAGTTCTTCGGAGTTTCTATAAACTTTGTGCAAATATCACGTAAGCAAGTTGATTGCCTTTTCTTTGTTTTTGAGAATTTCAATTCATCGTTCAATTGTTCAAGGTACGAGTAAGTACTCGCTTGGTTCTCCCACCCGGCCAGAACAAGGGTAATCCTTCTTAATTCACTCACATTCCTTACGCGTTCGTTTGTGTAGCTTCCACTCCCAACTTCTAAGGGAGACAACTGAAATTAAGAATAAAAGACAAACTTGCCAATCACTTGCACAAATCGTTGTAAAACTTAAAGCAAAAAAAAAAATTAGAGCAAATAGAAAAGGAAACGGAAAACTCAGAGAAAAACTTTTTTGCAAACATCACACAAAAATCAACAAAAAGGCAAAAGAACGAACGGCGAACGCAAATAGAAGTGCAAGATACCAAGAAGTAGCACAACAATAAAAATTGCAAGTGGAAGAAAGAGAACAAATTTCACCCTCATTCAATGCAGTTCCAGTATACAGGACTTCTTTGCCAAAAGGATTTATAGCAAATAATCGCAATGCTTGCGCAAACAAAGTGACCCTAGCATGGTATCGGGTTAAGGCTCTGTGCTCACTCGTCCTATTGGTGTGCGGGGAACAGAGCCGCCTTTTTATTCGTGTAAAATATACACCCAACTATCTAGTAATTAGAAAAACTATCTGCAAAACTTCTATAATCATTAGTCAATTAGAACTTGTAAGGGCGGCTGGGGTTGCCAAGTAGAAACGGGGGTTGAATGAGAGTTGCTTAGCCGACCTCCTCGGGCGAACAAGAAAAAAATGTGCACAATATTGGGTGTTTTTCTTCTTCTTGTGTTTTGGCTCTCTGAAGCAATCTCTATTCCGATATCATCAGCAGAAACGTAATCAGTAAGCGGGCAGTGTTGGGAAGCAATGGGCGGTATGAAAGGGCGAGCAATATGGTAAGCTGAAGTTAACTTAACGAACATTAAACATGGTAAAAATGGAAACTACCCAGGCAGAGGGTGGTAGGGATAAAAACAATTCGACTTCGTGATTTTTCCGTGTATGCTCAATGCCCAGGGGTGAAATCCTGTCCTATTCTATGCTCGTAGATGTGTGATTAGTTTGCTATTGCAACAATAATCAACTGTATCCAAAAGTTAATTTCCACTCTGTTCCTTCGTTGGTTTTTCTATTTTGTTTTTGTCGCTTGGTCCTTTTCTTTTCGAATGGGTTTGGTATTTATTTTGTGTTGATATAGGCACAAGCGTGCAATGACTCCGGTGAGTCGTTTTTGTGTTTATGTATTATATTTTAATCTTGTTCCTAGAAGCTTTTTCCTCTTATTTAATATTATAAAACAATAAGAATACGGAATCCTTTAAGCGCCAGTCTTTTTACGCAGAAGGTCACTGCTGCCGTCCCTTCTTTTAGATCCTGGACACGTTACTACCATTTGGGGCTCCGTGTCAAATCACCCAAAACAAAATCGTCCAAAATGCAAAAATGTCACAAATGTGTGCTCAAAGCGAATTGTAATAACTACAGTAACGGTCACAGCAGAATGTTGTTGTTTTTTCTTCATATTATGATTATGAAATTATATATATAAAACTCATATTAGCCCGTGAAGCGGCGCGGTTACCGCTTTGCGTCGCGGTGCGCTTCGCACGCGGATCGGCGCCCCCAAAAATGTTGGGCAATGTGACATTTTTCAGATTTGGGTGATTTAGTTTTGGGCGATATGACACAGATCCGCCTTAAAAAAGCCGAAACACAAAATCGCCCAAAATCACCTTTTTTGGTATTCTGACATTATGCCAAATCTCGAAAAATATAAAAATGTCTAATCGCCCAACTTTTTTTTGGGAGATATGACATTTTTTTGATTTTTTTTTTCATTTTGGGCGATTTGACACTGAGTCACCAGTTAGCCAAACCAAGCGTTCTGGTATCCGCAATTGCTTAGTCCTTAAACAGGAACATCGACGACTCTCTTAGCTGTTGGGAATTCTCTCAATGTGGTCTAGTTAGTCTAGTCGACATGTTTTGGAGTCCGTGGTTGTATCTTTTACTCCATTCCTTTTGAACACAGTGATTTCGTTGAGCCGAAGTAACAACTTTATCCCAAGGTTATTTTTATCGAATCTGCACTAAAAAAGTATTTTCTTCAATTGAAGTAAAAGCATCAAAAGAGGGTACACTTGGGGCGACTAGCAACTAGACGCACTTGTTTTTTTTATATAATCTACACATGCTAAAGGGGACATGAATACCCTTATAATGCTTGCGCGAGCACATGAAGAACAAGAACGAGAGACAGGCAGATCGACTTAGTGATAGGAAACTCAGATGTTAGGTTTCAACTAACTCTATGGGTGGTATCCAGGATAACTGGAGAGTTGTGTATTATTGAAAGTTATGAAATTGCTTATGATTCACAGAAGTTTTTTCCAGATGTTTCCTATTATTAGTTTGTGCGATCAATTTCTTCAGCCATGCCACCATCCTCCTGCCAGTGTTATGCCTTCGCAGTAGGTTTTGATATTAGCTTCTGAAACTGATCGACTTGTTTTTATTTCGTGAGAAATAAATGTTTCGGCGACACCTGGATTTGAACCGTGAACCTTCAGCGTGACAAGCGACGACGACTACCACTACGCCACGGCCACTTGTTGAAGAAATTACCTTCCGTGTAATCACCTGCAGTGCATTATCTATTCCAGCATTAGATTGAAGAAGTCACATGATAGCGGATCTCAAAACCGAAATCAGGTTCGCGTTTGGAATTGTTCAGAAGTGAATACTTTTCCAATCTGCGCATTACATCTCATGTTATCTAACATAACACGATACAGAGCTTAAGGCGTTGAATGCTATTAATATGCGGCTTCGAAGTCTTGGCAGGATTTTTTTTCTTTTTGGTACTGATCAGATAGTACCAACAGCGTTACTACAGCAGTGTTTAGCAATAAATAATTAAAAAATTGCAATTACATTATAGGTAGAAATAGGCCCAAAATAGTCATTCGAAGAGTTTGCAAGGGCGGCACTTTTGTGTAAGTCGAAGCTAAAAATAAAAAAAAAAATTATCATTATCCCTGATGTGTACAGGTGCAGTTGCACAATTCGATATTGTATTTTATTTCAATACCTTTGTGAATATATTTATATTTGTATTTATTACTTAGATACATTAATCTATTTGACGTGTAGCATTAAATATTTGGTTATTTTACAATAAATATAAGAAAATAATAATAATATTTATTAATAATAATAAGTAAGTAAATAAATAAATAATAAATAAGTATTTATATTTCAAATATTAATTCTGTAAGCTGTCTTTGAAAGTCGCTAATGCCTGTAGATCTTCTGATGGTAAGCGGAAGCGAGTTCCATTGTCTTATGGCATAACTAAAAATTGCTTTTTCGTTCCTTTGTCTTATGGCATAACTAAAAACTGCTTTTTCGTTTTGTAATATTTGTGTAATAAATGATGCGCTTCTAGCTGACGATGTAGTAAATTGCATTCTCTGGAAAAGGTACACTGGAACCTGGCTTTCTTTGACTTTAAATAAGAAGGTAAGGCTAAAGCCACGCTCTGCGCGGCAAACGATAGAGCGGCAAATGGCCATTTGTCGAGCGGCAATTCCTGAGCGATTAGTTTTAAAAATGTCATTTTCGAGTGCTTATCGCCGCATTGTTTTACAAGAAAGTCATTTTAATACTTGCAAAATTATTATCCTAAGTTGAAAAAAGGGAAGATTTTGTGTTCATCAAATAAACCGAAAAAGATCAGGTTATGGCCAATTTCACCACTTGTATAATAATCTTCGACAACATGAAGACCGATTCAGGCATAATACCTACGTATGTCAATACAATTGATTTGCTGACGGAAAAAGTTCGTACCAAAATTACAAAACCAAAGAAACCAATTGCCTTAATTTTTGGACTACACTAAAATAATATAACAGAATTGCAAACTAAGCGATGCCGCTCTGCCGCTCAGAAATGTCGCTTGTCGCTCAACGAGTGCGTGGCCACAACCATACAATTCCATGTTTCAAATTCTTTTTGCCGCTCTGTGCGTGGCCTTAGCCTAAGAATTTGCTAGATGCATTCATCGAAGCTCCTTAACCCGATGTGAGATATGATCTCTTCGATCTATATTGTAAACAAAGCACAAAGTACTATTGACATACGCGAGCTGTTACTATCTAGATCACAAAAAACTTGCTTCGAATAAAACAAAACTCTTCAACAATCAGTCAGGCCGGAGCTTTAATGCAACACGCATCGATCTACGAACCTCACTAAACTAATCTTACAGTTTTGCAGTTTCTCATAATTTTTCAAAATTCGTAAACGCGCGAGTTCGCCAAATTCCGAGGACAACCCTTTGTCCTCGGATAAAAAACATAAATCGGTACCCAAAATGGTTTTAACTAAAAAGGATTCCAATTATTGGAGCCCGTTACAATGTTTGCCAGATAGTGACATTGAAAGTGATGATATGGACGACCATGTGTTGCCAAAACAAAACATGAAATTAGTGATCCCGCCAATAAAACTTTTACAAAAACCCTGTGAATATGTGCACAACTTAATGAAATCTATTAATGTATCTGATTATTCCATTAAAAAAATCTCAATTGGCATTAAGATTATGTGCGAAAGCATGGAATTATACAATTCTGTAATCGATAAACTTAAATCAGAAAATAACCAATATTTCACCCACGATCTCAAAAGTGAAAAAGCTTTTAAAGTAGTTTTATTTGGGTTAGGTGCATACGACACTAGCAAATTAAATGATGAACTAATAAAACTTGGACTGAAGTGCAAGGAAATTAAAATGATAACAAAAAAGTATGAACACTACACTGATACTTTTTACATTGTTTCCTTGGAAAGTGGCTCAATCAAACTTAATGAGTTGAAAAAAAATGTTCGTTCAATTTTCCACACCCAAATTAATTGGAGTTATCTTCGTAAACAGAAAAATAAATTGACACAATGTCGAAACTGCCAAATGTTTGGCCACGGCGAAAAAAATTGCCACGTAAAAACATTCTGCTCTATTTGTGCAGGTCATCATAAGACTGTCGAGTGCAATAACCCAAATATATATAAGTGCGCGAATTGCAATGGAAATCACAAGTCCACAGATAGCGCATGCGTCAGTAGAAACAAATATGTTGAAATGAGACAAAAAATCGTTACTAAAGTCAATCGCCCTTCGCCCACTCATACAACAATAATACCAATATCTCACTGCTGTCAATGAATGATTTCCCTGCTCTACCAACACGCCCAGGTACGCAGCATGTGAGAAGAGAAACAATCAACACCAACTCTCGCCCGAAAGCTTGGGAACACACTTCAGCTGTCATTCCACCTACAGACAACAACAATGCATCTACAATCTGCGGCAATGGAGATCTATTCTCCATGGACCAACTGAATTCGCTTATAATGGAGATGGTTACCAAGCTAAGTACATGTAAAACTAGATTAGATCAATTCAATGTTATCGCACAATTAGCGACTAAGTTCTTGTACAATAATGTTAAGTAATTTAAATAATAACAATATAAATATTATTACTTGGAATGCCAGAGGCATTCGTAACAAACATGTTGAATTTATTAGCTTTTTAAATAATAAGAAAATTGATATTGCGTTAGTAACTGAAACATGGCTTAAATCTAATATTCAAATCTCTACATCCATTTTTAAATGCTACCGTGTAGATAGAGAAAATGGAAGAGGGGGAGGTGTAGCGATTCTGATTAGGAGGTCAATAAAACATGAGCTTTTACCTTGCATAAAAACTAACTATGTAGAAAATGTAGGAATTCAAATAACGCCAAGTAACCGTAGAAAAGTCAAGATTTACTGTGTCTATTTCCCAGGAAGAATTACAGAAGGCTTAACACAGGATCAAAAAAGGCAGAGGTTAAAAAATGACCTTCGAAAATTATTTAGTATAAATTGCGCATTTCTAATTGGAGTTGATTTAAATTGTAAACACAGCTAGTTCACGTGGTAGTCCCTCTGTTATCGACTTATTTGTTACAAATGTATTCAGTCTTATATCTCAGCCAATTGCTTTAAATGAGCTTAGCTCTGACCATAACCCAGTTTTTTGTGAAATTCGTTGGTCAGGTGTGGAAAGAGTGCAATACATTCAAAATTTAAAAAACGCAAACTGGAAAAGTTTCCGGAGGGAGTTACGACGAAAACTTCAAACTATTCCTACAAACATTGACACCATCTCAACAAACCGTGATGTAGACGTCATTATTCAGCATTTTTCGGAACATATAATTACCGCAGCTGATAATAATATTCCAAGAGTTCCAAAAAAAATCCAGTGTGTACAATTACCAGCTCATATCTTAGAACTCATTAGAATTAGGAATATGCACAGAAGAAATTGACAAAGATTTCGCCAACCTATTTCACGAACTCAATTAGCACACTTTAACAAGCTAATAGAAAGAAATATCCAAGGGTACCGAAACGTAGAATGGAACAAAAAATTAAATACTCTAGATAAAGCTACTAAGCCCTTCTGGAATATAGTGAAGATAGTAAAAAATAAAAACCGACAAATACCCAGCCTTAAAAATGGTTTTGATACATGTTTTACAGACACTGAAAAAGCGAAAGCACTTGCGTTAAATTTCTCACAAAATCATCTTGTATCTCAGCATTTAGGAGATGACAGCACTAACACTTGTGTAGAGAATGCCTTACAAGCCTTTAGTGCGGTTACCGCTCAAACTCCATCAAGTGAATTTGTATCTGAAGCTGATACGAAATACTTTTTAGATAATTTAAAGATTAGAAAAGCAGATGGAATTGATAATATTAAAAATGTATACCTTAAAAAACTGCCTAAAGAGGGAATAAAATTCCTTACATTTGTTATTAATGCTTGCCTGAAAATTCAATACTTTCCAGATACGTGGAAACTGGCAAGAGTAGTCCCGATTCCGAAAGCGGGAAAACGTCTTGATAGTGCTCAGAGTTACAGGCCAATAAGTTTGCTGAGCAATGTCAGTAAAATTTGTGAAAAAATTCTCAAGGAGAAAATTGTTAAGATCATCGAAGATCTGAAAATCTATCCCGATGAGCAGTTTGGTTTTAGGCCTAGTCACGGAACCTCCCATCAAGTTTTAAGAATATGTAATAGCATTAAGAGTAGCCGTGCAATAGGACGTTCAACTGGTATGATCCTACTAGACATTGAAAAGGCTTTCGATTCGGTGTGGCACAATGGTCTTATTTATAAAATGTTGAATCTCCATTTCCCGCCCTTCCTCTGTAAAATTGTACAAAGCTTTTTAGCAAATCGTTCTTTTAAGGTACATGTTAATGGGAGTGTATCCGATACAATAAATTTTCATGCGGGAGTACCCCAAGGTTCTGTTCTTGGACCAGTTCTGTACAATTTATACACATCTGATATTCCAAATTTACCTCAATGCGAAACAGCAATATATGCCGATGACACAGCAATATTTTCATCGCATGAGTTCGGTCTAAATATTGAGACGAATTTAAAAAATGCGATTGTAATACTGCAGAGTTACTATTCCAAATGGGAAATAAAGCTAAATGCCGACAAAATCCAAGCCATCTTTTTTTCCCAAAAAAGAAAAACTTGTTTTCTGCCGGCTAACCAGTTAGTAATCAGCGGTCATGCAATATCGTGGAAGCCTTCTGTAAAATACTTGGGTTTACATTTTGACTCAAAATTAACATTCAAAGAACATAAGAACATAATACATATATCCATTTATTAACAGAAAATCATTATTATCAAATGAAAACAAATTAATAATCCACAAAACTATATTTCAAGCAATCCTTTGTATGGTTGCCAGGTTTGGGGAAGTTGTGCAGCATGTCATATCAAAAAGTTACAAATTGCACAAAATAAATTATTAAAAATGATGCTGAATCTCCCCTGGCATTACTCTACATTAGATTTGCATACAAGAGCTGGTGTTGAATTGATCTCATTCAGAATACGCAAACTTAATGACACCTTTAAGATCAGATGTGATATTCCTGATAACCCCTTAGTAAATGGTTTATGCCTTTAATATCATGTATTTTCTGTTTATTTGTTACTTATATATATGTATGTTTATCTGTTAATTTATATGTATATTTGTTATTATGTTAATTTATTTATTTGTTATTTATATATATATATATATATATATATTTATTATTTATTATTTATTATTTATTATTTATTATTTATTATTTATTATTTATTATTTATTATATATTATTTGTTATTTGTTATTTATTATTTATTATCTATTATCTATTATTGATTATTTATTATTTATTATTTATTATTTATAATTTATTATTTATTATTTATTATTTATTATTTATTATTTATTATTTATTAGTTATTATTTATTATTTATTATTTATTATTTATTACTTATTATTTATTATTTATTATTTATTATTTATTATTTATTATTTATTATATATTATTTGTTATTTATTATTTATTATTTATTATATATTATATATTATTTATTATTTGTTATTCATACGTAATTTTTTTGATTGAAATAATTTTTTTATAAATCTAAAATAAATTCTCCAGTAGAAAGATATAACTATATATCACATCTCTGTATATCCAATTCTGTAAATTGTGCGATAACACATTGTTAATTATAAACGAAATAAAAATCTTGAATCTTAAATCTTCAACAATGACATACCTTCAGTGTCAATCAGTAAAAAAATTGAATTAAAGAAAAAACATGGGAATTTTATGGAAATCCCAAGCATCGCAACGGAAGGAAAGCGAAACATCAATGTACCAAAACAATAACACATTGTGCGTGTGTCAAACTCAAATTCCAATACAAGAAGATCAACAGGATAATTTTTGCAATAACACACATCTATACGCAGCCTATAACATTTCTAAAATATTTAATAATGAAAATTCAACCACTTTAATCGACTATACTTAAGCAATCCTTTTGCTGTTCAAATCAAGAAAAACCTTTAAAAAAGAAATTCGTAGATTTCAAATATGTATGCAAATTGTTTCACTGATTTTGTTCCTCTGTGGCAATGGCACTAAAGGCAACATTTTTTCACCATTTCACCCTATGCACGTGGTCCTGCCTGTCTTTTGTTGTCATCAACGTCAACTCCTCTTCTCAGTCACTATTTGTATGTGTATGCGAGTACACTTTTTAGCAACTATAAAAAAAAGACTCTCAAAAATGTCTGTACGGACTCCTGGATGGACTGAAAGCTATGTCCTTTTTCGCATTGGCTGGAAAACTACTAATATGGGATCACTATACAACGCCACAGGAATCGTTTTAACATTCATAACCTTTCTATAGTGGCATATCTTTACCTTGTAAAAACAACAACATTCTGCACCTGCACAAGTACAATTCATTGAGCAGCAAGGAGAAAAAATGAACTTTTAAAAGGATATTTTTTGCAGGAAAAAAATTGCCTCAGAAGCAAATAACCTGCTAACTGAATGAATAAGTGAACTAACTAAAAGCAACGAAATATGTATCAGTGTACAACAACGAATTCTACCCACACTATCCACCATATCCCCACAAAAAAAAATCTACGTATGTACATATATATCATATCATATGACATGATCATATGCTTTGTACTTCAATGTGCTACAATCATTATCACCATTTGCGGCTCTCACACTCAACCAATCTTAACAAATGAGGTGTCAAAAGAAAGCGAATTTTCTAGGGCAGTGAATTGCATTTTCAGTTTATAAATATTATTAATAAATTAAAAAAAGAAAAACGATCAAAAACAAATATTCTACCCAAAGTGAACATCTGTTGTTTTAAGAGTTGATTTTGGTTCATATATGTATGCACATATGTATTTGCTATGTGGAAGTCATCTGGGATGTTTAGTTTACAGTGCTATTTTGCCGAGACTTAAGGCAAACGTTATCAGTAGTGCCACGAGGCACATCCGAACGCACAACATTTCTCTGATTTGTTATTTAAAATTGGTGGAGGAACGCTTCCGGAAGAAAATGGAAGAGTAAATTTATCACAAGGTTTAAGGTGATATATCACAACTAAAAAACCGTAAGAATTCTTAGCTTTGTGAGCGAGCTATTTTGTTGCCTCGGAATGATTAAGCTCCAGCAATTAACAGCGAGATATGTTCACGTGCTGATGGTCAAAGTGCAGAATGTATTTGGTTGTGGACCAAGAAGTAACAACCAGATATCTGGTCGAATTTTTAAACTCTCGCTTTCGCTGCCATCACATAAATCAAAACTAAAAGTGAGTGTACCTACTTTTCTTCTAAGAAACTTAAGCCCGCCTAAATAATGTAATGGCACCCGACCTAGAGTTAAAATTTTGCAATGACATCTGGTAGAGGCGGAAGTGTTGACGGGCTACGGTGCGGTGCGGGTTTTTAGAGCTATGAAATCTGCAGTTATGGGCTGAAAGTTACACATTGAAACGTTTTTGATAAAACGCAGTTAATCAACAAAATTTACTAAATAATTTTGTGGACTTAGACAAATACTTTGATGTTTCTACGCTCCCACTGAAATTGCATATTTGTATGCATAAAAAAACCCTTAGAATGCGAAGCAAGGCGAGCATGGGTTCAACTAGTTAATATATAAATCTCAGTGTGACGCTCTTACCTGTCAATCTTACGACTTGACAAACACAAAAACTAATGCACACAATGAAGTAAAACTTCGTATTCCAGTTCATTAATATCCTGTGCCTATTACAGGCCGATTTTTAAATTAATTTATTCGCAATATTATTAAAACTAATGCAAGAGTAAAAAAAACTCTAACAAATGCCACTTTCTTGTGAAATGTCATTTATTCAAACTACAAATACTTAGAATCCACACTTGTGGATTGTATATATTGATAGACTGCAAACCTTGGGGTGCGTTCGCAATGTCTTTGATTCTTCGAACAAAATGACAATGTATGTATTGTAAGTAACACTATATTTTTTAGACACGGGCGAAGCCGGGCGGGACAGCTAGTATTATTATAATATGCCGTAAATAGAATCAAATTTGCAAATGAAGAATTACGTATTTTATTTCTTTATTTATTTATTAAGCTACTAGGTACAAAATATCATTAACAGATCTTAACATAAATATAATTATTATACATACATACATAAAATAAAGAAACATTCCAACAATTGAATTACATAAATTTAGCTCTTAAAATTACATCAGCATTTTGCTTAAAACAATCACGCCTTGAGCTTACATCCAAGTGACCGGCAACAGAATTAAATAAACGAATGCATCGAGTTATTGGCTCAGCCAGCCCATAGTTAGTCCTATGCAGTGGAGGATAAAATAGAGGCCTTTCTCTTAAAACTCTTAAAGGCACGTAGAACGGCAAGGAAAAAAGCAGTTCAGCTATTGCTTGTTCAGCTTTATTTGAAACTATGTCATTTAAAAACACTAAGGACTGCATTTTCCTTCTAACAGAGAGAGTGCTTGGACCAAGCAGTAAACATCGTGACTTACCTCTACTGAATCTTCGAAGTGCATAGCGGGTAAACGATTTCTGGACCCGTTCAATACGGGATGAATGAACTTCATAGTAGGGGTCCCAGATTACGAAGCAGTATTCTAATCTGGACCGAACTAAAGCGCAGTAAAGCGTCGTAAGTACATATGGGTCACGAAAATATTCAGAGTTCCTCTTAATAAAGGCCAGCAGCGAATAGGATTTAGACACTACTCGGTCAATGTGCAAATTGAAATTTAACTGTGTGTCAAAGAAGACCGCTCGGTCTTTAACCTCAAAAGCACGACTAAATTTTACATTGTTGGCTGAGTAGGAGTAATGGAGGGGCAGGGTGAACGAGAAATTGAAAAAACTTTGCATTTAACGAGACTAAGTTCTAAGTCATTTTCGTCGCACCAGGACAAAAACAAGTTTATTTCATGCTGAAACTTGAGGCAGTCACTATGATCCGATATTTTAGTAGACATTTTAAAATCATCAGCAAATAACAAACACGAACTCATTTTAAAAAGCTCAGGAATTTCATTACCGTATAACAAAAAGAAAGGGAAAAAGGACCTAGGTGGCTTCCTTGCGGAATACCCGATGTGGCTAAAATGACATCTGAAAGAAAATTATCTAGTTTTCTATTTGAAACATAGGACGATAACCAATTCAAAATATTTGAATGAAAGCCGAACATACCAAATTGTTTCAATAAGATTGAGTGGTTAATTCTGTCGAAGTACGTATTCGTTTGGAAATATATGTAATCAGAAACAAAAATTGTTCTTTCCATTAAAACACATAAAAAGCATAAAATAAAGTCAAATTTGTATCTTGATTATATCATTATATTTTATGAGAATAGGTGGGGTAGCCTTTATTCAACAAAACCACTGAAGGATACTCTTCCATACTTTCTCAATACTTTTAGAAAGTTCCGCGGAGTTTGTGGACTTTTTTGGCCCTAAACCACTATTCACATCAGCCCACAGGTTCTCAAAAGGATTTCAGTCGGAACTTTGCACTGGCCACTCCAAAATCATCATTTGTTGCTTATCAAACCAACACTTTACTAGCCGTGAAGTGTGTTAAGGGCCATTTTATCTGCTAGAATATAAACGATACTGGTAAATTGACAACAGCATATGACTCCATTGTAATTTACAGTATGTCCTTGTATACATAGGTGCCGTGAAATAAGGCCAAATATTTGCATCAAATGACTTTAATAGAGTGTTTGCATCGGGCCATATTTCACTTGGCGTTGTTTCACGGCGCCGTATACATACTGCTCCATGCGCCTGTTTATTTTCAAATTACGACCAACGCCAGACCATGAAAATGTTCCCCAAATCATGATATTTCTACTACTAGGTTCAATTGTTTTGATGGTGTATTTATGATCGAGTTTTTTTTTTATTAATTTCCTATCTCCCGTTTTTTTCTCCATCGGATCAGAACATTTTAATATTCGATTCATCGCTCTAGAAAATTATTTTTCAAAATGCGAGATGTTTTGGTGGATGTTTCTTAGCAAATTGCAACTGGCGTTTTAAATTCTCTTTTTGAATCGTGTGGATTTTTGCGAGCAAACCTGTTTCCAAAAGTCGGTTCCTTGTGGTCTTTGGTACAATGTGTGCTCTTAAACGGGTCAACAAGGCGGATAGAATGTCCTTGCTTGTTCAAGGCCTTACTCTATCGACAAGTAAGTCTGTCCTCTCTAATTGGCCCGTTGTTGTTTATTTATGGGTGTCCTATGATGCCATTTTTAGTGTACACCATTATAGCAGAGTAGATCATCTTTTTGGAGCACATCTCTAGTTGCATCCATTGGTCCTTTTTCCCAGCTGTACCACTACACGATTACGCTTCTCATCTCTAGCTTTGGTGTGCAACTGTTGTTTTTTCTTCTTTTTTTATGCTTGCAGAAAATAATTGAAACTTTTAAGATTTACCGTAATATTTCACTAATATCAATATTCAATAAGTATCTCTAATTATTTTTCCAGCAAATTTCACCAACGAATCTTTTGAATTTATCTTTTGTGATCGATACAGGTGAAATTAAAAGCGCAATCATATTTGGTACCTAAACGGTGTTTTACCGGTGCAGATATCGTGCAAATAAATATGAAAATAAAGAAGCGAAACTAAACAATAATTATTTTCCTCATTGTTTCTTATTAGTTTTCCACCACGGTACATACCATCAGCGTTACCGTTGTGCGACTAAAGTCGCGTTTTGGAACTTTTTTGACTCTACTGAGATTTTGATACAACTTTTTTTAAAATAGGTACCACTAATTTGCGACTTTTCATAGAAATATGGAGACTTTTTATTGTTTTTTGAGACTTTTTGTCGAAATGAAATATTTTTTTTGATCATACTATTAGGCGCAACATGCTTCTGAATTTGTACCACTTAACCAAACACATGCAAACAAATTATGAACCATATCACTGAATCCTTCGCATTCCATTTCGAAATGTTTGTTACTACAGGGTGTCCCAGTTAAGAAGTATAATCATCTAAGTAGAGATTGCTGAAGTTCCGGTTAACAAAAAATCGTATGGCAGTGAGGGTCTATTTTCAACCCCTCCAAGTTATGGCTGTCGGAGTGGGACACCTCCGATTTGAAGGTACAACTACTTTAAATGATATAACTTTTGAACTATTATAGCTACAAAAGCAATTTTCAACAATTTGAAGAGAAATTCAGTAGCGCATTAAAAATGTTGAAGACTTTGTGAATTTTATGTAGGCACAAAAATATTATGGCTCTTTAAACTCAAAATTATGAAAATTTGCTGACTGCGATAAGATTTTGGCGGTGGTTTCTAAGATAGTACCGTTTGTATACGAGAGGTGCCGCGCGATTTAAAGGGCAATTTTCGTATGTTAGTATGTACATTGTACATATATGTATGTAATGTATGTTACCGTTTACCACAGAGACCGTTCATCCGATTGAGATGAAGCCTTCGGTAATTGATATGTAAATGACGGCAAAGGGTTATAATATGATACTTCCAAAAATTTGCGATAGGTGAGGCATGAGTAGTAGCGTTGCCAGGTTGCGGGATTTTTCCCCGTTTACGGGGATTTTTAACCCAAAAGGGGAAACGGGGAAAACGATTTCAAAACGGGGAAAATGAAAAATGTTTCCATTCTTTGATATTTTCAAAAAATAAATACTATTTAGATTGAAATATCACAGGAATACATAGTGCGTCAATGCAAACAATTTCATACACGCGATCTTAAATTTGCATTTGACTGAAGGTTGCAACAGCGTATGCGGCACTGACTACAGCCCTTTTTATATATCTGACAAATGATATCTTGTTTCATTTGAGAATGCGTTTTAGCTCCCTTAAAGTATATAAATACTAGGTCTGTTGATTGAGGCTATCCTGGGCAGAAAAGTTCAGGAAAGTACATGGATTTGTGTTCAGTGAGAAAAATGTCTGTCCGAAACTGATCTGCTTAGTGTTCGTTGAGGTTATCCAGAACAGAAAAATACAGAAAATGTTGCGCCTACTCTTGAGGTAGAACAGACTGGTGTACAAATGTCAAAATCAGCTGTGATTGTATATTTGATTTTTTTGACACGAAGTGAAAAGTGGATCGACAAAATAAGTTTACCAAATGAAAGAAATTGAAATCAGAACATATACTCTAATCGAAATTCAATCGGTGAAAGGGCAATCAGTTATTGTAAAATGCTATAAGTAATTTGGAAAACATAAGTACAAAAATCGACCATGAAATTGTAATTTTTGTCAACTAAGATAATGGGCTGTACTTTTATGTGCTAACTTTGATCTGATATTTTTCACGAATCTGTGATTTTCTATTCTAGTTTTTCCTCGCTGAACAAAGCCACTAAAATGAAGTGATTAATGAATTTCCTCTTAAGTTGTGATTTTTAATTTTTTGTTTTTTATTTTAAGTTTTATATTTTGTTATCTTTATACCCACCCATAGATTGTTGAATGAAGTATGTACATTATGTTTTATGTACGACTTAAATGGTTTTTTTTCAGTTTACTCTTTTATGTTGTTATTAAAAAAAATAAGACTGTATGAAAAGTAGTGTTTTATTTGCAAATTACCGAAATTGAAAGTAAATGAAAAACGGGGAAAAAACCGGGGAAAATGAAACGTTAAATCGGGGAAAAAAATTATTTTTCATGCAAAAAAAGGGAATTTTTTCCACCAAAACCTGGCAACGCTGATGAGTAGCATTCATAAATTCGAAGGTTTGTATGTTTATTACTCAATCAGATTTGGATGAAATTTAGCAAAAATATAGGTTATGCCCTGTAATAATACGCACCGCTATTAATTTTAAAATCAGTAATAAATATATTAAGCTGCTTTAATTCGCAAATACATTGCAGAAGGTAGGCAAGCGTTGTTTGATTTTGAAATCAATAAAATATAGTAAACTTCGTTTCCGATGCATCAAAATATACTCGACAAAATGCAACACACAAATTTGATAAAAATCAAGTCGGTGTCTATTTTGTAAACAATTATCTTTACTTCGTTAAACAAATTGTTTTGTTTTTAAATCAGTAGAAGGTAACCAGACGGGTATTACTCTCCAATTTGCGACAATTTGTCATGTCTACTACGGTCACCCAGTGAGAGTTTTAAAGAGTGACACTCAATCAAGACTGAGAGTCAAACGTCCTATCTTTCCCGTACTCAAAATTTTTGTGAGACAGAGTATAGTAATGCATATCCAAAATGTCAAATTGCAATGTAAAACGGGGTTTGAGATCAATTCATGTGACAAACCGACAGACAGGCACATGTGTGATCTTTTAATGGTTTCGTTTTTTTTTTTTGGTACAGAACCCTAGAAACGGGCAAATCAAAATCTTTTGATTTTCAATATTCTCAAACTTTACTTTAGGTGGCGCTACAGCTCGGGGTGAACCTGGGCTTGCCTCTCGCAACCATGTGTATGTGCGTGTTATATTTTTGCACGAATGGAAGGGACCTACAGTTTTTTACTGACTCCAAACGGCAAGTTGAGAAGCTCATTGATAAATGCTTGTCAGTAATTCGGAAGAGGTGGCACCATGAAACAAACCGGGTGTTTGGCTGGGATTGCACCCAGGCAAAATTGCGTAATAGTCCAACGCACTTACCACTATACCACGGTGCTTACATATTCTTAAGCAAATGAGGGTCATCGCGAATAAATTCCGATGGAAATATTTCCTATGTCAGCAATGTAAATCAGATTGCTGAATGGGAAATATTTCCCTGGAAATTTTATTCACGATAGGCCTGAATAACATTTTAAATTTTGGTTAGTGTTTATTGCAAGTTTTGAAAATATATACTGATCCTTAATAATATACATAATATTTGTACATAGGTTCTCGTACAGAAGCATATGTATAAAGGTACATAAGTAAGTATACATAATATATGTATGTATATATGTACATAACAGGCTTGATTCTTTTTCTGTTGCAAAACTATTTTCAACATGAATATACCCTATGGAGTAGTAGGGTATAAACACTAAAGGACATGCACATACTCGTAATCTAATTTCTTTTAGTTTTTAGAGTGCCGCTGCCTGTTTGTTATCCTTGTCGTTGAATAGTAAGTCCTGTTTTTGTTTTTTTCTTTGCGGCTAACTGGGTGTCCTTTTTTTCAATCTGTGGTAGGGACAAGGACACGATAACAAAAAATAAAAGATAGCAGAATACACATTTACTCTACTGAATTTCAAAATACACCTTGGGGGCTATTTGCGTCTGTTTTAGATGGACATTTTGTTAAGCACACAATTTTTACAATGCACAGACACATATACCCACTGGATGCTTTATTCAAAAAAAAAAAATCGTCATCGTCATGTTCATTGACATGATGTTTTGGCCCCCGTATCGTGTCCTCTGTGACAGAAAATGTTTTTGACGCTCGGCGATATGCTACTACGCGATATTTCTGCCCGATACATGTGTCAGTTCACAAGAGATGCTGCAATAGTAGGTGGAATGGTCGCGGCCACAGAGTGACTTCCTCACGGATGACCCGAAGGCGTTTGCATGTTTACCAAGAGCTGCCGACTGGACTTTCGGTTCTGTCGAATGCTGTAGTTGGAGCACAGCACTAGTGGTAATGGTAATCGAATTTCAAATTATAACCTGGAGCTATATTTGTTCCTGTTTTGTTGGCTGGTCAATGGAAGGAAATACAGTTCATTGGGAGTTTATGTTGTGCTCATGAAGTACATAGCTCAGTAATTTAATTATATATTCAGTTCTGTTTTGCAAAATAACGTGAAAGGATTGTTTGTACTGATTTCAGATTAAGTGTTTATTCATACATCGAAGGGTCTGTTAAGGATTTTTTTTGTAGAATAATGGAAATGCTTTTAAAAGTTCTTGTACCTTTATTTATATAAATGAGTACCTGAAAATATTTTAAATTTGGCATTGGTCTGGCAGCCATCTTAATATTTGATATCTGATAAATGAACGCCATTCGAACTGACGGAAGTTTAGGGATGTAGAGTAGAGTAGTAGATTTCGTGTTGAGTATCATGTTTCACTTTCTTCGAAGAATGTGGCTTATGTTTTGCGGGGCCGAAGGCTGGACATATGAAACCTAATCAAATCCCGGATTGAAATTCATCGAAGTAACTACCTAGGGAAATCTACTTCTTCTTTTGCTAATGATTTGTGGATGGTCAACGCAGCAGAGGACGACCTCGCTTAAGGTGGCACGCACGAGTGGGAAAGGATCTACACCAGCTTGGAGTGCACAACTGGAGGCAGTTAGCTAAGGACGAGGCTAATGAGAATGGGTTTTTGGTTGAGGTCTTGGTCCACCCCGGACTGAAGCGTCAGCTAAGTAAATAAGAAAGTTGAGGTAATATCTTGTAAATCTATTAAGAAATATTCTCTCAGAACCCCAGGAGGAGAGTGGCAGTCACAGGATGTGAAAGGGGAATTCTTCTCCCTCATCTACGCAGCTGCGATAGGAGTCATTGGCGAGGATTTTCATTCTTATGATAAAATTTGGAATTTATCTCGAAGTCGAAGCTAATGATTTTTAGGGATGAAGGGCGCAGATACTGCCAAAAAGAAAAATTGATGTATAATGGTGAGCTCATTGAAGTCGAACGAGAATATAAGTATTTAGGAGTTTCCTGAACATGAAGAAACACTTAACATTCAAATTAGCAGAATCAAAGCGAGCAGTTGGTTTAGTTTGGGGACATAGCATCAGCCACAAAAGCATATCCCACAGTGTGAAGCTGAAAATATTCCATGCAACTGCATCTTCCATTATGCTTTATGGAGCACAAGTATGAGCATACCGTCCATACTATGAGGTCGAAAAGTTTCTTCGCTACTTTATAAGAAGAGTACTTAGACTGCCAAGTAGTTCATCCATATACATGCTTCACTTAGAAACAGTTAAAGCTCCCTTGTTCCTGGACACACTTAAGCTCCATTTGGACTATGGTACGAGTAACGGCAATGGATGAAGACAGACTATCTAAAATAGTCTTATTGACCAGAGGAATTTGCGTAGAAGAGTGGGAAGAGTAACCGTCTGACTGCGAGTTCAATCTATCGGTTACCATTAACGAAGAGTTAGTATCTATAAAGAAAAAGTTCAACATCCTACTAGAAAAATCAGGTAAAAGATTATTTGACAAATTCGTAAGCTACGCCCAGGCATGACAATACAGAATATAAGGTAAAGTCGGGTAATATGGTACCAGGGAGGATATGGCACCCTTTTAATATCTCCCACTCCCGACTTCTTTTCAAAATAAAGAGAGTACAATATCATTCATTCATTCGTTCTACTTCTAAGGCTTCAATTGGGAACAATCAACATCACAGTAGCTTGTGCAGTTTTCAGTTGTCAAGGTGAAAAAGAAATAATTGAGTGAATTTGGTAAAAAAAAAATTTTGTGGCTATCTTAAGTAGGTAAAGATACTTAAGTAGTTGGCGCCGACTGTCCTTTTCAGTTTAAAAAGAAGGGTTACTTCATTTTAATTGTTTTTGTTAGCTGTGATGAGTAATCGTGCGTGTTTGTTCGTGTCATTTTATACACCATAGCCATAGGTAATGTCGAAAAGAGAAAATGACACCCCAAAAATCAGAGGCGCCGGTGCCATTTCCCCCTGCCTTAACTTTTTCTTTATATGTACATTTTCAATTTCTGAAATGCTAACAGTTTATAAAAAAAATATCTTCAAATTGGGGTGAATGTACTTTAGGCCAAATCACAACAGCAATTGCTGCTGTTCAACACGATAAAATGTTCTCTAAAAAGGCTGCAAAGCACTTTTTCATTTAGTTTGTTACCCTCAGAAGACGCTTTGAAGATTATGCCTTGACAAATAAACCGGATGAGTGGACTAAGTGCATAATGTGTAATTTTTTGTCACATGACTCGTGCACGTCCTTTGTTGACGCCTGCAGCTAGTATGGCAATAATAACCAAAAGAATAAGTAGGGTTCCATATACCTCACCACTTGGTGAAATATCACCCTCCACTTTTTGACATGTCTTTTTTTTAATCCTTTTTACTATTGAAAAAAAAGTATTTCTTTGAATATTAATTCTTGTTAAGTTCCTATTTTATGCGTTTAAATTAATTAATATATGAATTTATTTTTGTTTATTAAAATAAAAATCTTGTCTACAAAAATGGGTGCCATATCACCCAACTTAACCCTACTATAGCAGACTGGACCACTATTTACGGGATAGAACATATTTTCTAGATAGTAAATCAACCGATAAGATGATCACAATCCGTAGAATAAGAGGGGATCTCTTACCCCTTAATTATATCCCGCACCGCCTAGAACTTCCCATCTATGCAACCGTAAAGAGCGCGAGGACGTATACCACTTTCTAGCAGTATGCATGCGCCATCCTTAAGGAACTCCGTTTAGGCATATTTGGAGTGCATGAACTCGAGTTGGAGGAAGCGATAAGCACACTCAATGGAGACACAGGCTGGAATAAATTATATCACTATACATCGAATGCCTTAAGATACAGAAGCTGCATAATCGAAGAACATTTTTAAAAAATAAATCTAAACTTTATATAAATAGGTATGTATAAATATTTACTTTATAAATTTGCAATTGTTTATCTGGTAGATGGCCTTCAGCCAAACCAAAAGGATTGAGCAATTGCTTTAACATTGTAAATGTATCTTTATTTATGTACATATAAATATTTTTTCTTATGAATAATAAATAGTCTATCTACTACTATCTACTACTACTTTGTACAATGACCGATCAATACCCGAAATAGGATCCCCATATGTACTCAGAAATTTGCAAGATTTGTGTCGATTTAGCTGAGGCCAAGTTGAGCGTGACTACACATATCAAGGTTGTGCCATGTCGCGATTGTACATCGACTTCATTGATAACCACTTAGCGGCTTCATGAATAGCCATCACCTCTGCCTGGAAGACACCACAGGAATTTGAAAGTCTTAAGGATAAGTTCAGGCTAATCGGGCCTGTTAATATTGTAAATTAGCAGTCAAGCACAAGATAATCGATATTTTATGAATTTAAAGCTTAATTAAGAGAGCCGCCAGGACAAAACTGTCCTCTCTATTTCCTTGATACGGGTTGATATGATTATTATACGCCAATATGAAAAAGTAAAAAAATCAATCGATGTATACTTTTCATGCTGTGTAATGAACATGCATTTAATTCTGAAAGAAAGTTTCCGATGAAGTGTCTACAGGAAAGTTTAAAATAACTTCAGTTTAAAATAAGTATCCAGCTACTGATAAAACTTCAGCCAGACTGGGCAACTTCTCCTCCAGATTTAATTACTTAAATCCCTATTTGCCGCAATAAATCTCATCACTAACACACAACCACAGCACTGAAATCTATATAATTTATCCTCTAATTTCGCAATTTGCACAGCACAATTTACTATCTAATTCGCAATCATATCACCTCCCATCTACACCCACCTTCACTGACAAATCGCAAATGTAAGTCATCAACGCAGAGAGAGAATCTACAACAAAATGGTTTTCAAACCATATATGTACGTATTTCATAGATACGATCTACCGCTCTATGCCAGTGCCTGTGGAGAAATTTTGTTTGATTACAACTTTAATGAGCTCCTCGCATGAGTTCAGGACATTAATTTACAATTTAACCAACTTCACTTATTCTTACTGAGGAACGATGGTTCCGACACTTTGGTTTCACGAATTGAGCCTCCAACCCCTGCTAGACCCTGTTAAACCGCAGTCGCCGCCAACGCTTTCAAAACCCTTACCATTTCAATATGCCGATGTTCTGCAAAAATTGTATACCGAGGACGAAAATTAGGAAGGAGCTAGGAGGTCTGGGCGCAAGATGTGGTTGATAAACTGCGGAAAGTGCCGGTTTTATGTGAAAGTGTATGGTATTTGCTGGGGTTGTTTGTCTACGGGGCTTGCAAATCCTCAAGTATTTTCAAAATCCTGTATGATGCCGTACCTACCCAATGGATAAATCACTTTTAAGTCCCTCGAGACTGAAGACACACGAGATTGTTGGAGTTGAAGGTACTAAGACGCATGATTGCTAGCATATAGGACTAACAGAGCATAATCACGGAGTGTGGCCAGCCACCTCATTATTGGTCTGAAGGCTTGTCAATGAAAATATTTTATTATTCCGGGCGAAGTTGGTTCAAACTTTTATCAGATAGTGGGTAGGAAATTACATATAAGCAGAGAAGTTGGATATCATACAACAATTTAATATTTAATCTATCAAGACTTAAATCCACTGAAATGCAAGAACGATATAAATAGTTTAACATTTATTGTATGCATTTAGTATATAGTTCATTATATAAATCTATTATTATAAAAAATGTCTAAGATTGCGGCGCGCGTAGTGGTTAGTACGTTGGACTACTACGCATGTTGTCATCTAACATGAAAAAGTTTTTTCACGGTGGCACCTCTTTCGAATATCTGACAAGTATTCAAGAGTGTCATTTATCATGAAAAGCTTCTCAACTTGCCATTCGGAGACGGCAAAAAACTATGAATCCTTTTCAATTGTGTAGAATAATAACACGTACACTCATAGAGTTACCATACGTCAGGATTTACCCTGACGCGTCAGGCTTTTAAGGTCTCTGTCAGGCTCAGGCCAGGCCGCATGCATTGTCAGGCTTTTTAATTTTTGGACTTATTTACGTTAATTCAATTCTAACAAAAAAAATATATCATCATAAATGATGATATTTTAAATGCATCCGAATATGAATGCAACTAGATCAGTTTGAATACTTCTATTTGTTTTTATTGCTCGTTCTCGAAAGAAATGTTTAGGGCGAATTACTTCTTTAACACACTGGAAGAGGCTGGCCAAGCTGGCCACAACAAAATCTTAAAATTTTGCAAAGAAATTAAATGCTTTGACGAAAATGACCCGTATACGTTGAAAATTTTGTATATATCCTTGATAAGATCATCCTTAGAGTATGCCTGTTGTATATGGTGTCCATCGTTCAGAGTGGATGTTAATCGCATAGAATCGGTGCAGAGAAAGTTCTCAAGATTTGCGCTTAGAAAACTTAATTGGGTTGACAATATTTTGCCGTCATATGGAGATAGATGTCTTTTGATAAATTTTAAGTCTCTCGAAGCCAGAAGAAAGTACTATCTAATAATGTTAGTAAAGGATACTTTCTGTAATCGTATTGATTGCCCTCAACTGCTTTCTCTTTTCTTTTTATATGCTCCCTCAAGACCATTTTTTCTTTTTTCTTCCCCATTCGTACACCAACTACGGTAGATCCGATCCTATTTCCAGATCCAGTTCTGAGTTCAATTCTATTTGTCAAAACATTGACTTGTATCAAAGTAGGTTAATTTTTAAAACTGTTGTATTAAGTTTAGTGTAATATCTATATATGTGTTATTTTTAATCTTTCATTTATAAATATTTTTCTATCTCTTCTTATATTGTTTTTGTAAGTTATAAATTATTATGTATAAATTTATCAATATTGCTTAGTCTAAGAGAGATATGTATGTATTTCGATAGATGGTATATAAATAAATAAATAAATAAATAAAATGTTTCGGTTTAGGTACCATCATACGATGGTCCCAGGGGATCGTGATGGGCCCATTATGGTGCCTAGTGTTTTGTGATGGCTCACCCTCAAAACACCTAACAACCTAACCTAACCTTTGTCTTCGTTCGGCGTAACTTGATTAGAAAGAGACAATGCTATAACCGAAGTGACAGCAGTCACATTCACAAAAGGCTATAAAACATTTTATTCGAAATTCAACCGCGTCCGCGTCACACACAGCGAGACAAGATGGGTTTAGTTATTGTTATTGAAATTATTTCCCGCCGCATATACATAAATATTTTTGTTCATGTTGAAAAAGTTTTTTGAAAGCTATTTTTCAGAAGTTTACCCAAGTAAACTATTTTGCAAATAGAGAGAGAAATTACTTCCCTTATAGAGTTGCTTATTATTTTAAATTCTGTTAAGTAATCATTCGATTTAGATCTGAGAATTAATGACAAGTTCGTCCTTCAGTTTATAAAAAAAAATTTAAGGAACGCTGAGTCGAAAAATGTCGATTGCCCAAAATTCAATATAACAATAATTAATGATTCCTAGTTTTTGAACAATGCATACCATGATTTGAAACAATTCGCCAGCCAACAAGATAGATTTTTTTTTTTAAAAACATTTGATATGCTGATATGCATTATGCAATATGTTTCGTATTTAGAGTATTGCAAAAGCAATCCTACCGAATTAAAAAAAAAATTGTAAGTGGATTTTTACAATCTCTTCTCACAATGCTATAACAGAAAGAATTTTTTCTCCTATAAACGCGCAATTGACGAAAGAAAGAAATAAACTTGATTTAAATTCAGTGAAAGCAATAATTTGAATAAAAGAAAATTTTAAAAATATATTTTGCGAAGATTTTGATAACTACATTATAAAAACAACCAGACATTCTGAATCAAATATGTACAAATGAAAAACATAAGAAAATGCCTTTAATACCGATCTCTTTAGTTAGTTATATACCTTTACTCTAGAAAATACTTAAAAATACAATATGTAATATGAAGTGTATTCGCAATGAATCTAGGTTCTTTTAGTTTTAAGTTTTTTTTTTTTTTTTGTTAGTTTTGTTTAAATTAAGTTTATAACTGTTAATTTATTTCAAATAAAATTTTTTTGTCTAAGAAGGCAATTAAGTAGTTAAGCCCTTTCCCGATCGACTAAGGAGGTTCTATATAAGACCCTTATCATTCCAGTCTTGATATATGGAGCTGAAGCATGGACTTTATAGAAAGTGGATTAAGATATCCCTGGTCGCTTCGAGAGAAAAATCCTTGGTAAGAATTCGGTTCTGTTTGCGTTGATGGGTTTTGGGAGGAGAAGGCTCACCCATGGACCTGGTCAAAAAAACTGCACATTGGGCGTTTCAGATGGCTAGAATATGTAGAGCGTATGGAGAATTTTCGTTTCTAACCCGGATACAGTCAGCGCAGCAGAGGACGACCTCGCCCAGGTGGCGCGCACAAGTAGAAAAAGACCTCAACCAACTTGGAGTGTGCAACTGGAGGCAGTTAGGGAAAAAACGAACAAAACCCTCGATTTGTTAAAAAAAAGGAACAAAAAAAAGAATGTTTACAAGAAAATGTATGTGCATATATGTACATATCTAAATATATGTGTCTATAGTATCAACATATTTATGTAGAGTAGATACTAGATAATGATGTACATATGTAGTATAATAAATACAAAAATTAATAAATAAATATTACGGTAATAAAGCTACAAAAATATTAAAAAAAAAAAATGTAATATGTTTAACAAACAGAAAAAAGATACTTTATTTATTAAATTGGGAATAAATGTAAACTAACATAACAATAAATAAAATAAACAGAAAATACATAAATCAATAAAAAAGATGTAATTAGATAAAAAAAGAAAGATAAACAAAATTAATAGTTAGACAAAGTAATAAACTATTAACATAACAGAAAATAAAAAAAAAATAAGTAAATATTTTAATAAAAGTATAAAAAAAAAAAAAAAGGCGCCTGGTAGACAATTAGTACCTGCACTTACCAGAGAAAGGAAGTTACATGTTACGTGAGCATTTTTAAAGTCATGTCCAATTAGGAGCATGCGTGTGGTGGAGTAAAGAGCTTTCAGACATGAGGAAAGAAACTCGAAAACTCTTTAATGCGGCAAAAAGACTTAATACTGAAGGAGACTGGGAAATATATAAATCCAGTCAAAGAAAATTGAAAAGCGCAGTTAGCAGTTCAAAACGCACCTCATGGCGTTCATGAATATGTCCGCGGCACAGCATGCCTACACTAAAGGTAAGGGCGTGGAAACAGCGCTACATGATGTAGTCACCACGATTGAAAGATCCCTACACTTTTAAGAATACACGCTGGCAGCATTTCAAGACATTGAAGGTGCTTTTAATAATGTCGAGACGCATGCGATTAAAAAAGCGCTCGAAGATAACCACGTTGAACGCACCGTGACCAAACTTATAGTTAGCCTTCTTAGCAGTAGGCACATCATCGCTGAACTCGGGGGAACCCGTCAAAATATGATCGCATCTAGAGGCACACCGCAATGAGGGGTCATATCGCCCCTTCTTTGGATCATGGTCATCAATGAACTACTGATGAAATTTAGATAAAGTGGAAAAAAAGCAGTAGCATATGCAGACGATGTGGTGCTACTTGCCATGGGGAAATTCCTCACCACTGTTAGTGAACTAATTCAGGAAGCCTTAAACACACTAAACGTTTGGACGAAGCAATGCGGACTCAGAAAACCGAACTAGTGCTGTTTACTAACAAGAGAGTGATCCCACCTTTCACGCTACTAAATATTGAGGGTACCCCCCTTAAGTTGTCTGAGAGCGCGAAATACTTAGGCCTCATACTAGACAGAAAGCTAAATTGGAAGCTGAATGTTAAAGAAAGGGTAAAAAAGGCATCAGTTGCTTTCTACACCTGCAGTAGATTCTTCGGGAAAAACTGGGGTTGTAGGCCGCAAATAACGCTATGGATGTACCGAGCGATAGTCAGACCCATACTTACATACGGAGGATTGGTCTGGTGGCAAGCTGTCACCAAAATAAGCAACCTCAAAGATATGACCAAAGTACAGAGAATAGCTTGCATTGGAACAACCAGCGCGATGAGAACAACACCAACAGCGGGACTGGAAGCAATTCTTAACCTGCTGCCTCTGGATCTCTATATGCAGGAGACCGCAGCAAAAAGCGCTATCAGGTTAAGTCAGTCAAATTACTGGAGACCTTATGCATATGGACATACCCAGATACTTGGCATTTACCTCAATGGTGACATCAGCTCAGACTATATAATCCCATACTTGGACTTCGAAAAACCCTTCTCCTGGACTTTTCCAAGCAGAGAGAAATGGGAAAAAAACAAGGTACCTCAAGATGGTAAGTCCATCTACACAGATGTGTCAAAGATGGACATAGGTATAGGAGCGGGTTGCTTATCGGAGGAGCTAGGAATAAATAGCTCCATACGACTCCCAGACCATAGCAGCGTTTTCCAGGCTGAGGTTCTAGCAGTGACAAAGGCAGCCCAGTTGGTGTCAATGATGACAATATCGCGAGACGATATCACTATTTACGTTGATAGCCAGGCGGCCATAAAAGCAATAGCTGCTACACAAATAACATCGAAGCTTGTAAAGTGTTGCCGCGAAGAGCTGAAGGTTCTCGGCACGCAGCACAATGTAAAACTCTGCTGGGTCCCTGGGCACAGAGGGATACAAGGCAATGAAGCTGCGGACGAATTGGCTAGAAAGGGCTCAGCCCTTGAAAGAGAACAGGCAGATAGGACGGTCAAACCTCCACTCTGCAACCTTCGTGCCAAAATTGAACAGACATCAGAAACTAAAGCAAACAACAGGTGGAAAACACTAACCACCTGCGAGGTATCAAGAACATTGTGGCCAAAATACGACAAAGCTAGAACAAGAAAACTACTGCAAGAAGACAGCAAGTCGGTGTCCTTGCTCATAGGAGTGCTAACTGGACACAACGCCCCAAGATACCACATGAAGAAATTGAGACTGAACGATGATGACATCTGCAGAGGATGCGGTGATAAAGAGGCACATGAGGACACAACCCATTTCCTCTGTCACTGTCCTAACCTCTGTCAATTGAGAAACAGAACCCTGGGCAAATTTTTCTTCGAAGATATCGACGAGCTATCAGATGGATGACCATCTAACCTGCTGAAATTCACCAGGGCTTCGGGATGGCTGTAACTGAAATGATAATACCACGGGTGGGAACGCACTATGGGTATCACAATGGGTCCACAGGGACCTAAGTGTGATGGGAATGTAACCATTCTCATCGGCCCACTAACCTAACCTAACCTACGTGAGCAGAAAAATCATCTAAACCTGCGCAGCGGGCGATTCAGGCGGAAATGCTTGCCACCAATGTATGAGTTTTAGAGTTCCATAGAGTACCATTATGGTAATACATAAATATAGTGTTGGTCTATCCATCTGTCCGATTGTCTATATGGTACAACTATCACATTATATCATTTTTATACCTACTGAGACAAAATTTGGTATGCAGGCCTCCATCGCTGACTTCGAGAAAGACACGGAGAGAAATTCTCAATGTTACACATTTACTTTCATAAAAGTTGCGTATCCATTATCATTATTATTCCAGTGTCAATGATCGTTATGTATTTTTGCAAAACATCTTTAAAGCTTTAAAACCAAAAATAGGTTCACAAAGTGCATTTATTTCCCACTGGAGGTGAACAATATGTGAAACAATGGCCCTTGCAGATAATCTTCTCCAACAATGTTTTTGAATATTGTACTAAGATAAACTTTTACCTCTGTTGAAGTAAACTATTGCTTCTAAAATGGTTTTAAGATAAACTGTTACGGTTACCTATTAATGTTGTTGCGACTGTTTATAACCACCCTAGTTCAGCCTCCAGCAGGATACGAATGAATGGCTTGTAAGTGCTTATAACCTCTTCGCGCTAGACTAAAAGTACACATATGTGTACTCCGGAAAAAGAAATTGTATCTTTTATTTTTTACGGAACGCACTCAAAATGAACTTTCTATGCTTTAAAAAAGGCTTTCTTCCGTTCGGGATTACTTCATGCTAAAACAGCCCTTTAAATTTCAAGAAATTGAAGAAAAAGTAAACCGGATATTGAAAATACGAAAAAATCGTTGAGCACGAAGATGATAAACAGTCGATCCGGCTCGAAGGACCACGGTTTTTGGATATTGCTCCTTGTATTATAGACATAATATGTATTCATAGGGTAGTGGGATAGCCATGATAGGTATATTATACATATGTAAATGAAAACAAGTATGCAATAACGTTTATATGATTTTTACTTTATTATTTTTGTTAAATTCTCATAAACAAACATTTCAAAGTAAATCTTTTCAATATCCAGTTACATTATTTTGCTTCGAGTTCTTTGTTACCCGAATTGTACAAGATATTTTGTACAAAACCTAATTTTCCATATTATTATGGATTGTCTTTAATTTCTGCAAATCTGCTGTACTTGGTTTACTGAAAATTAAGCAGTTATTATTATCTCAATCAGAAGTCGGCAGCAAACGATATGCGTGTACATAATTTATTTACTCGGATGCGTCAATAGAGAATGATATTCCACTCAATTATATAAACTCGTATATGCTAATGCACAAAATTACACACTGTAGTACGCTCTTATATCCAGCTTCTAGTTAAACAATGTGCAAGGATTAGCATAGATCAATATTATCGTAGACCCTCATGATTATACTACCACATTGTTGTTGGCACCAATACTCAACACTGTTCAATCAATAAATCAAAATTCGCATTAAGAGGCATCGCAGTGGCTCAATCGAGTGTAACGATGACAATGACCACGACGCGACGCGACTATGATGATGATGATAATTATTAGAGTCTATTGAATCTGTTGATTACAACTGTGCTTTTTGATTTGATGATTTAGTACCTGTTTCAGGAATATATCCATACTTGTCCATACTTTTGACAGCGAACATGTTAAAATCACCTGCCAACACAATACATGAGTTGGCTTAAGCCAACATATCAATTTTAATTCACTGCATACCATTGTGCTCATCATCATCTTCCAAAGTCCTTGCTATCACTGCGAAAGGTTTCTAGACGATAGGGACCGAAAGAGGATAATATTTAAAGTAAATGCAAGAAATAATTTGAGGTTAAGTGGAACTCTTTAGGGATTAATTAAGTTATCAAAGTTCGACCTATAAAGCCACTAATGGATGAATAATTCCCGGACTCACACTGGCACTTCCTCATTCCTATTGAGACTCCTTCATTTTACCAGAAACCATGTGTAAGTGTGTATGCGCATGGAGCAGGGAAAAAGTTATAAAATCTGAATCGAGGACTCTTCATTCTGATTTCCTTTATTCATACATACCACACACAATTCCATAAACCTTAGACCAAGAAACAGGGCAGATGCCTCTCCTTTGCCGCACCTCTCGAGCTCTGCTTAAATACTGAGGGTGAAGGTACGTACGCGCCTGCTGAATGTCCTTGCAAGAGCCGGTACTGCGGTTGAAATTCAAATACGGTTTTATTAAGTTGGCATCTGTTCCTCCCTAATCCAGGAGGAGAACAATGGGAGAGATGGAAAGTCCTTTGCTAGGATAAAGTAATTTCTATTTGCAAAAGATATAAAAGAACCGAGAAGGAGAGTGGAATGAAAGCAGCAGAGATCTTGATCCCTGTATGTATGATGATTTTCTTTTCCATTTTGCTTGTAAAAAAGGACAATTCCTGAGACAACATACGAGTATCCTTTCTACGTTTAATTTTATTTCGTTTTTTTTGCTCTTTTCCATATTTTCATATCTCTATACTCTAAGTAAACTACATTTGTTGCGGACCCATTGTGCATGGGGGTGTGTGTTCTGGGAAAGGACATGACTTTTGGTTGAGCAGATGTTGTGCAGGTTTTGTTTCTGCTTGCCAATGTTTTGCCGCTGTATTATGTCCTTCTGATGTTGTCGGTGTGCTGCCTTCATTGGTATTTTCACTTGACTCTGTCACTCTTCCTTTCTGGTCAATGAAAATTTCATCCGTTCAAATATGTTAACATACCACTTTTCCTTAAGAAAGACATGTCGATGTCAGTATTAGGTTGATGTGTGTTGTGTCTGCCTGTCCTCGAGGAAAATCAATTTGCCATTCTTGGTGAAAAGCATGAACTTATGTGCATAATGTACATACTCGTATGTATAATACATATAATTGTGAGAGCAGCAAAAGGCCTGAAATTTAATAAAAAAGCATAAAGGATACACCTACAAGCCACACAAATATTCACTCCGGTGTGAGTGTTATATGAAAAAATTGAACAGCAAAATATGCACGGACGTTGATGGTGAAGCTATTTTGTTATTCTTGTGTTCTTTTGTTATTTTACGATATGAGATTTTGTTATAAGCGTATTAAGAAATCAGTTAAATGCAGGTTTAGGGTTCCTTTCGAACGAAATCAAATAACAAATGCTTGGTCGAAGTTCCTCATATGCATTGTTTGGTTTTTCTATGACTTTAACTTGCGTAAGCCGTGGCAGGGTAGAAGACTATCTTTTCTAAACAACGAGGAGGCAATATAAATCTTTCAGGGTCAATTGTGACAACTTAAGTTAAACGCCAGAATCTTACTTTAAAATTTTTTACTAAAATTATAAAACAAAGGATTGGCATGCCTTTCATAAAAGGAGCGAAAAAAGAATTTATGATAAGAAATCCCAAATATATTAAAAGCTCACTTCATCTAATCAATAAATAGACTTATGAATTTCGGCTTTACAATCGTTTAAAGGAAAAAACTTTTAAAACAGGCATTCGGTTAACTAATTTTAATTTTTCTTATTTCAAATAAACAAAAAGTTCTGTTGGAAGGAATGTAACGATAGGTGGCACTGAGCACCAAGATTGTATACAATGTACGAATACTAAGCAACCCTAGGCTGCTCTATCATATGTAGGTCCGATTGCGATGAAACTTACACGGAGATGATTTTCTTAATACATATTTATGCAGGATAGGTGGCGCCCGAGTTATTTAATTTCTTCTTTATAAATAAAAAGCAATGTTTGTATATGTGTATATGTTCATGCGATTCATGCAAAATCATACCACGAAGGCATAACACTAGTTGAACATAGTTAAAACCTTACACCTGAGTTTTCTGTCACGCGTCGATCTGTCTGTCTCTCGTTCTTGTCCTTTATATGCTCGCGCTATGTGTGAACATTATAAGAGTATGCATACCCCCTTAAACGTGTGTAAATTATATAAAAAAAAATGAAGGATTCGATTCAGTAAAATTTAAGTATTATCTAGATTAGTTAATCAATTTATTGTAGTAGGTCTAGGTAGGGCGTTGTTTGATTTTGAAAGTAATAAAACATTTTGAGGTATTTTTCTGCTGCAAAGTGAAAAAAAAACATTAAAGCGCGATTTAAATATTCAGTACTATTTCCATTGAAACGGGTAAATTGTGCACTTTTATGTTTTATTGAATTCTTCTATTTGGGAAAAAAATCCCACGATTTCTTTCGAAATCCCTTCATCCAGTTTAAAATCCCATAATATGGGATAAATCCCACGATCTGACATCACTGGACAGGGAAGAGCACACGGGTGTCTACATTGATGTTGCGGTTCCAGCTACAAGAAACATAAGCCGTACATACAGCGGGAAACGTAGCAGATATTCCGAACTCTCTGTGGAAATTAAGCGCAATTGGCATCTCAAAGAAGTGAAGATAATCCCAACAATTATCGGTGCGGAGGGTATTGTAAATACTAAGAAACCTGCAATAGGAAATAAAACTTCTAGGACTGGGAGGGAGCACTATTCATGCCATGTAGAAATCTGTAATCATCGATAACTGCCACATAACCCGAATTTCATGAATATCTTCTAATATCAATACAATTTTTTATATTTTTTTTAAGGAGTGATCCTGTCCAAGAGGCAAGCTATCTTTCTAATAAAGGCTAGTTTATCTTTGGTTGACGCTTTTTTTTTTTAAATCATAAGGTCTGAGGAGTTCTTTATGTGGGTTAGGAACGCCATCTTACCCCAAAAAGTACCGCCATTCACAAAGGACATGCTCTGACGTCTGACCTCCTCTAAAAAGATCCAGCAATCGGTCTTGCTAGACTGGCCTTTCTTCTTTAGGTGGTATCTTAACTGGCAATGACCAGACAGGAAGCTTGTTAGATACCTATTATCCTTCTTTTTTTAGTTCAGAAGTTCCTTGACTGTGCCCTGGGACATTTCTCTAATCAGAGAGACGAAAGTTATGTTCCTATTTGTTAATTAAGGCAGTTTATGCCATAGAAGGGTTCCGGCAGTTGAACCTGAACCGGCCAGCTCATCTGCAATCTCATTTCATTCAATGCCTTTATGACCAGGCACCCACCGAAGTTTGACTTTATTGTGAGTGGCTAGTGATTGAAGAGCATTGAAGCAGAACTTTACGATTCTCGAGTCCAAACAGTAGAAGGTCAGAGCTTTGAGTGCGGCTTGACTGTCTGAGAATGGCATGGAACTCAGCTTGAAACTCGCTGGGAAATGTTCCAAGAGGTCCCCAGAATTCGTTATCGCATTTACGCAATGAGGAAAAGTAAAGAAAAAAATCAAAATAATAATAACAATTACATAAGCTGCCGTTATAAGCGAAAAAAAACCATGAATCAAAATTCTGTGATTTTGACATTATGATTTGAAACTTTTCAACATTCTCCCATTCACATTAAGAATCAGGAATCCTCTCAACTGTTTGCCTTGAGAGAAAATTCATCACGTTCTTCTTCATTGCGTTATTAATGGACCGCCACAACGATATGAATTACCGAAATCACAATTAAACATAATAATCCGTTCTTTGGAAAACACCCCCAAACAAAAAGCATAGTATTCAGCTAAGTAGACAGACACACAGACACACATCAGAAAACAAACAGACATCAAAGATATACTCTTGGGTATGCAATATTTCCCAAAACCAAGCTCATTTCACTTCTGTAACCATCATGCACTAGTGTTGGTTTAATGTGATTCCTAAGGCATCATCAATTCGAAATTATGGCGGAAAGCAAACAGTTTAAATGTTTAATTACCTTCCAAGGGTGCATCTACCCCTAGCTGACTGACTTCGCATGCAGTGCAAAACTACAAACCCGTTTGCGTTCAGACCCACATTCATTCAGTAATTCCCTTGCTCCATAAGGAGCCGAACACGTAATTCAGAGACAAAAAAAAAGGAAGACAGAGATTCGAAATGAATAAAACTTGCATCCTTTGCTGGTTTCTCCCTTTAGCTGAAATGAAAGTGCTGCACGTCGATTTGTTTGCGTGTACTAGTGTACCTCCTCTTTTCGCTCCTGTAGTCCTTTTCTTTTTTTTGGCCTTAGTTCGTTCCTTTTTTTATTTTTATTTTTATTATAGTGCAGTTTTAGTTTGCGGATGAAGTTGAGAGATGCCAGAATATAAATTTGTAATTCAGCAGTCAGCATTCTGTAGGATGTGCAATGTGCATTTTCAATTCGATCCGGTTTACCAAATCAAGCTTCTACCACGCGCTCATAGAAATGAGAGAAAATAAAATGTAACCGAAAAATGCTGGATGATTAAAAAAAAAAATGCTTGGGAATTGAGAGGAGGATTTGCCAACCAACTTTAATGCCGGACTTCGGGTGGGAATAAAGTGCGGCCGATTAGTTGTAATTAGTTTTCCCATTAAAAAAAAAATACACACACACACCCCAAGGGGAGGTTTGGTTGATGGGTGGTGCATAATTGCGAGCGTTGGACTATAAAAAAAAATATTTTCTGAACGCGTTTTTGTCGTGTGCGTGGGCACGTCGGTTGACAATATCCCCCAAAGTGCTATCTAGAGGCTTTTCAAATCCAATTAATTCCAATCGACTACTGCCGACTAAATATTTTCATCAAGAAAGGCTTGGGGTGTGCTGGGTGCTGGACAATAACCTTGATGCAATGCAAAATGAGGACACGGCATCATCCTGAATTTCCATCAGCCATTGTAAGTGAGTTGAAGCACTTGCGTGTATATGAAATGAAATCATTACGCTTTGCAATGATATTGGTAGCATCGCTAAACGCTTTCAAGGTAGTCCTGGAAAAACAGGAACATCATCAAAAATGGTCTGAAATGTTAAGGCTCGAATTCAAAAATCCACTCCTCGGCATGATCTAAGCGCCCAGTAATGACAACAGAGTGTCCTTACTATAATCAAGTCTATCTCTTCATGTCGTGTACTGGCCACGGAGTTTTACCTAATGCGTATGATTATATCCATATGGATTCAGCGACTGGGAGCTTTTTTGATTGCTTCAATTAGTTTAGTATGTACAGACAACGCGACGCCTTTCTTGCGTTCGATTTTTTCTTGCATGTGATATTCATATGACCTGGTACCCAACATAGAGCAACCACATTGTGCTTAGATATCTTATTTAAATGTCTCTCCCATTTACTTATCAGCTTTGATCTAATAACTGCGGCCTCCAGAGCATTAACGGCTACCTGGAAGTCCCCAAAATGTGTCTTTCTGTATGACTACGCTAATCTTGAAAACCACTAAACAGATTTGGTTGCCATTTTCACAATTATGATCTGCATTTCCTGGCGGTCGTTATAGGAGTACTCAGAATACTCTATTACTTACAAGAGCTAAGAATTCGAGATCGAAGTGGCAGAAAATCAAATTTTCTGCCATTACACAGCACTAACTCAACAATGGCTTATTGGATTTAAAACCAAAAAAAAATTGTTTTTAGTTAGGTAGTTCTTTAAACATTAATTTGGGGTAGTGTAATGTATAATTATAAATCATCCTTCTGCATTATCCTTGAGCTGAGCTATGCTCAAAACAATTCATGAAATCATCGCCAACAATTTTCCATCAGTGGAGACCGAAGCCAACAGCCATGCAGCAGAGGGTGACCTCATAGTGTGTGTATGAAGCACATTTGAATTTCTGCCCATTGACTGAAATAGAATTCTATTGATGTTTTGTGCCCGGCCTACTACGATAAATATGATTGTAAAAGCGAATTCAAATTTTAAAAAAATGCACGGGGAACGCTACCGCCGCGCCGGGCGGATAACAGCTGTACCACTGCGAGGACTAAATCCAACCCCAAAATCCAAACTTCGCATATGATTTCGATCTGTCAACTGATGGAAATCCCGTGGAAATCATACGGGAAATGGGTAGAATATTTGTTTTAATCGGGTTTTTAATTTGTTAAAATTTATAAACTGTAAGTGCAATTCGTCAGTGCTCCAGGAAATTCTCTTTCTTTGGACACTTCATTTGTTAAGATTGGTTAAGTGTGAGAGCCGCAAATGGTACCTATACTAAAATATATGATGATTATCTTGCCGACAATATTGTCTTCTGAAATTGTTATTACAGCCTGGATAATGGCTGTTATATCGGCCTGAAAGAAGCTGCAATCGTAACTAATCCAAAGGAGTGAGTGTTCCTCTTTATTTGTGACTGCCTAACTGATCCAATCGTTTCTGTCAGCAGTCTAATAAAGCCCTTGCCAAAAGTGTAGCGAGGTCGAAATACATCATTTATATTTAAACTAGATGGATGTTCGGTAGCACAGCATATGTATTCCGGCAACCGTTCAAGTGCACTTGTACAGAGCAAAAAAAAAAAACATTTTCAGTGATGAGGTACATTTTCACCTAAATGGCTATGTAAATAGCAAAATTGCCGCATTTGATGTGGTGAGCCTCCACAAGTGAATCACAAGTGGTATTGGACCATAAAAACTGTTTTGTTGAATTGGAGGAGCAATTGGATGGCAAAATATCCCAGCTCGAGCAACAATCGATCTATTGTGCCAAAACTTCAATGGCCGTTTAATTTCAAGACGTAAATCGGCCACCAAGATCATGCGATTAAAGTTTTTCCTCTGTGAAAATAAAAAATCAAGTGTCTATGCCAACCATGCACAAACTTGTGATAAAATTCGTAAATTTATGGTCGAGATTGGAGCATGGGCTTTGTGAAAAGTCATCGAAAATTGGAGTAAAACGATCAAGACCTTGGGTGCATTTGAATGTTATATTCCCTATCTGAATGAATGAACGAATATCTGAATTAAAAAAGTTATGTAAACCCATGCGTATAAGTTGGATAGCCTTGTATAATCGAACCCGCTTATTTTAAACCCGGTTTATTGAAAAACCCGCTTATACGAAAAATTAATTCTGTCCGTTTGTACTTTTTCACAAATTACATAAAAACTACTCCACTTTATGGAAACCCGCTTAAAGTGAATAACTCGGCTAGCTAAAAAAAATTATTAAATATTTATAACTTTGCAAAAAAAAGCAGAGCTAAGCAGAAAATAAATGCATCCATTAATTTTGTAATTTTTTAGGTGAACTTTCGTCCCTGAAGTTTACCTCTCATAATGACATACTAATAGCACATTTTTCGTTTTCTTAATTCCAAACGATTTTTTCTGCGTCAAAACATTTATTTGCAATTTTACTTATTTTAAAATGTGTCGGCGACTGACTTTTGTTTCGTTATCTGATACTACTTGTTCATATTTATTGACAAAATATTCTAGGTTTGTTTAAATAAAACATTTTTCAGTTATTCGAAGCCCGTTTAAAAGAAATTTTATATCAGTTAGGTATCCGGAGCCCGTTTAAATGAAAAACCCGGTTAGTCAAAATAAAACCAAGATTTTTACCCATTTCATGCGGGTTCGACTGTATAAAAGATCGACATAATAATTTCATTCCCAATAAAACTATTTAACATTTCAATGTATCCAATGCAAAAATTACAAAAGTTTGTCACAGATTACATAGTTTAAGACCATTTGCGGCTAAAAGAAACATCCATGAAATCGGACGTAATACATTATTTGTAGACATAAAACATGTGTATCAATATTTTATAGACACACTGTACTTGAAATACTTTTTCGAACAAAATTTACAGCTGAAGCGCTTCTAATCTCCTTTCCACCACTTTTCGGATTTCAAAACAAATTGCGTTTGGGTACTTTTTAGCTTCCTCATTGTCTATTTACCTATTCATAGAGCAACAGGAAAAAAACACACCCAACAAATTATTGAGAGGGTGGATCTTTTGGGGAGGTAGTGTATTGGCTCACAATTAAATTGCGCATTTATAGTGCGACTGCAATAGTAAACATACTGATGGACTAAACGTATACCAAACAATTTAACTAATGGAAAATAATTATTTACGTTTAAATGGTGAACGCGAATGAATTTGCATTCCTCTCTCGTCTGGCTCAGATAGAAAGTGATGGGGGGGATTCGCAGAGAGGCGCGATAGAAATAGTGCATGCCATTTAGAATATGGGGCTCTGGCAGGATGAACTCTTAAAAGTGAATAAATTACCCCCATGGGGCTTAGTGGTGGCACGAGTCTAAGGGTGGTATGGTAAAATTGCAAATGGAACAACGAGGCATTTTTTTTAATTTAAGTTAAACCCATTGCAATTTTTAGTTTTATTTCTTTTTTTTTAATCAGATATGTATGTACATACAAATGCATTTTAAATGGCGTCGTCGGTTTAAACCATTCACAGTTTTTCTATTTCACTGCATAAAATGTACCAATAGGGTTACGCTGAGTATGTTGTTAATTGAGAAAAAGTTTTGAGGCACATACACATACTACTCGTATGAGCGTATTTTTCTTATGCAGTTGATTGTACTGTATGTTTTTATATCGAATTTTTTCAGAGGGTAACCAAATGGTTTTTTACTTATTTCCTGTTTCCTATTTTTGCCTTCGCGCAATCGTATTTGGTTTCAGGTAATGTGCCTTAGCTCTTTCCTAGTTGTCGTGATTACTTCTCAACTTCTTTCATCATCTAACGGGTTTCATTACATTGAGTTCATTCCATTAATGAATGGAACTATAGCCTTTTCATTTCACCGAATCATAAATGCCAATTTCTATAAACAACAATTTACAAATGCTAATAATGATCCGAGGAAAACATGGAGCATTGTGAATGAATTACTTGGAAGAAAGAAGCGAACAATAGACGAGACTATTAAACACAACTTTTTAGATACGGACGAAGGCTTAAAGGACATTGTGGAGAGATTTGCAGAACAATTTTCGAAACAAGCATCAAAGATTATTCATGTCTGCTACACAAAAATATCAAACCATGACAACTGGCAACTTCGACAAAGCATTTATTTAGAAGAAGCAACGGAATCAGAAGTCCATAAACTACTGTGTCAATTAAACAGTAAAAAAGGTCCTGGAGCAGACAATATTAGACCAGTAGATCTAAAAATAAATGCTATACATCTTGCTCCAATAATTACTAAAATTATAAACCTTAGTATAAATCAGTGCTATGTGCCTAACCTGATGAAAATGTCGATTATTCGCCCAATATATAAGGGAGGAACAAGAAAGAACACTGAGAATTATAGGCCAATCGCAATTTTATCAGCTGTTGAAAAAATCTTGGAAGAAACAATTGTAAATAGACGTAATTGTTTTTTGACCAAACACAAAATGCTACACCCAAACCAGTACGGTTTTCAAAAACATAAGAGCACCGAATCGTTACTGGGGGAATTTACTAATACAATTAATGCTGGACTTAACAAAAACCATCATGTCCTTGTGCTATTTATAGATTTTAGCAAAGCCTTTGATACTCTAGCACATGAAAAACTAGTAGAAAGTGTCAGCAGAATCGGTTTGACTAACAGGACGATAAAAGTCAAAGTATCGGACATACTGAGCAAACAAAAAACTATCTAACTATCTAACTATGGTGTACCACAAGGTATACACACAAGGGTACTGCCTATGCCTATGCCGATGATATAGCGATCGTGGTAAAACACAAATACTTGAATTCTGCCGTGGAGTCATTGCAAGATGAATTCAGCGCTGTCTCTAATTGGTGCCATGATAATGGATAATGCAGCCAAAACAAAGGTGATGCACATACGTGCATCCATCCAAGCGAGAGGAAACTGTACAGATTTATTACCGAAACGAGGGCTGTTCACTATCAACTAACAACAATGCAATTGAGGTAGTCAAAAGCATTAAATATCTCGGAGTAACCATCGACGAGCATTTTCTGTGGCGTGAGCATATAAATGTCCTGCGCCTTCAACTTAAGAGCACTATTTTTGCAATGGTGTATCTTAAACGATACTCAAATGTAGAAGTCCAAAAGCAGGTGTATTACTCGCTAGCTGAATCGCGCATAAGATACGGGATTTTGGCATGGGGAAACGCGGCGGAAACTCATCTGGATAAAATATCAAACCTACAACATCGTCTCGTTAAAATTGTTAGACCTAGTAGCTCATCTTTTAAGGTCTTAGATGTCAAAGCAATTTTCCTGATGACAACATTATTACATTACATGGATGATCAGCGGTTTCTGCAGCCTATACGCCACACGCTTAACACAAGAAGACGAGCCCAATGGATGATAGAAGTTCCGGAAGCTTACAACAATTACGGAAATCGAGAACTAAGATGTACAATTCCAAAGTTAATTAACACACTTCCTCAATTTTTGAAAGTTATGCCGAATTTTAAGAAGAGAAGAAAAGAGATTAAAAAGCACTTACTTCAATTATATTTCGTTAAGTAAAGCTAAACTAATTGCAATTTTTTTATTTATTTAATTTAATTTAATTTAATTTAATTTTTGTTTTCTTAAACTTAAATCAATTGTAAATAATTTTTGGATTCAAATCACTTCAAAACTCTTCAAAACTAAATGTTTTCTTTTTTACAACCACCTGCAGATAAGCACTTTGCTTTGCGGGTAAACTAATGTAAATGTAAAATGAACGTCTAAATAAAATCATTTAAACTAAAAAAAAAAAAAAAAAAACTATTACCAACTTAGTGCAATTCCCGCGGCTCACAGCGTTCCGCGTAGTACATATTAAGTGGACAAAAATATTTTTTTGACTATTTCATGTTATTCTTATGAGTAAAGTATATTGTAATAAAAAACTTATGTTTTAAGTGCTTTATTTACGTTTTGATACTAACTACTTTATAGGGTAAAAAAAACAAAAAAATTAAAATTTCTTTGATATTTTCTTTTTATATTGTGTAATCATATTCATCATCACTGCTGCTATTATTTAGTAAGTCTTCAGAATCGAAGTCTTTATCTGATTCAATATTTCGTTTCTGAGGTAATGGTGGGACAGCAGGGCCGACTAACAGAGCCATAACTTGGGCTATTGGGGTGACCTACAAAAAAAAGGATTACGTTTGCGCACTCTGATTTTTTCACGGCCTATAATTAAGAAGTCGAGTTTTGTATCAAAATAAAAACTGACCCGGGGCAAGGTTGGGCTCATATTTAAAAGTCTATGCAAAAAAAATAAAAAATGCCTCAAAAAAACTTACATCTTATAATTAAAAAAATCTTTAAAAACAGTTTAATAGGCTTTCAAAATTTATTAGAATAATCTATTCACTTTGATTACTTGAATCCATACCAATTTGGTTTAATTTTTCACACAAAAAAATTAAAATATTAATTAAATACAAATTGAACACTAACTGTGCACTGGACCTATTATGGTAACACACTCCACTTTGACTTGCTCTAAAATCATTTCCATGCTCTAAAATAAAGAGAAAATGTGATTTACTTATCTTTCAGTTATCCTTTACAAGAAATGTGTTAGCAAGTACTCTCAATTTTGTCATGAATTTTTTGGAGGTGGTTATTTTCCATGTGTGTTACAACAGCATGGATTCAACAAGGGAGCCAAACAATCGGGGCTGGGTTTTTAAGGGGGTACATAATATGTATTATATGTTACGTCTAGAATTTTTAAGAAAATCGCTACTTTTTTTCTACAGATTATTATTCTCTATAGTTTTAGGCGTATTTATGTGAAAGCCGATTGTTAACATTCCCCATAGACCCAAAGTGCTTATAGAAAATAGTGACGGCCCGACAAGAGCCCGAATCGCGCAGTTGGCCTTTGTTTGAGGCAGCTTTTTACGGAGTCCTTCAGTTTGTCAGTTCTTTTGTTATCCTAAAGTATGTATAGGGACACTTTTTTTCATAATGCCTTGAAAAACCTGATTTTTAATATTTCAGTTCTTGTTTAAATACCAATAAACAATGTGTAAAAGTTATTTTTATTGATTTCTATTGTTATCCTTTCTAAAAACAGTTTTTCTTTTGGTGCGTTTTTTGGCGCTGCTGGACCAATGTATCCCACTAAGCTTATTACATATTGCTTCGCCAACATATCAACATGTATGTGATGTTGATGTATGTACCTATATTAAGCGCAGATTTGACCTAACTTATTCTTATATGTACCTATCTATATTACTAACCTACGCAAGGCTGAAGTGGAATTCGCACGTGAAAATGAAACGTAAATAACTAGATATCAAATACAGAGAAATGTACTGGTTGATCGGAAAACTTTCCCACCTCAGTACGGAGAACAAACTGCTTTTATACAAGCATGTGCTGAAGCCGGTGTGGACTTACGGTATACAACTTTGGGGTTGTACCAAGAAAACAAATGCCAAAATAAAGTATATAGAATGCCATAAAATTTACACGATCGGTAATGTGAACAATCGCACTCGTATGAACAGGCCTGGTTTTTATTAGTTTCGGTGCGGCCATCTTAAACTTAAATCCACTATAAACTTAAATCCTAGCTTTTGTTATAATAATACTCAATTCCATTTCGTTTGACCTTAATAAATCGACCAAGTTATCTATAACGTGGTTCAGAAAAAAAGATTTTTGGTCAGTGTGGTCCGGTTTGGGATACAGATATTTTGGGAATTGATTCATTGGCTCATGATTTGAAAAAAATTGTATGGGAGGGGGGGTCTTATTTCAACACCCATTGAGCTACAGGGTGTTTAAAAAAGATCCTTCATAGAATTAGGTACTACTCGTATAACACGTATTGAATTATAATTTCTAGTCTAGTAAACTTAGAGAAACCAAATTAGGCTCGATTTATAGAAAATTGATTAGTGTGTATAATAGTTAAAAGGTATTACCATCCGCATTTTCATTTTCGAAATATTGATCTTCAAACACAGATTTTTTTATTTTTTTAACCAATTTTTGTGAAAATCGCATTTATCTCGGGAAAGTGTGCTAATAACTTTTTTTACTATTATATTATTTTGATGCGCCATAACGTCACCTACAAATTCACCTTACAAAGTTTTTAAATGCCAGGATCTTATTTTAGTGCAGTATTTAATTTAATCATTAATAAAATCTGAGTCCAAAATCTGAGCTTGATCTAAATCTAACGTTATAACTTACCTCTTCTTCAGTCACCGACTAGCTTTCGAACCGATCACATCGTTCTTCGTCTGTCGTGTGCCTTCTCACTTACCTATTCCCAAGTCCGGCAACCGGTACTCCCCGTTATACCACTCGTTTTCTCAACACTCTTTATTTTTTTCGTAGCGCAGTTGTTTTTCTATTTTTGCCCTACAAGTGTTTGCTTTTAGTGAAAAAATGGCCTACGGGCCGAATAAAACAGATGGATGTCGTTTCAGGCAACTAGACCCAGACCCCGATTTTGATACCCTTCCAAAAAAAAAAGAAAAAAACATACCAGGACTTCCCTGACCTACCATTGATACCAAATATCAAAAACCCTAGATTTGTGATAATAACCTCCAAAAACAATGATAAACCTATTTCATCCTTAAGCCCCTTTTTTCTGAAAAAAGCAATAGATAACATAACAACAGAATACGACAAAATATCTCTACTTCGTGACGGTAGTTTACTTATAATGACCAAGTCCCAAAAAATTGCCGATAAATTCCTTAACACCAAAAATTTAGCTAACGTGTGTCCAGTGGAAATAAAATTGCATGATCGCCTTAACTCATCAAAAGGAATCGCATATGGGCCATGCCTTATCAATGTTAGCGAAACCGAGATAGTATCGGAAATGAAAAATCAAGGTGTCACAGAGGTATATAAATACACTAAAACTGATGACAAAGGTAAGCAAAAACCATCTAGTTTAATATTGTTTACATTTGACCTCTATAATCCCCCCAAAACTATAGAAATTGGTTTCTATAATGCAAAAGTCACGGAATACATTCCGAATCCCATGCGCTGCAAAAATTGCCAAACCAACAAAAAACACCAATAAAGAAGCCGCTTTAATTCAAAAAGCAATCAGAACCGCTGCCAATAGATCTATTCCTCAAACAGCCCCTACAAATAAACGTCTATCTAAATGCCATATTCCTTGGTGGACCTCAGAGCTCTCATCACTCCGTAAAGCAAAAATGAAAGCATTAAAAGATTTTCAAAAAACACCTTCACAATCAAACCTGATCTTTTATAAAAAATCCAATGCTAGGTTTAGACGAGAGCTCAAATATAGCAAAACAAAAAGCTTCGCTGAATTTACTTCCACCATAAACCCGAATTGTTGCAAAGCGTCTATTCTGGTTCATTGAAACAAAAAAATTGATCTCTCCCAATCAATTAGCTTTTAAACCCAACAGAGGATGATGTTGATGCTCATCTTCATATAGACTATTATATTTCTAAAGCGTTATCCTCAAAGAACCATATCTCGATATTATCGCTGGACTTCGAAAGAGCGTTTGATAGAATCGGCATGCATATAGTCCTTAGTAAACTAAAAACATGGGGTGTCGGTAAAAAAATCTTCGGTTATGTTAAAGCTTTTCTAACCAATAGGAAATTCTTCACGAAAATAAACAATATCTACTCTAGAGATTATCCCCTGCATAATGGGATCCCCCAAGGATCCCCATTGTTGGTAGTTTTGTTTATAATCGCCTTCGATGATATCACTACTATCTTAAAAAAATATACACTCTTAGATAGCTGCGCTTATGCAGACGATATCTATATTTTAAGCAAAATAAATGATTTAAATCAATGCAAAATGCTCTTAAGTAATGCTTTAAACGATATCTTAGAATGGTCGATTTCTTCTGGAGCCAAATTATCATTAAACAAATGTAAGCTACTGCATGTTTGCCGAAAACTTCACTGCCCAGAACTAATCCTAAGTATTTGTAATGTACAAATTAATAATGTTCAAAACTTAAGTATCCTAGGATTAATCTTTAATAATAAATACAAATGGAAAAGGCATTGTTTAGATCTTAAAAAATCCCTAGCTGCGAGAGTCAATATTATTAAGTACCTAGCTAGTAAGAAAAGTCATGTACATATCAACACCCTTTCATCTGTAACCAAAATGTTAGTCCTAAGTAAAATTGACTATGGAATTTATATTTATGGCAATTGTCCGAAATCGACATTAAACATAATAAAACCAACTTACCACCAAGCAGCAAGAAGTAGCGTAAATGCTTTCCCTACAACACCAATAAAAAATATTCTCGCAGAAGCAGGACTTCCGACCGTTGATCAACGAATCGATGAAATAACATCTAAACTAGCTGCAAAACTGATCTTCTCCAAAAATTCAGTTATTGATAAAGATATTTACCAAACCATTGGGTATAAATGCAAAAAACGGATCCCATCCGCAATAAGCATCATTAGCTGTGTTTTTTTGAAACGTAGCTAGCCAGTAGTTGCTAGCAAAGTCAAATTTCACACGTAAAACAAATACAACAACCAGCTGGCTACAACTCTTGATTTTATCCGCAGCCAAAAGCAGCTGGCTAGGAATTTTACGCTTACTCATCGTCAGGGGGCGCTGAAAGCGATTTGTAGAACATTTGACAGACTGCCGTGTACGAAAATTATATAATTTCAATTACTAAATGATGTTTCATTGAAATAATCCACTATACTATGATTTCATATTACTTTATGTAAATTATCTATTGAATAAATTACCGAAATTAATTGTTTTCACAACAAATAACAAAACATCGATTTGGTTGAATGCCGAATACTTTGACAGTTCACACTTAACAGCTGATCGAAATCACACGTATATGACCGAAATCACACACACCAACTTGGAGGTAAGTCAGCTGGGTTCGGCTGGCTGGGAATCGTTTTAATGAACGACTGGCTAGCTACGTTTCAAAAAAACACGCCTATTATTGAAAAGGCTCACCAAATGGAACTCCCGATCAAAAGAACACATTGCGCAGTATTATCCTTCCCTCCGTGGCTTATAAAATCCGATTCATTCATAATGACTTTGGCTCAATACAGAAAAACAAACACCCAAAATACATTATATTGCTCATTATTCTCCAACATCTCATCGGAATTCAAAAACAAGGGATGGAGATTTATGTTCACTGATGGATCTAAATCACCAGACAATACCTCTTTCGCAGTCACTCTTGAAGACGGTTACATTTTGAACATTGGTACTCTCCCGGAATTGTCATCAATTTTCACGGCAGAAGCATTTGCTATCCTGCAAGCTACTAAGGCAATAACGAATCGCAGCGGCAAGTTTGTTATATGTTCTGACAGTATCTCGGTCCTAAAAGCAATTGGCAACCCAAACCACAATTCCTATCTTATCTCCGAAATAAGAAACAAAATAATTATGATGCCAAATAAAATAAAGTTGATGTGGACCCCTGGCCATGTTAATATTCGAGGAAACGAGGAAGCTGACAATGCGGCGAGCTCGGCTAAAAATGCACCAGTCTATACATTTAATGCTTTTACTAAACAAGACCTTAAAACATATATACACAAACATCTACAAAACAAACAGCAAGTTGAGTGGAGCCTATACCACCACCATTACAAGAAAGCGAACGTCGATAAATCTCCCCCACGGTATCCTGCAAACCTATCGAAAACCAAAATTTCCAACTTCGTTCGCTTAAGACTTGGTCACACTACATTAACCCACCAGCACTTGCTAAGTAATAATAGCCCTCCAATTTGTACCACCTGTAACGTAACGCTTAACATCTCTCATGTATTAGAAAACTGTATGATTTCAAAACCTATTATAAAAGCCATATTCAATAATATTTCAATCTATGATATACTTAAAAATCCGACTCAAATAAATATCGAAAAGATCAACAAATTCATCTCTGATGTTAACATTAAACTATAATTTCTGTAATAATAGAGCCAATAGTCTCCGCAGCTAGGCTCTTTAATTTTTATATTACCCTGTAATTTTAATTACTTGTTAATAAATGATAATAATAATAATAATACCTCTTCTTTTATCTGTAATGTCATTTGACCATCGACGTCACCGAATCTATAGTGCTTTGAAACACTGCCATGAACCAAAATTCAACTTTACCGAAGTCGGTATACCGTGAAAATATATCTAAATATTTCTATTCCGCAATCAAACTGAATCTCAATCTTTTGTTTGTGAACAATATCACCTCATTCCCTTCAACAAAACTATAGGTACCCATATTTTCTTATTAAATACGTTGAAATCAATTTAACTTGCCAAACAATCTTTTATCCTACATTCCTTCACCAGCATTAGTTGTATTAAATTTTAATGTAAAATTGATGTCTCCTCACCATAATAAAAGTATAAGACACATGCAACGAATATCGAAAGAGCAAAACTTTTAAGCGGTATACTAGTTCAAATAGAAAACGATAACGACGACAGCGACGGAACTGTCTCAATGACAAGACCATTGTCATTAGCACACTCACCCTCACCATCACCACCAGTTAGAAGTTCTGCTAAAACCGTCGATATTCACAAGATACGAATTGATAAATACATTTGCTAAACCTCACCCTTCATCAAAGTTTAATTTCAAATTAAATAACCTTTACTGCCTTCGAGCAGCAACCGCCAGGACGATATGATCCAGAAAAAGGGTACGCTGGAGTGTTTACGTGCGCTTGAAAGTTTCAAGTTTCACTTTAGGATAGGATCAGCGCGTTCGTTTATATATTTTGCAGAGTCCTTCCTGTATTTTAACCCCAATGTACGACCGACCTAAATTCGAGGGACTAATTATTTTCTAAAGTTAGGTTATGGGAAAGAGTTTTGGTAAACAAATGACCCATCTGATGATGTTTTGTTAATGGAGTACTTAGGCTGACTCACTCAACCACTCCCAAATTCTTAGTATTTGGATGGGGAGGCAGTCGGTTAGAATGTTTGTTTTTATTTTATTTTTTCACCTACCTTCGAAATTGGCCCGAAAATTTCCACACCTATAGGGATTGTAATTAATCGTATCCGGATGTGCCTGTTTATAAAGTTTCATGATGTTTGTGGATAATGTGAGCAAATTAAACAATTAAGATACTCAAGATAAGGTGAAAGTTTGATTGGATCAAGTGTTGTGTGGGTGTTCCTCTTATTTGCTGAAAATGCAAAGAGACAGCACTATTAGGTGTATTTTCCTTATTTTCCGGTTATGCCATACGGATTAATGTTTTAGTTTTAACTGCGGAACTTTTCAAAGCGGATTTATGTGAAACTACTTTTTGGGTTTGAAGTTAATTTATTTTTTTTTACCTACGATCTTACAATTAACAGATTATGCTAAGAAATATTTATAAATACTATTGTGAATGGAAACAATTGATCATTACAGACTTCTGGATATATGTACTTAAATCAATCATATTAGTACTTCAAGAAACATTTAACAGTTTGCAGCAATGAGAAAAAGGTTCATGTGCAAGCAGATTTTCGCACTAGTATTTGGATGGTGCGTCGCTATTACGAATGCTGCTCGATAAGTCAGTGACTTTGAAACTAAAAACTCGTTTTCTTCCTCAAAATTTAATTTATTTTTCAACATAGCTAGTCTTCTTTTAGCGCGATACACAACGATTTTCCAGCTTTGTTAACCCTTCAAAAAATATAATTTCTCAAAGCCTATAAAAAAAGGCATTTGTTGCATCGATAATCTCATCTTTCGATGAAAATCCTTTCCCCCAGAGCCAATTTTTCAAATTAGGAAACGAGAAATAATCAATAGGAGCCAAATCTGGAGAATAGGGTGGATGAGAAAGCAATTCATAGCGGTGACGTGAAATAGCGCCCTACGAAATTGAACCACATGAGTCATGTGGTCTTATTACAATGAATGCTACGAAATAAGGCCCACCGGGTCTTATTTCGTTTTTGGAAAGTCTTGAAGATTTTTATTTTTGTCAATTTCAAACCACTTAAAAAACGAATGAGGTGTAAAATTTTATTTTCCTTCTCTCAAACTCTCAAATACTAGAATTTTATAAGTTTCTAGTTTTATTTATTAGCACATTATGAAAAATTAAAATTTAAGAAAAAAAAAATATAAAATTTTAGTTTTTGTGAATTTGAGAATATAAGACTTAGCATACAAAATCACGCGCTTTTTTCATATTGAAATGTTCTGTAAATGGTTGTGTGTACCTCATACCGAACGTTTCTTAATCATTGAAATTATTTCAAAATGTGGTTTTATTTCCAGGCTACATTGGAAATAAGACCTGCCGGGCGTTATTTCCATTTTTTCATGGTAATAAGGTCTCATTTTAAATGTGGCCTTATTTCGTAGGGCAAATGAGGCCGTTTTTCCGGGTTGGGGTCACAATTCCGAAAACCAAAACCCCGAAAAACCAAAACTCCGAAAATCCAAAATCCCGAAAATCCAAAATCCCGAAAAGCCAAAATCCCGAAAACAGAATCCCGAAAAATTATATAAAATGCAAAATTTGCGCAAATTTGTAAAATACAAAATTTGCGCAAATTTTTAATTTTATATAATTTTTCAGGATTCCGTTTTCATTCAGTTTGATAGCTGATAGATTAGATTTTAGTTTCACAAATTGGCGTATACTGATCGCTCTTTTAGATGAAGAGGAAATTCCTGTGAAAATATGCACTTATATCGAAAATAATTTCCGGTGAAAAAAAAGAATAAGAAAACGTTACGTTATTAAGGAAAATTAAATTAAAAAAAATTACCCGGAACGTAACGAGCGTTCTGAAATAAGTTTTTAATGTGAATTGCGTTTGATATGGGCTTGTATTAGATATTGCTTTGTCAATAAGACTTGAACTATTTTGTTATGTTTTATTTATTTGAAATTTGTTATCATTATATAAATACATAGGCGAAGGCCAAACAGTTCAACCCCACGTTAACTGCCTTACACATCACATTCGCTTAGTTTTTTCGTTGGAAAGGAAAAAAGAGGTAAAATACTAAATATTTATACGTGCGTTTCTCTCGCATTTGGTTGAATTTCGATTACAGGCTACTAGTTTTATTTAAACATTTTTATTTTCACTTTCGGGATTTTGGATTTTCGGGATTATGGATTTTCGGGATTTTAGATTTTCGGGATTTTGGACTTTCGGGATTTTGGTTTTCGGGATTCTGTTGGACTCCCCGTTTTTTCATCAGTTCTGTATTAGATTTATCCAATAAATTGGCATAGTCCGGTAATCGTCTTTCCCTTTTCCAAGTAGTTAAGTCGCCTTAATTTTTCCGGCCGAAGAACCCGTCTTTGCCTTTTGGTGCACGTTTGCCTGAAAAAGTCCACTGTTTTAATTCTTCTTTCATTCCTGGCGTGGTGTATCCAGAATTATTAACTGTCATTAACCGCCGTAAAAATTCACTTGAATTACACTTGAAGAGTTCCAAATTCTGCATTGAAAACTTCACCCGAATCCGTTTTTGATCAATCGTCAGCAAAGGCGGCAACCATCTTGCCGATAATTTATTCATGCCATTTCATTTGAAATGGCTACTGTCTCAGCCATCTCACGAACCTTGACTTGCACTCGATCAACACAATATCGTGGATTTTTCGACCATTTCTTCCATTGTGACGTCATTTATACGTCCTGTGCCCTCTGTGTCTTTTAAGCTCGTACGAAATTCAGTGAACCGCTTTTGTACCATCCCATGCAAGCGGGTCTCCATAAAATTTTTTAAGTCTATCTTCAGTCTCCCTAATGGTTTTACCGCCCAAAATGTAGTGTGTTATCAAAACACGAAACTCATTTTTCCCATTTTGAGCAAATAACACCAACCAAAGTACAGAACTGTTGAATTTTTGTTTTCTATGCCTAAAAAGAAACAAAGATGGCAGAAAAAAAACTCAATTCGATTCGAGTACAATCTTGCATCAAAGTCACTGACTTATCGAACAGCCCTCGTATGCTTTGGAGTCTGTGATTTTAGTCCGAAGAGAATTTATCCGGACATTTTAAAGCTTGTGTCTTATCTGTTTATTTTTTCCAGGACATTTTTTATAATTGAAGTGAAACTTCTCTACGCGCGTCATGCATTTTCGATGACCGGAGTAAAACCGACTCAAGAATGTAATGAAAAACCGTCATCATGATGGTGATGTTTGTATATAAGGATGTCACAACCTAAACTATGGAACCGATTCCAACAAATGAGGTGTTGTTGGATTCGTCTTTATCCGAGTGTCCTAGGCTATGTGACGTCACAGAAAAATTCAATATGGCGGGCGCAACAAGCAAAATGGCGGACTACCTCTTGTTTTTTTTTTTTCTTTTTTATCCGAGTAATCTTTACAACCGCATTGATATTGGTACCAAATGAAAGGGCTTGGCAATTAGAATACAACACGATATGACGTAATTCTAAATTCAATATGGCGGACGCCCCCAAGATGGCGGATTTCTGTTATCTTTACTATCTCCTTAATATGGGTATCAAATGAAAGGACTTGGCGAGAAGAATACAATACGATATGAAGTCATTCTAAATTCAATATGGCGGACGCCCCCAAGGATTTCCGTTATCTTTACAATATATTTCTAATATGGGTATCAAATGAAAGGGTTTGACAAGTAGAACACGACATTGCTTACTTATACATACACTATATATTTTTTGAAACTAAAAAGTTGTAAATAAATAACACCCAATATATATATATAGAATGAAAATTTATTTATTAAACTTCTTTACGCGCGTCATGCATTTTCGATGACTGGAGTAAAACCGACTCAAGACCGTCACGAAAAACCGTCATCATGAGGTGGTGGGGGTATGGGACTGTCACTGTCGCTCTCTCACCGTATCCGCTTACTTTGGTGAGGGAGGCACTGACGAACGTTCTCTCTCTCTCTCGATTCCTCTCTCTCTAGCCAACGACGCCACGCCAGGCATCAGCTACTTGGTTAGTGTACTGCGTCATGATTATAATACAACGAGTGAAATACGTAATTGATTGTGGTTTATTTGATTTGGAACAGAATTTTAGTGTCAAAAATGAGTAGTGACGAGATAGAAGTGATAAAAGCATCCGTGAATAATTGTAAATAGTATTGCATAGTTGTAAATAAATTGAAAATATTAAAAAGAGAAAATCTATGCTTCGTCGTTGAATTATTTAACCTATAATCTTCAAACTAACCTAAGACAGAAAAAAAAGAGAATGAAATGAAAAGAGAGAGAGGAATACTAGAAGTTTCACTTCCTTCGTGCGTAGGCTTTGACACACAATTTTTGATGTGTAAACATCTAAGCATCGTTGCAATAGTGTGTGTGTGAGTATATGTGCGCGCTCTAACATGATCATAATGCTTTGCATTTTAATGTTCTGCAATCATTATCACAATTTGCTGCTCTCCCACTCAACCAATCTTAACAAATGAGGTGTCAAAAGAAAGAGGATGTTCTAGAGCAGTGATGTGGATTTTTAGTTTATAAATATTACTAACAATCTCGCTTGTAGAAAACCTACAACTTATTTACGAATAAAATGGCTACCTACTGGCCTCTAGTGTCATTGTGGCACATTGTTCCAAAAAATAGGAGCTACTTTTCGTGATAGAGATCCTGATAAATATTAAGAAGTGTAAACAAATTGTTTATATTTATAAAATCAGAGTGCATTTCGTCATTGCTCCAAGACATTATTTTCTTTAGACACCACATTTGTGAGTAGTTGCGTTGAAATAATAGGTCTGTTCCTTTACTTTTTGCTCCAAAAATAGTAAATTATTGAATTTCAAGGAGTGGGGGTAAAAGTCTCTCAGAGTAAGGCAAAATCACTAAAAAGTAAAGGAACGCGATTAACCACAAAAGCTGCTATAAACGAAATGTCATAAACATGTGTGAAGCAAAAGTAAACAGAGTGTTGTTGTATGATTTTGGATTTTACAGAAAAGTCCACCCCTGATGATTTCCCAGAACCAATACAGTATGCAATATATTGCTAAATGCAAATTTCAACATTCAGGGCATTCAACTTTCATCTATGTTCCTTTTCTCTCCATTTTTTTTTACTTTTTGAATTAAAATAAAAAATGCAAATAATTCAAACAAGTGAAACAGCTGACTTTGACAGATAGTTCAATTTCTACTGGAAGAAATTTGTGCAGTAGGAAATAGTAAGATTTTTTAGAGAGAGGAAATTTTTACTCTCTCGTTGCCTCTCTCTTTTACTACTTTTTTGCGTAAAGGAACACGATTTATCTAAAACCAGTAAGAATCAGTAAGAATCAGTAACAATTTTTAAGTAAAGGAACAGACCTAATGTTTTTCCGTAATAACTTTATTCATATGATTTTTTCAAAATTATTTATACTGATGAAGCCTTCAATCAGTGTTAGAATCATTGAAATTGGTGCAGAAATTAACTCTCAGGAGGAATCACAAGCTCTTGCGCTACGAGTACATGTGTACCTACAAGCTGATATTATTTATGTAAGAACTTGGATGAAAAGTTTTTATAACCGCGACGGTTAAGTGTGTAGCGCGTCGGTTTTTCTACTTTTGGCACAGTATACAACTGAGTTTAGGAGTCCCAGGTTCGTTTCCTGACGTCGACTGCTGCGAATGGAGTGGATTTGATAAGTATATATGCGATTGGCTTAAATTTTTATCGAACATAGACTAGTTATAACTTACTTTCTTTCCAATAAAGTGGAGCTACACACCCCATCCGCGTGATGTTTACACATAGCTCGGGACTGTTGGATACAGTCGCATCATTTTTTTTCACTATTCATGGAGAGAAACCACTAAAATGACTACGGTGCCAGCATGTATGCAACCACTTTACCTACGCCCTAGCACAAAATTATGTATGACCGTTAGCCATCGCATAGGACGTTCCTCTTTTGACAAATATTGATGGCCGTCAATAATATTGACATTTATCATGGATTGATCATTCGTTACCAATGAATGATAGGTATACTATACATATGTACATACTTATGTATATAAATAGGTACATATTTAAATACAACGCACCCATATTGCACTCCTTAATACTAGAACCAGCTATTTGTTCGCATACAAATTCAAATCATAATTCATTCAAAGAGTTATCTAGCCCTGAAAACTCAATTTTAAATTTAATCAGATGTCGAATAAAATTCAATACACTCCTTTCTTTCGTGCATAATTCTTACACAAACGAAATCACCCAAATACTTGCACGAAAAATGACAAGGGCGCCCGCAAGTTTCCACCCCATGATCCACGAATGCCGGCTTTTGGCACGCCATATTAATACGTCCGTATAATATGTACGTATGTATGTATCTACTCGTATAAACCTGAAAACGTGTCGTGTTATTGTTGTGCCATGAACCTTCAAATTGGCCTTTCATTGAACATGAGTCACGCTTCTCTGTTAATGTGTATGTATGTTCCTGTATAGCCGCATGTCCTGGGCATATTTAATTTGCTTTAACAACCGCGTTCGTTAAAATATAAAAAAAATGTTATCCCAGCTATATTAAACGTACATACATATTAAAAAATATTCTATAAGAAACTCTAAACAAGCCATGCACAATAGCATGTTTTGCAAGGATACCTGAACATTTTTTCGTCGTCCTTGATGCCATGCCGTTCAGTAACATACACATCTCATATTCCAGAAATCGTGTGTGGAATGATTTAATTACGACAACTTGAAGGGGAGTCAAGTTGTTACTTCTTCATAAATTATACGACGAGATACCTACACCTCTGGAAAATGTGTGAATATCTTACTTACTCCTTCCTCCTCAGACACTGTACCTATACCTACCTCCTTGCGTTTTATATATTTCTATATCACACTGCATACCGTTACCATAAGCTCTTAAATTTGCAACCATTCTGCATACGATTTGGGCCAAAAGACTGGGTAAAAAACGGAAAGATAAGAAATTTGTTTACTTCCTCGTACCATGTTGGCATTCCAGGATCTCTCATGGGGCTTGGCGGTAGGGAATATTTTTTTTTTTTTTTTTTGAGGTGAGTGCAAAAGGTACGAAATCCTCATTTAAACTGTTAGCCAGGTTAAGTTACACCACACGTCAACAAGGTTCCTGGGTAGACTGTTGTGAGTCAAAATTTACAGGGTGAGTGAGCCTTAGGTGTACCACGCACCATACCCAGCATGATTGTGAGCATTAGCTTCGAATGTGAATTGAGGAGCTCTGAAACTAGGAAGATGCAAATCAACTACGGAACCATAACATACATATACGCCGTGGGATGAGTGTGTATGTGTATGCTTCGTCTGCAGATGAATTGGGGAGAATTTTCATTCTAGACCACTTTAAGACGTGCTACATAAACACACTAAAAGGGGCCTATAAATTATGAAGGTTGGGGTTGGTTGTAGATTAAAGAAAAATAAGGAAAAGGGGCGCTTAGTAAGAATGTATGTATGTATGCCTTAAACGGCGTGATGTTAAGCTATTTGATTTAGGTTTTAGGTGAAATGTGGCTTCAGCTCTCTCATAACCGGGAGTTATTTGTTCTCTTTGGTTCTTATTAAATAAATTGTCTACGCTTTATGTATTTTCAGCTCTATGATAAAGTAGATATATTATTTTTTATAATATCGTGGTTTTTCTTTACAGGTACGTACCTACCAGCTATTTATGGAGTTTATATTCCGTGCGTTAACGGAAATATATTTGGCTAGCAAATTTAACGAACGTTATACTCAGGTACACTTTGCAAATAAATTTACCTTTAGGACGAGGATTATTTTGTTTATATTTAATTTTTTTAAAACAGCTTTTTAAATTATTCATTCTCTTGAATTGCTTTATGCAGCATATGTGCATATGTTAACTCTTGTATATACCATCCGGAACTTAAGGTTAGCAACACACATTATGTTGCTACTAAGTGGGCAATTAGTTTCTGTTCTGACACAAACTGGTGTTGAACGACATTAATAAAGATTTAACAGCAATTTAGGTAGCTATTGGGTTCATGCAGTTTTGACCTTCCAAATCTAGTATGATCATAACCAGGCTTCGGATTTTGTTGACCAAAAAATGCCAAAAAAGGCAAAATAAAACCGCTGAAAAGGCAAAAAAAGGCATCTAACAATAAAGGTTTTTAAGCATTATTATTAACATTGTAATAGCACTGCCCAACCCAAAATATTTTGAAGTTCTATGGCAACAATCACCTGTGATTATCTCTCAGGAAAGCGTTGAATAAAATAAAGGATCTTTCAACATGGGCAGAATCTAGTGGAGCCACGATAAGAGATGTCACGTCGTTGACTTTAATATTATTTGAGTTCAGTTTAGAGTTTGCCATTTTGTTCATTTGCTGAAAAAACCGCGTACAATTTTTTCATCACATCTTCAGTTACTGGCCCTTTAGCTTGTTGTAATTTCTAATCGATCCCGTTCAAAGTGTTTACACCTCTTCAATAGGCCTTCCTTAATATTACGCATTGCAGTAAGATCAAAAATACATGCAACTACTAAGAGTCACCTGTTATTTGTAAACTGTTAAATATGTACATACATATGTGCTCTTTCGAGTCGACTAAAAATCTTTTTCAAATTGGCTTGAATCTTTACACGGGACATTTTCACTTTCAATGACAAGCAACAAAATATTTTGGCAACAGCACGCATTTAAGCACACGCAATATTCAACAGACTAGCCTAGTAGTATTGACAGAATATAAATCTAGATAAAAGGCGCACAGTTACGAAATACAGTGGACGTCTAGTATAGCGAATTATATAATGCACAGTCATTCTTTATAACGAAAAATTCGTTATATCGATCGTCTTTTTCTTGCTAATTAATACTAGATATAAAAATCAAGTGATTTTTACAATGAAATTTATCTATTCATTTATAAGAAAATAAAAATTAATAAATAAGTTTTTGGTAAACAAAACAATTATGATTTGGAAAAGAAGTTTTTAATTTTAGTTTGCCTTTTGGTTTTTGACTAGTCGATATTGTTTTGAACTGACCACTGTATGCATTTATTGAAGCAATTCACTGCTTCTGAATGTTTGATTTTTTCATCAGTGCGCCACTAAGAATACTTTGCGAAATGAAAGGCGTAAAAATAAAACGCAAAAACGTATATCTAGCGTAAAATTGTTAAACCATTCGTTATATAGAACAATTAATGAGAAACAAAATTTCATTCGTTATATTAGAAATTCGTTACATGGATCATTCGTTATACTGGACGTCCACTGTAAATACTTCCCAGATGTCTAACGGTTTTTGTCAGATGAAAACATATTGGGTTGTATTGGTGTGTAGGGTTTTTTTTATGCGCGCTTGTGTAAACAATGCGTGCAGTTATGTGTATGTTAATACGTGAGAAAAACCTGCTCCCATACGTGTGGACACTGAAATTGCTTTCGTGTGAGGAAGGATAAAGCGTATAGTTAAGAAGAAATCTACTTTGAAAAATGCACGAAAAAGGCAAAAAAGGCTATGGCAAAAAAGACTATGGCGACTGGTCTAAAAATGGTGTCAGATTTGAATTTTTATAGCAAACTATATCGATCTGCTCCAGCAATACGAATGCGTTATTTTGCGGGACATAGAAGGAAGAAAATTGCTATCCAATCAAGAGCTCCAGAGCCGAAGTGTGAGTTGTGAATAGCTCCAGTCGGTCAATATTAGATTATAATTTAAATAAATACATAAAATAAATGAAATAAATCAAATAAAAGTTGTATCCATCGGGTCCAACAATATTAAACTTTTTTTCATCCGAAAAGACAACACATTGCCATTCATTGCTCAAAGTGACAAAATTCATTCGAAGCCCCTTATGCACTTAACCCTCGATTGGCGAAAAGGTCCCTGGGGAGGTAAAACTAGCATAGTGATAATATAGTACATTTTTTGAAAAATTGTACACAAATGCCTCTAGGTCCATAGGAGCCTTACAGCTTGTATATTGCTATCGGGACTGTCGTTAATCGGAGGGTTAAGTAACTTGGAACTGGTTTCTTTTTCCTATTTAGCACAGGGTGTTAAAGCTTGTTTTAATTATCTTTCTGTCCGTTGAAACACTGGCTGATATCCCACTTTTTGACCTAATTTTAGACTCTAATATGCATATAGCTAAATTTGAGGCAAGTCGTAAAATTAACGACATTTTTCTGGATGTTGTTGCTTCGACTGTGTGTCCATTTTAACATAACATTAGTTAATAGTTAACGTAGTTAATAATTAACATAGTTTTCAGGATTTGCAAGATAGTTGTTTACAGCGGCCTTACGCCTTCACAATGGTTTCCGTCAAGCGACGCAACTATTTATACCCTTTTCTAGTAGTTGATTAGCCCTGTAAGTACATGCTTTGTCAAATTGAATACTCGTAATCCTCTTTGTCTCTTTATCTAAAACTAACTGATCCAGCGGCAGACATTATCCTGCTAAAATTATTGTCAGATACCAATTTTTGTTATTATTTCAGTGAAATATATTATTTGTAAGGCTGACTCATATATAAGTTAATTTCATGAAAAAAAAAGAAATAAAACGTATGAGACGGGGGAGGTCAATCTTCATTATCCCCGGGGCTACAGAGTATTTTAAAAACTTACTTCGGAGAACGATTGATTGGTCCATGTTATAAAAAAAAATGTCTATCTTCAACACCCAGATATTGGGACAAAACCTGGCTACCATGTGAACTGACAATTTAACGTTAAAAGGTTGTTTGATGTTGTCAGCACATTTCTTTTTCTAGACCTGGAAATATTGTCAGATCTGGCAATCGTCTGAACATAGCTTAGTTTAATAAGGTTTTGTTATTGACCGTCTACCAGAATCCGTAATGTGTTTGAAAGTACTTGGAGGTGGCTATATAAATGAATGTGCATTATCGAAATACCAGTCGGACTAGCGGGTGCTAAGTACATTCCCATACAAAACACAAATTTCAATTTTTTCGATTTCTCGGTTTTTGCTCTAGGTTTTCCCGAAATTTCTGTTCTCCTAAACCACCCCTGTATTCAGAAGAACAATCCAGAAAAAGAATCATCCAAATCGGTCGAGCCGTTTTCAATATTTTGCGAGACTAACACATGGCAATTGATTTTTATTTATATAGAAGACAGATAGATAGATAGAAGATAGATAGATAAACCTGACGTGGCTGTTATACATATTCGGTACATCTCAGTTGTAGAACTTGCTCGTACATATCTTTATGTTATACATACTTATTTGTACATATGTAGGTTAGGTTAGCGGCTTAATCCACAAAAAGCCAGAGTTTGTCCATTCATAGTGTTAACACAACTCTCCAGGGTTAGTTAGTTAATGTTATTTTTACTTAAATAAAATGCGGATGTTGTGCACATTTGATTAGATTATGCATCTTCAATTAAGCAACTTCATTGAGTGAGTCAAAAAAGAATTGTCCCAGTATTCTTTTATTCGCGTACATATATGTACATTACATATTACATACTCGTTTATGTTCAGTTACAGAATCAGTGACAAGCGAATTAATTGATTGGCAAATTGTAGCCGAAGAGCTATAATCGATTGAGCACCATTGGAATATTGCACTTTTGCAGCTATACTTCCACCACAAGCATCGTAGTTCATTGTACAGTCACCCGTAGTGTTGTTTGCTATTGCTCATTCGTAATGAATAAGAGAAACGCCTTTTCAATATTCTCCATCACTAAGTTTGACATGCATTTAAAAGTAAATAAACTACCCTTTCATCTATCATCCATGGTTATTTCAGTCGCACCTAAAACCGGAACTCTTTTACAGTGTCCTTTCAAAAATCCTGACTTAAAAATGATATCAATTATGTATGTATGTATGTACGTCCAACGAAAAAGATAAAATCACCTCGATTAATTATGACTTAACAAATTATGTGATACCAGTCACCATTTTCGTTTCAGAAATTAGCTTGACGACGTTTCGAACAAATTCATTCATTATTACAAATACACACACGAAGATACATATTATACTCTTAAAAGAAAAAAAGGAGCACATAGCGTTATAGCGTGCACTTGTTCCGAAAGCGCAGCAATGCCGCGCCGTTTTAAAATATCTTCATCCCCAATTTTTTGTTACACTTTTTTGCCTCCACATCATGAATGGATGTACCAGATTTATGTAATGAATATCATCTCCGCACACTCCTCGAACACGAGCCCGAACCCCATACACATCCGTTCCCACACCCAACGGGCACATATATCTGAAACATAATTCTCTCCAGCGTTTTCATTTTACGCTGTTAAAATGCTAACACTGGAATTTAATGCTACATAAATCATGGTGACTCCTACAGGCTGCCGGGTACTTGGTACTACTATGCTCTGCCATGTTACTGGAGCTGTTGCGCGCCCTTCTACCGGTTGCGGATGGAATGGAGGAAGAAACTTCTGTATCCTTATTCGTTAAATTACTTCTTGGGTTAGATTTTTATGTGAGGACATTTGGTGGAATGAATTTTGTTTGTTCGCGAGTGGATGAAAGATCCTTTAAAAAAAAAAATAAAAATAAAAAGGATACCATATTATCTATGTGCCGAATGCAAATGACCGAAAGTATCTCGTCGCAGAAAACCAAACCGGGAGTAATGCTTTTGGCGAAAATGACATTCTATCTGTTCCGACCCAGATTACCGATTACGATTAATTTACATATCCGCCCATCCTCTCCGGAACATTCTGTTTTTAAGGGGATAATACTATTTCACTGAACAAAAATATTTTGTTTCCAATTCCCATCATTGCATGGTGAATTAACACTGAATGATATAGGCTGTGATCCAAATTGTTGCATCACAGCGTAAAGGTATGAGAGTCTAGTCCTTTTGCATTAGAGGTATGTCATATTAGTGTTGTACATCGTGTAATCTGTGTGCTGTGCTGCACTGGAGTTCCTCCGGGGTCTCCTTTAAATTTGAACATTATGTCGAACCGCGGTTTTGACAAGCAGATTTGTGTATTTGCCACACGTGTTGACGATGCTAAAATGAGTATGTAGTACCGGGATCGGCATGTTGCATGTAAATGACAAAATCCAATCACTGGTATCCTGGGGTAGCTACGCTCTAAGCATCGACAGTGTGATGTTTTCGTTTTGCATACATACGCAGAGTTTCGCGTATACTGGAACAGCATACCATGCAAAGGAATCAAAAATGCTACCTTGCTGATGCATTTTATCGAATATTTTATGCATTTCCAATGCCAACGCGCTAGCCGGGAGGTGTACGTTGTGTGCACTTTAATTTGGATTTGCATACAGCTGTAAAGTTTCTGGTGTGTTAAGCAGAGCAAAGCAGGCAAAACAGTCTACTTCGCAAGGTAAGATTCAGGAGTCTCAAACATTTTAGTGATTTTATATATTCCTGTACTGCGCTGTTAATAATAATACATAATACGTAGTTCATTATTCATTTCAAAACAGACCAAGGGCAAAGTTATGGTTAAATTCCATTCCGAGAAGAAATCCTCACGTATGTTTACAATTTAATATCAAAAAACGTCTTCTGGCCTTTGGAGTAGCTCAAGATAATATCTTCTGTAGAATCGCACCCAAAACGAAGAAAATGATTGTTGTAAGGGTACTAAATTTCACCTCAGTTAAAAGCTTATGCCGGCGCAACGCTAGAAAAATGTAGAACCTTCGAAATGCCTTGTTCTTCGAAGGGAACTTGCTAAACGATATGTAAATAAACATTAGTTATGACATATATGTACATCTGTACATACGAAAGACGTCTTTGCCACCGCATCGAAATTTTAAAACTAGAAAAAATATAAAAAAACAATTCAGTCTAAATTCTAATACAGTCAAACCACTCAAACTTCGTTAACTCGAACTTCGGTAACTCGAATTTCTTATAACTCGAACCAAATTGTGTGGCAGCAGCGTTTAGATTGCAAATTCCATATAATTTGTCTTCGATAACTCGAACTTGCATAACTCGAACAAAAAAAGGTACGTGCATTGGATAAGTCGAATTTTTCGGGGAAATCCCCATAAGCGAATTTCCTGTTAGGGTATAATATTTTGGTGTTGGAAGTTACATACATTACCTATGTTTTTTTGTTTTATTTTTCGCAGATATCCTTAATATTTATTCTTGATTTCGTAATGCTGCTGGTTTGTCGAGGTTTAATTTGAGCGATGTTTTTATAATGGCAACTAAATGCCTCAAGTCTTTAACAATTGAAGAAAAATTCAAGATTATTAAAGAAATAGAAAGTGGTTCAAAAAAAGACGTTGCTGTGAAATATGGTGTTCCACCGAATACGGTTTCCACAATATTAAAAAATAAGCAGTTGATTATCACATCAATCGAGTCTGGTAGTTCGTTGGGAGGAAGCAAAAGAATAAAGAAACCAATGTTTGAAAATGTTGATTAGGAACTCATCGATTGGTTTACGGCAGCTAGAAACCAGAATATGCCAATTTCCGGAGGAATACTAAAGGAAAAAGCACTGGAATTCGCAAGACGATTTGGTGAATATAGATAGATAGATTTTATTTTCGTTATAAATATACATTGGAGTTGTCCGCACAATTTACACAGAGATTCGATATTGTTTTATCTTACTACTGAAGTATTATCTAATAACTTAACAAGACTTATATAATTGAATTTAATTTAATTTTTAGAAGGAAACTACGAAAAACCCTTCCATTTGAGGAAAATTTGGTGAATATGATTTTAAGGCAAGCACTGCTCGTATTTATATTTTTTGGTAATAAGAGTAACAAACAAAAAAACTAGTGTCAGACACACACTACTGATTTTTTAATATAATTTTTACTTGTATAACAATACATAAATAAAAACACATAATGTGTTTTTAATAATACAGTGCTTCAGTGCATGACACACAGTTTTTTTTCACTGCAGTTGAAGTTATGAAGTTAGTTACCACCGATTTTAGCAAAGCCTTCGTCAAAATATCGCATAAAATAATTTTTCTTAAACTCAAGAGTCTTGGGTTTCCGCCGCGATTTATTACATGTCCTTTTCCTTTTCAATTTTCCGTATCCGACTCTTTTAAAGCCACCTCCAGATTTCGTAGAAAAAAAGGATTCTCGTACTCAATGGGAATAAATGGCAAGCTATTACATACTCTCGTTAACATCTCACACCACCTCCCCGATCTTACTTTATCTGCAACGAGCCTGTTCCGTTAGTAACCGCATTACGTGATTTGGGCATTAGCTGCGTTAGTGAACTTAACTTCCGCTATTAGCAGAGCCAGCTGCTGCTCTAGATTGATCTATAAACTGATAGCATCCACTGTCCTTCCGTCCTTGAAATGATCTCACTGAAAACCTATATCAGATTTGTTCCCCTCTTTCATCGCACTAATTACAGTTTCCTGGAACCAATATCTAGAACGCTGCATACGCTTAGGACAAAGAGTATGCCTAACAACTTGAATTTTCATTGCAGCCAATCAACTCTCCGAAATGCACTTTACAGGCCCTCTACCTCCTTTTGACCCAGTTACTACCCTCATACATTCTTTCCTTAGTCGTTGTAGTCTTAAATATTTAATTGTTGTTTTTCGTAGGTTTAGTTTTTCGTAGTCGTCGCAATAAATTCGAGTCCACAGGACCATGTTGATAACGTATGGTTTACTTTAGGTGGCGCTACAGCTCGGGGTGAACCTGCTTCTTGCAAACATTTGCCGACTCAGAACGGCAAATTGAGAAGCTCTTTGACAAATGATACTCTTTGATTGCTTGTCTCTTTGTTTTTTGCTTGATTCGAACGAGGCGAGACCATGAAAATGGTGCTTTTGGTGTTGGACCCGGGCTGAGATTGAACCCGGGCAGCATTGCGTAAGAGTCCAACGCACATACCACGACACCACGGTGCTCTATTCTGAAAATTGTCTTTTCATTTTTAACCGTAATAAGTTCGAAATCTCTGCGGATATCTTCGTTTCTTATGTACCAACGGTTATATTGAGGAATGATCTAATTACTTTGTTTTCAAAAGTTCGCAAAATATTTAAACTAGTTTCACTGGTAAGACCCCATAGTTGTATACCATAGCACATACCAGCTTAGCACTTACTTGTATAACAGAAGCTTTAGCTGGAAATATTTCCCGAGCAGCATGTACCGTTTGTTCTTTATGTTTATTTTCAAGTCGTCCCGAATATTTGAGACGAAAGGGTGTATTATAAAGATATTACCAATATAATTTTATATAATCGATTAGGGCTTAAGCAGGACAATTCTTAAGTTGCACTTGAGGCTTTCGTGCCACATCTTATTTAAGCCTTAATCAGAGAGCTTAATCAATTATATAAATACATACATGCTCGATCGTCGAATGTTTGCTTCTAAATCCAAACTACTGGTCATGTAAAAGGAGATTTTCTTCTATAAGTCGGTGGTAGCGCCTTGGTAATATCCTGTAAAAAAACGTTGGAAATAATAATTGGAAGAAGCGAGATTGCTCTTAAGGACTTCTTTTCGTTTTCGCCTGGTTTTAGAACCGTTATGACTTCTTCCAGTGGCTCTGAGTATAAAAGTCTAATCGCGATAATGTAAATAAGCTTAGGTAGGGGAGACTGGGGCACCTTTGAACGTGAGGCACCTTTGAACATCGCTTATAACAACTCAATTAATAAATATTTTAAAGCGTTAACCAAAATTTCAAGATGGCGATACCCTCATCTTTAGTCGTCAATACTTTTCTGGGGTTTCCTCAGTCATCGTCTGCCAGTAGCCGAGAGTGCAGAATTTATGCACACAATTACGTTTTAAAAAAAAAAATTTTGTAAGGGTGTTAAACATTTTTGGTGAGGGTCTCTATTTGTAAGTAATATTTATTGGAGGCACCGTTTTACTCGGAATGAGAATAAGGTAAGCCTGTTGCTAAATATTTTATACATAATTCGTTATGCTGAATTTTGTATCACTACGCATGTTGGGGCAGGTTTGGACAAAATGGATGGGACACTTTTGAACACGTTCTAAGGTGCATATGTACCTTCTCATTTAAAAGTTGATCCTCTTTTTGTTCAAATGATTTGTGATGGTATAATAATATTTATCAACTACAAAACAAAGAACTACCGATCTTAACGCAAACTACACCAAGAGCGGCATTATAGCGGTAACTCAACACTCCAGGAACTTCAAGATGTTTAATTTTGAATTTTTTATAAAAAAAAAAAATTGTTTATTTAAAATGGTTTTTATTGAAATACAAATATTTGGTTCATTTAAAAACAAGCGCGCAGCCTCTTATTTGCGCCATAAACCATTAAAATAGCTACTGTTCAAAAGTGCCCCAGGCCTGTTCAAAGCTGCCCGCCGTTGGAGCACATGTGAACTTTAGGACTTATTCTTTAAAAAAAAATTAAATAAATTATAAGTCTTTATTGAATTTACACAAATGTTGGCTTAAATTGAAGTGTAATATCACTTCTCAAAGTGTGAATAACTTAAAGACCAATATTTCAAATATATTGGTGTTAAGTAGCCTTCAAAGGAAAAAGTGTTCAAAGGTGCCCCAGTCTCCCCTAATGCTTTCCGAGACAATGTCTTGAGAAGTTCTTCGGTAATCAGGTTTGCATCCGGAGATTTTTCTGACCACCACCGCCATGGAAACAGTAGTTACTACAGTAGAAAAAAAAATTATTTTGAAAATCTGCTCTTTGGACAATATTTTATCATAGGCGGCGATATTAACGCGAAATATAATTTCTGCGGTTTTAGATGAATGTTATATTAAATAAAAGGAAATACAATTCTGAGGCACATTTCATGACGGATCTGTCAGTAAATACACAAACAAGAACGAAAATGGGTATGGAAGGCGAGTTCGGTTTTAATTCGACGGGCAAACCAACATAATTTGTGCAAGAATTACCCGCCAATTAATATTAAAGTTTAAAAAGTTTTGATCTCTTCTCTGATAATTCTTTAAAAATGCAAACTATCTACTATTCTATTATATTGTCGATGATTAAACTTACTATCTAGCCAAATTTCGGTCTAATTTTTGTTGGTAGGGACCTATTCATTGATTACCTTAATGAATGACTTCCTTTTATGAACTGTCAGAATCGTTACTACAGTAGTGAGTTTGACAGGCGATACCATATCTCAAATAGTGCGGACTTGCAAAACATTGGTTAAAAGAAACTTCGCGTATGTACCTATGCGAGAATTGTCAGTTTCAGTATAGATATGTATTTCAAAAGCATCCATCTTGACCTTTACATGTAAACAATAATTTCTTGAATGCGTGTACGTCTTATGTACAGTTACCATATCAGTACAATTTTTAACTACCAGCGTGTCATGCCACTAACTGCACATTCATTTGAAACTAGGTGCTCCTATAGATACATATAAATACTTGTACTACATAATGTGTAGATGCAATTTGAATATACATATCAACTTCGAATTTTCGTCGAAACGTGAAAATCCTTCGAATCTTCTTGGGTACCACTTGACGTAAGCACACATTTCTTACTCACTTTAAATACAAATTATATTTTCTGTGTTAAGAAGAGGAACGGTACAAAGTAGATAATGCACATTCGAGGGCAGGATTTACATTTTTCTAGTTGTCTGCTCCTCCGCTCTATCGCTTGATGCTTTCTTTTCTAAACGAGGAGCCCTTATATCCTAGTTAAGCTTTCAATCCTTGATCAATGGGAAAAAGGAATTCAATGACATACACGTGAAATGGAAGCAACTCCTCGCTGTGGGAAGTTGCAGAGAATGTGCATCAGAGTGAAGTAAACAGGTATGCATGCGGTCGTTTCGCCTGTCGCACATAAAATTTGCTTGGGGGCATATATAGGAAAAGAGTATGCGTATCTATTTGTATCTTTATTTAGCTCGCCGAATATTCACTCAATATACCTACATATGAGATATAAATTTTAGCATTCATGTACCTGTACACTATGTTTAAAAAGAAGCGATTTACATACACAGAGTCATTTGGTCTGAAATGAAAGAACTCCACGTTTTTTTGCTCATAAGCTTTAATGTTGAAATTGATGTTAGCGTTAATATTCAATTTGATGGCATCAAGTTTCAAAACACTATCCATCAAGTGATGCAGAGTTTCTAGTTTTGGTAAGTACTCTCAGGATCAATGATCAAATCTTAGGCCCGAGATTAGTGGTTGCACTGTGTTATTATAGATTATTTTATTGTGCACAATAACTTTTGTGAGTCTTTCCATGTAAATATCTAAACCTACGTATCATTTGAAAATGTTAAGGACTTTTTACTTTCCATTTCGTCTTTACGTCACCTTGTACAACTTTTGCATACCTTATCTTAAGAAAAGAAAAAGTTTCTTCAGTAAGGCAGATCTTAACGTTATTACCAGCTTCATGCTCGTAAGACTTTCCAGACAAGGAATTCGCCATCTGACCAATTCGATTCATCTCGTGTTGTTTCCAAATCATCGGTATTAAATATTTTGGCACAGTTTTTCTATTTGCAGAAATTAATGAGTGAATTGATTATTATTTATTCAATGACACCAAAAAGTCGAAGTTCATTACGAGTACGAATAACGAATAAGAATCACAGCGTTTTCCTAATGTAGAGGCGTTGAGCCGTGACCGTGGTGGTTAGTGCGTTGGACTACTACGCATGCTGTTAGAGGTCCGGGTCTAACACCTAAAAAAGTTATTCACGGTTGCCACCTCTTTCGAATGTCTGACAAGCATCAAAGAGTATCATTTGTCGCGATTGAGCTTCTCAACTCGCCGTTCGGAGTCGGCAAAAAACTGTAGATCCTTTCCATTCATGCAAAAATATAACACGCACACACAAATGGTTGCGAGGAGCATGCCCAGGTTCACCCCGAGCTGTAGTGCCACCTAGGTAAGTAAGTAAATAAATATACAGTGTATTCAAATTTTTAATTGTTTGGCTATTTAATTATTCGATAAAAGTTTATTTTCTCATTTCTAATTGAACTGCTTAGTTTTGTTTTACGATATATGATACTGCGTTGTTCTTAAAGTTATTCGGACTTTTTCGGATGAGTCCATTATAGCTGTAGGTGATAGCCAATTTAGTATCGCATCGGTTGTATATAGTTTTGAAACATTTCTGAAGACCCTTCCTTACCCCATAAGTGACTAAATTATTTAGTACTGTATATTTTCGTCATATACGTCTGTCCCGTTCATATAAGGGAGATGCAATCAAAAGTATAATTTTAAAACTGAAAGATTTAATTTTAATTTTTTTAGTTTTTCATAATATCTAGAGAATTATGTATTACATATGTATATAAGTTCAAATTGAATTACGGTCAGTGCAATGAAACCTTAAATGTTTTCTTGAGCTACATATTTCCAAAAGTATTCGAAGTATTCTATCAGAAATGTATTCCTAATTACGCAGACAAATTGCAATAATTAATCAATTACTTCGAATTGCTTTCAATTGCCAAGTTGGCACAGAAATGTACAACGCAGCACCAAACAGCATCTACACAAAATAACAATAAATTATCCTCATACCTTCATTCCATTTACACCACTGCATTCACATCGTACTTACTCTGGTGTTCATGTTAGAATACACTTGTATTATATTTGAATGCAGGATAAAGCCAAGTATTGATTTGAAATCAGGCGAATGTACTGCTGCACACATCCTTCGACTTCTACACACAAACGCCCACGCACAGCTTCCAATGGAGCACAATATGTCATTAATATCTTAAAAGATACACGTACGCCTCTTTGGAGTCTTCAAATTCCCTATCCTTACATCCTCCTCGCATCTTATCTTGCTCTCGTATTTTATATCTCTCGAACACCACTCAATAATGGATGCTCATACTGTACACTACAAATATAATGCAATTTTCCTTTCCACTTTCCCAATATTCTGATCTTATCTTCGGCATGGAGTATCGTCCTTGTTGTATCTCACTGAATCACTTGAGTGTGGGATGTGGTGGGGAAGTTGGTTGATGTAAAGTGTGTACATACTCGTATATGCATATCCTTATTGCTATGATGGGGAGCATCCTTAAGAGACTTAATGAGGCAGAAAATAATTGCAAATGACATATGCATACATTTTAGCTCTTATGTCAGTAGAAGGATATTTGCATACAGGAGTTTGCTTACAACTGTATGTACATAGGTATACTCTTGTTCAGTGTGAACTTTTTTTTGTTTGCATGGCCACTATGGACATGGGCAACCGTGACTTAAATTAGCTTTCGAAAAATGCATAAAGAGGGATGGGGATATGAAAATATGGCCCCTTGGGATTTTTGATGCACGTAGAATAATTAAATTTCGAGCGAGTTTCAGAATACATTCACTGGCGATGGCTTACTGGAGTGAATTTGTAACTATATAAACCGAAATACACACATATTTTTTTCCATTTTGTTATAATTTATGTACATATGAATATCAAAATATATTAAGAGCTAGCTTCGCCCGAGTACTAAAATTGTCACGTTACTTATTGGGAAAAACGCAGCTTTATCAATCTGGTTATGGGTAGAAATAAAAACCGCCAAAAACTAAAAACCCTTCCCTGAATAAACAACAGAATCGTTTTTCTGCTATTATTAGGTTCTACCATCTGCTAAATAGCCTTAATGTATGATTATTATAAAATCACCCCAATTATGCAAGTTGTACCTCATATCTCACTTCGAGTCGTACTCGTATCGTATTGTATTTCGTTTGTTATTATGCAAGTGACACGACTTCCACACTAACAAAGTATGAGTATGTTCGTATGTGACTCGCAAAAAAGACTTGGGTAATTGGGATGAATATTGGGGGTTTCTACATTTTTTTTTAGGATAAGCTTCTTGAGAATCCTTTTTTAAATGAGATTTCGAATGGTGTTTTTACACAAAAGCAGCTCGATTTCGTAAATAACAGTTCCGATATTATCATTGAGCAAGACAACTTGGGTTGAGTTGAGTTGTAATTTGCTTGCTATTCCAATGCAGTTGACGACCCAACTCAACTAATGCTGACCAGCTAATAGGGGTAATATTCTTAACTCTAGAATATGTACTAATCTTCGCCTGCGAGCGAGTTAGTAGGCAAAGAGTGAAATATTAATTTGAGATGAAAGGAAGTGTTTGCCTTGGATTAAAAAAGGGGTAAAAAAACAACTGTTAACCTTAGGGGAAAGAGCAAAAATCGATGCTTACGATTCGAAAGGTTTCAAACCGCGAAGTAGCCCGTAAAATAGAGCAAAGTGTACATCCTGTGCGAAATTACATTAAAAATCGCGATTCCTATAGAAGCAATTACAAGGAAAGAATTAAAACAGTGAGAACGCCTCAAGACAAGCGGACAATTCGATCATAAGTGCTCAGTACTTAAAGTTAAAAAAAAAACAAAGAAAAAAACCACCGCTTAATCATGCACGTATGCTACAGGGACTACAATTTGCAAGAGACCACATGACAAGGGATGTGCAAACTAGAGGTGTTTTAAATGGCTGGAGCAAAGTTTTCATTTTGGAAGAAAATAAATTCAATTTGGACAGATGACGTGTCAAAAAACGTTGTTCTTTTCAAACATCGAGGCAATAAAAATTGTACCAGTCTGGCCCGTCCGAATTGGAAATCAAGTGAGTTTTGGAAGGAATTTGTGACGCGAAGCATTTGAGAAATCGGTAAATTACAACCATAATTGGTACAGTGATAATTCAGTCGGAAGAGGGGAGTATATTTACGGATACGTGGGTTAGTGCTAAGAGTGATCTTTTGGAGTAGTGCGGTGCAATCGATACTTCCAGCTAATAACTGCTGAAAAATGAGTATACCGGCGATTTGACAGCGCATTTCGAGAGACTGTACCTTAATTAATTTTAGACGATCTGTATAGGGTGGCAAATTATGTACATTTGTCGGGCCGTGGAAGACCGCGTAGGGCGAAACGGATGAATCTGCGTTGTACCGCTTCAATTCGTAGAGAGTAATAAGGTGACCATTATTAGGTAACCATAATGGAGAACAGTGGGAGAAAAATGAAGTAATTAAAGACTCTAAACCCATCCTCACTGATGGGTCGAAAATGGACAAAGGCATAGGGGCAGGCTAGTTCTCGGACGACCTGGCTATAATCAACTCCGTACGGCTCCGTGATAACAGCAGTGTTTGCCAAGCTGAGGTTCTAGCAGTGACAAAGGCTGCTCAATTGGTGTCAATGATGGCAATATCGCCTGAGGATATCACAATTTACATTGATAGCCAGCGGCCATGAAAGCAAAGGCTGCTACGAAAATAACGTCTAAGCTTGTTAGGTATTGCCGCGAAGAGCTGAAGGTTGTTGGCACACAGCACAACGTAAAACTCTGCTGGGTAACTCACCTGGTCACAGCGGCATACCAGGCAATGAAGCTGCAGATGAATTAGCCAGAAGGGGCTCGGCCCTAGAAATAGATCAAGCAGATGGAATGGTTAAACCTCCACTCTGTAACCTCAAGACCAAAATTGAACAAAAAACACTAAGTGAAGCAAATAACAGATGGAAATCATTAACCACCTGCGACGTATCAAGAAGACTGTGGCCGGAATATAACAAAATAAGAACAAGTAAACTCCTATAGAAAGATAGTCGATGCTGATAGGTGTACTAACTGGCCACAATTTGCTAAGATACCAAATGAAGAAACTACGCCTGAATGATGATGATATCTGCAGAGGGTGTGGTGATGAAGAGGCTCCCCCTCTGTCACTGCCCTAACCTCTGCCAACCTTGGGCAAATTCTTTTTCGAGAACATCGACAAGCTATCGAATGGACGGTGCAGGGAAATAACTTCACGGGCAATAACTTCACATGGGAAATAACTTCACCACTAGTGGGAAATAAATGCACATTTTCGATGTGAAGGTATTTCTCACTGAAGGAGGGCAATAGCTTCACTTTTTTGTGGGAAATAATTTCTCTTAATATATGAAGTTATTTTTCACTGAAGGTGGGTAATAACTTCACATTTAATGATTATTTAAAAATTCGCGCGAAATTTTTACTATTTCTCTATCTAATGCTTAGAAACTTAAGATTCCATTTCAAAATTAGATATTTAAATTTAAAATTTTTCTTTGCCAAGCTAAAAAATAAAATATCTAATTTTGAAAGTAGATAAAGCCAAATGCCAAATTTTTCTTTATTTGGCCTTATTTCCATTTTAAAATAGAGATAATGCCAAATTCAGCCTTATTTCGCTCGACTTTTTTCACGGTACCCCTGTGTTTTTCGAAAAAAGTCATTAGTGGGAAATAATTTCACAAAATTTCTGGTTAAATAATTGCCCACCTTCAGTGAGAAATAACTTCACATCAAAAATGTGCATTTATTTCCCACTCGAGGTGAAGTTATTTCCCATGTGAAGTTATTGCCCGTGAAGTTATTTCCCTGCACCCGAATGGACCACCATCGGTCAAACTTGAATTTGCCAACACGGATGAAACCTGGAAACTAATACCACGGGTGGAAAAACATGGGTATCACAATGGATCCACATGGACCTAAGTGTGATGGGGGTGTTATCACTCCCATCAGCCCTTCTAACCTAACCTAATAAGGTGACTATACTTGACCAGCATATTCAAGGATCGGTCTTACGAACGTAAAATAAAGCGATCTCGTGACCTAAGGTTTATAAATTATATAGCTAATTATGGTATCTATGTATATAAGAGCGAAAATTAAGTTCCTTGTCGCAAATGACACCCAGATCACACAAAGAAGTGACAGAGGGGACACTTTCATCACATATACATTTATAGTAAGTCCTAGAAGGGGGTGGGAGGCGTTTACGGGAGTAGCTCATAGCTTGGCATTTGCTGATATTAAGCTCCAAAAAGTTGTGTGTGCACGAAGTTGAAAACCTGTTCAGGTAATCTTGGAGTGCAAGAGAGTCCGAAAAAATGCTGCTGTTTTGAAGTGATTGAGAAAAAATAGTGAAAAAGTATGTTGGGTGTCTTTCACCAAGCATAGGTTTATGTTTATTTTACTGAGTACTAATTATCCTCTCTGCTAAATGCAATCAATATAAATAGAAATAATTTAAGTGCATACACATATGTATGTATGTATATATGTACCTACTTCTACGTTCTGCGTTATTATTAGTTCTTTACTTTTTAAACTTTAATTTTGTTATTTACCCAGCGCAGCGGTATTATTTTTACCAAATAAATAAAATAAAAATAATATAAATTTCCACAACAGCGTGAATGTGTGGTTTTATACCCAATACCCTATCGTCAACCAAACTATTCACTATTAGTTTCTTTTTCCCTCTCACTCACGGTCAGAATTCCTGGCAACAATCACAACTCAACTCAGTTCGTTTGTTCACCACTTAATCATGTTTAATCTCTCTGTGATTAGCAAATGAACATCATAATACATCTCGGATTAACTAAGATAATTAGACCTGCTCTATGGCATTCCCGATTATCTGCAGAAAGGCGGGGCGGACTGTCGAGTGAGTCGAGTATTAAGTTAAACAAATTACAACAACATCCATTCATGCACACGAGCTACACCGAATATTGAACAAGACTAAAATGGAATATCTAATTGCCAAATCGGTCGATTATAATATAAATCATATGTCATTCGATTTTTCCCGACTATGCACCCATTCGCACTCAAACATATGCATACATACATGTGTAGATATGAAGCATGTGACATAAGGATATCAAGGGTATTAATATCAATTTTGCAATTGTCATTCTGTTATTCATCGTCGCATTGGTGGAAACTTAAATCACATCACAATGAGTGAGAGATATATGTATGTATGTATCTGTGGCTGAATATCCCTGACGTGGATAAATGATGAGGTGCATTGCATACATACATGCACTCGTACACTTATATATGTATGTATCTGGGGGAGGTTTGTTCGCCGTCCATCAAATAAATGTGCATTTGTGCGCTTACGCTCTACTCTTCTCATCTTCATTCAGCTTAAAAGGCGCTTTGCTAAGGTAGACAACCTTTTGACGACTTGAAATTGGATTTCATCGAACATTATGTCGATGGTAATACATAAATCTTTATCTTCATCTGAAGTGAAATATTTTTCGTATCTGTGTGGTCGATGCCGTCCATATCCGAATTGGTCGTTGTATGCAGTCTCAGGTAAGTCCAATGAGAACAAGAGTGTATCCTGACAAAGGATTGGCAACAAAGGACTTACCAAGTGAAAGGATCAGGTTGTCTATTTAATTTATTTGAATACATTATGTATGTAACGTGCAAGCTGAAAGTCTCGTAGTTGAAGAAAAATTCTCCTGTAAATCATCTATGTACATATGTATGTACGTTGAAATCATTCAAATATGTAATATTTCTTTACATATCCCGAGTGCTAGCATTACATTTGTTAGTTAACAATTTACGAGTTGTTTTCCAAAGAAAAATAGAAAGTTTGAAGAATTTTTTTTCAGTTATCCGGGTTTTTCACTTAAGCGAGTTGCAGCTAAGTGAGGTAGTTTGTATATACAGGGGTGGCAAACTAATTAGCACACCCATTGAAATTTTTCTTTCTGCCGACAAAATGCATTAAAAAAGTTCAGTAACGCCGATGTGTTGCAAATGGAAAATCATCATAAAAATGTACCAAATTTCTGGCCAATATGCTTTGGTACATAAGCCCATCCATTTTCCGTTTAACTTGGACTATTGGGCCAACAGTATTCGCGGTAAAGCAGCACCATAACATCACGCTGCCACCTCCATACCTAACCGACTTCGTAGTGTACTTTGGGTCCAAATCCTTGTTGTGAAGATGTCGTACGTAGGTTCTGCCATCGGTTCCATACAGATTAAATTTGGATTCATCACTCCAGATGACAGAATTCGTGAGAAACTGACTTTTGAAGATATGGCATTTTCCGAAATCCAGCCGCTGCCTTCGATTAGGCTATAAAACCTTCGGTTTTTTGAGATTCTGGCATCCTCGAAGATTATTTTGCAAAAGCCGAGCTCTAACAGTCCTAGCTGATATATTCACACAGCAATTTTGGTGCATTTGAGCTCTTATTTCCATTGAAGTGGCGAAGGGGTGCCTAAGAGTATGTCTGACTATCGGACTTTTCTCATGTTTTTAGGTATTTTTTGACCTGGATTGTTTCTGATTTGCAAAAATCCCACGTTAATGGTAATGCTTAACTGCATTCTGTACTTTTTGTAAGTGAAAAGCCGATTAATCTTGCAATTTCGGATATGTTCTGCTCTTTTTGTTGCAAATTCGGAATCTGATTTCATTCTGCCTTCATTGAACTCTTTTTTTCCCATATTTTATTCTCAAATCTTAAAAAAACAATGAATAACTAAGGGAGATTCGAAAAAAAATAGCTCTGATCACAGAATTGGAATTTTTTCAGTAAAAACTTACTTGAATGCTTGGTGTGCTAATTAAAATGCCACAGTAAAACACAAACACTTACGGTAAATCTTATATAACACGGAATCGTATTGCAAAATTAAGTTTAGTTTTGTCATTGATGTACGTATTAAACTCTTAAGCATTTGTTCGCTTATAAGTAAAAGAAATTGCAGAAAAAAACATAAGTTTGAGTTTTCATTGGGGTGTGCTAATTAGCTTGCCAGCGCTGTATAAGTATACATGGGGATTTGTGAATCTTTTCACTTATGTAAGTGGGTTTTTCGCTTTTTGTTAACCTACCCAAACAATTTATGGGACAAGGAGTTTGGTTACCTACAAAAGACAGCAGACTTGTAGAAAATACTTCATACACATCGGTATGCATTCGTTCATATAATACAGGGAGTAGTTTTACTACACACCTGATATTTAACGCCGCGCGCCGCCTAGAACCAGAATTTACCGTTTACTGCACTTAATGTGAGCAAGTAAAGAAACATACTTACAAATTCAAATCAAAATAAAAACAAAAACTTGGTGTGAAGCTGCGAAGGATTTGTTCGTTTTTGTCCGTCTTATAGAATTAAATTACATAAATTCTGATAGATATGCGTGTCCGTGTCCGACCAATGGAGTGTCCGGTTAAGGTTACGTAAGATGTAAGCAATCTGAAACATAAAAGCTTGATTAGGAAAATGTGTCCGTCTAAAGGATCGGGCCGTCTAAGGAAGCTGTCCGGAATGGGAGATTTCACTGCATGCGCACTATCTATCTTTCTTTTTAGACAGATCTATACAAAACACAAATACATTCGAACTTTTATGTACATAGATGCATACATTATGTATGTACATACATATAATTTTAGTCAGACAGGAGTGTATGTACATAACATGCATACATACATATGTACAAAAAATAAAAGTGTTTGTTTCTCATTTCTATAATGATCTTTTTATCTTACATTATTCTACCAAGTTACGACAAAGATAAACTTCATATTGATTCTCAAAAGCTGTATTAAGCTTAGAAGATTAAAATAATTGCCTATATTCCCTCTCGTTCTTGATTCCTCAATCGAAAATGGGAGCTCATCATGTAATCCATTTTAATCAAATTTATCCGGTATAATAATAATGGTACTGACGATCTTTATGTCTTAGCGAATTAATATATCACTGTGACATATTAATACCTCAACTCTGTCGCTATTGACTTCAGAATTCAATTTATCTATCCGTGCGAATGAAATTCACTTAAAAGAGTAAGAACAAAAAACAACTACTATTGAAAACAATAAAAAAAATCCATAAGAAAACCAACAACGAGAAGAGTTGACCTAATTCCAGATCACAAAAAAAATAAAAAAATTAAGCTCATTAAAGTCCAACACCACGCACACCACCCACCAAGCACCCCACACAATATTCGAATGTAATGCAAGGATAAAATGCCGTCATCATCATCTGCGGCCTGCTCGCAACCACCAGCGACAATCACTGATACCCCCGCACCATACCATACACTGATATGCCCTCGAATCTAGAGGAGTCAAGAAGTTATGATGGCGCGCATTGTTCCATGAAATACAAAATTAATTGGGGCGAAAGTTTTTGGCAAGCTCGGGGTATCGAACCGGAAGACTACCTTCAACACAATAATAATGAAGTTAAAGTGCGGCAGAATGCACCTGCTGCTTATTTAATGCGGGCTTGGAAGGGGCATTGAATCATATTGGAAGGGGTAGCAATCACACATACACACACACATAGATGAATGAAAAGGAGAGTAAAAAATGTTTTTTTACTCCCATGCAACGGCATAATTCGATATGTCCTTGAATGCCACGAAATGAAAATGTTTAAAAATTAAAATTGAACAGAAAGAAAACTGCATTAAGTCGTATACCAAGACGGTAAATATGGAAACGTGCATATTAAAAGTCAGAAGTTTTTAATATGTAGTATTAGATAAGTATTAGATAAATACAGTGGACGTCCAGTATAACGAATACCCGATATAGCGAATTTTCGATATAACGAACGCTTTTCAGATTTACATTAGCATCTCTAAATAGCGAACTATGGCCACGATTTGCTATCCGATATAGCGAACGTATAAATAATAAATAATGACTCTCTTCAAAGGAAATCCATCCGTAAAGTAGAGTTTTCAAACATGGAAAATCGTTTGTACAGATGGTTCTTTGGCAAAGGGAAAAACACATTCCTGTAAGTGGTAGAGTAATAAAAACAGCTGGTGCCATTCATCGAAACCTATAAGGGTATGACAGTAGTGGCTTCTGTGCTAGTGATGGGTGACTCACAAAGTTTAAGAAATGGTTCCGTGTTCGTATTCTCAAGGAATCCAGGGAGAACTTATCATCACGCACTGATTTAATTGAGCCGTTCAAAAAAGATCAACAGGATCTCATCACAAGCAACGGACTCATAATGGAAATCATTTTTAATGCTTTTAATGCGGATGAGTCTGGGCTTTTCTGGAAATTGTTACCAGATTCTAATTATGTTCACGCCGGTGAAGCTTCAGCCCCAGGTCGAAAAACATCCAAAGAGCGCTTAACTGTTTAGCTTGTGCAGATGCATCAGGACAGCTGAAACTAAAGCCATTAGTTATTGGTAAGAGATAGAAGCCACGATCCTTTCTCAACAAAAGGTTATCGGTAGACTATGATTTTCAAAATCAGCTTGGATGACTGCCACCATTTTCAAAAAGTGGTTCATCCACAACGTTGTACCACAAGGCATTTTCCATTTAAAAATTTAAAAAAAATTAAAAATTAGCTAATAACTTACCAAAAAGGCTCTTTTGCTCGTAGATAATGCTCCAAGCCAGCCATCGGCGGATGAACTTGTTAAAGAAACGAAATATGGTCGAATTTGGGTAATGTTTATGCCACCCAACGTTACGCCGTTAATACAACCGATGGACCAAAACTCCATATGCCTAACAAAGCTACATAACCGCAATAGCTTTCTGAGTGGCATTATGTATTCAAAGTGCAGATACCAGCACTGCGCTAAAAGAATTCATGCAATTATCCTCCTGGATCGAGCAGGGAATAAACGAGTTTAATGCTTCAAAAATGTTGGAGAAATATTTTGATTACTGACTCAGAAGGCTTCGATGAGGAGGATGAAATTCCACTGTCATTACTACGGCAAGATGACGAAGTTTTGGCAATGCAGAGTACCTACCTTAAGTCTTGTTAACTTAATTTTTCCGAAGGTTTCGAAATGTTCGCATCTTTTTCGCTCAGCACCGTGCTACCGTCACACCACAGACCTAGAAACTTGGAACAATACTGAAAGAACAAGCATACGATGATACCATTGAACTAAACTCTGAAAGTGAAGATGAGGTAGGTGAAGGTATCAGTATTCTTGGAGCTTCAAATGATGTGACATGTGACATGTTCACGTTGAGACGGCTTCAAGAAAAAGATTTGTAGTTGACATCTCAACTTGAAGTAAAACGAAGTTTTACCGGCTATTTTTTTTTTAATAATTTACAAAACTTGTAAATTTAAATGGCAGGACCATCATCTCAATTTATCATTGAATACAAACGTCTATATAAACATATTTTTTAATGACTTCTTTTAAAAAGAAATTAAAAAAATCGATCGATATAACGAATGCGCTCGTTATAGTGAATGACCTCAAACATTATATCATCCGTTATACTGGACGTCCACTGTAGTGTTATCACAATCAGAGTGAGATGAGCTTTCATGAATGTTTTGTGACTACAACCGACAGATGGCACTGAGGAGCCTTAAGGGGTCCTTGTTTTCTCTTGTTTTTTTTTTGTCTCATATATTTTTGCAGCTATGCACCCTTATATTATATATTGAAAATAGTAAATAAAACGAGAATGAATTTTTAATGTATGCAATACTAATTCAAAGCTCATAAGACCCGACATATTGCATGCATGCATACTTCCTAAACCCTTTTTTCTGTAAGTAGACAGAGTGTACCATGATTCCCCCAGGGTACAACTTAGTTCCAAACCTTTTTGCAAACATCATGTAGCAACTTTGTAATTCTAATAACGGTATCTGAGTTGAGAGTCTATAATTGCTTGAGTCAGGATATGTAGCGATATTTTATATCGATTTCGATTGGGCAAAAAAAGCACTTTTTTTTTTGATCTCGAGCAATTTTTATCGCTCTAGTACAATTTTCATTTTCCAACCGACCAAAAAAGCACTTTTTTTTTTCATTATTTATGTATTGTAAGTACAGTGAAACCTGTCTAGTTGGCCACCCTTATAAGTTGTCCAATATTTTACTGCACCAAGAAAATTCCATACAAATGATCCACAAAATACCTTTATATGTTATCCACCTGCCTATCTTGGAACTTGGCCGCAAATTCGAAAGCTTTATGTCATCTCTCATATTGAATAACCGGTTACCCACTGAAGCACCGTGGTAATGCTGCCCGGGTTCAATCACTGCAAACGCCTAAAAAGTTATTTCACGGTGCCACCTCTTTCGAATGTCTGACAAGCATTCAAGAGTATCATATGTCAACGAGCTTCTCAACTCGGCGTTTGGAGTCGGCACAAAATTATAGGTCCCTTTCATTCGTGCAAAAATATAACACGCACACACAAATGGTTGCGAGAAGTAGGCCCTGGCTCACCCCGAGCTGTGGCGCCGTCTAGACATAGCGGTAAAATAATTATGTATACACATAAAAAGGTGAAATGCGCTGAATTTCAGCACACAAAATTTAGCGTATATGCATGAAAACGCGTATGAAAATGACATGGGACACGAATAAATCGACATTTAACCTTCTTGATCATCAGTAGTGCGATTTTGTATATAAGGAATTCCTAAGCTGTGTTAGCCAATTTATTTCAAGAGCATGGAAAACAGGCAGACATTTCACCAAAAAAACTGGTCCTATTGTGAAGGTAGTTCTTTGAGGATAATCTGTGAAATTGTTGGGCTAACACATTCTATTGTTTAGAAAATTATAAACACATACATGTACGAAAGTACCCTACCGAATACAGCTGGAAGTAGATGGAAAGATCTTATCGACACATGATGAACGATTTATTTCCCGCAAAACTAAGTTCAATCCAAAGGCCAGCATCCCAAAGTTAACCTTAAGAGTTTCTATGATTATCGAGAAACCCGTGTCATTAAAAACCGTTCGACGCGTCTTACATCTTTAGGGGAAGGTGGGGACACATGATCCCTCCTTTTTAATATGTCAAATATCTCAAAAAGTAAAACATTAATTGCCTTTTTATTTTAATGATATTTTAAACAATTTAATTGTTCATCATATTGTACAGTTTAATTGAGAAAGTATGTAAGATAAAATGTATTTTTTGCCGTTTTTCAAAAACTATCAAAAATAACCAAGTGTCCCCTATTCTGGGAGACTTGATCAGGGCTTAGGGTAGACTTAATTATGGGAGCATACAGCAAACGGTTCTGCCAATTATAATGTAGGAAGATCATAAAGGGCGGAAGATAGTTCCCCATTCTGTTTAGGTATAGCACAGCACGCAGTTTCCAGTTCACAGCGCTCGCCTGAAGACATTTTGTTTACTTGTTTCTTCCCCTTGGTAGCAACCACTCTTTGGTTTATGGACTGCGGTTAGCCTAGTCTCGTCAATGTTCCGTATAGATTCTCCCCCCAAATTTAAACTTTTAAATCATAAAACGTACATTTTCGAAAAACTGCAAAGTATTGTGCTTACTGAAGCACAATATCTCAGGAACAAGTCTCCCCTACATAATAGGGATCAAATCTACCCTGGGGTCATAATTTTCTATTGAAAATTTTTCTAATACGTATCGATATTTATTTTAATATCAAACCTTCGAAGACTTACCTAAATGCACCTGTTTTCCATTATTTTTAGAGATAACTCGTATTAATTATCAATACCTATGTTAAAAAAGCAGTTAAAATACTTATGAAAAAACAATTTGACAGCTAAAAAAGAAAACACGTCACCACAATACTGCTATCTGCGCGCGAGTTGTAAATTAATATTTGTCGTTTCCAACCAACGGTAAATAGTGTTTTGCCAGTGAGCAGTAAAAAAAATAAAATTCCCACATCGAAATAATAGCCAGTGATCAAGTCTCTCAAGGGATCAAGTGTCCCCACTTTCCCCTATGCTCGACGAGAAAACGATACACAAAACACCTCATACTAGTAGGCAAACGGTTGCTGTAAAATATTTCAAAACAGCTCAAAACTCCTCCACAAGCACCGGACCTAAATCCTATCGATCATATGCGACAGAAAGTCAATACCCGACTGAAAAATAGAAACTGTTCAAACAAGAATAAGTTAAAAAACAAGGTAAAGCAAACGTGGGAACAAACTCCCCCCTCTGTCACAAACAAGTTAGTGGAGTCCGTGCCACGGCACTTGCGAACAGTCATAAATGCTAAATGCGGGCATACTAAATATTAATATTTTTATATTTTACATTAATAGTCTATTTTCTCTGTTTTTACTTACTTCTTAATACAGTGTACGCTCATATGTATTGAAAAAAGGAAAAATGTGTTTAGATGATAGGTGTAGGGTAAAGGTGTCAACAGTGAATCAGTGTACACAGTGAATTAATAGCTCTCATAATGTCTCTTTTTATTTTAAAATGAATCTGGAAATGAGAAAAGAACACATTTTTACTTCCCCTCGCAACAGACTAACGGTCTGCGCGATCGCATTGTCGAAGGTGGTTATCCTCGTGTGTTTGTGTTTTCTGCATAGTTAAGTAATTTTTTTTTTTCTGTTCTATTTTTGATCTTATTAAAAAAGTGCGTATTGTAACTTTATTTGAGTTTAATATTCGTACATATGTTTATATAGACTTAATAATTTTTGTCCATTTGTTTACTTTGGTGAAATATTTTATAAATTATTAACATGTTTTTGCGAAATGACAACATTGTACACAGTGAATCAGTTGAAAGTGGTACACAGTGAATCATGAACATGGTAGCATTTCGAGGCTCCAGAATTCAAAATTTTCAATCCATGTTAATTTTTCAAATCTGTAGGTTCGCTAGCAATAATTATGAGCAACTGAATTACCAGTTTGATTTTTCGTTTATTTTCGTGCAAAAAGTAACGTTTTGTGATATTTTTACAAGAACTGTTAAGCTTTTTTTATTTATTTTTGTATTAATACTTGAAGAGTTTTTATTTTCGTTTTTATTCTTTTGTCTATCCCTTAATAATAAAACGAATTAAAAAAATATATACATATATGTTATGAAAAAAACGTATGTTTTTACTAAATAAATTGATTTTAAATCCCTGTTTCACCGTGTACCATGCACTGATTCACTGTGTACACCCATAGTACACAGTGGATCACATGGGAAGGGTAATTTCAAATAATTTTTTCACTATCTCAACATTAATAAAGCTTTGAGATTTTGGTTGGATTTAAAATGAAGACAAAACATTGAAAAAGCTGTGAAAAAAATATCATGGCTATACTATGATAAATGCGAGCTCAATGGCGCGATAAGTAAAAATTGATCCACTGTTAACACCTTTACGCTACGCTCAATTTTGAAAGCAACTGTAGATATCGTTTGCAGGTACTATTTATGTTAGAACCTTATTTGACATATCGTTTCCAATGAGTTTTGACACAGAGTTTGCAGCTCAAGCTAAATTGACTGCAGTCTCGCTGATGACAACATTATTCTAAATTAAAACCGTTACTTAACTGATGCCGAAACGAATGGCAAGCCTAAGTCCAGCCTTAGAGTTATCAAAAGCTCCCTTTAGACATCTAGCGTACGCGGAAAGCACAGTAAGAATCAATTGCATTGACATACTCAATTGTCTCTTCACAAATAAAACTCGTCCTGTAGTTCTCCTCTAGCTGTGTTATTTCTGCACATCCTTACAGAATAATTTCGATATTATTCGAAATACAAATTAATCGATTTGAATTTCTTTCATTTTCGAACCAAATCTTAGCTTTGCATTTAATAAAATATGCACGCCTCCATATATCATGACCTCTACCACTGTTTCTCAATAGTCACTTTTATGCAGTACCATGGATAAGAAACCACAAGAACAAAGAACTTGTTCTTCAGACTATAAGCTCATATCACTTCTTAGTACAAGTGAGGGAAGAAAATTCTACACCACCTCTCGAGCATGACGAAAATCGTGGTTTGCACTTAACCACTGTCAGCGTCGCCAACTATCTGACATTCACTCTACTAATAGAAAGGAAAGTAATTATTCATGGCCACACCCGCATTCCCGCTATATACGGGTACATATTATCGCCGCCTTTACCTTTACCCCGTACCTCTGCAAATGTTTGAACTTTGCAAGACTAATTGGTCTCGTAGAATTGATATTCATTAGAGAATAGAATATGACAGCCATCGATCCACTTCGCCTGCCGCAAAGCCTAAACCAGCAACCCATAGATACTTGGGAAATATAATTCGAAATACATTTCTATCTCAAGTCCCGCATAAATGCTGCGAATTTAGCAGTCTTTTCATTTAGCTCATTCATTCCGATTCATGATCTACTAACCCCAAACGTGTGAGCACGCGGTATCATCCGAAAATACGTGGAATTGTTATGGGTTGGAAATCTGAGATCCTCAGCAAAATGTTTTCATATATTTTCCAGTTCACTGAACGAAATTGTAAACAGGAAGAAAATCCTGTAAAATCCTCTCTAATGCCACCATCGCCACTCCACCTACCTACCGCTATTTGATTATCTGCATATCCGCAAAATTCCATCCGAAGGGACTCATGTGCACGCACTCCTTGTGTAACAGCATCCATTGAATGTAATCCGGAGGCTCCTGTAATACACAAATGAAAAGGACACATAGCAACCAAAAAGACAAAAATCTGGGGTGAAATCGGGACGATGTGACAGTAACGACAATGGCGATAATGATGATGGTGATGATGCTACAAACATCATAATATTTCCTCATCATAATGATTAGCCACTGTCACCCACTTCGTTTGTGTGTGCACAAGCGATGTGTGCAGGATAATCAGGATGTATTGTGCAAGTTGATAAAGGGTTACTGATGTTGCTGTTTGGCTCATCCACAAGAGAGACAACCGAAAATAAAGTCACCCAAGTCCACAGGGTTCCGTGGTGAGTTGGTGAGTATTGGGTGGGTTGATGCACAGGCACGACAGACAATAAATGCCTCCTTCATCTACCGACCGAGAGTAAAAGACAAATGAACACCGACCCGCAAAACATATGTTTCACTCCCACTATATCAAAACCTCACCCTCCGAACAAAAAAAAAATAACCCTCCAGCACAGCACAGAAGCCCCCTAAAAATACGAGTGTACGTGCGGGGATAAAATCATAAATTGCATCCTTGAATTTGTCATCAGAGTTAGCGTTGGCATTGTGTTATCTTTCTTCGCTTATTCATGCACATTCGGGCTGCTTGATGTTGCCTGGTTGTTGCCGTTGTTGATCTCTGGCTCCAAATGCCGCTGGTATTTACTCCTCTGTCCACAGCTACTCGTAAATTTATTTTCTTCTTCATATTTTGATACGGTGTGCAATATGACTTGTCCAGTTCCTATGTGTTCACAGGATCAATTTGAAGATACAAATGTACATACTGCACTTTCCGTCACACACACACACACACAAAGAACACAGGATTTGTGGTACCGAGAGAGGAGAACAAAATTTGCAGAATATGTTTCCGAATTCAACGACTTTTTCTGCTGTGAAGTTTGTGGAAATATTTCTGCATGCAGGAGTCAAGCGTTGTTTAGCGCTTTGGAAAAGGATGAGAAAAAAAATAACGTAAAAAGGATAACCACGAAGTGCTAAGGGGCGAGAGTCTGTTAATTGCTCACATGTTTCCGGGTGCAAATGAATGAATGTCAGTTGTTGCTTCTGGGAAATTTGGGAAGTTGTGGTCCTTTTTTATTTGTATACTTTTACTGCTGTAGCATTTTTTTCCTTTTTTTTGTTTTTGCAAATTGAAAAGCCAGTTAAGTGCGGATATGAATTATTATAGTCGTTGGATTATTTTTTAGAATTTCTTGGGAAACCTCGGTGGTGGGAGCTGGGAGGTACTGTCGAAATGAAAAGTGGCCGTTTCAAGGTGAGACTATTGAGATCGTATGATTTGTTGGAGTTTTATTCTAGATTGTCTGAAGCTAAACGCGCAACCTATTCCGTTTGGAGTGAATGTATCAATAATAGCAATGTTATTCCAATCAATTGCACCCCGATACTTTAAAAGGGTGCCCAAGAATGTAATTAACAGCCGTTGACAAGTTTATTCGATGCTTTATCAAGGGGGCACTAGAGTCGGGTATCGTCAAATCGGCAATCGTATAAGGATGTCGCTGTGTGCTCAGATCACTAAGCAGACGCAACAGCGTCAAACTTTGCTGGGTGCCTGGGCTGAGCTGGCAAGGAAAGGGGGGGGGGGGGGGGGGCACTGCCTATAACCGAGTCGGTTATGAACATAGCACCGCCATCATGCGACATTAGGGCTAAACTTAACAACACGATCATAATTTTGGCGGACCACACATGGTCAAGAATAGAGGGACATTGGGTATCCAAGGCTCTTTGGCCGGTCAGAGACCTTAAAAGAACCAGCGTAATTTTTGGACTGAATAGGGTAAAGTTAAGAACTCTTATAGGAATACTTTTCGGGCACTGTCTCTTGAGGAAACATGCTAAAAGAATGGGTCTTCCAAAAACGGACGAATGCAGATACTGCAATGACATAGAAATATCGGAAGATATCGAACATATCCTTTGCGATTGTCGGGCTATTGCCCGTTTTAGGGAGTTACTTCTTTAATACACTGGAGGAGGCTGGTCAAGCCGGCCACAATAAAATACTAAAATTTTGCAGGGAAATTAAATGTTTTGATGGAAGTGTTTCGGTTTAGGTACGATGGTCCCAGGGATTCCAGGGGATCGCGATGGCCCCATTATGGTGCCTGGTCTTTTTATGATGGCTCAGCCTCATAACCCCTTTCAACCTAACCTAACCTTCTCAAGCGATTATTTCAATTTCCTGGTAAAGCACTTAGAAACGGGAAATCCCGTTATTTATTGAATACATAGATAAATTAAAGGTGCATTTTAACCCATTAGAGCCTGGGGTCCTTTTTTTCTCGATAATTTTAAAATTTTCTATGAATCCATGTCCAAATGCATCTATTAAGACAAATCCGCTTAAAAAAGATTTATTTTTTTGATAGTTTATAAGTTTTGAGCCGTTGCCATATGGCAACGATAGGCCATAACGTGTACAAAAATTCCATATTATAAAGTATTTTGTGATTTGATTTTATCTGCATATACAGTAGAATCCCGATTATCTTAACATCGATTATCCGAATATCCGATTGTCCGAACGCATTCGTCACGGCTTAACATCGCTGTCAAATAATAAATAATTTGAAAAGTGGGGGGAAATCCTCTCAGCAGTGGAAAATTCGTAAGAAAAGTAACCAAACACGTTGTGCGTGAAACTTGTAAATTTGTTTTGGTTTTCCAATAACAATGAAGATTATGACATTTAACAATTATCAGATGGCTAGTTTCTACAGAGTTGTTCAACCTTAGGCGAAGAAAAAGAAGGTGTAAGATTAGGTCTGTTCGAGTACTTGTCCAAAACAACGCAAAACTACACAAAACTACGAAAATCAATCAAATCCTGTTCCTGTATGAAGATTTTTCGCAGTTTTCGACAGAAGAGAGAAATTTCCCCATGCTGCCGATTTTAGCCCAAGAAATTTCTTTGGGCAGCTTTATGAAATTGTCGAATCTGTCAAACGTCATACATTTTTCGTTTTTTGTTGTTAATGCGTTCCTGTACTTTTGCACACTTTTCCCTCTCTTTGATATATTTCTACTCCCACTCCTTGAAATTTGAGAATCTATAAATTTTAGTGCAGAAAGTACGGGAACAGACCTATTGTATACGCTCTCAGTTGAGGGGAATTTTTTTGAACTGTCATTTGGCTTTCTCCTTTACGAATATTTTGTTATGTATGTCAAGTACCATCTCACGCAGAAGCTTTCTAAGCTCTAGATATTACTTTTAAGTGGTTTGAAAGACAGGACGAATCAGATCCCATACAGTTGTTACAACTGAAGTGCATCAGGGACTTAGCCACAGTGAACAGATGTGATTCATTAAGTCAAACATCAATAACAAGTTATTTACGGCAAATTGTGCAGGTGCTAATAGCTGTCATGCTATCAAGTTATCCACCAATCCGCCTCCATCTTCATCCGCTGAATCTCTATCGGTTAACTCGGCAGCTTCTGGAGGTTTAATGAATATATCAGCATCATTTTTGGTGTCATCATTTTCAAGTTCATCAATGATTTCAGCCAAAGTTAGACTAAAATAAGCATAAACAATGTTTAGAAAAAATGTACACACTATGGCCTATCGTTGCCATATGGCAACGGGCGAAGAAAAGAGTAAATATTGTTGACCGTTATGTAAATTTACCATTTAGAACTTATATCGTTAGTTAATATATAATGTTGTAGTTCGAAAAAGTGCAATAGAATCCAATTTGACTGAGTCTAACAAATTTAAAATATTACTTACATTTTTCAGTTCGGCATTTTTCGGAATTTAAATCTTTTGCCAATTTTAACTTCCAAAATCAACTTAACTGGACAAAATCACAGCTAACAAAAACAAACGTGCACAAAGCAATATCTATGTGTATTTGTTTTGACAAAAAAATCGGCGATTACTAAATCAAGAGTTTTCAAAATTTGAAATTTCCGTGACATGATTGCCGTTGCCATATGGCAACGATAGGCTCTAATGGGTTAATTAAACAGTAAAAGTGATTGCTATGGACGCAGATAGGACCAAAAAAGCTACTTAAGCATATCACAAAAACAAGAGGAAATCTGGTTCTAGTACAAGATTGGGAGCGTCTTGCATCAGACTAACCCTTACTTAACCCTCTAACGTCTAACATGTAAGACTGCACTGAGGCAGCTTTTACATAAACCTCATTTAATTTGAATCAAAAAACATTTCACATCAATCAATATTTACATTTTTTTTTTTGGGGGGGAAATAGCTATGTAATTTCATAATTTTACTATTTTAAAAGTTTCAGGCGGATGCGTTTGACAGCAAAAGTACATTCTGTGTAACAAGACAGTGAGTGAAGACAAAAAAAAAATTATTGAGCATGTGTAAAATATATTTCTAAAAGCCCCCGCACACTACAGACGTTCTATCGGCCGATAATTTGGTTGGGTTGGGCTGATTAGTGCGCACACTGGGCCGATTAAATCGACGAGCTCAGCAAATCGTTCACAGCAAATAATGCAACTTGGCCTATAAATAATTTATATTCCAAACACATGTGTATCTAATGCTACTTACATAAAATTGCATCCTCTATGTCTTAGTCGTCCAGTAATATTTTGTCGGCTGAGAATTTAGTTGTCGTAAGTGAAAAGTACCTATTGTTGGCAAATTGAATTTGAAGTTTGACATACTATATCTTTTATTATAGCGGACCAATTTTTATGTAATTTTCAGAGAATATTAGGAATATTTTACTCTTTGATTGTTATTTTTACATAATGCTTTATCTCGAGAAGTGAAAAAGTTACTGAACTTTGAAAAAAAAACCATGTAGAATCATTTTGTAGTATGTAAGCACTTCCGAATTTTTAAATACTTACATACGACAAAAACCATTGCACACGATAAAATACTACTTATTCGTAAGTCACGTTTGTAGGTAGGTACGAAGATAAAAATTCAAATTAATTCCTAGTACCTATAATAATACTGCAATTGATTTTTTATTTTTAACTTTTATTTAAAAGAATTAACTTTAAGAACCCTTTATAGAGTTTTTAGTCGCCCTTTCCAAAATTGTGCTTTCCGTATTAATTTTTGAAACAATTTTTTGTTTGGACAAATTCGCCATCATCCGTATCAATTAAGTCTGCCTCTTCACTTAAATCTTCACTTATATAGTGTCAATAACAATTGAATGTGTTCCTGATCTTTTTCAAACGACATTTTCAAATTACCTATACAAATTCACCCAGTAAAAAAAAATTACACAACTGGGTAGGTGGGGTGTTGACAGCACCCTTGCAGCTTGAAGAGTCTGTCACGGCCTACTTGTGTAACCAATCTTTTTTAAAACCATCTGAATCTGTATAATAGAAAACAACAGGAAGGTACTGCACCGAAAACGGGTGTTGTCAGTCGCAAAGTATAGTATTTTTGAAAAATAAGGGCTTGGGGTGTTGTCAGCACCCCACCTACCCAGTTAAAGGTTAAGAAAAAGAGTAAAAAGAAGCATACCGATTACAGATTTTATCAGACAATCAGCAATAAATGGAAGTCCAATTCAACTGCTTTCAAAACAGACATTTTTTTACTTCAATATTATTTATAACTCAAATATTTTTTTCATTTAAAAACTTCGCACCTTGCACAGTTGTGGTTGTAGCTTGTAGCATAATTTTGATTTTTTCAGTTTGACAGCTATTTGAAATCGAGCACAAGGTGGCTGAGATTTCTTACACAATCTAAGTTCTGAGCGGAAAAGTGGTATTCCATATTATAAACATATTCCATATAAGATATTACCCTAAGTAACTTACTCTATATATATATATATTTTGTGGAGAGACAATAAAAATATCAGATTATCATCAATAGAGTTGACCAATCTCTTTCAAATATCTGACAAGCATTCGAAGAGTACCTAAGGTAGGTGTACCAGCATCCGGCCACCTAACACTTTTTCTTACTTTGATCCGTGATAACTAATTCACCTAATCAGTGAAAGAATTATTTTTTTGTTTTGCACATAAATGGCAATTTTAAGTTTAAAAAAAAAAATAGCTGAATGTAATTGGATTCATGCATCTGAAATTAAAAATTATTTTTTGAAAAAAGTGAAATTTCACCAGTACACGGCCACTAAAATTCAGTAGTCGGCCACTTTTGCACCAGTATCCAGCGTCGCCCCCCGTACTACAATTGTACTTTTTGAGTACAAATTTTGGAACTGAGTACCGTACTACTTTTCTGATAAGATGTACTACTATTTTATTATGATTTTTTCATTCCGACTATTTGTGTATGTTCTTCGAACGTATGGTTTTTTTCCCCCCTTAAAGTAGGTACATGACCACATCCCTGTCATATGCCATATGTGAAATAAATTTCACCACAGCTCCCGTCTTATTATACACTCAAATAAGTTTCGGTTTCAGTTTCAGTTGCCACTATTTTTTACAATTTTCCATCAACCATAAATATGTTAATAAATAAAACAATAAAGGCAATAAAGGATATATTTTTTTTAGAAAAAAGAAAAGGTGAAATTTCTATTTACATCTTACATATTGCCTTTTCTAAGTGATTTGCGTTAATTTCTAGTTTTGTAGGACAAATGACAATCTTTGAACTCGTATGCCTCTGAAGATATTTCAACAACAACAGCAAATTAAGTTGCATCTAATTAGGGGCTCTTGGATGTAAATACATCTGCTGCGGTTAAAAGTATTTTAAAATTTGTACTACTATTAGTAGGGTAAAGGCACTAGTGGTCGGCCACCTAACTTTTTTTTTCACTTTGCGCTTCCCCAGTTACTAAAGTATTTGATGAAAAACGTTTAAACAGAATCTTATTAAATGTCGAAACAAATATTAATCGATGAAAAAGAGAATTTTTAATTAAACTCTCAGTGTTCTCTAGAAAATACCAAATTGATGAAAAAAGTCATATTGCCATAAAAGTTCTAGTGGTCGGCCAGGTCCAATAAATCACTGAAAAGAACATATTCAATGATAATTTAGGGTTTTATTTGAATGCAAAACATTTAATAAACAATATTTTATTATTTTTAATAGCATAGAATAAACAAAAAAACACTAAGTCGGCAACAGATTGTTGAAATCAGTTTTGTTGTATCAAATCATACTACCTATACTTATTTTTCTTTTTAATTACTTAGAAATAAGTTAAATAATTGCTATAAATCTAAAAAAAAAGTTATTGAATAGCTTAAGAGATTAACAAGGTTTAACAACAAAATAACAAAAAATACATAGTTAAGGAACTTCAAAAATGTTTGCATAGACCGTATCTATAGCTTCCCTTGAAGCAAGTACAGGATTTCGTTTTAAAAATAAAGAAAACCAGGCCTGCAATCTTTGAAGGGTGTTTTCCTTTTACTGTCTTTAACCCTAGATTACTAACCTTCGTCGAATCGACTACGCTTTTTCCAATTTCTCTTGTTTTTTATTTTGAGGTGCCTATTGAATTTCTCAAAAAAGTCTGAATTATACCCGATTTTATTTGTGTTTTTTTATATTTTTCATATCGCTAAATAAATAAGTTCTTATGACACAAAAAAAAATACTTGTATCTCTAAATAATTTCAAAAGAAATGAAAATTAATATTCCGTCGTCTAATCGACGAAGGTTAGTAATAAGGTACTATGAAATAAGATTAGTAATCTAGGGTTAATTATCCTCTGAACAGTGTATTAGGAAATTAGACAAAAGGCCGACACCAATCGAAATAGACTTCAGTGGCCGAACACTAGCTTGGTAATTTCAATAGTCGGCCGGCAGTGCACTGACAACTTTAGTACCTGGCCGAGCACCAACATTTTTCAAATATTTGTGTGCTTAACGGTGAAATCAGAGCAATTCATTAATCAACTTTTAATATAGTACGTCAAAAGATACGGCCATACCAGGCCGAGGACTGAAATTCGCATTAAAATGGGATGCTAGTGGTCGGCCACCTAATTATTTACACTGACATTAATATTTTGTAATCTTTGCACCACTAAATACATTCCTTATCCTTTTTAGAACAATACAAATTCATTAAAATGTTATCTTCCAAACAAATTATAATATAAATTAACACTTTTGTAAATACGCACAACTAAAAAAAAAAACAAGAAATCACCACATTTTTACACTTTCACAAATGTGCACGGACTTATGTGCATCTACCAGCTGCAGTATTTGCGTTATAATATCCAATTTGAGGATAGATTGTAGGACATGTATCTGCTTGTATCTGCATCTTCACATTAAGGAAATTCCTAACGGTATTTATATTACATGAGGAAAAGGCTTAAAGTGGCCTCTACCCTACTATTTGAGTACAATTTTGGATTCGAATGAGTACTTTCTTTCATCGAAATGGGGGCAACGCTGCCAGTATCCGGCCAGGTTATTTTCAACTGCATCGATTTTTTCTTGCTTAGCTCACTCTTTTTGCTCGTATATATCCCTCCAAGCCTGTGAAGAAATTCCACAAGGATACCTAACCGTAACCGTAACCGGCCACCGTTTAATAATAATTTAAAAATTAAAACTCCCAGTTTTTTCACGTTTTATGACTAATAATTATTATAACTTAACATAAAAATTTACGTTTTTTGTTTGATACCTCCACTAACACTCGCTCACTCTAAAACGCACTTCTCACTTTCTCGACGAACTACACAGACTGCGCATTTTTTTTGGCGGTTTAGTAATATTCACAGTTGTCAAATTTTACCAGCATGTTAAATAGGTCAAAAACTAAAGCCATAATTGGTTGCCCATGGAAATAACGATTAATTTACTTATTCTGAGCTATTTAACGCAGAGTGGCCGGATACTAGTGACTGGCCGGGTATTGGTACACCTACCCTACCTATCATTTGTCATTATGAAAATGAACATGCAGCAAATGGGTTTCGCTTTATAAATCCCCCGTACCCTAACCCCCTATAAGCAAATTTTAATTGCTCATAGCACAGAATCAAATACATAGGTACATACTTCTTACTTTACGGTGCATTGTGCCTTCAAAAAGTATCGTTTATAAGCCGCAAATATCACTTTCAAATCACAAAACAGAAACCATTCGATACCCGTACCCAATATGTCCCCAGTCGCAACACCACACACCTTCTACCTTCTACGTCTATTATTATTGATTTTAAATGTTCATCTTTAAATGTTGAATTAGAACTAGACTTCAGTTCTTCTTTATGTTGCGGTTGCTAAACTTTTGTTATTTATTTATGTTCATTTCATTGTTTTGCCTTTTTTTTTCCTTTGGCTTTTTATTCATTCGCCCATTATTCACCCTAATTTTTTTTTCGTATTTTCCATTGCGATTCTTTGAGTTCGTTCGCTTTGTATACCGAATAAATGTACATATGTATGTATGTATCTCGAACGCCTGGTGAAAGGTGTTTTTTTGTCGGTATAAGATACATTCTCTCCTTTGGTGTTTCGTTGCTTTTGTCTTTAAATAAAATACATTTTTCCTTAAGGCGAATATACCCACAAAGAATTAGACTAAAAAAGACGGTCGCCAAGGCATTATTTTTTTATATTTCCTTATTATAGATCAATCAATATTGAACTTGAAAATATGCATGCCATGAAAAAATGTTCAAAAGAATCTAAACGAACTATTATTTGGTAAAAGCAAAAGTCACTAGCCTTGCCACCATGTGTGGATGGATACAAAGATAGTTCCGCACGGCCCTCTTAATTGCTTTCCTTACACGAAAAGTCTATTTTTGTCGATTATGGAAGTTTGTCATCGGCCGGCGTCGGCGGGTTAACAACGGACAGAAATGCCCAAACAAAACAAACTGAAAGTATCTGCCTCTGTCTGTATCTGTATGCGGTTGCGGTCGCAGTGTATCTATGAGTTGAAGCACACTCTCTCTCTCACTCTCTCTCTCTTTCCGCTCTTCTTTTTATGATAACATATGTTTTCAGAAGAGAACACACCAACACCATCAAACTGACAGCAAATTTAACTTCACTCAACCGGCTCAGCAGTCAGCACCAGAAACAAACAAACTCACTCAACAAACACTCAAACCGCTTCTAGTTCCTCAAATTAAAAATTTCAAATCAGAAAAATTCACTTTCGAAAAAATGCCATATTAGACCAATTAGGCGAGACAGTGTTTGCGAAATTTCCAATTGATTTAATTAGAGTATCGCTGCTAATAAGATTTAAAATTAGATACCCCGTAATCCGCCAGAATATGGTCACGTTCACATAGAATTTAGCGATGTGGTAAAGAAAAGAGAAAGGTAACTCTGATTGGGAGAGCGGAATTTCAACAAAACTGGTTTTTGGATCTTTATTTTGTTTCCATTGTCTTATTTGGAAAACTGTTACTGTACAGAACTTACAAAAAAGATATTTTAAGACTGGAACCTGGAAGAAGATGAGGATGATGGAGAGACCACAAAGAGTAAGAAGCCGGTTGCAACACGCAGACGATGGCATAGCAAAAAGCAATAAGCACCCACCGCCAGCTAAGCATATTGTAGTGGTTTTAAATTTCTAATGTGTTTTTTTTTTTTTTTAATATTAGTGATGGATCTCAAGTTTCTTCTTATGGAGTTAAATCTATTTATTTACTTCATTTATATTTTTTGCGTCTTTTTTTCAAACAAAACAAAAAAAAAACGTTTTTGGTGATCACATATATTACGCAACTTGATCATTTTAGATACTAACAATATTAGCGGCCCAAATGTGACAATAAACGTAATAAATCGATGGCCTTGGTTTGGTGGTTTGACTTTTCCGAAGTTAGCTTGGTTAGTTGGATATATGCACGTGCATACATATGTACAGATAACATTCTACATGCAGATTACTAGATCATACGGTACGGGTACACACATTCATAGATACATTTTTAGTTGTCTGTGTATTATTGGAGACATATATTTTTCAGTTTGAGATCAATAAATTAATTAACGTGAAACGAGCAATTGCATATGCAAATGTATAGAACTTCAATTTGTCCTCAATTCGAATGGGACGTGAGAAGTGCATAGGTGTACTTATGCATATATGTACATACATATGTATGCACAAACCGACGTCAGCCATACATTGTCCTGTATAACGTCAGCAATGTGTTCAAATCAGACATTAGAAAGTCAATCTAATAAAACTTGCGCGATGTGTAAATTATGCTGTTGAACTAATTTCACTTCAGAAGAAACTTTATGACTTGGTGACGTCTCAAGAGAAGATTACCTATAATAGACTGGTTTTTATTAATTAAGGATAACATTTAAGACAACTAAATTTAAATTTAAATTGCTTTTAAGCATGATAGTCTCTGTATCAAAAATATAAAAAATAATTTTATACAGTGTACTCTCTCCTTACGGACACCTCTCATAACCGGACAGATTTCAAGGAACGGAAATAAATACACGATTTTTCATATAAAAAACTCTCCCATAACCGGACACGGACACCAATTTTCGTAACCGCAATAGAATGTCGCTCTCTCTTAAACGGACAAAACACATCTACGTATGACAAACTGTTTACATACTTTATTTTGTATTTGTTTTGTTCTTCTCGTCTTTACACTTTGCACAGAAACGAAACCAAAATGTAAACTGTGGAGCGTGCCTTTGCGTCATTATCACGTTCGCGGACACCTGATTTTCGTTGGGGAACGCTAGAATGGCATACGCATATCTCAGGCATTTTGAGAGATATTTTATATTATTTTGTTCGAATTTTGTATAAAGCTAAAAATGATTTCGCTGGTTACAGTGAAGTGAAAAATTGTCTCTGGTAGGACAAATAATGCCTGAATATGGAAGTTTACCGTATTTCTCGTCAGGGTTCCCATCTTGACCCGCTTATTTTCTCAACCATTGACGGCATATGATGTCTTGTCCGCGAATGTGTAATCCAACAACTATGTGTATTTATAAATCCCATTGCATTTTTAAATAGGTTTGTATGTTAAGTGTATGTGCTCATATGTATGTAATGTATGTGTCATTTTACGCTTGATTGTCATAGAATGAAATTAGTATTTTTTGGTAATTTGTGTTTATGAAATAAAAATGAATTCCTATATAAAATAAAATGAATACCACATGTCTTATGTGTTTCTTTTTTAAAGAACGTAAATTTATTTTTTTTTTCCCATAACCGGACACCTCTCATAACCGGACAAATTTCCCGGTGCCGTCAGTGTCCGGTTACGAGAGAGTTCACTGTAGATATAAGGAACCTATGTATGTATATAGCAATTAAGTACATACAGTGGACGTCCAATATAACGAATTATATAATGCACAGCCTTTCGGTTAATCGAAAAATTCGTTAAATCGATTGTCGTTTTCTCCAACTAATAGGCCCACCCATGTATTTACCTACATAATAAAAGAAAAGAGGAATCAATTCACTAGTCACACTACTTGTTAACACTCCTTTACGTTTTCGGTAAGCGGATATTTTAATCTTTTTTTTAGAAAACAGCGGCTCGGATACGCCAGTTGCGGGAAGCACTTTTTGTACCGCAAACTCAGTTTAGGAAACCAGAAGAAATTCAATTCTTTTGATGAAATTGAGGATCTCACTGGTCGTCTTCCATGTAGCGATGACATTCAGTTTCCATCATCTTCAAAATCCGGGCAGGTACTATGTTGCACTAGTCCCAGTCCCAGTCTGTTTGCATGACTGTTCAAGTTGATAATTTGATAATTTATTTCAGTTGATTTCTTACAATGGAAGATATAATGATCTTGTATAGTTCGTAAGAATTTACAATTTTAGCCAAATCGATAATATTACATATACATACATAGTGACGAATTCATAATTCGCAACTACAGATATACAAAAAAGAAAGGAAAAAAAGATATATATTATGTAGTATGTTTAATATTTAAATTTAAAAGTCGAATAGCTGGAAAGGAAAACTCTATTCCAATGTGGTCATGTGCAAGAGTAAGGCTAATTTAAATTTGTTCGCATTAGTAGTAGTGGTAGTGAATTCCACAATATTCAGTTCTCTCCTATTGTCGCATCCTGGGTTCATAAAGATTTGGCATCCATACAGTAGGACTGGCAAAAGAAAACTTTTAGCCAGCATCAGCCTCATGTTCATTGGAATGATATGGCCCCTATATAGGCCAATCAACACTGTTATTTCTGCTCTACATAAATTTAGTACTTTCGTTGTCCGTTCGGGTTCGGGTTTTCTTTTATGGCTTTACACCATGTACACCGCTTTTGGTGTACCCCTGCTGTTTTCCATTGTGATGTGTATTATTCAGCACATTAATAAACTGAGTGCAGTAAATGTCTACCGCTTCAGGAGGGAGCCCCTGAGCGGGAGCGTATCGGAATCCCGCTACATATTTAAAATCCGGTTTTTTCTAAAATCCCGAAAAAAAGTCTTAAAATACCGTCTTCTAAAATTCCGTTTTCTTAAAATACCGCGTCTTAAAAACCCCCTTTTTAAAATCCCGTTTAATCCCGCTTTGCCCGTTTCTCAGCATCGCAATTTTGTATTTCAATGAATTCATCTTTCAAAATTTAATATTGCTTGTTCCATTTTTATAGGAAAGAAATAAGAAAAGTTCATTTAAACGAAAAAATAAACGGAAAATTATGAAAAATATATCCAAATCAGGTTTTATGCGTCGTATCGCCCACAATTTACAATTGAACTAATTACATAAAAAAAATTTGGTTGTTCCATTAATATTTCTATGTATTTAAATATTTAATATACAACTTCTGAGTTTTATTTCATTTATTTTTTTATTTCAAATGAATATTATTAATTTATTTGCATATTCATTGAATTGTTATACAAATTTGTTATTATATTACAGCTATTGTTTGTTGCAAATAATACGAGTTATTAATAAAAGGTTTGTGCATATTATTTCCTCTGGTTTTATTTCACTTATTTCTATTTAGAAATCTCGCTTTTGCAATCAGAACTATTTGTTTTATTTTAAAAAATACTTTGCAATCAATTGCATGTTAAACAAATTTTGCGCGAAGGCATTTTTTAAAATAAAACAAATAGTTCTGATTGCAAAAAAAAAGATTATAAGAAGCGGGATTATAAGAAGCAGGATTACAAAAAAGCGGGATTATAAAAAGCGGGATATCGTACCGTCCTGATTACAACCATCAAGAAATAAATAATGAACATTTTATAGTTTCTAGCGCATTCATTAAAAAATAATTAAAGCAAAACACAAAAATTTAAATGATCAAGATTATTGTGGTTGATATTTATTTATTTGACAGTGTTTCAGATCTTGACATTAGCAAAAGGCATGACATTTTCTAATAAACACTTTCTAATTCATTTTATTGACAACACATAAATTTAATTTAATCGCACATATGTATGAATTTGAATACAGGTCAGTCTTAATTTTAGTCTTAGAGACAAACTCTATATTAATTAAGTAGTTTTATTTTTTTTAATGAATATGTAATGTCTTTAGCCAGCAACTTTTAAATGGCTTTGCAGAAAGCTAAGAACATTTGCTTTTGTATCTACATATGTATTAGACAAGCTATATTAGTAGGTATTGTAAGCGAAATATTAGTCCCTAATACCATGTCGGCTTATGATTGTCATGTTTTCAATAAAACATAAAGAAATTCATGATAAAAAGCTTAATATACCTTGACACTGTATATTTTATTACTAGTTGAACCCATGCTCGCCTTGCTTCGCATTCTAAGGGTTTTCTTATGCATACAAATATGAAATTTCAGTGGGAGCGTAGCAACATCAAAGTATTTGTTTAAGTCCACAAAAGTGTTTAGTAAATTTTGTTGATTAACAGCGTTTTATCAAAAACGTTTCAATATGTAACTTTCAGCCTTTTTTTTTCCCATAACCGGACACCTCTCATAACCGGACAAATTTCCCGGTACCGTCAGTGTCCGGTTACGAGAGAGTTCACTGTAGATATAAGGAACCTATGTATGTATATAGCAATTAAGTACATACAGTGGACGTCCAATATAACGAATTATATAATGCACAGCCTTTCGGTTAATCGAAAAATTCGTTAAATCGATTGTCGTTTTCTCCAACTAATAGGCCCACCCATGTATTTACCTACATAATAAAAGAAAAGAGGAATCAATTCACTAGTCACACTACTTGTTAACACTCCTTTACGTTTTCGGTAAGCGGATATTTTAATCTTTTTTTTAGAAAACAGCGGCTCGGATACGCCAGTTGCGGGAAGCACTTTTTGTACCGCAAACTCAGTTTAGGAAACCAGAAGAAATTCAATTCTTTTGATGAAATTGAGGATCTCACTGGTCGTCTTCCATGTAGCGATGACATTCAGTTTCCATCATCTTCAAAATCCGGGCAGGTACTATGTTGCACTAGTCCCAGTCCCAGTCTGTTTGCATGACTGTTCAAGTTGATAATTTGATAATTTATTTCAGTTGATTTCTTACAATGGAAGATATAATGATCTTGTATAGTTCGTAAGAATTTACAATTTTAGCCAAATCGATAATATTACATATACATACATAGTGACGAATTCATAATTCGCAACTACAGATATACAAAAAAGAAAGGAAAAAAAGATATATATTATGTAGTATGTTTAATAATTAAATTTAAAAGTCGAATAGCTGGAAAGGAAAACTCTATTCCAATGTGGTCATGTGCAAGAGTAAGGCTAATTTAAATTTGTTCGCATTAGTAGTAGTGGTAGTGAATTCCACAATATTCAGTTCTCTCCTATTGTCGCATCCTGGGTTCATAAAGATTTGGCATCCATACAGTAGGACTGGCAAAAGAAAACTTTTAGCCAGCATCAGCCTCATGTTCATTGGAATGATATGGCCCCTATATAGGCCAATCAACACTGTTATTTCTGCTCTACATAAATTTAGTACTTTCGTTGTCCGTTCGGGTTCGGGTTTTCTTTTATGGCTTTACACCATGTACACCGCTTTTGGTGTACCCCTGCTGTTTTCCATTGTGATGTGTATTATTCAGCACATTAATAAACTGAGTGCAGTAAATGTCTACCGCTTCAGGAGGGAGCCCCTGAGCGGGAGCGTATCGGAATCCCGCTACATATTTAAAATCCGGTTTTTTCTAAAATCCCGAAAAAAAGTCTTAAAATACCGTCTTCTAAAATTCCGTTTTCTTAAAATACCGCGTCTTAAAAACCCCCTTTTTAAAATCCCGTTTAATCCCGCTTTGCCCGTTTCTCAGCATCGCAATTTTGTATTTCAATGAATTCATCTTTCAAAATTTAATATTGCTTGTTCCATTTTTATAGGAAAGAAATAAGAAAAGTTCATTTAAACGAAAAAATAAACGGAAAATTATGAAAAATATATCCAAATCAGGTTTTATGCGTCGTATCGCCCACAATTTACAATTGAACTAATTACATAAAAAAAATTTGGTTGTTCCATTAATATTTCTATGTATTTAAATATTTAATATACAACTTCTGAGTTTTATTTCATTTATTTTTTTATTTCAAATGAATATTATTAATTTATTTGCATATTCATTGAATTGTTATACAAATTTGTTATTATATTACAGCTATTGTTTGTTGCAAATAATACGAGTTATTAATAAAAGGTTTGTGCATATTATTTCCTCTGGTTTTATTTCACTTATTTCTATTTAGAAATCTCGCTTTTGCAATCAGAACTATTTGTTTTATTTTAAAAAATACTTTGCAATCAATTGCATGTTAAACAAATTTTGCGCGAAGGCATTTTTTAAAATAAAACAAATAGTTCTGATTGCAAAAAAAAAGATTATAAGAAGCGGGATTATAAGAAGCAGGATTACAAAAAAGCGGGATTATAAAAAGCGGGATATCGTACCGTCCTGATTACAACCATCAAGAAATAAATAATGAACATTTTATAGTTTCTAGCGCATTCATTAAAAAATAATTAAAGCAAAACACAAAAATTTAAATGATCAAGATTATTGTGGTTGATATTTATTTATTTGACAGTGTTTCAGATCTTGACATTAGCAAAAGGCATGACATTTTCTAATAAACACTTTCTAATTCATTTTATTGACAACACATAAATTTAATTTAATCGCACATATGTATGAATTTGAATACAGGTCAGTCTTAATTTTAGTCTTAGAGACAAACTCTATATTAATTAAGTAGTTTTATTTTTTTTAATGAATATGTAATGTCTTTAGCCAGCAACTTTTAAATGGCTTTGCAGAAAGCTAAGAACATTTGCTTTTGTATCTACATATGTATTAGACAAGCTATATTAGTAGGTATTGTAAGCGAAATATTAGTCCCTAATACCATGTCGGCTTATGATTGTCATGTTTTCAATAAAACATAAAGAAATTCATGATAAAAAGCTTAATATACCTTGACACTGTATATTTTATTACTAGTTGAACCCATGCTCGCCTTGCTTCGCATTCTAAGGGTTTTCTTATGCATACAAATATGAAATTTCAGTGGGAGCGTAGCAACATCAAAGTATTTGTTTAAGTCCACAAAAGTGTTTAGTAAATTTTGTTGATTAACAGCGTTTTATCAAAAACGTTTCAATATGTAACTTTCAGCCCCTAACTGCAGATTTCATAGTTCTCAAAAACCACACCGCACCGTAGCCCGTCAACACTTCCGCCTCTACCAGATGTCATTGCAAAATTGTAACTCTAGATCGGGTGCCATTACATTATTTAGGCGGGCTCAAGTTTCTTAGAAGAATAGTAGGTAAGCGAGAGTTTAAAAATTCGACCAGATATCTGGTTGTTACTTCTTGGTCCACAACCCGGGTGATTGAAATACATTCTGCACTTTGACCATCAGCACGTGAAAATATCTCGCTGTTAATTGCTGGAACTTAATCATTCTGAGGCAATAAAATAGCTCGCTCACAAAGCTAAGAATTCTTACGGTTTTTTAGTTGTGATATATCACCTTAAACCTTGTGATAAATTTACTTTTCCATTTCTTCCGGAAGCGTTCCTCCACCAATTTTAAATAACAAATCAGAGAAATGTTGTGCGTTCGGATGTGCCTCGTGGCACTACGGATAACGTTTGCCTAAAGTCTCGGCAAAATAGCACTGTAAACCAAACATCCCAGATGACTTCCACATAGCAATTAGCAAATACATATGTGCATACATATATGAACCAAAATTAACTCTTAAAACAACAGAAGTTTACTTTGGGTAGAATATTTGTTTTTGATCGTTTTTTTTTTAATTTATTAATTATATTTATAAACTGAAAATGCAATTCACTGCTCTAGAAAATTCTCTTTCTAAGACCCAGAAGGCTGAACAAAAAAATACATAGCTTGTGATCATCCCGGGTACTTAAGAAGCATTTCAAAAAAAGTTTCATCGAAATCTGTCCAGCGGTTTTCACGCCATTAGGTAACCAACAAAAAACCTCTACAGTTTAATAATATTTATAGATGATGCAAAGACCATTTTTGTAAACATTCGCAGGGAGAAACCTTCTATGCTGTAGTGGTGAATCTATATGTTTCATTAAGGGCCACATAAAGACGCAGAAATTCACTCGGATTGTGTCTTATGATCGCCAAACGATTCTGTTTTTAATAACTTGTTTTGCGTGCAATATATTTTGTATACATCCAAGATATGTAGGATCACTTGCAAATATCAGGAACAACACCAAAAATCTCTCATTATGTTGATCTAATTCATTTCTAAAATGTGACTTTTTATTTATTTATTTATATGAGACTTAAACCAATGAAAGTCCCAGGACACAATTAAAGTTAGTTTGTTAGTTAGTTTAAAGGTTTTTATTTAGACATTCATTTTACATTTACATTACATTTTACAAAGCAAAGTGCTCATCTGCAGGTGGTTGTAAAAAGAAAACATTTGGTTTTGAAGTGGTTTTAAATCTAAAATTGATTTACAATGGAAATAAGTTGAAAAAAATATAAAAATTAAGTTAAGTAAATAAAAAATAGCAATTGGTTTAATTCAACTTTACAAAATATAATCGAAGTAAGTACTTTTTAATATCTTTTTTTCTCTTTTTAAAGTTCGGCATAACTTTCACAAATTGAGGAAGTGTGTTAATTAACTTTGAAATTGTACATCTTAGTTATCGATTTCCGTAATTGTTGTAAGCTTCCGGAACTTCTAACATCTCTCGGGCTCGTCTTCTTGTGTTTAGCTAGCGTGTGGCGTATAGGCTGCTTATGCGCGATTCAGCTAGCGAGTATAATAGACCTGCTTTTGGACTTCTACACTTGAGTATCGTTTAAGGTACACCATTGCAAAAATAGTGCTCTTTAGTTGACGGCGCAGGACGTTTATATGTTCACGCCACAGAAAATGCTCGTCGATGGTTACTCCGAGATATTTAATGCTTTTGACTACCTCAATTTCATTGTTGTTAGTTGATAGTGAACAGCCCTCGTTTCGGTTATAAATCTGGACAGTTTATAGTACGTATGTGCACCACCTTTGTTTTGGCTGTATTTATAACCAGTCCATTACCATGGCACCAATTAGAGGCAGCGTTGAATTCATCTTGCAATGTCTCCACGGCAGAATTCAAGTATTTGTGTTTTACCACGATCGCTATATCATCGGCATAGGCATAGGCAGTACATTTCTTGAATAATCTCAGGAGTTCATTGGTATAGAGAATAAAAAATATATATGGCCCAATTTGGAACCTTGTGGTACACCATGTTCGATTGCTTTTTGTTTGCTCAATATGTCTGACACTTTGACTTCTATCGTTCTGTTGGTCAAATAGCTCCTAAGCCAGTTCGCCAGTACTCCTATCAAACCGATTCTGCTGACACTTTCTACTAGTTTTTCATGTGCTAGAGTATCGAAGGCTTTGCTGAAATCTATAAATAGCACAAGGACATAATGGTTTTCGTAAAATCCATCCATCCAGTAACGATTCGGTGCTCTTACGTTTTTGAAAACCGTATACTGGTTTGGGTGTAGCCCTTTATGTTTGGTCAAAAAACAATTAAGTCTATTAACAATTATTTCTTCCAAGATTTTTTCAACAGCTGACAAAATTGCGATTGGCCTATAATTCTCAGTGTTCTTTCTTGTTCCTCCTTTATATATTGGGCGAATAATCGACATTTTCATCAGGTTAGGAACATAGCACTGATTTATACTAAAGTTTATAATTTTAGTGATTATTGGAGCAAGATACATAGCATTTATTTTGAGATCTACTGGTCTAATATTGTCTGCTCCAGGACCTTTTTTACTATTCAATTGACACAGTATTTTATGAACTTCTGATTCCGTTGCTTCTTCTAAATAAATATTTTGTCGAAGTTGCCGGTTCTTATGGTTTGATATCTTTGTGTTGCAAACATGAATAATCTTTGATGCTTGGTTCGAAAATTGTTCTGCAAATTTCTCCACAATGTCTTTTAAGCCTTCGTCCGTATCAGAAAAGTACTTTTTAAAAGTATCGTCTATTCTTTGTTTCTTTTTTCCAAGTAATTCATTCACAATGCTCGAAAGGAACCTTTTTTTAAGCTAAGTTCTATGATATAACGGTACGGAGCCCTCTAGGTGCGGGTATTATTTTCCTTATTTATCGCATTCTCTGCTCTTCAAATAGCGTTAAATTTGGATAACAAATTGATCAGTGCTTAAAAATAATAGGCGATACAAACTGGGCCTTTTTTTATTTACGATAAAAACTTATTTTTTGACAGCTATCACAATTTGAACAAATCAAAAATTACACTTACAAAACGTGTACATTTATAACAGAAGTTAGTAAAATCAAGTTTATTGCTTACTGAATGTGCTGTTCATATCATTAAATTTGTGTACAAATTGTTTGGAAGTTAATAAACTAATAAAGAAATAATTTGAGATAGAATACTATAGTACAGGGTTTTTCAACAGGGACGCTACAAAAGTAGAGCGACAGGGACAGCAAGCGACGCCATATTTCTTGCCGCTCTTTTGACATTTCTCTTCAGTAAGGTTTGCCATTTCATGATTGAAAGATATAAGAGCCAACAACGAGTCGCAATTATTAAAATTTACTACCGAAATTCAGAGTCAGTGGCCTCAACGTTAAGAGCGCTACGTCCAATTTATGGTCGTCATAATCGTCCTAGCAGATCAACAATTGAGCAATTGAGAAATTTGAATCCACAGGCACAGTACAAAATTTTCCCGTACCAGTGAGACAAAGAAGTGCCCGTAGTGTCGAGAATATTGCTGCCGCTGAGGCTTCAGTTGAAGATAGCTCAAATGTGTCTCTCACACGTCGTTCTCAAGCGTTTGGCGTCTCTGTGACGTGGTTGTGGCGAATTTTGCGAAAAGATCTTGGCCTACATCCTTACAAGATTAAATTGACGCAAGAACTGAAGCCGCTTGACCACCAGAAGCGTCGTATGTTCGTAAATTGGGCTGAGCAACAACTTGAAAATGATTCGGATTTTCATCGAAAAATCATCTTCAGCGATGAGGCTCATTTCTGGCTGAATGGCTTCGTCAATAAACAAAATATGCGGTATTGGTCAGGCAGCAATCCACACGTACTCCATGAGTCATCATTGCATCCCGAAAAAATTACGGTTTGGTGTGGTTTATGGGCCGGCGGCGTCATTCTTCCGTGATGATCAAGACCGGCACGTTACTGTGAATGGGAATCGCTACTGTTCAATGATAACCGAATATTTTTGGCCCCAATGGGATGATATGGACTTGGAGGACATGTGGTTCCAACAGGACAGCGCCACAAGCCACACAGCGAATGTCACAATCAATTTATTGGAAATCAAGTTTGGAGAACGTGTTATCTCACGAAATGGTCCAGTCGCTTGGCCGCCTCGGTCGTGTGATTTGACGCCGTTAGACTATTTCCTGTGGGGCTACGTCAAGTCTATGGTCAATGCCAGTGTTTCCCAAAGTGGGGTACGCGTACCCCATGGGGGACGGGAAGGGTTCGGTGGGGGTACGCGCTGCACTGGGCTTTGGCTGCCCCTAGTGCAAGAAGCACCAACGGACTTTTTCGAATATAGAAAAATAATAAAAGAACTTCATTACTTGTTAATATTGCGTATGTGTGATTCCGTACATTCCCCCACTTTATGGCCCCAACAACAGTGTCCCACAAAAAACTTCAGTACATATTTAACCTATACAGCGTGCGAATTATATACGAGTTATAACGAATAAACGCTTATGGAATTTAAGGTTTTGACGGGTAGTCAGCTTAATAAATGAGCATACTTTAAAACTTTTGTAAAGCATTATTAAAAATAAAACATTGCAAAATTATGAATAAGTTGGAAAATCGCTCTAATTGTCAATCTGCGATTAAAAAAAATAGGTAAAAAATCATACTTTCCCTTTTTACCTGTTGTGGTTTTTCACAAGTATCATAAAATCTGTGGATTTTTCAACATACTTCTTAAAGACTTTTTTTACAATTGTTACGTTCATAAAAAAAAAAATAATAAAATGGTATCTATGTTTATTACCCATTTTTTGTAAAAAAAAAAAAAAACAACCTGAAAGTCAAAAATTTGCATTGGCAAGATAAATGAAACTGACTTAAAAATAAAATATCTGGAATTCCAAAAAAGATATCAATTTTATTTAAACTCAGTTAAAAAGAGTATTATTTCTTCTAAAATTAAAGTCCTAAATGAAGTTTCTGTAGTAAGTATTAACGGAGATATTTGTGTTAGTATGGGTCAAGGTATACCCAAGTAGGTCTTTTTTTTAATTCTCGATAAATAATGTCCACATTGGAGACAGTCCCTAGCTGTAGGACAATTTTTTTCTGAGATTATACCCAAGAATAATTTCCTGAAATCTTGACATTTAACTTGAATACAGGGTGTACACTGTATATACATTATATGCATTTTTTATTTTATTTTTCGACGAGAGGTACTCAGTATTATGGACATTATAAAAGGGGTACATAGACGTAAAAGTTTGGGAAACACTGGTCTATGCCAACAAGCCTGATTGATGAAATTCGTACAAATATCGAACGTGAAATTGCAGCAGTATCGGCCGATGTATGCTTGAAAACCGTCGAAAATTGGGTTCAGCGTCTGGACTTCTGCAAGCGTGCCCGTGGTGGCCATGCAAAAGAAATCGAGTTCCATACATAATGGCATCGAACGTACTTTCACAGGAATAAAGAATTTCATTGATATCCAAAACCGTTTTTGTTTTATTTAAAAAAAACTTTTGTAGCGCTCACTGAACCCGAGCTCACAGTGCTTCGCCCTCTAAATACTTTCTCATGCATACAAATATGTAATATCCGTGCGAGTGAAGAAGCATCAAAGCATTTGTTCATAAAATTCTGTACAATAAATTTTGCATATTAATGAGTTGACAACAATGCATACATTGTTAATATTCACTTTTTCTATAATTTATGTACCTATGGACTATTTAACGTTAATATTAAAAAAAATTGTTGATGTTGTTGTTTTTTATGAACTTTTTGTAACACATGAACAAAAACCGTTTTTCAATAATTTGCATCATTTTTGTTTTTAAAGGAAAAGTGAATGTTATTAATATATGCATTGTTGTCTACTCACTTTTGACGCTGACTGTACCATCAACTGCTAAATTAACTGATTCCCTGTAAGGCCAATAGTAAGCGCTTACACGCCAGGATGTAGTAATTACTGTTTTCAGCAATTATCTTTCACCGCGGAAATAAGTGATTCCCAGTAAGGCAGCTGGTAGTTGCTTGGCACACTAGGATATCCCCATATAATCGGTTCTGTAATAAGAAAAGGAGTAAGGAGTAAGGAGTAATTTCGACAATTGGTTGAAACACCCCCCTGATTTTAGCGTTTCTCGATCATTTTGTTCCATATGTGCTGCAAAAATTGGTCCTAGTTAGTTAATCATTGCCAATTTCCAAGAAAATTTTAATCATTATAAATCCTTTTTTTCCCTTAATTTTCTTGGAATTTGCAATTTGTCTCAAATTGCCACAAGTGATTCAGATCTATATAACGTGAGTTCAACAGGACTTTTCGATAATATATCTTCAACATATGCCCGCTGTAAAAAGTTGATTATTTTCATACCTATGTTGTACTTATAGAAGTACCTAGTACGTATCCTATGATCGAACTAGATACATTTGTACATAATGTTTATGTACTTATGTATATAATCCTATTTGATATACATATTGGCATGGTTTGTCAACTAATGGATTGAAAGCTATTCAGAGCGATTGGTACGAATGATTTGCTTTAATAATACAGAACCAAAGTCGAATCCACCTATAATTGTGCTATTGCAAATGTTTGGTATCAACCGAAAACGTACACAGCTCATAATACAGTTTTTTTTTTCCTGTTTTAATTATCACCAATATGTTTATTTTGACACATGATCTGTGCATTTTCTTTTGCCCAGAGAGCACCATTTTAATAAATAATGACGTAAGTTAAATTCACACTCAAGTGACGTATTCTCAAATTATGAATATTGTGGTAATTAATAGGTAAGAATACGATGCAATCCATTTCACAGCTCTTCTTGTTTATAAAAACAGTATTTAAGTAAGTAAGAATTTTACTTTCACTAGTTATAATGAATACATTCAAAATTGCTATTTTAAGTAATACAATTAATAAATACAACTGGAGAAAAATTAGTGACTTTTCATATGTGTATATTTTGAACAGTAATAGTTTTAAAAGTAATTTCAAAGAACTTAATAATAAGAAATAAAATAAATCGATGCGGTGACCCTTTGCTTACATGAATTCATTGCCCATAAACACTTACCTGGGATTGTGTGCAAGCCCATGCCGAAATTTTCTGCAGAAAATAAAAAAGACAATTTTTTTTAGGAAAATGTTATTTTAAACAATATTTGTACAAATTTCAATTCGATGAGTATGCCGGCATTGAACATTTATTACAAGCGGTTTTGGTCTTTTTGTGTCCGGGTCCCCTGACCGAGGGAAAAACCACAAAGTATATGACTTGTCTTTGCACGCTAACAGTTGCTGGAAGAGGTATTTGCCCCCGAGTTTCCGCTAAAATCGTCTCTATTACAACTCTTATCTCTCCTGGTAGCTGCTGGCTCTGAAGACTTATTTTTTCATGTGACTTTGCCAGTTTCAATCCCAGTTCCAATAGAAATTTTAGTCAACAATAATGCTTACATGGGGTTGCGCACTACGTCAATAGTGAAATAGGTAACTAAAGGGTGATTTTTTAGCTGGTTTGGTTTTGGCAACATTGGTTTTGACAGCTGACGTGTGTTTAGTACCTTGTGTCACTGTCAAACAGCTTCAGTTTGGTTTGCAATTTAACCATGGATCGTTTTACAAATGAACAACGCTTGCAAATTATTGAATTTTACTATCAAAATTCGTGCTCGGTTCGAAATGTTCATCGCGCGCTGCTTCCATTTTATGATCGGCATTCTCGACCTTCTGAGCAGTCTATTCGGAAGATTGTGACCAAATTTCGCACCAAATTTACTTTGTTGGACATTAAACCACCAACACGTTTACGTACTGTGCGTAGTGAAGAAAATATTGCGGCCGTATCAGCTAGTGTGACAGAAGACCGCGAAATGTCGATTCGGCGCCGTTCCCAGCAGTTAGGCCTTTGTTACAGCACTTTTTTTTGCCCGAAATGGAAGTTCTTGACTTGCATGATATGTGGTTTCAACAAGACGGTGCCACATGCCACACAGCACGCGAAACAATGGCGCAATTGCGAGGCGAGTTTGGTGAACAGTTAATTTCACGTTTCGGGCCGGTCAATTGGCCGCCTAGATCGTGCGATTTGACACCATTAGATTATTTTTTGTGGGGGTATGTCAAGGCTAATGTCTATAGGGACAAGCCCGCTTCGATTGACGCACTGGAAGCCAACATCCATGCATTCATTCGTGAGATACCGGCCGATATGTGTGAAAGAGTATGCCAAAATTGGACTCAGCGGATGGGCTACCTGAGACGCAGCCGCGGTCAACATTTGCATGAAATTATCTTTAAACATTAAATTGCAAGGTTCAAACTATCGATTCAAATAAATATTTCATTCATTTTTTCAAATTTTTTGTGTTTTTTTTTTAAAAAAAGTTCTCAACCTCTTAAAAAATCACCCTTTATTAAGGCTTGCACACATCATCGGCGCGATAGCGATAAACAACAAAACACACCAGCGCGATAGCGATAGATAGCGATTGAAGTTTTGTCAGTTTTATTTATGTTGTTTGTTTACTTTTTAAAATATTGTCTCTATCCATTTGCAGTATTTACTTACATTCTAGAAAAAAATCCTCAAATCTAATTTAAAAACTACCAAAACTGACATTTTATAATAATAAAAATAACAAAATCTTGCGCGATAGAACAATTGAATACTAGATGCGGCGATAGAAACGTTCAATCGCAGTCTATCGCTACATTATCGCATTCGGTGTGAATGAACAAACTTGAATACACGTGTTGCGATAGATCGCTATCACTATCGCTATCGCTATCGCGGCGGTGTGTGTAAGGCCCCGTTCAGAAAGGGCGGAAATCGTGCGGTTGCAAACCGCGCGGTTCCCGATGCGGTTCCTATTTACATTGAAGTCCTTATATTCGTTCACACAACCGCAAATCAACCGTCTGAAAATAGAACCGCTCGAAAACCGGTTGTAGTTCTATCGCGTTATATGAGACTGATCAGTTTATTTGCGGTTTCCGTGCGGTTTGAATGAAATTTCAATTTTTTATGATATTATTATTCCTTTGTACATAATGTTTGAATAGTATTTTAATACAAATGGATGAAACAGGAGGCGTTTAGCTATAGGTATACATATATGATAACTAATTAATCAAATAAAGATATCGACATTCTCAAATAATTAAAGAATTTGGGCTCAAATTCAAATATTTGAAGTGAAGTGAACGTTTCGTACACAACCGCACTCAAACCGCTCGCAAACCGCAGCTGTCTGAATACATTATAATATTCAGCGGTTCAAATCGCGCGGTTGCAACCGCACGGTTTCGGTCGTGTCTGAACGGGTCCTAAGCCTTTATCCATCCGCGTGCCAACTGATACTGAAAACTGAAATTTTTTTTTTTTTTTTTTTTTTTGGTTGCGCCTGGAGGTGCAGGAATCTTCAAAAGATACCAATGGTCCGTACCATTGGTTATGCCCGATTCATATATCTGACAATGCCATCAGTGCTAGTCAGTATATGCCTACGGGCTAAACCTCACCCCCCCCAGAGAGGCACTATGAGAACCGGCTGCGCGTACTCATAGTAGTAGGAAATTCGTCCCTCTCATTTCTTCATTTTTTGTGATGACTACGACTAAGTTGCCTTAACAAGTAGTTTACGCTTCTGTAGTGTTAATCGCGTTAGGTAGGTAGCTTTCCAGTGAAAGCACCTACTAATACCGTCATTAAATGCGGTTTTCCTTACGGCGCTAGGTCGAAAGGTCTTGTTCTTTGTAGTCGGCGCTCAAGAATTGTCACGTCCATAGTACGGATTATTTCATTATTGCAGTGAACATGAAGACGGGTACGAAGTTTGCGAGCAAAGTTTGTTACTTCGTCCCTCACGGTAGCAATTCCTAGATCTCTGTGAATATCACTATTCCTTATATACCAAGGAGCATTCACGATTGCTCTTAGTATTTTGTTTTGAAATGCTTGCAGTAGAGCCATATTGCTTGGTTTGGTACAACCCCAAAGTTGTATACCATATGGCCAAGACGGTTTTAGCACTTGCTTATACAGAAGCAGTTTGTTATATGTGCTTAGCTTCGAGTATTTCCCGAGTAACCAATACATTTCTCTAAATCTGATTTCGAGCTCTTCGTGCTTCTTTTTAACGTGTGGTTTCCACTTAAGTTTTGCGTCTAGGGTCATTCCTAGATATTTTGCCTCGTTTGCGTACGGTATTTGCACCGAGTTAATGTATATAGGTAAGTTGTTTATCTTTCTTAGCGTGAAATTTACATGCGTTGATTTTGTCTCATTGAGGACTATTCGCCAGGTTTTTGTCCATTCGAATACTTTGTTCAAAACTCGTTGGAGTTTTCCCGTTGATGATTCGACTGACTCATCCGTTACGAGGATAGCCGTGTCATCTGCGAACGTTGCTACAACGGTCCCTTCATCTTGTGGTATATCTCTTGTGTAGAGCAGGAACAGAATTGGGCCGAGAACACTTCCTTGTGGAACACCGGCGTAGATTTCTTTGAAATCCGAATATTCACTCCCGTGTCTAACACGGAAAAGTCTGTTTTCAAGATAAGATTCCAATAGTCTGTACAACTTTTCCGGTAAGATTACCCTTAGCTTATACTTTAGGCCTTCGTGCCATACCTTGTCGAAGGCTTGCGATACGTCGAGAAAAGCGCTAGAGCATACTTTTTTCCCTTCTAAAGCTTTTTCAATTTCGTTCGTTATTCGATACACCTGATCGATTGTGGAATGTTTGACCCGAAAGCCGAATTGATGATCCGGGATCAAGTGTCTTTCTTCAATTACTGGTTGCAATCGTTTCAGCAGAAGTTTCTCGAAGACCTTAGATATTATTGGCAGAAGTGAAATGGGTCTATATGATTTCTTGTCATTTGCACATTTCCCCGGTTTTGGAACCATAATAACTTCGGCGACTTTCCATTGCCTTGGGACATATAATAGTCTTAAAGAAGCATTTATGATGTAGAGCAACTTAACCAGCACTTTTTTCGGTAGCTCTTTCAAAATTTCGCCAGTGATTAAATCATATCCCGGGGCCTTGTTATTTTTCAGTTTTTTTACTGTCATTCGAAGTTCGGACAGGGATACAGTTTTTACTTTAAAATTGTCGGGTGCCATATTATCATTCGGATCTTCGATCAACGGTTGCCCATCGAACGGCTTGAACGTTTCCTCTAAGTGATCGGCAAATAATTCTGCTTTCTCTTTGTCTTCTTTTGCCCATTCCCCGTTAGCTTTCCTAATTGGCGGCGAGTGCACTACAGGTTTCTTTATGGACTTCAAGGCTTTCCATAGAGAGTAGTTTGAATACTTATCAGCGGTCAGACCCTCAAGGTAAGTAGAAGTCTCGTGATTTTTTAGGTCATGCAGCACATTTTTAAGCTTGTTACAAAGGTGGTTCAAATATGAATTATCCGGTGGCGCGCGGGATTGTTGCCATCTCTTGCGCGCTCTCCTCTTTTCTCGTATGAGGTCTTCGATTTCAGGCGGGTATTTGACTTTATTGTTCCGTGCTGCTGTCTTTCGCAGAGTGTTTTTCCACGCTGAGCTCTGGATGGCTTCGACGAGTTTGTCGATTTCTTCTTCAATTTCGAACGGTGTCTTTAGCGGTACATTTAAAGCAACATTTTCCTTGCAGTCTCTTCTAAAAGTGTCCCAGTTAGTTTTGTTACTCGTTAACCTAGGCGGTCCTTCTTTTTTAACTAAACTTCCACCTATTTTCAGAGTGACTGCTGAGTGATCTGAGCATAGATCATAGCCTTCTTCGATTTCCGTCAAATTTTTAGTTAACCCTTTTGCGATAAAGAAGTCGACGAGGTCAGGGATTTTATTTTTGTCAGTTGGCCAATAAGTTGGCTTTCCTGTCGAAAAAAAATTCACCCCACGTTTCATGCTGGCTTTGTACAATAATCTGCCTTTTGTCGAATTACATCTTGAACCCCAGAAAGTGTGTTTCGCGTTAAAGTCACCACCTAAGACAAAATTAGGTCCGAGGGAGTCAAAGAGACGAGCTAGGTCGTCTTCTGCTAGCTTATATCCCGGAGGGAAGTAGCTAGACCCGATGTTGTAGTCTAAGTGGCTTATTTTTACTGAGACTGAGCTTATTTGCATAGAATCAAATTCTATTTCTATGTTTTCGGAATGCTTAATACAGTCTTTGATGTAAAGAGAGGACCCGCCTCTCGCATTTTCCGAAGGATGATTCGCATGGTAATCGCTGTAACCCTTTATTTTGGGTCTATGTCCCGTTTTTAAGTGCGTTTCCGATACCAAACATATATCGATATTATTTTTCCGTAGAAACACTTCTAGCTCGTCGATTTTTTTCAGAAGGCCGTTTGCGTTCCACGTTAGTATCTTAAGTAGCTGTTTCATATTCATATTTTTTGGATTGCCTTGCGAGGTTTGAACTTGAGCTTGCTCAATTTGTCAAGTATTGTTTTGTTAATCTTGTTTTGCTCCTCAAATGTTTCCAATATAATAGTAAATATTTGGCTGACCGGGTCTGTTGTAGCTGATCGTAATTTGTTTTCGTTTGAAGCGACTTGCGCGTACGATCTCGCGTCAATCTGTGGTGGTTTTTCCGCTACGCTTGGACCAGCGACGTTTTCTTGCGCAATTTTTTTTACTTTCCTTTATCGGCTTCGTCGTTTTGATCGGCTTAGCGGTCTTAGGCTTATCGGCTTTACGATATCTTAAGCTTGGGTTCGGGTCTATCGGTTTCTTGAGAGTATCCCGCCTTTTTTGAAGCTCCTTTGCTACATCACAACCTCGATAGTTTGCTGGGTGCTTGCCTTTGCAGTTTATGCAGGTCGCCGGAGCCTGCTTATTTAGGTCACACCTTTCTGATAAATGGTTCCCGGCACATTTCACACATTTCGGTTCTTTTTGGCAATAGGACTGGGTGTGATTAAAACCTTGACAGCGTTTGCACTGAGGTATCGATCGTGTATTCGTACGCATAGGCTCGATTTTAACTACGATATTCAAAATACTTTTTACATTATAAATATCGTCTATATTTTCGCTTCTATCGAAGGTTAGCATAAAGAGCGGGAGTCCATGCTTGACAAAGATTTCATTGCCTTGTTCCGTTTTCTGCTTTATCTTCTTTAAGATATTATTTGCGTCGATAATTTTCAAGCCTTTTCCTTTAAGGTCATTTATAATGTCATCTTTAGTGCACGAGGGGTGGAGACCCCTTGCTATAACGCGGAGTGGTCTTTCTGATTTATTTTCGTAGGTGAACCACTGGATCTTTTCCGCGTTTAGTTGTTTAGATATTGCTCGGTAGCCGAAACTGAAATGGCATTTGAAATATTTATTTATCATGTTAGAATACATGAGAGCTCAAGCCTGTCAAGTAGCTGTCAAAAAGACTAACATGCATTTCAAATGTCTCTGGGTTTGTAGATAACCCCAGTGAGCATTCTAGAGTTAAGTAGGTAACTCCATAGCTTCAATATTAAGATAATATAAAAATAATATTATACAGTACGTCAAGAAAATGAACATTGGGATATCACAAATTAGAAAACAAAAATTCATCATGTGAAAGACCACCAAAACATCAAAAACGTCAACTACGATGGAGAACTAAAGACGGATTTTAAACTATTAACATCATGGGCTAAAAGCCAATGTCTTACGTGATTCATAAATTTATTAATAGGCCTAAGAGTCTTAATTCAAAAAGGAAACTTATTAATGAGATGGTGTGATGTAATTGTATAAAACTGTTTATAAGCTGTGGTTCGAAAACTATGAATAGCTACTAAATGCAATTGATTACCACGAATATTATGATTTTCAAGAACTCTAGATTATTTAAATTTGGTTTAGGTTTATTTTTTTATTTGGTTTAGGTTTTAATATTTGCATGAACCCTTTAGTCATTTAGTGCATTGAGGCGGACATAATTAAATATTAGTTCAAATTACTATGTAAAAAATCCTAAAGACTGTAAATGCATATAACCCCTTCAATACACATACTACATACATAAGCGATTCCGTTTTTTTTTTCGGGTGTACGGAAGGAACCCTAAATTTGAATATCCATTTGTATGTACTTAAATATATGTATACTTGAGCACCGTGGTGTAGTGGGAATTGCATTGGACTACTAACTACGCAATGCGGGTTCAACCCCAGCAAATACCTAAAAAGTTTTTTTCATTGTGCCACCTCTTTCGAATGTAAATTGTAAATTTTTACAAATATTTTTACTTACTACAATTACCTAAGTTTGAACATTTAATGAAAATTGCTATTTTTTCACCATCGGCAAATTCATTACATGGAACTATTTCCCGGGGCCCAAAATTGTGGTATGTAGGACCAGACATGCTCTTAGTCTTAGTTTCTATAGTACATAATATATAAAAGACTTAGCTAAAAAGGTTACAGAAGATGTTTTTAATTATACCATTTTTTGTCTGGGAATAGGAGGAAAAATGGGTTAAAATATCCGCCCTCAAGCTTGACCTGAAAAAAGGAAAACAGGAGCTTTTGAACTGTTGAGATTGTCCTTTTTTATCTTAAACATCTTGGTATCTACAGTTAAAGCAAAGGCCATGGTGAAGTATTCAAAAACATTATTTCATTTTAATGCTGAGTAAAGTACAATACATACAGTACATACCATACATACTATGTACATATTATGCACATATGTATGAATGCATACACTGATGTGCGAAAAATCACGATTTGTCATTAATAATAAGAAACAGTAAACACCGGTTAATGTACAGGAAGCTGAACATGCCACTAAATTAAGTCTAACGGAATCTACAGACATGCTTTAATGTTATTGGTCTAATATTGGGTTTGATATTCAAGGACGAGCTCGTTAATTAGCAAACGAAGTTCGCATTTGCATGCTCACCTCACAAATAAGTAGATGACTGTAGATTAGATTTTCCATAGGATAGTGCTTGCAGCTCTGAAAAAAATTTAAAGTTCATAGGTAAAAATCTCTGAAATGAGTTTTATTTCTTCAAGCACACAACCCACCATAGTCATTCGTTTCGATAAACCTGAAATGTGCATTTACTTACTTACCCACATTAATTTCTTTAGCACAGTTTTTAACATCAATACATTTTGCATAACCAGTAAACCTTTGCATGCAAATATACATAGACCTACGAGTAGGTAGGTAGGTATACCAACCAACCCGATTGCGTTCGCGCATTATAACTCAGCCAACCTAACTTTTAATCTTTTTGGAGAACCAGTTTTACAATGTACATATACATAAAGATATTTAATTTCCAAAACAAGTTTTTGACTCCGCAGTTCAGCATCAGCACTGTATAAAAGCCTTGAATCTCATCAGCGCTCACCTTTATATACATACACCGGCACGGCACCTTTTTCTTCTGGCCCAGCAGTGCAAAAAATAACAAATAAATAAACTAACTGGGAAGGTAACATTTACTTAAGGGGAGGATCGTCTTCATCTTCATTACCTACCATCATCATCAACACCATTTACATAGTCTGGTCTGGTTAATATTTGATTTTTTTTCTACCTTGATGGTAGAAGTAGAAGGCTCTTATTTAGAGCGGAGAGGACTATCTTTCTCAGACTCTCTTATTTCCTAACCAAGAAAAATCCTTCTCTCCTAAGATACGCATACGAGTAGAGTAGCTTAATCTCACTCAATGTTTTGGGGTTCATTTTTCCGCCTTCGATTCTTGTTAGTTAAAAATGGGTGCAATTGGATGTGTATTAGAAATTGGAGAATATAATGTAACCATATTTTTCCAATTGGAATATCCATATCCATTCTCTTTCTTCAAAAAAAAAACTGCTGTGACGGCAATATACAGAACACTAGCAACAAATAAAAACGATGCAAACAGTGGCAACAAAAGCAAACGATACACGAACACGGCAGTCCTCAATTTGTATACAGAAACCGATACAGATACTACAAAACGAAATTCTCTCCAGTTTTGAATTTATATCAGACTTATTTCTTTCCATTTCTAGCATTTCAGATTCAGAACTCAGATGTCTACTTGCTCTGATAAGGCAAAGGCATAACCATAACACAATACACAACACAGCACCATGTGTTGAGTGTTGTGTCTTGTGTGCGCTGTGAGTGAACTATATCAATATCTTTGCTATTTTCCACCACTTTCTTATTGTCGTATCTGGCTAAACTATCTAGATGAGTAAACCTGTAACTGCAATGAGAAATAAAAAAACAAACCTCTTCGTCATCATATCCATGTGTTTTTCTCTGTATTGATACCACATATGCATCCATACACAGAGTATCTGTGTGACATTCGAGTTGGTATCTTTTTCTCTTTAACAGTTCGATCCTCCCTTAATTTAGATTTGGAGTTCTTTTTCTGCATGAATTTTGTCCGATTTCACACACACTCGTGTCAAGGGCTTTCGAAGTTAAAGAGAACAGAGTTAAATATTAAAATAATGAAGGCACTAATCTAAAACCAACCAACACAACGTACCGAATCTTTAGTCTGTGACCAGGCGCCGAGCACTGCACAGCTTTTCTGTAAACGTTGAATGTCTTAGGAAATTCGTTCGTTTTCCTCAATTTTCCGCTGTTGTGTTGATTTCTTGGCCGCTTTGCCGAAAATACTCCGTAGATATTTATACAAATTTCTTAATTTTTCTTTCCTCGATTCTTTTGTTTTATTAATAATAATAATACATCACATAAACCGCGGGCGTGTATGTGTATCTGCGCTGAAAGAGTCATGTTCATGTGTATTAAAGTAGACGAAGAAAGAAAAAAAAAAACAAAAATTCCAAAGATAAATAAATAAGAAACTAAACAAAAAAAAAAAAAAAAATAAGTTCAAGATACACCAACAACAACTACAACAAAAAGGAGAAGAGTAATATTTTTTTTTTGGTCATATCTTCGGTTAGGCACTTTTGTGAGTGAGTTTTTTTCTTCTTGTTCGTTTGTATCTTTTCGGTGCGCTTTTGGTTTTTTCTGTGGTTTTGTATAAAAAAAAAAAATTGCATAAATTAATTAAACCGTGTATTCCGGCAAAGGTGCTAATCAAATTTACCCCAAGAAGTAAAGGAAAATATACATACATGTTTTGAAATAGTACCTATTGCGTTCGTCTCTTTATTCTCGTGTGTGTGATTGTGATTACTAAGCTGACTGCTAGTGGATGGTGCGCTCCGTCATTGATAGTGCTGGTGGTATGGGTTGACGGCCTCCACATGGTGTTTAATTTTTTTTTTTTTTTTTGTAAATCCAGTATCTTTCGGATATTTATATCTTTTTATAGATATTTCTTTTTCGGTATCTCAATAGATACGATTTTTTTTTGTTGTTGCCTCAGTTTCTCTATTTCATTTGTACACCCACCAAGTGATATTTATTTTCGATTGAAAGTGAATTTGGTTATTATTTTTTTTTTTTTCGAAAGAATTACTAAGAAATGTGTTTCAATCTAACATATGTGGTGGTCATATAATTTTATAGAGTGCCTTCATGATTTCTTATCTTAAACAAATATAAAAACGAAAAAACACAAAAAGTACAGGAAAAAAATGAAGATAGATGACAGGCGGCTTCGTGGTGTTTATTTTTAACCGTCTTTGCGTTTCTGTTGAAAACATTTGTTTTTTTTTTTTATATTTCCACGTTTGTTTAAAGTTTATTTTCTTTTCCTATTCGGTTTTCCGTTGAGAAGCGACTACACAGCTTTTCCTTCCTAAAAATAATTTGATTACGCGCGCCTTTTCAGATAATTATATAAAAATTGAAAATTTTGCGTCCAGAGCAAGTTTGTTTTTTGGTTTTTTCTATCGTTTTTGATTATGTTCGAAATTATATGTATTTTTAGATTTTTGTTTTGAAATAGTGTTTTCTTATGTTTCTTTCTTTTCAATATGTGTGTGTCTTTTTGCCTTTCCAGTGTATTTAGTTTTTGGTGATGTTTAAAAATAAAAAAGAATATTTTTGAAAAGAAAATATGAAAATAAAAAAGTTCCATGAAATTGTCAAATAAAAGTTCTTGAAAAATTGCAATACAAAACAATATTGGATATACATACGTTATTATAAAATTCAAACAACAACAAAAAAAAAATTGGAATTCAAAGTTGCATAATTGGTAAGTGAAACTGTATATTTCCTTAGTTTTTATTTAGTTTTTATTAATATGCTAATTATGTAGCTAAGGGCAATTATTTTTCTTTGATAGTGGGGTGGATTTCTTGAAGATTATTTTTTTTTTGTGTGTGATGAGGTCATATTTATAATTTCTTTAATTTAACATGAAAGCGACAAAATAAAACCCAAAGAATTGTAACACCGTTACTAAACCGCTAGAGTGTTTAAATTAACAAAGTCTTAGAGTTTTGAGTACATAGTAAATTCAGACTTGTAGAATTTGGTAATTTTTGGTAATAATCAATTTATGTTGATTGATATTTTGCCCTTTTGATTAAAAGTGAGTCGTGAGATAAGGTGTAATGTGAGAAATTAAAAAAAAAATCAGCCAACTTGAATTGAAAAACACCTTCCTTTGAATAAAATCAAATGCGTAAAAAATTTGGAAATTGCTCAGTATTCGATGTTTATTTTCTGAAATCCCGGAAATTAAAATAATAAAAGTGTATTTCGAGTGTTAAAACAGATGTTAGTAAGAATTTAGTGGCAACATTAGGTCTGTTCCCGTACCTGTCCAAAACAGCCGAAATCAGTCAAATCCTGTTCCCGTACGAAGATTTTTCATATGTTTTGACAGAAGACAATGTAGTTTTAAGCAGTTTTCGGCTGTTCTCAACAGTACGGGAACAGATCTATTATTTGGCATACTGTGTCTTTAGTTGGCGTATTGTTACTGTTTTGCGAGTCGAATTTAAAAAGCAAAATAATTATGGTTGAACCCAACATAAACTTCATCTCATCGTTAGGTGTACAGTAAAACTTGTGAATAGTGGAATCTTCCGTCGTCTGTCCCCTAAGCTGAAAGGAAGGCTCTACACCGCAGTTGTGCGTGCGGCATTCACATACGGTTCACAATGCTGGACAATGTAGTACAAAAAGTATGAGTGCAAATTGACAGCTGGTTCGCATAACAGCAGGAGTAACAAAGCTTGATCGAATAAGAAGTTCCAAAATCCGAGGAAGCCCTTACGTCAAAGAACCCATCTCGAAGAAACTGGAGCACGACCAGCTCAGTTGGTATTGTCATGTTGAAAGGAGGGATCCTACGAACCTCGTCATAAATGCAATGGCAATCAACGTTCTCCCACAATCGCGTAAGAGAGAGGCTTAAAAACTCTTGGATCACACAAATGCAGAAACACCAGCATTTGATTGGCTTCAATGATGAAGTGATTCAAAATCGGGAGGCCTGCAGATATTTTTTGAAATCGAACCGGCGAACCCCACAGGCCGACCAGTAGGAATGCAGTGAAGTGGGTTGTGATCCCTATAATTCTGATCATAACCTCGTCATTCAAATTGAGAGGAGAAGTGGAACCTGCGAATAAAAGAATCTTGCGAAATCTGGATAGTGGACATTTTTGCATGCCAATTTTGATTTTCTTATACAAACTCAGTCTTATAAATTGGAAACCTACGAAATCTGAATACTGGAAAATTTTTCAATGAATTTTGTTTTTTCCCCATGCAAATTCACTCTTCAATAGCTGAATCAAGATATGAATGCGCCAAAATTCAGTAACGTTTTGTCGATTTGTTCGTTTCCTTTTCCGAGAATTCTAACATTTAATTTGTTTCTTTTCGTGTGTGTTTCATTCTGGCTACATTCAACAGTAAAAATTCTGAAATCCGATATCAAAATTGATCGAAAAATAATAAAAGAAATTAAGTTGCCGATTGTGGAAAAAATTGCGGATATGTAGTAGAAATGTTGAGAATAGTAGAAAAAAAAGTGCACCGAAGCATTCCACAATTCACAAGCTTTACTGTATTAGATTCCATGGTAAATTTTAAAGTTGAAAAGGCAAAACACAAGTGAAGTTTATCCAACGTTTATTTTTTTTAAATATGTACATCATTAATTTGACTAAAAAATAAAACAGCTGATTTACCTACTTGACGTCAAAATAACGCAGAAACTTGATCATGATCAGGTTTGTGTTAAAAAGTTTCCATACAAATTGTGACAGGCTAACCACTGACAGCTGGCAATAAACTTGTGCACTTTACGTGATTGACGAAGCATTCACGAGCTTACCTGAATTCCTCTTCTTCTTTTTTTCTACACGTAAACAAAGATATTGGCGCGGATTTATAGTCATTGCATAAAAATAAATGATTGCGAAACTTTAGAAAATAATATGTACCTAGTTCGTTAAAGATCACTTAAATTAGAGGTTAGATTTTTTTTAAAATTTGTCAAACATCATTTTCAGTCGTAAATATTTATTTACTTCCGTAGGACTCCAATTTTAGTATCATTTTGAGATTCAAAAATGTGAAATTGCTAACTCCTTCATTTAGAAATGAGGTAAAATATAATTGTGTATACTTTTTGAGTTTTTTTTTTTTTTTCAACTCGTACTAGCAGTTCGTACTGTCATTCACATATTATTTCAAAGAAGTAAATATAATTCGCGCTGCTTCTTCATTTGCAACTTTTAATAAATCAATTTCAACTCAGTGCAGACTTTCCCAATCGATTGGAACAACACGGGCGACGGAAGCGGTAGAAGAATAATTTGCTAGTTTAGAAAGGTCAGCCACTGTCAAGTCAGTGAATTGTGGAAAAATTGTATTTCTCTCAACAGATCTGTTACTTCTACATGTGCATATATACCTAGTATGTAGATTCATGTACAAGAAAATGCACAGAAATGAATAATTGGACTCTCGGGTTAAATAAAAAGTATATTATGTCATTTTGTTTCTGTGAGTAGCAAAACTTGAATATTTTCCTAAATGAGTAGTGAAAGTGTCTTTGAGGAAATATTTATGTATACGTAGATACATTACTTACACAGTCATTATATTGATGATAATCACTTGCGATAGTTTGGATGTAAATAATAATTTCTTTCTACTGATTAAAAATTGTACAATAAAAACTATTAGCTTATTAGATGATTTTGAAACACAATAAAAGTCCCCCGCAGTATTGAGTGGGGATCCACTGCCAAAGAATCCTGATGTTTGACTTATGCGGATATTGAATTATTTCTTAAAAGTAATAGGTATTACATATTTTTTGCTATTCTGTCAGCTGTCAAAATATACCTCAAAATAGCTGTGTTTCAGGAAAGATTAAACGGTAGAGTAAAGGCGTTTAACTTAAACGACGAGTTAGGTCCCACTTTGAGTCTAAACGAGCAGTGTGAAACCGAAACGGAAGATTAAACCAAAACTAGAGTTTAAACACTCATTGTGAAACAGGGCATTAGTGTGACTCAGTGTAGGGGAAAATCCCTACATATACATAGGTATTTTCAACTCAAATATGAACGCGTAGGGAAAAAAGGACAGATTTTTAAAATAAGCGAATTTTTTAGGGACTTTCAATATTGAAAACTCCCGGCTATTTTTTATGTCCATATTTAAATTCTTCCAGAGTTTTAATTAATGATTCCATGAATGCCTAAATGTTATCTTACCCTCAAAATATGTATTCAAAAGTCACGAAAATCTCAGTTCGATTTGCATCATTCGTTCATACTTGCAGGATTCAAGATTCAGGGATTTTTTCCATCTAGTTACCATCACTAGTGTGACTTAGTTTTAAGTTATTTTTTACCAAAACCATTAAAATAATCTAAGTTTTTAAATATTTAAAAATATAGCTAGTTGAAACTATAATTAATGGGGGTCGGTGTCGACACCCCATACATAATGCACGTATTTATGTACATACATACATATGTACAATGTACATGTATGTATGTATATTGATTTAACAAACGCTTTTACAAAAAGTGATTTTTAAAACTGCTTCTATCTATGTACATTTGTACATGTACATGTTACATACGTCAGATACTGGCGAACAAAAAACAGATAATCGTGTCTATTCTGTTCTACAAATTATTATTTCATTAATCTTCTAATGACAATCGATGCGGTAATAGAAATCTATTCAACTTTGCAAAATAATGAACAAAGTAATTTAAATGTGATGCCATTTCCATATAAATCCGTTTATCTTATCTAAAACGCAGCGTTAACAACATTTCAACTTGTAGATTCGAAGAGTAAGCTTACATTGCACATTTGAGTGTGAGGCGTCAACAAATTACTATAGTGACTAACTACTATGGTTCTCTTCTTGGTTTTGAGTTTTTATTATTGAATATTTCTTCCCCATGCTTTCATTTAAATCTCTTCACTGTTTATAACGTAAATTTTGGATAAAGAACGCATTGAGACTTACAAATAAAGAATTCATGATTATAGATACAAACATCCACAGACTAGGAAGTTGTTGCTTAGAAAATCCGTTACTTGTAGTTATTCTTCATCTTTTGTATGGATTTGAGACATTTTCAATTACGATTATGATACGATAGGAATAAACCCAATATCGCGTCAGTACACGTATCTTTTAAAATAATGATGCACTGCTAACGTCTCTGCGTACATATGAATTTATTTAAATACTTTAGGTAGCGCTACAGCTCAAGGTGAACCTGGACCTGCTTCTCACAACCATTTGTGTGTGCGTGTTTTATTTTTGCACGAATGAAAGTGACCTACAGATTTTTGCCGACTCCGAACGGCCAGTTGAGAAGCTCATTGACAAGTCATACTCTTTGATTGCTTGTCAGACATTCGAAACAGGTGGCACCGTGAAAAAACTTTTGGTGTTGGACCTGGGCTGGGATTGAACCTGGGCTGGGATTGAACCCGGGCAGCACTTACCACTACACCACGGTGCTCAATTTATATAAATGGGTGCTATTTTGGGATTATCTTCAAAAATACCGTTATGCTAAGCCTTTATCACAAATTCTGTTAAAAAGGTTACGCAAAATAGGTACATACTATTACGTAATGTTATTTTATATTCCGTTTAAATACCTATTTACCTGTAGTTACACTTGACAAATTACCATTTTTCCGTTTTATAGCAAGGTAAGGTTAAGTTATGTAGGTATATATAGGTGCTGCCGGTAGCTTGCAAGTAGCAAGAAATTTATTTATTTAATCGATGGTTTATATTTCTGAATGTACCGAAATAAAGACAGAAAATTGAGTGCCAATAGACAACAACTCTTCAACAAAACGTTCAAAAAATGAATTACTTGTTTCAGAAGATTCTGAGTTAACAAATCTACGAAAAATGAATTCGTAGAAAACACTGTGTATATTAATGTATATAACCCATAAACACGACTTGGATAATAGGCAAAATGCTAGAATTTGCCAAACAAATGATAACCGAAACTGTGAAACCTAATATTTTTTCCATATTCCATAGTCATAGTTGTTCCTCAGTGATTCGTTGAATTTGAGCTTTGAAGAATAATATAAAAAAATAGGCAACAACGATAAAATTGCCACAGTATATGTATGTCATCTGTCAGCCAAAAAAAGGTGACCTGTCACTTCAAATAAATATTTTATTTTTCTTTTAAATTTCAAAGCCCATGGTGCGAAACAAAAAAAAAGTGCATTCCCTTATCGCTAATTGAATTTTGAAATATTTTCTATTTAAATTTATTGTATTAAATCAAAATTAACAAGCATCATTATATCGCCGAACCCCCATTCCATACTAATGAACATTCGAAATTGAAAATGTTCTTATTTATATCTTTTCCTAATTTTAATGTTCTTTATCTTTGGCTGACGTTAACAAATGTTTTTTAAAATAATTTTTTAATAATTTATTTCAAATATTTCCTGCAGACCCCTTAGTTCAAAGAGATCAAAGAGATCCGAATGGACATTTTGTATACTTGCAAAATTTAAGATTAATCACTAAATATATGTATGTTTCTATTTTGGAAGCAGTTGTATGATTTATAGTTTCGGTTTATTACTTGTGATATAATTTCACATTTCATTACATTTTTCATTTTAAAAATTCGTAAAAGAAGCTACTCATTTTGAATATAAGTTGATGAAATGATATGACATGCACATACATATGTATATGCACATTTTTATGTACGTTACTTATTATAAAGTCCATGTATACTCGTACAGATGTACCGATACAAAAGGTACAAAAGGTTTATTCTTAATATAAAGAGAACACTTCAATCACAATTACCTCCATATCATCTTATACAGCACTTGAGACGAGTTGGCCACTCATCAAACGCGCAGTACGCATGATTTCTATTGGAAAAGTGTCGACTAGTTTCCTTGCAAATTTTTAGCGATTCCATGTTTGGGTGTCTTTTTATACAAACCATAGCTTGTAATCCAAAGGATTCAGATTCAGACTTGCTACTTGCTTGTTGGACTACCACGCAATGCTGCCCGGGTTCAACTCCTGGCCGGGTGTAACATTTAAAAGAGTTTTTTCACGGTGCCACCTCTTTCGAATGTCTGACAAGCATCAAAGAGTATCATTTGTCACGATTGAGCTTCTCAACTCGCCGTTCGGAATCGGCAAAAAACTGTATTTGTGCAAAAATATAAACGCACACACAAATGGTTGCGAGAAGCAGGCCCCGGTTGACCTTGAGCTGTAGCGCCAACTAAGTAAGTAAGTAAGACTGGTTAAGCCACCCTTTCCAAAATAGTTTTCTAGTAGTCTGTAGCTGAAATTTAGACTCCCTTTTCACAAATGTGGACTTCTGTTCTTCTTCATAGGGTACTCCCCATCACTCTGGGGACAAGCTCCCCAGCTTCTTTAGATGACCGGACATAAGCTCTGTAATTTTGTTCTTTAAATTTTTCTTCTACGGTAAAAATTTGTTCATCCGTAAACAGAATTCGACGGTATTCAGCACTGGCGTAATCAGCTAACCTCAATCCTGTTTTCCTTATCGCTCCACTCGATGTTTAAAACTTAGCGGATCTTAATTTAGGTAGATATCAAGTTTTTCAAACTAAAATACCGATAATATATGCGATATAAATTTATTACACTCGAATACTTCTAAGAATCCAATAAAAAGTGTTCTTTGGCTTTGCTTAGATTTTGAATATCACATTTTGGGTTGACACACAGAAGTTTTGGCAATGTTGTCTATTCTGAACCAGGCCTGGGGTGCTTAGGGGATCATGTTCAGTATAATCGATCTAAAGGTTGAGTAAAAGAATCCTAGTCCGCCAGATTTTACGATTATAGCAGTGACACTGTTACTGAGGGCTTAACTGCGTTACGATATAACTGTTTCTATTGAAAGCCAGGAAGCATTTCTAACTAAGAAAAAAAAAAAATTTGCGTTGCCATTGCCATTACGTAGAACTTCATGCTTTTAGTACACTGAATGCTATGGGTTCCTGGTCACAAAAGTGTGCCATAAAAGAGACAAGGTAATGAGCTTAATACAGCGTTTACCTGTGTTTACCAAGCCGTCCCATAAATAGAAAACCCAATATGAATAACTGCCTTGTTTATGTCTAGTGACTAAATCCCTGACCTACTAATACACTCCTCGACAACTGGTCGAGACATCCCACTGATGTCAGTGTTTTTCGATAACTTTTTTACTTTTTTACCTAAATATTTTCTTTTAAACAAAATCACTAAAACTGATTAACAATTCACACTGCGAATGGAATGCGCAACTGAAATTCCAGAGTATGTGCACATAGTCGCGGGTAATTAGTGATAAATTGCATATTCTAAGAAAATTAAGGGAATAAAAGGGTTAATGGTGATTAGAATTTTTTTTTTAGAAATTGTTAATGATAACCTAACGGCAATATTTGCAGCACATTATGTAACAAAATTATCGAGAAACGCCGAAATCATGTGGTTGTCTCAACCAGTTGTCGAGGAGTGTACATTTGGAATACACAAATACAAAAGCGGGAAGCTTAGCTATTACAACTACAACTTGATATGTACTTTGATTTGATTTCGTAATAAAAATGAAAATTGACTATTCGATACATAATTTATAAATGAAAAACATCATAAAAAAAACCTCTAACAAGAATGATTGTAAGAGTAACTTTCTATGAAGGAGAAAACAGCGATTTAAGCATATACATATCCTCACTCACACATTTATAATGCCTTTTAGGATAGACATAAATGTAAAAGTTGGGGTGGAAATAACAAACTCTATGGAATCGGGATATAATTAAGGAAAGATACAATCAGATTCTCAGTACATACTACAATTTAGGTTAATTGATGAAAAATATACGATTATATAATGTTAGTCTATTTATACAAAAACAAACAAGCAAATATAATTTTCCATTAAGATACAAAAAGTACTTATGTATGTGTATGTATTAACGATATTTTTGTGTACCTACTTTATGAGTAGGAGTACATACACATATGTACTCTGTACATGGAAATGTATCTCAAATCGGCAAACGAAAGTCATCGCTATATTCGAGCGAGGATTTGTAAGGTTAGGTATCAGCTTTCACCAGTGGACAGGCAGATACATACATATGTATGGAGACTGTTTTTTTTTCGAGTAACTTCGTTTCGTAAAGCAACTCTATATGAATAACTTCTTGCTAAATAGCCATATATTGTTTTTTTTTACATAAGCCTGAATGGTGGGAATAATTGTTGCTCAACGTTGAGTGAATTTACACCGCAGCGCTGCAACCTTCAATACTACTATCTGACATCACGGTCACCCTGGTGTCAAACAACGATTAACAGCGGTATCTGAAACACAGAAAAGTCAAGTCACTTTAATAAAGTTGTCATAGAAAAAGGGGAAAAGGGTAGATCCAACGCTTTAAAAGTCTCTAACCGTCCCAAAAGTCATTCCAAGACACCCGACAATATTCCCATATCTGTGCAAGTATTTTCTGTGACAGGTGATGTATCAAGTGCCGAGTACGATGTACTTCGGTTACATTTTCACGCAGCACAGGTACGTATTTGGCGTATTTTGACTTCAGCTACTTACTAAGCCCGATTGTTAGAATTTCTGAAAAATTACTGCTCACGTACATTACAATCTAAACACATAGATGGATATACTGTGATTATTGAGACGCGTGTCAGTGTATTCGTCATGTATGTATGTACACTAAAACCAACACATAGATGGATATCCTGTGAATACTGAGACGCGTGTCAGTGTATTCGTCATGTATGTACACTAAAACCTCCTAATTGGGGCACTCCATGAGACCAGGAAAATGCAAACAAAATTGAAAGTGCTCAGATTTCAGAGGACGTCCAAATCGGGCCAAAATTCGTTCCACTTATGGTACACATATAAATATTTTTTCTTACAAACGGATTTCCGGAGAATCCCCTATTTTTATGCATCATTGCATGCACATACATATGAACCTACATGCATATATACACACAATCAGTTCTGAAACTTGTACTTTCTCCCCCTCTTTACTTTTTGTCTCAATCTGGTGGTTGTTTTCCAAGCAATTTGAGCGCAATTCGCAAGCAATTCGTTGCCCCATGATCCAATTCAGAGGTGCCCTGTATTCAGAGGTTCGCTTATATGAAAAAACCGAGTGAATGCATGAAGTGTGTTTCATTTCGGAGGTGCCCCAATTACAGAGGGTGCCAATTAGGGGGTTTTACTGTGTGTACATATTTTTCCATGAAAGAGATTATGAGCCAATTTATTGTAAAATATATTTCATAAACTACAAAACAGTTTCGGGTTATTTCTTAGCTTATCCCTCAAGCTTCCTTAAATCATATACAGTCGACTATCGATAAATTGAATCTGTGGGACCTGGCAAATAGTTCAAATTATTAAGAGTTTTATTTAACGAAAGTTGTAACTATCAGGTTCGAGAAAGCAACTTATTCCTCCGGTGTTTCGTTTACGTACATTTGTTGCAGTCAAACCCGGTTAAGAACCACATTCTTTAGTGTAGAACCCGCATAGCATCCGCGGTTTTTTGAAACCCGAAGTTTATAAAGTAATAATCTTGTTAAAATCCCCCTTTAAGTTCATATCGATACATTACCCGTTTAAGTACTTATTGATTCCCTTTTACGTCATAATTTACATGAAATATTTCCCTAATACCCATATTAATAAAGCACTACAATCAAAACAAAACAAAAGATAATAGACTTAATCTAGAACATAATTTGGCGAATTCTAGTACTCTAGTATGACTTCGACGATTTCTCTTGGCTGTCACTTTTCGATTGGTGGTTGTGAAGATCTTTCGCTTTTTCGCATTTTGTCTTGTTCGTATGGATAAGTACTTCTGAGCAGCTACGCGGGTTTTCGTAACTACATATCCGACTTATCCGGGTTTAACCGCAGTTGAAATTATCGAAAGGTCGCCTCGTCTACTTCAATTTATAGCGTGTTGTGTGGGAAACAGCCAGCACAATTGCTTCAAATTAATGAGTGTAGATAAAAACATAGGGTTTGTTCAATTTACCGAAAAATTTTAAAGGGACCAAAGGAAAACTTCAGTTTCACAACAGATTAATTTTATCAAGAGTTTTATTTATCGAGAGTCGACTGTACATATACATATGTATATTATAGAGCTGGTAATGATGCAAGCTTAGTGGTTCAGTTTTTAAATAAATACATATGTAACTTTGATATACATTTAAATGTTAACAAATATATTAAAAACAAATTAATAAATACATAAGGATTGACTTTTTGTCTTCATAAACTTTAAAAAAAGGGGTAAGTTAATTTCAATCAACTTTAGTACAATAAAAACAAATGCTTATTGCTAGATCTGTTGCTTAATGTATTGTGCAGCTTAACGAGAAACTGTCTTTCCTCCAACAAAGGATTCATATCTTCAAATACAAAACAGAAACAAAAATGTCCGCTTAGTGTTTTGTGGTTATATACAAACTTTACATACATTATTAGATACATTGAACACATTTTTATTTCATTTTTTTTTTTTTGTATATTTTTTTTTATTTTTTGTGGTAATGGGAACCTTCTAAAGCGCTTATGTTACGGATTAATGCTGATATATGAAAACAAAAAGAAATTGTCACCAGTTCATGCATACATACATACATAAGTATGTTTGTATTTATATGTACATATTTGCTCATATGTTTTTGAACTGTTCTTTTCGGTTAGAAATTGTGGAATTATGAGTAAGTAGGTATAGTCAAGAAAATAATGTTCGTATATATATACCTAAGTATTTTAGAGTTCTTAAATAAAATTATACATATGTATGTAGGTTTGTTGTATATCAAGCGTAAATTTCTTTGATGTGGAAAAAATAACAATACTGGACGAAAATCGATTTGAAGCGGTGGTAAAAAGAAAACATAGTTATCAAATCTAACCTTCTTATTCCTTGTTTTAATCTTCAAGAATTTGATGAACAATAAACAGTTTAAGGGGGGAGTAACGTTAATTAGGGCCAAAAAGGCACATTTTTGTGAATTTTTTTTTTTTTTATGGCACAGTTAAAATCTATTTATTCAAAGCAATGGCACATTAAAGTATAACATTCGAAAAATATCGTGTATAATGTTCATGAAAAAATACGGCAATGGCAGCAATTATTCGGAAGCGTCTCGGAAAAAAGTACAATTTCGGTGTCCATCATAACTCGGTGCTGGATCATCCGAAATCAAAACATCAAAGTTATTTTGTTAGATAATTGCTTTTCCCAGGTAACTCTGGGAGGGTTTTTCGAAATTTAAATTGTTCACTTTTTGGAAACACTTTGAAGTGAAAAACGCGATTTTTGTGAAAAAAAAAATCGGCTAATTTGTTACTGTAAATTAAAAAATATTAACAAATTTGAAAAAAAGCTCTCCAGCGTTACCTCGTAAAATATGTTCAAAATTTCAAAAGGATCGGTGCAGTAGTTTTGCAGTTATGATGGATACCGACTTTGAAAACGTGAGTTGTGGGAAAAACGGAAAAACTAAAAATGTTGACTAAAACGTTCATAAGCGAGTTTTATCGGCTTAACTCACACTGAACATCGATGCCAGTGCCAGCTCTATAAAGGATGTGGCTATCATCGTTTGTACTTGTGTTGAAATTTCTATAAAGAAAGGTAGGGGGCAGGTAACAATAGCGTACTCGGACGCTGAGTCATGTATGAGGCACGGTTGCTTAAACCGCTGTATCTTCGTTAGTTTTGCTCCGATTCAACTCAAATTTTCACACAATATTCTTGAAAGGTTCTCCATTTAGGAAGAAAAAATACGTTACCCCGCCCTTAAGCTCTAGTTATTCAAGAAAAAGACTATAGGCGTTTTTCTTTTTTAGTTCAGAGCAAAGCCTGAGTTGTCAAAAAAATATTCGTGTTTCTTTTTTAGCTCAGAGTGTTCAGAGTGTGGAACGTGTGTTTCTTTATTCGTTCAGAGCATGGGCTGAGCGCGCTTGATGCGCTCAGAATAAATTGACTGAGCATCCTGAGTAAAATGCTGAGTGCAGCCAAAACAACATTTGACAGTTAGGAAAAAATCGAAAACGATTGAAATGGCGGACGAGGATTTTTGTTATGGCGTAGAAGTTAGTTAATACAATTTAGTAATTGCATTAATTAATATAAATAACTAGTTTGATTATGCATAAACTTAATTTAAGGTTATAAATGGATGAAAAACAATTTAAGGTTATAAACGATTCAAATATCATGTGACAGCTAAGTGCTCAAGCGTGTTTCAAAATTCAATCAGAGCGCTCAGTGCTTAGACGCGCTCTGAACACAATTAGTTCAGAGTGCGCTCGATTCGCTCAGGCTCTGTTCGGAGCTCAGCTCTGAACTAATAAAGAAAAACGCCTTATATATAACTTAGCATTTTCTATACACAAAGTAAAAAGTTCAGTTAGGACTTTCCACTCCGAAAGGAAGTCAATCAAACCAAATTATCGAATTGGCCATTTCGACAGTTTCCTTTTGCATCAGTAACTAGTCTGATGTGATGGCAGAAAGTGTAAAGAACAGCGATTTACGTTAGGTAGATATGCCTATCTTTGTTTATGCATTATTTTGATATCATGCTAAGCTTACCAAGAATGAACTATTTTGGATATTTTCAACACCGATTAGTTCTGTAGACGGACTACGGTTAATAGTGCTACTTCACTGATTTATTTTTATTAGCTAAAAGCCGCCATATCCTCGAAGGATTGTAATTTCATTCAAGGTCAACATTGCATTATTCTGTTCGTTAACAACAGTTCCATATGTCGTCGCTATTTCAAATTTTTGTAATGTCTAGTCAACGAAATGGCAGAAAGCCATCTCCCAACTGTGTTATTAATTGACTATTCTGATTGTATACTTTTGCATCTTTTTGAGTATTCTCCTCCTTCCCATAATACCATTTGGTACCATTTGGTATTATGGCCATGAATTAGATTCTGGCGCACCTATGCTGCCCACTCTTAAAATAATGGAAAATATTTCTACTAATTTCACTGGGTTTTCACTGTGCCCAGACATTGGAACAAAGCATATTACGAAACTATTTATAATTAAATAGTCATTGGTCCAGCATGGGATTATTTCCTCATAACTAACTTAGGTGACGCTACAGTCCGGGGTGGACCAAGGCTTCAACCAACAACCACTTCCAGTTATGCGCACTTCAAGTTGGTTGAGGTCTTGTTCTACTTGTGCGCGCCACCTTAGGCGAGGTCGTCCTCTACTGCGTTGACTCTCCGGGTAAGAATCGAATATTCTCCGAGCCGGAGCGATGATGTCCATACGCTCTACATTTCCTAGCCATTTTAAACGCCCAAATGTGCAGTTTTTTGGCCAGGTCGATTTCGCTGTACAGCTTATACAGTTCGTGGTTGAATCTTCGCCTCCAAAACCCGTCAACGGAAACGGGACCGATGCGACCAAGGATATCTTCATTCGTGTTCAATAAAGTCCATGCTTCAGCTCCATATAGCAAGACTGGGATAAAAAGGGTCTTATAGAGAATCTCCTTAGTCGATCGGGTAAGGGCAGCGGTTGGCCAGAGTAATCCTGCGTTGACGTCATTTTTTAATGTTATAGCAGAGCCGAGGAGACAAAGTCCTTTACTACCTTGAAGTTGTAGCAGTCTTTTGTGACGTTCTGTCCAATTCGTCAATGGTGAGTGTCCCTTTTCATTGACAGCATATACCTTGTTTTGCCCTCGTTTACCGCTAAACCCATTTTAGCCGCTTCAATTTCTATATTCGCAAACGCACCGGTGACAACTCGCTGTGTTCTACCAATGATGTCAATATCGTCGGCGTGTGCAAGTTGTTGAACGGACTTTTGAAAGATCGTTCCTTGTGTGTTGGTTTGTGAGTTTTGAACAATTCTTTCAAGTATGATGTTGGAGAAGTCGTATGACTGCGCGTCACCGTAAGGTCATTACCGACCTTGATGGAGGAGCGAGCTTTCTCTATCGTCATCCTGCACAGACGTGGCTCTATACTGTCATAGGCGGCCTTGAAATTGATGAACAGGTGGTGGGTATCAATTTGGTGTTCTTGGGTTTTTTTCCAGGATCTGCCCAAGTGTGATTTCCTCATTTAGTTGAAACATGGACCCGTCTCTGGTCTAAGAGAGCGCGATTAATGTTGACAGCAAATGTTACCTAACCTAAGTCAGAACATCGACTGTAGTATAAAATTTGTGATATATTCAGTTTTGGTGGTTTTTTTTTTCAAAAGAAACTAATTTTGATAAATGCGTAATTTTATAACATCCAGTAAACCTTCGTAATAACTCCCGAACCGCGTCGATACCAGTCAGACGTAAAAGATGTATTTTGATAGTTTTTTTTTTCTATTTCATTTCTTTTTCTACTGAAAGGAAAATTTCAACATATGCTTGTCAAATTGTATCTCTGTGTCATTTTTAGAGCATCACTGCAATCACACATCTACTATCTGACTGTACATACATAAATATTTGTTCATATTCTAACATCCAATCCACATTCATTTATTATTCAAAATAGCAATTACTAACATTGCCAGATGGGAAGTTTTCGTTCTAGCTAGTGGGAACTAATTTCAAACTGATAACGGTATTTGAATGTAATTTTTGTCCGTACATCACCCCTGTTACTCTGCGTTCTTTCATAAATGTACTTTATTTTCCGTAAGCTTAAATAATTTTTGTACTACATTATTTCTCTCACTATTTCTTTTATATTTTAAGTATGTATCTTAAACCATTTTTTTGTTTGTAATTTATAATACATTACAATATAAGCCAAATTAACAGCATAGTATTAGCCCTATTTTATATAAAACAAAAAAAAAAAACCATGCAATCAAGTAGCTAAACGAAAAAATTGTGTAATTTTTTTTTTGTTTCATTTCAGATTAATTGTGTAAATTCTCAACGCTTTGTCTTTCATCCCTCCCTATAAAAAAAAATAATTAGTATACAAACTATACTCTTATAAACAAATTTAAAAAAAAGCTTAAACTATATTATCCCAGCTTTGCCATTATTAGCCATACATAATAAAAAAAAAAACAAAAGAAAATATTTTTTTTGTTTACTGTATCAGCCATTCCCGTCGCCTAATCAAGTAGAACTATTTTGCGAAAATAAATAAATAAAGTGAACTAAAGTGATTATCGCAACACTGCATCCAAAAAAAGTATATATCTTAGAACGATAAATAAAAATCGCCGGGAATCCTTACAAAAAAAAAAAACCGCTGAGTTCCGCTTTTGCTTTTTGCCATACGTTTACATTGTGTTCTCTGCGCATCCCCTTATCTATCTCGAAAGGAAACTACAAACAAAATCTCTCACTTAAGAGGAAAGGTACATATATATTGCCATCTATTCATCTCCCCAACAAAATTAAGTCAACAAAAGTATCGAAATAGATAAAAAGAAAATCAACGAATTGTTATAAAAAAACAAGAAAATTATTTACATAATTTGTTTTTTGTTTTGTTTTTGTTTTAAATACGGAAATCGTTTCTAGTCCTTTCTTTTTGCCATACAGATATAAGTTACTTACTCAGAAAAGAGCATACATACTTTAATGTTATAAAACAAAACTTTTTGTAGAAATATTTTACCTTTAAAACGCAGTAATCAATACTATTTAAATCAAAATAAAGACGAATCATTTTTCTGACATAAAGCGTGCGTATCTAAAGAAACTGTCGCAAGGATTCAACGAAGGAGGTAAATCTAGAGAACAAACAAAGAAATTAAATAGTACATCGTCTTTTACATCGATAACAAATTTTGTGATATATTTAAAAATAAAAGAAAATCTAATTTATGTAAACAGAAAATAAAAAAAAAAAAATATCTTAACTGAAGGGAACTCAAAGTATTTAATTTTTCATAAATCGTGAAATTTTTTTTTATTACAAAGAAAAAGTGAAGAAAGTGAACCGCGCGGTACTAAATACACAGAAATATCAATAAACATATTTTACCCCGGACTAAAGTTAATTTAAAAAAAAAAGAAAATCCAATACTATAAAAAAGTATAAAATATATAAACATAATAAAAAACAAAAACAAATACAAATAAAATGGCGGCTATGGTAAACATGAATAGTCTATTAAATGGCAAAGATTCTCGATGGCTGCAATTGGAAGTGTGCAGAGAATTCCAAAGGAATAAATGTTCACGGCAGGATACGGAATGTAAATTTGCCCATCCACCGGCTAACGTTGAAGTACAGAATGGAAAAGTGACCGCATGTTACGACAGCATTAAGGTTAGTATTGTAGTCTATATTGATTTTTTTTTAGATTTAGTTTTAGATAACCATTTCATGACAAAAAATTTCATTTTTTTTGTACTTCATTGTCCTTGTTGGAAGTTTTTTTTTAAAGCTAAATGCTAACCTGTATGTATCTACTAACGCTAATAACGCTGCAAATTTAGTTTTAAGAACAAATATGTGTTGCACTGCACTTTATATGCTTACATATGATGCTCTGTATTGGAAACTGTTTTATTATAGAATAATTGCACAAAGCCAAAAATGGATGCTATAGTGATCTAAAGCTTGGCCTTAGGCGGCAGTTTGCTAAAAGTCCTGGGTTAATCTGATCTCGTCAGTAAGAAGTTTATTTAGACTGATTTTAAGCCTTATATAAACAAACTTAATGTCTGGCTTTGTATTTTTAACTTGCATTTCTACACTTCGACAATCTAGACTCTTCTAGACAAACATTAAATAATTGAAAACAAAAAAAAATCGGATTTGTGTATCTTGTGAAACAATTATTATTGCATTCCAAACTTTATACTATCTTTTCTAGAATCATGGTGGTAAATATTATTCAGGGCACTGTACCTAAGTTGGGATGGACTTAATACTTAGTATTGTTGATAGTAAGGCTACCTTCTTAATTCGCGAATGTGGGTTTTTCTCATGTTCTAAGTGTAGGTTAGATAAGATTAGCGGGCTGTTAAGAATGGTTAGATCCTCATCACACTTACATAGGTCCATCTGGACCCATTGTGATACACATAGTGTGCTCCCACCCGTGGTGTTTAAGCCTAGGTTTCAGCAATCCCGACGCCCTCGCAATTAAAGCAGGTAAGATGGTGATCCATCTGATAGCTCGTCGATGTGTTCAAAGAAGAATTTGCCTAGGGTTATATTTCTCAGTTGACAGAGGTTAGGGCAGTGACAGAGGAAATGGGCTGTGTCCTCATGTGCCCCTTCATCACCGCAACCCCTGCAAATGTCATCATCATTCAGTCGTAGTTGTGCTCAGTAAGTACTCCTATTAGCATTGACAATGACTCTTTTTGTAGGAGTTTCCTTGTATTTGTTTTGTCGTATTCTGGCCATAATCTTCTTGCTATGCTACCTCGCAGGTGGCGAGTGATCTCCACCTGTTATTTGCCTCGATAGCTGATCTTTATTCGATTCTGAACGGAAGATTAAAGAGCGGAGGTTTAACCGTCCCATCTGCTTCTTCTTTATCTGGGGCCGAGCCCTTTCTGGCCATTTCATCTGCGGCTTCGTTGCCTGGTATTCCGCTGTTACCAGGTACCCAGCAGAGCCATACATTGTGCTGCGTGCCGAGAACATTAAGCTCTTCACGGTAACACTTTACAATCTTCGATGTTGTTTGTGTAGCAGCTATTGTTTTTATATGTTTTGTTGTTTATATGAATATTGACATCCTCTCGTGATATTCTCATCATTGACACCAATTGGGTGGCCTTTGTCACTGCTAAAACCTAGAAAACGCTGCTGTGATCTGAGAGTCGTATGGAGCTGCTTATTCCTACTTCTTCCGAGAAGATACACCTATGTCCATCTTTGACCCATCGGCGTAGATGGACTTAGCGTCCTGTGGTATCTCGTTCCGCTCCCACTGCTCTACTTGGAAAAGCCCACGAGAACGATTTATCAAAGTCCTGGTATGGGACAGTGTAGTCTGAGTTGATTTTACCATTAAGGTAATTGCTGAGTATTTTGGTGTGTCCATATGCATTTGACCTCCAGTGCTTTGACTGGCTTAACCTGAGGGAGTGAGGGCGCTCTTTGCGGCGGTCTTCTACATATAGAGATCCAGAGGCAGAAGGTTAAGAATTGCTTCCAATCCCACTGTTATCTTTGAGGTTGGTTGTTTTGGCGGCAGCTTGCCACCAGACCAAAGCAAGAAACATCTTTTTTAGATCATTGATTTGGCTACATTTAATTTTAGTAAAGATCTTTATTCAGGACTGATTTGGAGTCAATCAGGTTTGAGCTTAGTGCTTTTATAGCTGCTTGACTATCCGTGAGTATATGGATGAGGACAACTTTTATTCCCGATTCAAGGATGACGTTTGCGCATACTTAAATGGCATTTTCTCCCATTGGATTTTATCGCCTTGACATAACAGAAGAACTCCATCAGCACCCCATAGAGGACCACTTGTGTTTTTGTGTGGCACCGTAAAAAAAACTCGTTGGTATTTGTTTGGATTGAACCCAGATAGCACGCGCAGTAGTCCAACGCACTAACTACGGAGCCTATTTCTGCAAATATTATTTCTATTTACGTATAGTAAGATATTTCCTAGTTGATTGTCTTACTGTTACAATCCGGTTTGATTAAAAGTGATTAATTAAAAATTACTGTTCTCAATCCATTATGATAATTCTTTATTTATTGTTCGAGGAACACTCAGGTCATGCCCACTGTGGAAGATTACTACCGATAATATTTCGAGCGATCCATCTCTCCCAATAGTGTAAGATCTTGTCTTTTTCTGAACTTCTACGAGTATCTACTCCACATACATACATAATGTGAATCCGATGTTTATCTAGTCGTTAAGGTCACAAGCTGTTTTAAATTTCGGTACGTTATGAGGCATTCCATTTTAAATATTCGGCTATGTATGAATAATATAATTCATAGACCAGTTTTAACTTGATCACTTCTTCTACTTCGAGGTGAAGTGAAAAACTCATATCTAACCGGTTTATTAACTTCTTCGTAGAAGAGAAGCAAAAAACAAATTGTATTCTTGATTACGTCACTCATTTTGAACGCACGCACAAGCTATGACAATTTTTTTAAAACAAACAAAATAAAAATAAAAAGTACGGTGTTTATTTGCGTACGTATGTTTGTATATTCTTATCGATTAAGTATTCATACAAATGATTAAGTGGAATGATTCTAGGTGTACGCCACCAGTAAAATCGTTCTGCTTTGTCGCTGTCAGATTGCAACATGGGTTATCTTATCGATAGATATCCACAATCTTATCATTTGATTCGATTTATTTTTGGTATCGACATTCGGTCAATTGATCAACATTAAGTACTTAACTAATGTACACATGCACATGCGTGGAATAATCATTTGCAGTAGAATATAAATCAATTAAAATCATAACAGGTTACCTGTATGTTCAACAAAATACGCATTGAATTTTCATGACATAAATACGCCAAAACGAATACAATAAAGCTCAGCGACCAGCGTTTACAGAGGTAAGTCCGTAGCCGGCTTTATTAGAGAGAGGTGTTACTTACAATATACTTCATGGATAGCGTAGAAAATTTGATATGGAAATGGTTGGAAATTGAACCTTCAACCTTTTAAACAACAGGCCAAGTGGCCATAAAATCATAAACTCGGAAGTATACAATAGACTTCATCTGGCGGTCAGCTTGTTTTTTAACCTTCATCGGTTCCTTGTATCAGTCAATTTGACACACTTTTGAAATTCAAGTTGAGATCACTCTGCTATAATTTCGTCAAATCGAGCTAGGATTTTGGCTCAAGGTAAACATCGTGTATTAACGTTTTGTTTTTAAAAACTATATTCACGAGAGATATCGCTGGTAGGCGTACAGAAAGTGTCCCTATAGGATCTGTATTTTTTCTTTATCTTGAAACTTATCGTGTGACATTTGCTGTAGAAAGACTCCTCATTTGTTTGTTTGTTGTTTCGATCCAAAAATATATAAAAATGAATTAATCCTTTTTCGATGAGTACGGAATTGATGTTCGTAGTGTTTACAATTCAGAAAGTGAATGTCATGCCGTACCTGTCTATTTGAGAGTAATTTCGCTAGTAAACCTTCGAGAGTTACTCTCGGGTGGCTAATATCACTAGATTCACTTGATTAGACGCACACAATTTTTTTCTTAAATCTTGAATTATTTCCCCTAATTTGGATCAATAAGCAAACAATTGCATTCAACAAAAAGGTTAGCAATTTCTTTGTAAAATTACATAAAAAAGTGTTGGTGAGAGACACCCAACGGTAATTTTGTACTAATTTTCCTCAATCATGTCAAAACTGCAGCATTTTTCCGGTTCACTTGATTAGACGCACGGGCAAATTTAGTTAAAAGGCAAAGAGTAATCGAACAAACTGCAGTGAATTATTAATTTGTGATTAAAGGAAGTTTTTGTCTTTTACTTAAAAAAGAAATGGGCCAAAAAAGTGTTAACCTTAGAGGAAAGAGCAAAAATAGATGCTTACCATTCGGAATGTCTTTCAAACCGCGAAAAAGCCCTTAAAATAGAGCAAAGTGAACATGCTGTGCGAAATTACATTAATAATCGCGATTCCTATGGGAGCAGCCACAAAGAAAGAATTCAAGCAGTATTAACACCTCAAGACTAGCGGAAAACTCACAGGTTAGCATCCAATTCGGCTCACTCTACAAACAACATCAAGGCATTAGCTGTGGTTACTGCCAGCAAATCAACTATTCGTCGCCCAATTACGAGTCCTCAATACTTAAAGCCTAATAAAAAAAACCACCGCTTAATTCTGCACGTAAGCAACTGCGATTACAATTTGCAAAGATAAGATGACTCCGAATGTGCAAACTACAGGTGTTTAAAATTACTGGGGCAAAGTTGTCTTTTTGGATGAAAATAAATTCAATTCATTCAGTCTCATCCTGAACAGGGTTGTACTACCTACTTATTAGTCGAACAGAAATGGGAAGAGAATTCCACAGCCGGACTGCAAACACAGAGAATTGTCGGTTAGATACTTAGTACATACAGCGTATCTTATAGAGCGCGTCAGGCGAATCTTATTATAAAGGTACGTCAGCTGATGAGTTTGCATAACATTAGGAAGCAACACTTACATATGTTCTAAATTTAAAAAGGTTTTCAAGTGTAACGCCAGTAATTTATTTAGAAAATTGAGAGGTATGGTCTCGTTTTCGCAATCCGAAAATATACCGTATAATACAATTATGTATATGCAACTTTTTTTTTTATGCTTGTAATCGCAATCGCTGAGACTTTCGCAACCAAATAGCATCATTGGTATTACTTAAATAATTCTCGTTTTAATAGGTGTATTTTTTTGGCTAACCCATAACATGCGAAAGCTCCCATAAACCCGCCCAACGGTCCATCAGATACGGTTACTCCAAGAAAGCGTAGTGTTGAAAGTTATCCTAAGATTTTTTGCTCAATCCGCAAGTCATTAACGCCTTTGAGCCAGCGCACACGAGGTCAATTCTACCGGCAAAAAATCGGTTTCATACCATACTTCGAGCGCACACGGGATGATTAATCCCGGCAGAAAAAATTGTGTACATAAACCCCCTTTCATTGTGGTAGTATTTTTTTCGGACCGAAATATTTTGAAAGTTGTGTATGTATTACTTTCCTAACTCGTTCAACCGCTCAAACTCGGTAGAATATTTTCAGCCGTTTCTTACAGCAGACCTCATTCCCTTCGGTTTTCTGCCGGCAGAAATAATCTCGTGTGCGGTGGCCCATTGGATCGCAACCGAACAGAATTCTGTCTTGATATTCGTTAACTTCATAAGCTGCATTTTGCACGGGCCCCAAAAGAAAACTTTTTCGTATCTGAACATCATCAGCATACATATATACTTACATACATGTTCGTATTCCAGTATGTACAATTGAGATTTATTTATTTATTTATTTATTTACATCAAACAGATACACATTTACATATAATATCTTATAGACTACAGAATAATAACATAGAATATAAGTGTAACAATTTAATAATCATAATAATACAAATTTAATTTTAATTTAATCTATTACTTGAGCAGTTATAATATTCAATACTTTAATTTTAAATGCATCCCTACTCAAATTTTGATGAAAATCAATAGAATTACAAACTAAGTTTGATTCTCTTAGGCATCTAGTAAGAGGTTCATTTAGTCCGTAGTTGACTCTGTGAAAGGGTTCACGGAATAGATTACGGAGTCGTAGATCTCTACCAGGAACATACAAATCTATTAATGATAATAGGAATGGACAGTTAATATGGGAATTTAATACATCCCGTATAAAAATTATTGAGAAATACTTGCGGCGTATGTCAAGTTGCTGAAGGCCAATTAATTTACATCTAGATAAGTAGGAAGACATTCGGATATTCCAATGGAGCCTAAAAATAACAAATCGAGTAAAGCGCTTCTGGATCTTTTCAATCCGAACTGAGTGAATATTGTAGAACGGATTCCAAACAACGCGGCAGTATTCAAGAACTGATCTTACGTACAATTGAAAGCCTTGTGCGAGAAGTCTGTCCAGAAATATTCAACAGTTTGAAAGATAAATATTTGAAGGTAAAAAAAAACACACTTGATTATTAGCTTAAATCATAATAAACAAAATGAATACATACATAAAAAAAAAATAAATTGGTGAATTTTTACAAGTTGATTTGTGACCTCCGATATCCATTGTTTTGCTACGTTGACTCTCAATAGCTGCTCGCAACATACGAACTGTGTCGGAATTTTGCGAGCTAGTCTCCGATAGTGATCGAAACATGTGTCGATGTGTCCACTTGCGAGTGACTCAAAAAGTTCGAATATCGAAAATAAAAAGTCAACTCTCCGCGAGATACTCTCAAGGTCAAGACTGTGTCCCACTTACGAGTTTGCCCTCGCGAGCTCCTTGAGAGCTTTCCGCAGTGTTTTACTCTCAAATGGAGACCCATTTTTACATACAGCATACATGTGTATCATGTAGGTATGTGTTTATATTTTTACATGTAATACATGCGAGTCTGTATTGGCTGGACAATTTGCGAGGTAAGCTAACTTTGAAACTGGCGGATTGGCGGACTTTTGTTGATTAGGTCTGGGAAATGTTTGAATGTTTTATTTTTTAAGGAATTGTCGTCTTGCACCAGTCATTAATTTCATAATTTTGTATGTGTGCGTGTGCTAAATAACGATAAAATCTTTGCATGACGAGAGTCGCATTTGCGGAATTTTTTTGGCTTTCGTTTCAAGTCCACACTGAAATAACTCCTTAAGATGGTTGTCATTGTGGACTTTGATGGGCCTCAACTTAAAAATCTCTCCAGTTATTCCAATCTTAAGCTGTTTGCCAGTTTCTCCAACAACCAAGTTGTTTCAAGTCTCTTTCCAGTTGAATGATATTTAAGTCATTTACATTGTAGGCCGTAACATTTCTCAGCCTTTTCTTTATTCATGATAGTGATAAAAATCGCAATGTCAAATTGATTTATTTTAGCAATGAACTATGCAACTCGTACACCCTTCGAATTCAACGGAGTATTAGGTTTTTTTTCAAAGAGTGATATGAAAATGTTCACCGGGCTTAAAAAGAAATAAAATTTTCAGTATTTACGTGAATATTCAATGTGGATTGGAGGAAATGCAATGTTTTTTTTTTAAATTTATACATACGTACATACATATGTATGTACATATATACACACATGTACATATATACAAACAGCAAAAATACAAATATTTACTGGTAAAATATGGGCACGTCATCGCTTGGTAACAAATACATATGCATAAGCGATCCAGTTCAGGTTGCTATTGCAATTCAACAGAACTGTTTTATCAATGCTTTCGCTTAGTAATGAATTTAAAAAGGCACTAATTTGCATTCACATGCATTAATAAAATACTAAAAGTGGTACTTCACTGTCCCACTCATTACACGCACTCAGTATTGTGTATACCGTGTTCAAAATATATACATATATGTACAAACAATCAAACATTTTAATAAAAATAAACCAAACATGGAACCCACCCTTAAGCCTGCACATTTGGTGGTACACTTTCTTTAACACACATAAAAGACCTTCGTCAACAACAGGAGCAGCCTGCCACCCTTCTCTTTTTGTGTCCTTCCTATAGCCGCGATGTTACTGTCCCATTATTACAATTCGTTATACGAATACGCTCCTTCAAAAAGTTGTAAGAGGAGGTCTATGCGCATACATACTGGGGGAGTATGAGTATGTGTGTGTGCGTATTTTGCTGAATGGCACGTAATTTATGTTATCATTATGCTTCTCTGTATAATTAAGATAATTTTTCATTTGTTTACAATCCTCGCTCCTTAAAAAGCAGCAGTTTCGGTGAAAGCATAAACAGAGAAGACAGAAGAGGGCTTTACCCCGACACACCCACAAACACTAGGATGTTTCTTTTTTTTTTTTCTTGTTTTGTTTAAGGATTACTCAATGGGGGGTTGGCTATCCTTTTATAATTTCATTCTATTTGTCTGCAACTTTTTCATTGTTGTTGCATTTCTTGACTTCCTCTGAGAAATCGTAGAATGATGAGATTCTCTTACATTCTTCTGTGCAAAAAAAAAGTGTACTATTACACTACTCAGCTACTGCTGCTACTGCTGCTACTGTTGCTGATGATGGGTGAAAGTGTGATCCTTGTCATTATGTCGACAACTACACGCCGCCATCAGGAATTCAAGTAGGGGTTTGGGAGTAAAACAAGATCCTTTTCGTGAATAGGTGGAACCGAAATTAAATTTCCTTTGCAAAGAATCAAACAATTACAAAAAAACAAAAAACAAAGACAAAAGGAATGTAACATGAAGAACGGAGAGGAGTTGATAGCGAGCAGAGGAATATTGTGTAACCATTGTCCTTTTATTCTTTAGTTTGACGGGTTTTTATTAGTGGGGATTTCACTATGGTGACAGCAACTCGATTGCGTGCGTTTGAGCTATTTGCAACCGCATTCTGTAATGGGACTTCGACAGTTGCACGAAAGGGCGAACAAATGTAAGGAAACCAGGTTGTGGGTTTTTTGTTTTAGCATACAAATACACACATACCTATAGCCGTTTTTCTTTTGCCATTCAGATATTATTCACTGTTAAAGAAAATGAATTTCTTGTTGACATTGCAGTTCGAAAAAGAACTTGAAGCGGTATTTTAAATACGGGTTCAAAAATGTCGCCATATTGGCATGCACTGCCATTTTTTAGAGAATTAAATTTAAATATAAATAAATTATATTAATTTAAATTACCACTGTATGCTCTTGTCTGTAAAATTAATATAAAATCAAAATTAATTATTTTTTATTTACCTACAGTAAGACCTCAATAAAAGCAACCAATATAAATTCGGGCAGTTGCTTTTATTGAGGTTGTTGCAATAACCGACTCAAAAAATATCGGTGTCAGAAGTGAAACAAAATACCAAAACGGGGGTTCTTCAGCGGCATTTCGACATCACTTTCGATTTCTTTCCAGATAGCTGCAAATCTTTAATTTATGCAATTATTATTTGGTCTTTGTCACGATCAGTATTTGGATACATCAAATTTCACCAGCACTTTCGTATTATGTAAGACTGCAACTTGACCCATGCAATAGCCGAAAGGCAATTATGGTATGCCTTAGTTTTTCTTACCAAATCTCACACTTCGCTTCCGACCAAATGTGCAAATATAGACTTTGTTTTTCTAATAAGAGTTAAGTCAAGTCGATCACATTACGATCTATTGGGTGGAGAATGCATTTTGTAAAATAAAAAAAGTGAACAAGAAAGAAGAGATACAGATAAGGAAAGTTGTAAGAAGTTATAAAACAAAAGTCAACAATGGTAAGATTTTAAGTGTTGCTTTTATCGAGGAGTTGCGCGTATCGAATGTTGTTTTATTGAGGTCGGACTGTATTTACTTCTTTAGATTACCTATTCTAGATAATATTTCTATTGGTCTTAGATTTAATACTTACACTGAAAAATTAAATACAGTTAAATCTCCCATTGCGGTTAGCTCCATTCGACGGACAGATCCCTTAGGCGGACAGATTTTCATAACCAAGCTTTTATGTTTCAGATTGCATACATTTTACGCTCCGGACTTTCCCTTAATCGAAAGCGGACAAGCATATCTGTAAGAAATTAATTAATTCAATTCCATTAGACGGACAAAATGGATTGGCTTTTAAATCTGAATTATGATAATTTAGAATCTATTCTTTATAATATTCTGGTTTAGTTTTAATTTCAATTATTAATTATTTCTTGTAGCAATTAAACCATTATAAAGAAATTATTTATTTTGTTGCGAATTCAATTTTTTTATTTATGGAACAACTTAATTTTCTGAATCCGATTTGTGTTTCTAATACATTTTTGCTAACTTTATTTTGGATATTACAATTTTTTCTAATAGGGTCACCCCACCCAAAACTAATATTTGTACTGTGAATAAGCCCATTGAAGTGGCATTCAACACTATTTTAATTACTTGTATACAAAAACACAGAATGTCACAAATATTTCTTATATTCTATACTTAAGTAATAATTAATTTTATATATGTATTAAGATTTGTGAATTTATAGGAAATAAAATTATATCTATCTATCTATCTAAAAAAACAAAAAAAAACCTTCGGTAGCTTCACACTGAATTTGAAATAAAGTACAGTACTCTGGCGGCGGTGTGCGGCGGTGGTAAAAATCAATTTTGTAGCAAAACTACTCCCATATAAACCAATCTGAATAAAGTATAACATATTTTCTCAAAAGATCTTCTGTATTTTGTGGATACCCAAACTCTTCGTCCGTTTTTTAAATTATTTGGGTAGGCGAACAAATACCGAAGAAGTCAGAAATATTCAAATATCGTAAATACAGCCTGTGTATTTAGGTTAGGTACGGTAGCACCGTACTCGATAGGATTCACTTAGAACAAAGTAGGTCCATAGTGTTGCCACGTGAGGCGACTTTTATCGGTGCTCTTGTTGTAGCCTTTATGAAAAATGGATACATTTCCGTAGTTTATTGATATTGGTTGAAAAATTATCTTGAAGGTCTATGAAATATTCTCCCAGCGAGGATTCTCAATATATGTTGTTTTATTTGTTTTTGTTTTTTGTTTTGATAAATAAAGATAATTTATTTAAGAAAACTGCGTTTATCGCTTGTACGGAGAACTCCCCTAGGCGGACGAAAATGCTGTCACCGTCACTGTCCGCCTAAGGGATATTCCACTGTCAATGCATTTGTTATCTGTTTTTATAAAGTTAAATTTCTTACATCAGTATTAAAATTTATTTTGAACAAATTGTTTTGAAGGTTTATTGGACCCATTTATAATTTTTTTAAAGCCGTGCCGATAACAACAGAAAGCGATAAGTTTAACTTCTCGTATAGCAGAAGATCATAAATCTTTGACCAATGGAGAACAATTTTTTTTAAGCTAAAGGAAACTCGTCAGAGATTAATCCTATTAAATCCAAATGTCTAGTAATTAGCAGGAATGCGTGATCACCGTAGATAGATTTCCTTCCATACTACTAAGCAATGAACCAATTGACTTTGTAGATAAGGCCAACAATCTCGGTGTATGGTTCAGCACAAGGCTGTCTTCGGATCATCATATTCGCACGGTTGTGGGACAATATGTATATATGCTTCTCGCATTCTTGGATGTACATAAAACCAATACCTCAACTATGGTATTATCCGATGCCTCCATAAGACTGTAACCACCAAAGAGCCGCCTTACCTCTTTAAAAGGCTTAATTTTTCACAATCTAACCGATTCTTTAGTTTGATAACTCCACGTGTTTCCTTCTCCATTTCTGAGCATCAATTTTTTTGTTCGTGTGACTTGCACCAGGAATGATGTTGCTTACAAGAAATATATGAAATATAACATATGTACATATATGCAAACCCAAATAGAACCTCAAAAGTATTTTCTGAACTGATTCTAATCTAGGAACATGAATGTTGTAAGTTGGCGACCATATGACAAAACTATACACCAGAATAGGGTGAACAAAACATGTGAGTAAACCGTCTTTTACTCGTACAGACATTGCAGGAAATGGATCTATCTGTTCTTGCTTTTGATATTCATCAACTTCATCGCTTTTGTCCCATGATTCAGAGCAAACAAAATGAACTCATTGTTTGGTACTTAAAAGTGAATTCTGATTAATCACCACATCGCTCCACGAAAACGATGACGGCACATCGTTCCCTTGTCCTTTTTTTGTTTCTAATTAAAGGAGCCACGCGACAAGTATACACGATACTTAAACTACACCTACTTTAAGTGTACAACTAACTACCAGTACTATTACTAACTTTAAGTACTGCACACAACCACAATACGAGAGTGTGCGACAAAGCAGCAGGCGCAGAGCCTCTTGTGTCCCATTATGTTGTTCAAGTCGCTGTGTTTTTGTTGTTCCTCTTTTTTTTTCGTCGTTGTTGCCTTTCTTAGCTTAAAGGATAATAGGGAAACAAGGTGCCGCTGCCACTAACTGCGCGAAAAAGAGGAAGCAATAAACTTTGTTTCGCCCTATTCAACAACATCTCTCTGTTCGCGCAACCAACCACCAACTCAACGCCCGCCGCCAGCTCTCGAAAAATAAAAAAAAAAAAATTGCTCCTACTGCCGCCTCAGCCAGTTTTTATGGTGGCAACAATTGAAATTGTTTTGCGTTAAGGTTGTTGTTGCTGCGGCCGACCCCCACAATCAGTGTGAAGGAGGAAACTTTCACAACAAAATAACACAAAAAAATGAAGGTACTCAAATATAAAACAAGAAGAAAGGACTCAAGGTGGAAAGGAAATTGTTTATGAGCTTAGCACAAATTTTGCAATGCAAAGACGTAAGTGGCAACAGAAAAACCGTCTTCCAGTCGTCCTTTTCGGGTGGAAGAGGTGTAAATTAATTAGAAATCCTAAGGTGTACTTTGAGTTTCGAACTTTTGGCAGAAGAGCGGGTCATTCGATGTTATTAGGTCGTTAAAATAAGCTTTGCAAAATGTTGTACAAGAGATGTGTGAAACTATGCACAATGAGCCATAAATATACTCGTATCTCACTCAATAATCCTGAGACATTAATACATTTTAAAATAAATAATAATGGTACAATGTGCAGGCAATGGTATTTGCATACTCATATGGTTGTTTTATCCAAGTGCTTGGGTAAATACCACTCTTAATCTCCTGCTGCGATCTTTCAGGGAAATTGGTCTGGATGAGGTGCTGTGACCCATGGAATTCTCACCTAGGCCAGCACACTTAGGCCTGTAGAGCACCATTGTGATAACAAGGATCTTGGGGATGTGTACTCCCGCTACTCATGAGAACCATTTGGAGCCTTGTACAAATATGGCATGAGCATGAGATTGTCTAGTGACCAGTACTTATTGCCATGATCCTCGATCTCGACTCGTGATTAGGTCTAGGGATCTATTTTTGTTGTGAACGGGCCAAGTCTTAATTGAAATGACACACTCATTGAGGGCTTTCCATTTAGAATTGGCTTTAAAGTGAGAGTGCAGGGGGATTTTGCTCTTTGCAAGTCCTAGGGGAGGATAAACTTCCACCGCAACGGAGGAATTATTTGCTGCGTAATGCAGGACGTATGCTTGAGCTTACCAAGTTTTTTTTTTTTTTTTTTTTTTGTAACGAAGGTGAAAATCTCCAATGACACTGTGTGGTTGGAAACCCAGAGTAGTGTGGGACTCTAACCGTACCAAAAACACCTCCTTAAACATGACCAATCAAAGAAAGATCGCCAAATGATTTTAGTTTCAACGTTCAGTTGCGTTTGAGAAAGTATTTTAATTTTGAATACTAGTTCTCATAATTGTCAGATAATAAGTTCGTGAGGTTTAGTTCTACTTAATCCACTAATATCATACCGTACATTTAAGACGTCTTCTATCTCCGCATTAATATGCATCTGCAGACGCACGTTGTGACGGATTGCATTATTTTTAATTACTTCCGTCAGGTGATCAATCTGCTAATCACGATGCAAGTCATAATTTCTAGTATACCATGGGGCATTTACTATTCCCCGAAGAACTTTGTTTTTTCAAATGTGTGTATGGCTAGTAAATTTGTTTTCTTTGTGCAACCCCACAGTTGGATACCATATGCCCAAACAGGTTTTAAAATCTGATTATATATTAAGACTTTATTCTCAATTGACACTTCTGAATTATATCCTAAAGCCTAGTACGCTGCTGATGCGAAACGAAATTTTCCTGTGGTCTCCAAATTGAGTACGAAAAGATTGCGAAATATCAACGAAAAAAAAACATTGTAGAGTTCAATCAGCTGCTATGAAAAATACAACTGATAATAGTGACAGGCGACAATAATTTAAATACATTAACAAAAAAAATAAATTGAATGAAAAAAAGACTGCATAATTCACGCTATAAAATTATCCCGCACAAAACAAACGAAAAAACAAAAGACAAACACAAGGAAGAAAATATAAAATACAAATGTCAAAATTTCGCAAGGAATTAATGCACCGGACAATAAATTCCCCCTATTTAGTGGTAGATCTTGGCGGAATTTTTATAGAAGAAATTTCATCCAACTTTATTTGAAATAAATAAATAAATGGCTTAATGTAATGAAATATTTAAAGTTCGCCGATATACATTTTTTTCTTTAATTTATTTGTTTTGATTAATACTAATGCAATATCACATCTGAATAAAAATGACGAACAAAACTGGACCCTCAAACCTTCTCGTTAATATTCCAGTGCGTATGACACTATTCTCACACATTCTGAAGCACTGTTGGTGGTGCTTAAAAAAAATAAAAATTAAATTAAATTCCGGTCCGACAGCAACCTTTCTATCAATATAAGTCCCCATCCAATACTGATTGCCTTTCGTTCTTCAATCTGAGTAAATAAACTCAGTAATTGAATTCAAAATCAATTTCATGTTAAAATGAGGCTTCGTATATAATACCTATAAAGTCGTAGAAGTGCATAGGGGTACACTACAGTTTAACACTGCCCAACACCATCTGCCACCTAAGAAACTTATGTTAGTCTGTGGAAACACTTTTTTCAATCCAAAAACTTTCTTTAACATCTTTGTAACTTACATACATATCTACGTACATACCTATCTACTTGCATATGCATGTGTATGGAAATTTGCAAAAACCTTCGATTGATTAGAGAATGACCAGCGGTGTAAAATGAAAGGCAGAGTTAATTCTACACTTTTTTGAATATATAATTTGTTTTCGATGAAACGAAATACATATATTACTTCGGCGAAACTTACCATTTTGTTTACATTTTTCAACGTACATACATATGTACATATGTACATATGCATGTATCAATGAAAAATACTAGCTAACCAAATAACATTGCAGTTGAGAGTTTCCGAATTAAATTCTTTGCAGTCGATTTTTATTATCACACTCGAATCAATTAACTTTGAAATTTCAACCGCAAAAGTGCATACATATGTATGTACAAAAACGTTTCGTTTGAAATATACGTTTTACTTCCCGCATGTACACACCATGAAAGGTTTGCGAACAGATATTAAATGTTTCTTACATCTGCGATCAACTGATCTCTAAGCGGAAAAGTACGGTCCTCGAAGACCCTCTTTATAGATGCGTTGTTATCCAATGTAGTAGCCAGGTTTTTGATTGAATATCCGACGTCTCAGTACACATCTCTGGTGAGCCTTTTTTCGGTTTTTTATCCACCCTATGGGGTTTAAGAAGAGGATGAGTTCTTAAATCCTTTTCTCGGATATCTTTTTAAGGTCGCCGGGGAAAAATTTGCCCAGTATGTGTTGCCTGGCTCTCGCTACGGCCGGACATTTGCACGGAAATGTTTCATTTTTATTTGCAGCCCTATTCTTACCTAAGAAAATGATTTTTACCTCGATCGGACAGAAAATGTTGTTTACAGTCGCGTTCAAACTTTTAACTGTATCGGGGATAGATGACACGATAGTGATTGGAGTAAACTGCAAATCATTTGCAAAAGGTATCATCTTGACAGCACACCTCTTTAAAGTTACGTAATGCGGACCAAGCTTTCAAATACTCGTATAGCCCTTCAGAATATTTCAGCAGACTTGTAATTTGCTGAATATGATGCCTTTTCTTTATACTACTGTTGTCTCTTTCGATAAAGTTCAGATTCCAGCTATCGGCATTATTTAACAGAATTGGCAATATCAGCATTCTATACAAGAAGATAATAACTTTTAACTTTCGAGCTAGAGTTTTGAATCCAATTCTTTCTCAGAACCGAAACCTCTAAGACAGTGCTCACCGGATTTCTTTGATAATCTGAGCTATAATAACATCATCTTTATTCAATATGGAACGTACATATTCTATCACACTTTTTCCAATATTCTAACCCAAAACTATACGTTGCGTAGCTTCGCTGTAACGTCGTTTGACAAAAAAAAATCAACAATAAAATAAAAATGTCTCCAAGATGTCGCCAATTTTCTCATGGTTTTCAAGATCGTCGACGAAATTGTGGCAAGATATTTCACATAAGTATGTACATGATTATACATTCTAGACAGGTATGCTGGTGTGCACCTTCATGCCTTCTCAGCTCAGGCTTACTTACTTAGTTGGCGCTACAGCTCGAGGTGAACCGGGGCCTGCTCCTCGCAACCATTTGTGTGTGCGTGTTATATTTTTGCACGAATGGAAGGGACCTACAGTTTTTTGCCGAATCCGAACGGCGAGTTGAGAAGCTTAATCGTGACAAATGATACTCTTTGATGCTTGTCAGGCATTCGAAAGAGGTGGTGCCGTGAAAAAACTCTTTTAGGTGTTAGACCCGGCTAGGAGTTGAACCCGGGCAGCATTGTGTGGTAGTCCAACGCACTAACCACCACGGCCACGGTCACTTAGCTCAGGCTAGTGGTAGAGTATCTTCGAGATTCATATCGTGATGTAAGGTCATAGTAATAAGACGTTTTTTATTTTGGTCTGCAGATTCGAATTTATATTGTTGAGAATTGATTCCTGGGATCTCTTTATAAGGGGTCGCTCGTATACTTAAACAGAAAAGGACTCACTTGCGTATTAAATTAAATAAACAAAGTTATATTCTTTTCCGAGGGAAAATCCGCGCCCCGCACAACGGAAAATTCGCTTAAAGTAGTATTTTCCAGGAACGCATTAACGATGTTAGCCGGAGTATGCCAGTGTATGCATACAGGCATAAATAAACAAAATAAAATAGTAACTATTTTTGGAGGTATTGTATATAAAAACTGCAGTTGCATCGTTCTATGGAATTCCATTTGAATTTTTATTTTTTTGTAACATCTTGTGGTGACTAACTGACTGGCGTCATCAGTGTGGAGTGTGATGTCTTCACCGCATTATTCGATTTTAAAATAAACATCTACCTATACATATGTACCTACAAATATACATAATGTACGTACATGGTTAAATACGACTTCTATTTATAAGTATGAAAGTATCTTTAGTCATTTTAATTTTTTTTTTTTTTTTGTAATTGTACTTGTACATATCAGATACGGAAATGAGATTATTTTCTAAAACTTCTAGAACCAGGTTGTCGACTGTTGTCAAATAGATACATACTCATACATATGTACATATGTAGCAAAAGTATCTTTGGTAATGTACCTAAGTCTGAATCCATTCAACGATGTGAATGGAAATGAAACCATTTAATTTTAAACTGATGCTGGGTTGGGTGATGATTAAATTGATTTTCTTTCTTGGAACTTGGTATCTCTTCCTTTCTCAAGTAGGAAAAGTCTCAAGTTGTAAGTCAATCAAAGTTAAGTAATCAATAATTTTGCAGAATAAAAGACCCAGAAAGATTTTTAACATTTCATTTTAAAACGATTGGAAGATGAAAATGGCTGAAGTTTTAAATACTTTTTTTGACAATAATGTGACAGAAAGTTTCCTATAATCTAAGTAATTTTTTAATGCAAACCAAAAATCTTGGACCCCGATTCTTCGTATTCGTACTTTCTGCACTGATCTAGAGTTCGACAGTATAATGTTTTATGTGATGTTTTATTTCCTTAGAACTTGGAAGACTAAGAAAAAATTAGTTCTAAAATACCTTCTTTCAATTTAAAAGTTGTACAAGGTTTTTTTTAGGCGTAGAATGGTAAATAAAAACTCCTCCCACATATGTAAGTTTTGTCTGTTGATGTGTTCATGTATGTTAAACTACAGAAGCATCTTTTGCTTAGTTTTGTTGGCGTCCAGTTATTTACAGTTTGCTGGAATATCCCTATAGTCAGCAACTGTCATAGCTGAATATTGACAAGTCTAGAGCTTTGGAGGATAGGCGATAGAAAATAAAAACACTCATCACTTGTCACTGTAGAAGTATCAAGTTGTGGGCTTTTTATGGTACGAGGGTATTTAAAGCCGCCTGGAGTTTGTACTTTGTTAGTGCATAGATATTTACAATTTCAAATAGCTTCAGAGGAACGAGTCTGGAACTATTTTATGGGAAACATTTTCCAAAAAAAAAAAAAAAACAGAAAAGACAGTCTAGAGCAGGGGTGGTCAACCTTTTCAGCAGGCGGGCCAAGATTCAGAAATACTATTTCCTGCCGGGGCACGCGCCTATATTTTTCTTAATTAAAGTAAATAAGCAAGTCTGCTTCAGGTTCGTGCATATCGTCGCCTCTCAGTTGGCGAGATCGTGGTCAAACGCTTGCCTGGCTTAATGTAAAAAAAAGGATTAATTTTTTGAGAAAAAATGAAACAACAGAGAATCAAACACATATAAAAATATTTAAAAGTCAGACATCTGAACTAAGTACATCAAAATTGATCTCGATGTGATGTTGCGGCTACACGTAAACAGTTTTTCAAATGAAGGCATAACACTCGTAGTCGGATGATGGTATGATGGCTGAAGAAATTGATCAAATAAACAATAATAAAAACATATAGAAAAAACTTCTGTGAATCATAAGCAATGACAAAACTTTCAATAATACACAACTCTTCAGTTATCCTGGACACCACCCATGGAGTTAGTTGAATCCTAACATCTGCGTCTCCTATCACTTCAGCGATCTGTCTATCTCTCGTACTTGTCCTTCAAATGCTCGTGCTGTGTGATAACATTATAAGGGTATTCATATCCCCTTTAGCGTTAGTTAGTTCTCACTTGTGATTTGATGTACTTCATGCGACCAAAAAGCTCTTAACATAAGTGTTTTCAAACCATCGACAGAGCACGTTTGTATTTTTCTTTGTCCAAATACGTTTTACAGAACTCTTTCGCACACTTCCAAAACATTATTTTTAACATCGGTCGCATAATCTCTCCAGACTCAATGGCAATTATAGCACGAAACTACGGAATAACACGAAACTTTGTAAAGCTGGACTGAAAGTAGTTATGAGTATAAGTACGATAGCGTTGCAAGCTTCACAAAGATGCCAATTTTGTCAATAGCTAGCGTCGGACAAAGAACTAGGTAACCTTGAGTGTCATATAGCGGAATATTTCAAATAACAAAAATCGATGCGGCCCACGGACCTCGTGTTGGCCACCCATGGTCTAGACTCTAGAGCAAACTTCTTGATGCTATTTTGTTTATTCTAGAAAAGTTCGCCATTGTCTCAGTGGCTTCTTTGACGTAAATAGGTTAACCACATCAAAAAGGAACTTAAATTTTTGTTAGATAGGTAGGTACTCATTCTACTCTCATTATCATTGTTGAGGGTTTTGGTCGCTTTAAAAATATTCTTGATGGGCTTCCAGTATCCTATGAATTTAATCAACATTAATTACATATCCATACAGAGACGACATTGAAATTATGGAATCAGTAAGGTATGAGCGGTGGCATTTTTACGAGAAGTCTAGTCATGTGCACTGATATTTTACAAAAAAAAAAAAAAAAAAAAAACAGCTAAAGCTATTAGCCATACTGCTACTAACAATTTACAATTTCCTCAAATTTAAATATTGTTTCACCCTAGTAAAGCTATGTTTTATATTTGAAGCAAGTTTACTTTTAAGTCAAAATCAGTTAGAGCGGCAAGAGATCTATATCCCACCTACAATCTCCTTTGTTTATTCCCATCTTATACATTTAAATTTTGATATTTTCTAAATTGTCTTCTTTGTCTATATTCTTTCGCGAATTTCATTTAAAATGTATATTGGATTTTAAGGATCATATAATCGATATTCAAAGTACGAACAGTTTTATTGAACCGAACTGAAACTTGATGGAGGTTATATCATCTCCTGTGGGACTGAGAGGGGTGAATTTTAGATGAAACGATTGTTATCAGAATGCTCGTTTTTTTCTATAAGTATATTCGCTTTTTCTGCTCATCGATTTCCTATCACACAATGATAAGACCATTGAGGCGAAACATGACGGCGCTGGTTTCAGTCAGTATCTAAATGTCAGAAGGTTGAATGAAATTTAATAGAAAAAAAAAACCGTTATATTTCCTCCAATTCCCGCGTGCCTTTTTTCATTTAAATAGCAATTGCAAATAAGTTCAATTGTGTCGACGGCGGCGATGGTATAGCTGGGTGGTTGGTGAAGGTCCATTGCTGGAGCTTATTTGATGATTTCCGGTTCAGGTGGCAGAAGGGTGGGGATTTCATTTGGAATTCAAAGGAACATATTTGAGGAATGTAAATTGCATTCACAGATGCATACTTGTGGACGGAATTAAATTAGAATTCTTTTGGGCAAGCGTTACGAATATTTTATTAATTACTATACACCAAGGGAGAGCACGGGAAAAGTAGATCAGTAGAACAAATAAAGTGTATCACTGGTGTTGTGATATCTTCATTGGCGTAAGTACGTACGTATATATGGTGCTTTGATTCAAAAATTGTATTTATTGAAAAGTCTCGTGTCACGGTGTCTGTGGTCGCACTCCTCCGAAACGGCTCGACCGGTTTTTATGAAATATTTTGTATATATTTGGTAGATATGAGAATTTGTCGTAAAGTATATGTCATCCCGCTAGATGGCGCTGGAGTCAAGTTATTAGATCTATATATAATTATATAAAAATTAATGTGTGTATGTTTGTTTGTTTGTTCGCATCGTATGCGAGGGCGCATCGATCATCCGATTGTGATGAAACTTTGGTAAGTTGTTGTGCGCATAACATCGAAGATGATAAGATAAAAATTCGCTCGCTAGGTGGCGCTGGAGTCAAGTTATCAATAACTTCTATATTAATAGCCCAAAAAGGATCATATTCACAATGTATTTTGGTTCAGTGTTATAAGATCTGGGCCCGAGAAGTGGCGCTGGAGTCACGCTATTGAATCTACAAAAATTAGTGTATGTATGTATGTACATATGTATGTATATGTTTGTCTTTTATAGACTCGGAAACTACCCAACCGATTTTGGTAAAATTTTCAGAATACGTTTTTCTTAATATAGAAAACAACATAGCATCACTGCGGTTACTCAACAACCGGCAGTTTTGGTTATTTCAGGTGAAATGTAAATGTGAATCATTTTGGTCAATTAATATGGAGAGACAGATAGACAGACAGGCAGACAGACAGACATACAGACAGACAGACAGACAGACAGACAGACAGACAGACAGACAGACAGACAGACAGACAGACAGGCAGATAAGCAGACAGACAGACAGACATACAGACATACAGACAGACAGACAGACAGACAGACATACAGACAAACAGACAAACAGACAGACAGACATAAAGATAGGTGGAGCGAAGCGCACCGGGTTTCGGCTAGTATTTATATACGAATAGATTCGGTATGCACTGAAGCCACACCAAACGGTATTCCAAGGTAAAATCCTTTAGTGACATATCAACAGTCAGATATGTATCTAAAAAAAAATGTCATTTAATTTTATTCAATCTGTAGACGTAGCGTACATTAGGGTCTTCGCCTCCAATTAGTACTCACCACTGCATATATTTTTTCTCAGTACGTACTCAAGTTGTCTTCTTTTTAGTATTTTTGAGCCAATATTTGATAGCCACCCGGCCGAAAAATTCTGTACCCTGAAGCCTTCGTATGAGGGTTGAAATAAGTACCTACTGTCAGGTTTTTTCCTCCCAGATCAACTAAGGTTGATATTGCTTGTAGAGTTGGTCGTATTTGCATGAGTACTGCATTTATTTTATCTTGTGTCTTACTGTTCGTTTTTGCGAAGTGTCTCATATGTGACAGATTCGCAAATACCTATTTTTGATTACATTGACCATAACTTCTGTCACTACTGGACACATATGTACTCTCATATTGTGTCTTTTCACTGTGAAGCAGATTAAGCACACGTTCTTAAAGGCATTTTATTTGCACCCAAGCTCCACTTAATCCTGATAAATTTCTTCCTATATCCGCCCCCAGTGATAAGATGCATTTAATCTTCATTTTTACCACTCACAGTGGTTTTTTCCTTAGGAAAAAAATAATTTTTCCATTTTCCAAGATTAATTCACATTGTATGTGCTGTAGTTCCTCGTGTGTACATACTCTTACATATGTGCGTGCGTTAAGACAAATTACTGTGTAAAATTTCATAAAGTAGAAAAGTCAACTAATATGCAGGTCAGGAATCGTTGGAAGTCTTGAACTACTTAAGCGTCAGCGCGCAGCAAATCGCACTGCCAATAATAAATGGCCAAATGGTGTAGACGAGAAAGTTTCGAGTATTTTTTATTTTTTTTTGCTATCCTACAAAGGACGAACTCTAAGAGGGCGTTTTGTTAGTTTCTGGCATAGCACAAAGGTCTCCAAGAAGTGGGGTGGGTGGTGGTAAAAGAAAAATGGGGGAAAATAACAATGTATCAACGGGGGAAGTTTATACCCTCCCAAAGTGCAATTTGTCAGTCAGATCTACGCTAAGTAACTTTCTGACACTACTACGGTACTGGCTGCTACGACAGCGACGAAAACTACTGCGCTTCGCTACCATAGCCAATGTCGTCAGCTCCTTCGTTTCTTGTATCTTTTTTTTTTGCTAAAAATTTATATTTATCCTTCTGAGACCTCTTCGTTGGGATTTTTCTGATGCTTTTGTTCTTTTCTTTGTCGTTCTTCTCATACCTTCAAACTTATAAATCCTTGAACCGGGAATAAGCAAAAGCTGCGAAAAAAGAACCAACGCCAAAGAAAATACGAAGTGGAAAACTTTTGGACACGATGGCGCCAATATATCCATTACTGGGGAAAATTCCGTATTTTACTTATCGATGAGAAATGTCCTTTTCGTGAATCAGTATAGATATATGTATGTATGGTGCTTGTGTTGGTTGGTGCCACTCCGACTGTCTCTCTTCACTTTGTTTGGTATGCATACAAGTCAAGGACTAAGATAGAGAGAGAGAGTGAGAATACAAAAAAAAAAGGATAACAAGAGGTGGTGGTGAAACCCGCTCCTTGTTAAATCCATCAAAATCGAAATAATCTAAGGATATGCATGCATGCATAGCAATGGTGGCGGCAGAAGCCAGGATGCCAGTTGGCTAAGGATCAACTGGATACGTAGAATGTCGGTGCTGTGTGTTGTTCGGCTCGGCTCTCGATATACATACGTATGTATGCCATATTTAATTCATGAATACGATATGAGGAAGGCAGTATGAATGGGTGCTGGGTGGTGGTCGGGGAGCGCGAGCAGAAGCAAAGGAACTCACAAGGACTTACGGCTTCTACTGACGAACTCATTTCGTGTTCAAGTGTGCAATTTGAATGCGACGTTGGTTGTTGGATATCCTTGGAATTTTACACTACTGCTCCATTGTTGGTTAGTTGAATAAAATTGACGGATTACCGGAATGATATGATGAGTGCGAAGAGGTATGTTGCTGCTTTGGCTGTGGCTGTTGGAATGTTCATAATATTCCTGGCGTTAATAATGATGATGCTCAGTTAGCCAAATATCTGAAAATGATGATGAATGTTTGCATTCCTGTTCAGCATCATCGGAGATGACAGTTCGAATTTAAATTGGATTAGTTTCTCATGAGTAGTACTTTTGTGACCGAAATATTTTAATAAAACGTTTGCACTCATACAACAATATCGTTCAATTATGTTCTTATGTTTGGCCCATGGCCACCGGAGGTGGCTTTTGATGCGTTGAGCTCAACATAATCTTGCAAACTCTGAATCTTTTTTAAATCTCAAAACACTTTTCTTCGCCCGTAAGTCAAATGTTAATCAAATTTATAGCTAAGGCACATGTCGTCTGTTTTGGAAAGATAGAAATATGGCAAGACTTTGTTGAATGTATGTTGAAATCATTTTGCTCAATGCCACCTTTAGGAGTATATTAGAAATGGCTGGAGGCATTAAGACGAAATTGGTATCAAGTACAGCCAGCAGTCCCTTAGTCCTATATGGCCAGAGATCCATATGGATAGGTACTTTCCGTTGACCTTGAATTTTGAGAGATCTTGAAAATCATCTAGATTTAGATCTATTTATAAGGTGGTACTTAGTATCCTTAATACTGCAACCACGCTTGGATCTTTTGTGATGTCATGGTAAATAAATATGTACACCTATACTGGCAGTTATGTCATCTAATTCATTCATTTATTTTTTTTTTTTTTTCGTTATTTTGGATACATTGTTTATAATTTTTATGAATTTTGTAGCTATGGCATTGCCGTCAGCTTATGTCATCTACCTCAAGGTAAAGATCTCCGAGTAGAAATTTATTAGAATGGTCTTACGAGAGCCCGGTTAGCTCAGTCGGTAGAGCATGAGACTCTTAACCTCAGGGTCATGGTTTCGAGCCCCACGTTGGCGTCAAATGTTACACTTTTACTTCGCGGATAATTCGAACAATTTACTTCCTTTTTTTCTCTCGAAGGGACCGAGGATATCTTCATCCGCTTTCGATGAAGTCCATGCTTCCGCTGCATACAGCAAGACTGGGATGATAGGGGTCTTATATGGAGTCTCCTTAGTCGATCGAGAAAGGACTTTACTACTCAATTGCCTTCTTAGCCCAACGAAACAGTGGTTGATAAGAGTAATCCTTCGTTTGATTTCCGACGAGATTTAATTTTTTGATGTTATGGCAGAGTCGAGGTAGAAAAAGTCCTTTACTACCTCGAAGTTGTAACTATCTATTGTGACCTTCTGTCCAATTCGTCGATGTTGGGTGTCCCCTTTTTGTTGACAGCATATGCATATTTTGTTTTGCCCTCATTGCAAACAATGATTAAAACTGATTAAAACCCTAGCTGTGTCCGCATGTAAAGAGCTGTGCACCGAAAAAAAAATAATCGTCAAAATTACCACTGAATAGAAAACCGAGAGAAAGTGCAAACACAGCTGACTGTGGTGGCTAATGCGCCGCCCGCGCATCTGGGATGGGTTCAGCGTGCATACACACTGGTGCCAAAAAAGGAATAAGGAGTAATGGGATCCACCCTTTATTTTTTTAAAAGGGGATTGTGAAACCTTTAAAAAATAAATTGACGGTGAAATACGGGAACAATATAAAAAAAGCAAAATGTTATTTATACAGTGAAACCTTGGTAAGTTGGCCACCTGCTGTGCAAGAATTTTTGGCTAAAAAAATCACTTTAACCCTGCATGTTAGTCACTAACCGAAGAAAAAGAAAGAAAGTCATCCCTATATTGCACACATAAAATAAGAACGAACTATTCATTGATGGGTCGTCACTTATGTAGATATGTACATATGTACATACGTCTCTAGCGTTAGAAACCTAGTAGTTCTAGTTACATAAATTCTAGCCAAACCTTACTTGGAATGGTCATGATATTAATAAAGTTGCTAAGGTCTAAGCATTTGACCGATCAAAGTGGAATATTCTTTTTTCTTAAATATTTTTTTTAGGGTTCCGTACCCATATGGTAAAACGGAACCATTATAAGTTTGCTCTAACTCAATAATGTCTGTCACGATAAAAAAAAATCAAGAACCGTTTTTCCTAGAAACTTGAAACTTAGGCCGTGTGCCAATTGCGTTAAAATTGTATCCCCTGGCTATTTTTTTTTTCAATTTTTTCCGTTGGAAACTTTGGGAGTTTTTACCGAAAATGTGTGAGAAAATACCATACCCCCCCATCTCCAAAACTACAGAAGTCAAGAATATGAAAAAATCATAGTCTGTATATGTTTAGTTAAATATTTAGAAAAAACTATAGCGAGTCTCTTAAGTTGTATAGTTTTTGAGAAATTCACATAAACACGGATTTCTTAAATCTGGGACCTCCAACCTTAATGGTCCTGCGTATGCTTTTGGGAGTTATTACGGAAACTAGAACACAGCCTACAAATCTGTTCCAAAAAAAATGTAATGCATGTATACATATGTAGAGTAATTGTATATATGTACCTACATATCAGAAAACATTCAACATTCGTCGATATCAAAAATAAGACTACGGAATCCTTTGAGCACGAGTCTGACTCGCACTTGGCCGGTTTTTTTTTTTGGTAATTATTCTCCTTAAACAATTATCTTTAATTACTGTATCATTTTTAAAGATTATTGTATCTGAAGTGTGTAGAATGAATTTGGAAAACCAGCAATGGCTAATGCTGCACTCCTTGAATTGTGTTGTAATCGCACCGGATGTCTTTCAAGTCATGGCCGTGACAGTGTTGACCCTTTTTGTTTCGCCAAAAGATTGCAACTTTAAACGAACAGAATGGATTGTGTTCGATTGAGTTGATTGAATTACCAAAGACGAGTTTAAAAAGCAGCTTTTTTTTAAAAAAAAATTTAAATAAGTTTCGCTTTACAAAACAAAAATCCTCTCGTTTCCTTTCGTGGTTATTAGACTTACGGGATGTAATCACGACAATGTCAATCGAATGGAAAAGTTCAAGTATTAAATGATTATGGGACTATTCCGTTGAAGTGTACGAGTATGACTGTTGGCTCCGTTTTTATCCGTACAATCACACTCACAATTGAAGTGTATTACGAGTATGTTCCGAGAATACATCATTATTCTTCGATAAATGGAAACCTATTAACAGAGAACTGATATGGAGTATAGGAACCAAGCGTAAATAATTGCATTGAAATGAGGTTTAGGTGATGTGTGGAGCGACTTTACACATTATTAAACCACAGGAGCAGCACAGCCACAGTGGGAGTAAAACTCCCTTTGCTGTACAGAACAATAGCAGTAGGAGCAGCAGCAGCAAGTAAGCAGTATTAACAGAATACAGGCGCATATGTGAGGATGAAGGCACAGCACAGGATGCATAAATGCATTCTGGTTGTTGCCTTTTTCTTTTGTACATAGGTATTATCAAAGGTGTGTATGTGTATGTGTGTTATTGTCGTTTTTGTGTGCACATTTTTTCATTCATGTGTCCATCGAAGCGCATGCAACCTCAAGCATCCACATTGGAGCGATCCGGTCGAAAATCGCTAGTAAATTTGAAAATGTATTTACAAGGATTTTACTCATACCACGGCTTCTAAAGAACAAACACGTACCGTGACCGTGAGGGGTCTGTGAAGAATATTACGTTGAAATCCGTCTTTCCTGCATAATTTGTGTTTTTGTTATCTTCCCGTTATCGCATAAAATGTCAACGAGATGGTGGAGTAGAACTAAGAAAGAGAAAGAGCGTTTTTATTGTACAAAGCAAAAAAAATATTTTACGTCTGAGTAGCTGGTCCATAAGCCGCCGCCATCCTCGTCGTAGCTCTTAGGCCCACAGTTTACTTTTTATTTATTTATTTATTTTTTTCGTAAGAAAACACGAAATAATGAAAATCAATGTGTATCCAGAGAGTGGGAAGTTAAACCATATTGGATGTCACTGGTATTGACTGTGTGTCAACTTTTCTGTTAAAAGGACGAACATTTTGCTTTCTTCTATTTTCTTTAAAGGTTTTTTTTTTTTTTGTTATAAATCAAACGATCCGAAGAAATTAATTTTTTTTTTCAATGATTTTCAACTCTGTCTGTCGTTTTTAATCTTTCATCGATAGCGAACGGGAAGAGTCCTTTGGAATGCTCAACGAAAGTGCTTCCGCCTTTGTAGGTTGTGTTTTTCTTTTCCAGCTTTCTGCTTTCATTATTAGTTGTGCGAGAGGTTATTTTGAGTGGAAAATCGCGCATGACGTGGAAGTGAGTGGAGAGAAATTGAAATATAAGTGTCTGCGGTGTAGTGGCAATGGTAGTGATGCTACTAGAGGGATGTGTTGTGTCAATATTTTGTTATGATAGCACTAATGGAAGGATTAATAAGCAATTGAATTTGGCGAAATGTTCAGATAATGATATTGTGGTTTGTGTTTGGAAATACATTTCGTAGGATTATATACTCGTAGGTACTAAGTACTCCAGGATTAAGGACCACATGGAACTTCGTTTCGCACCCACAGTTTGTGAGAAATGTTACATACATACATGTACTGTACATGTTTCAATTGAAAACATACACACGTAGTACATAGCTATGTACATACAATGTAATTAATTTATTCCTATACCTTAATATGGAATCAAAGATTATTTGGACGAACTTGACTTCCCGCAGCTCTTACATACTTATAAACTTTATTTAAATTTCTACGACTGCAATATTCATTCGAAGCTTAATCTTAACAAGTTTTTATATAGATCTGAAACATTTTTCTATCGCAATGTTGCATACATGTTGCTTATCTTTGTAATGGCGTAAGCATTTCGACTGCAAGTTCTTTGTATTTATCACATTTATGTATTTTATAAGTTTTGCTTAACGCTCTTTGGAGTAACACATGCGTTATCAGTACCGGAAGGTGACGAAGTTTATTTATTTTATCCTACAATTGTGTCACTATGTACTTATTATATATGCATATGTAAACATATCTACTATGCTCATCAGGCCGGTCATACTGTCAATGAGTAATTGCATGTACAGTATTGTGCAAAATATTTGCAATATTTTTATTCTCTGAAGTTTTGTTTGATTAACTTTAAAAGAAAAAAATGATATTATAAAATTTTTAAGAAATATCTTTTACTGAGAGTTCTTTCTTTAAATAAAACAAGAAAACCGGCAGAAGTACCGTTAGATTTGTTATTAAGGGATAAAATTGATAGCTCGTCGACTATGCAGCTGTGCAAAAAATATGCAAGATTTTTATTTTTTCTTCATTTCTGTTTTAATCTGCGGAAAATTCACATCAGGTTAGTGAAATAGTAGTTTTAGTTAAAAATGATGTTAATAGGCGGTTTTTGTCATTCAGTTTTCGTTGAAAATGTGTTTAAAAAATGGCTGGCATTAAAAAGGATACCCGAACAAAGAAGCTGGTAATCGAGGCTTTTTAAAATGGATCGATGCAAAGAGAGATTGCCAAACTATTCAAGAATCACTAATCAAGTGTCTCGAGAATAATTGTTAACTTTCGACCAAATTTATCCATTGCAACGCTTCATTCTGGTGGTCGTCACCGAAAAACAGAGAGACCAACTGCCAAGAAAATCATTAATTTAATTCTCTGAGAGCCTTCTCGGTCTTTAGTTTCAATTGTTGAGGATCTCAACTTATCGATCGATAAGAGTACAGTGCGTAGGCCTGCAGTAGAATGCAATTTTAACCCTCGAACAGGGGCAAGATCCATTTACAAGTTTTAAGACCTGGGGTAACATTTTTCCCCACGAATAAAAAAAAGTAAGTAAACGGTATATGAGGGTCAGATGTGGCAAGATTATTCACACAAAATTAAGCGTGATTCTTTTATAGATCACATTATAGAATAAACAAATATTTTATGGACAAATGTTTGATCGCCATTGAATCTGCGTAGCTAAGACATCTACAAATAAAAGTATACAATATTTTCACAATTGCAATAGTCAAATATGGTTCCTTTTATGTAAAATGGTAAAAAAAATCAAATTTCATACCTGAAATACACTTTCGCTTTTCACAAGTATTAAGCACGAAATGGACTGCTTTCAAGAAGCAGTTATCAACGAAAATGGTATAAAAAACAATGCACAGGCAGATAAAAATAAAATAAATAAATAAAAATAGCTTGAAAATAACTCATAGACCTTTGAAAAAAAATACATATAGAAAAAATATATAGGATCCTCCCAGATCGCTAGAAACCTTAAAAATGGATTCAGGACAAAATTTGTAGTAGTGTAGTAGTAGCACAAAAATCCAGATTTCAAAGCTTGGCAGAAAAAAATTTGTCCGATTTCAAAATAGCGTTGGGGTAACATATTACGCCAGTCCCTGTACTAGAGTTAAAGCATACAGAACAGTTAAAAAGCCTCTATTAACATTAAAATACCGTCAAAAAAGGTAGCCTCTCTGCTTGATTAAAAATTGCTAATATTTTTACATTATTTGGACTTGAATTGGGTTACAAATATGTATTCAAATTTGCCCCTGAGACAATGGAAAACAGTTTTTTTTAGTGATGAGATAAAGTCCAATATTTTGTCTTCAGATGGAATTGGCTATGTTCATCAAGAGTCAGGTACTCGGGAATATTACGGGCTACTCTGAAGCATAGAAGCGATTTAAGTATGGTTTAGGGATTCTTTTCAGCTCAAGCATGTGGTCCCTTATGCCAAATAACGGAATTGTGGCATGTTAGACACCATAATGTACCCAAATGCTGAGGAAGAGATGTCATTGTTCTGGAGGTTTCTACAATAACTACCCGAAGCAAACCTCAAAGTATGTTAAATAATTTATAACGGCTGTTTTGGATTGGCCTCCGCAATCCCCCGACTTAAATCCTTTAGAGAACCTGTGGCATATCTGAAAATAGCGGATAAACGGACAACGCCAAATACTGTTTATAGAGCTTTAAAAGATGAAAATATAAACATTCCCTGTGAGCTAACAGACTCCCTTAGTGATTCCATGCCAAAAAGGTGTGAGGAAGTCATAAGGAGCAGTGAACTTTAGAGCAAATATTGAAAACAAAAAAAAAAAAAAATGCATATTTTTAGCACAGCTACAAATTGAACAAATTCGTTATTTTATCTTTTATAAAATATCAACGGTATATGTTAGGAATTTCTTTGCTTCCATTTAAATGTTAAAACCCTCCGATTGGCGAAAAGGTCCCTAGGGACCTTTCGATTTTTTTAGTGTCTACAAATTTGTCTACAATATGCATTTATGCACTTTCTACAACCAAATATACAAAACTATTATGGCAAAACTAGCATAATGATAATGCAGTACACTTTTTTAAAAATTGTACACAAATGCATCTAGGGGCCTAAGAACCTTACAGGTTGTATATTGTTATCGGGACTGTCGCCAATCGGAGGGTTAAACTCAAAGCAATACTTTCGACTCAGTTTTTCATTCGAATTCTGCCTTTAGACTTTACAGCTATTAAAAATCGAAATTTTATGTTTTCTAAAACAAAAAGATAAAATAGCCTATAGCCCTTCGGGATAGCGGAGCTTTCTGTTAGTGAAAGAAATTTTGAAATCGGTTCTTTTCCTCTTTATAATAATATAATAGTATAGATTAAAACAAGTTGGCGGCATTGTTCAATTTAGATACCAGGTAACCCTGACTTCATTTAAAGCTTTGAGCTGAGTGAGAAAAAAACAAAACAAAAATTGTCGCATCTAGATATGATAATCAAACATCAAACCAACTAAACACTAAAGGATACACGTCACTGTAATGTTGTTTTATTATTCTTGCTACCAATTTGCATACATAACAATGAAGGACCCAATATTTCTCCATGCGGTTGACGTTCCTTTTATGTTCCTGATATCTATCATTTCCCTTTTTTTCTCCTAAACCCCCGTTAAAAGCACAATGTTATCCCCTTTTGTTCAACGTAAAGGACCTCTTCATTGTTCTTTCATAGCCTTAACTAATCAACACTCGATTATCATCATCATCAGGTCTTGTGCGCTTTGGCTTTTCTACATCGATATCGCACGTTGAAGTGTATATGAATATGTATATGTACCTAACGCCCTTGGCTGACTTAACTGCCTGGATATCATTATATGCAAATCGTATCTTAAGGCAATAAGGAAGCTCAGTTTTTATTAAAATTCCTCCCACTCGTGTTTTTTTTTTTTTTGTTTCTGAATACTTGAAGGCTCCTCCTAGGATGGTTTTTCCATTCTTCGCCAAGATTGGTGTTCCATTCAGAAATGTTCTCTTTTCACTCGTTAATTGTTGGTGGGTAAGCACGTTGCTATGGGATTCCTTGAAGTATAGTCACGTTTCTAATATGGAAAAGAAAACGCATAACAATGTGAAAAAAAAAAACAAAATAATTGCTCTTTTACCCTAAGAATATCTTGGCTACTATTATTGCATAACAACACATAATCATAATTTAGTAGGACGGCGAACATTAGCATTGCCACATTAGATGATCCTGTTGTGGATAAAATTTCAGTTAAAGAGAAATCCCCCCATTGATATAAATGACTTTTAATGTGGGATAGTATGAATGTGGTGGTGAAGGAACAGTAAGAAGGAGTACACTTTCGTGGCTTTTCTCCGGCATTTTATGAACTTAGAAATAAGGCTTTATGGAGCTGATTTTTTTTTGCTTCTATAAAATGACGTCCTAACATATTTGTGTATAAAAGGCTTTATTGATGCCGCTTAAACATTAGAGAATACTTCTTATCAATGGCCTAGGTACTCATACTTAGTACTCTTTTTGATGCCAATCATCAATATTGTGTCTCTTATCATTCAATCTGAATTTTAGGTAAATCTGAGGTTTATTTTAACTTCTTTCTTTAGGTGGCGCTATAGTTGGGGGTGAAACAAGGCCTACATCTCGTAACCATTTGTGTGTTATATTTTTGCACGAATGGAAGGGACCTAAAGTTTTTAGTGCGAGTTGAAAAGCTCCTCATGGCAAATGACACTCTTTAAATACTTGGCATACATTCGAAAGAGTTGGCACCGTGAATAAACTTTTATGTGTTTGCTGGGATTGAACCCGGGGCGGCATGCGTAGTAGTCCAAATCAATAACTACTACGCCACGGTGCGTGCTCCAATTTTTTGTTTTGACTGTTACTTGAAAATTACTGAATTTTGAAGCGTAGCTCGCTATTTGAAGAATTCAATTTGTGGCTTTGTACACTAAGGCAGCTCATAAATCGGTTTTAAAGTTAAGAGGCTCTTAAGTTTAAATTTTTGGTTGGTTTTCATCGACCACTAATAGGTTTGTGTCTATGCTACTTCGACTATGAGAGATCTCAATTTTCGGATTTCCGAATGCGCTCATTTTCGAACATTCGGAGTCAATGGCGCTCTTTTTCGAACATGTCGATGTCAGTGACAATTGACAAATGTCAATGTTGATATGGCGATGATGCCACACAGCTGTGTGAAATTGATGTTGGTGGATACATTTTTTTTTTTTGCAAATTTATCAGGAATTAAATAGTGAACTAAAGAACATATTCACTAAATTCGTTATAATTTTCTTTTCCTTGTTGGATAAATTCGGAATTCTTTCTTTTCGACCCACTTTAAAAAACAACAGAAATTATTTAAATTTGAAATGACAGCTCATTTCGAATTATTTCGAAGTTATCTAAGATATTAGCAGAGACAATAATAGGTCGGTTCCCGTACTGTCCAAAACAGCGCAAAACTACGAAAATCAGTCAAATCATGTTCCAGTACGAAGATTTTTCGTAGTTTTGGACAGAAGAGAGCAACAAGAGAGTAAGAAATTTCCCCATGCTGCCGAATTTAGCCCAAGAAATTTCTTTGGGCAGCTTTATGGAACTGTCAAACGTCATACATTTTTCTTTTTTTCTTGTTAATGCGTTCCTGCACTTTTGGACATTTTTCCCTCTCTATAGGGGGTACACACGATACGACCGATCTGACGGACTTGGTCGGATGGATGTCTGACAGACCGATGTCGTTAGCGTACACATTGTCCGACATGTTGTCCGACCTCACTTTGTAAGTGGATTTGAAAGTCGTCGCACGTACTGAAAGCAGCGCTTATGATTGATAAAATTTTTGAAGAAAAAAATTGAAGAGAGAAAAGAAAGAAAAAGGAATCGAATTTGGGTACAGGAATGGATGAAAAAGCTTTTTTTTTTTATATTAATTTATTAACAGAATATTACAATATTGAATTCTCCAGACGATTATCAGAATTTTTTATATTTCCATTTTTTTTCCCCAAAATTCAAAATTTCCATACACAGCCATCATTAATTCTCCGCTAACAACCACACCGCTTGAAATACATTTCAGAAATGAAAATTGCTCTAGGTCGGACGGACAAGTGTACACATTATCAGATATGTCCGTCCGACCACCAAAATATCAAAAAAATTTGAAAACCATCCGACATGTCCGTCCGGCCGTCGTTTCGAGCGTACACACACGTCAGACCTGGCCGGACAGACCAAGTCCGTCAGATCGGTCGTATCGTGTGTACCCCCCTTATGACAGATTTTTACTCCCACTCCTTGAAATTTGAGAATCTATAAATTTTAGTCCAGAAAGTACGGGAACAGACCTAATAATAATTGTCTGTGATATCATTGCTCGTAACTTAAGACTCATAAATCTTCTGAGCACTCATAAATACGCACTAATAGCGGTTGGTGAATAGGTTTATGAGGCTCTTATCTTATAAGCGGTCGATAGCTACCTATTTTAGCTCTATAGCTGAAGTTTTTTTTTCACCTTATATATCAGTTCTGGCGCCTGATAATTTTATTTACCAAATTCACTCCTAATTGCAAGTTCAAAAATCTAAAAATTACCACAAATAGTTCATGCTGAGCGTTTGACAGAATTCACAGACTGCTAATAGGAATGTGTAGTTAAGCTTCATTTGCTTCTGTTGCCCCAAAAACGGACATGACATAGTTTATCATTGTGAATTTTAGTAAGCCAAATAATTTCTTATTCTTAGGACTAAAAGAGGAGGGTTGACGTATAATTTGGAGTTGCTAGATAACACCCATTACCCGATCCGACAATATTCTCCTGCCATCGTCCTGGGGTAAGAATGCATTTAATCATTTTGTGAATTTCATTTTAAAGTCCAAGACGACAATTTTGAAAACACAAACACAAACCTACACCTCGTCTAATGACTGTGCATATATCAAGGACTTACGTTATTGCCAAATGCATAAAGTAAACCCTTTTGCCTATAATATACGACTTGTGGCCTACACCTGCTGCTGCTGCTGCTGCTGCTGCTTCTGATATTTCATTGCTCCTGACTCCCGAAGAATTATACTAGAGAACAGTGAGTATTTATTCCCAAGAATAATAAATGACGACAATGTTGGTTTTATTTAGAAATTCAATTATATCCCCCCCCCCCCCCCCATAGGGATGGAGTATACCGAGTAGAAAAAGAAGAAGCAATATCGAAAGAAAAATGAAAAAGTAGATACAAAATGGAAAACGCAAACAAATAAATGCCAGAGGGAAATTTGTATCCTAATCCTTTGACTTTTCTTCGAAAATTCCCATTGGCTTGTTGTTTTTGGTATTTTTAGAGTGTTGATTGTTTCTTAAGGCAAAACTTACTGATGCATTAAATTAGCATTTTATCTACAAGTTCACTTTTTGTTTTGTTTTTATTTGTAAAGGTATCTCAGAACTGACCCGAACTTGACAGAAGTGGAAAATAACTTGTCGTCGGGAGATCAGATAGAGTGGAAATTTCCAAGAAAGTGGAGAATTAATTAGCGAGTTTCAATTGCTATCCTTTTTATGGGTGGTTGACCTTGTTATTAAGATGATAACCACAGGCAGAAGGGAAGTAATTCAGTTTCAAGGTTTTTCAAAGAGAACGGTAGGTACTATCTAAACGAGAGGAAAGAGTTGTTAGAGATTGTCGTAAGACTCGAGTGCTGTCGATTATAACAATAAACAAACTTCATAGATATAGAAATTGTATTTAGTTTGAGGTTATCGATCAATGTATACGGTTTCCGTTCCCCCTTATTGTTTTGGTCTGGTCAGACATAAACAATGACGAATAAGCCTCAATTTTAAGGATAGATTTTTGGTAACACCACTGTATTTGATTTATTGAAGTTGAGACTTATCTAGTCTCATGAGAACCATTTAGAGCTTTGAATAAGGCGAAATAGACATCCTTGTCTTTTTGTGCTAGGTCACTGAGGTCGTTGAAGAAGTATTCTCTTACGGACAAGAGCTGGACATGCACAAAGGGAAATGTGTTGGACTTTCGTTCTCTTTTCGTCTCTGCAGCTTCTGCAGAAGTCATTTCAAAGGATGCCAAGCCGATCCGGCTTGCATGCTGGCATACAAGGCAGTGTCCTGTGATCACACAAATAATCGTACTTGAATGTAGTCTTTTTAGGGACTGAAGATGGTTAGAGCAGTTTGGATCCAGTCTAGGGTAGATCTGTCTGGTAAAAAGGGAAGTCTAACATTGGTTTTTTTTTGCCATGTCAAGTTTGAGTGATAGCCTGTAAGTAGAAAGGGGCATCGCATACCTATATTTTTCTGTTAAACTGCTTAGCCATCTCAACAAGAGATGAACGACAGTTGGAGGTGGTCTTAGAAGTAGATGAGACTAATTCCTGGGATTTCAAGGCCGCATGATCTATCCGAGAATATGGTAATATCACTAGAAGATATTACATTCCTCTTGATCCAGGACAGTACTTCTGAAATCGCCATAATATCTGCTTGGAAAACGCTGCAGTGATCAGGGAGACGGAAGGAGAGATTGATATCTAACCTGTCCGAGAAAACACCTCCTACATGTATCGACATGTCTGCTATAGCTCCTAATGCTAGGTTTCCACTTGTCGGTTTGAAATTGATAAACGACGTATTTTTAGATCAATTAAAAAATTGGAAATAATGACAAATAAGCTGTTTTTCATTATTTTCACGTGCCAATTTTCTATTTGACCTAAAAATACATCGTTTATCAATTTCAAATCGACAAGTGGAAACCTAGCATAAGTCATCTCAGAAGGATCTATCGGGAATAGTGACCTAAAAGTTTTTATAAAAGATTTGGCTTCGGCAAAGTGTAGTCTATGTTTTCGGGGAGAGTTAAGTAATCCAGTATTGTGGAGGGTGAAGTTACTTGAGCCCAGTAAGATGGCTTTGAGCCTTATGGCAGCGCTGGCTGCTGTGGGAGATAAAGCACGATATCTAGTGCTGCGGAGGGTGTAGTTCTTAATGCTCCACTAATGCAGAGACAGGCTTATCTTTGTACTTTCCACAGGCTGTCGCGATGTTAAGCTTTATCCATGGCGGTCCACCAGATAACTAAGCCATACAACAGAATCGGTCTGATCACAGACACATAAAGTCCCCATTTGCTACCAATGGCTTTCTTACATTAAGACGGCTATAATAGCTTTTTTACTCTTTCCTGAATATTGAGCTTCCAGCTGATTTTTTATCTAGGATGAGACCCAGGTACATCGCTTTATCGCCGAAGACTAGTCTTGTACTGTATAGAAAAGGAGGATCAATATGAGGGATTTTGTATTTCCTAGTGAAAATAACAAGTTCCGTTTTCTGAGGGTTGAGCCCTAGTCTACATTTTCGGTCCATATCGAGAGCTTGTGTAGTGCATTTCGCATGAGTTCATTGATCGTGTGAAGATGCCTGCCGGAGATAGCTCTAGCGACGTCATCAGCATATGCGACTACTTTGCATCCCACTTCTTCCAGGAGTAGCAAAATTTCATTTACTAGGACACCACTTTGGGGGGTGCCTCTGCTGACAAATCTCCTGGAAGAGGTCTCACCCAGCTTAGTGTTGATATAAATTTCACTAGCAAGGCTTGCTTCCTATTCGAGGAGATCCTTTCATACTTCAGCTTCTATATGTATATTAGCAGATAATCATGATATCGGTAGCTTCGCATTTTTACCTGAAACCATTCGAACATACTGGCGGTTGCCAAATAATTAAATATAATCATTAAAATTCACCTCAGCTCTTTATCGGGGATCATATTTCATTTGATATTCAACATGGATAATCTGTTTACGTTGAGTCAACAAAAAAAAAAATTATCCAGCACAGCACAGCAAAGCCCTGCTCAGACAGTTTTTTGACACCCATATCAAACAAACCACAAAAGTAAAACATCCTTATTTCTTAGTAGAAATTTATGCGTGGGGTTTTATATATTATCTGCCCCCTCCCCCCTCCCCCCACACCATTGCGTTGTCGTGTCGAAATAAAATTCAAATTCAAATTTCGTTCTTCTCAAGTAATTTTGAGACTTTTTTTTTGTTCGTTGCTTCTGAACAGTCTTCTTCTTTTATAGAATGTGGAAATATGAAAACGATAAAAGTCAACCCTCGCAAGGATTTCAAATTTTTGTATTTTACTCCATTTCACCCCGACCGCGAAGGCATCACTCTTAAGGGTCGATTGTGGAATTTTACCATAATGATGATGCCACTGCTTGCTTGTGCTTGCCTTGCGCTTCTTTATCTGCTGAATCTTGGAGAGAAACTGTTTTTGGTTAGGTCTGGTGAAATTTTAAGTCAAACTCGCTTAGAAGTCTCACAAGATGGATAATATTTGTTACATTTTAAAGCAATAAGGGAAGAGTCCCTTTTTTTCTCCAAAGCATAGTATCCCCAGTTGGCAGAGAGCGAAAACGGGGAGCAATCGCGGGGATTTTCACTGTTTATTTAATGACAGCAAAGTAGTAGTGGCGTTCGGAAATCCGCTACTGACCGTGCTCTCGAACGCGAATATTCTTCACCTCTACGTATGTATGTACGCACATTCTGGTGCTTATCCTTGTTTATTTGACTCCAACTAGAATCCTGTTTTTCATCAGTTTGGCGCGTTGCTTGTCGTTTTTCTTCCTTAGCCGTGGCAAAAGTAATTTGCTCTGGGTAATGACTTGTTATTATTCCGTGGGATTTGAATATGGGGGTGTGCATCGGGGTGAAGTGAAATAGAGTATCTCTGTGTATACGTCTGGAGAGTGCTATTTTCGGATTAGGAATTTGTTTCTTCGTCTTAAGCAGCGAGGGTCTGGTGCTCCTTCATTATTATGACCCTGTAATTAGTTTTTCATCGCAAGCATTTGGCCAAAATGTTGTATAGGCATGGGGTGAGCTTAGATGATTTTTAGGACGGGTGCATAGTAATTTTTCATTTTAGATAGATGCTATAGAAGTACTCGTGTATCTATTTTCAGAGAGAGCGAATAGCAAAGCGAGCTGCTGTGTGCTGGATTTGGAAATATGGTTTGCTTTATTGGGAAATACATATTATATTGGTTTTGGTCAAAGTAAGGAAGCACGTAAACTGGATTAAAAATAATTTATTGTTTCTCTATTTCTGTATAGGGGGAGATATGCAAATTGAATTACTTTTTTGGCTTCCTTTTTGGTATAGCAATTTATTGTTATTAGAAAGAGAAGGTATTTGTGCCTGAAACAAGCGAAAAAAAACTAATGGTCGGGGGGCGGCTTTTGCTCAGCTTCAGACAATTATTTATCGAGCTTTATAAAATGCAAGTTTAAAAATGCGGAAATTCGATCTTATCAGACGACTTCTGTATGTTAAAGCACATTTAGGATACAGCCCACATCCAGCAAAACCCCCGTTTATGTATATTTAAAAAAATAAAGTGGTCCATGATAAACGCCCATTTCGATTATGCTTTATTATGTAAAAACAAATTTTAAAAGCGCTTAAACGAACTGCAAAAAAAATACGTTACTCATACAGTGTGTAAAATTGCGCCACTGCTATACGAGTACATGCGTCTCACATCTGATAATGTTTTCTTTTTTCTGACACTTTAAGCCTGAAATGCCTTTACAAAGGCATTCTTGAAAAATTATTTATGCAGTGTGCTTTTATGTAGAAAACATCGTACACAACGCACGGCACAACAATTGGAGAAAAGTGGATTACTCGCCAAGGGGGTTTGTTATTTGCTGGAGGCGGCATTTTGTATTGTTTCCTCATTTATATACCATATGCCTCCGACTCTGTTTTGTTCATTTGAAGGATACAAGCATGCATACAGGCAAACGCTTTCACATTACTCCTTTTTTTTTATTATTCTAAAAATAGCTTAAAACCATTGTCGAATACTTTTTTGAGTTCCTTTATGACTTGTACGTAAAATATACCACAAACTAATTACGTTATGGAAACATAACAGCATCTTACGTGAGTTTGTATTATGGAAAGTGCATTTATCAAATTAGATCATCCAATCTGGATTAGATACCTGTTTCTTGCTAATTTAGCTTAAAATTTTATCGGGATTTGGTAGCATTTTATTTTTATACTTTGCTTTGGATTAATGTACATTCAACTTACAGTAGTCTGAAAAATTATAGACTCAAACGTAAATGTTCAGTTTTCTTGGAGTGAGTAATATACTTTTATAATTAGTGACAACATTTTGCCAATCAACACCAACTCGGGGAAAACCCTTAAATGGTTTAATTGCTTTTTTACCGGGATAAATTAATTTTCTGAAAAAAAAAAAAAAAACCAAATTTCTCCTGTGAAAAACTATGAACTCAAATTAGGTATTTATGCAGTGGAGTCTCGCTAAGTCGAACTCTCTCTAAGTCGAATTTCTCTCTAACTCAAATTTCTCTCTAACTCAAATTGTTCGCCATATTTTATCATTCCCTCAATTTTCCATACAAAAACCATTCTCTAAGTCGAACTTCCTCTAAGTCGAAACTCTCTCTAACTCGAACATATTATCTCGATTTTTGGATTCTTTTTTCACCCCTTAAGTCGAATTTTGTTTAGCACGAAACAAAATAAAAATACATTACCCCTTCGGAATTCGTATTTGAGTATCTTAAGTTAAAATTTCAAAATAAGACTTATACAAAACGCTATATTGTTTTGTTAACTTTTTTGTAAGTACATTAACCTTTTTTTATTTTGAACATACGTTTTAATAAATGTTTCTCTCTATTACTCGATTTTTTCCAAAACTCTCTCTTACTCGAACAAATCTGGGCATTCCGTGAAAATTCGACTTGGGGAGAGTCGACTGTATTTCAATTTTTTGTGTAATAATTTATTTAATATGGAATGCTTTGACTGGAAATAAGATTGTTTAAAGTGTTGTCATGCTTCAACGATTCTTTCTTTGTGTTGTTCCACGTTTTGTATTTCTGGCTTTTCCTGATTGTAAACTGCCCTTGCCAAGAGCCCCCAAAGGTTCTCAATGGGACTTATGTCTGGACGTAAGACTGGCCACCGTAAAAGTTTAATTATATGCTCTTGAAACCACTCTGTTATTGTTCGTTCTGCATGGATGGGAGCATCTTCGTCTTCTGTTCGAACGATTAAGAAAAGAAGATGCTCTTCCAACATTTCTTGGTAATTTTTGGCATCAATTCTTCCAGAAATAAAAAAAAATTTTGTTTTCTGATTTCCAATTGTCAGGAGGTTTCCAAGTTAAATCGTTGCCTGAGCGGAGACGCACCTAGAGCCACGGCTGCGAATTAAAAAACGCAATTTTAATTTATTTATGTAGTGGTTGCCGTGGCCGTGGTGGTTAGCGCGTTGGACTACTATGCATGCTGCCCTGGTTCAAACCCAGCAAAACCACCTAAAAGTTTTTTCATGGTGCCACCGCTTTCGAATCTCTGACAAGCAATCAAAGAGTATCATTTGTCATGAGAAACTTCCCAACTCGCCGTTCGGAGTCGGCAAAAAACTGTAGGTCCTTTCCATTTCGTGGAAAAAATTAGACGCCCACACAAATGGTTGCGAGAAGCTAGGCTTGGTTCTGTATAGGACTGCTGACGCCGTATATTTATTTTTATTTATTTAATTTTAATTTATAGCTTGTGATTGTTGATAAAAAGGAGAAAATCGAATTCGTCGTACAAGGAATGCGCCGACGCACGGGTTCGACAGCGATTTTAAAACTGAAAACTCGTATATATGTACTTCCAGAGATGATTCGCGTATTTCCAGTCGATGTACCACTGTAAGGCCCTGTGATTGTGACACAATGAAATCTACCCACATATTAAGTTTTCCTCCTCCTAAAGGCATGTATAACATGACTTTTTATTCTTTCCTCAGATCATGCCAATTATAGTACTTGAAGCCGTGGCGCCGTCCAGGTTCATTTTTTCTCATCACTGAAGATCAAATGAGGCCACGTTGGAGGTGTGTTTCAGCGAATTGAATGCTTCCTTGCGGCGTTGCCGGTTGGGACGCTTTGATGTCATTTTGACGCTTTTTCGGCGATGGGACCCGGGACCCCACTTTTCAATAAAACTCAGATTTTGACGGATTTTGAAAATATGGGACCCTTATTTCAATTTATTTTCATTTTATGTTTCTTTTACTTTTAAAACATGGTACTTCACTCTAAAAACGCACCCATTTTGTTCAGCCAGTGATGAAATCAATAAAGTATTTTTGTTAGTCAGAATTTCCTTTTCAAAAACTCGTTCTGCATACATGCTTTTTATCTTTGTTATTTTTTTCCCAATATTAATTTTATTTTAAGTTCAGCAATAAGATACAGTTTTTCGAAAAATTGCCTTTTTTCATACAAATATAAGTGGGACCCCTTTTTTTCTTCTGGACCCGTTTTTTTTTTTTGGACGCTTTTTGAAATTTGCTCTCGGCAATCCTGCTTCCTTGTGTCGCTGTTTGAGTAATGGTTTGCACAAGCACTCTCGATATTCCAAGTTGTTTGAGGTTGTTGCCCATTTTCTAATCGCAGTCCCAATTAAAACGTCATAACATTTGGGACGAAGAAGCTCCTTTTTTGACATATCACGTAGAACGGATCGTTTTACCGTCGTCGGCTAGAATTTTGTTGGTCTCCCAGATCGCGTATTTGTTCCGTAATTTTCTATGCCGGGTTGTGGAAAATTCTTCACTACACCTTGAGAGCGATTTACTTGATTGGCAATTAGTAGGATTTGTCTTTGCGTCGTTCCACTAATTTGTAAATCGACTATTCTTTGTTTTTCAATGTCCGTTAATTGTTTCCCATATTTTGTCACAAAACTAATCATAGAAAAATTTTACATACTCATTCCAAGAAAACTGAAAATGTACGTATGAGTCTTTAATTTTTTACACCACTGTTTATGTAGATTGTACGGATGTACGCATAAATGTTTTCATTCCGCCACAATATCGTGATTAAAAATGGTTTTGCTTCACATTTCTTGATGTTTGGCCTTATGCCAATAACTGAGGGGAAAAAACTCCTGCTTCACATGAAAAAATATAAATTTATTTGAGGAAAATCGCCACGTTATATCTTTTCTTTAATTATAGACTCGATCGTGGACTACGTAGGCACATACATATTTTGCCAATCACACTTATGATCCAAATACGAGTATTATGTACATACTCGTATATGTTTGTATGAAATGGTGAATCTCGTTTCAATTTGAACTCATAACATATTTAAAATGCGAGTGTTGGTTTCATTCACATTTTTCAATCTAATTTCGGTCACTAATCAAAAAAATTGGCAGTCTAACCAAGCGACTGTAAAATTTTGTGTATGAAATTTAGACACTGGCTTATAATTTTATGTTTGTTCTAAAACCGTATGATTTTATAGCCTAAGAATGTAAATTGCAGTGTTTTGAATTGGTCGATTTTTTTTCTAATGACAAAATAATTACATGAATGATGAAATTCACTTAAAAATACATTAGATTGAGTCAATCTAATCAGTCAGTCTAATCATTCGACGAAAGCATTAAGAATCACCAAAAATAAATCCTGAAATGATTTGGACAGATGTTTGCTATTTTTGTTGTCAGTGATCCGCTGATTTGTGAAAGGTTGTGTTAGATTTGAGAAACTGCCCACTGAATTGTAATTTGGATAGAATGGCACCGAAATTTTGAAATGAATTAGAAAATGTGCGGTAAAACCGTGTGGTCGTGTAGTATATTAGAAATGTCAGTACTACTTTAGTTTAAATAGTAATCATGATTGATATTAATTACCAGGGCTAGGATTTTCATGCACTTAAAAACACAAAATATGCGCTTAATATATGCTCTTAAAAATGGGAAATATGCACTTTAAATATGCATTTAAATTCATGGCGACGTCACCTATAACGACCAGTCGCTTTTAACGACCAACTTTCCCCGACGTGGTTGGTTTTTGCACAAGTAATCTTTAAATTTTTGAAAATTCGGATAAAACGACCGTTGGCTATAGCGACCAGTTAAACTGTACGACTGTAGTTAAACTTTGCATTTGCAATAAAAAAACAAAACATGTTATCCAGTTTTTAAAAAAATTCGGTCTTTATTTAAAGAACTAAAAAATAATGGAAAACGACATAAGAAGTTTAATGTGTGCATTTTTACGGTTTTGTTTTTTTTTTTTAATTTTCTGTTAATTTTTTTTTCGAAAATATGCACAAAATATGCATTTATTATTAAAAATATGCAAGAATATGCAAAATATGCATTTATGGTAAAACATGCAAAAATATGCACTAGCGATTGGATGCCAACTTAAAGGAAAATTCATAAATCGGAGAGATAACTTGTTCTATGTGTCTCAAAACAAATATGCGCAATGCATCGAAATCCCAGCCCTATTATTGTCTAATAATTTCTTCATTTAGTCCTGACTTAGACTAAGTTTTTGAATGAGAACTATTTCAATCATGACTAAATCTTTAGTTGACAATTGATTGGATAGGTATATTACGCCCAGCACTGGGGTCAATGTACATTGTACATACAACATACATATCTTTCCCATTCATTTACTGACTGCTCTTGATCAGAAAATTCAGAATAATTATATCAGAGTAAGGGATGAGCGATGTTGGCAAAACATCGATATTGACATCGATGTCAACATCGCCGACTGAACATCGATGATCGATAATAATCGAACTCAAAACATCGATGTTATAGAATGAATAGAATAAAATTTATATAATGCTGACTAATGACGTAAACAAACAACATACTTGCATGTGAGCGGCACCAAATCGCGACTTTCGAAATCCCAAGTACACAAAATCTGGAAAAAATAAAACACGATGTTCTAAAAATCTATAATTTTAAGAAAATAATAGCGCAAAATTCGCGAAATTTTACAATTTCTCATATGCACTTACATAAGGCAACACATGCTAATCTTCAATTTAAAAAAAAAATATTCAAAATCTTCAATTAAGAGTCGGTTCTCTTTTACTAATATCGATGGTCGATGTTTTCTTCTTAACATCGATTATGCGATATTTTACGTACTTAAACATCGATGTTTTGTGATAATCGATGAACATCCCTCATCCCTAATCAGAGTATCTTCAAACACTCTTGAAGTAGCTATCTATGTATATAATACATGAATGTATGTATGTATATGTATATTGTTTATGATACTTGTAAGTAAAGTAGTTCGCTTAGGAAATTATACGGCTTCTGGCTTAAGTTTAAGTTTTAATTTTATTTTGTTTGTCAAAGTGTCAAGCTTTTACAAAGGCCGATGGAGTGCATTGAACGTTAAATATTAAATCGATTAAAATGTTTTTAATATATGTTAATTTCATTTTATAAAAAGATTTATTATTCAAAGAAACGTGACATGCCTACATATATTATATGAGTACATGCAAACATGTGATGTACATTCAAAGCACAGTTAAAAATCCTTTGATGCCTCAAGTGTCAACAGCTTTTGCTTATCAATTGTTCACTTACTTATCTTGAACTCCTAGGCGGTAAGATGGAACATATTACTATATACAGAGTCAGTCTACTTATGGTTAATGCGCTTATAGCATTTTGTAATATTGACTCTTTTTCCTTCCTAAGTAAATCCTAAGATTTATATGTACATATGTACGTCGTGATGTATGCAGGTTTTAAGCTTTGAATGTGTCGCACTCAAAGACGAAAACGTCGTGACGCGTTGACTGGGTTCTAATCCATTTGTTTTTTTTTTAAACCGAATGTTCAGATTAAAAAAAACCAACCCATTATTCAAGTTATTCAAAATACCAAAACAAGGAATACATATGAAATGGAATGAGAACCCTGAGAGCGATGTACAACACCAGCTTTCGCGAAGCAAACTATTGACGATAGCGTGGACGCCAATCGTCCATAAAGTTATGTGATGAGAGCCCAGGGCAGAATAAATTTAACTCCGAAACGTAACAATTCTTACTTACTACAGCTCGCTCGAGGTGAACCTGGGCCTGCTTCTCGCAACCATTTGTGTGTGCGTGTTATATTTTTGCACGAATTGTTACAAGTTACAATTTGGAAGCCTATAATGATAAAAATACATATTGCGTTAATCTTTTCGTGATATCATCTTTTTAAATAGTTGCTCTTCGCGAACTTCCACTGTAGGTATACCTATTTCCATGCATATGAACGTACATACATACATACATACATTATATGAACTGGAGTTCCTATGCGTATTAGAATATCATACTTCATACTATGTAATATATAAATCTCAATTTCATGCCTTTACCTGTCAATCTTACGGTTCGATAAACACAAAAACTAATCCACACAATGAAGTAAAACTTCATATTCTAGTTCATTAACATCCTGTGCCGTTTATAGTTCGATTTTTAAATTAATTTATTCGCAATATTATTTAAATTAATGCAAAAATAAAAACAATCTAAAAAATGCCACTTTCTTGCGAAATGTCACTTATTCAAACTACAAAAATACTTACAATCCACACTTTTGTGGATTGTATGTATTGGTAGATTGCAAACCTTGGGGTGCGATCGCACTGTCTTTGATTCTTCGAACTTAATGACAATGTATGTATGTATTGTAAGTAACACTATATTTTTTAGACACGGGTGAAGCCGGGCCTGACAGCTAGTTAGTTCATTTATTAGAGTACTTAGTCAACAGAAATTTTAAATATGTATTTGGATTATTAAGGGTTGATATACCTGAGCCTATGGGGTATTTGTAGATACGGAGTTAAATATGTTTTCCTGAAGTTCATTCTACCAAATTGTTGAACATGCTAATCATCACTGTGTAAATTTTTATTTCGCTGACAATAATTGCCGCACCAGTAAAATCAAATAAACTCATTAGCATCATATTGTTTGATTGTTGCATTGTTTTTCTCATTAATTATTATTAATCGAAAAAAACTCTGCAGGAAAAATACATATAATAAAATTTTGATTCAACGGAATCGGACCTTATTTTGCTGCATGCAATTTTACATGTAGCTATTATTGAAAAGAGGAAACACACATTCTAAAACGTATTTAATGTTAATCCAATAATTGAACCTCGAAATCAACTACATTCTATAACATGATTATAGTATAATCATACATATGTATGTATATATGTATGAGAAATGACCCCTGTATGGTCAATATATGTACATATGTATATGTTATGTATATGTACAAATGTTTTTTTGTGCGTAGAATTCAATTTCAAATCACCACATGGGACTTGTAAACGTAATTATGTACCTTATAACGGAGGCAGCTGTTGATATTAAATTTTAGCTTTGCTTTTGCTTGAGGTTGTATCAGATGGATAGAGATATAGAATCAAATTGAAAATGTGTATTAAAAATACCTTAATACAGTTGGCAATAGTTTATTGATATTTTCATTTTTGTTTTTATTTATTCAGGGAAAGAAGCATGTTGGATGTTTTGAAGTTTAGTTTTGCCATTGAAAAAATGTCCCATGGGTCAGTCAAGCCTTCAGCAAGAAGAACATAAGATATTTAACAAGCTTCCTTTCCGGTCATCGTCACCTACGATACCTCATAAACAAGTTAGACCTGTCCAGCGAGGCCGAATGTCGACTCTGTTTATAGTCGAGACGGCCGAACACATCCTTTGTGAAAGCCAGGCACTTCTTAGTGTGAGAGGGCTTACTCTGCATAAAGAACTTCGCAGACCTTATGATTTAGAAAAATGCGTAAATCAAGGACATACTAGCCTTTATTAGAAAGATTGTTTGCCTCTTGGACTTCATCCTACGAACAAAAGATCTTAAAGGTCTTGGGGCAGGATCGCTCTCCAACAAAAATAAAGTCTGAATTACACACTTTCTGAAGCTTTTACATATTGAGAGAAATGCATACGTTGGTGAGCACTAATCATTCTTTATAATAACGCGCTCTTGATTCGCGTACCTTTACATCTTCTTCCATTCCGATCAGCTTGCTTCAGTTCTTAAGTTTTTTTTTTTTTTGTATCTTATTTGCCTGTAACCTAATACGGCCTTACACACGTCAAAAACTCGTCAAGCATGTGAGAGTATGTTGGTGAAAATGAGACAAGTATACGTTGTGTGTATACTTGAAGCAAAATCAATATGTTTGGATTTTTGCTCAAACGGGCTTCAAGCATTGATATGTGTATATTGGTGATGGACTGCTTGATCAAGCATAAGCTCAGTTAGCGACGAGGCGAACATAACATTTTTTTTAGAGCGATTATGGTACTTGAATTTTCGTAAGTTCTTAATAAATTTCTAGCATTTTTAAGTCGATGTTTTTACGATGACCAACGTTGAGTTGCCAGATAAAGCCAATGCAAAATTCAGATATTCCGTTTCGATAACATTTTTATGTTTAGGGGCTTTGTACTGTGAAATGGAAAATGAGACTTCGTTTTCTCTCAGTCCGTACATCGACCCGAATTTAAATTTGGCATACTTCTATGTATCGCTTGGGCGTATCTAGTCTATCTACAGAATTTCATTCAATTAAAGTCGCTAGTATTTGAAATTATGGAGATATGTACAGTAATGTCTTTATAATCCGAATAAATTGTTGCAAGGTTGTATTCGGGTTATCGAATAATTTGAATTAATGACTGCAATGTTAGTGTTTCTATGCTTCCTCTTTGTGACCATTCCCAGACAAAAACTTTGTAATTAAAAACAAATGTAATCAAACTAATAAAAGTTGCCTTGAATAAACGTCTGAGCACATGTTCAACCGGCAAGAACAAGAGCCTAATGCATACCAAAGCCAAGAAGCAATGAGAATGCGTACGTGTTCACTTGTGTTTATTATTATTACTGAAGGGTGAGATGCACCCCGACTTTAAGATCTATTGTGCCCCCTACAAATCCTAGTCGAAGGTCCGTCATTATTCCTATTGAAATCGGTTAGAGAGAGAGCTTCGCTCACACCTAGCCCAGGTGGAGAGTTCCACAAGTCATAGCACCTAATCCTGACCAATTTTCCCTATGAAATCGCAGTAAGAGATTTAGTGCTATGAGTGGTAGATCCTCTGCTGTAATTTTGTATTTACCCAAGCTGTATATTAAGTTGATACAAAAGTATTCAGGGTTGTATTGGTGTGTAGAGATTTTTTTTATGCGCGTTAGTGTAAACAACGCACCCAGTTATGTGCATGCTCACACGGGAGAAAAACTTGCCCTCATACGTATGGACACTGAAATTTCTTTCGTGTGAGCAAGGATAAATCGTATATGTAGGTAAGAAGAAAGTGCACAGCTACGTTGACAAATAGCACCAAAAAGGCAAAAAAGGCAGTGTGGATTTAAAAAGGCAAAAAAGGGCAGAGTCAACAAAATCCGTTAACTGCAAATTACCTACTGTAAAATTTGTATGCATTTTTTTATTTGTACAAAAATTTGCCAACATGAGGGTAGGTTTGGATTATAGAACTTGAGATTCCAATTACTGCGATATTCGGATTGGCAAGACATTGCTGCATTAGCAAAAATGTGAATTTTTAAGTACATACATACATTTGAACGTATAAAAGCTAAACCTCTTGACCGTTTTTTTCTTTATTTTTGAAGCAGATGAACAAACCAGATTGTGCTCGTTGTATTTATGAATGTTTCACATCATATTGTGCGATTCTATCTTTCCACTTTTATTGGTTTTAAAAATGTCCCTTTATTACTGCTTGCATATTGTCTGTGCTACAGTTAATTTACGAAAGAAACTGAATTCAACCATCCATGAAAATGAAGGACACTTACAAACCACCGCCTGTCATTCCATTTAGCGTATAAAAAAAAAAGAAAAAGCTGAAGGAAGAAAAGTAAAATTATTTTAAGAACATAAAAATCAAAATAAGTCAACCGAATGAGAAGAAAGTAAAAATACAGAAAATAAATAAAACTTTTAAAAGACCAAGCGGGAATATGAAAGCGATGGCTCTCACCACCCCCCCTTTGGCAAATACTTGAGTTGGTAGATGCTGTATGGGGGTGAGTTAAGATCTTCTTTTCGCTCATTTGGTAAACTCTCGTTGTTTACTAATCTGTAAAATCATGAAGTCTGGTAGCAGTAGCAGTGCAATCGCATAGAGAAAATTCAGTTGGAGTTGGAAGTCAAGCGATGGCAAAAGCGACAACAGCAACGCGATGTCGGGAAATTCCAAAGTTTTTAATTAAAAACTTTTTGATTTTAACCATAAATTTTATTTTGCAACGCATTTAATGACGAAAAACTGGGGCGGCGCGGCGCTCTCTCTCTTTAAGTCGGAAACCATTCAAAAGAGCTGAGCCGAATGGAAATCTAATTTTTCTCTGCATTTTCATTTTCAATCGAATCTTCTCGGGTGGGCGGCAAGAAGTGATGTGAAAGATATTTTCTGTTAAATAAATAAATCAATGTACCACGAAAAACCTAATTTTAGGCTAATCCAATTGGTGAAAGTGAGAAATTCAATAACTTGAATTCTTTGAAATTATTTTTGCTTTGCTTTGTTTTTTTTTTCGTAGAAAGAAAAAGTGACGTGAAACATATGGAAAGTGATTAATTATATTTTTTTTTTAGAATAGAAATGTGCAATGCCAGTTTGATGTTCATATACAAGTATGAACGACTATACAATATATACATATGTATCTTCGTATCCATACATACACTCCTAATCGCGCTGCGGATTCATGTGTAGACACATGTTTCTATAAAATGTGAACTCTTGGATTTGAATTTCTTGCTATTTGCGCTCTGTCAAGACTAGAAGATTTCTTTTTTGCCAGCTGTCAACCATCGGAAATCAATGTCTTATATATTGCTATAAATATCGTGAATATAAAACGATATAGTCATTTTTCAGAGTTCCTCAGAGCTACGGCCGCATGTCCTAATAATAATAACGTATTAATTTATTTATTTATTCCATTTATAGGGCAAAGCGGCATTCGACCACGACTTTACTTTGAACATCATCATTTCGTTTCATCTTGTTTCCTACTTTTCAGTCAGCAAAGAGCAAAGAGACTAAAAAAATATGTTGAAGAAGAAACTCTTTGTTACACACCTACTTGTAGTTGTCGGGTCCATTCAATCACAGTAAAATGTTACATTCTGTAATGGACACTTCACATTATTTTAATCCAAAAATCTCTTTCATATAATACAAAATGTTTCATTTCACAGTTGTCCTGTTATTGTTTCTTGCAGACGCCAAATTACATCAACAAATTTCTTGGTGTGCCAACACAATATATTTCGTTATTTACATTTTTGCACAAATATCAATTTCCACTAAATGAAATGTAATTTGAAAATAATTTCGAGCACTGAATCGTTTATCCTGAGATTGCCTTTTACAAAAACTAAGCATTTCTAAATTTGCAATATTAGGATGACTATAAAAGGTATACATAGGCAGAATGATATTATAAGCACCTTACCTTAGCAAGCAAATATAGTTTCATATCCAACTACCGTCTTTGTGAATGTGCCTTCCGAATGTTGTTGCAAGTTATTAAGCCACACCTTAAACAATCTTCCATTACCGGCAAGTTGCGGCTAGCCGCAGTTTTGCGTTTTCTTGCCGAACGTAACTTCCAAAGGTCAACTGGACAAGATGCTGATGTCGCTTGGGTCGAAGCAATGTGTCCAAAATTGTGACACAAGTACTAAGAATTTGAGAGGATTGAATTTGTCCAAGTTTGATAAAACTTGCTATTTCAGACGACGATAGAAGTAAATCAAAACGATATTTTTTGAACAAAGTTAATACTCACTTTTCAATGAAATGCAAAGATTGTAATTTTCTTTTGCAAAGAAAGTATGTATTACATATATATATCATATGTATTTTTTCTTTAAACAGATATGCGATTACAACTTGGCAATAAAAGCTATCGACGCGCGATGCCCAGGATAAAGTCATGATGCTCTAATCTGGAGCATGAGCAAAGCTCGGAATTATCTTCAAAGAAGATATGACAGTCGTGAGCGTTCTCCCTGGCTTTTAGGAAATCGTGGTCTTTCCTTTCTGACGCCATATTCTTACATTTTCAATCGCGTCTATTTTGTCTACTATTTCACATCGAAAGAACTAGACCGATTTAAAATCACTTTAAAATCGACAAATTCGAATTCTGAAACACAATAATTCCCATTTCATTGACTAGGAAAGGTTTAAAACTTTTCTGAATATGACTAGGCTAGGTACTTCGATTTATTCGCGTATATGGAAAATCCGTTCAATTCAGACCAACGTGGAATTATCTCTAGATCTTCATTTACATCACAGGCTCCGTTCTCAATAAGACCATGTGAGCAGCTCATATATATTTGAACATCATCGGAATATATGTATGACGAGCAGTTGCTTATTATGGATTGAGTCCATTTACTAATTAGATGAGAACAATAGAGGACCAAGTATAGAACCTTGAGGGACACCGCTATTGAAGAAATTCAGATAAATTGCCATTTAACTGAACTGCTGGCATTCTATTTGTTAATCAGGATGGCAGTAGCTTTATTGCACCTACGTACCTAATGATGTGGGTTATGCCACTTGCTGCACCTTTAGAAAAGTGTAATAACATATCCAGCTTATGGAATGACTTTTGCCTTTTTCTGCGCGGCTTTGCTACGACCAATTCATTATCTCTGGTGATTTGAAATCGATAGTTTTTCTAAATTTGTGTTTACATAGACTCCACGCACCAAGACGCACGACCGGTAATTATTGCTTATATGTATGTCGTACATGAACCAACTAATTGTTGGCAAATTCGTTTTTGTTAAGGTCAAGTTTTTGTTTTCTTTTTTAATTGTACGAGGGCAGAGTGATAAAGTACCTAGCATTGGCAAAGTACAAAGTTTGGAGTTACTAATTAAATTCAATGCTATTTGAACAATGATATCAAAGTGGAATTAAACATAGTTTAAAGGGACTCAGAATCTTCGTTAGCAACAATTACGTATTGGAAAGCTGACAACGAAGTTGAGAAGCTTGTCAGACACAAAACATGAATCCATCACTATACACTCAGTATCATACAACATTGATCTGTTGATTTTCGCTACGTTCATATATACATAGATCCTGAAAGGATTAATTTAAAAATATTGTTTAAATTGGTACAACCAAATTCACATGCACACCCGCAATTAATATCAAAATTATTATCAAATTAGATGAATAATAAATCTCAATTTCAAATACTCCCACAGAAAAGCCTCAAACACTAAAGTTCACTCAATATAAACATAATTAAAAAAAATAAATTAACTAAATAGTTTTGTAACTTAATTCACAATATGTGTGATAATAATGGTATAAAAAAAAAATCTCAACAGAAACAATAACAAAAACAACAGATTTTTGCGCCCACAAAATTTAGTATCCTATCTGCAGTAATTAGATGTCAGAATATTTTGATATATATCCGCATGTTATTCGCATCCATCTTCGGCAGCATTTTATTGCTCCCTCTGGATGGTTTGGTGCGGGTAGTAGTTCGGTTTGGTCGGTGGTTTAGGTGGTTTTTGGTATTGGTATCTTTCGCTACAATCAACCCGGCTCCGGACACAATCATTTTAATAGACACAACGCCGGTGTTATAATTTATATTAAATGCATCCTGTTTGGTTTGTGCATGTACTGATGTATGTATGTAGTACATGTGTGTGATCACATGCATTCTGTGAAGTTTATATACAAGTATATGGCACACGGTCTGTTCCCTGTGCTTTTCGTTGTTTTATGGCTGTGTTTGAGATTGTTGGCGAGTTATTTTCTGCAATATAATAGATACTCGTAGATACATTTACATACATAAGTACCTATAATGCATGTACGAATATATATGCCTAGGTACAGATATATTTCAAACTTTTGATCTGTTTCCTAGCAAAGGGGACGTGGGGCAAATTGTTAATTTCATCGTCGTCGTTATAGTCATTTATGTCCACTTGGTGGACAAAGAGGACCGACGGATGAAGGCTCACAAAATGTTTTTGCAGAATCGACGGCAACAAGGGCATATGAACAGTATCTACACACACACGCATACGTATGTATGTACTCCTTTATTAAAATATACATATACCGTCGCCCTCTTTTGAATAGTTGTGTGACTCTAGGCTACAGATACACATGTTTTATGAGCCATTTATTTTCTGAACACACACAATAGTCTGAGCAGATTAATCCATTAATCCGATATAAATGGCTTGAAGGAGCGCTGCTGTTGCTTGCCCCGCAGCATATACATACACAGGTCGTAGGTTCCTTGATATCGAAGGTATCCTTCGATAGGTGCCCATTAGTATCTTTCGAAAATCTAAAGGCATTTCTACGTGTGCATTGTTATGTAGTATACATATATCAAGTGTATGTACGAGATCGTACTTATGTGTATATGTAAGTATAGCTTTTGTTCAAGTTTCTGCTAATATTAATGCTTGACTATTTGTTATCTGTAAGCATCTTAGAATCTTGGTAGGTTAAGTGAGTTTAGACTATCAAACAGGATACTCACTATAGATACGAATGTGTGTATTTATGTACATTTTATGTACGTTTGAATGTACATTCCTACATACAAACATATATTGATAGCCATTTGGCTGTCATTGTGAGACTCCTTTGTCATGTAATCACATGCATCATTGCATAGTGGAATTCCGAACAAACGATGCGGTTTACGAGTACATATTTGGGCCACAGTGTATTCTAAGTAACAATGATTTGATTGAATTGAAAACAGGTAATAGAAAACTTCTATTCAATTGAATCCTTTCAAAGTGGGTTTTCATTCTTTCAATATTTTATGCAATCCAAAATTCGTTGCTGGTATACGAGTATTGCTACTTTCTCGTTTTGATCCATCTTCTTACGTCCAGTTCCATAATATGTATGTGGCGTTTGAATGAGCTATCAGAAATCGCGAAGAACTATAACTTTCCGAAAGGCAAGCATGATATCAATATTCGAAGCTCGTTAACGTTCGTCTCCTTTACCTAAATGCCGACTTTAGACGTGATGGTTTTTAATTAATTTGCAACTGCTTAATTATTCATCTCTCCCTTAAATCGATTTCTTCAAAGTGGCACACAAATCTAACTAACGTCTGGAAACCCTAGAATTTACTAAGGTGACTTAACACTGGTAACAGCATATGCATTACAATACATAATCAATACTCGATATATAAACAATATTTACGTGTTCATTATCCCAATTAACTTTAAATAATACTTAAGTAAATTGTCGATGGTTTAACTTTGTTGTTATTATTATAATTATTTTTTTTATATTTTGAATTTTATATCAACACTAAATCAGAGATTAATTATGCATTTAACACAGTACCTTCTTTTTTCTGCTGGCCCCGTCAACCGTCAACAATAAAAAATTAACTATATCATCGCACTAAATAAATCGCAGCAAGGTAATTTTCATTTTAATTATTTGCGGTTGATTACGGATTACCAAACATAATAGGGTGAAAATAATACCGCACCACCCACTGGACTCAAACAGGCTTTTTTTTATATTTATGACTATGACCAATAAAACGACGTTATGTCGATAGCGGACACTGGGCAGTGTCATGTTAATTTTATTTGTGGGAAAATATCATAAAATCGGAGTGGTATGGAGTGGGGAATACAGCAGACGTCCGTCCAGTTTAACGAATACCCGGTTTAACGAATTTAAAATTTAACGAATCAGATTTGTTTTCCATTGATGGCTCTATATAATTATCGAATGTTGCAAAAAATGTCCGCTCGGTTTAAGGAATGGCTTTACAATTTCTGGTTAAAAACAAACATTTTTACATACATACATTTACTTGAAGACTGACATAACTCAAAAACGTGATTTTGCAGTAAACGTGTTAAATTTTTTAATTGACTACCAGCTTGCAGGGAATCTTATAAATTCTTTCTCTTCTCGCTGCGAGAGTACACAAGATATTAATATGAAATTTTTACACAATATGCATAATATAGCGAATAATATGCATAAAATCGCGTTTGTTGAGTTATGACAGTCTTCGAGTAAATGAGCGATATGAACATATATGTATATAAATATATTGATGGGATTAAAGTTTGATAAAACGACAGTCAATTTAACGAGTCTTTCGATTTAACTAAAGGCTGTGCATTTTCGTGAATTTCGTTATATAGGACGTCTACTGTATGTACTTACATTGGTTCTGACAGGTGGAATGTTGATGTGGAAACGTATATCAACATACTCGATCTGAAGGTCCCAAAATCCAGTTCTTAACGGAAAAGTTAAATAATTGACAATAGTTAATTATGTACATCCTGTGGCGGTTAGAGACTTCAGGTAACAGGCAGGCCTAGGTAAACCATATCTTAAGGCAGATGACAACACTGTCAGTTTATCCAAAGATTTAGCTTAATCTATTAACAAATCCGAATCCATAAGCCAACCTTAAGACGAGGACATCGCAATAGTCCCAAATGTGATAAGGACACTCAGTCCCACCTCTTATGTATATATATATATTTTTTTTTTTTTTTTTTTTTTTTTTTTTTTTTTGGTTGCGCCTGGAGGTCCGTACCATTGGTTATGCCCGATTCATATATCTGACAATGCCATCAGTGCTAGTCAGTATATGCCTACGGGCAAAACCTCACCCCCCCCCCCCCCCCCCCCCCCCCCCGGCTGCGTGTACTCATAGTAGTAGGAAATTCGTCCCTCTCATTGACTAAGTTGCCTTAACAAGTAGTTTACGCTTCTGTAGTGTTACTCGCGTAGCTTTCCAGTGAAAGCACCTACTAATACCGTCATTAAATGTGGTTTTCCTTACGGCGCTAGGTCGAAAGGTCTTGTTCTTTGTAGTCGGCGCTCAAGAATTGTCACGTCCATAGTACGGATTATTTCGTTATTGCAGTGAACATGAAGACGGGTACGAAGTTTGCGAGCAAAGTTTGTTACTTCGTCCCTCACGGTAGCAATTCCTAGATCTCTGTGAATATCACTATTCCTTATATACCAAGGAGCATTCACGATTGCTCGTAGTATTTTGTTTTGAAAGGCTTGCAGTAGAGCCATATTGCTTGGTTTGGTACAACCCCAAAGTTGTATACCATATGTCCAAGACGGTTTTAGCACTTGCTTATACAGAAGCAGTTTGTTATATGTGCTTAGCTTCGAGTATTTCCCGAGTAACCAATACATTTCTCTGAATCTGATTTCGAGCTCTTCGCGCTTCTTTTTAACGTGTGGTTTCCACTTAAGTTTTGCGTCTAGGGTCATTCCTAGATATTTTGCCTCGTTTGCGTACGGTATTTGCACCGAGTTAATGTATATAGGTAAGTTGTTTATCTTTCTTAGCGTGAAATTTACATGCGTTGATTTTGTCTCATTGAGGACTATTCGCCAGGTTTTTGTCCATTCGAATACTTTATTCAAAGCTCGTTGGAGTTTTCCCGTTGATGATTCGACTGACTCATCCGTTACGATGTATATATATGAACACATGTACATAGGTTGTAGGTTTATGTTTTGTGTCCAAAGTATAATTAAAGGTGTACCCGTACTGAAGTGAAATTAAAATATGTATTTTATTTTTATTTTTCACTTATGTTTACTCGGGCTAAATTTTAGCTCCCCTCGTCTCCATTTTTTTTTCTCCACACCGAAGATAAATGCTCGCTAAATTTTTGATACAGGATTTGTATTTGTCTTCGAATTGGAATTCAGTTCTGCTTGGCTATCTGTAACAAAAAGAAAATTATATTTTGATCCAACGTTTATAAAATTCTGACTAGTCTCGAGATTCGCTTGAAAAACTCCGCATTTCATTTTCGAAACATCGCATCGGTGTATTATACTGTTGTATCGAATTCTGTCACCACCCTCTATTGGTTCAATTCCTCTCTGGTCGATTGTTAAACAAATAAATATTTTAAGTACGGCGTTGTGCTCGGTCTGCTGCTGGCTTCAATTCTTGTGTCAACTTGGACCTTAACTGCATGTAGCCCAATATCTTTATGCAAAATGCGGAGCAATGTGGTTGCGGATGGGCCCAATTCTTATGATCATCTCGAAATGGATACACCTCAGTCACACTCGAAGATACGGCGGCGATATTCTCAGCTGACCTTGCCGGTCGAGCACGACTTGGTGTCTTCACATCACTAATCTGTCTGAGACCTGATCATCAAGGCTGTTGACGATGGCCAAAAACGTTTCCGCGATACTTTTACCGTTTGAATTGCACTATTTCAACACGTTGTGCGAGTGTTTATCGATCCATATTTAATAATGGATATCATCGTGATGATAGTTGAATGTTGACAGTTGAACAATGGCGCGAAATATAAAATGAAACCTCTTGTTGGATGACCCGTTACAAGTAATGTAGCCGTCGGAATCTGAACTTAAGTGACAGCCAGTGTTGCCATGAAAATATTTCGACAAATCTGCAAACAGATTTCTATGGAAATAATTTGACTTTATAAATATTTTTTATTTATGTAACAAACAACACAAAAAAATATACATATGAATTCAATAAAAAAATCACACATACATAACATTTGTTGGAGTTTGGGAATTGTTAATTATTTTCTACCTTTATTGGCAAATGAGTAAAACATGTTTTTAGTAAATTTACATTATACATTATATTAGAAATATTACAAAAAAAAAAATCTAAAAAAATAAAGAAATTGTATAAAAAATAAGAAAAAAGATAAAAAAAAAAATAAAGAAAACAATTTAAATTTGATTTAAATAAATTATAAATAAAATAAAAAAAATGTCTCATCGCTTATAATGGATAAATAAATACAAGCTTTTTACTTTACGATATCTTGCAACATCGCAAAATATCGCAACTTTTTGTAGCTAACTTTTGATAAGGACATATTAAAGTACATTTCAAGCTTGATTTGATTGCTGGATCTTGCCTGGAACTCAACTTTTTGCTTTATGAAGCAGAAAAGTAGGTTATTCTATTAACTCACAAAAAGCCCCCTTTTTTAACGGGTATAAAATCTTATTTTTACTAAAATTTGCGCTCTAGTTTACAAACATAATAATCTACTTACCACCAGGAAACGATTCCATGCTAACTTCTTTTGATAACTGACTCAGAAAATTTAAATAAAATCAAAACAAATTAAGAGTGTTCACAAAATAAATTTATCACTGCAACCACCTCAAAGAAACTTCCACTTTAAACGCACGACTAGACAATTTGGTTGCAAATAAAAAAACGGGTTAAATCCGTTATGATACTCTTTCAATATGTAAACAATTTGGGAGGGAAAATAATCGAAAAAATACACATTTTTATTTTACCTTGTTGGCCATGTTTTTTTGGAAAATGTTGTTTTTTTTTTTTGATTAAAAATAATAAATAAGCTTTTCATTTTTTTACTTTATTTTTTAAATTAATGTCAGCAATCAATTTAGAACAAAAAAAAAAAAAATGAAAACATTATCCTTTCACTCCATACGCTAAAGCTGGAACTAATTTTATTTGAAAAACAAACAAAATCCCAACACCACTGAACAAAATCCGATGATCTGATTAAATTACTGCAAAATAGAATTCTGTTGAGCGATAACGGTGTGTGTGAAGGATAACCACCCCTGCCTTCTATCTCGATCCGTATATTATACAGCTAGTAATTATGAGACAATTTGGCTCAGTGGCAGTTTGTAGTTTTGGATGGTTGGCGGTGGGTTCAGTTCAGGTACCAAATTTACACGTTTAGCGATGATTTTATACGAATATGGGGCGGTCACATAATTCCTGGTGGACTTTATCTCATTTTGGAAAATATTGCAATTTACATGAGATAGTGAGGACGAAGGGAATAGTGGCAGCGGTGTATGCAATCGAATTGGTTAGACCAATGGCCAATAAGTTACATCGCTCCGTACTGTGTAAATATAACTCAAATGGAGTCATCGATTGGGAGCGTGTATTCAAGGTGTGGCGCCAGCCACCGTTGCCACTGATGATGGTAACATTTTGCCTGAGGCATAATATTTACAATAAACCGTTTCTGCAATTACTCATTGTGTCAGCTATTAATTAATTGTGCTCTATACCATAGTATGTACTTGTGCTACAACTTGCCCGTGTTATTGTGTTGGATGGTTAATTAGATGTTAGTATAGGGTACACGCCGCACTAGGAGTATTTTTTTTTTTTGTTCTGGGCTCAGTAGCTAGGCATTATTTATTAGAGGTTATACATATAGGAACAAACATTCAAGGTTTCAGTTTTTTGTTACAAACATAGTCATTGTATCTTATTGTTTTCAGTGCGTTGGTCCGGAATGAGAGCATAAATGTTATTTTTCAAAACAAACGTTAACTTCGGTTTCTTTTGTTTTTATATTGCTCTGGTTAGATTGCTGATACATGGACTCAATTATTGTTATTCAGCATTGATTGATGCTCTTTGTTTTGACTGGTTTTCAAAAGATCGGTGATATATTATTGAGTCAGCCTTTACTATGTTCCACATTTCTTATGGCAACTGATACGAACTTGTCTTTTAGAAGCACTCTATAGATGTGAGGGTTCAAAAACATTATTTGATAAGAGGTACTTATTTGTTCTAATTTAAACACAATGTCTGCCGATGACAGACCATTGAACAAGTCTGTAGGTAGGTGATGTATTATTATTTTTTGCTTATTTGCGTATTAATATTTCCATGGACTATCAGAATGACTCGTTTGTGCCCACAAGCAGAGCAAATCAATACAAAGGATATTATTACAAATCTCGGTGTAAAATATACAAGCATCCATATCAACTACACTCGTAAATAAAAGAACAAACAAATATTTTAATAAATAAGTTCGAAACATAATACGATGTTTGAATTTACATAATGTCACATCTTTCGGATTTTATGTACATTTTCCGCCAGCTGTCTACCTATATAGCCAATACACTAAACATCTTCAAAGCAACCCACTCAAAAGGATATTTTTAGAATTTCATGCATTTGTAACCTAGCCAAGATAAAAATGCTTGCGAATTCGATAAAATACGTTTTGAAGTGTTGAAATATATATGAATTATTATACAGTATGAATTCTTTTAAAATTTGCTCGTGCTCGCCTTGCTTCGCCCCTACCACTGTTAAGGGGGTATTCTAGTCTTGAATTTAAAAAAAAATCGTTTTTTTTTTTTATTTCATATTTCTAAAGATCAGACCTTTAAAAATGTATCCTCCAAACGTTTCCTGTAATATCCTACAGAAAGTCTCTTATACACCATGAATTCTCAGAAAGTCTCTATATGAAGGTCGTTGTAACGTATTTCTTTAAATGCGTTTTTCTCGAGACTACTTTTTCCAACACGTCTGACGCGATTTCTCAAGTTCTAATGAACCGATTTACTTGAAATTTGGCGTGGATTTGTAAATATTGTAAATAATAAATTTTGTTTTTTACTATTTTTAAATTTTTTTTAAAAACTATGAAAAAAATGGCAAAAAATCCCTTTTTTTTCAAACAGCCGCTATTTTTTGAAAAAAAATTGATTTTTATTTCCGTAGTTCAGGCGATAGCGACATTCTTACTGATTAAGAATCTTTTTGTTTTTAGGGTTCCGTACACATATGGTAATACGGAACCATTATAAGTTCGCTCTAACTCAAAAATGTCTGTCACGATAAAAACATCAAGAACCGTTCTTCCTAGAAACTTGAAATTTAGCACACTTATACATTACGGTGGTCCACATACATTGACAACATATTACTCAAAAATGTTGTGAAACAACTATACAGGGTGGGTAAAATATAATCTAAAAAAATAATTTCTGAAAAATATAGCATGTGGGACATCATTCGAAAGATTCCAAAAATGTTTTTCTTAATTTTTTCTGTTAGAAACTTTGGGAGTTATTGCCAAAACTGTGTGAAATGTATCATAAAAAAGCCCCCTACGGTTTTCTCGGAAACTACTGAAGTCAGAAATATGAAAAATTAGATAAATTAGATAAATTAGTAGATAATTAACTATATTTTTTAAGACAACTTAGCGAATCTCGTAAGTTGTATAGTTTTTGAGAAATTCACGTCGAAAAATTCAATTTTATGTCGAAAAATTCAATTTCTCAACCGATTAACTCGTAAACTACTGGACCAATTTTGAAGAAATTACCACCATTCTATTAACAAACATTTTGAGAAAATTAAACGCTATCCAAAACTGTGCTGCTATTCAAAAAAAAAAAAAATAAAAAATAAAAATACGGATTTTGCCAGGAATCGAACCTGGGACCCCTGAACTCAGTAGTACAGCGCAAAAAAGGTTAATGGATGCGCTACACACTCAGCCGCGTTCTTAATGTTTATCTAATTTCTCATAGTGATCAATATTATTTATTATAAGTTGGTAAAGTGAATATAGAGGTGGGTCGCTTAAGTTTAATGTGTTAACGAAACGAAACAGTTATTTAAACAAAATATAAGTATGTAGTTTTAAACTACGGAACCCTTTGAGCGCGAGTCTGAATCGCACTTGGCCGGTTTTTTTTTTTCATATCACCAGAAGAGTTGGAATCATGTCAACAAGGACGCACCCTTATTTTTTACCGCCCCACTTTACCAGCCTGTAATTTTTTAAAATTTAAAAAAAAAAGTTTTTTTAAATTCTTTTTTGTATTGTTAAAATATTAATAAATATCTAATAAAAGACTGACTAGTAAAAATGTAATTGGTTTCTTTTTTATTGACTTTTAAAAAACACCCAAGATTCATACCGCTAGACTAGAATACCCCCTTAATTGTTTGTTTTCAAAAAAAAGACCAAATAGGTAATCAGCCTTATTTAGAGATTCGTTTTCATTCGATAGTGAGAAAAAGTCGAACGGTGGGTATTTTGATATTCGAAGGAATTAGAGTTTATTTTACGAAACGAAAGTTCATTCATCATTTCTATTTTGAGATTCTAATCCTTCGAAATACGTTTGCAATTTTGAATTTAAGTTAATTTCATGATATTTTTCGTTAATTAACTTTATTCCTTCGAATGTCAAAATACGAAAAAATCGTTTGAAGGAGAAGACAAAATCGAACGAATTGACTATTCATTCGAGTCTCAAAATAAGGCTGAATAATTCGGACATCAAAGGGTTAGAAGCGAACCAATAATAGACGTTAGAAAGAGTGGTCTGGTGAACTTCTAGCAATGGTTTTTTGTATGTTCGAGTTTTAAGGTGGCTCAGAAAAAAGACTTAACGAGCTGAAATGGCTTCAAAGTCAAATTATCTCATATCTCATCTCTCATCTTCAAACCTGTACAGTGTACACCTTATATAAATTTAGAGTCTTAAAGAATAATGTATTATCATCTTTTTCAGCGTAGCTGAATTATTGAAGTAGATATTGTTCGATAAAGCCAATGAATGAATGTCGTTCAATAATAAAATGTTTCTTCCCCTCAATCCCTTTTCCAATCTTGAAACATAATCACCATCAGGTTAACTTGGGTCTCTTTCCTTAGTCTTGAGTACCTACCTTTATTTCTGGATTCCTACTTCTAGCTGCCTATTGAATGTTAGAAGTTTCTTTTCCAAACTTCTTTTCCTTGTGTAAGTAATCTTTCAAATCTGCAAAAGATTGCAATTCCAATAACTGTCTAGGATTTTCGACATCTTACACATGTACACACATAGACACATATACACGAGTATATACATATGTATGTGTATCGAAAAGAAATAGAAAGTTTTCACATTTTCCATTGGAGGATAGTTTGATTTTTCTTTGACCACTTTCATTTGCAAACATAAATCGTCTCTAGAACTTATTCTTCGTATCTTTGAATGTACATGTTACATAGGATATGTATGCAATATAGCACACACACACTCGTACATATAGATAGCAATTTCTACTTTTAGTTTATTAGATAAAAAACTTTGAATGACATTAGGAATGATATTGCAATTGGATTTTTGTCGTAGCGCATGATAATAAGTTGAGTGGCAAAAGTAATCGGAAAGTTTTATTTCGATTCGGTAAATTATACCGTCGGTCGGTGGGCCGGCCGGCCGGTCGGATGATGGTGTGGTGGCTGGAGAGGGTTGCCCGATCTGACTCAGTATGGATTGAATGTTGGAATAATATTGCAACATTTCATAGGTTTCCTCTGCCACTTCCTTTTATGTTGATTTATTGAATATCTGATGTAAGATATTTTTGTCATTTCTTTTTTTTTTTTCGTTAATGATTCAAGTGACATGTATGTAGATACTAAGATAACTGTTCATAATCGTATAATTCTCTGAAAATAAAAATCAATAAAATAAGCAAATATTGGAATGACTAAACTCGTCTGGATGACCTAATCAAACCGGTGGAGGAAGTTTTTGATTATCGACTTTTAGAGCGAAATCAGTGGTTGTCTTTTTTATATATACATATGTATGTATTTGTTAGTGTGGTCTCAGAAAGGCGACACTAAAATGAGATCATTCAATCGCACATTCTGAGAAGAGTGCTTATGGAAATGTTAATTAATTTTTGTTTTTGAATCATATGCCTAACAAAGTGTTATGTACTTTCTTCATAAAATATTTTTTAAAACTTTAAGAATAATTGTTGCCAAGCAGACGGAAATATTACTGCAATATTTAACTAAAGAACTGATTGTAAAATTATGAGGTGTGACTGTCATCAAAAATGTATCAATGAATCACGTAGACATTGTCCAAATAGTAATCTTTTTTTAAGTTTATGTGATAACATCATGTATTGTAAAAGTAACGGCAGTTAATGTTTATGTTTAAACTCTCAGTAGAGTGTCAAAAGACAGGAATTCAAGTTGTGGTCGCTGAAATTCTCGGTGAGATTAAAAAATCACCTGAACGCATTGTTAAGATTGTTAATGGAGGTTTGGCCGCAAACACATAAAAAGTTTTTCACAGTGCCCACCTCTTCCGAATGCCTGACAAGCATTCAAGTGTATCATTTGTCATGTAAAGCTTCCCAACTCGCCGTTCGCAGAAAACTGTAGGTCCCTTCCATTCGTGCAAAAATATAACGCGCACACACAAATGGTTGCGGGAAGCTAGGCTTGTTTCTACCTAGGACTGCTGAAGCCAAATATTATTATCATTATTATTATTACGAATTCATCAATGTATTTTCTTTGTATACAAAGTTACGCATATGTAGGACTGTATCGAAAAGAAACTGCACACATATTTTTTTCATATAATGGAACGTAAACATTTTTTATTACTTCTGCTTGGCTTAAAGAAAAATTTAACATTTATTTTGAAGAAAGAAAACAAAAGAATAACTGTGCGTTATTTTTCTCTTTTTATTTTTAGAAATTATAAATTCAGGAAGATTTGTGGCCACTTTATACTCTTTTCTTATGTTCTCTTTGATGAGAGCCCAATACCACTCAATTGACCCTGATGCCAAGACATTTAGCGGATTTTCGGATTTTGCAACAAATTGTAGGCCGTTTTGTTGAACCCAATTAATTGTGTCCCTAGCATAGTGTGCTGTTGCCAGGTCTAGCCAAAATATTGTGGAGACCGTATACTTCCGTATTAACCCTCACCGACCCACAGGTGGCACCCGGGTACTTTTTGGACATTCACACCTAAATATATTTTTTTTCCACTGTTCCGATTTTTTTGAGATTCCATGACATTTCTAGAAAATTATATCTACGCAATAAAAACTTAAAAATGGTTGAAAAAAAGTAAAAAGAACATGTGGTTTTTTACCATTTTTCAAACCAATGGCGGTTGTGACCATAGGTGGTACCCGGGTACCACCTAGTGCATTTTGTATAGAAACATTTTTTTGGGTAATAAATATTATAATTTTATTTGAGATATTGTTAGTGCAATCCAAGCAAATAACCAGAGGAGGTGTAATATGCAGGTCGTAAACAGTATTACTTCAATTTTGGCAACGTTTCCGACACTTTGTCTTGATTCGGATATGATTATAGCTTTTCTTGCAAATACTTTGCATCTTCAAACACGACCGGTGCTATCTCATTCTTCGATTGGTTGTGGAATAAACGAAATGGAAGTGCATACTTTCGATTTGCGAGCCGAGTAAGCTTCCCATGGCTGTTTTGATAAATAGAATGGCGTTGTCAGCGAACTTAAATCGATGGCAAGGATATGTCTCGAGCCAGTTATTTCAAGAAAAGTTTGCAAAGATATTTTTGGACGTTTTCTGGATCATGCTCTCAATAAGCAACATCAATTATATTGGCCACCAGTTAGTTCTACGTTTAGTCGTATAACTCCATTATGATCTAACCCACCGTTAGTCGAGTAATAATCGAATATGATTTGTGGTCTTATAGATGCAGTTGTCGTATCGATTGTCCCAGTGTAATGCAGGCTGGATATCAAAATAACAGCTTTCTTTTTCTTCGTAACATCCGAATATATCGTTGCTTTGGCTCTAAAACCAAACAAAGTTGAATAGATTTCGCGGTCTTTCGATAACTGCATCGCCATTGAGATATACGGTTCATTTTTTCGAAGCGTCTTCAGCAATGTCAATCCATTGCTGTTGAGATTATTTACCAGGGGCAATGATGTGAAGATGTTCTCTGTGGTGACATTCCGGCCACAACATTCTAGTACAATTCACAAATTTATTCCTTCATCACTTATAGACAATACAAACACGAAAGAAATTAAGAAATCTCTTACCGCAACACTGCAATCGACGATTGACAATTCAAAACAAAGACTTGACATTGACTCTCACCCTGTTCGTTGATCACTACAAAAATTAAGGAGAAAAAGTACTCAGGCGTTATCCTAATTAGTTATTTTTGTAATCACGCACACTTTCTACAAACATGATCGAATGATTACTATGTAAAAGGCACCGAAATATATGGTGGTACACCGGTACCACCTATGGGTCGGTATGCGTTAAAGGAAGAAGCCGTAAATTTGACTTATTGTCTGATGTTTTCTGTCTGCCATACACTAGAACTTTTTCCTCAAATTTGACGGTTCGAATAGCTTTCACAGAGTCATCCACATCACTATCTTTATTCTTAGGGTAAAATTGAGGACTTAGACCTACTAAAACATTAGAATCCATTTTCACATAAGTTTCGTCGTCCATCAACACATTTAATTTTACCACCACAAATACGTTTGTGAAGTTGTCTGCACCTGGTTTTTTCCTATTTCCTCTTGTCTTTTGCTTCTTTTTGGCACTCTCTGTTTTTTATAAGTTCTTAAGTTGTTACTTTCTTTTGCTCTTTGAATCCTTCCCACTGTTGTTTTTAGTTCTTTAGCCATTGTCTCCAATTTTTGGTCACTAGGACCTTTTATACGTTCACTTTCTTTAAGGTCATTGAAAGTCATCTCATATCCGAACTTTCAAATTATGTTTTTAACTGAATTTGCACGCACCTTTTACCGTTTACCCAATACCGATATGATAAACCGCTTTGTGTGCACCAATCGTGCACAGTTTGTTCGATTCTCCACTTCAATGCGCGGCATAATTTTAACTAAAGGATCAAACTAAAAAAAATACACAATTGTATTCTTCCGGGGAACTCTCACATAGCGATACTTTTAAGTATACGTAAATCGTATAGGAATTGAAAGAAAATGAAGTTTTAAAGTTCGCAGTTTCTTTTCGATACAGTCCTTACAAATGATATTTTTCCGGATTTATAATACAGATAAACATGGAATTAGTAATCCCGTGGTATGTTCATTTATACATACATATCGTTGGCTTTTAAATATCTGAAGATAAAAGTGGTGTTGAAGGGTCCAATTACACTAGTCTACAATATTTTTGACACAAGAATAAGACACATAATTTCTTGTAGATTATATAACGCTGAATCTAAATCTGGCAACAGAATTGCTCTAGGACGTCAGAATTTTGAGATACATATGTATACCAATCTCAAAGTGCTAAAAACACGTTTTTTGGCGATATTTAAAGTAATTTTTTGTGAACAGCAAATTTTTGAAGTCATTTCTAACTAAAGCATCCTTTAGAACTAAACTACTCTTTCTCTTTCAATCTCATTTTAGTTTGTTTCGCTACGAGGATTTTTTCTCTCTTCTTGTCTCATTGTTGTGCGAAAAAAAAAAATTTAATTTTGTAGACTAGTGTTATTTAAGTTTTCTTGTTTTGTTAATTGAAAAAAGAAAAAAAAAAATCGTAGTTTATCTAATGATACTATTTATTAATAGTATACAACTGAAAACTACAAAAAAGAACAGTTCACAGGAAATTGTTGAAAAAGAAATATAAAATGGGGTAGAAATGGAACCATTCAGCATTACTGCATTTTTATATCCTCTCTTGAATTTTTGTGCAAATGTAAGGTTTTTCGCTAAAAAAAAAATACCAACGGGTATGCTTAATAGCGAAAAGAATATAAGAACGATTGACTTAAGGATAAAAGGAGAGAAAAAAATCAAACTTATGTGCAATCCTTTCAATTAATCAATATTTTTTCCTATAGAAAAGAAATCCCCTAAGCCAAAATGTTCAGCTTTTTGTATCATCTTTTGCGGAGGAAGTTTAATTCGTGGTAGTTGGTAAAAATCGAAACATCATTCATGTTTTACTTTTTTTTTTTACATCCTTTTATACGCTATTTGCGTCGTTAATTTTTATGAAATAGAATATAGAAGGAACATTTTTAAAAGTTTCGGATTCACAGAAAAAGCGAAAAAACGTTCTTTTTCTATAAATGAAAAAATCTGTTTAGCCATTCATGATTTATTTGCATTAAATGTTACGTCACTTTGCAAGGATCCCCATAGAATGAAAGAAATAACATTATCCTAATAGCTTTTTCTTTTTCATTCAATTTCAGTTGAATGCTGAAATGTTGATAGGATTGGAATTGGAAACTCCGGTTCTCAATGACTATAGATAGGTACTTGAGTGTGGTCGGTCATATTTGAACAGATATAATTTGTTCTCCAAAAAGTCTGATTTATGGACAAAATGTAAATGTGGCAGCTGGATTTATGAGTATTGTGGAAAGAATTCCTATACAATTTGTACCTGTGTTTTAAAAATATAGAGCAATGATGAACTTTATTGAATATTTATTTTCGTGAGATTTTTATACATGTAATCAATGTTATTTTATTATACTTTGAAGTGTGTATATGTAATGTAATGCAAGGTAATGCAATGAGAACTTTTATTTTACCTGCAACCAAAAGAGGTCGATTGAGGCTCTTTATAGAACTCAGTACTCTTTTGGATGCTATGTTCCATACACTCAGCGAAATTCAATTAAAGACCGATACATTTTTTAAGAATAACATGTAAATTTCTTTATTGAAATTATGATCAAAATAAAATTTAAGTATTGAGTGTTATAAAAACATATTTTTAAAATTAATGCCTGGTTTCACCAAACACTTTTAAATATTTAACAGGCTGTTTCATTTTAAAATGACGTTTTTCCGTTTCACCAACCATTTTTAATTTTAAAATCGCGTTAAAGAGCCCCTTAAACTAACAGGCCGTTTACGGACATTTAAAATTTAAAAGCGTGATTTCAACCTAGAAAAAATAAATTGTTTCACATTTGTGACATTTTCTTCAATAAGGAAGTGAATTTGCTATCAATAAAATGTCACCCGTTTTTCGATTAAGCATTTATCATCTTTATTATTCATTTTGAAGCATTTCATATCCCTTATGATTCCTTATTATGTAATTTTTTTTCATTATTTTTTATTTAGCACAAGACACAACCCTTAGCCCATGACACAAACCTTAGCATTTTCAAAACGTACTTCGTTAATTTGCTGACTTTTTCTATTTTATAAGTTGATATTATGTATTTCTATTTCACTCTTTCCCCATGAGAATTTGAAGTACACTAGAAACAAATTTTTTTGCAAATACACTAACAGCCTGTTAGTTAAAAATTCAATAAATGGGGTTGGTGAAACAGAATTTAATTTAATGGGTAGATATATTTTAACGGCCTGTTAGCTAAAACCACTTTTAGCTAATGTTGGTGAAACCGGGCATAAATGTATTAAAAAAAATTTTAAAATAAGAAAAAAGAAGAAATTAAATTCAAACGTGGTGCACAATTCAATTAAAGACACTTAATTCAAATCAATAAAAGAAATACAATTTTTAAATATATTTTAATTTAATAATATTAAATCAGTAGATAGTGGGTGTATCCTTTTTTATTTATAACATCGAAAATACGGTTTGGCATGCTATCAACTAGTTTTTGTAACTCCGACATTGGTATTTTCTTCCACTCTTCAGAAATGGCCCTACTACGGTCTTTTATGTTATTGAATTGGCGACCATTGCTGGTATAAACTCTTCGCGCTAAGTTCCCCCACAAGTTTTTAATTGGATTTAAGTTCGGGGAACGAGTGGGTCAATCCAATATTTCAATTCCTTTCTCCTAGAACCATGTCATTGTTTCACGCTATCTTAGTGAAAGATCCAAACTTGAGTTGGCTGAGCGTCTCCATCACCGTACCACCACCGAAGTTCCTCTTCGAGTGTTAATGTTTTATTTCTCCTCATTTTTAGCACACAGCTAAAATCTGTTAAAAAGAGTAGCAAAATAAAAAGAAAACGTAAATAATACAAAACAATTTAAATGATTCAATCAAGTATTTCGGTCTTACCGGATTGAGCAACAGAACGACAAATTTCGCACTTACATCGACTGGCTACTTGCAGCGATTCTATTTACAGTTATTTTTCTCTAATTATCCCGTTAAATGTGATAGCAATGTTTGCACAACTATGACAGGCAGTCATTATTATCATGTATTGAATGGAAATCTTTTAATAAAACTTGTTTTTTTTACCAAAAATATATATGCCTCTAATTAAATTTCGCTGAGTGTATCTCTTCTGAGCTCAAAAATGCTGCTGAGCTGTACCTCTAGCTATAGCAGGACATTCACAATTTTAAAGGTTGTATCTTAGTGGTTAGTGCACTGTCCGAAAGTCTTGATTGTTTGGCTAAAGTAGCCTTTTGGGTTTTCTACGCTCTGCACTTATGAATGTCTCAGCTTGTCTCTTTGAAGTTTACAATAACAATGTTTAAGAATAGAACACCAACTACCTACTGCGACTGAAAACTACATCTCAATGGGGCTAACATTTCTGGCCTTGCCTTGACTATTAGGTGATGGACAATTAATAAACCAACGATCAAGAAGGAGGAAGTACGTAGATCCATGATCCTTACCTACTCACTGGTAAAGGAACCACCTAAATCGCCTTAAGGACTACGAAAGTGACGGAACTATAGAAGAATCAGCGCTTAGCACGTTTTTGAAGCTGGTTTTACTAAGCCTTAGTCCACGTCTTACCAATTGACATAGGCTTAGAGAGTGCCATTGGTATAACATTTTTATATTTAATTTATTTTCTAATAACAACATCCACCACTTTCTAAGATAAAAATTTATTAAGCGCGAGAACACGAGTTACATTCCATATAACTCTCGACTTAAGGTATTAAACAGCAGTTGTCACCATTGTGTACACCCCGACATAACATATGTATGTTTGTATGGTACACAGACAGTGTCCCATATGTCGGACGGTATGTGTACATATCAACAGGGATGACATTAATGAAGAAAAATAGGAATTGCTGTACCTACTCGGAAAAAGGGAGAAAATAAATATAAACGATATTTATATGAAATAAAGACCTCCGTGTCCAGCTCGGACTTAATAATAATTTAATTTATTTTTAATATTAATCAAAGTTTTTTTTTTCTGTCGCCAAAGGGTTTGGTCTTAACACAGTGTGTGTATACATCCATATATGTACATACTTACGATCCATTTATAGAGAGGTGAGTGCGATTATTTCGCATAGTTAATCTCTTTCTTCGTGTTATCCGCCTGTCACGCGGCGGTTTTACTTCAGGTTTTCATTTATTTTTGTTTTCAGTTTTCTTGTTTTTATTGCTGTTATATATATTTCTCCATGGCACACAAATTCGCTTGTGTCCTTGTCGTTGACATGCTATATGGGTGTGTGCTTTTTTTTTTGTGCTATTTCTATAAATTCTTGTATAGCTAAGCTTTATTTGCAGGCAAGGCAAAGCGTGAACCATTCCAACCATACCACTGCTTCACATTTGAACTGTCTGTCTGGTATTTTAATTTACTTGCGTGTTTCTTCCTATTTCAGTGTTTTAGATACTTTTTTCTTTCTGCAACAAACAAATGACATCAGCATAAAATAAATTTACACGGAAATATGAGTTAAGAAATCCTCGAAAGACTACATATTTTGTGGTGGTGGAGTAGGAAGATCATGGCAGTATCTCCACTCCAATGCTGTGGCAAAGGGCTGTACACTGTGTGATTTGATGGCGAATGCATTAATATTAGTGTGACACTTGGGGAAGTGCAAATACTTGCTTTTTTTATTCCATTCTTGATTCCTTGTTGAAATAAGGGGGCTGATGATATCTCCCTCGTTGTTTAGAAAAGTAGCTATTTCGAGAAAAAGAACAAGATGGACATGGAATTTAATTACAAAACAGACGAGTTGGGTGTACGTACGAGTGTCTACGTGGAAGGTTTATGTGGGGCCACACAGATGTATTTCATTGATTTTTTTTTATGGTCTTCGTTTCAAAATGTAACAGATTTACTGTAAAATGTACATAGAGTATTTCTGAAGTAAAATAAAGCAAAACACAAATCATTTGCATGCTTTTTCATGTTTTGGATTAGTGCCAAAAAGCCATTCAATCTTATGCTTCTACGGATATCTCCTTTCAATTATCTTTTTTTTAATTCCCCCTCCTCTCACAATAACACTTAGCTGAACGAGAGTCTGGTGGAGATTTTTTCTGATTTCAATTTGACAGAATTTTTGTTATCGACATTCTAGTAAGTAGCAGATGTTGTTCTACTCCCATACATATTTCAAAGTATGTACCTTTTTTAAGGCCGTACTTGCGCATCGTTGGGAGAATGAAGCATTGTAAAAAATAATATTCTTTTGCATAGGTTTATTTTGGTTAAGTCCATTTATTTTAAAAATGTCTTTTGTGGTTTCGTTTAAGAAAAAAAAAATAAAAAATAGCAAAAGTTGATGACTGTGATATTCGTGTATGCATATTTTCAAAGCGTAGTTTGTTAAAACTTTAGATAGTTCGATAAAAGCGCAATATTATGTTATTACAGTTATTGTGTAAATAAAGCTTGTGCTCTTTATAATCCAGACAGAGACACTATGAAATTTCATACCAACATTGGCACCGAGGGAAATGGTTGTGAAGGGTTGTGGCTGAGCAAACCATTACAAACGCTCGCGAGAAGAAATTTCGGCTCCAGGTTATCATTTGACTTTCCTTCTAAAAAAAGAAACTGGTCGTTTTGTGTAGATACTGTATTCATTTTCTAAATTACAGTGAAACCTTCTTTAGGTGGACAGTGAAGTCCGTCCAAAGGATACACACTTTTTATTCGGCAGTCCTAGGTAGAACCAAGCCTACCTTCCCGCAACCATTTGTGTGTGCGCATTATATTTTTGCACGAATGGAAGGGACCTACAGTTTTCTGCCATCTCCGAACGGCGAGTTAGGAAGCTTTACATGACAAATGATACACTTGAATGCTTGTCAGGCATTCGGAAGAGGTGGGCACTGTGAGAAAATGTTTAGGTGTTTTGCGGCGGGACTCGAACCCAAGACCGCTGGCTCAGTAGTCCGACGCAGTAACTACTTGCGCTACGGTGCCCATTTTAAATTAAATAAATTATTTCTGTCAATTAAAACATAAAAAAACACTTTCTGCAACTTCATGAACAAAACAAAAAACGAAAAGAAAACAAAACAACAAAAATTCTTAAAAGTTAAATTAAATTAGATGAATATTATCCGTGTGATAAAAATCTGTGAGAAGAGTTGTTTGCTTTTTTTTGCGCACCTATTGAAAATTCCTCAATATGTGTCTGCAAGTCAAAAAGATGTTGAAGTCATCTACCGTAATTTTTCTTGGTGAAAAATATTTTTTGCTGTTTAACGGCCGTGCGCATACCCTTCTTGCTTCTCCTGAAAACTTGTATTAATTTCCACGCTTTCTTATTCCTCACCTGCTGTGATACCGTCATCTTCCTAAACGTTCTCGTCAATACGGATAAAATCTTCTGGTTTAACATCATATTGGCCCTCTTCAAGGAGTCGAGAAGATGTCCTACGGTCTGCCAATGGCAAACCATCTTCTGGATCGAATTCATCGACGTTTACAGCTTTTTTAAAACAGTTTTCTATTATTTTCGCTTTGACTTGTACCCATGCCGTGTTTATAAAGCAAATATAGCAACCAAAATATTTACAGTTTTTTTTAAGATCACTTACCGTTCCAACATTATCAATACTGTATTCAGTATACTTGAGTATAAGCGATTGTTAGTGAAACTTGAAATTGCTAATGACACCTTTGTTGAGAGGCTGGCAGATGGATATGGTATTCGCTGAAAGGTGAGGTTCATATTGCTAAGTCGTAGGTCTTTTATATGGGGACCAGCACTGTCCAAAAAAAAGTGAAACTGTCTTCTTCTGAGGGCCCATACGTTTATCAAAATAGCGAACCCAATCGATCATTATTTCCGGGGTTATCCACACCTTCTTGTTACGTCTCAATTCTATTGGCAGTTGATCATGTTTCAAGTTACGGAACGCTCGCGGACGAAATGATATGCCTATGCCCAAAAGCTAGGCAAATCTGTGCGTTATTTCTGTTGAATTTTAAATTTTCGTTTGCATTTGTTGCAACTGTTAGCAAGTATGTTTTTTTTCGAATTCAAAGGAAAATATAAACAACACTTTGCTACGAAACTACGGAGAATTTTTTGGGTTTGCCCGTCTAATGGAATTGAATTAAATAATTCCTTACAAAATGCTTGTCCGCATCCGATCAAAGGAGTGTTCGGCTAATGGTACGTAAAATGTATTAAATGTGAAACGTAAAAGCTTGATTCGGAAAATGTGTCTGTCTAAACTCTAAAGGATCAGTCCGTCCAAGAGGTCTGTCTGTAATGGAAGATTTCACTGTATTTACTTATTTTTTAATAAACTCTTCTCTATTGGCTTTCGATTTTGTCCATTGTTCTTTTTATATCATCTACATCTACATAGACGCTTATTCCTTTTTTGGCCAATTATTATCGATTTGAAAATGAATTTTGCTTTACTCGTTATTATAGGGGTAAAAGGACTTCTACAGATGCTCTGCACTTTGCATATGGCTGATTTTCTAACATTTGGTGTATTTTACATACGAATATATTAACATATCTATATGTTATGTATTCACTTAAAAATGAAAATATACATACAGTACGTGGGTTTCTTAGCACCAGAATCGCCAAAAGTATGAAGATGGATATGCTTGTCAAAAGCAATTCATTGACCTACACCACAACCACGCACGCACAACTAACGTGTTTGTTAGGTCTTTGAATAGCATTTTACGCAGTTAATTTACGCAATTTAGTAAGAAATCAGATCCACTCCAATAAACTGACGTGGGAGGATAATCGAGGTTGGTGACTTTTTCAAACGATGTCGACGACTAACCATATTGTTGTTCCCCTTCTGGCAAGCAACGGGCAATACTGGAAAAAAATGCACTGGAATAGTTCGCAAGAGAAGCTTAGCGGATGATCGAGTTTTGCCATGTATATCATGAGGAAACCAATTATCAGACCTCCAGTACAAATTAAAGCCGATTTTATTCAAAATAGTAGAGCTTTATTAAGCGCTCATCAAATCCGAAAAGCAATTGACTATGAATTAATGATTTATTTCAGAAACTAAGGTTATTCTTAAAGACTGGTTTTTATTGACAAAAAGGCGACAATGAAGAATTTTTCTAATTTTGCGATTACTAAGCTCGGTATGCAAAATACATTCAGTAGATTAGAACTTTGTGCGTCACATGTATACGAGTAGAAAAGTAAATAAAGATTTATGTAGCTTATTACAAAAGTAGTGACTAAGTGATAACTTCTTCTTCATACTTCAAACGTGATTAATATTTTAACAAGACAGTTATGGTTTGATATTTACCTATGCATGAAAAGCAAATACAAAGCCTAAAACTTTTCACTTTGATAAACCTACTTAACTCCTACAGACTTGTCAAATATTGTCGGTCCCCATGAAAAACTAAAAATATATAAAATATCATTTATACGTTCACTGTATTTATTCATAAACATATGTATAGTGAGCGCTTTTATTTTGCAGCTTTTATTTCCACTCTTGGTCATGTATAACTTTTTCTAAATCGTGAAAAACAATTTAATAATACTCATTTAATTAGTGTGGAAAATAACTTTTCTTTCTTCCTTGGCAAACACGCAAAAATGTCGCCGCTTATACCATGAACAACCACCCACTTTGCCATCTTAATTACACAATAAGAAAATCCTTTCATTCATTTTCGTCGTCCTTCCCAGTACAGTATAGTCTCTATTAGACATATGTCTCTAGGAATATTGTATACACGAGTATGAACTATATACACACCTACATACATATATATACACCTCGACGATGACGACGTAGAAGAAACATCGAAATTATTTACCTTCCGGCGGTAGAAACTAAATTAAGGATTTCTGCACGCTTCCTTGTTTACCAATGAATGTGTGTGTTTGTACGTCTGCAAAGATTGTACCCATTCCCACTTAATATTCATACCGCGATGACTCTTAGAAAGCGCTTCAGAAACGTTTAACAACAACGACACAGAAGGAAAAAAAATCCAGCGTAAAATTCCTGGAAAAACTTGAAAAAGAAATTAAGAAATGAAATAAAGGACAATAGAAGAAAATGATAGAGAAGCAGAGCAAAAAAAAAAAAGAAAGAAAAATATTGGAGGAAGAAGAACTTCTCACAGGAGTGCCAATTGAGGAAGGAAATCCTCTGAGCTGCCAAATGAAGCATAAAAACGTTGCCAGAGTACGAGTAACCGTCGTCGTGTGTATCTGGATTTTAATGGAGGAAATGATAATGGCATAAAAAGGGTGGCGCTGAGAATATACTCAAAGATATGGCAAAGAAAACTGAAGTTTATTAGGTAAAATTTAATATGGTATATATTTTCCCGCCCGAGTGGGTGGCCAGGTGAAGGATACCATACAAACAACGTTGATTTAGCTCTTTGGCTCTTTTAGCTATTTCGTGCATCAATTTGTAGAGTAGCTGAATGTTCATCAAACTAAACTCCCCGAGTGGAAGTCATACCCTCTTGACGTTCACTCCAAATACGATATAATAAGTCGACGACTTCACATTTTTTTATCGCCAGTTTTTATTATCTCTGGGGTACACTAATTAAAAGCATTCTACCGGGGGGGATACAGCAAAAGAAAAATCCAGTCATAAAATTATGATGCCCAATTGGCAAATGAATCGATAGCTTATTCTACTCATTAACGTTGTCTATATCCTTTAAGAAATCTCCAGAGAAAGATTGAAAAGAAAACGAATGAAAAGAACGGACGACGCGACGCCATCGCCGCACCATTACCCATCTATGACTACGAATGAAAATGACATCTTTTTCTGTATAGTGAATCGCCAGGCGTAGTATCCTTTTTCCTTCACAAAAGAATGGGTAATTAGGATCAATTCATATTCCAGACATTTAGTTTCATTATTGTGGCCAAAAGCATTGTTATAGCTTGGTTGAGCATACAAATTTTGCTTTTTTGAGATTCTCTTTTTCCTATTCTTTGTACCTACTGCTTTCGTTTAGCAAATTATGTCAGTGGATACAGAAAATCTGCGAACGATACTAAAGAATGAAATGAAACTGAAGCCCCTCTTTGATAGGGGCCTAAGAAAGCCATTATCCTCATTCGATTAAAACAATTATAATTATGTTGGAAAATAAATTATAGAAATAAATCAAAAAAAAAAAAACTAAATAATCTTTGCTCATTAATTTTTTTACCTTTGAATTGGTTAATTGATTTCTGCTATCCTTTCCAATCTCTTCAAAGTGAAATAATATGATTTTTTTGGTCAAGATTTAGCCTCGTCATAAAAAGGACATGCAAAAAACAATATCATCAGTGAATCATTGCCGAGTCTCTCTTTTATACGCGAACGATAAAGTTTATATCACTCTTATTATTGTTTCGTTAAGAATTTAATGGGCTATTTTATTCGATGGGGGAGGATGCTATACATATAGGCAATGCAAGCTATCTCAGTTCGGATTACATTAATAGAATCATAAGTGATTTGAACTTGAAATGAATGAGCTTGGGATTCTGCTTAGGTACAATTAAATTAACTTTTTTTAACTCCAAATTCGAAAATCGTGGATTTAACATGAAAACGCAAATCAGATCCGCGGTTTTTCCCCGTTTCGCCAAGCTTTAATTGTAACGATTTTTCCGATTGAACGTTATTTCTGAGTTTTCATCTCCCCAGCTTTCTGACACAACAATATTTTTGAGCTATCAAAATAAATGTGAAATTAAGTAATGTTTTGTTATTTAAAACGAAAAACAAAATAATCCCTGTGGCGTAGTGGTAGTCGCCGTCGTCGCTTACGCTGAAGGTTAATGGTTTAAATCCAGATGTCTCCGAAACATTTATTTCTCACGAAATAAAAATAAGTTGATCAGTTTCAGAAGTTAATGTCAACCTACTGCGGAAGCAGAACACTGGCAGTAGGATTGCAATATAGATGAACAAATTGGAAATTGAAATTCTGTGAATCATAAGCAAGGACCAAATTTTCAATAATACACAACTCTCCAGTTATCCTGGACACCACCCATAGAGTTAGTTGAAACCTAACATCTGAGTTTGCTATCACTACGCCGATCTGTGTGTCACTCGTTCTTATCGTTCATGTGTTCGCGCTGTGTGTAGACATTAAAAGGGTATTCATAACCCCTTCAGCGTGTGTAAGTTATGTATATGTAATATGAATATAAAAAAAATTGCCTTTACCTTTGTTATTAATTATTATTATGTAGATCAACGAGAAACTCACCCACTCTCTGTCTCTAGTGCTTGCTCCTGTTTAAGTAATAGCAAGATTCTTGCAGGAGTGTGTTATCTGTTTTGTTTAAATTCAGTAAACATTTGAAACACTATTTCGATAGGTCGTTTGCATTTGTTTTAACAAATATTAGCATTGCAAGACTTTCGTAATATTATGTGATTGTTGATTCATTGTGAATAAACCTTTTAAATGCGAATTTTAAATGTTCTGCCAAAATCTATTTAACCTTCAACTGGGTAGGTGGGGTGCTGAAAACACCCCACCCCCTTTAAAAAAAATACATATACTATACTTTGTGACGGACAACACTTGTTATCGGTACCGCAATGGAATGTCGCTCTCTCTTAAACGGACAAAACACATCTACGTATGGCAAACTTTTTACATACTTTATTTTGTATTTGTTTTGTTCTCCATGTCTTTACACTTTGCAAAGAAACGAAACAAAAATGTAAACTGTGGAGTGTGCCTTTGCGTCATTATCACGTTCGCAGGCACATGATTTTCGGTGGGGAACGCTAGAATGAAACACGCATATGGCACATCTCCATTTTGTGCGAATTTGGTAGAAAGATAAAAATGATTCGGTTACAGTGAAGTGAAAATTTGTCTGGTAGGGCAAATAATGCCGGAATATGGAAGTGTACTGTATTTCTCGCCAGGGATCCTGTCTTATCTTAACATATCTAAAATTGTCATGACCCCCTTATTTTCTCAACCATTGACGGCATATGCTGTCTTGTCCGTGAACGTGTTATCCAACAACAATGTTGTGCATTTATAAATCCTATTGCATTTTTAAATAGGTTTGTATGTTAAGTGTATGTATGTATCATTTTACGCTTGATCGTCATAGACAGAAATTAGTAATTTTTGTTAATATGTGTTTATGACATATAAATGAATTCCTTTATAAAATAAAATGAATTCCACATTGTTTCTTTATTAAAGAACGTCAATTTATTTTTTTTTCTCCCATAACCGGACAAATTTCTTGGTACCGTCAGTATCCGGTTACGAGAGAGTTCACTGTAGTTATATCTTTCTACTGGAAAACACTATTTTAAAAAATAAAATAATAACATAATTGCAAGCAAAAAAATATATATTGAGGAAACAACGGTAAAAAACCTCAAATTAACCCCAGAATGATATCATAATGACAGTTTAACCATAGAACCATTTACCAGAGGAAAGCTAAGCATAATAAAGTGAAATCATGATGGGGTGTTGTCAGCACCCCACCTACCTACTAACGTTACTATAAATCACCTATCTACTTAAAAGTTAATGACAGGTAATGGCCCAAAATGCCAGATGTTCAATACATTGACGAATAACTCAGACAAGGTTTAGTCATAGAACACCGGAGTCACTTCAAACAGTCTTTATTCCCAGTCTACTATAAAGGTTGTTAACCTTTTACAACAAATAACAGAGAAAGTTTCCTATATTGAATCAATTGTTACTTAGAAAACGCCTTGAGTTTATAATTTTCCAAAGGACATTACGAAATTTTCCCACCATACCAGATAAAAAAAGGACTAACCCGTTAAATGGATTTCTCGGAAAATGCAAAAAATTAGGATTAAGTCTACAATTTTTCAAAGCACACTTAACGATAACAAGCGCAGGGTCCAATAAAGAGACACTGTGCAACCAAAAGAAATAAAATGCTTACATTCATTATTCTTGGCATACTTTTCATTTGCTTACGAAAAAGCTCGAAAAAATAAATAACTAAAATAAATCACTTAAATTTTTATCGTAAATCACACGAAACCCAAATTTTCTTGAAAAAAAATATTGTCATGCTGTAATGTAAATGAAAAAAAAAAAAAATCTAAACGCTATAAGGAATAACATCAGTACAATCACTTAAACATGCATGTAAAATCGCACAAATCCCTTCAAGGGTACAACGAATCCAAAAAGGAAAACGGTTTCACTTTCGTCTTGTCGATATCGGACTGTATGCAGAAATGGATGAAATATTTGAATTATGAAAACAAAAAAAAATAAATAAATCAACCGGAATAAAAAGTAACAGCAACAAACTTAGTAGGTTTTGTGATGCGTCTTGTGTGCGCACATTCGTCGCCATTTCAATTGTTAGCATCGTTCAATTCGTTTGCATATTTATTCCTTCAGGCCACTCTGAGATGTAATAACTCAAAACTGTTGACAGCAACATTGGTTTGTTCTCTTTTGGTATTCGTTTTCTTTTCTTTTTGTTTTGTTTCTTCGATAAAGTATTGAATTATATCCTTCATTCTCATCAGTAGAAAAAATAAATAAATATGATGACTTCATAAGGACGAGTTCCATTTGATTGTATGTACACTTTGTACATACGACGGCATACCTGTAACTTGGATTTTCATTTGTTTTACATTAATTTGATTCCTTCGAAATTAAAGCTCTTTAACTACCAACTTTGGTTAAATGTGGTTAACTTATCCAAAGTAATTAAAAAAAAAGTGTAAACCAAACACACACGATGGTGTTGTTAATAGCTTTTACTAGGAATCAACTGGACCACATTTACCCTAATTTTCCCCTCACTGTCTTACGAACATTTTCATGTTGGCTCTTCTTTATGGGTTAATTACAATCTAATAGCAATAGAAATGTGATGTTTGCACCGCGCAGCATTAAACTCAGCAGCATAGTAGTTTGGTAGTGATTATGTTCCTTTCAATATTTTCCTCTTTTATTTTCCCTATTCTCCACCATTTTCTCTTTCGACCTCGTGCTGTGAAATCAGGGAATATATTTATTGCATTAGGACATCGCTCTGTATACTTTTTGGGTAAGGCTAATGGCTATAAAGACGCTTTTGTTTTGGCAGTATGAGTATGTCGCCGTCTTTATTATGTCTAAGGAAAATGGCAAACCCAAATTTACGATTGCATTAAGGAATAATAAATGGATTTTATTCTTTTGTATAAATTCGATGGCGCCAGCATAAGAGGAGCCGTGTCTGTGACATTTACTTTGAAATGACCTCATAAGATGACTATTTGTTTTTACAAAACATTATTGAGTGCTTGCATACGGTTATTACACCTAGTATTCGGTTAAAATAAAACATTGTAAATGAGTCTCCCACGTTGTAAATGGAGGTTATGATTTTCCAGTTCATGAAATCATTGCGAACGATATTTAAATTTTAAACAAAAAAAACCAGTCCATAGGCTGGTCGCATACTCACATCCAATAAATTGTGGTGTTCTTATCAATGCTATTCATACATACCATATATGTACATACATATTATAGTAATTACTTAAGGCAAAACTCGATACATCTACTGACCAATGATCATGAAAAGAAGCAATCTTGCTGTCAAGTTTATTCTTTAAAGTCTCCCGACTAGCTCTTGTTGTTATTTTTGTTTTATGATTATGGTGTCTATATGACTATTGATCCTGTGAAGATCATTATTTTTCATACTTAAACTTTAATTGAAACAACAAATAATGTAGTTTTGTAGAGTTCCCTAGAGAACTAGCAACTCTTTAAGTTACGATCAGTCTGCCTGTCTGTATGTCACAGGACTCCCACTCCCGATGGCAAATATGCATTGCACTCCAAATGAATATACAGTGCTGGCACACTAATTAGCACACCCCATCACACAAAGTAAAAATAAGCTAAAACTAACGCAAAAATAAAAAAAAATGATTCAGGAACTTCAATATTTAGCTTTATTCATATGAATACTTAATGAATATCTTAAAAGTTAAAAAAAAAACAAATTATTACTAAAAACAAAACAAATAAGAAAAAAACTGGTTTTTGAACCATATGGTGTCCGTCAAAGGCATCTGAAAATGTAAAAAAATAAATAATAACAAATTACAAGTAATATGAAATAATGCAAACTTAAATAGTACATCGTTGGGTACCCTCTTTGGGTAATCAAAGCAGCACACCTTCTGTTCATCGAAGACATGAGGCGGGCACACTCTTTCGTCGGTATTTTATACCATTCTTGATGGATAGTGTCCCATAACTCCTTTACGTTCTTCGGTTTCAAGGCCATAACACGCCTCATAACAATTGCCCACAAATTTTCTATGGGGTTGAGATCTGGGCAGTAAGGGGGCCAATCCATTGCCGGCATTTGCTGTACCTCAAATCATTACAGACCTGGCATTATGGCAAGGCGCATTGTCCTGCTAGAAAACTGCTTTCGGTAGAATGACAATGGTAAGTCTTCCAGATATTGTTAGACAGCGTAGTTTTATATTCAAGCGCATCTAAATTGCCTTTTATAACGACTAGAGGACCAACACCATGAGCGCTAAAACAACCCCATACCATTACGCTGCCTCCGCCAAACTTAACCGTCTTTTTGGTATATTTAGGGTCCAGTTGTTTGTTTGGAGGACGTCGGACATATGTTCTTCCATCAGAACCACAGAAATTAAACTTCGATTCATCACTCCATACCACCGTATTCAAAAAAGATGGAGGAGAACCAACATAACCCTTTGCGAATTTTATTCGTTTTTTTCCGATTCGCATCTGATACCTTCGGTTTCCTTAGGCTCTGGCATCCTCAAAGTTTATTCTCCAAAAGCCGCTTTCGCACAGTCCTAGCTGCGATGTTTACACCATATTCTTCCTCCATCGTGCTCTAATTTTGGAGGAAGTGGCAAAAGGGTCTTTCAGATCATGTCGGGCTATGATGGAATCCTCTCTTTATGTAGTTTTCCTAGACCTACGTTGTCTCTTGTCCGCAAATGTCCCATACGTCGGATAGTGCTTTAAAGCATTTTGCACTTTTTTTCGCGAACAATTAATGTTACGTGCAATTTTGCTCATATTTTGTTCCCTTTGGAACCTCTCCCCCGCCGTAGAACTCTCGGCACGTCCCATTACTATTTATAAATCACTTTAGAACTACTAAATTACACTTCACCAGTGTTTTGCATTACTCGTCACAACAATAGGATAAATAAAAAATAAATAAATCGCAGCCATTATTTGGTTGTGCTAATTTAAATTTCAATGCAAACTGGACGTTATTTCAAAAAATTAAAAGTAAAAAGCAAAGGCTTCCAAAATTTAAAAATTTTAAATTTTCAAAATGTGGTTGGGAATGTAATCTTTTTAAATATATGACAAATAATAATGTTTAAATAAGTTATATTATGAAAAAGGGCATATGTTTATTCTTTCATGGGGGTGTGCTAATTAACGTGCCAGCACTGTATGTACGTGTATTACATGTGATCCAATTTCTTCCGATGCTTTTTTTTTAAAACAAGAACAATGTAATTCCTATCATTACTTATGAAAAACTAGGCGTTTTTCCGTGAACTAAAACAGTCGCGCTAACTGTAGTGGGATAGAAATGAAGTATGTAGCAACGTCAATGTTCATATTTATTACAAGTTATATTCCATCGTAAGCAATTAAAGCACGAAATTATTTTAAGTAGCTCCATCTATCACAGATAGCGCAAACAATATTCTTGTTTTCAAAGTTTTTTTTTTAAAACAACCATCAAATACAATCCACAAAATACGTGTGAATAATTGTATTTGTATTTTGAATGAGCGTTGTTATTTTTAAATTAATTTAAATAATATTATGTATAAATAGATTTAAAAATCGGCCCATCCACCGCACAGGATGTTAAAGAACATGTATTTTGTAAATTAGTTTTAGAGTCTATCTCCGTCTAAGTTTGACAGGTAAAAGCGTAAAATTAAGATTAATATATTGTTATGATAATATTCACTGGACCCTCTGTAGCAGTCGATCCTTTTAATGTAATTTTCGGTGACTTTTTCGTAAATTTCGGGCGGCATCTCGGCTATAAACTTGGCGGATATTGGTCCAACCTTTTAAGTTTGATGGCATAAATACGACTTCTAGCGTTACCGCACAAAAATAACTCTGCTAAACGGACGCCACACTCATAGACAGGCCATACTCTATTGCACGCTCAGTAGGGCTATTAAATTGATCAAAATCTTTTCGTGAATTTCGATGTTATTTCTGGGGAAGAAAAGAAGTAAAAAATTTCAAAGCGTTGAGCGGTGGTTAAACTATCTATTTCGGAAAACTCACTAAAATTTTTAAAACATATGCTTATTGACAGCTGCTCGATTTACAGTTATATGTACGTCCATATAGCTACATATATATTTTATTTTATTATTTTAAATAAGCTTTTAAAATGCGAGTATTTTGTAACTGACATTGAAATTTCTTTTTTTGTTTTATTTTTTATATCACACGTATGAAAGTACATACATACTTATGTATGTTTGGCTACGTAAACTGGCTTTGTTGTGTGGTACATTGCTTTAGGAATGTGCAATGATGTCAAAGTCCTGGCGCGAACCCAGTAGGACAAACATGTTTAAGATAATTCCTTCCGAATAAATGTAGTTACTCTGCTTCAGCAATTACATAAAAAAATAATCTACAAGTATGTATGTATGTGTGTATAAAACTACGTGCGGTTTTAAAAAAAATAAAAATATAAAATAATATGAAAGTGCGAAGTACGGCATGGAACTCGTCTGTCTAGTCCAGATTTACTTATTTGTATAATATCGAATTACTTTCTATAATATTATACAGTCATTGTTGCACCTCGCAGATCATTAATTGAACTAAATGTGCAAAAGATCGATTGGTCGACGGCTTGTATGGTACAGAGCGTCGCGCTGCGCCTCGCCGCGGCGTTTTTCTCAATCCAGAGATCGTCCAAGTTCATTGATATGCCAACCATATCATAAGCTGTAAAGTCAAGTTTTTTTTGTTATTTGTTTGTTGGTATTGCCTACAGTTTTCTTGAACTTGATTAACTATTTAATCATGTTCTAGCTAGAGGCTTGATAAAAACTAGCTTTATTCGCTTGGTTGTTGTTTGCATAAAAAACAAACTACATTACCATTTAAACTCCATTACAAAACTCTATAAAGTGGACTGAGATTATGAATTAAATTGCGTAAAAGGTACGAATCCAAAAAAGAGTACAGTGAAAGTCGCTTATAACGACGCCGAAGGGACCGCGCAAATGTTATCGTTATATCCAAATCGTCGTTTTATTTAGCGACGTTTAGTCATCGGTAGCATATCTTTAAATATAGAGAAACCATCCAAATGAAGGGAAAATGGTCCTTATAAGCGACAGGTCGTAATAAGCGAAGTCGTTATAAGTGACTTTCACTGTAATTTATCGTTTCTTTTGACATTTCATTCAATATGAAGCCATTTTACATCAGATACATTTTTACAGATACCAGATTCGATTCATTCCATTAAATGCATTCACATGAAACACACGATGCGCATAAATTTCACATTCAAAATGAGGCTTTTGGCGATATCATTATAAATATCCAATTGAATTTACGATAACAAAATAATTTACAAGTCTCGCCGAATATATTTTACTTGCTGTTTGATCCCTTTTCACCTCACAGCACAAACATGTCCATTACATATATTATAGATGTAATAATCCTCAGCAATTACAATTGCACTACACTTTGCACTCTTTAATGTCCTTACAATGAAGCAATGAATGTATTACTGGAATGTTTTTTTTTTGTGTTAATAAAAATTTACGTCACAGCGGGTGGTGGAGAGAGAAGGCATATTTACTTATGCACCCGTAAGCCCATTGGGCGTCATCCCACTTTGCAAATCAATTTATTAGTTTGCACATGCAATTTTTTTCAACCGAGGGATGGCATTTCCAGTGCTTTAAGGGTGGAAGCAGGATACAGTGGAATGAGATAGAAATAAAATACAAGTTTTGCATGGCGAATGAATGTCCAAATGTTATATGGAGGTCTATTTTTGTTGTATTTTGATAATTTTTTCCGTTAACTCTGCATCTCCCTTTTCTCGCCCTCTCTCAATTAAATTCGATTTTATGTGCGAAATAATTTGGATACAAAATGCATGTGCGTGTAGTAGAGTGATGGTGGATTAATGGGTTTCCATACAAATAATGAGACTTTAGGGCATTTGTATTTATTTATCTATTTAATTTTTTTCTGTTTCCGATTACCAATGGGATTAATTTGTTAGAACTACTGACAAAAGTCGAGTTCGCAATCTAATTTCATATATAGATTATCTTTTCAGTTTGAAAACATGCTGGAATTACAATCATCGATTTTTATCTATCAAATTGCATTGGTGACTTTAAACTCACCAAAAGTACCTTTTAACTCTTAAAGTGGGCTTTTAATTATATTCAAATTTCAGCCAACCAACAGATGTAAACAATCAACCAAAATGTGTTAGATTTTTGTTCTATCTGTCAAATTCATTGAAATTTGATACAACAGTGTCCCCTAAACTGTGTTTTTGTTCCCAAACTTTTAATTTTTTGGTGTGTTTGACTAAAATTGGCTGTACGTCAGTTCTAAGGTCGATAATAGTTGAAGGAAGGTTAAAATTGTCTCGACTAATAAGTTTGCGCCAATTTGTTTTATTTAAATTCCATTTTCTCCAGCAAAATAAAATTCTTATTGAGTGTTCTATTTTTAAATGCAAATCCATTTATCATTCTACTTTGTTTACTAACTAACAACTGAATTTATTTCAATTTGAATTTAATTAACAATTTGTTTTCTTTTTTTTCGTTTCAGGTGAGTGATTGATTTCCAATTTATATTGCCGGATACGTGGTAAATTAATAGCATTTGGCTTTCCTATCAGAGAATTTTATTTTACCATACCTCCAGAGAATGGTAAAGGTATACATATTTAGATCAATTCTATAGAAGCAAAAACAATATTTAAAGTATCCCCATAAAATAAATAAATACTACTCCTTCGACCAGAGAATTCAAAATCCATACCCATTGTCATGAGTCCCATTGCCAGTTCTTCTCTTACCACAAACAATAGCGTCATTATAAATATGGTTCCTTGGTCACACAATACAAAATCTTTACGCAAGGATACTCACAGCATTGGAGGGAGATAAAGGATCGGACATTAATGAGATAATACTCGTTAACGAATAATAATCTGAAATAATTCTCATTCTTATTCACAATCGCAATCCTTTGCATTGCGACGACACAAAAAGTCGTTTCTTTTGACCCTTTTATCAATATCTTTGGAACCATAAAAGCAGTGTGGATTGAGTGGGTGAGAGGGGTGATCTATTGTCCGCAATCGAAAAGGATCATCGGTCACGGGAAAAGACAAGAATTTGAATTCATTTTCGGCATTATCCTTTGTATGGTTTCCACGGTTAAAACTTTAAGATTATGTATACACCAATGAACGCGGAATGTATTTTTTTTTCTTTTTAGCAAATCATTATCGGTGGGGACGATGGCATTTTTCTCTTTGAATAACATTGGGAAGAGGACACCATCACATTTCTAAAGAATATCATATGTCGGACGGAGCCTTTTTGAGTGCGGTAGTCTTTATGTCGTGCCGATGATGGTATGAGTACCTATTGTATGTGCAGTTTTTTTTTTTTTTATGGTTTATAAAAATGACCGGATGAATTGTTTTTCTGACAAAATTGTGAAAGATATTTCATAGTAGGAATTTGTTGTTTCTTCTGTTGGTTATTGACCTGTCACTGTGTTATTCATACTCATACGCATGTACATAATGTATGTAACCTAAAAACTGTCCGATATGTTCACGCCGGATGAGCTTCCGTTTCGGATTTAATTACTGAAATACTCATACTTCCACTCAATTGGTGCGGTTTTTGCTCATTGAATAGCCACATTTTTGATTGACTTTCTCCATTGTCTCACTACATTGAAGCTTTTCACAAACTAAGCTAGTTGAGCAATATATTTCCACGACTTCGGATATGTCCAAGGCATATTATGTGTAGGGAACTGGATACTACATATGTATGTATGTATGTATGAAGAAATGTTTTCTGGTTTTGTTTTTCTATTTAAGCATTTGTTTCTTATTATGTTTTGCACTTTTTTCTGCGAACATTGTTCCGGATAGCACTCGTATATACAGAAAGAAAAAGCTAGTTAAACATTTTAGGTGTAAATATGTATGTAGATATATGATCTGGCCTTCGAAAAAGTCCTGAAAGATAACGTAAAGTACTATTTCTCAGTTCTTTATGGCCGACATAGAATAAACTGGGTCTACATGCATTGTCCACTAAAACCGCCCACTTTTCAAAGAAATGTGAATAAAATCAGGCGTTGGGTTTGTGAGGTCTGAATCCAAGCACGCTCAACTTTTGATGATGCAACATCAGATTAAATATGTTCGAGGTGCTGGCTTTTATTGTTTGGCCTTTATTGGGAAATATACGCCTTCTGGACTCCATACTATGGACTGCTATTTGGTTTCTCGGTCATACTTTCTTATGTATGTGCATATAAAACAAGATTCATCACCTGCTATGACTTTATAAAGGCAACCTGACTCTATTTTCCAACTTTTCCACAAAATACTGCGCAAACGTACACGAGCATATTTTTGCTCTCCATTCAAAAATCTTGGAGCCCGTCGCGCGGATTTTTTCAAATATTTCAGGTGATGATTCAATATTCGAAATGCAGCCATAACATTCATGCCCAGTTTATTAGTTATCTTTCTGGGATGTTCATCCAATTTCGAGCATTTGAGCGCTGAACTGGTCGGTTTGGAATCTTCGAAAACACTTGTAAGCAGCACCAAAGGCGGTGCTACTGCTACCCGCAATCCGAAGAGAATAGTAAACCGAATTGTTTCCTGTGTTGGCGGTTGAACTTCCACGTGCCTAACGTTTTTAATTTACGTGTCTTTGGAGTAAATACCTTTAGAAACTCATCTTTTTATAACTAATAAACTCACACCAACTAAGGCTCAATAACTGGTAAGCCTTAGGCCCAATACACACGGAGCAACTGAAAAAAAAACTGATTAGCGATTCGAGTTGGCAACTAGTTTGCTTTGAGTCGTAACCTTAGTAATCAAACGGGAGGCTACACACGAGGTAACTGGTTGCAAACTCGTTTGCGATTCACAAAAACCAGTTTATAACCAGTCGGCTATTGATTTGCCTGTCGAGTTGCCTATTGATTTCAGTTTCTAGTTTGTCGAATATGAGCGAACAACAGACCAGCCTGTTGCTGGTGGGGGATGTTTTTCACGCCCGGTATCCATGACGACACCGAACAAACTAGAGATTTTGATTGCTAATAAGTTTCCTCGTTTGTGAACTGTGGAGTCGAGTCGCCGCTGAGTACGTAACTGGTTTGCACCTGGAGTTGCCAACCAGTTAAGTTGTTTTTCAGTTGCTCCGTGTGTATTGGGCCTAAGATTACTTTCGTTAGTCCCTACATATTTCTGTTTATACAAATACACACACTCATAAACGCATATCCTTACACATATAGACTGCACATATGAATATATTTACCTATATGGGATGTGATATACATATTTAGTTTCAGACACCATATTAAAAAATCGTTCTGCACGACTAAATATGGCTTAAATTGAATTTTTCAATCACTCTACTGATTATTATCGTGCAGAACGATTTTATTCCAAAGAAGTCATTCTGTTATACACATACAAACATACATAGGTACATGTAGAAAAAATTAATTTAAAAAACAAATGTATGGGTATCACGTACGTTTTCGTGTGTTCAGACATTGCATCGCATGGTCTAAAATTGAAATTGACATTAAAGTGTCTGTCATAGAGTGGACTGCCAGACATATCAAATAGCCATTCTTAATAAGAACTATAAAAACCACTGTAAGCCTCCGTCCTATATCCAACCCCTAGCTGATTTTGTTAATGCAAAAAACGAGTTGAAAGAAGTTCACATTCCGTGCATGAATGTGAATTTTCTCAATGGGGTTGCTATACTTTCTACCTATACTACCCTTAGGTTGCTTTTGAAATGCAACAACGAGCTACATATACATATATACACCTTCATACAGCATGCATCCGTATATATATGTATGTTCATACCTACATTTGCACAGGAACCGGCATAAACGCCCGTAGAGGTAATTACGATTTTCAATTAAGTGAATTAAGTTAGAGTTGTACTTACGGAAGCACGGAACCGTCAGACGAGAGGAAAGTAATATTTTATAGCAACAATTTGCAGATTAAATGCGCCAATAAAAGGGGATAGAAAAAGAAAAGCTGAGTATGAAAACGAACACGCTTAGAACGAAAGAAAGCTCCGCATGTGCTTAAGGAATGATTTTAAGATGAAAATCGAAAGTTTACCAAAGGGTTATTGCATGACCTGGATCAATTTACACCACACCACTTGGAGGGTGATTGCGTGCTTAAATGTATTCAAAATATCAAACGCAAGTAAAACACATTGTAAAGAGAACGACAGCAACATAATTACTATGAAAGGAATTAAACGAATTATATATACATAGATATGTCCCTACATATGTATGTATGTGTTTCCTAAAAATTTGTCCAGTTGTGAATAAAAATGCATTTTCCATGCATATTAGGGGTTCGCTCAGGTCAATAAGAGAAGGAGAGCTTAATTTTAAGTCGATAAACACCGTTTCGACGAAAGTCTTGCATCATGTAACTCCAAAATCGACAAAACACTATCGTCAAAACGATCAAAACGAAGTTCGGATAGCAATATCCAAGCTAAAGTCCAACAAAGCTGATGGACCTGACGGCCTACCCGCAGAGCTATTTAAAGCAGCTGGAGATGACTTGGTAGTGAGCATACACCAACTCATCTCCAAGGTTTGGTCAGATGAAAGTATGCCAGATGAATGGAATCTCAGCATCGTCTGCCCGGTCCACAAGAAAGGAGACCCCCTCAACTGCTCCAGTTACAGAGGCAATATCGCCTACAAGATCCAATCTGCCATACTGTGTGAACGCCTGAAGCCTTTCGTCAACAACCTGATTGGCCCCTTTCAGTGCGGTTTCAGGCCAGGAAAGTCCACCATAGACCAAATTTTCACACTCAGGCAGATCCTGGAAAAAACCCAAGAAGTCCAAGTCGATACCCACCACCTTTTCATCGATTTCAAGGCCGCCTATAACAGCATATGGAGGGATGAACTGTATAGAGTTTAAGATAAGTTTATTCAATTTCATTAGTACATAATATAAAAGTAATAGATAACTATGTTTTGTAATTTAAAGTGTATGTGTTCAGTAATACATCTTAGTACATATAGTTTAGTATTACCATGTATATATGTTTATAGTAATTAATGTATAATATATTTGGAATTGATATTTCCAACACTTCCCCTCAATTACAAATCTTTAATCCAAGCCTCTCCATATGATTGTAATGTTTGGTTGCTGTTAGACCCTTGGTTAGCACGTCCGCAGTCATGTTATCAGTATCGATGTATTGCAATGTAATCTCTCCTTTCTGTACAGCTTCACGAACAAAGTGGTGTCTGATGTCGATGTGCTTAGTACGTGAATGTTGAACGGGATTCCTGGCAATAGATTGAGCGCTTTTGTTATCGTTGTATATGACAATGCCTTTCTTTTCGCTAAAGTTGATTTCTCGCAGGAACTTCTGAAGAAACATTACTTCTTGACTGAATCTGATATAGCCATATATTCCGCCTCCGCGCTGGATAAAGCAACTGTTCTCTGTTTCCTCGATTCCCACGACACGGCTGCACCTCCTAGTTTAAAAACGTACGCCGTGTATGACTTTCTGTCATCCGTGTTTACACCCCAATCTGCATCTGTATAACCAAGTACATTCTTTCCGGTTTTTCTAAATTCGAGTCCATAATCAATGGTTCGTTTGAGATACCTTAACACCCTTTTTGCAGCAGTCCAATGTGGTGCCCCATAATTTTTAAACTGGCTTAGCATACTAACGACATAAGATATGTCCGGCCTCGTGGTGACTGCTAAGTAAAGAAGAGAGCCAATTAATTGTTGATAAGGCAACTTACTCAAATCACCTTTTTCAATGTCAGTAGTAGGACTCATTTTTGTTGTTAGTTGGCTGTTCATATCTAGTGGCGTGTTAACAGGGTTTGCGTCTTCCATATTGAAACGCTTTAAAAGATCGAGTATGTATTTTCTTTGACACATGGTGATCTCCCCACTAGTCTTTTGTTGGAACTCAATGCCGAGAAAATAATTGAGCTTTCCCATATCTTTCATCTGAAATTTGGATTTCAAATTTTCTTTAAATAATTCAATCTGCTTTAAGTTATTTGATCCTACAATTATATCATCAACATATATTGCGATAATTATAATGTCACCATTTTTTCTAGACATGTAAATGCAAGGATCAGCAGCTAATGGTTTCATTCCCATTTTTAATAGTTCTTCGTTCAGTCGAATATACCATTGCCTACCGGATTGCTTTAATCCATAAATTGCTTTTTGTATCTTACACACCATATTTTTTTCAACGCGCTCACCGGTAAGTGTAGAGTACATTTCGGGTATTTTCATGTAAATACTTTCCTCAATTTCACCATTTAAATATGCGGTAACAACATCCGACTGATGTAGCGTAAGATCCAATTCGGCGGCAAGAGCTATTAATAGACGAATTGAACACTGTCGTGCTACTGGCGAAAAAGTTTCCTTAAAATCAACCCCTTCTCGTTGAGAGCACCCTTTCGCGACCAAACGCGCCTTTCTTCTATATATTTCTCCTTTGGAATCCGTTTTTGTTTGAAAAACCCATCTGCATCCTATGACATTTTTTCCTTTGGGCCGATCAACGATATGCCATGTATTATTTATTTTATGCGCTGTTAGCTCCTCTCTCATAGCTTCTTTCCACTCAATAGCATTCGCATTTTTTTCAATATCACTAACACTTCTAGGATCTAAAGATAGCATGCAAGCAGCGTCAATAAAAACATCTGATTCGCCAGAATCACTACATTCTTCAACGTTCACTTGCTGATTTAGAATTTTATCTAGTTTGATGTTTTTTGTTTTTGACCGCGTCCTCATTCCTATTGCTTCTACTTCTCTTAAGCTTTCACTATCCTTATTCTCAATAGTTATTTCTTCTTCATTTAAATTGTCCTGACACTTATTTTGATTATGATTTCCTAAATTTTCATGCACATCCTTAACAAAATTTGGCTCAAACAATACTTCAAGTTCATTTTTAATTTCTAACTCATTTGATAAATCTCTATCGTCTCGCAAATCTTCTTTTATAAACACAACGTCTCTACTTTTTATGATTTTCCTGGGTGAATTACAATACAATCTATATGCTCTAGCATCTTCGCAGTATCCCAGAAATATATATGGTTTCGATTTGGTATCAAAATTACTATTGCTCCTACTTTTATGTAAACAATATGCCTTACTACCGAATACCTTGAAATGATTGACCGTTGGAGACTTTCCTGTCCACATCTTATAGGGGATCTGTCCATTAATACTGTTTGAAGAACACCGATTTCGAATATATTTTGCACATGCAATTGCCTCCGCCCAGAATGATAATGGCAATTTTGATTGTAACATCATACAGCGACCCATCTCCACCAAAGTCCTGTTCATCCTTTCCGATACACCATTTTGCTGCGGTGTGTATGCAACTGTCGTTTGATGTTTAATGCCATTCTCAGCTAATAAGTCTTCGAATTGTTTGCTGCAGTACTCTCCTCCATTGTCCGATCGTAAGGTTTTGATTTTTCTACCTGTGAAATTCTCAGCGTAAGATTTATATTGTTTAAAAGCAGATATAACTTTATTTTTATGCTTTAGGAAATAAACCTCACACCACCTGGTAGCGTCATCAATAAATGTGGCAAAGTAAACCAATTGACATTATCCTCATTGGTCCACATATATCACTATGTACCAACTCCAATGGATAAACACTTCTCGAAGCACTAGCTTTTGGAAATGGACGGCTGGCCAATTTTCCTTTCATGCAAATTTCACATTGAAGCTCACCATTTTCGATGCCTCCTTGTTTGTTTCTTTTAAAACCAAGAACTGAACTACTATTTAACATTTGACGTAATGATTACACGTTTAAATGACCAAATTTCTCATGCCAATCCTGTAAAACTGAATTGGAAGAAGTTATGTTAGCTACTTCAGATAATTTTTCCGTGATGTAATAAAGACCATCCCTTTTATTGGCAACCGCGACGACTTCATTTCTACTATTTTTTATCAGAGCTTTATTTGTGCCAAAAGTTACGTTATATCCCTTTTCGGTCACTTTTGATATGGAAATTAAATTTGTTCTTAAGTCTGGCACATAAAGAGTGTTTTCAAGTCTTGTATTTTTGCCATATTCCGTCGAAATTTTTACTATACCGTGACCTTTGATTTCCGTAGTTTCTTTATTTGCCAATAACAAAGAGCGTGGCTCCGTAAAGTTCAAATCAAAGAATTTGTCTTTAACGCCACACATATGAGATATTGCTCCACTATCCAAACACCAGTAACGATTCTTTAATCCGACCTCTACTGATAAAGCTTCGTCCCTCACATGTTGAATTGAAAATGATTCCTCTGTTATGGCTGATTTGTCAGAAAAATGTTGTCTTACATTGCACACTGCTGCTTTGTGGCCAACTTGACCACAGCGATAACATTTTAAACTAAATGCGGCATTTCTCTTACCTTCGTATACATATTTCTTGCTTTCAAACCGTTTGTCGTCGCCCTGTGAGAATTTTCTGTACATATTACCTTTCGGTTTGTATTTTCCTAATCTTGTCTTTGCGAATAATGCTCCGCTTTGGTCACTTTCTTTATGTTTCCTCGCTTCGTATTCTTCAATTATTTTAGTTTTCAAAATTTCAGGATTTGGCAGCTCATCCCTAGACTCTATTGCGATTCTAAAATTTTCAAAAGATGAAGGTAAACTGTATAATAAAAGGATTGAAAGTAAATCTTCATTTATTTCTAATTGCATATCTGCCAACTTATCTACTGCGGACCAAAACCTCGATAGATGGTTATAAATATCTTCACCATCATTCATTTTAGTTAAAACGATTTGCTTCAACAACGTTGCCTTTCTTGCAGGCCCTTTTGACTGGTATACTGCATGCAACTTCCGCCATATGTCATTCGAAGTTACGCATCCCCTTATCTCTTTTAATTCCGATGGACTTATTGATAAGATAAGATCAGATCTTGCTTTTCTGTCCTCTTTATCCCATTTCTCATAATTTTCTTGAGGTCTCTGCTTTTCTCCGCTCACATATTCCCAGGTTTCGCTCCTGATTAAGAGTGCTTCCACATGCAGTCTCCATGTATCGAAATTATTCCTTGTTAACGGTTCGATTTTAACCAATTGGTGACTTCCCATTGCTCGCAGTATTTGTTTTTATTTTTCAAAACAATTCAAATTAATATGCGATGATTCTGATTCTAAATTATTTTTTCTCAAATAATTTTTTTTTTTCGAACTATTTTTGTTTTTTCGTTCCTGGGCCCATAACCTATTAGAGCAAACGCACTCTTCAACGGATAGAATCAGAATGATAAGTTTATTCAATTTAATTAGTACATAATATAAAAGTAATAGATAACTATGTTTTGTAATTTAAAGTGTATGTGTACAGTAATACATCTTAGTACATATAGTTTAGTATTACCATGTATATATGTTTATAGTAATTAATGTATAATATATTTGGAATTGATATTTCCAACAGTTTTTAAACTTGCCCCCCGCGATAAGTTTCTGTTTTCGAACTTACAGGCAACCTCAAAGGTAAGGGAATTTTGTCTAAGCTAGAGGTCGATGTTCCTGTTTCCAATTATTACTATGATTCAAACGGTTTTTTTTTTCCAACGAAAAAAAGGATATGAAATGTCCATTAAGAAAAGTTTATCACTCAGGCCGGTACCCATCGACCGCTTATAAGTTAAGAACCTTATAAACCTATTCACCAACCGCTATTAGTGCGTATTTATGAGCACTCATAAGACTTATGAGTGGTCCCAACCACTCTTAAGTAATTTAATAAATTCAAAATAATTCGAAATCAGCTTGAAATCAAATTGAAATTACTTCTGTTGATTTTTAAAGTGGGTAGAAAAGAAAGAAATCTGAATTGATCCGGCGAGGAAAAGAAAATTATAATGAATTTAATGAACGTTCTTATTCCACTATTTTATTCCTAATAAAATTGCCAAAAAAAAAAAATTGATCCACCAACATCAATTTCACCATATACAGCTGTGTTGCATCATCCCCATTGCCATATGTCACTGAGATGTTTGAAAAAGAGCGCCATTCCAAAATCCGAAAATTGAGATCAAATTCGAAGTAGCATACACAGCATAGACATATGTTATTAGTGGTCGATAAATACCAACCAAACATTTTAAAGAAAGAGCCTCTTAACTTTTTTCAAAGCGATTTATGAGCAGTCTATTACTACCGCTCTCAGTGCGATATTTCTATTGCCCTGCATACTTTATTTTATTGTATAAATCATTATAACCTTTCATTAGCAATTACATCATTGAATTTTTTTTATTCACCCCCGTGAATAATACGGAATACCGTTGGAGACAACTTTAGTACCTTTTTATTTCATTCCCAGAATATGTTAAATATTTAGTACTTATGTACATACCAACGAATGTATTTCATAAATGGAGATGCCCCAAATTTGTTAAGAAATATATATTCCTTTTTTTCATCTCTCCTTCCTTGGTCTTAATTTCTTGCCTCTCGGGCAAGACGCATTCCGACAATATTATTATCCGTTATATGTATCTCAATGAGCTTTCTTTTACACAGTCGAACCAATAAAAATGAAATCATCTCTGCAGGACTAAACCCTCCACGTTTCATATAGAAAAGATAGGAATAGTTTCCCCATCTGGCACATGGAAACAGCGAACAAATTAAAAGAAATGAAAAAAAAAGAAACTCTTACATAAATCGAAAAACATGAAAATGAAAACGAAAACTTTTGAATACCGTTATTTAGTTTCCACATCCGACGGCCGACGCCAAGCAGACGGGCTACCTATACCTATAGCTACCACATACATAAACCAAACACAAGCAACGAACTTCTTTTTGTTGTTATCCTTGGAAAAAAGAACTTGATATTATGAAGCGAAAAGGCCAGTAATAAACTAGGCAAGTGTAGGTAGAATGGGAGAAGAAAGGAGCTTGAAACGTTGACGATAACCTTTACAATCGCACCGGGGTCTAAAGTCTAACACAGCCATCTGTTTGACATTTGAGTCAGTCACACAAGGAAGAAGGACGTTTCTCTGCATGGGGCAATAAACAAGGTCTGGGGACGGATTTTCGATAGTGGAACTCTAGTGGTGGCGTGCTGTCAGTTCATGCTCTCATATACTCTTTAGTTATTATGTGGTGGTGGTTTTCCTCGTTTTCTATTCCTCACCTGAGTCCTGAAACTGAAACCAAACTGCACTGCACACTTTGGCAGTGGCAAGGTATTTATTTCATTTGGGAAAAAATTATACGTTACTAGGTTTTGCCTGCAGAACAGCTATAGGGTAGAAAGTCGACGTTGGCAGACGGAGGGGAACCTGAGAAAAACTAAAACGGATATACTCGGGTATGGTGGCGCCATGGCGGCTCCATTACGTGCTATGTATTATATCAGGATTTATTTATTTGGTTTAATGGCCGTGTTTTAAGTGTTTTTTCTCTGTCGACTGTTTTTCTTATGTATTTCTGCGGCTTTCTTCTGCAGCGAGCTAATCAAAAACCAGAAGTTGTATAAGGAAAGGTTGTCACATTGCAAATGAATTTAGTTAGCTCTTGACAATAAAATATATTTTTTTTTAGTAGATATTTTGTTGAGGTGAATAATAATAATATAAATATAAATATTGATAATAGGAAGTCGCTTCCGGTTACCATTAGAAGATATACGGGCATTAGCGATCGATTCCCAAAGACAGCTTAGAGAATTCTACCGCCGAATTAAAACCAGATGTTTCCAAACGAGAACTTGGGCAGCGATGACATCTCTGAATAGATCTCCGAGAATCTGCAAAACGTAGAAGCCCGAGAAGAAGAAGTTTCTGTTGAAAGTGCGGAAATGTATATTATTAAATTCATAATATAAATACACAACCCAAAGTAAAACTAGAAGATGCAATCAAATGCTTAACCACATGCTTGCAGTGGCAGAACAAAATAACCTACCTCAACATTAAAGAAATTATGCATATCCAGAAAATAAGCGATAAGGCTGTTGCTTCTTTTTTTTATTTCCTTTATTTATTTACATCTGTCCAAATTGGACACCTAGTAACTGTTGTTACAGAACAGGATATGATAGTTTATAAGGCCAGTGCCTTTACATACTTTTGTTTTACAATAAGGTGGGTTTTTTTTATTTTTTAACTTACGAATTTCAAAAATTGTTATAATTTTTATAATTTTTATTAAAGTCTCTGAGTTAGGTCTGTTGGTCTAAGGCGCTTCAGTCTTCTTTTTCTGGTTATTTCTTGTAGCAGGATAGAGTTGACTTCATTGTTATCGTGGATTAGTAACCGGATCTTGTGTTTTGTGCTTGTCTTTTGTATTTCTTCCATTACTGTCGCTATTTCGAGGTCTTTATGGATGTAGTCATTGGAAATATACCATGGAGCGTCTATTATCGTTCTTAATATTTCTGATTGCTGTCTTTGTTGTTGCTGTTGCTTCTTCTTCTGCAAAACAACTGCAAACGAAAATTTCTAATTTTTTTAAACTAAGGCTGTATAAATACATATGTATGTATATACAATGTACATTCTTATTAATTTACCTGCATTTAATTTTCGTATAAATTAATTTCTTTCTTCTAAAAATATGTTTGAATGCATAAATTTCTTTTTAATAAAAATATAATTCTTAAATGTACACGCAATTTTATTTTGATAGCTCAGAGAGTAGTGGGGGCGGGTTTCCAATATAGGAAATTCGCTAAAAATTTATTTTTTTAATTTTTTAGTGTAAAAAGCCGTAAAAATGATAAAAAAAAAATTGTTTTTTTGAGAGGAATTAATAATATGTACTATTAAATTTTTTTTGTTTACTAGGTACTGGTTTACTAAACAGTTGGGCGGGCGATTATAAAAAAAACTATGTATAGGTCAGCAACTCACATTACTAGGGAAAGCATGCATTTTTAAAACTTTAAAAATTTATAAAAAATATAAAAACAAATTTCTTCTCCAAAATGTTTACACAATACATCTTAGAATTCTAAGTGGAAAAAATAATTTTAAGTCCAAAATCGATTTCCTATATTGGAAACCTCAGCCGAGTAGTATTAAAGTGTTAAAGTTTTTTAATTTTCTGTTCGCTCTGTGCAACTTTTCGATTTTTCCATATGTTGCAAAAATCAAGAGTGCACTGTATTTAACAGTAACACAAAATTGGAAGTTCGAGAATTAAAGAAAGAAATCTTAGTATCTTGACCAAAACTTGCAAACTATTGCCTACTTTTAGGCAGCTTGAGTTATATCCGGTGTGTTTTATGGCTTCTAAGTCTACCACACCTGGAAATTTTCAAGCTGTGGCACAGATTTAAAAGAGTGTAGATAGCCTGAAATAATAAAACAAACAGCTTTAAGCATTATTTTGGACTAAATGACACAAAAAGCAAACGAAAGCTGGCGACTGAATAAAGGTATTCATATATTCACCCCTGTGATCAATTTCGACCGGATTGAAAGTGAATGGAATTACAAGCTCTGAATTTGAAAAAAATGTGTAAATTTAGATTTCGTCCCTTGTAATTCCGTTCGTTTTGAATCCGGTCGGAATTGATCACAGGGGTTATAAGCTAATGTTATAATCCATAGTGAATATTTTATTATTTGCTACCTACCTGTTTTTCGGAAGTAATATAAGGTATTGCACCAAAGTTAAAATTAGTAAAATCTTGACTGTGATAAACCAATAAAACATCAAATCATCATCAAACTATACCGATTAACATTTTTCTTAAATTTGAATTTCAAATTAAATTAGAATTTCGATATCGAACACCAAACAGAATGCAGGAGCTTCAACTAATGTAAGGTAGATGCACTAGTATCCGGACAGTGCTAGTGTCTGGACACTTAATCGTTTAATTTAAAGAAACAAGCAAAGTTCTTAGGAACAGTTTTAAGCAACTATTAAATCTAACAATCCGTTATGTCTCCCAAACAAACATGTAAAGTTCTAAACAAAAAAAGTTATGCTGTGCGATTAAAGATCAGTTCATGTCAGTGGTCTAAGAGGACAGTCGTCGATGTTGCGATTTGCTTTAAAAAAAATAGTGTTACAATTTAGGAAACGGAAGTATGAGATTACTACATATTATTTGTTCACTAATTTTAAATGAAAATTACTTGTTTTCAATGAAAAATACAGTTTCGTAAATAAAATATTAAAAAAACATTCTTCAGTACTCTTAGCTAAATATTTGGTGTCCGGATACCGAAGTTAAAATTTCAGTGTTTTTTCAGTTTCCGGCCAGCCTGTCCGGCTGTTGAAAACATAAGAGAAATGTTAATAAATTCTTATTTAAATAATATTATATCGTAACACGATATTTTTTCATACATTCTAAGCAATCAAAATTTAATTTCTCGAAGATTTTCAGTATTCGGACAGTATTAATTTACTGCACAAAAAAACCTCTGTCTGGCTAATGAAAAATCAGTTTCAGTATCTGAATATTGCTATTTTGTATGCATTTATGTCGGTAGCTAGAGAATAGGGGTTGTTGTTATCTTTTTAATAAAAGAATGAACGCAGATAGCTTAGCGATGGCTTTAGACGATATAAGAAAGAACAATGTAAACATTAGGAAAGCAGCTTAAAAGATTAATTGTTGAAAACCCAGCAAAAATGTAGCCAGATCCTTATTTAACCACCAAAGAGGAGAAATTGATTGCCCAGACGAGCGCCGATTTATGTAATTAATGCATTACGGATAATAGATGATAATAAGTGCTTCTAAGAGAAAAACACCTTCAAAAATGACAGATGGAAAACTGTTTGGAATAATGGTAGTATCTCCGTGTTCACGTCCTTTTAGGAGGAATTGAACGAGGATGAATGCGTTTTGTGTTAGTAAAAAACAAGAATTAAACTCTATTATTTTTTAAAATTAAAGATGTCTCATTTTTTTTAATCCAAAAGATAACTTAAAATAAGAAAAAGTACTGTGTCCGGATACTAAAATAAAAGTGTCTGGACACTAAATCTACTGTTGGGATACTAGAGCAAATCATACCTTTCTGAAAAATATAATTTTAATACATAGGTACTCATTAATTTTATTGTTTGTAATATTATCAAAAACTAACTACTCTTTAAGAAACACAATGCATACTTGATGTAGCCCTCGTAGAAAGGAAATGAGCTAAAGTTGAAGTTAGAAAATATGTTCACTGTCCGGATACTAGTGCCTTTACCCCATTAATGTACGTATTAAAACACATTCTTCTAATTAAAGATGAAAAATAATTTATTAACCTGCAACAGTAATGTGACCAACCAGTATCTACGAAGTAACTGTAAAATAATTTGTCAAGGATCCAGTTAAGTCCTTGGAGATTTGAAAAAAAACCTTAACAGGCTCAATTTTAATCTCTTCAAAGAGCGGATTTAATCCCAACAAAAGAGCAACAGAAAAAAAATCCAACAAAAGCCCTTCATTTCATATCAATTAAAAAAAATCCTGTCAACAACCATCATTAACAATTACTTCCTTCTACACCACAAAAAAAAAAAAAGGTATCTATGCACAAAGGACAACAAAAAAAAAACACTCGCCAAAGATTAACAAAAAAATAAAAATAAGACTAAACTAAGTTAAGAACTTAGGCATTAGAGTAATTAAAATGAACTCCATTCTCTACTGTTCTCCGTTACATTTGCAGTTTCTTTCATAGGACAATACGGTTAGTTTCTCGTCTAACTGCTGCCGCTGTATAAAACAATGTCAACTTTTATGAGTCCTTATTCAACAGCAGCACTATCATCTGTCAGGAGAAAGTAATTTCCTTGCATGTAATTTAATTCCTATGCAGATTCTCCTAGTTTGTTAGTTTTTTTTTTTTTTTTTTGTGTTTTACTTTCTCAGTTAAAATCCTTTGTCCTGCAGAGAAGGGATTTTATAAAGCATAGAAAAAAAGCGAGTAGTTTCTCTGGTGCTCGATTACTGTTACATATTTAGGTGTCTTTTTAATTTTTTTTTTTGCTTTTTCGATTATAAAAGAGTATAAAAGCACGGGAAGAAACAACCAAAACAACATTTTATGTATATTAAAATGAAAACAAATTATTAACAATGAGTATAAATAGGTCTAACCATTAGTTTCAAATTGAGGAATCCAAAAATGAAAAAAAAAAGCAATCACGTTGTTACAAAGTAACTGCTTCTGACACAAAAAAATCCACCATTTCAAAGCTTCAAAAGCTAAAAAAAGGTTGACATGCCTCGGCACTACAAGCGTTATGCGCACTTGCCCCAAATCCGCTATAGAAGCACTCATTGGCCAAACGCCACTCCACCTTTTCATAAAAAGGTTGTCAATTACCAGCACTGTCAGACTACTACAAACTGGAGAGATAAACCACATAGATCACACAGATCAGGTGAATTCTCTCTCCGAAATCCCAGAGCTTGACATGATCTGTGCGGTAAATGACCGCTTAACAAAAATGTATGCTTCGGCAGGAGGTTCGATACAGTACTCCCAAGCCGTGAAGCAGGGAACTATAAAAATCCTACATCAGACCTTAAAGGTAACAAGTGGTATACGGATGGATCAAAGATGGACACCGGGGTGGGTGCTGGTATTTCTGGACCAAACACCAGAATATCAATACCAATGGGATAAATTCCCAGTGTATTTCAAGCAGAAAATCATGACATTCAAGTGTGCGTCAACGTCATCCTCGAACCGGGAATAAAAGGTGTCCGCATCCATATACTCACGAATAGTCAAGCAATAAAAGCACTAGGCTCAAACCTGATTAACTCCAAATCAGTCCTGAACTGCTTCAATACTCTCCAAGACATCTCCCATAGAAACAAAGCTGACGAACAAAAAACCAACGAAAGATTCGGCTGAATCCATTATCGGCCCTGAGCCGTTTTGTAACACTTCAAATTCAGCTATAGACTTTAAAATCAAAAGTTGGGAAAACAACATGTGTATCTCCTATTGGGAAAATACCCAGGGTCTTCGACAGGCAAAAGGGGCCATAAAAACCTTCCATAAAAAACCTACTCTTCAGTAGAAACGATATCAAGGGATCAATGGGATTTCTAAAAGGGCATTGCCATCTTCGATATCACCTAAACAAAATAGGTCTTATTCAGGAAACTGAATGTAGTCTTTGCATGGAGGACGACGAATCTGCGAAATAGATTCTATGTGACTGCATGGCGCTTTGTGCCCTCCGGAGACAACAGTTCCACAAAGAAATTTTAACTCCCACGGAACTTCGTGCAATATCCACCAGAGGGATCCTCAACTTCATCAAAAGAATTGAGCCTGTTCTGGTTCCCTAAACTGACTCTGTGGTACAATAGATCTTTTAGGTCCCGGTGCCCTCCGCAACCGGCGGGTCAGAAGTCAGAACCCCTTTAAAAGAAAAAGAAAAAAAAAAATGCTTCTGACTAATGCATGTAAATATTGCTTTGGAATCCATAAAGTTTACAATGTTTTAGTTCTGAGGTTAGGACAAAGAATAAAGTGTGATTTAAAAAGTCTTGGACTTATTAAGTCGCTTATATTAAATTCCAGACCCATTTCATATACTCGTACTATACATACTTATATCAGATTAACCCGTCAGGTATTTTCACCAAAGATTGCAACTGAGTTTCTATCTACTATCGCATTACATCTTAAGCATTAAATACGAGCGTCTCAACCTCTCATCTTCGGTAACATTCAGAGCCACTTTAGTCTGCCGTCTTATTTTTCGTTTCTATATGTGTAGGTAGGTACCTACCACCTTAAAATTTATTATGGCGGCAAAGTTGAAGACGAAGTTATACCCGAGGATATCGAGTGCATAAGGTAGACACGATGCACACCCATGCAACTTATATTTTATCGTCTCCTTTTTCGGTTCATTGCCATGAAATGAACGTGTTTCACTTTCATGGTTGACTTAAGAGGATATCATCAATAAACATGGTTGTAGTGTTGTGTGATTGTTATATTATAAGTTTCTTCCTATTGCTCTTGTTGTGTATCTACCTGGTTGCAAAAATCCAGATACCGAGGACATATTTAATATATGCATGCCACTTGTAACATGGACTTTACTTGGGCGGAACTCTGGTTTTTGTATGTTGTTCCTATCACTCTGGTTCTGGTCAGGATTGGATGACAGTCGGGACATCATTCGGTCTGATTGGGATAAATTAATATGAGGTTATTTTTTTTTTGAGCGTAAGTTAAATGCATTTTGTGCGACGAAACTTGTTTTAAGATAAAAGAAATGAAGAGGAGTGCTTTACTTTTCGATTGCCAATGGCGCGCAGTTAGTTAACTTTGGCTAAACATCCATTAGGGTTTAAAGAGTGCTCTGTCTTGTTTCGATCGCGTTGGCTTTGTTGTAATCTTGTTTAAGATCGGAATCTGAGCTACATACACTTTTGTGGGATGTATGTAAATAAAATATATGTATATTGCATATTAGTTTATTGACAAGAAATAACAATAATAATCTGCTGCGCTATATTTTAACATTGCACCACTTAATGTGTATTGTCGGGTATGTATTCGAACTGTTTTATTAAATCTCCAATTTCAAAATAAAGCCTACAACGTGTATTTTGAACTCCCTTGGAGTTGTATAATTATTATTTACTATTAGAAAGATGATATCTCCATATCTAAGAATCTGAGAAAAATTTGACTTGTTTTTAAACAAAACAACATTGGGAAACATCAGAGAATCATCTTATAAACGAACTTAGGTTAGGTTAGGTTAAGGTGGTTATCCCCATCATTCTGATTGAATTCACTTAGACACTTAAGGTCAATTGTGAAACCACATGGTGTCGATTCATTTATCGGTACTCCCCTACTCCTACTCCAACTTACAGCCCTATTATGGTTAGCTAATCGAACGTTCGATATGAAGCGAACTCTTTTGCGAATCACCCGTATCGTGGTATTATGGTTAGCGAATGTTTTCATACGCCTGTGGAACAACTGCTGCCACAACAAAACAACAAATTATGACACTTGCGAACGTCAAAAGCAAATTTGTTTTGGTTTATGTGTTGTATTCAAGAGTATTTTCATTTAAAAGGATTTAATAGTGGATTTATTAAAAATATAGTGAAAATATATGATTGGCTATTATAGGATAATGACAATGCGTAGACTACAAAGAATAATTCGGGATAATTCTAGTCCATGGTTCGGTATGACTTGGCAAGTGTTTTACGATGATAACAATTTTGTTGTTGCAGATCCTCTTCAAAGGAGAATTATCCACGCTTGCACCCAAACAAATACCAGAAGTTTTGACTGCATTTTGAAGACTGGGCAGCTCATCCACAGCCCAGCTCCAAAGGTGGCAAAGAAACCTGCATGCACGACCCTACTCTGGTTGCTATTTCTGTGTTCTTTGAAAAATTTTAGGTTATTTTCAATTGTTTATATGTTATGTTAATAATTTTGTATGTATTTACCTTTGCCGCTCACATATATTGCAGCTACACCAAGCTGAAATTACAAAAAAATGAACAAAAAACAAAAATAAACAATCATTCCATATCACCAAATATGTATTTTCATTCGCTCGATTTGACATACGAAATGATAAGTTTAGCGATTATTCGCTAGCCATAATAAGGTGATATCTCAGTTCGCCTAATTTTTGACGTTTGAAGCGAATGTAATTTGATCGATTCACTAACCATAGTACCAAATTATCACATTCGCCACCTTTTTCGTTCGATTCGCTATCCATAAACTTAGGGCTCTTAATGTTTAAAAATGTTTCTTTATTTTTCTACCAAAATTACGTTAATAGCCTTCTTTTGTTATTTATATGTCCTTATTTTATGTTTTATGTATTTACTTATTTATTTAATTTTATAATTTATTTTGCTTGTTATTTATTTAAAATTTTGTTTTTTTAATTAAACTAGTTTATCAACTAAAAAGTTCATTTCTATGCATTTATTTATTTATTTATTTTTTTTATTTATTATTAAATCATGAACCAACCATAGCGGCTCTCACACTTAGGCTAGGTTTCCACTTCTCGATCTGAAATTGACAAACGACGTATTTTTAGGTCAATTAGAAAATTGGCAATTAGAAATAATGAAAAATAAGTAGTTTTCCATTACTTCCACTTGTCAATTTTCTAATTTACGAAAAAAATACGTCGTTTGTCAATTTCAAATCGACAAGTAGAAACCTAGCATTAACCATTCTTAACAAATGAGATGTCAAAAGAAAGAAAATTTCCTGGAGCACTGACGAATTGCACTGTCACTTTATAAATTTTAACAAATTAAAAAACCGATCAAAATAAAATTTTGTACCCAAATATTCTCCATCAGTTGACCGATGGAAATCATATGGGAAGTTTGAATGTTGGTGGTTGGGTTTCCTCTTGCGACAGTTCTCGCGCGGGCATACTAGTCTAAACAAAAGTGACTTACAAACGAACATAGTACACTTGCCGTCATAAGTATAGGTTCGCAGGTTTAAGAACAAATAAAAGCGATTCTCTCAAAAAAATAGAAGCTAAGGTCAAGTACCTTTCTACACTTTTGCATTCTAGGACTTTTAGATTTGGGACATTTTCTATTACTCGTCTAACAGTCGAAACGCTTGCAAAAATCCAGCCTCATTTCTTATTTTGAGTGCTGAGCGGGTGGGTAGAATTGGGGGGCTAACCGCCCAACGTACTTTCATATTTTGTCCAGAGCTTAGGTTACTGTGCAAAAAATTGCTAACCACGTTCTGCGATATTCCATTTTTTTGCGATTTCATGCAAACTTAAGTTTTGTTCGGTATGCAACTTTCATATTTTTTACTTTTATTCTTTCTTCCGAACTACTATTTCTTTAACTTGGACTTTAAACTCAAAAACAAAAATTGCATCGAAAATGCCAACGAAAACTAATTTGAGAAGCAATTAATCTACATATTGAAATGACGCTTGACGCATTGATAAAGCTAGTTTTTTTCCATTGCAAGTGATAAACGTTAACATACTCGTTAAAACGTTACACAGGCTTTTATGTTTATCTCCTTGCAAATAGGTATAAGACACTTACAAAATGCAAAAACAAAGAAAAATTCACTGGACCTTTTCTCTTGACGCGAAGTGTATATCCAGATTTGATCAAGCCGTAGAAAATGTAAGCCAACTAAAAATCCCAATACATATGTATGTACTATGGTACTATCCCATGGGAAAGAATAAGACGGAAAATACTTATTTTCGCAGATATGTATGTTTGTACCTATCTTCATTTGATTCGTCGTATTAACAAATTGAATCCCTAAAATGGGGATCATACCGTAAAGATTAAACGTGTATGTCTGTGTATAAATACTATACATACAAACCATATATGTAGTTCTACTCGTATATAGGGTTTCAAAAAATAGCTTTAAATAAAGTCAGGCGTTTTTTTTACGTCACGGGGTATTTATAAAGGAGGTAAGTATTGAGTCCTTAAACGTTGTCATCTACTATTACAATTATGTACTTTTCTTCCATATTATATGAGGTATGTAGGTTCCTGAGTAGATTCAACAGCACATAATATAAACCAGTTATACACATACGAATGTATGTACATATGTATGCATAAAACAACATCCAACCCTTTTCTTCCTATACTCGGTAACCGAGTCTCAGCTGAATCCCCTTGTCAAATGCATGTACATATACATATGTGTGTATGTACTGTAGATACATAAGATCATACATACATAAATATAAAGAGTGCCATAGCATAGAGGTCGTTCCTTAAGAAATCCTGCGGATTGAAGAATTCCTAGGACGCTTATCCTACCGTACTCAGAAACAGCTTGTGTACACACACATGTATAATACTGTTGTAAGTACATTTGCTTGTATGTATTAACATAAGCATACATATGTTTATACATAATATGCAAGAATGTTTTTTTAAAATTAATCAAGGGAGAATGACTTTCGAAAACATTTTGAAACCTTAAAGGGTATAGTTCACGTATGTACACATGTATATGTACATGGGAGTACAGTATACTCTCTCCTTACGGACACCTCATATAACAGATTTCAAAGAACGGAAATAAATACACGATTTTTCATACAAAAAATTCTCCCATAACCGGACTCTCTTATAACCGGACACGGACACCAATTTTCGTAACCGCAATAGAATGTCGCTCTGTCTTAAACTGACAAAACATCTCCGTATTTTTTTGTTTTGTTGTCTCCTTATTTACACTTTGCAAAGAAAAAAAGAGTTCACTGTACCTACATTATATAAAGGTATGTTGTAGGTATGTACTACGTACGTACAAATGTACATCACTGTTTGCGTGAATGGTTTATGCTTTCCAATAGAAAGCTCTTACTAAATGATCACTTCCAACAAAATACGCGGAAATATCTGCGGCGAAGATTTACTCTGTCACATAATATTCATTCACACTTTTTTAAAACATATGTAAGTATGTACACATGCATCATGCATGTATATAATAATATCCCGGACACGAACCATATCTCAGCAACCAAGAGCGTCATCTATTGTTATGCATGATTGTTTATCATTTTTGCCTGACGAAAATGGCTTTTACTACAACTTCTATCAATCGTACGTAAAAAAGTTGTCATTATTTTAAATTGGACAAAGATAAAAGTTTAATAAAAAAAAAGTTATTTATAAAGAAAAGAATATTCATAATTTCGAGTTTAAGGAGCTAACTATTTTGCGGCTGCATAAAATTACACAAATTCTCAACATTTTCTGTATGCTACTAATTGCCTCTCCAAAATGTACAAAACTTTTTGTAGCTATAAGAGTTAAGAAGTTATCTATCTACATATCTATATCTATCTTCTATATACATAACTAAACCGCTAGCGCAAGTGCTTGTGATTCCTCCTGAGAGTTTGTTCCTGCACCGATTTCAATGATTCTTACAACTGAACTTTGTTCATCAGTATAATTTTTTTTATAAAAAAAGTGCATATGAGTAAAGTTATTACGAAAAAACATTATTACCCATACCTACGTTTTCTTTTTTTCATTCGTAAACCGCAAACGGTTGCAAAGTTTCTACACGCGAGATATCTCGCACTGGTCCACTAGTCACTTCAGGGGGCTATAAGTTGGAGGGGGGATTAAATAGACCCTCCCTGCCGTACGATTTTTTGGTCGTGGGAACATAAATACTCAGTTAAGGATTATACCTCCTAACTGGGACATCCTGTTTACAGTTCACAATAAGATTTGGGAATAAATACTAGGTATATCTCGGCTTCATAAAGAACTGTTTGCCCCATTGAGAAATAGACTGGTTTCTTTTTTGGGGTCGCTTCACATCCCGTAGTGGTTAAATGGTAACCAAGTGAAACTATTTAGTCTTTCTATAGCCGAAAGTAATTGTAAATAATTTTTGCAGGGATCACCACGTAACCCTGAACGACTAAAATCTCGAATGAAAAAAATTTTGAAGATTTATTTGATAAATCTCGAAAACGAAAATCTCGATCTAGAAAGTACAAATATCTCGAAAGAATTTGTCTCGAAAAAAAATTTCGAAAAAATTTTCTTTCGAGATTTATGAAATCTCTTCATTTTACTGCAAAAGTAATTAAAACGGGTTTAAAATGTAAATTCTTTAACTCTTTTGAAAATACATAATAGCAATTTAACAAACTTTTTGCAGTTAAAAATTGTTTTTTTTTTTTCAAATTAACTGTAGTACTGTTTTTACTGGGAGCGTATCGGAATCCCGTTTTTTAAAATCCCGTTTTTTAAGAATCCCGAAAAAAAAGTTTTAAAATACCATACCGTCTTCTAAAATCCCGTTTTTTTTAAATACCGAGTCTTAAAATCCCGTTTAATTCCGCTTTGGCCGTTTCCCAGAATCCCACTTTTGTATTTCAACAAATTCATCATTCAAAATGTAAAATTGCTTGCTCCATTCTCTAGGAATGAAATAAGAAAAGTTCGTAAGCGAAAAAATAAACGCAAAATTATGAAAAATATGTCCAAATCAGATTTTATGCGTCGTACCGCTCACAATATGCAATTAAACTACATAATTACATAAAATAAATCTGGTTGTTCCAATAATATGCCAATGTATGTACATATTTAATATACAACTTCTGAGTGTTATTTCATTTATTTTAGAGAACTAAAATGAATATTATTATTTATTTGCATATTCGTTGAATTGTTATACATATTTGCTATTATATTATTTTATTGTTTGTTGCAAATAATACGAGTTATTAATGAAAGGTTAGTGCATATTATTACCTGTTTTTATTTCACTTATTTCTATGTTTTTCAATCAGAACTATGTATTTGTTTAATTTTAAAAAATAGTTCTGATTGTAAAAGCGAGATTATTACAACGGGATTATAAGAAGCGGGGTTATAAGAAGCGGGATTATAAAAAAGCGGGATTGTAAAAAGCGGGATTTTAAAGTCGGGATTTTAAGGTCGAGATTTTAAAATACGGGATTATAAAAAACGGGATATTGGTACGAGTAAGTTTTTTAAACAATAAGGCCGGCCGAACAGCATGGCCGATAGACTTAAAAGATATATATGTATCTTGGGTCACCATAGTCACCCTTTTGAGCAAGGAGAAAAAAATTGCTTTCTTGAAGCTGCTGTGAATATCTGATATTTCCAAAAGCAAGTGTTGATGATCACGCATAGTTTTTGTATGCTCGATGACTTATAAAAAAAATGATGCGTCTTAAAGTAAACGTTAATCAGTGGAGCCGCATGTTATGATATACCTATGTATGTAGGTATAATATGAAAATATTAGCCTTTCAGAACAGTTCTACAATAACCATTAGACACGTTTTATTTCATACACTGTCGACGACTTAGAATTCATTTATTCTTGAGGCGCCCTATCAAAATGGAACTGATACCGACAACAAATTTTGAAAAGCGTTTCAATTTCTTTCATGTTCTTTCAAACGAATATAAGTAAATCATAAATAAATAGCCGTACAATGTACAATAATGGTAAATTGGTGTGCTACACATTTTCGTTCTAACGGCAGACGAAATCATTTCCTTTCAATGAAATCAACAAAAACAAGCTGCCAATTCCTTTGATTCCTCTGGGAGGAAAGAAACTTCCTCTCTTCACATAACAATTTTTCTAAAAATAACGTAAAATAAAATCGAGAAAAACTGGAATCGATGATATTCATCGGTTGATTTATGACCCTTTTGTGAGGGAAAAAAAGGAACAAAGCAAATGACGAACAGAACACATCAGACAAAACGGACAAAGTTTTTATTTTTATGTTATTCTTAAAATGGCCCCTTTTTGGTCTCAACCAATCAACGAAGCTGTTTTCCAACTATTGCGTTGGGAATAGAGGCAAAAGTTATAGTCTTCTATTTTATTTTAAAAATCGATTTAGGGTTTTTTTTTTAAATAATATGAATTTATATAAGTGTACGTAATGTGTACATAAGGGCACCACCACACTTAAAGATACGACTACTCGCATGTGTTTTACTTGTATTTAATTCACCCAAGAGGATCTGATGGTGGTTGGATGGGTTCACAATATCACATACAATCTTCCTCGTTAGAAACACCGCTGATATTTCAATTGTGAAAGCCAGCTTGGGATTGGGAAATTTTTAATTTAAGTAACGGATTGCAAAATCTTGTTCCAATAGGTGGCGCTGTTGTCGAGTTATAAATAAATTCTATATTATTTGTGTATCAAAATAACTCATATTGTCAATATAGTGTTGGTTTAGTGCCAAAAGAGAAAATTTCAAAATTCGGACCCAATAGGTGGCGTGAATTGAATTGAATAGTTACCATATGAAATGTCCGATTTTATAGTAAAAATTTAAAAGCCAATATTATTTTTCCGTATATTTTTATTCAATCAAAATTAGGATCCGTTGGTATCTGTAACATTCTTCCAACGTGATACAAGGTCAAATATTTCTTTTTCGTGGAAGTGCTGACTTTTTGAGGCAATGAAATCTTCAAAGGCTTTTATGACCTCTGCTCGGTTCCGGAAGACCTTCTGCCGGCAAAATGAATCCAGATTGCGGAGAAGATGGTAATCCGTTGGGGAAATAACAGGAGAGTACCGTGGATGCGGAAGAATTTCAAATCCCAACTGCAACTTGTGAGGTATGGGGTCTAGCATTCTCATGCATAGTATCGGACCATAATTATTCGCCAATGCAGGTTACTTTTCAGCCAATTTTGCATGCACTATGTCGATTTCCTCACAATATTTGGCTGCATTTATCGTTTCCCGTAGCTGAAGAAATGCAAAGTGGATTGGTCGTTGCGATGTCCACCAAACTGTCAGCATAACCCTGTCTGGGTGAAGACCTAGTTTGGGTGTGTGTTTTGGTATTTCTTTTGCATCCAACCACTGCTCAGATCTTTTATGGTTGTCATACAAAATCCACTTTTCATTACACGTGATTATACGGTCAAAAAACGGCTCGGCGATGCACAGATTTCGAAGCGGTGTTGTTTTGTGCCTCGTTCAATTCATGGGACACCCACTTGTCGAGTTCTTTCACTGTTCCTATTAGAGATAAGTGTCGATTTACTGTCATGGCAGATACCCCCATATTCTCTGCAATTTCCCATCCCATTTTTGTTGGATCTGATTCTACCGTTGCTTTCAAAATATTGTCGTAAATTACCGAGTCTGTCTTTCCAGATGGTTCATTTTCAAGGCTAAGATCTCCCGCAGACCAACGTCAAATGTTGCGTTCGTTTACCGTTACATCCATAAATGCATCATTAATGTTGTTCGCTGCCAGCGACGCGTTATGGCCCAGATTAAATTTATTAACGAAGAGAGTTTAAATTTGAACGTCGACAGCATGGTAAATAATTACTAGAAGAAAAATAACGGTTCTTGTAACGAACCCTAAAATTCTCACCCGCCAAGCGCAGGTACCACTTTATTTTATAGAAAAAGAAAATTTAACGTTCTGGTACAGATGTTCACTCGAGAACTTCTTATTTCCGACTGAGCGAAAATCTGACATTTCATGTGGTGCAACCCAATATATGTATTTATTGACCAACATGAATTGTATTCAAAATTTAATAATTAAGCATCGGCCCGTAAAATAAGTCGTGATATTTTTAGTAAATCCTGCCAATATGGATATGTACATATGTACATATGTATTATCTATTCTAAAGGGTGTGTCAAAATCAACGCAAGATTTAATCGGCATTTGTGCGGTAAACTGTTCCTAACAAAAAAAAAACAGCGCGACAGCTGAAAATGGAGTACTTAACGAAAGAACAATGCGTTATCATTCTTGAGCAACATTTTAAAAATAATAGCGTTTGACAGTTTTTTCAAACAAAATCATTTTCAGCGATAAGGCTTATTTCATGTAAAGCATCAACGATCAACATCGTCAAAATTGTCTAGTTTGGAGTTCAGAAATGCAAGATTGATTGTTGAGAAGGCAGTAACACTTAATGGACACCACCCATAGAGCTAGTTGAAATTGAAACCTATCACCTGAGTTTCCTACCACAACGTCGATCTGTCTGTCTCTCGTTCTCGTCCTTCATGTGCTCGCGCTGTGTGTAAACATTCATATCCCCTTTAGCGTGTGTAGATTATAAAAAAAAATAATAAAAAATGGTGCTCGCTATCGCGGCATGATAATGCAGTATTTAAGATCTAAATTTCATGGTATGGATATGGACAACATTTGGTTTCAACAAGACGTTGCCACATGCCATACATACCGAGAAATGATTCGATTACTGCAGGAGCTATTTCGCTGTCATGTAATTTCCCGTTTTGGTGATCAGAATTTCCCGCCCAGATCAAGCGATTTAACGCCGTATGACGTAGGCCAACAAGCCCACGACCACCCACGCCTTGAAGGAGTTAATTGCGCGGAGTATAAACAAAATGTATGCTAAACAGTCATGGAACATTTCGACAAAAGAACAGCAAAGCCCTGAAAGCCATTTTAATCACCAGTTAGAAGAAGGGAGTAAATCCATCTGACATAACTTTTGGGAAATCGCAAAAAACTGAATGACTTCTTCATACAACTGTTCTGAGATTTGTTTTCTATAGTTGAAATAAAGGGCACTATGTTTCGAGTTTTTATTGCTTTCTTCGACCTACGAGGTGCGTCTATGTCTACAGATGACATTTGCATCAAAATGTCATTTTGTGAAATTTTGTGATTTACTCCCTTCTTCCAACTGGTGATTGATAAATTTTATCTGATATGTTATTTCATACATAACTTTATACTGTACTATACTTTATGAATCAATAATCAACATCACTTCCTGTGTGAATTTTGGGACCCCCTTTATATATGTACTATGGAAATGTATTAGAACAAAATAATTTGTTATCTCTTAAAAGTTGCAGGCAGGCGAAGTTAGTCCGACATCAGAAAAATTCTTGATATTCACACACGTAACTCGATATGGTCTACGAATAATTTAGCCCAGACTTATTTAAAAGTCAGTGGAAGCTCTTTTTTCTCATTACGTATTGGCCAAATACATATGTTAATATGTATAGGTATAGAAAAATTAATCCCTGTTAAGTATTAACCACTGCGTGAAAGTTAAAAAATCCCTTATCCTTAAGCACAATTTTTTTGTTGTATTCGTACAAGACTTCATTCTCTACAACAGCAAAAAATAATCTTTTCCTGTTCTCAGTCACTTTAATTATTAATATTCTTACCTTTTTCCGAACCCATATCAATTTGAAATGCAATTTCTATTCTATTCTTCCGCTGGCATCCATAGCTTTAAAAATAACAAACAAAATTCAAACTACGAACATGCCCACCAGGACATTTCTCCAAAAGGCCCTGTTTATTATTTTCATATGTGTGTATGTACCTACCTACATACAATATATGTATGTACATTCTGGCATGTACAATTACGTACACTGAAAAAAAGGAATAAGAAACTTAAGTTCAATTAGAAACTTCTATGAATGAGAAATCATTAAATATGATCACGTTTGTTGGCAGTTTAACACTTTAACTGTACTACAACACCAATGCTTTTATTCTAATGACAATCACTAATCTTCGATCTTAAATTGAATTTTGACTGTGCTTAAACAAAATTTGAAAATACTATTGGGTTTCATATTCATATTAAAAAAACAATTCCTAATCAAGGGGCTATTGTATTGTAATGTAAAACACCGAGCGACCACAAGAAGAGTAGAAGTAGACAAACAGGGAATATTATATTTTTGCACGAATAAAAGGGACCAACAGTTTTTTGAGGACTCCAAACTGCGAGTTGAAAAGCTCGTCATGAGAAATGATACTCTTGAATGTTCGTCAGACATTCGAAAGAGGTGGCACCGTGAAAAAATGTTTAAGGTGTTTGGTTGGGATTAAACCCGGGCAGCATGGCGTAATAATCCAACGCACTTACCACTACACAACGTTACTTAAATACCTATGGTCGGTATTTTCAAACCAAATCAAATCAAATTTTTTAGTATTAGACTTACACAGTAGGATCCATAACTTTTAAATTTGTGCAAGCTTTATTGTAAAATATTTGCTGACCTTAAATGACTTATGTAGGGCACCGTAGCGCAAGTGGTTAGTGCGTCGGACTACTGAGCCAGCGGTCTTGGGTTCGAATCCCGCCGCAAACACCTAAAAGTTTTTCACAGTGCCCACCTCTTTCGAATGTCTGACAAGCATCAAAGAGTATCATTTGTCACGATTGAGCTTCTCAACTCGCCGTTCGGAGTCGGCAAAAAACTGTAGGTCCCTTCCATTCGTGCAAAAATATAACACGCACACACAAATGGTTGCGAGAAGCAGGCCCAGGTTCACCTCGAGCTGTAGCGCCAACTAAGTAAGTAAATGACTTATGTGCTTCGATTTCACGTTGACGAAATATGTGGTTTTGCATAACTTATGTATCTATAAAAGAAGATGGAAATGGTATAATGATATTAATAAATATCAAATATTTCCAACTGGAGTATTTACAGAAGTATGCCTTAGTCCACCCCGAACTGTAACTCAATCTAACGAAAAGAAAGAAAAAATACCGACCATCTCATCCATTTATCGACTCATAGTTAGGATAAGTAGGTGGTAGTTGCAGCTTTGGTAGTCGCTTCCATGCTAAATTCTCAAATTTGACGCATAGATTTTGTAATTAAAACTTTGAAACCAATGTCACATTTTTGTATCAAAATACACTGCTGCTCCAGTATTACCAATGATACAATATCCAGACACATTTGTTGTACCGGAAAACTCGTAATATCGGAAACATTTTCCGTGAACGCAACATTAAATAAATACATATAGCGGTACAAATTTTGAGTGTTTTTTTAAAATTCGATAAAACAAAAACTACGAATATTTTTACTATAGTCATTTTTTCATATCATATTTATTAATATTTCATCAATACAAAATAATGTAATGTAATATAATATAATATAATACAATATTCGTTAATTTAGAAAATTACAAAACAAACAAGTGAAACACGAATAATAATGCTTAGAGTATAGTGTGTATGTGCAATGTACATACATTGTGTCCAAAAAGTTTCCGGAAATTTTAAATAAAATACGAAACATTCAATAATTCATCAATATTTATATTGTCGCCTTCAAAGTAGGCCCTATTTAATGCAACACACATGCCAACGCTTTTTCCAATCTTCAAAACATTTTTTATATGCGATTTCAGTTATAGCCTTCAGCTCCTTTCACGAATTTTGTTTTATGGCTTCGATGGGCTCAGAACTACCACGGAGAGGCAATTTTAGTTTTGGGAAAAAAAAGAAGTCGGACGGAGCTAAATCAGGTGAGTGCGGTGGTTGATCGATGATATTTGTTGCGTTTTAAGCCTTAAATTCGTTCACAATTGCTGCTTTATGCGATGGATCATTATCGTCATGTAAAATCCATGAGTTGTATCCACCATAATCGAACGGACCATATCTCTCTCAAGCTGGAATGGCGATTTTCAACCACAATTTCTTTCATTTTATCGATGTTCTCATCGGTTGAAGAGGTCGAAGGTCGTCCGGACCGTAGGTCGATTCACGACCTTCCTTCAATGATTTGTACCAGTCATACACTTGTGTTTTTGATAATACCGAATTACCAAAAGCCTTTCTATCATCTTCAATGTGTCTGTACATAAAATTTCGTTTCCAACACAAAATTTAATGCACACTTTTTAATCAATATGTGAAAAAATCGTGACGCACCAGCCATGTGAACTTATTCAACCAGCTGTTGTAAACAAACTGGTTGACAGATCGTGCTCAAATTTTGCACAGTAATTAGATACAGTACTACCAACCTACAGAAAAAAATTAACGCGGGCCTTTTAAATGACAATTTCCGGAACCTTTTTTGACATAATGTGTGTATGTATGTATATTCGATATATAGAATCACTTTTTTTTTTGTTATCGATCCATCGTTGTGTCTGCGTTCATTGTGTTGAGGCACCTACATACAGTAGAATCTCGGAAAGATGAACGAATAAAAATCAGACCCTGTTGCCTGTTCATCTGTTCGAAGTGTTCATCTTTTTGAGTAGGTACTTAATTTTGGTTAAGATGTCTTTCTACACTTTGCACTTTTCTTTTAAATTTAAAAACTTACTCGGCCCTTACCTTGTGGCATCTTTCCTCTACATAAACTCACTGGTATGCAAACAAAAGAAATTAAGTGCAAAAATACAAAATCATGCAGAAAACAACAGTTTTCCAAAGAATAGTGGTTATATAAATCTACTACGAATAACTAAAACGAGAATAAAAAAGAAAAAAAAAATGGGTAAAGCGTTGAATGGTGAAAAATCCCGATCATCTTTCTGGGTGGTTCATATTTTGGAATAGTTCATCTTTCCGAGATTCTACTGTATGTATGTACATATGAATGTATTTTTTATTTTTTAAGTGTAACATATATGGTGTGTGTTTTTTTTTTTTTGCGGCTGATGGCTGTAACAACCACGTGAGTTGCTGGAGACACACTACTGTATCAGCCCACCAGCTTTTGGCAATCTCTTATTTACTCTATTGGTTTTCTATTTTTGCATTTTGCATGGATTCAGGGTTTGGCTTATTGCCTGCTTGAATTTGCTAAAGTGCATTCGGTTGGCGTGGAATCGTTCGGTTGTTGTAATTATATTCAGTTTTGTGGTTTACTATATTTGTTGGACCGTTTCGGATTTGTTTTTTGTTTTTCTATTTGATTTCTATCCTTTTTGGCTAATGAGTGCAGTTCCATTTCCGTTGTCTAGGCAAAGGCAATGAAATGTATCGTAAAGAGAAAATGCTATTTCCTTTGGAAAGTGGCGGCGGTTTGACTCGTAGCTATTCGTATAAGGTAAAATTAAACTTATGTAGGTCTTGAAAATGTAATGTACATACAACATAGATATCCTTATAAACGAGAAACCAAATAAAAATAATAATTACAATATATAATACTTATGTACAAGGTATACATATTTATTTTATTACCTTAATAGGAAATGCTTATTTCAAACGCATTTGGATTAATCGTTCGAGTACCAGCACGCTAAGGCCCTTTGTGATACCAAGAATCTTGGGGATATGTGTCCACGCTACTTATGAAAGCCATTTGGAGCTTTGCATAAAGCGAGAAAGTCTTTCAACGTCTTTTTGTGCTAGGTCGTTGATAAACCACATTCTTCTGTCCAAAGAGTCTTGAAAATCTACTCGGCAACCGGAAATGTTGCTTCAAAATACGGATCTGACAGGCTGCAGTTGCTTGTCGAAATTGAAAAACGCTGTTTTATCGGAAGTAAAAGCGAATCTTCGAGCAAGTACTCCGAAAATAGTTAAGATAGTGCGGGACAAATTTGACAATGCAATAAGTAGCGGTACCATAAGAAATGTGCTGAGAAAAGGAGGGAATCATGGACGGTCCGGGAAAAAAAACCAAAAAAAAAAATAATAACATATTCCTAAAGTGCTTGGGTAATCATTTCATGTTCCAACAAGATTATGATCCCAAGCATTTAGCTCATGTTGTTCAGCTTTGGCTTTTATATAATGTCCCGAAGCAGTAACAAACACCGCCCAATCGGCCGATAGAAAGTCTGTAATGAGCGGGGACTCTATGTAAATTCGCTCCTAAATGTCTGTCACAGTAGTAGTAAATTGTATGTTTATTTTTTAAAGAAAAAACATTTTGGTTGTTTTTTTTTTTTTTATTAAATCCAAAATATTTGCCAAGCAAAACTATTATTCATGAAAAAATTAGAACACATATCTAGTCCTTTGAACGTGAGCCGGTTTTTTTCTTATAAAATCCACCACGGATTTTTGTTTAAATCGGAGACGGCAAAAACCGTTGAACCCTTCCATTCGGGTCCAAAATATAAAACTACAAATGATGTCAAGAATCTAGGCATAGGACTGCGACCGCGAAATATTAGTTTTATTTTATAGTCCGAAATAATTCGAAATAGAAATGATAATTGCAATCCGCCGGTAATTGAACCTGCGACACAGAATAGTATTTTTCAAGTCTCAACTCATCAACTATAAAGCATTTACTTGATTTTATTGCAAACGGTTCAATATGTATATAAAATCAAAACTAAATTGATTTTTAAATCACCCATCTTCGGAATTGCAAAAGCGGCAACCCAAAACGTATAAAACAAACCCCATGTGTCCCTAAATCTCACCCATCTGCCAAGGGCACGACACTAATTAGTCTCACTTCGAATCGTATCTACTGTTGATGCAGGAATAAAAATTTATTTGGAAAAACATCTAAAAGATACGTTGTTTTTTTTTGTGATTGCAGTCGCGAATTCCTCGTCTCATTTATTTTTAATGTGTTTTCATTTTATCGCTGTGAAAGTATTCGAAGAATTCTTGGTGTCACGACTGGGGAACACTGAATTACACATTTCTTTTTCACTTACAGGTTTTTATTTCTCGTTTTAATTGAAAGTATCTCACAGAGGCGGTTGGTATTTTTAACCGTCAAGTGAATGAATGAATGACAGCAAGTGCGTAGGGCATGATGTGCCTTGCACTGCACATACTTGTAATTATTATCATGGCAGTGGTGGTGGTGATGCTGATGAGAATACTACATGTTGCGAACAAAAATAGAGCCGAGTATAAATTTTGTTGCATCGACAAAATTATTGTGACAGATGGGAGATGTTTTCTCATTTTGGCAACGACCAGACGATTATGATCGATGGAGCTAAATTTAGAAAATTCGTCATTTGTGTTTGACTGTCAAAAAGAAATACCTAGTTTAAGATACTTGTAGATTTGTAGTTTATTGCAATTAAGAATCTGCGCTACATTGAACGGACAGAGGGATCATTAAGTATTTTAGCGCTTTGCTTGGCTTGACGTCATATTTATTCCGAATACGCTGTCTAATTGATAATTATTGTTTTTATCTTCCTTCAATTATGCCAAGAATTGTGTTTTTTTTTTTTTGCTCGGCATCGAAATTGTTCGGGACCGATATAGAAAAGAAACAGAAAAATAATTTTAATTGATGACATAAATATATTTTCGGCAGGTGTTTTCGTGTCTTTCGCTCCATCTGTGAAGGTGACAGTGGGTATACTAAAGTGTAATGAGCAAATATTGGGGCTTTGTCTGCGTTCTTCGTGCAGAGGAAGATAAATGGAGCAGTGATTATTAATAATTTGGCATTTGTGTCTCATTGTGCAGTTTATTTTTATCTCGTTTTTGCCACCGTCGCGTCGGTCGTCGATGGATTACATTCGGATGTTGATTTAGAATGGTCATTATTTTTGCCTTCTGGTCGTATATGGCGCAATAAAAGGCTGGCGTGTCAGTATAAAATTATCCAAATGACTTATGTCAGATTTGATTGCGATACTTTAACTTGGCCATGGTTGTTTTCGGACATTTGATTTTTTATTTATTTTTTGGTTTGTGTAATCAAGTTACCGGAAGTGTATTCTCAACATACAATGTAGTTTCCTAGTAGGGAATTTACACATTACCGCTTTGATTCTTTTAGGCGTCACCCTGCTAATCATCGCTTCCTTTTGGCATTATAGTACATCACGCATTATTTCAACACGGCGATTATATAGGCAGCAAGTGCTTGACATCTTGCTTCCTTTTGCAAGCCTACTTACAGGGGTTACCAGGAAGTTGTAATAGCAGGCGTTCCCATACCCCTTCCAGGGAAGCACTTATTTAATCGGTTGCCAGTAAGGAGTAATAGCAGGCCTTCTTCTAGTTTCAAAACAAAACCAAATGTCATGAAAGTCATATTTGTGAATCGCATACGAGCATACGCGACTCACAAATAAATACCATATTCATACTTGGGGTGAATGTTTGTGTATTGCAGGCTTAGTGTCTACATGTACAGTAAGACCTCCCTTAAGCGGACAGGTATGGTGTCAACATTTCTGTCCATCTAAGGGAGTTGCCCGTCCAAGGGATTAACACATTTTGGTTTAAATAAATTATGTATCTTATCTAAAGAAAACAAGATTCTGGGGGAATATTTCTTAATATACCTTCAAGATATTGCCTCAACGGATTTCAATAAAATATGGAAATTTGTCAAGCTTTTAAAATAGTTCCAAGCGCACATGGCAACACAATGGTCCTACTAAGTGAATCCTGCCGAGTATTCACAGCATATGTATGTACACAGTATTTGAACATTACTGTTTTCTGCAACGTGGTTCTGCATTCGGTATTTGTTCGCCTACTCAAACATTAAATGGGACGAAGAGTTTGGGTATTTGCAAAATACAGCAGAGCTGTAGAAAATCATACAGATTGGTATATCATTCATACATATGTATACAGGGAGTAGTTTTACTTCACGCATTATATTTACGGCTGCGCGCCGCTCAGAACCAGAATTAACCATACTGTACTAAATGTGTGCGTTATTTCTGCTGTATTTTATCTGTTCGTTTGCATCTGTTGTCTAATGGGATTAAATAAAATAATTGTTAATAAATATGCGTGTCCGCGTCCGATCAAGGGAGTGTCCGGTTAAAAGAACATAAAATGTATGCAATCTGAAACTTCAAAGCTTGGTTTTGAAAATGTGTCCGTCTTCTAAAGGGTCTGTCCGTCGAATGGAGCTGTCCGTAATGAGAGATTTCGCTGTAATAAAAAAATACTATTTCAGTTTCAGAAAAAAAAAAAAAAAAAAAACAACTGATTTTCACCACAGTTTTTTAACTTAATTTTTTGTTGAATACAGCACTATTTTTTAAATATTATTCCACACGTTTTATTTTCCCCGAAATCGACGTGTTTGCATTTTTCCTCCAAGGGACAAATTTTCACTTCACTGTAACCAGCGGAATCATTGTTATCTTTATACAAAATTCGCATAAAATAATATAAAATGTGTCTCAAAATGCCACAGATATGCGCGTGTCATTCAAGCGTTCCCCACCGAAAGTCATGTGTCCGCGAACGTGATAATAACGTAAAGGCACACTCCACAGTTTGCATTTTTGTTTCGTTTCCTTGCAAAGTGTAAAGACGAGGAGAACAGAACAAATACATAGTATGTAAAGTATGTAAAAAGTTTGCCATACATACATAGATGTGTTTTGTCTGTTTAAGAGAGACATTCTATTGCGGTTACGAAAATTGGTGTCCGTGTCCGGATATGAGAGCGTCCGGTTATGGGAGAGTTTTTTTATATTAAAAATAGTGTATTTAATTTGGTTCTTTGAAATCTGTCCGGTTATGAGAGGTGTGCAAGGAGCGAGTACACTGTATATGTATGTAGCCCTGAAAAATGTAATTTCCTGATAAGCGAAGTAGTTTTAAAAATGGTTGGAATTTTAAAACAAGAGTCATCACCAACTCGCTTTTTAGCCATGATTTTGGAAAGACCTTGCTTTTTCCAAGATTTTTGTACTGATGAAGTATGTGGTGATTTAGGAAGGACTGATGAAATCGCCAAAGGTTCGCTTCTGGGATTATTCCGATGCCCGCAGAAGTGATTCAGAAGCTTTAGTTTGGTTGAAAAGCTGCCAAAGATAATTACAACGACTTCAAAAGCATCTACCTACCTCATCTTAGTTTTTTGTTTTCAGTAAAATTTTGCTCCATTCAAACAAGCGAAACTTTTATTTCGGACAAAACAGAAACTTTAGCTACCATGTCAACAGTAATGAGTGTTTTAAGAGAAAACGAAACCATCCGAACAACATCGTATAGTGAATCTCATATAATTCTTTCTGTCACTTGAATATCTTTGCATTAAGCATTTCAAAGTATATGCATGAACATACCATGTCCTATATACAATATGTTCACACATCTGAAAAAAATAAAAATAAAAAACAAACACGAACAAAAAATAAGTGCATTTGCAATTTGCATCAAGTTAGAATGCTCCTTCCATTATGGCGAAACAGATTGACTTGACACCGCCAGGACACATATGGAAAAACTTCATGTGACACAGAACAACACACACATCACACTCACTGACTGCAATGTAAAGAAACGCGCTGTCTTACACATTCCAGTACCTCCTGTGTAGTGTACAACAAGGACAACAAAATTAAGAAAAGCAAGTTAGCAGCGAGGAAAGAAATCATCCGCCGAATACACACACAAAGAGGAACGACGAGGACGACACAGGAGCTCTGAAAAAAATAAATCAAGAAAAGAGAAAAAATAAAAGGATATCCCTTAGAACTCACCCGAGACATGATAACAAGAAAAGCGTCTGATGCCAATTTAACGCTTGGAATACTTTCGCAGGATACCGATGACGAACAAAAAAAAATACAGTAAGAAGGAAGAAATAAACGGCAGAAGCTCATGTAATATGAACACATGTATGGTGATGTATGTGATACCAGGTTGGGGCTGCTGCAGCACTGGGGGACACTTTATCCTTGGAAAGTTCAGTTGTTTTATCACTGTTTTCCTTCGTTCATATTTCACACTGTGTTGCAAAAGTAGTCGCGCAATCTATGTAAGGATCATATGTGCAAATGGAATGGGGTGGTTACACTTTAGAAGGTGACACAGTGGCTTCGAGCGTGGTGGCTGGGAGCGTGAAAAAGGATAATGCTGTACACAAGTGAATGATTTATCTTGCAATATAATATACCGATGTGTACGTACATATGCATGTATCCGACCGTGTGAGATAACAGATAAGCCATATCGGTTGAATAGTGAATTTCTTGGACGATCTGAAGTGTATGTTTGATGATATTCCGTCATCAATATTGTACTCCTGAGGTCTATACATTAATTTACGTATGCAGAAGGATCTCTGTTTAAAACACGGCACATTTTCATCCTCTTTGGTTCTAGCCACGCTGTTTCCAGTTTTTCAGGCCAAGCGCTCTAACATCCGCAATAGCCTGGTCCTTTAAACGGTTAGGTCTTCCTTGTCGTCTTGAATCTGGGGACTGGGATTTAAAGATCCCTCATTATTCGCATGAACAAGCTATGTATGTACATACATACACATAGTTATGTGGCGTATTTAGAACGAAGATCGAAGGGACTCTTTTAAAAAGACAAACCCCCCGCTGCACAAAAGTGCATAAGGAACATTAATATGTCTTTGTAGTTATTTTTATAAAATCATTTATTAAAATAATGGTAAAAGGTTTTGAGAAAAATTGAGAGCAGGGCTATAATCTCAACACCATCGTTTCATTTCATCTTGTGTCGTACTTTTCAGTTAGTTTTTTCCGTAGTCGGGAGTTCCCATACTTTTCTTACCAACTCATAGGCAAACTCGTTGCCTACTACAACAGACTGACCAGGCACCCAATATAGTCTTACCTGGCTCTGCATAATGCTCTTAACATTATTCGGCAGCTCTTGACTAGTTCCGATTTGGTAGTGAACTATTCAAGCGCCTTAAGTGCAGCCTGACTGTCAATCTTAACCACAATATTCTTGCTGGATATTCGATTCATTATTGGAAAATACGGCTAGAACTTCTTCCTTAAAGGGTTTCGGGCACCCGGGAGTCATAAGGGCACATTTAGCTCTGATTCCATGCAGCAGATACCAGACCCCTGCCGTTTACAGTTTTAGAACCGTCCGTGAGAACTGCATTGTCTGTATGCCGGAAAACTGTATTATCCGTGCACCCTTCCCGCATAGGGTTTGTTGGTTTTGCCAAAGCCGGGTAAAAATAGAAAAGAAACAAAAAAAAAAAAAAAACAAAACCAAAAAAAAAAAGAGAAACCGCCCTTGTCAAGAAACGAACCTGGGACCTATAAGATGAGAAGCCGACACGCTATTTACTGAGCCACAGCCCTATTAGAAATTGTTCATCCAATTTCCCATATGTTTCTCTTGCAACAGTTTTGAAACGCACAAATCGCCATACAAACATCAAGCGGTTAGGCATATTAATGTCAAAAGATAATTATTATTATTTACTGAAAAGAGTAGATCACAATGTCATCAATCAGTTTTTTCTGGATTAAAGGCTGCTGACCATGGAATGTGCAGAATATTCACCGATTAGGTCCTGCAAAATCAACAAGTTGACGCCGGTTGTTTGCACAAAATTTTCTCGCTCGGAGTGAGATGGCAAAATATGAAGTTCTGATAATCCAAATGTGATTGTTGAGCGGCCATTGCACCTAATACAGGTGACAGCTGACAGTTTGGTCCGCGCTGTGAAACAGCGAAGGCTATACTGTTCCGATGAATTATCTGCACTACGGTCAAATGATAAGAAAATATGTTTGGCCAAAGCTGGAAGATACCAGTGTGAACGACATATTGTGGTTCCAATAGAATAGTGCTTCGTGTTACACAACAGAGCCAAAATTGACTCTATTGCAGGAAAAACTCTCATTTGATTTCAAAATGTGGCGATATCAATTGGCCAGGTCGTGTGATCTGACACCTTTGAATTTCTTTTTTGTGATGTATGGCCACAACACAGTCAGATATATGCGAAAATTACTTCGCAAAAATCGAAGTTAGCAAAAAGTATTACATACTTAACCCGTTCAGACCAAACACGGAGGTCAACAGACTCGTTCTAAAATTTCACAGGGTAATCAAATGCTTTGGAGAAACTGTGGCGGTTTAGGTGGATGGATTCTAGGGGATCGCGATGGACCCACTCTGATGCTCTCTAGTGTTTTGGGATGGCTCGGACTCTCAACCTAATCCTAACTTAATAGCGGACATACATAGGTAGTCCTTAGTTTGAAACAGTGAAAGGAAATTCATTGAAATCTTTGATACTTTTTGTTTCATTTAAATTACTATTTATAATATGCATTAAGACCTAAACCACAATTTTTTTTATTATTATTATTTACGTCTTAAATTGAATCTAACCAATCATTTTCTTTTTCATTACAGGTAAAAAAATTCTAAATGTATTGGGCCGTAAGTAAATTTGTTTGGATTCTTATATTTTTTTTCTTCTGAATTTACAGTAAAGATTAATAATCTTAAAATGTTCATAAAAGTACAATTAGTAAAATAAGTTCAAATATTTTAAATCGAAAGCTGCGAATCTGTAATACATTTAGGTTAGGTTAGGTATGCGGGCTGACGAGAATGGTCATATCCTCATCACACTTATGTTCATGTGAAACCCTTGTGTTACCCACTATATGTTCCCACCCGTGGTATCAGTCTCTTGGTTCAAACCATCCGGACGTCCTGACCTGATGGTGATCAGTATCTGCTATTAGCTTAAAATAATTTTTTTTCCGCTCTGACCAGGTACCTAGCAGAATTTTACGTTGTGCTGCGTGCCAAGAACCTTAAGTTAAGTAAATTTTGTGAAATATTATCGTGCTAAGTAATACAGTGACAGTGTGGGCACCGTAGCGCAAGTGGTTAGTGCGTCGGACTACTGAGCCAGCGGTCTTGGGTTCGAATCCCGCCGCAAACACCTAAAAAGTTTTTCACAGTACCCACCTCTTCCGAATGACCTGAAAAGCATTCAAGAGTATCAATTGTCATGTAAAAGCTTCCCAACTCGCCGCTCGGAGACGCGCACACACAAATGGTTGCGGGAAGCTAGGCTTGGTTCTACCTAGGACTGTTGAAGCCAAATATTATTATTATTATTATTATTAAGTAATACAGTTAGGTGTGCATGATAACATTTTAGTGCCGCCTATACATGCGAGTAGTTTTCTAATCATTTTTTATGGTTAATTAAAAATGTGAAAACAAAGTTTTTATAACAAACTCCCCAACAATAAAAGTGAATCAAAAACATTGTGTAGCTCTTGGCTACTTGCTTCAGTTACAATTTCATATCCACATTATTCTCCCACGGTTCTGCTACTATCATTTAGCGAAAATGAATTTCGTTTGTATACTTCTTGGCGCTTAATAAACAGGTTGAAGTATAAAAGTGGGTGTGGCATCAATCAGTTGTCTCTCCTGGCTATTGCTTGTCTATCTGTATCTGACTGTCTGCCCATCAAAGTCCATTGGCACATCATGAACTACGACAAAATGCACCAGGACTTGTAGTCAACTTTATACATATAGCTACATATACATACATAAATGTATAGACTTTATGTCTGCATTCGAATTGTTCGTAGCTATAGAATCGAAAATAAATTTCCTCTGGTAAACGCCTTTCTAACGCCTTCTTCACATCCATCCATCTATTCATGCAGACTGAGAGATAATTTCTCATCGTTACTTTGTATTCGATATAGTAGTTTAGAGCAAATTTTTTTTTTTGTTAATCGATCAAATGTTTAAGAGAAGAGATGCATTTCATTTTTAATTCATATATACATATGTACATATTTGGCGTTTAATTATCCCTTCAAAACTAACATAAGGCTGGTCGAATAATCGAGTGTTACTTGCTATATTGATGGCGGATGTCTTTTTATATGCCTAAGCTAAGACAACAGTAACTTTACTGACTTCCAGTCGTTTGCTACGAGCTACGACTTTAAAATCTATTATTTAAATCTGAAAAAATGAAATATGTACTTGAATTTGTACATCATCCTTTTGTGTTGGTTTTTCTTTATTTTTTCCTGATGCTGATAACGTTTGTATTTACAGTACTGGCACACTAATTAGCACACCCGATCACATAAAGTAAAAATAAGCTAAAATAAACGCAAAAATAAAAAAAATGATTCAGGAGCTTCAATATTTAGCTTTATTAATGCGAATACTTTATGAATATTTTAAAAGTTTAAAAAAAAACCAAATTATTACTTAAAAAAAACACGTTTTTCAACCGTATGGTAATCTCGTTAAAGGAATCTGAAAATGTAAAAAAAAATGTAATAATAACAAATTGCCTAAATTGCCTAAATTGCCTTTTATAAGGACTAGAGGGCCAACACCATGAGCGCTAAAACAACCCCATACCATTACGCTGCCTCCACCAAAATTAACGGTGTTTTTTGTATACTTGAGGTCGAGTTGTTTGTTTGGGGGACATCGTACATAAGTTCTTCCATCAGAACCACACAGATTAAACTTCGATTCATCACTTCATACCACCGTATCCCAAAAAGAGAACCAACATGACCTTTTGCGAATGCTATTCGTTTTTTCCGATTCGCATCTGATACCTTCGGTTTCTTTAGGCTCTAACATCTTCGAGGGTTATTCTCCAAAAGCCGCTTTCGCACAGTCTAATTTCGGAGCAAAAGGGTATTTCAGAGCATGTCGGACTATGATGGAATCATCTCTTTTAGTAGTTTTCCTAACCCTACGTTATCTATTGTCCGCAAATGTCTCATGCGTTTGATAGTGCTTTATAGCATTTTGTACTTTTTTTCGCGAACAATTAATGTAACGTGCAATTTTGATCATATTTTGTTCCCTTTGGAACAGTAGCCATATTATCGTCCTCTCCACCGCCGAAGAAATCTTGGCACGTCCCATAACTATTTATAAATCACTTTAGAACTATTAAATAACACTTCACCAGTGTGTTGCATTACTCGTCACAACAATAGGATAAATAAAAAAAAAAAAAATCGCAGCCATTATTTGGTTGTGCTAATTTAAATTTCAATGCAAATGGGACGTTATTTCAAAAAATAAAAAGTAAAAGGCAAATGCAACTGAAATTTCAAAATTTTCAATTTTCAAAATGTGGTTGGAAATGTACTCTTTTTAAATATATGACAAATAATAATTTTTAAATAAGTTATATTGTGAAAAAGGGCATAGGTTTATTCTTTCATGGGGGTGTGCTAATTCGCGTGCCAGCACTGTATAAGCTGTCAGACTCAGACTAAAAACTGATCTTAAGATACATTAAAAATAGTGTATAAATATACAGTTTGATTTTTGTAGCTCAAAATAAAAATAAGTTTTCGTTGGAACAATATTATACCGTTCTACAATTATTGTTGACCCTATAACGCAGTGTTTCCCAAACTTTTACATCTATGTACCCCTTTTATAATGTTCATAACACTGAGCACCTCTCGTCAAAAAATAAAATAAAAAATGCATATAATGTATATACAGTGTACATCCTGTATTCAAGTTAAAAGTCAAGATTTTAGGAAATTATTCATGGGTATAATCTCAGAAAAAAATTGTCCTACTATCTCCAATGTGGACATTATTTATCGTGAATTTAAGAAATGACCTACTTGGGTATACATACCTTGACCCATACTAACACAAATATCTCCGCTAATACTAAATACAGAAACTTCATTTAGGACTTTAATTTTAGAAGAAATAATACTCTTTTTAACTGAGTTGATATCTTTTTTGGAATTCCAGATATTTTATTTTTAAGTCAGTTTCATTTATCTTGCCAATGCAAATTTTTGACTTTCAGGTTGTTTTTTTTTTTTTTTTTTACAAAAAATGGATAATAAACATACCATTTTATTTTTTTTTTTTGTTATGAACGTAACATTTGTATAAAAAAGTCTTTAAGAAGTATGTTAAAAAGCCCACAGATTTAAAGATACTTGTGAAAAACCACATCAGGTAAAAAGCGAAAATATGATTTTTTACCTATTTTTTTAACCGCAGTTGGCAATTAGTGCGATTTTCCAACTAATTCATAATTTTGCAATGTTTTATTTTTAATAATGCTTTACAAAGGTTTTAAAGTATGCTCATTTATTAAGCTACCCACCTGTCAAAACCCTAATTTCTATAAGTGTTTATTCGTTATAACTCGTATATAATTCGCGCGCTGTATAGGTTAAATATGTACTGAAGTTTTTTGTGTAACACTGTTTTTGGAGCCATGAAGTGAGGGAATGTACCGATCCACACATACGCAATATTAACAAGTAATGAAGTTCTTTTATTATCTTTTCTATATTCGAAAAAGTCCTTTGCTGCTTCTTGCACCAGGGGCAGCCAATGCCCAGTGCAACGCGTACCCCACCGAACCCTTCCCGTCCCCCATGGGGTACGCGTACCCCACTTTGGGAAACACTGCTATAACGTCATAGCAGGTTATTGTGCAGAGGACAGAGGACTGTGATGCCCAAAATAGAAAGCATCAGCATCATCTATACTATTATCTATACTATCTTCTATACTACTACATATATATTATTATAAAGAGGATAAGTTTGTATATTATGGGTAGTCTCTGGATCTACTGAACTGATTTCCAAAATTATTTTACTAATAGAAAGCTACGCTGTCCCGAAAGGCTATAGGCTATTTTTATTTTTTGTTGTAGGAAACATAAAAAAATAATTTTTTCTACCTATTTTACTTTGGCGGCTATCATTTCTATCAATTATTCTGTAAGTAACCTGAGTAACCTGTCTCTTTGCGTACACGGGCGAAGCCTGGCGAGTCAGCTAGTTAGATATATAGCGTTTGCTTAGAAATTACTAACAACCGCAGTTCACTTAACCCAATTTATAAAGCTACCATACTTGTGGCGGTATTTGCTATTACCATCAGGCATTTCATAAATTCTGAGTGAACTTTTTGTTCCCCCGAACTTTTGCCTCCCTAGGAAAAAGTTACTGCTATTGTGAATTTCCATCGTAGTTTTGTTCCCCCAGACTGAATTCGAAACAATGTTCGGGAAATTTAACAGCTGTCATTTATCAGAAATCGGTTTGTTTATTTGTAAAAAATAAGAGAAATAAAAACAATAATGTTTAGAACTCGTCTTATGGTACTTATTATGGAGTAAGAAGAAAAACAAAATAACGCGACACACATACATAAGTATAGCGCGATTTTTCAACGTGGAATAATTTGCACCAAATACTAAAATTATGTCAATGTCATTTCCTCCATTCGACAGCACCAACCCACCTTTCAGGCAACTTTTACTAAACAAATCCACTGCCTTTGACTAAAAAAAAGTACCGCAAGAGCCTTTCTTTGACATCTTTCCGAGATCTATAAGTTTTTCCATCACGGAAGTCTTCGGAACATCTGGAGAATACTGGTGCACCATTTGTTTCCAAAATAAACTCCAGTGACTGTGTGCAGGTGGTCTTAGCAGTACGAAGCCGAGCGTTATCCTGTTGAAAAAGAACACCCCGTCGATTAATCTGCACATTTGTTCTGTGATGACAGTCTGATTATGGCAGCTCAAAGTGGATTATTCCCTCACAATTCCACCATATACACAGCAACATCTTGAGGAAATGAAGTCTATCTCTGGGATGTTGTGCTGTCTCTCTTGTGGTCTAGGATTGGTGGCAACATTTGAAAATATTGTAGAAAACCAACCCACCCATGGTGGACTTCAGGAGCTCGTCATCTAGTTCTGTTGGCCTAACCGAACAAGGTTCTTGCATTAGGTCAAAATTGGCATTTTCTAAACTTCTAAACCAACTCCAATACTTGGACTTGCTGAGAATGCAGGGAGGATATTTTTGAATGCATATCATGGTAATGGATTACTCTTCCAAATATTCGTATCTTCTGTTAAAATATATTTTCAGAACGGCTGGTGGTGCATACATGACATATGTATGTGCGTTACTCTGTGCCTGCTCTGGACTGCTCGATGGCAGGAATTAAATATTTACATGCCAAATAAAAGTATCCGTATTCGAGCAAGAGACAGCATGCATCATATCACTAATGAAATCCATTTAGAGAGGGTCGTCAATACCGAGTAACTGTATGTGTATAGGTGGGGGTTTTTTTTTTGTATTTAATTTGGATATACGTATCCACTTATAATGATTGGCTTTTAATCAGTTTAAATTTTTGTTTTTATCCCTTTCGATAAAACCCGGCAGTATTCTGAATCTATTTACAGGGATATTGACGAGCAAATATTTTACTTTTGAATACGGTAACACGTGCCGCGCAAATGCCGCTGGCAGGACACTAAAGTAAACTTGGACTGAAATGCGAGAATTGACTAAATACATACACACATTATGTATACTACCAGTATACAGTATACACAGTCTCAACTTGAGTAAAGAGTAAATGATTAAACATTTTAATTGAATTATTATTTTCGGTTGAGCTGGGGTGCTGTTGCTGTATATTGCTGTGGTGTTGAAATTAAGGGTAGTTTTGGTAAGTTAATTATTTTCCCCGTAGCTGAGTTAACAAAAAAAAAGAAGTTATTACAGAAAAGTTCATCAGCCGTAAAAGGTTGTTATGTTACCTTACTCTGGGAGGTGTGGTTTATATGTAATTTTTTATTACATAAATTGCTTTATATGTATATCTATTACCGGCAGACTAATTAACTTAAGGAATGGTTTCATTGTTGTCCCATATTTGACATTCATTGCAAAATCTGGACCCGATGGATGGCGCTGTAGTGAAGTTATTAACAGATTCAATTTTTAGTGACCAAAATGAGACATATTCACAATTTGTACTGCTTAAGTGCAAAACAGATGAAATTAAAAAATCTAGATCTGATATGTCATATGGATTGATCCCACATCGTAGTACGAAAAACCATCCCGTAATATTACTTTCGATCACCATGTTTTACTGTCTTCATATTGTATTTAAGGTGGAATTTGGTATTGGGCGATTGTAGCGCATATCACCCAGAGTCAATACCATTGTAAAAGATAATTTTTTTCTGTCCGTCCACAATATGTTATGCCATTTGTCGATAGGCCATTCAATGTGTTCTTTTGTAAAACTGTTCTCTTCTGACCTTATATGTTTTAAAGTCAGAGGTGGCGCTTTCAATGTCTCCGTACAAGTATTTGATCTTCTATGAGATGCCTACGAATATTTAACTTACTTATTGTAAGTTTTAGATCCTTTTTGATTACGTTCGTCGAGTCAAAAGGGTCGGTTTTGTTGTACCGCCGTATACGCTTGTTATCAATTCTGTTGGTTTTTCGCCTGCGACCCCGTGTTTCCGGCTTTTCTTTAAACATTTTATTACACTATCAATCATAGTAGGGGCTCATCCAAAAATATTTTGAAATTCTACACGTTTTTCCCTGCCCCCGCAGCATTAAAATGAGCTATCGTTTTTCAATTCTGCAATACTTTACGCAGCCCGCTAAATTGTTAAGTTAGTTTCTATTTGTTTTTATTTCTTTAAATTATTTGAACAGTGGATTTCGCATTCAAATCCAAACTATTGGTAATATTTTCTTACCTTCATTTTAGTTAGTTCAGTTAAATGCTTTTCCTAAAAATTGCATCCAAAAGTTTATATTTCGCATATAAAAAAATTTGTTTCTAGCTTTTTTAATGTTTCGAGTGGAGCACTACTATTGCAGTAGAATCCGCTTAAGACGCTTCCCGGCTTTTAACGCTCTTTTTCTCCGGTCCCTTCATTTTGATAAGAATTCGTATGAAAAAAAATCCAGTTAATACGCTCTATTTCCCACTTAATACGCTCACACAGCTAAACGATACACTTCGTACAATTTGTATTTTCTTGTTTTCTAATTTTTTTCCAAGAAAAACCATTCGGTGCATTGGGATATACGGCGGCGCCGACGGTCTCCGCCGTTCTTATTGTTTTTTACGGGTCGTTTTTGTGTTCGTACTTTTGTCAGTTTTGTTTCATTTCTTGTGTGCGCCTTAAGTACATACAGGTGGTGTCAGTGCATTAGAATTTGATTGCGTACAATGGTTAGTACAAGGGATGAAAGGAAAACTAGCATAATACATGTATAATTTCAACTCTTCTTCTAAAATAACCATATTTTTAACTGGATGGATTTTTTAGGTTTTTCCCGCTTAAGACGCTCTTCAGCGTATTCAGCGATTCTACTGTATTTTGAACACAACTGTATATACATACATGTACATATGTATATAGTTGTTACCTAAGTGCAATAAGCAAAAGTACCAAAGGGTATGAATTACATATTTAAAACCACAAATTCAAGTGAAGTAAAAACCGTATCCTTAATTTACGTGCCAAGAATGCTTGTTTGATATGATAATCTATAGGTAGCCAGTATGAGTTGGATCCAAATTAACAACCAATCTCCAAGTAATATCAACGAAATGATCTAATTCCTAGTTCTTTGCCAAAAGCAAAAGAGATCCCTCACAGTACCCAGTTACTTAATAAAAACAGTGAAAAATCCTCATAAAACGCATTGCTACAGTTGTTTAAGGGGGGTGGAATAGCCTGACTTTTTCTGAAGAGAAATTATTTTTGAAAGTCATAAAAACTTTAACATCATCCCCTTATCTCTCATCACCGCAACACTCAATTGTGTAATTTTTTTTATGACTTGGTTACCAATTCCCAAACACAAGTGGTCATAAAAAAAGGAACGGAAGCTGTTGTCAAAGGACTTGCCTTGCCAGTGATTTGCATTTAGGTGCGCCATTGAAACCCTCAGTGTAATTATTCAAGTGGAAAACTCACTGACGTACATAAATCACTAGGATTTCGAATTTGTCCCTAAACATAGTAATTAGATGCCAATTGTTGCTTACACTTCATTAAGTCATAGATGTCTGTAAAACAAAAAATTAAATCAAGCACGTGCCAACACATACAACATCACCAAAAAGCATACACAAAAGTATATGCTCATTTATCAACCTCTAAGCAAGGTGAAAGGTCATGTTGACACAATCCAGGAGGTCGCTTGACTTTCTTACCTTATCCCAAAAGAGAATAATGCAGAGACCCTAAAAAATAAATAAAATAAAAATGTGAGATGATAAGGGACGTGTGCTGCTCTAACCGCGTGCCAAAGACAATAATAAACAAAATTCCAACCACCTGAGTGTCATCCCTTAATCATATTAGACAGAGGGATTTACCATAAACAAGAAACTACATATCATAAAAAGATAAAGGGTAGGTCCCGTTTCGGAATGCCTTATCTGTTGGATGTGTAGTCCTTTTTTTCGTAGAATTACCCTTTCCTTCATCTAATTCCACTCTCGATGACATATTTACCGTATGTAATATATCCCAATTGAAGTACAAATTTATATTTTCTGCCAACGGTGCCATATCCTTTTCTGGGACACCCCTTTTGATCAAATGAAAAATTCTCTACACCAAATCGTTTGTTGTTGTTTTTTTTTTTTTTTCTAGATTGACACGAGTCAGTTCTTTTGTTCATTATAGCGCATCCAGTAAAAATAGCAAAACATCACACAAAAAGGGTAATTTCGAAAAAAAGAAAAATTATTAGATATCCTGAAACGGGACACGCGACATGACAGTAAATTTGTTCCGACTTTTGATGTTTCCGTGCGTCCTTATTGATTTATTTCATATTACAAGATTGTTATTTTCTTTCTTCTTTTGTTCGCCTTTTTTTGGCGCCAAATATGAAGAGCTTAATAAGGATACAAAACAAAAAAAACACATCTGACCTTCCAGTTAAACTGGTCCATATCGTGATCGTTGTCATAGGATAAGAAATAAAAAGTCTCTCCTTTTATCTCCTGTAATTGATTTTGTCGACCGTTTTTTTCCCAGAGTTTTTGCACTTTTGAACCAGCAGCGCCGTGCCGTTTATCATTAACGTCCTTACAGAATTTCAGAGAAACAAACAGAACTTGTTTTGCTTTTTTTTCTCATCTCATGGTCACGATGTTTGTTTGGTAATCAGTTGTGAGACTGGTTTAAGAAACTGCAGTACATTTTGAAGGGAATATGTACATTATTTCCCCCAACTTGGAATAGAAAACTAATCTTTTTTTTTTTCTTATAGATACCGTGTGTCCTTTTCTAAACTCTGGTCCATTAAAGACGCGGTCAGAAACTTGTTTATGCCCTTGTACAGCATGAACTAGTGTGAGAAAAAGTCATTCTGAAAGGAAATCCCCATTCCAACAATCAACACCCATCAGTTGAGTGACCTTAATCTTCCGGAATTTATATAGGTTTTTAGGAAAAATGTCACACATACGAGTATGCTGTTTATAATTTTTATTCTTTTAAAATAAAATCATTTTTGAATGGAAAATAGGGTTCTGAATATCTGATCTCACAGACTTAATAGACGGTGATTGTTTAAGTTTTGTGTACCTATAGCACTGCAAAAATGTTACACTAACGACAACGAGCAGTTTAACTTTTATGTACCTCCACAAGTCCATTCTGTTACTTTTTAGGAAAAAGTGTAAAGTAAAAATTATATATGTATGTATTACATAATGTAGTATGCAAATTTTTAAAAGAATAAACCGCACTTTACCGTTTCTAATAGTTCAATATCCAAGTCAATACATATGTTCATATGTATGTATGTTTGTAAACTAATGGTTCAGTATACATAATGTATGTACATATATTCGTACTTTCCTGGGTAATAAATCCATGTGGTTAAATGCGTTTAGTCTTAAGCTACGAGCAGACGATATGCAAAAGTCGCATATATATGCGAGTGCTGACGTCACGAAAAAACTCGCAAATTGATTGCAAATTCTATAAAGTAGGCATTGCCCGCAAACTCGCATATAGACGTGTTCAGACGATTTGCGAACATGGTGTTCGCATATGATATGTTTGCAAATGGGGTCATCTACTAAGTTTGGTAAAACCGCGAATTCAAAAAGCGGAATGCGATTAAGCATTCCAGCGTCAGATGGCCTGTTGCTGATCCTGCGCTTCTTGTCCACTGACGAAAATGTTTGGTCTTTGCAATACCATTTCCGTATTCCAGTTTGGTAACACGCTTGTTTTCGAAATACTAGGTCCGTTCGCGTACACTCCCAAAACAACGAAAATCCGTCAAATCTGTCAAATTACATACATTCTTCATTTTTTTGGTGCTTAACGCGTTCGATTACTTTTTCGTGATTTTTCTGTCTTTGAGAGAATTTTAACCCCACTCTTCGAGATTTGACAGAAAACCCATATTAAGTGCAAAAAGTACGCAAACCTACTATGTAAACTTTCATAGAATCATGGCAGTTTCATGGCTCTCAATTTTTTTTACCAAGTGTTGTTTCAAAGCGATTGGTAACTTTTATTCAAGTTTTCTATCTTTGAGAGGATTTTACTATTTAACATGTCTCAATTCCTTGTGCAAAAAAAGTTACCAAAGAGACCTACTATTTCGACTATAATTACATGGCGACACGTACTCTTTTCGTGTACCGCTAGGTACCCTACGGATTGATTACTTACACAATTACATATAATAGGTCTGTTTGGTATCTTTTTTGTGCACAAGCGAGCAAAACTCAAAGACAGAAAACCTGCACACAGTTTTGGTCAAACCTTTCGATTTGTTTTTGTTTTTCACTAACAATGAAGATTTATGAAATTTCACAAACTGTCAGGTGGCCTGATTTGACAGAGTTGTCCAGATGATGCGTACAATTTCATAGCTCTTCATTTTTTACGCTCTCATTTCGCTCTCAGCTTGCGATGTACCGTGATTCATGTGATTCTATGTAATTTTATAAAGTACATATTACGAAAAGTAACGTGTTACCAAACAGACCTAATAATTATCTTCACAATTTAACTGTCACAACTCACAGCACAACCCAACCAAAGCAAAATGTAAAATAAAAATTAAAAAAAGTACCTACACACACACACCCCAAACTAATTTCTTCGCAAATATGCGGTCATATGCAATGTAAGGTTTTCGTCCGGTCGCATATGGTTGGGACGCTTGCAAATGATCACATATGCTCGCAAATTGTCACAAATGATATGCGAAAGTGTTCACACGATATGCGGAAAAGTCGCAAATTGGTCTGCGAACTGGGTGTCGCATATCGTCCGCATATGCTTTGCGAGCATATGCGGACTGTCCTAAATTGGTGTTCAGACGATATGCGAGCACTAATCGCATATGATGACGCAAAAATTACGTCAGACTCGCATATATGCGACTTTTGCATATCGTCTGCTCGTAGCTTTAGAATAAGAACGATCGTATCCGTAAATTACGCATCGTGTTAGCCTCTTATCAAGGAAGCATTTTATATACTCCTATTACGGACCGATCCTTTAGACGGACAAATTTTCCTAACCAAGCTTTTATGTTACGGTCCCTTAAGTGGGCCACTTTTTTGATCGGACGCACATTTGTCAGAAATGATTTAATTTAATTCCATTAGACGGACAAAAACAAAAAAAAAACTAGCTTCACACCGAGATTTTGTATTTTCCTTTGAGTTTGAAAGAAACATTAGGGGTATTCACGCTTTTGTGTATCTAGTATTGTAAAAGTGTAAAAATGTATTTTTTTACACCAAAGAGTGAACGCACTTTTTCGTATTTGTAGCAACCCTGAAGCTCATGTCAAAATTAGCTGATTTTTGTTTACAAAATAAGAATTTGAGAAAATATTTGAATGCACAAAGCCAAAACCAACGATGAAAGCAAATTAAAAAACATTTATTTGTATTCAAAATGAATCCTTTAATCTATTTTTATATTTCATTTTCATCATATTTCATTTTTTCATCAACTGGTTTACTTCAAATTCTTCTTTTTCCTGTTCTTCTGTCTTCTTCAAATTTTGATTTTTTATCCTGAATTTCCAATCCAGATTCCTTCTCCTTTTTTTCTTCTTCGAAATTTTTTTTTTCTGCAATTCGACACCGAATCCCTTTTCCAAAAGTTTTTTTTTCACACACTTCTTTTTATTTAGGAATTTAATAAATTACGAGAACCAAATACATTTGACAAGCTGTCAGAAATGTACACTTAAAATTTACACTTTTACACTCTAAGTTACTCTAGGGCTGGAGTATTGCAAAAGTGTAAAAGTGTAAAAGTGTAAGAAAAATGACAGCTAGTGTATTTTGTTGTTGAATTGTGAGAAAATGTTACACTTTTACACTTTTACACTTTTACAAGACCAAATACACCGAAGCGTGAATACCCCTATTGTACATACTTTGCTCAGATTCGCAAACAAAAAGACAACATATTATATTTTATTGATTTTTTTTACCGCTGTTGCCATTTGATATCTTAAAGGTCTGTGGAGAAAAGATGTTCTACCAGAATTATTTTTTTTAGAAGGAAAGTACCGGGCAGCTCCACAGGAGGTGATACGGTGATTCTTCTTCGTCCTCATCCACGCAGCTGCGACAGAAGTCATTCGCGAGGATTCGCAATACTTGTTCTGTATTGTTTCGGTTTTTTTGTTTTGTTCGTCGATTAAAATAAAGTTGCAGTGTTTTGATAAATAAAGATAATTTATTTAAAAAGATTCTGTTTATTCCTTGACAACTCCCTTAGGCGGACAAAAACTTCATCACCATCACTGTCCGCCTAAAGGAGCGTTCACTGTAGATTATATATCCTTAAAAGTGTATCATTTAATAGGAAAAATGCGAATTATCTTCTAGTTGAACTAGAACTACCTACACACGCGAAGCGCAGGCTTCGAATAAAAGACAAAAAAATAGCTAGAAGCTGAGTATGTGGCAGAAAGGGGGTAATTCATTTCAGTTTATATATTGAGACATTTTTTAAGTCTGGGCGACTTTTTGAAAATTCTCAGCGGTAACACTGTCACTTTTACCCTGGGGCCAAATTACCGCATCCGTTAACGAGTGAGTGAGTAGGACTCGTTATCGAATAATCGAGTAAATGATACTCCATAACGTGAGCGGTAATGCCAAATCGTCACATTTCGATGACGAGTAACTCGTTAACGGATGCGGTAATTCGGCCCGCACTGAACGCTTTTCTTCTTCAGATGTAAGCTTTGAAACAAAACTTGAAGATTTATCCTCATTTTTGGGTTTCAGTTGTGAACTTATTTACAGGCATACTTTTATAGCTCTGTCAGACTGACCAAGTCGAAAGTTCTCAAGTAAGTTGAAAAGAATCCTCCGAGTGTTATCGAAGCCTAAATGGTTCCTATCTGCATTCATACCTATACTAAAAAAAAAATCAAGATTGTAATTCATTTCCAATTTTCAACATCTTTTCGCTCGGTTATCACTTTAAATTATCATGCTTTAATACCTATGTATATCCTACACGATAGCTGTATGAAATTATACGTAATTCCGCCAAAGATCATTGCAGTATAAATTACAATGAAACGTGCTACTCCAACCGACCGAATACGACGACGATGACGGCGATAAAAGATAACAAACGAACGATACCGCTGTTGCCATTTGTACCATTAATGAGCCCTTATGAGTTTAAGAGACAAAAACAGGAAAACATAAAAATAAATACAATAAAAAAATGAAAAAGAGGCGATCACTTTGCACGAAGCATGCATATGTACATATGTACATAGGTATCTCGACACACACCTACTCACCGCCCACACGGGCACAAAGGACACACCTGTGTGTACTCAAATAAGAAATACAAACAATAAAATATAATTTTTTGCATTTTGTATACATAAAAACCACTCCCGTACGCGCGTCAGAGTGTATGTACATATGTATGTATGTACATTATGTAGTATATTGATTTCAGTCTGCAGTCTAGTCAGGTCCTTGTTATTCCCTTATGAGGAGAAAACTCAGACGATCCATGTTTCAAGATTTTTATAACACCAATGGGGGTGATTTCGTTGCCGTCACCATAGATGAGTTCGTTGAATGCGAACAGCAAAGAAGAATTTTTGAAAATTAGGGGATTACACATATGCCGCTTTTGGCTACGTGTCGGGGTGGTATCGTTACGTTTTTAGCATAACAACCCTTAATAACAACACCACTATATAGCGCTGCGGACAGACGTCCAACCGATAAAACGGTTTTACAAAAAAAAAATTACATTAATATAATAGAAATGTCCTTCTAATGGTTATGCTGCAGTGGTATACTACTCCTACAAGTTTTGTAAAAACCCCACAATCGGCGTTTTTCTTTATTAGTTCAGAGTTGAGCTCTGAACAGAGCCTGAGCGAATCGAGTGCACTCTGAACTAATTGTGTTCAGAGCGCGTCTGAGCACTGAGCGCTCTGATTTAATTTTGAAACACACTTGAGCACTTAGCTGTCATATGATTTTTCAATCGTTTATAACCTAAAATTGTTTTAGCTGTCATCTGTCAAATGATTATCTCAGTGAAATACAAAAAAACAATTGAAATCGATTTTTACGTTGCCCGGTGGCTTTTTTTAACAAATAAACATTAAATATGGAAAAATTAATTATTTTGAAGAGTTATATTTTTGGTCCATTTGAATCCTTAAAATATAGATTTATATATATTATGAATACATATATATGTATAATTAATACATGATTATTAATACCTACATTAATATTTAGAAATAAGTTTATTATTAAATTCTATTTACCTTCGATGCCAGAACAACCTGCTTCATCCGCCATTTTTCTTGTTTTTTTATTTTTTTCCCTTTTAGTTTACTTCCTGTCAAATGTTATTTTGGCTGCGCTCAGAATTTGACTCAGGATGCTCAGTCAATTTTTTCTGAGCGCATCGAGCGCGCTCAGATCACGCTCTGAACGAATAAAGAAACACACGTTCCACTACGTTCCACACTCTGAACACTCTGAACTAAAAAAGAAACACGCAGATTTTTTTTGACAACTCAGACTCTGCTCTGAACTAAAAAAGAAAAACGCCAAATATAATCATCTCTCAAGTCCCAATGCGTGCATGGGCTTGTGCGCTATTTCGTTTGTGAAGGCGAAATTTGGGGCCAATGAAAACCCAAATTTCGCTAAGAAAAGCACGCTTTACGTTGTGGTTCCGTTTTATTTTCGTAGATTTTTCTTCATTTTCTAACGTCGACATGGCATGTTTGTCGCCAAAGATAAATAAAAAGAAAAATGTACATACATATGTACATATGTACGGATATACTGTTGGAGTTATAGTAGTTCACACGTATCTGGTGTATGAGTAGGTATCTACATTTCTATCGTTTTCTCATATCGTATCTGTTTGGCCTTAGTTGTCTGTGAAAGTATTCAAAAGTCGTATATTATATTGAAGTCACAATAACGAAATAATTTTGCAGCTTTTTCGGAACAGATACGTGAGTTGGTTATCAAAAATAGAGTTCTTCCTTTCTAACAAAACGTTTGATATTTTCTTTGACTTGTTTTTTTTTTCTTTTGTGCTTAATACGGTTCCACACAGAAAAACAGGATGTGGTGTAATGTGTCCTTATACACACATTCATATGTATGGACGTACATAAATATACTTTGACGATGAGTATCAGGGCACAAAAATTCTTTTAGAATCTATAACATGCGCCAATGTAAAGCAAAATTTAAAAGAGGGATTCGTTAACAATTTGGTAGAAAATTGTTTTTCAGTTATAAGTAGGTATATCGAATACAGTCAACCCTCGTATAACGCGGTATAACGCGGATTTGCTACAACCCGATTTATGAATTGCGGCAAACCCTCCTATAACGCGGTACTTCCACAACGCGGTTTCGTTATAACCCGATTCTTAGTATTTTCTAACGCGAAAAATGTGTGTTTGGAGAATTACTACCCAGGTATTAATCCCTCTATGGAACGCTTCAACAATTGCAACGTTCTCTAGCTCCATATTCGTCCGAAAGGAATTGTAGAGAAGTACCTACTCAGCAAACTAGTATAAGTATAACGGATTTTTTTTAAGTTAAAAATCATGTCCAATATGTATGAAACACTAGTGGTTACCCGGAGTGCTTTGCTACTACACCCATTGAAAACAGTGTTTTCTGTATACCATAAATGTAATGAAATTTTTTCGAGTGACTTGTTGTGAGTAGTAATACTCTGGTGGAGAATTAAATGCCGACAACTCTACTTGGATTTAAGAAAACTGTCCAAACAATAATATCCTTAAAACTCAAAACTTACCATCCGATTGAGCTGAAATTCAGACAGTATACATACATATGTATTTTTTATGAAGGGGGAAGTGCACGTAAAACAAAAGTTAGCTGTTAGCTGTCACCGTGCATTGCTGTAGTAATAATTTGGTTTTCATGGCCATCTATCGGGAAACTTGAAAACTTTTGATTTACAAATATTTCTCACTTCATAACAAATATATTCTGTAAGTTTCAGCTCAATCGGATGGTTTTGAAATTTTGGTGTTCCAGCGCCATCTATCGGAAAACTTGAGAACTTTTGATGTACGAACATTTCTCAATTCATTACAAATAGGTATACTGTGTAAGTTTCAGCTTAATCGTACGGTGAATCTAAAAATTGTTGAGTTCCAGTGTTATCTAGCGGAAAACTTGAAATTTTTTGATGTACATACATACGAACACTTCAAACATCAGAAAAAGTATAAAGTATAAGTTTCAGCTCAATCGAATGGTTAGCTTATGAGTTCTGAGGTATCAATCGAACAGCTCATTTCTATACATAAAGATAAATTAAAATTTGCAATAAAGATAACTTTCTTCTTTTTTTAATTGTACACATAGTTATTTTTATCTTTTGTATAGCGTTTTTTTTTTGTTTTCGTCTTAAAACTATAGTTCAGCTAGTTTTCTAAAAGCAATGCAACAAATTTAGATGCATTTTTTTCTGTGGAGAACGTAACCCCAGTGTTAGGATGTAGCCCAAGTATCGTACTACGCGATTTTGTATAACGCGCTGTTTCGCGGGAACCTAACTACCGCGTTATACGAGGGTTGACTGTATTTATTATGTTTACAAACTTGAAGGTTTTTTTCTTAAATTAATTAATGACACAAGTTATACCTATGACATGAAATGTATTTTATCCAAATATCATTTAAGTGTTAATTTTGCAGCAATGCCTTCCGGAAAGCGCTTAAGTGATGCGGAGCAGCTTTTTGTCAAATTATTAAAGGACGAAGTCTACTCCAATAGAAACATTGCAAACAGAATTGGTCGATCTGAATGTGTCATCCGATTTTTTTCCAAAAAAGGCCAAACTTATGGTTACGGTCACCCTTCGTTGCCGAACGTGAAATGGACGAAACTAAAGGGAAAACTACGTTTATCTGTCGCCAGAGAAAAAACCGACTGATCTTCGCAAAATAAAGTATACTTATGCCTTGGACAACCCAATTGTAGAAAGCCATTTTTTTCGGATGAGAAAACATTTAATTTGGTGCCAATTGTTACTGGTATGATTTGAAAAAACGCGACGTGGTCAGATAAAAACGCAATTTTGGTGGCGAAGTGCTATGGTTCAGGGTGCATTCTCACATCACGGAAAGCTTCTCATCTGCTTCATTACTATACGAATGAACTCTCAGATGTACACAGAATTTTTGGAAGACGTTCTGATCACTCACTCTTCTTGATAACTGCCCCGAAGAGGATAATTTTTTTTCAACAGCGAAGGATTGGTTTCCTTGCAGTCCGGACTGCAATACAATAGAGAATCTCTGGGGCTTTTTTGCTGGCCAGCCATATGCAAATGTACGACAATACATCAGCGTAAATGGACAGCCACTCCGAAGTTGAAAATTGTATCCTTAACAACTTGGCGAATTCAAGCCAAATCGAATTGTTGCTGTAATTCAAAGTAAAAGAGGCCACACAAAATATTAAATTAAATTCACTTACGTAGTAAAGATAAGTGCGCTCATACGAATAACGTTTAAAATACTTTTTTTAACAAAATGAAAAAAAAAAATATTACAAATAAATTAAAACTATAGTTTACAAATAAATAAATACACGATTTATCTTCATAAAAATAATACAAAGATTTTTGTTTAAGAATTATTAAGAAACAAATATAGTGCGCTCATACAAATGTCTACCACTGTATCTCTTATGTTTGTCGGGAAATACAATGAAAATAACAAAACGTAACTTAGTACCTATACGTATAAACAACAAGCAAAGCAATCTTTTTATAAAGTTTTCTTAAAAGAAGGTCGTTCGACTTTGTGACCGTTTCACATTTACAGACTTGTGAATTTAAATAAACAATTCTCTACGAAGCTGTTTTTCCGTTGAAAGACTTGGTGACTTGTTTCTTTTTTTTTTAAAGCAAAGCTTTTTTTTAAAACTTTACATTTAAATTATAGACTTCATTCATGCGGTTTATAGGCTCACATGCATCTCCTAATTTGTTTTATTATACGGAACATGCAGTAACTCTATACTACGCAGGTAATGCGATGCCCCACAAAAGTTTAATCCTAAAAAGGATAATAGGATATCAGTTGATGCATACAAATTATATAATTGTTGACCCGTCTTTAAGCCAAGTATTGCATTTGCAACAATTTTATCCGATGCAAATATGGAGGGAGGTAAAAAAGATCGTCCCAGGGAAGAGCTTTCAATGCGAAATGAATGAAGCTTCGCTGGACGAAAGCATATTCGATGTGAGGACAGACAAGACTGTTAAACAGTGTGAGAATAAAATAGGGATTTTTAAATTACACCATCTTTAAACGAAACCTTATATTGAGTTTGATTTATTCACAATGTGGTTTATGTATATGCTTTTTGAAAGCAAGTTTAGGCCTTAAATACACACCGAGGTCCTTAAAACTATAAAGAGCCAATAGTCTCCGCAGCTAGGCTCATTAATTTTAAGATTATCATGTAATTTTAATTACTAGATAACAAAATATAATAATAATAAAACTATAAACCCGACAGAGAGAGTGATTCGATATAAAGTAATTGAATATTTCTTACTTACTTAGTTGGCGCTACAGCTCGAGGTGAACCTGAGCCTGCTTCTCGCAACCATTTGTGTGTGCGTGTTATATTTTTGCACGAATGGGCACCGAAGCGCAAGTGGTTAGTGCGTCGGACTACTGAGCCAGCGGTCTTGGGTTCGTATCCCGCCGTAAACACCTAGACGTTTTTCACAGTGCCCACCTCTTTCGAATGTCTGACAAGCATCAAAGAGTATCATTTGTCACGATTGAGCTTCTCAACTCGCCATTCGGAATCGGCAAAAAACTGTAGGTCCCTTCCATTCGTGCAATTGAATATAGTCGGTACAAGTTTTCTAGAGAATGTCATGGACTGACACTTGAGTGGGTTAAGGACTTAATCATTTTTACAGCACCTGGTACTGAAATTATCAAAAAGTATCTGATTACAGAAGTCTACAGTCATTTCTCGGCAAACATAAAGATGTTGCTATGTTTTATGATTTAATTGCCAGATGGCGGTCTGACAACCACCCCAATTCTCAATGTCGTATTTGTGAGTCGTATACGACTATAGTCGCATTTTGTAATAGCAAATACATTACAAAATACAGTTATGCTCGTATACGACTCACAAATACGACATTGAGAATTGGGGTGAATGCCATTTCTGACAACGTTGTCAGTCTTAAATTGTCAGTTCATACGGTTGTAAGACATTTGGGCCAATTTTGTATCGAACGTCCTGATAATATTGTTAGATCTGGCAATCGTCATTTCACATATTTTCTGTTTAATAATTTCAATTCTCATGAATTTTCAAATAATTGCGCCTCCAACAGAAAAATTCTCAACTGGCCAAAAACGAAAATGGAGAGAAAGAAACAAAATAAAAATTTAGTTAACAGATATTTTGATTGTTATTTGCGATTTGCAATTTTATATTTGACTTGGATAAATAAAAATACACACGCACAACATAACAGCATTTCAATTCAATTCCTATTTGCGCCATCTCTGAAACGTTCAAGCGTTCAAACCACGTTTCACGTTGCTATGAACGTTTTTCCAATCTTAATTTCCGTTTTTCTGATTGAAAATTGTTTCAATTCAACCCCCCCTGTATGCTCACCCTCTTTTGGCTTGCTCTTACACTAAATAAACTTTGTGTGCGGCGGCATATGCAGTGCAATTGCAATAGCAGAAAATAACTGACCATTGAGCATTCGCCCACATTTTGACCAACGCCAGCGTCATCATCATCATCAGCCTTTTGCCGCTTCTACCCGTCGTCGTTCGAACCGCCCCACTTGGATTCAGGATTCTTTTATCCTTTTGTGCTGTATTGCATTCAGCATTATTATTTTCCAATCGTAACGGTAAGAGGGTGGCTGGCACTAGTAATCCCAACGGCAGGCGGAAGTGATGGTAGAGGTCCCTTGCCACCCAGCCGTGTGTGTGAATGGAATATGTTAGGAATTTGCCGTACAGGAGTATTCGTCGGTACAGGAGATCACACCGTTACCGTATCTGTAGGTGCACTGGATGTGTATTATTGGCCGCTGGATAGTAATGGTACTGAGTTCATACAAATGTACATACATATGTATATGTTTGTACATATATATGTGTTTTTAGTACATATATGATGATTAGGATGTTGTTGAGCTTCATGCAATGAAAGTTGCAATTATCGTCGTGCTCCCGCTTTTCTGTCCATGTAGCTGGACTTGACTCGCCCATAAACATACAGATGCACACACACCCAACTCTAACAGACGGTAAAAACGATGCATTGAAATCTAAATATTGACCATTTGCATTACAATATGTTTGCATTTTGAAAATATTTTCATTTAGTATATTGCCATGGAATATGAAAATTCAAAAAGGATATCATCCTTCTGTTAAGTACCCCAACACATCGTCCCCCAGTAAAAATGAATACTTGTATTCCTCTGACTCATATCGGGGGGTCAGTGGCTTTATATTCCCTGCTTTCCATACGAGTATGACTGGACTGCAATTTCCAGTGGCATGCAAAAGGACATTGCTTATTCAAGTACTATTCTGGTAAGGAAAAGGAAATTAATTCCTTACAGTCCAGATCCCATACACTACTTGGGAATAAGGTTTTGAGATTACATTAGTAGACTTGAATTGAGCTTTCATTTCTTCTTGAATCGTGAAGAATACATTGAATACATTCAAACATTTAAAATTCATTACCAAATAAATACTGGATCTGTATGTATGCATATTATGTATATTTGTGTGTATGTCTACTTGGAACCAGCTCTAATGACATAAGTTGGCAGTTTAACTACCATCAGTTACTCAATTTGTAATAAAAAGTCATTCAACGACGAGTTGTATCTATTTTGTGCTATTCCTCCAATACACGCCCCAGATGTAAGCATTACCAACCCACTACCTCTCCTACTCCTTTGTATACCTAATCAATTTGATTATTTATGTAAACAGAACGAAACAAAATTTAGTACGAAGAAAGAAATAAGCAAAAACAACCCTCAAATGCATTGGGTGTAATAAAATTGGTCACTTTATGGCCATTTCTATTTCTTTTTCTTTGCACTTTCGTTTGCCTTCACAATCAATATAAATAATACCCACACTCACACATTGAAGTGTATGCCGTCGCCCTTCGACATCACATCATAGAATCATATGGATTAAGTTCAAAGAAAATCGTTTTTTTTTTTTTTCGTTTGTTATTTCATATTGCTACCCTAGTCACCCTCGTAGTTTTCCATTTTAACGTATTGACGTTGGGCCCCATAATAGCCCTTAGGATGGATGAAATAATGTCCAGACTTCGTGCGAGGTTTTAATGAAACCATAGTAAGTAATCAACTAAGTCCTTTAGTCAGCATTGTGTATTGCAAGTAGTATTTTAGTGTTTTTCTTGTTGGCTAATGTGTTTACCTTTTAAAGTTGGCTAATTGCCTTAAAACTATTATGTATAGATATGTAATGGTAACTTAAATATTTCAGAAATACTTAACTGTATAAAAATCCAACTCAACAGTCGTCATTCTTCTAAGCAGTATCCCCATAACCCCACAACACGCCTATTCGATTTCCAAGGCAAATTGTGTTACAGCAAACGAATTGACAACTACTGCACCCACACCAAATCAATAAAAAAAAAAATTGTCATCGTTATTTGACCAACCCTAGTAACTTAATAAAACCATCTTAAGGATGTCATTACAACGTCAAAGCCGATCTTCAGAGGTCTTTCCCAATATACATACATACATTGTTACACTCAAATGCAAACTGAAGAAGATTGCAATTCTTCCCCTCTCACTGCATGCTGCATCTAACCACACCGTATCTCTTTATCGAAATGTCAATGCGGTAAACTTATAAAAACAGAGACGAGCGACAAGAGCAACTTAAAAAAAAAAGAAGGCGACTTGATCAACAAAGGAAAAACGTTATTGCCAATGGGTGGGCGTAGAAGGACCTTTCAAACAGACGACCAGCGACAGATACAACGATAGAGATATGAAGTGGATAAAAAATCATTTCACGTCACAAGTTGCAATTTCGTTATACACCCGTACGTGGTATTCAGGCTTTCTTTTGCTTTTTTTGTTCCTCCTGCCGAGCAGTGGACAGTTACGTAACCTTATTGTCATCATGTGAATTTTCTCTAAGAAGGATGAACACACATAATAATGTCGCTCATGTGTGTGTGTGGAACGTGAAAGATCCTGCCAGTGCAGTGAAAAGTTATTGAAGAGGTTTTGCAAAAAGAATAAAATAAAACTATTGATTGCTCAACGAGGCTCGTTATTACATCCTTTCTTGTTCGCCATAGTGAGTGAAGATATTATCAAGTCCTTTTCTTTTCTTTTAAAAATGTTTCAATATGTAGGAGTTGAGAAGAAAAACCATCCTTTTTGCTATTAAATCAAGGAAAATTCTGTTACATTAAAAAAAACTGAATGAATTTTAAAGTTTTTTTTTTCCACTATCTTTTATGGATGAAAAACATAAGCAGCAGTTGTTCCGTTTGACGTGGTTGTCCAACATCTGATGTTGAATTTGCCCCTAAGCATGGACTTCATATGTAATTATAAACTTCGTCCGTTCATATGAAAGATTATATAGAAAATATAAAAGACAGATAGATAGATATAAAGGGTGTTCCAATTCGAGCTTCCTATGTTGATAGCACTTTAAATCGAGTAGCTGTCAATAAGCACATGTATCAAATGTTTATTTACAACTAAACATCTACGAAATGGATATTTTATAATGCCGGTTCAAATTCAAATGTTAAATTGTTCTACAGAAATAGCAAATCGGTACAAACTATATCGATATGTACAAAACTACTGAGCGAGCAATTCGCTATCTGATGAAAAGGTTGGCAGCACTGGAAACGTGGCGCCCACCGAAAATATTGCTGCTCAAAGTGAAAATGTGCCCGAAAATGACGATTTAATATTTTCAAAATTTAATCTTTGTCAAACTTGGAGCTACAAACTAGATTTCGGATAAGATAACAAGCATACAGGCTGTAAGCAAAGTGCTTGAAGCTCTACTTGTCCTTTAACTCGTTTTTAACCAAAACCCCCAAAATGTTCACTCTTTTTCATCCAGGTATTTCTTAGTGAAAAAATTGACATATCAACTTGAAATCATTACAGTGAACTCTCTCATAACCGGACAGTGACGGTACTGTGAAATTTGTCCGGTTATGAGAGGTGTCCGACTATGGGAGAAAAATAAATTGACATCCTTTAAGAAACACAATAGACTTATGGTATTAATATTATTTTATAAAGAAATTCATTTTTATGTGACAAGCACAAGCTATCGAAAAATACTAATTTATGTCCATCAATCAAGCTCAAAATTACACATATGTACACAACGCGGCATATGCCGTCAATCGTTGAGGAAATTAGCGGGTCATGACGGCATACACCGTCAAAGAATTTTAAGTATGTTAGGACAAGCCGGGATACCTCGACGAGAAATACAGTATAAATACTTCCATATTCCGGCATTATTTGTCCTACCAAAGACAAATGTTCACTGTGACCAGCAGAATCATTTTTATCTTTACCAAAATTCGCACAAAATAATATAAAATATCTCTCAAAATGCCGGGAATATGCGTGAGTTATTCTAGCGTTCCCCACTGTAAATAATGTTTCCGGGAACGTGATAATAACGCAAAAGGGGCACACTCCACATTCTACATTTTTGTTTCGTTTCTTTGGAAAGTGTAGATAAGAGGAAAACAAAACAAAATCAAAATAAAATATGAAAAAAGTTTCCCGTACGTAGGTGAGTTTTGTCCATTTAAGAGAGAGCGACATTCTATTGCGGCAATGAAAATTGGAGTCCATGTCCGGTTATGAGAGAGTCCGGTTATGGGAGATTTAGTACAATGAACTTCAGAATAAAATACTCGATAACGATCAACTTTACGAAAAAAATGTTTAGAACAAAAAATGTTCAGGATCATTAAAAAAACAGGTAAGCATTTTTTCGCAATTTTTGGACGAATTTTCTGTTTTCGTAAAATTGTTGAATTTAAAAATCCAAAAATTACCAAAAAAAATTCTGAACACCTGTTTTTTGAATGATTCTGAACATTTTCGCAATTTCGAAAGGTCAGAAAATTTTACACAAGATATGTCAAGTTGATATGTCAATTTTTTCACAAAGAAATACCTGGATGATCATTTATTCACGCTCAAGGGGCCCTGAAATGAGAGCGTATCAAAATCCCTATTTCTTCTAATCCCGAATCCTGCGTTTTTATTTGCATTAAGCCGTTAAGAATTTAATTTTTGCCCCTATTCCATAACACAACTCAATTTATTTGAGTTGGCTGTCATTCAACTCCACTTTCGCGCAACTCAACGAATTTTTCATATTACATAAAACAACCTTTTTCAGTTGTGATTGTAAAAAAAATTGCATACTTTTAGATGCGAATAACAACTACAAATTGACTATTTAACGTAAATCTGACCTCTGATGGTCGAAGTAGAAAATAATTTTGCCAACAGAAACTCAATATTCAATAAAAACAGAATGAAAAGAAGTTTTGATTTGGTATTTTTAATGATAATAATGATGAAGATAATATTGTTATTGTTGTGCGCATATGAAAATCTATCCGTGACATATTCCAATTCCAACTAGAAAAAATGCTAAGTAAAGAATATGCATTTGCAATGTGTAAATTACTTCTGTTATTTTTAAATATTTACAAGTGTTTTTGTACTGAACACAGAAGCATTTTGCTTCGTTCAAATCGAAACCAAGGATTTGTTAAAATTGCATGGACGCTCGATTGCAATTGCAATACCACTACCAGTTCCGAGTGCTGAAGATGTAAAACTATTTTCTCCAACTAATGTGGACTATATGCTTTTAAGCTGCACACATTGTTTAATGACGTTATTAATAATATTGCATTATTTCATTTGTCCGATATACGTCTTTTTGTCCATTTTCCATCTTTCGTATCTCAACATTTACTCTCAAACAACTGCTTAAACCCAGTTGTTAGTTTTTGACAGCTCTAGCAACCAAAACATAACTGCGTTGTCTACCATAATACCAGAAAAATTCCCACACAACTCTAGAGAGGATTCGCCATCTTGGTTTTATGTTGACAGGCAACTCTTTTTCTCAGAGTTGTGTTCAGTAATACCGAATTTCAAATTTCAACCAAATTTCAACTCAACTTAACAAAAGTTGTCTTACGGAATAGGGGCATTTAATTCAGTTCTCTTTAACTTTAATGTAATACTATTGAAATTATAATAAACGTCAATACTTCTTTGTACAATGCATTTATTTTTAAAGTTTTTTGATAATTATTTTTTAACTGTAGTTTCAACGATTTAAAAAGAAAAACGGAATCATAAAGGCAGTACTTTAAAAACGGAGTTTTCAGAAACAGCATTATAAAACCACGATATCGTACTCTACGCGTACAAAACTTCGGTGTTTTAACTAACTGTATGGGTGGCTTCCAGCAAAACTGTCAGTAGGATGGATATACGGTTTTGACAGAAGCATCTAAAATTCGTATTTCATGAGAAATACATTTTTTCTAAGAAAAAAAATTACATTCCGTTGACCTTTAACGTGACCACAATCATCCACTGAAATCCTATCACAACAATAAGTGTAGGAAAGAAAATAAGCGAAACCATTGGTTAACAGCAATAAAGTACTATTTTAAAAGCAATTAAGTGCAAAAGAATGTACAGTGAAATCTCTCATTACGGACAGTTCTCTTAGACGGACAAATTTTCGGACGCATACTTGTCAGTAATTATTTAATGTTAGATGAACAAAAACAAAAAAAATCCTTCGTAGCTATCCACACCAAATTATTGTTTTTATTTTGATTGAAAGAAACATACTTGCTCATGGTCGCAACCAATGCAAATGAAAGTCAAAATACAACAGAAATGACGCACAAATTTAATTCGGTGCATTCTGACTCCTAGCGGCGCGCCGGTAAATATCATGTGTGTAGTAAAACTATATATGTATGAAAGCATGCATACCAATGTGTATGACGTATCTTCTACGTATCTCTACGTATCCCTCGGCCGGACAAAAATATTGTCACCGTCACAGTCCGCCTTACTTACTTAGTTGGCGCTACAGCTCGAGGTGAACCTGGGCCTGCTTCTCGCAACCATTTGTGTGTGCGTGTTATATTTTTGCACGAATGGAAGTCACAGTCCGCCTAAGGGAGGTTTTACTGTAGGATTATAATTATGTCCTCCACTGTATGAGAAAAAATATGTTTATGGTATACAGAGGACACATTTTCCATCGGAGTTGGAAAATACAAACCGAACCGTAAGTGCGTATTTACTTTGCAGTTGCTAATCGTCGTTAAATTATATCAGCATATTATACATAGCTGAAGTTACAAAAGAAAATGGCGCAAATTCATAGTCAGATAAAGCCGACAATAAAATAATTTATTCACCTACATGACCTAAAATATACTTTTTGCTATTCATATCACCTTCTAGTCAACTTTAAACTTATAGCCAGCTCGAAATTTAAAATGAGCCAAACGTTACTTTAAATAAATAGAGTCGGCTATAAATTTCTGATATAATATTTTGACGTTTGGGTTTGTTCGTTCAAATCACTTTACAAAAACATACCAATTTCAATTTCAATTTCAATTTATTGATTTATTACAATAGGTATACATTAAGACATTGTCTTTTTTAGTACAGCAAGAAAAAGTTGTTCAAGTAAAGATTAAAAAATAAATAAATTGCAAAGTTAACTATAACAATGTTAATTCATAAATCTTAATAACTAAAGCAAGTATAATTAAAAAATTAATATGAAGTGATATTTAATTAATTACAAATATTTTGAACAAAAAAAGAAATGAAGAAGAAGAAAGATAGAGAAAAGAAGGCGAGAAGAGAAGTTAAGTGCTAGGACCGAAAGAATAGATTAAGAAATAAGTAACTGTGAATATTTATTTCATTTTTTAATACTGCGATACATAGTGTCTTATGACAGCAGATTTAAAATTATTAGCCTTATTTAAATTTTTTATACCAAGTGGTAAGGAGTTCCATAACCTAATAGCATTGATGAAGAATAGCCGTGAAGAAGCAAGATACTGGTGGCTGTGAGTATTAATATTTTGAGTTTTAATGGAGCGCGAAAAAACAAGTTTAGAGCTGAGGTAAGATGGTGATTGGGTTTTAATAATTTTATGGAGAAATATTAAATTCCTTATGTCCATGTACTGCTGGAGTGTGCAACCCAAAAAATTCCTCGAAAGTGTGGAGATATGATCATACCTACGTAGCTGGTGAACATATCTGATAGCGTCATTGAAAGCCAATTTAAGCTTCCGAAAAGATAGCGAGTCAAGGCTACTGTAAACTACTTCAGCGTAGGCTATTATTGGCATAATGAGTGTTTGCACAAGTCTGCGACGTGTCTCGAGTGGAGTAACACTAGCCGAAATCCACAATTTTCGTAAGCATCCATAAATGCGACCAATTACAATATTTATATGATTGCAACAAGAAAGGTTCCGATTTATTGCAAAACCAAGACTTGTTGCAGTTTCGACCAACTTCATCTTAGTGCCTGATAGCCAAATATCGGGAACAGAAGCAAGGTCGCATGGTCTGTGTGAAATTGGTATAGCTTCGCATTTCGTTGGATTCAGGAGTAATCCGTTATTGGTTGCCCATTCGTTTATAGCAAGTAGATCCGCATTCAACGCTGTAACCAGATCACTCATTTTATCAATCGGTTGCGAGAAATGAAGTTGAAAATCATCGGCGTAGAGGTGAATTGACGCATAATTGCAAACCGAGGGCAAGTCGTTGATGTATAAACAAAACAAGATTGGCCCCAAGATTGACCCCTGGGGCACACCTTGCACCAAGGGCTTAAATTCTGAGCACATATTCCCCACAACTACTCTTTGCGATCTGTCACTCAAAAAACTACCTATTAGCCTTGTAGCCCTGTCGGTAAAACCAAAGCAATGCCGCAACTTCCAACAAAGTATTGCATGATTAACCTTGTCAAAGGCCTTGGAGAAGTCCAGAAAGCAAAGCAGAGTCACAGATCCCTTATCAAATTATTTTCGTATATCATCCAAGATACTAACCATTGCTGATGCACAGCTATGACCTGCTCTGAAACCAGACTGAAGTGGGCTCATTAAGAAATTTAAGGACAGGTGCTTTTGAATCTGCAGCGCCAACACCCTTTCAAATACCTTTGATAGACACGGCAGTATGCTAATGGGTCTATAGTCATTGGTAGAAGCAGCATTAGGTTTTTTAGCGACAGGTATAACTCTCGCGCGTTTCCAAGCCAAAGGAAAGGTAGAGGTCGTTATACATGAGTTGATGATGTGTGTCAAGTGGCTTAAAATTTGTGGTAAAATAATTTTCACAAAACGAAGAGGCACACCATCTTCTCCAATAGCATTTGATCTCAACGCTTTTATAATGTTTACGACTTCAACCTCAGTAACAGCCTCGAAATCGGCTTGCGGTTGAGGAGGTGAAGGAGGGACATCAGTATAGTCAAACCTATTGGGTGCAACTGCGGTTACCAAGAACGACTCATTCAAAGTCGATACGAACTAATACACAGGCAAAATAGTGTTTATGAATAATGAAAAGTTATAGCCGGCTTTCTTATTTAGTGCCGGCTGAAACTAAAGTCGGCTATAGGCACTATTCATGGGCTGACTATAAATTTGCGCCTATATTTTTAAGACTAGATTCTCACCAGTCTTTTGATGTGAAGTTTTTAAACTTGAATCAAATCTAATTCTGATATGTATGTTTGTATGCTCACCAATCATAACTAAACTCGGAAATATGTTAAAAAAAATCTCTTCAAAAATAATGAATATGATCGTATTGAATTGAGTAGGTATTTGTTTGAACTTTGTACGCATTTTCACTTCGTTTTCTCTAACCGACATAATCATTATCATATATATTATTCATTGCTCTACAGGAGCTAAAGTAAATAAAAATGAAAGAACCTAAATGACATGTGTGGTGGTCCCTTTGTCTAAACGATGACCATAGCCGGCTGAGGGAATCTATCACAGAAAATGAAAAAAAGTTTTCAAAACGAAAACAACAAAAAGGGTCAATTCCACAGCTATGCATGCTGTTTCTACTCATTCTTTATCATTTATTAAGAATACACCTGGAAATTTCCATATGCAGAGTATTATTATGTTTCCTTTGGAAGGTTTTTTTTTCGAAATTTAATTCACGAAAAAGACAATGAAGGCCAAACGGGAAACGAAAAAAAAAAGATCTACCAAAAAGGTATTTGCATAAACTTCTTATAACTTATCCTTCCACCCTTGTTAGAAGTGTGCAAAACCCGAAAAATAACTGGACATTTATTTAAGAAGGAGGATGCTGATGGATGAATAATAAAAAAAAAATCCAACGGACATATGGACTTCTCCCGCTTTTTTTCTACTCTTAAATTTTATGATAATTCTTCTTTGAAGATTTATGTAACTGTTCCGATGTTCTTAGCTGATGCTGCACGCACCCTTTTAGTGTGCAAGATGAAGATACCATATATGTCTAGGGATGCCAGTTAGGTATTTGAAATATGTAGTTTCAAAAAATAAATTAAAAGTGTATGTATTCTGTATCAGGGGTGGGGTGCTCCTGATTTAACTGACAACACGTAATATAGTTTATAATGTATACTAAGTATTATTTTATGCACACAAATGTACATATGTATTAGAGATGCAATGGATATCCGATTAGTATCCGGCCCTTTTTTTGATATCCGGCACATCGCCGAATAGTCTCTTGGTATCCGGCTAGTTGCCGGATAGTCGATACAAGGTAAAAAAGTTAAGAAAAGCAAAAAAAAAAAACATTCAAAAATATAGTTTACGAGTTATATTTTTCAGAATAAACAAGTAGTAATTATAAAATTAGATTTAGTACTAAAATTTTACTAAAGGCAAATTATGGTAGATGAAAACATTTTTTTTTACATTGAAAGGTAATGCATTTTCGTAAACGATGTCTGCTTCCGAAAAGAGTCTCACACAGTTAAAAGATAAATTTTGGCAAATTTAGACAAAATTGGGAATTGTTGGGTATTAACTGATCAAAGGATCAATATTCTGATCAAGCTGAACTCTTTTAAAAAAAGGAAAACTTCATTTTAACTATTGTCTTCCGACACCTCGAAAACTCATTTAATTTTTCTGCAAAGTGGAGAATCTCCTACTCCGATCACGTTCACTAAATTTCCACGACTTCGTTTTACCATTAAATTTGTTCACTTCACATTTAATTTCATTCGTCTTCCTCACATCCTGTTAATGGCATGGCCGTGTTCTTTTTTGCAAGTTTATTTTCATCTTTTTTGCGGAAAAATAAAATATGAATGTATGAGGCTCAGTACGCAATTCGTTCGGCCAGATAACCGGCCGACGAATATCCGGCTATCCGGTCCCATTACATGCCGAATATCCGGTATCCGGCTAAATTACTATCCATTACATCTCTAATATGTATTTGTCTGTGTGCATTTAGTTATTAGCATCAACTTTTTGAATGTCTACACAAAAACTCAGCTGACACGAATTTTTCCGCACTGAAATGCACAAAGCGATCAGTTTTGGCCCGATTTACAAGATGGCCTTACTGATAATTTCCAAATACAGTGCACTCTCGATATTTGCAACTAATGAAAACAGACGTTGTTGCAAAAATCGAAAAGTTGCACAAATCGAAGAGAAAATTAAAACACTTTATAAAGGCTGAGTTATCAAAATAAAATTGCTTTTCAGTGCTTCTTCAAAGAAACAAGATAACTCAAATAACTTTTTTTGTAGTAGAGTTTAGGCAATCTTATTACGTTTTGGTCCATAGGTTGGAATTTAGCTGTGCAGTTTGCAGTACCGAGTCTTTTATATGACAGCGAGCGTTATCGACAAGTAGTAAAATTTATAAGGTCGGCAGAAGTTTGCTCTTGCCTGTAACATTTGCATAGTAAGACTTGCACACACAAAATTTTGTGTCTTGCTCTCGTATTGTAATTGTGAAGATCCAAAAACCAGAGCGATGGCGAGTACCTCTTTAGTAAATAGGTGACACCGATTGTCTTGAAACTCTTATAACCATAGATACATTATACATTATCTACTCCTGTGAGGTTTTTATACTGTTTGATGCTTCCTTCAATTAGACAGTGTGGCAAACCGAGAAATTATCTGTCGTAAAACAGAATCCGTTGTCTGTGCAAATTTTGTACTTTGACTAGTCCGCAATTATTATCGTTCAGGAGATTAAAGATTTTAAGGGGTCAACTGATAAATCGTACATTAATGGAATTAAAGGAAACAGGATTTCTAGTTTTTACGCCATTACACTTTACCAGTTGCTTACAAAATCAGCATCGGTGTGCTTTTCTAAAATGATCTGCAAAGGACGCTGGTAGGCACGAATTTTCGTATTATCTATGTACTACATACATACATTTACATACATTTTACATTGCAATTTGTATAAACTTTTTTGTCAAAATATAACTAAACAAATTACATTCGCATTCATAAAACTGCAAACTTGTACATACAGTGGTGGTTCAGTATAATGAATGCCGATATAACGAATGATCGATATAACGTACACTTTTTTCAAGTGCATTATCGGCTCTATATAGCGAATGAACAAAAAAAATGATATTCGATATAACGAATGTTGCTACAATATCTGTGTACATGCTTTAAAAAATAGAACGAGACAAATTTACTTAAGAAATACAATAATGTTTAGGAAACGGTCGATGAAAAAATTGGGTGTTGTACATTCAACCGAAAGTAAGCTCCTTGATCTAACCATTCGCTTAGTAACGGTAAGCGGAGGATTTGGAATCTTGAAACAATACTGAAATGTTTCTTCAAGAATATACGCGTATCAGCCCACTCGAGGCCGTTGAGAGTGTATTAACTGAGCCAAATAGAACAACATTGGAAGTTCTGCAAAACTGGTTCACTGTTTCTCAGAACTTCCAACATTGTTCTAATAAGTCTACGGGAAATAGCTACAAATTTCTGCGTTGAACGTTTGCGAAAGCATGTCCTTATTGGCGATTGCTTTTTGGAAAAGGAAAGGAAATAAATTAATTTTGTTTAAGTTTCTTTTACTTCTATTTCTACTTTTTAACTTGTTTTGTTGGCCTTATGAATAAATAAAATAAAGTTATGAATTAGAAACAGTATTTGTACATTTATTTAATGTTTCGTATAAGGAAAATGTGTTCGATATTACGAATTATTGGATATAGCGAATGCAACTGGACATTATATCATTAGTTATATTGGACCACCACTGTATTTTGTATTTCATTTCAACTTGATTACAAAGCCACATTTTCTAACAACAGTATGTACACTCCTCTATTTTATTGTCTGGGTTAAACAAATCGAGCAAATCAACTTTCGAAATATAAAAATAAAAATTAAGTGTTCGTATATCTACTATCAGACAGCCAGACATGACAGTAGCAGGAAACTTACCCCAAACCGAATAGAAAGCACTTTCGTTCTTGGATTTTGAATCTGCACAACAACAACATCGTGAAATACTTTTGCTGGGATTATCCTTTAAATATGTAATGATTACTTGGGAGAAATATCACCATCCAGTTGAAAGATTCCCTTTCTTTATCGCTATAGCGCATTTTCTGTTTCTTCTTTATTCGAATGTCGTTCTTATTTCTTGACAACTAAGCTAATCTCTGACATTGAGTTAAAGTAAGAGAAATAAACAGAAAAAAAACAGAATAAAGGATATCCCGAAAAAGAGTATCTATACACAAACACATTATATTTACGTTCTTGTGTAGTGTATCCATTTTTAAAAGGAAGTTTCAGGATATGTTCAGAACCACCCACTTAAATGGACAGTACTCACGCCTGCATTAAATTGTTTGAATTGCGAGTATTTCTTTTTTTTTTTGTTCCGCTTTTTCTCTTCTTTATTGCAATGTAGATATTGTCATGTTGATTAGAATGACGGCGGGCTAACAGAGAAAAAATTCCAGCACTGAATTTTATCAAATAGTTTAATTTTCTTGCTTTGCCCCTAAGCTATTTGCTATAGTGCTAACTTTAAGAAAACAAAAACTCTGGCATAAACATTACTAAGCATAAACAGCTTATCGATGATTTAGGGCTTAGTACTTTTTTCGTGATATTTACCCTATGAAAACTCCTTAGACCTTTTGAATTCAAAAAATGTATCAACATACTTGCTTTTATTAGAAAAGGTGATTTTCCTCTAAAATATAACCAAGCCTAGTCTCTCGCAACCATTTGTACCATTGAAGGGCCCTACAGTTTTTTGCTGACTCCGAACGGCGATTTGAGAAGCTTCTCATGAGCAACATGCATAGTAGTCCAACGCACTAACCACCACGGCCACGGCCACGGCCACTAATTAACATCCTTTGATACAATAGATCTTTTAGGTCGCAGTATTAGCCTTGGGGCAAGATCCGTTATTAAAAACAAATAAAAAATAGGGTACCTATCGCATAATAAATTTTATTTTTTTTAGATTCTAGGCATAAAACTGGAAAGAGATCCATAAAAAAGTTAAAGTTGTTCATTAATTAGAAAAACAGAACGTATGTTTTGTATAACTTCGAACGAAATAAGTATAACAGACAAGATCTTAAAAGTCAACTCTGCTGTAAAAATTTAAGGAAAATATTTTGAAAATAATATTTTAATATTTTTTTCTTCCTGCTACTAAGCGTCGAAGCATTGAATCGATTAAATTGTTTAGTGTGGATATGTCAATGTTTAGCCATTCGTCCCGAATAGCGGTATTTAGCTGCCAAAGTGATTCAAAATGGTGTACACCTGAGTAAACCCGCTTCGACAGTATGGCCCATAGTTCTTCTATGGGATTTAAGTCAGAACTTACTGTAGGCCAACAAAGAGTGGGGATGTTATGCGACTTAAAGAAGTTCTTTGTATATGCCGAGACATGTATGGCAGCGTTATCGTGCTGGAACGCCTATTCTTCTCCCCACCGAATTTCGCCAAAATCAATAAGAACATTGAACAGCAATTCCACATATTTCTCCGAATTAATTTTATGGGAAACAAAACAAATTGGAGTCCTTCCTCTGTACCCAAAACCAGCCCATACTCCCAGCCATCGTTAGAAGTTCCTCGACTACCGCATTTCACGATCTCGGTGTATATCTCTCCAATACTTGTGTCCTCCGTCAGGACCATCCGTATTAAATTGATTTTCATCACTGAAGATGACAGATTGCCATTTCGTGATGCAAAACTGATGTTTCTTAGGAAAACATAACCTTGCCTCCTTATGCCGTAAGAGAAACTTAGGTGTCAGTAAGCGCTATTGATATATAATGGATTTATCATCCTTTAAAAGTTATTGGACTCTTCTTGTTGTTACAAGAAGAGACAACTGGAGACTTACTTCGGATGGACTGATTTCCTTATTACTTGCTTAGCGTTTAATTTGCCTTTTAACTCTTTCATCAACTTTTGGTGGACGACCAGATCTGCTTTGTTTCCCATAATTACCAGGATCCTTTAAGAAGTTTTAGAAAGTGTTTTTATTCCTGCGTATTTTCTCCGCTATTTGTCTAACCTCTAACGGGTAAGCCATTTCTTTGAAAATTTGAGATTCCGAGCCTCTCGTCTACAGACAATGCTTTTCCTCTAGGCATTTTCTGTTGGTTGCAAAAAAAAGAAGGTGTATTTGACTAAAACATAATTAAACACATTAAATGTTTTCAAGTACACATCGATTTATTCTAATTTGTCTGTTTAAAATTATTTCCGCCACTTAAACGTGCGACTGAAACTCGTTTCTGCTATATTTATTTCGAACCGCAAAACTAATAATACACGAAAGAACAACCCGAAACAAGAATATAAGGACATTGAGAGATTTAAAAGTACCGCTATGTTTTACTTCAAACACTCCATTTTTCAACACAATGAAAAAAATTATGGGTTAGTTAAGAAATTTTTATTGTTTTTTGAGAAAATGCAAATGGAAATGCTTGTCCGATTAGTTATTTCGCGCAGTGTAATTGTCAATTCCTGTGTAAATACAATTTTCGTTCTTCTTATATTCTTATTTTATTACATTCTAAGATAAGTATTTTTTTAACATATCCTATTATTATTTTTTTAATTTCAGGGTCGCTGCAATCGTGATAAACCGCCATGCAAATATTTCCATCCCCCACAGCATCTTAAGGATCAGTTATTAATAAATGGAAGAAACCATCTTGCCTTGAAAAATGCACTTATGCAACAAATGGGTATTGCACCCGGACAGCCAGTTATACCTGGACAAGTTCCAACTGTGGTAAGTACATTCACACATACATATGTACATATAGATGTATATAAGAGTTTCTCAATTTTGTTGGCATTGTATCCTGAATTATACTTTCTATTGAATTTGCAATTGGAAATCAAATCAGATTCTAATTGGATTGTATATTGGAAATTGAAACTCTATTTGGAAAGTTGGATCTACGAGTACTTGTACTATGTACTTTAAGTCTGATAAGAAAACTTCCAGCACTTAAATTCTTATAGAGCTACAGAATAAGAGTAAAACACAAAGAGAAACTAAAATTTGACGAAATTTAAATTCCATCGAGTGGTTGGTTGGAGAAAGCATACCATACACATACATACATAATATGATAGTATCGTTTTATATTTTATAAGTGGTATTCACATCTTGTAAATCTTTATAGTTAATATAGTTAAATTAGCCTTATTAATAGTAATCATTTGGTGAACAAATTTTTAAATTTTCTATCTTACAATGGCCGGGTTCAGTCACTTCCAGACGTGCAACGCCGCTGGACCTATGTCGAATCTCCCAATTTTGATTGGTTGACATATCCACAATCATGTCCAGTGATTACCGCTGGCGCTTTTCAATATAAAAACAACACGCAACAGCTGCTAATGGCTGGTCATGGAGCACAATCATATGATGTTTGCAGTCAAGAAAGATGTCACACGGCGTTGGACCGCTGGAAGAGACTGAACCCGATGAATGAATATTATAAACAGGTGAATTTCTCATGCCATTTGCAAATTTTATTTATTCCGAAAAACGAAACAAAATTAAATATTGCAAAGGTCATCAATATTTTGTTATAAACTCGCTTCGAATAATAGTGCTGGCTTGTTTTTTTTTTTTTTACATTTATAAAAATATTGCAACGGTATTGTAACTGTACAAAGTTGCATACACATGCATACGTAAACCTTTTTATCATGTGTTTTCTTTTTTAATGTGTATTTCTTTTTTCGATTGATCTAGCGTAGAAGCATAATGGATCACGGTGGACATTATTCCACACTTATTTCATTATTTTCGACATGAATTAGGTACTGTATGAATTGAAAATTAATTTCGTTCAATAGCGAATGCGTGGAATTCATATCGTCCTAACAAAACTCAGTGCATCCTTTTCGTACGGTACGCCATGATGATGGTGATGAATGCTGATTTGACATTCCAGTGCACACGAGCTCATATATGCATGTTGATTCGCAGTGCAACGGCTCGAAAGGAACTTTATTTAAATTAATGAGTTTTTGAATATTGAGTGAAAATTCATTGATTTGTCCAAACTTCGATGAGGCTCGGCATGACTAACAAATTTCTATTTGATTTTAATTAGTAGTCGCAGCTTTTGTGCTTTTGGATAATATTTTGCTGTAGAAATATCTAAAAGTATCGATTTGAAGGATGATTAAGACATTATGAAAATAGAATAAAAGGTTCAAAATATGTATGTGCAGACATACCATAGATATGTCCAGTATATTCTTACACGATGTAGGTAGTACTGTGAAATCTGTCTAGTTGACCACCCAAGTTGTCCAATATTTAACCCTTTAGTTCATGATTTTTTTTCGGTTTTCTGACTTTGAGTTTGGTTTTTTGTGCTAAGACTTACGCACAAACCATTTCCATGAATTGAAAATTATCGTATAAAGTCAGAGAGACCAAAATAAAATAGTTAATAGCCCATATTCTCTAACGAGGGCACATATAAAAGTATAAATGTATTATGCAGATATGCAACAGTATGCATTTGATTAAAGGGTTAACTGCAGTAAGAAAATTGCATACAAATATTCCTCAAAAGGCCTTTACAGTGAACCAAAAAAAAAAGTTGGACAGTATCAGGATGCAAGATGCAGATGATCTTAAATTATTTCGCTCCATTAAATCAGAATATGATTGCGACTTATTACAGCAAGATGTGGCCGCAGTCAATGACTTGTGTGAAGAGAATCACCTCCTTCTTAACGTCTCTAAATGTCAGTGTTTCAGTTTATTCAGATCTACCTCATAAATTAAAATCCTCTTACTAGAGTTACCTCTAAGAAAGACCTTGGTATAATTCTTGATCACCAGTTAAATTTTAGAAAACATATGGATTATGTAGTTTGTAAAGCCAATGCATTGCTTGGTTTCTTAAAAATAAATTCCAAAGTTTTTTCAGATTCGTAGACCTTAAAGGCATTATATGTATCTCTAGGAAGATCCAACTTAGAGTATGGCAACATAATATGGAATCCATGCTATGAGACCCATTCTAAAAGAATCGAGAGAGTCCAAAGAAACTTCACGCGGTTAATGATAAAACAGCTAAATTGGCGTATAGACATGCCAGCTTATAATTCCAGGTGTTTGTTAATAAGTATCAGTAGTCTTGAATGTCGTCGTAAGATACTTTTCTATCATGTTCGTAAGAGACTTGATTCATTATCAAATTCGTTGTCTTAAATTATTGTCATTGCTTGAGTTTTACTCACCATATCGTTGTCTTCGTAGTTATTTCCACTTTCGTGAAAATAATAATAGGACTAATTACGCTCGTAATGAGCCAATTGCGAGATGCATCAGAGACGTCAACTCTATGATAAGGTCTATGGATTTATTTTTGGATTGTTCCAGAGCAATTTTTAAAGAGGAACTTTTTTGTCTTTTAGACCAACTCTAGAATGATCATTTTTGTATTATTATATTATTTTTATATCTTATTTCATACCAAGTTTCTGACTGTTATCTTTCTTATTTAATATACATAATTCTGTTAGTCTGTAAAAGGTTTATAACCTAATTGATGAAGTGGATAAATAAATAAATAAATATAAAATTGAATAAAACTGCAACCTGTAGTAAAGCTATTAAAATCAATGAAAGTGCAATTAAAACATAATTTTTTAAGTTTTCCAAATAGTTTTAATTCATTTTTTTAAAATATGTGTATTTAATATTTAAGATCCACAAAAGAAAAAATCAGTTGTTTTCAAAGCAAAAATATAAAAACCGAATACATAAACAAAAGTATACATTTTAATATTTGGTATTGTGGCCCTTGGGTTCCAAAACAGCTTGTAGCCTTCCATTCATAGACATAACTAAATTTTTTGTTAATTGGCCCATATATACTGAAGGGCGCATTCTTGCTACATATTGGCCTTTCCCTCAATTTTTTCTTCATGTGCGCTCGCAGGTGCTCTATAGGGTTTATATCCGGGCTTGTGGAGGACGCGGAAGAACATTTTAGAGCGTTATAGAGCAACCCTTCCCGTACACTGTTGGCCGCGTAGTTTGGGTCATAAACAAAGCAAAAACTATCGCGTATGCCTAGCTTAGTAGCCGTTGCTAGCAAATTGTTTTTGGGGATGTTAATGTATGCTATTTTGTTCATATCATGTTTCCTACTTAAATCGACACCATTGCACCCCATACCATCGCGCTGCCTACACCATGTTTAACAGTGGCATTTGCATGCGCTGGATTTAAGGCTGTGCCTTGTATCCTCCAAACAAATCCGTCTATCAGACCCAAATATGTTGAATTTTGACTCGTCACTGGCAATAACCGTGTTCCAGAAATTTAAAGGAAGTTAAAGTTTGAAGGAGAGTCGAAATTTGTTTTAGTCGTGCACGACAACTTACTTAGTTGGCGCTACAGCTCGAGGTGAACCTGGGCCTGCTTCTCGCAACCATTTGTGTGTGCGTGTTATACTTTTTTGCACGAATGGAAGGGACCTACAGTTTTTTGCCGACTCCGAACGGCGAGTTGAGAAGCTCAATCGTGACAAATGATACTCTTTGATGCTTGTCAGACAATCGAAAGAGGTGGGCACTGTGAAAAACTTTTAGGTGTTTGCGGCGGGATTCGAACCCAAGACCGCTGGCTCAGTAGTCCGACGCACTAACCACTTGCGACAACTAGGTCCTTGCAAAAAAACATTTTTTTGTCAGCACTTTGATGACATAATACACTGTAGATATACATATATTTTTTGCACAATTTTGGAAATTTCTCTCACACTTTGTGTTTTTAACACAATTTTATTTACAGTTTCTTCTTGTCAATGGATGTTTGCTTTTTATCCATTTTATTTAATCAATCGGTTCTGAAAATACATCCTATCCATACAAACAGACGGATGAAACAGTCACTATTAAAAGAACATACAAAAACATGTTTAAATAGAAAAATGCGTCAATTATTAGAGTTAGGGAAAATCTGTTCAAGTTTTTTTTTTTTTGTTCTACAAAATTACATTTTCGGTTATTTGTTTATTTTAAAATAACATTAAATAATTTCAGAAAAGGATATAAAGTTTTTTTGTAATATTTAAAGAACCAAGCTTCATTTGCAGTTTATTTAACTTCAATATTCCTACAAACTGCAAAAATATTCAAATTACAGTTGCAGTCCAACTTTTTCTTGGGTTCACTGTATACAATGCCCACCTGCCTATATTGAAATTTGGCCACAAATAGCCATATTTTCGGCTAACCACTGAACAAAACGCTTAGACATGGCGGTAAAATAACGAAATGTTGTTCTTGTTTTATCGTTTCCAATATAGAGATGATTTTAATTCTTTTTCTTCAGTTTGTGATTAACTTCAAGCGTTAAAATGTTTTTTTTTTTTTGCGTGGAAAACCAGCGAATATAAACAGTGTTTATGAAGATTAAGTTGTGTAAGAGAATAACATATTTAGATATATTAAAAAAATAAAAAAAAAGGACGAATAAGTTAGCCAAACATTTTTGCACTGCAGGTGGCCAACTTACCAAGGTTTCACTGTAAAACATTTATATACAAGCTCTTATAATTTAAAGAAAGAAATGAGCAAAACTGATAATTTTTAGAAATGTACGTGGGACCGCCCACGTACTTAGCCTAAAAAAAAAAACAGAATTTTGGGAAAGTGCCGATTTATTTCTCAACATAGTCCCCTTTTAGCTCGATACACTTGATCCAGCGATGCTCCAACTTCTTTAATCCATCCAAAAAATAGGTTTTCTCGAGGTCTGCAAAGTAGGCCTCCGTGGCGGCGATGACCTTCTCATTCGAAAATTCGCGGACAAGCTCGCTTCCACACGTGGTCAAAACAAAACAACGAGTCCGATTCTGCTGCTTTTGAAAGTAGCCGTCTAAGAGAATGATGATAATAAATCTCTCTTGCGATACTGGCACCATCGGATGGTGAGGCTAAGTACTTCGACCGCCCATGTACTTTAATTTGTTATTTTTTTTTTTTTTTGTGACTCAATCTTCATTTAACCCCTTCCAACCATATTTCCAACGCTTTCCAGTATAGTTTAGATCTAATTGAAGACTGTTTGCCAAAAAAAAACATCGTGGTACCTCTTATAAATCCACTCACGTGGATGATAAGCTTCAATTGCCAATTTCTATTACGAAACGGACATTATACATATGTGCTTAGGTGTATAAAATAAAATCATAACTAATATCTTTTCTACGCCAAAAATCATATTCGATAGAGCAAACATTATGTTATGCGAAAGAAAATAAAATAAAACTGAAGACTAACTGCTTGGTTTGTATCCATGACTAAGGTTAACACTTAACTACATTATTTTTTCTTACTTACACATATAAACCGATTGCGTTTTGTTTGAAAATACATTTTTAGAAAAGGCACGAATACAATTAAATTTTTACAATTAGTTTCTATTAACACTGTGCCACATAGCATGAGTTGGTAAAGTGTGTCCATTGAGATGGACGCCAGGGCCGAAGGGGTTAACCCATATCAAATTGGATGGTTAATTAATGAAAGCCTGAAATACAGATAAATTGTTATGTGCATCACGCCCCTATCTAGGTGTTATTTTTTCACAATTCGTTAGGGGTAAGTGGAGTTAGAAGTAACACGTTTTAATAAAGTTGATGGTGCTCCTAAGATTTTGAAAGTTAGTTCAAATCGAATACCAATATTTCACCAACAAAATCCACCAAAAAAGGCCAACAAAGTCTGGTCAGAAGATATCAAAATATCACATTTAAAAAAAAGTTGTAACATGGGATAGGCCGGGGTAGTTTGTAACAAAATAATTAAAACTTGTATCATGAGTTCTTAGCTCTTCAAAACATATAAAATCACAATTCACTTGATAAAAAACTAAACAAAATTAATAAAATAAAAAAGGTAGGCACATACATAAGTAGAGATGGTGGTTTCGAAAGAAACCTAAATAGCGCAAAGAGGGTGCAGTTTGAATACCACAACCTCAGGTGACCTGACCCGTTTATTTGGATGTACATAGTTTGAGATATTTATTTCTACCCTGTTGAATTTAAGAAAAATATCAATTCTCCAGTCCTCTTCTCGGATATCTCTTTAAGGTCGTCAAAGAAATGTTTGCCCAGTCTGCACTGCCTGGCTCTCGCTCATTTGTTTTTTGACCTTTTTTTTGAAATTTGGCCATATCTTTCTGGATATAACACAGTTTGTAAGACTGGTCCAATTGGGACCAGCTAGCCTTAAGAAGGTTGAGAATATATTGCCCTTAACAGCACCTATAGGAATATGAACATTTTCCTCTAGTGTGTTATTAAAGGCTGACCATCACCTTGCTAGTTCGTCGACTCTCTTTCTATGGCACTTTGTCCTGGAGGAACCCACCTGAGATCCTGCGTCAGCATAATTATCTGAGAGAGATAAAAGCAATGATAACAGATTTAATAGAGAAAAACACTGGTGGCTCGACTGGATAGTGGCCAACTATTAGGTTAGATAAGGTAAGGTAAGGATAAGCCCTGACATCTGAATGTTTGGATTGCTGGGTATCTTCCACTTCTGTGGTAAAAAAAAAAAAATGGATCAGATTAGTTCTGATGCAGTTATAAGTACATTTTATATTGACTAGCCTATGTTTTTTTTACTCCTCACGTAGAAATATACAAGTCATGATTGTCCAGACTTGGTTTCCATATTTTTATGTATGTATGTATATATTTACCGTCGTTATCCATCCTAAATAGATGTTCCACTGTTCAAAAATTGTGCCTTTTTGATTTTGTTCAAAAATAAAGTCCCGGCTAGTAAATAATATACAAGTATAATAATCCAGCAAAAAAAGTAAACAAAAAATCCACAAACAGGAACCAACAACTCGATTAAAATCTAATTACTCAGCTTCACGGACACTCCCTTTGTGTTTCATTTCGCCCACCCATAAAAAACAGTCCACAGAATAAACACGTCCATTTTCAACCCTTTTAATTGGGGATGCTATGAGAATTGGTTGGTTAATTTGTTATGTTGGGATGTTACACTGGTAATACCTCCTGAATACTAATTTTATATATGTTTTTTTAAAGTCACAATGTCGTCGGTTTTTTATTTATGTTTTTGTTAAATTTTTTTTTTTTGCTTTCAGGCAACAAATCCTTACTTGACTGGTATACCAGCAAACACGTACAGTCCATATTTCGCTCCTGGACACCTAGTGCCTACACTATTAGGACCAGATCCATCAGCGGTTGCATCACAATTAGGACCAGTTGTACCACAAGCAGTTCCTGTTGCACAGCAAAAAATTCCCAGATCCGATCGACTAGAGGTGAGTGATTTTGTTTTATTTGTTCTTTTTAGTTTTATTTTAATTTTTCTCTTAAAATATTAAAATTTAATATTATGTGTTTTGAATTTGGCGATATTTTTGGCATTGCATTTATAAAATTTAAAATTTTCTTTTAAAAAAATAAAATAAAAATTAAATAGATAATGCATATTGTTGCTTTTTTAATAACTTAGAATGAATATTGTATGTAAACGGTTTTTTTTTGGCTGCTTTGAAAGTAAACGATTTTTATATTAATTTGATTTTACAGATTGAATAAATATATCATTTGCACGATGAAATACATTTTTGAAGTCAGTTTTAGCTTTAATAAGTTACTTAAAAAATATATATTAATTCTTACTTTCAAAAGCCACATACAATCGAGTTACAATAAAGTTTACGATTTTTTGGTAGCTAGCTGTATGGTCACATCCTTATAAAATTGTTTTCCTTTTCAATCCGGTTTCAATTATTATTTTTGATTGCGTCATGACAGTGTTTAATCGCCACTTCCTATCAAAAGATGAGTGCTGACGCGACTTCCGTGCTTTAGTAATTTATGCATTGAGCTACAGAACACCAAACTGGATTTTTTTACGGTTGAATATTTGCGAACACTACAAGAATTGTAGATGCTTAACTTAACTTGGTTTGAAAACTTAAATAAACTAATATTTAATTGTTTTTTAGAACCAATCTTCACACAAACACAAATTAAAATCATTGAGTCAGATCTCACTCTGGTTACACCTTCGATTATTTATTCTGATATCCTTTAATGTTCTTCATTCGTGGTATGATTTTGTAAAATAATGAAAGAAAACTTATATGTATTTACAATACATTAACTAGCCTGAACCCCGCCCGCTTCGCCAGGCAATCCAAAAACCTTTTTTTAACAAATTGGGTAAAATAAAAAGAAAATATTGCAATGCTTTTTGGTAAACAACATTCTTGTTTTTTTATCATTATCGCTCGTGTACGCAAATACTGCAGATGGTTTTTCGACTCATTAGCATGCAACGTAGAGCTGGCCATGTGAGAAAACTGGATTTTCTAAATTTGTACCGCAAATTTTTAAAGAGTGTCTTTGCGACTTATTGATGGTAACGGCGAATGCAAGGCGAACAGGGAATTCAAGACGCTTAAATTCAAATGGCATATCAGATGGAATCATTGGGATGAGAGGTGAGAGGTGCCATTACAAAGTTTTAGTTGGTTGATGTTGCGAAGCATAATAAGCGCTCCAATCTTTAGCAGCAATATGTGTGGTGGTCATCCTGATTCATGATGGTGTCCACTGATTTGAATGTGGATAGGGGCATTTCTTTTTAAATAGCCTCGTTAAGATCACCGACAGTATTGATCGCTCGCTTATACAAGCATGGTTTTTGTACTGTTATGCTATGTTTGGGAGCACACTATGAATCAGTTCTTCTTTTGGTGGAATAAAACGGCAAAAATCATTTGGTAGTGTTATCATTGCTGTGTCTTTGTCGACTGACATTGTTCCGTCTCCCATTTTCAACAATTGTTTTGAAAATTTAGCTGCTGATGGATCGTTTTGCAATTGAACGCGTACATTTGTTTTTGGTGTTAGTGTTTTTGCATTTCTCCATAGAATTGAAGATTTCAAGCATGCGTTTATTTCATCGGGAGCAGTAGATTACTGGTGAAGTTGGTCTAAGCTGACAGTATCAAAGCACCGCCAAACACTTCTTGATTTCTTCTATTCTAATGATTTTTTGTTGGTCATTGAACCTTCATCCCAAATGATTATCGCACATTGCTGCAAAGCTTTCCATTACGGATGTTTAAGTGTTGAATGGTGATGTCTAAGTTTTTGAATGTTTTTGGTAGTCTATCCCTTTGTACAATAATTACATATCAACATTTAAAAAAAAAACCAACTAAATTGGTCAAATAATAACGGACGGTAGAGGGAAACATACGCATTTTGCCACTGAGTTTTATATAAATAGTTCAATTGTTATAAATATAAAAAATGTGCATATTTACATAATCGTAAGTACCTTATTGTGACTCGTTGTATTCGATTTATCATTTTTTTTTTTTGTTTATTATAATATAAGGCTTTATGTAAAATGAATATTTGGATATTTATTAAAACCAAAGGAAAATAACAAATTCGTTGTCGTATTAAACAAATATATTTATTTGTTCTTTCATACATTTTGTGCTCATTAGTTTGTTATATTTGATTTTTTTTTTAAATTACAAAATTTATTATTGTTATCTATGTATCATCGACTTTGGAACTTAGAGTCCGATTAAAAAAAATGTAGATGAAGAAGTTTTTAAATGGATATTTTTTTAATTTTGCTTTATTTTATGTTTATAATAAGCTCACTTGTATTATAATTTACACATAAAACTATTACTTGTGCTGAGTAACAGTAAAATGTGTATGTGTTTTAGTTTTGCTTATAAATTTATTTCCCTTTTTCTATGTTAGACCTTCATGCATTACGCATTTCCATATTATATTTTATGACCTTAAGAAAGCGGTTTCAAAACTTCGTGGTTTATGGTATGGTTGAGATTTATTTGCTTGCTTCAAATCTCAAAGAAATTTTTAAGTTAAACAGCCTTTTTAATGGTTGTTTTATAAAAACTTATTTTATAATTTTTTCACAATAAGTCAATAAGACCTATCGTCATCGATTAAATTTACACATTGAAGCGTTAAAACTTATTTTGTAGCTAGTTTTATTGATTCGAATGAATTGTATTTTGCTTGGTAATTTTACATACTTATAGTGGTTTCAATTGTAGTCTACAACAATTATATGAGTATACATATATGCGGCGGGTAGCTACGCATTCCTCCATTACAGTCACATACAATTTCAACAAAAACAAACATTTTTAAGTGGTGAAAAATATCCTTTTTTTAAAGAACCTTTCCAATCAATTCCCGGTTTGATCTTTTATTTGCAAGTTGCATATCCTCAAAAAAAAAAAAAAAAAACTTGATCAACGACCATCAAAACCCGCTCATGACCATAACTAAGTTTTTTGTATGCAATTTTAAAATGCATTTGCGAAACTATTTCAAGCTTTAAAATAATGTTTAACATTCAATAAGCCAACTAAAGTATGAAAATACAGGCTTTGAAGATAACAAGTATCTATGTAAACGAAAAGCACGCAAGCTCTTTACTTGGCGCATACGTCAAAGCCCCTATCCCAGCAGCTAGCAGATATTTAGAACCCGAACACTTTTGCCAAATTCAAATAATGCGTTGCGCCAATTAAAATAAAAATAACCACATACATAAAACCATATAAGCACTACACAGCAATATATTGTAGATACCTAACCATTTTGCAACACTAGATATTTTTATAGTCCCAACCAATTACTCTTTTTCGTATTTTAGTATATCGAAGTACTCAGACTCAATACTGGTCCATTGTACTGCCGAACAGGATCTTTTAAGTAACCAAATCCTGTGTGGGAATCGAACACACAACTTCTGCGTGGTAAACTAAAGAGAGTTATTTATTTAGTATGTACATATACATAATCTGCCTACACTACCCACACGCGCCATCTTTTGGCAATTATTTCGGCCATCTCCAACTCCTTACCACCATCCGTACCCCAGCTTCAACTGTTGTACCCTACGTAATTTGCAACAAAACCGTTGCATTTTCGAAACGTATGGCCAATCCACTGTAACTTACGCCATTAAATAGCTCTAACAATTGGGCCACTAAAATTTGTACTTAAGAAACGACAATTTACAACATTTAAGTGATAGTAATAATCACCTGCTTCACCCATACAACAGCACAGACTCAACCGCGGTTGGAATTTAAACTGATTGCCTTCCTTTGTCATATCTTGGACAACATTTCAACAGCAAATTTCGCTCTATCGATTCGGCTTGCTATATCCTGTCCGGTTTAGCAGTGGTCGAGACAATACTTCCAAGCTATTGAGAACTATCTACTCACTCTACTGGTTGTCCAGGAATGCTTACTTAAGCTGTCGAGTTAGTGCTGATAAATGTTTGCCTTTAAAACAAATACTAGGCAACAACAGTCCTATGGATAGCGGAAGCCAGCTTTTCGCAACCATTTGTGTGTGCGTGTTATATTTTTGAACGAATGGAAGGCACTTTCAGTTTGTTGTCGTCTCCGTGCGGTGAGCTGAGAAGCTTCTCGTGACAATTGATACTCTTCAATGCTTATCAGACATTCGGAAAATGTCACCGTGAATAATACTTTTGTCTCTGCTGTGTTAATTCTTAGCCCCAGTGTACTTGATATCATTTAATAAAGATCCACTTGATATATGCAATGTTTTCCAGGCGGAACTACTGGCGATTGAAAAGGCTGCCGTCTGACGTCGGAGATAGCCATTCTGGAGGATAGTCGGCCAGCTTTAAAATCAATAGGATCAAACACAATGAAATTAAAGGCAACGATATCTGTAGAAGCTGTGGAGATGAGGAAGAAAGTGAATCGATCCAACATCTACTCTGCTACTGAAACGTACTACATAGTACGTACATTCTTGGCAGACATAGCAGTGCTCGGAAATGTAAAGTTATCGGATCTTCTAAGGTTTACTAACAGCACGAACTGGCTTACGAGTTGGTAAAAAGAGGATTTACTCCCAAACTATCAGGTGATTTACAATGGACCTTCGGATATCCGAGTGGAAATAATTACTCGAATCTCGAATAATCACACACCCTTCCTAACCTAACCTTAGCTACCTAATAAAGTTCCATAAAGAGTTAAAGAAAGTCAGCTGTCAATCTAGATGCTTGAGTTGTGCTTCAAAAGTCCAACAAACTAATCCGATTCCATGTGCACGAAGCACATCTCTTCCCACCAATAAAAACAATATTTCTGCTTTGTGAAACGCGACTTTGCATCTCGATCTTTTCTGACAGCCTGCCACTTTGTCACATAATAAAATTTAGGCACTGCAGACTCCCGAGGAGTAACTTTAGGTTGAATAATATTTTGTATTGTATTGTATTGTATTTAAAAGGGTGTTATCCCGTAGAGTCAACACGCACGTAGACCTGTAGGCCCATTGTACTTTGGTGAAGTACCACCCCATTCGCTGTGTTATCGATTTGTTGCTGAGCTATATGTCGATCTAAATCTGCCCGTCGCTTTCGCAAAGCGAAGCAATAGGGCCAGATTGAGCTCCAGTGGATCAACGTCCCGTAGGACGTTGTTGCCTAGAGTGGCCTTTCTGATCCGAGCAAAGGCCGGACACTCGCTAATGAAGTGCTCAGCTGTCTCTTCTTCTTCCAGGCACATCTCGCAAAGGCCCGACCTTCTGATTCCAATTTTGTTCAGGTGCTCGTTTAAGGGAGTGAACCCAGTGACCAGTCCTGTGAGGATTTTGAGGTCATTTCTACCAAGGTGTAACAGAAACTTAGTTCTGTTTGCCCTGGGCGCGTCTACTAACATTTTGGCCTGTCGGCATGATGCCAATGGTTATAGTGTTGTAGTCGCAGCAGTTCAAGGAGCTTGTTTTTAACATAAGCTGAACTGTAGCCAATAACAGGCTGAGGACCGATAAAAGGGGTCGCCGATCCAGCTCTAGCCAGAGCATCAGCTTTCTCGTTTCCCGGGATATCAGAATGTCCCGGGACCCAGACCAGTGTGATCTTATTACATCGCCCAAGCTGGTTCAGTTTATTGACAGCTTCCTCAACAATTTTTCAGTTGATCAACGCTGCTGAACAGGCTTTAATAGCTGCTTGGCTATCGGAGCAGATGTAGATGGACTTGCCTTTTCATCTCTTGTTAAGTGCAATGTGCGCTGTACTAGCGATGGCATACACCCTCTGCCTGAAAAACAGTTGTAAATTTACCCAATGGAATAGATTGCTCAACGTGGCATTCTTCTGAGTAGACACCTGCTCCGGAGAGCTTATCCATTAAGAACCCCTCCATATAGAAGACTATACTTTCTGATGGGAAACCAGACCAACATCCGCTGTTCCATTCAGAGCGATCTGGAAGGAGACATTGGAACCTTCGCCCGAAATTGTATTTGGAGTGAATAATATTTTAGTACATATCAAAAATTACTCGTTAGTTGTGCTTACTTATTCGTTCTTATCTTAGAACGTTTACGACTTTCTCAGTACGCTTTTCTCTTCTGTTTTCTTTGTAGCACATACAATTTCCATTAGGAAACAGTTATTGAGTACTTCTAGCTGGAAATAGAACTGAAACTAACGATGTTCATGTTTTTTTTTTTTCGAAATCCTGAGTCACTTCTTCACCCTTCGAAATAGACCGTTAATTTCAAAACTGCATTAGGTATCAACAACGAATAATGAACCAAATGTTGTGTAGTGCTTACACAAAATTAAACAAGATCCGCAGTTTTTATTAAATTCTTATTCTTGACCTGTTTTTTTTTTTAAATAGATGTATGCGCATTTTTTTTTGTTGTTGTTGTTTTTGATTGTAGCTTGAAATTGATGATATTTTTTTCTTGTATCTTTGCTTTAATAATATTTTTTTTTAACAAAACAAATACCAAAACCTTTGTGATCACCAATTGGCTAATGAGTAACTGCTAACAAAGTATTTTCAGTATTTTGCAGTGGCAGAACTTTTTTTCTTCTAAATTTTAAACAGAAATCTTGGAAAAAAAGTAATTGAATTTAATAATTATAAAAATTTTAAACTTACATAGCATAATAACTTTTTTGAGTTTTTAATGCTGTGCACCGAATGCGAACGTAATGAGATTATTTTTATTTTTTTTTTTTGTATGAGAAAACTTTATTTAACAATTGATTTATTGTTTCTGTATCCTGATATTAAAAACAAATACAAAGCAAATGTTTTAACACCAATAAGGCAAGTAATACATTTATAAAAATTGTTTCTGCAAATGTGCCAACTGCAACCGCATAACAATACTAGAAAAAAAAATAATTAAAAATGCTGCTGTAATAACAAAATCCAACTGAACTCTTTTCAAAAAAAAAAAAACAGCAACAAACTCCAAACAAAAATACTTAAATATATTATTTAGGTTTGTCGCGAATTTATGCGTGGTGCCTGCAAGCGAGCTGAGTCAGAATGCCGTTTTGCACATCCACAGGAGAGCGTAACAACGCACGAGGACGGTTCCGTCACGGTATGCATGGATGCCGTGAAGGGTAGATGCGCTCGTGATCCTTGCCGTTACTTTCATCCCCCTTTGCACCTGCAGGCACAAATAAAAGCAGCGCAATCCCGCGCTACTGCGGTATGGCTAAAAACAGTTTTTTTGTTTCCTTATACACACTTTTTTTTTGTTAGTTGATGGAAATTTTTGTTTGAATACTTGTTTTATTTAACTCCGTTTTCCAAAAAAAAAAAAACATGTTTTCTTACTTGACTGTAATGCAACCCAAAATATAAGAACAGAAATCTAATACCGTTTTTTTTTTAATTTGATTTTATTAATTCTGTACAAAATTTCTAATCCCTTTTGTGAATTGTTTTTGTTGTAAGTTTTTATTATTATTTTATTAACAAGTCCACTTTTAACATACAAACCTGAATTCATTCTCCAAATCTCTATCCAAAAACGGACTTAACTGTGTATTTATTTTACCCATTTTTTTTGTTTGTTTTCTTTTATTATTTATGATGTATTCTTTTCTTGGTTTAAATTTATATTTTATTACTTTATATACATATTAATTCAATTAACTCTTTTGATTGAACTATTAATTCTTAATTATCCCTAAATGAATATGACATTTAACAGTTGCATACACACATAAATAATAAACATAAAATACACTCACAAAACACACCATAATTGGTATAACAATGAATATAAAATTAAGAAAAAATACAAACAAATTTATTCAAAAACTACATTTCCGTATAATTGGCTCATAATTCAATAAAGTAGAATCAATATTAATTAAATAATTGAAGGCTATTCTCTTCATATACTATTTCAGTATTTGAAAAGGATAAATAAGTTATTGGTTTGATAATTGCTCTATACGAGTATGTATTTGGGGAAACTATTTTCTACAGGCATGTTTATTCTACATCTCAGGGGTAATAGACACATTCGCAGACCCAATCTTCTCAGTGCGGTTTTTACTGGCCACCAACTTTTAAAAGATCTATCCGAAAGCATTACTACTTAAGTTTTCGTATTATACATTCAAATTCATTATGTCGTTAAATTTAAATTAGCATTAAAGTTAACTGCTAAAAGCAGTTAACCTATCAACAGCAAATAATGTTTTTAACTTGGCCTAACCAGGCTTTGCCTGCCTTATATAATCTTAAATCTAATAGCAATTAAAAAATTCACTTGTAAATACGAGTATCTTAAGCCTAAGTGGATATTTCTTATAGCCTACCAAATGTACAACAAATATTCAATGTATGACTAAGTTAAAGTTAGTCATCTTATCAATTCTAAATCATCAGGTTCATATGTAGAATTCTAAATTCTTGTATCTACGATCTGTATCACAGCTTCGCCTTTCTATTTTATAAATATAAGCCCCTTATTCCCTGAACAAAAATCGTTGCGAGAAAAATAATCGTAGCGTTAAATGTCAAAATTCTCGCACCTTCACTTCGAGAAACCATTCTTTCTCGCAACGATTTATTTTTCGATGCGATTTTTTGACATTGTTTTCAATGAAAGAGGAAACAATTGTTGTAATTTTGAGTAGCAAAAAGGGAAACTGCACATTTTCGCGCCTTTAAACGTCATTTCCTCTTTTACCGCTGTTTTGGTGAAAAGCAAACAATTTCAATTTGTTGTTCAAAATACTTTTAATTCAATATGAGTGATAAGAAGAAGAAAATACACAAAATAAAGTTCTCAAATGACGAAGAAAATATGCTTGTATCATTTGTTCAAAATCATAGCTTTTTATATCCCATAATTTATAATAACTAGCCACAAGGACTTCAAGGACTTCATCTTCTTCTTCATCTTCATCGTACAATTCCATGGACAAAGCAATGAGAATGATTTCCAGCTGTTTTTTAATTAATTCTTTAAACATTTTGCTCTTGAAACAATTTATTTCCTCTCCTAGAATATACTTTTGCACAAAAATGTCAATTGTTGAAATGTCAAAACTTGAACGTCAAAAATCTCGTTGCGAAATTTTAAATTCTAGGAATTTACCTTCAAAATCTCACACCACGAGCTACGATTTTTGTTTCGCAAAGATTTTTTTTTCTCGCGACAGGCGGCTATACAGGTAAACATTATACAAATATAAATGCAGTTCTACAGTGATATCAGTTTAACCCTAGAATGCATATACATATATGTACGTGCGTTTTTGGTACGTTAACAGATATGGGGTTCCTTGACACCCCAACAGTTTGGGTTGAAAGAACCAACATATTTAGAAACAATTATAATAAAATTAATTTATTTAATTTATAAGTATTTATATTTATATTTATTGATTAAATTATCAAAAAAAAGCATTTGATTTACAGCCGTAATGAGAAAAAAATTAAATAAGGATGTGGTCCGACCTAAGATGCATCAAAGAAACCAAAGCTTTTCGAATTCAATAGTTGCAAAATGTTTCTTTCGCTTCTGAAAGAAGACCTGAAAGGCAACATTACAAAATATAACAAGCTTCAATTTTCTAAATATTACCGGTATATTTTTAATTTGGATTATATTATATTTTTTTTTAACTATATTTGTTGTACATATATAATATATAAAGACAGCAGTTGCATACTTTTTTAACTAAAAGTGATACTGTTCTTTTGAATTTTCATCAGCCACTGGTGAAAAATTCATCGTCCTCTTCAGAATCCGACTCTGTCATTTTTGCAAACTTCATCTTCTTCGTCCATATTGTTACCGTCATCTAAAAGAAGTTGCCTTATCTCATCCTCATCATAGATGACCTTATTTCGAGACATCTTGTGCAGATAATCGATTACTTTTGCACTTTTGCAAAAAATGTAACGACTAGCGGTTGTTTTAACACACAAAAAAAAATGTCATATGCCGATCTTTGTTTCTTCTCTATTCAGTACTGATTGGCGGTCAGTACTGATTTCACGGTCTTAGCTGATCTGGACGACGAAGATGTCGTTCCGCTTTTCGTTTGGATGAGACAGACTTTTTAAGCTAGATACATAAATATGTATTTAAATATTATATGTATTTGGGTTAATTCATACATACATTCACATCTATACTTATACTAAGTAAAATTAAAACAAAAATCTGTCTGATTTAAAAGTTTATTTGGTCTTCATTGGCGTTAATTCCTTACGTAGAGTTACATATGTACATATTTGCAAAAGACAGAATCCTGATCATAATAATATGCTTTATCCGGACTCTACTGTACTAACGAAAAAACAAATTGTAACAGTTAGTTTTTTGAAATGGGGTGCGCTGCTAAACGATTCCTGCTTCCGAATATAGTCTCACAGAGGTAAAAGATAAATCTTGGCAAATTTAGACAAAATTGGGAATTGTTGTGTATTAACTGATCACCAAACCCAAGGATCACTATTCCGATCAAGCCGAACTGTTTTAAAAAGTAAGTCCAGCTTGTTGGCTGTGCCACTTATCTGTGAAACTTCATATTGAATATTGTCTTCCGACACCTCGAAAACAGTCCCAAAAATTTTCATGAGTATCACCTTCACTAATTTTATTTTCCTGCTAAGCGGAGAATCTCCTACTTCCATCACGTTCACTCAATTTCCGCAACTTCTTTTTACAAGTAAATTTGTTCACTGCACATTTCATTGCATTTATTTACCTCACATCCTGTTAACGGCATGGCCGAGTTCTTTTTTGCAAGTTTATTTTGATTCTTTTTTTGCGGGATAAAACATGAATTTATGCGTCTCAGTACGCATTTCGTTCGGCCATATATCCGGCCGCAGAATATCCGGCTATCCGGCCTCATTGCATGCCAAATATTCGGTATACGGTATCCGGCTAAATTGCTATCCGTTATATCTTAAGTTACAAGCACTTACATTATATGAGTATTGCTGTGTTGATTAGGAGTTCGTATAAAAGTATCAGTATAATGCGCATAATATGATTCTTTTAGTCCGTTCATTTGCAAATAATAACTGAACTGAATAGTACGAAATCGGCTTCCTTTATTACAATTATCATAAGGCTGCCACCCTGCTAACATGGCTCTACCTATCAGTTTACTTCGATTAAAATAAATTGTATCCTCTTCGAACTTAGCTGCAATTTATCATTTGGGTATTTCCATCAAATAAAAATTCTCAAACCAATAACTTTTATAAACATATTCCTCCATAATTATATACAAAAAATATCTCTCAGTACTCTTCAAGGATGTAATTATTTTCACAATACACCAATATACCCAGTAAAACAAATTTCTTAGTTCTGTAGCATAGAGTAGTAAAGTAGTTGTAAAAAATTAAACATATGTATTACTGATAAGATATACACTTTCTTTAAATCATTTAGTTTTTGTTTTTGTAATTTTATTTTAAACTATTTAACTTAACTCTTAAGTTTCCTTTAGCTGGCTAAATATTTTCTGTTATTCTATGCAAAATAAAAAATAATATTTTAAAATCTATGTATGTATGTATATGCAATGCAACAAACCCCAAACCCCTAAATTATTAACTGTTGTCAAAATTTTAGCTTGGCCGATGCAGCGCTGCCTTCTATATCTATTAGCTCAACTCCCCCTATCCCCTTAGCCTTTTCCCAATTTTAAAGTGAATTTTCAAATGTGTAATCAAAACGTTTGTGCAAAAGAGAAAATCACTAACAAAACTGTGATCGTTGTCTTAATTTTTCTTTTGGTTTTTGTTCAGCATTTTAGCATACTTTCCCTTTCATTAAAATAGCTATATGGCTTTAGCCGCCTTTATACACGTATCTACCCACAGTAAATGTTAAAAAAAAAAAAAAAAATTAAATATTGAACATATTTTCTGTGCTGCGTGAATAAAATGTTTTCCCCGTCTCTTAAATTTTGTATTATTATTTTTACTCTATGAAATGTAGATATGTTCATATCCTTTTATCCTCTATTTGATAATAATTTGAGTTTATTTTTAGTTCTATTAGCAATGCTTTGATTCTTCTAATTCTATTTATTTATTTTATTTTCATTGTCCTTTAATTTTTTGTTTGTGTACAAAAATACTTTATGAATATGTGTTTCCCTGTATACTCACTAATACCTGTATATGAATATTATAATAAATAATTCAAAATTTATTGTAAATTAACAAAAAAAAAATCCCTATTGTTCTAGTATACATAGTCTAGTTTTGTTAATATAAAATAGAGTTCTAGCAAAATAGAGAAAAAAAAATATTGTTAACGAAACTAAATAGATTTAACAAAACCCTAACGAGTTAATTGTTATTTTTAATTAGTTTTACACGGAAAAAAAATATACACTACAATTCTAACATACACAAATTCAGTTTAAAATTATTTTAATTATATTTATTTGGTTATTTTTAATTATATTTTAGTTCATTATATAATTTATATCCCCCTATCCCGGTTCCTTTTTAAATGAAACACAATACTTATACGAGCTAAACTTTCACAAACACAAACAATGCCAAATGAAGAAATCTGCACTAGTTGATAATAGTCTTTAAAATTTGGGCCAAAGCAGATTAAACGCTCCATGATTATGAATAATTCAAAAATTAATTATTATATTTTCTGCATCGAAAATTGCTCGACGGAATATCTACATATACAATGTAAAATAGACAATTTCGTTGAAATGTACTCTTTATACAGGGTGGCTGACATGAACTGTTACTAATTCAAAGCGCTGTATTTTTTTTAATTGTGGATATATTTTATTGAATCCACCTCTGGTACGAACAATTTCCTTGAGACAGTCAATAAATTTATCGCACGCTGCAAGCAAGTGGGTCTGTGGAATGCGCCTCCATTCCCGGCGAAGCGCTAACTTCAGCGCGTCCCTTGTTTGGAATTTTTTAGTGCCAACCTTGGCCTTCAAAATGCCCCAGACAGAAAAGTCTAATGGATTCGCATCGGAAGAATTTGATAGCCATTGTGTCGAAGAAATGAAGTGCGGAACATTTTGTTGCAGTCATTTTTGATTTGCTCGGGATCTGTGGGAAGGTGCAGAGTCCTGTTGGAATGTCCAGGATCTTTGGCCGAAATGATTACGTGCACATGGCTTCAACACAGCTTCCAAGATAGTTTCATGACAAATCACTGCGTTTATCTTAATGCCACGTTACAAAAATACGAGCGGAGACCGACCATCGGCTGTCACTGCGGCCGAAACCATCAAAAACGGTGGCGCTTGTTTCCTGGTGAACATTCTTTGGTCGAAATTATCGTATGATCTCTTTGGCAAGTAAACTCGATCATTTTGCTTATTGACATGTTGCTCAATAAGAAATGATGCTTCATCAGAGAAGACGATATTTGGCAACTGGCCACTTGCGTGCAAGCGGATCAACTCCTTTGCTTTTTCCACTCTAACTTTTTTTTGATCGGGTGTCAGATCGTGCACTTTTTGGAACTTTAGGGCTTTGACTTCGAGCACATTTTTCGAAATGTGTTGCATCCGTTCTCTGGATATGTTTAGCTCAGACGCCATTTTTCTTCCGCTACGCCGATGATTTCGTTCGATTCTGGCCTTCACACTCCGAATCATTTGTGACGATGTTGCTGTCTTTTTCGGACCACCTTGATAGCGTTTGGCAATGCTGCCGGTTTCGTTGTAACGTAATATGGTGCGATACACAAACATTTTGTTAACATTTAAATGTGTCAGCTCACGCCAAAAAAAAGCGCAATAACACTATTACGTTTGAATTCGATTGTCGATAGAGCAAAAACTAAATACGCGACACCTTACGCCTTCCACATGCGAATCAACAATGAAATGAGTGGTCAAGTGTAAAATTTTCAGCGCGCTCTCACTCGTAGTTTGGCAGAGGCAGGCGCGTGAAATTAGTAACAGTTCACGTCAGCCACCCTGTAAATCTCCAACTTATTGACATACGCAAATTTGCATTTTATTTGGCGTTCTGAACTCAAAATCAGATTTATCAAGTTCAGATGTGCTGAATTCCGCAAGTTTCGAAAACTTGGAAGAATGTAATCAGAATCACCATATCCCGCGAAATGTTTGATAAACTTGTAGTTACCCGATGCGCTTCGCTACACCCATTGAGACCAGTGTTTATGTCATAAAATATCATGAGATATTTTCGAGTGACTTTTGGTGCATCGGACGATGTCACCTGGAAGCACGATTTGTATTTGCAAATGTTGTTCAAGAAGTGTTTGGAACTATACAGGGTATATGAACTTTTCGGTTATATGAACAGGCCCAAGAATCATTAGTTCATATCGTTAAAATAACCTGTTCGTTTCAGTGCAAAAAAACTCAAGAACTTACCATCCGATTGAGCTGAAACTTACACAATATTTGTTATGAAGTGAGAAGTGCACGTAAATCCAAAGTTATCTGTTAGCTGTCACCGTGCATTGCTGTAGTGAGAATTTTGAGATTTTGGTTTTTAGCGCCACTATCGGAAAACTTGAAAACTATTAATTTACAAATATTTCCTACTTCATAACAAATGTATGTACTGTGTAAGTTTCAGCTTAATCACATGGTTAGTTTTAAAAGCGCCATCTATCGGAAAATTTGATAATTTTTAATGTATGAACACTTCAAACATCATAAAAGCGTAGAGTAAGTTTTTTCTCATTCCATTTCCATTTCATTTTTCTTCTCCTGGAAGTTATGCGTATTTGCCTATTCCTATCATCCCACAAATGCTCAATGGAACTGGGGTCCGGTCTAAGAGATTTATCCCGCTGGTGTTAAAATACAGCATCGATATCTTGGCGATATGGTTGCTATCGTTGTCTCGTTGAAAGAAAAATGATCTTCTTAATCCCATTGAAGCAAATGACTGATTCATGTTGTTTTCTAAAATATCACGCATTTGTGCTGTCATTTTTCCTTCGATAAAATGTAATTTACCCACACCGAACCACGAAAAGCACTACCACACCATTACGCTTCACCCACCATGTTTTACAGTTCATTTCAGGCCTGGGCGTTCAGATCGAAGCTTGTCAGCCAATGTAGCAGCTTCTTCCTTGCTCTTTATAACAATCTTTAACACCTTCTGGGATAATTCTGACCAGCCTTCCAACTTAGCTGAAATTGTGGAGGCTTTCATATTCAAAAACTATACTTGCAGCCTTTGTTTTACGCTTAGCTTTCTTCTTGAAGAAATTACGACTGCAAGAAAAAAAAAAGTAGATTTTGTTTTTTATACTTCTACTTTTTCAAAGGATAATTACCAAGGAAAAGCTGGAAAAATAATTTTAATTTAATGTCATAGTTGGCAATTAAATATCAACCGGAACCGCTTCAACTGACTTTTGGCGATCAACTACGTTGCATTTCAGCAATAATTACTGTTTTCTCAAACCATCACGGTAAATTTTCATTTTCCCAATCCGTGCAGTATAATACACTGCAGAATCCGTAAACAGATCTACGGTTAACTTGAATGGAATCTACTAATAAAACAATCTTGCGAAACTTGGATAGTGGACACTTTTGGTTGCCAATTTCAAACTCATTCTTATACATATAGTGGAAACCTGCGAAATCTCAATACCGGACAATTTTTCAGTGAGTTTTGTTTTTTCCCCATTAAAATTTGCTCTTCAATAGAATCAAGATATGAATGTGCCAAAATGTATTAACATTTTGTCGGCATCGTTTCCTTTTGCGAAAACTTTGACATTTCAATTGTTTCTTTTCGTGTGTCTCGTTCTGCTAGCGGCTACATTCAACAAGTACACATTCTGAACTCCGATATCAACATTGATCGAAAAATAATAAAAAAAAATAGGTTGCCGATTGTGGAAAAAATTGCGAATAGTAGAAAAAAAAGCACCGAAGCATTCCACTAATCATTAGTTTTACTGTACATATTAGGTCTGTTTGGTAACTCACGAATTCGTACGAATGCGTAAGTTCTTATGAATTTCCTGTCTTGTAAGGGGAAAATGAGAATTCCTACATCGTCTTTTTCTTTGGGTAAGGTTGAACAACACTGTCAAACCTCGTTTTAGTGGAAAACAAAAACAAATTTCCACTGGCTGAGAGGATGTTCCCCACTTTTGAAATTATTTCTGATACCAAACAGACCTATTATGAAGCCTTTGAAGAGTGCAAGCTTATTTCAATTACCTTTTGGAGGACACTGTATAAGTAAAGGCGGTACATAGAATCTTGTACAAAAACTAGATAGTTTCCGTACTTGTACTTTTTCACAATTGTTGTTTAAAGCACAAATTAGCCATTGAGCTTCTACGCCATGGCCCCTTCCCCCATTTTAGGCTGATAATCTGGATAACGTTTTAATATACGATAATAAAAGGTCCCAAATACGATTATCTATTCAGTTACTTTTTTTGCTACATAGGTTTATTCGATGTCTCGAAATAAAATTTTTAGATATAAAAAGTTTTGATTGTAATATAGTCGTTAAATTTTGGATTCCATACAATGGGATGCATTTTATGCACCTAACAATGTGGATTTTGATATTTGTTCGATTGCATTACTGTTGTGTTTAAGTAAGCTATGCTTACTTTAACCCTTAACCACCTAGCATACGTCTCGCATACCCCGACGAATTTTCCAAATGTGTTATTTTATAACTTATAAGTATAAAATATTGACTGCTTAGATCTAATTCAAAATTGGTCATTTACCTTTGAATGGTATAAAAACTAGAAATGTATTTCAGTTTTTGTACTACAAGTGCCTCTATCCACTATAAATATCGCAAGATAGGACCCAGTTTGCAAACATATTTTTCAATTATGAACTTCGACATCGACAAAACTAAAAAAAAATGCAAGGCATTTAAGAATTTTAACACTTAAACTATGATATATGTACCTAGTTTGGATTATGTTGTTATGTGTGCTCTTATTAAATAAGAAAACGTCTTAAATTCCATGTGAATTTAATAAGCAGAGAACATGAGAAAGAATTTTGATTTTGAAATTAAAAATCCCTTTATTTTTCAAACTACTCTCACATGAAAAAAAAGCGCCCCATTCCACCGGTTTCCAATCCTTTTCGTTTTTGTTTTAAAATTAAACAAAAACCAGCTGAATACACTACATGTAATGTATGAGCCTTTCTTCTTTTCCTACACACATAATAAATACCTTTACAATGGCCTACCAACAGCCGAGACTCCCGTACAAGCAGGTGAATGTGTGCGGAAATCCCTTTTTGTTAAATTCGAATATACGATCTTAATTTGCTTCTAATCTCCTGTAAAATATTATAATAGCATTACAACAGAAAGACGGTAACACCAACATGAAACATGTACTGGAGTTTCGAATGGAAAATAACATAAAAAAAAACACGAATAAAATACCATTATAACGTAATCCTTTAAACACAGCTTTTTTAAATCATTATATCCTGTAGAAGAGCTACCATAGGTCGACGGCGCCGTACCCTTTTTGGTCTGGCAATGGTGAAACAAACTTCAATGAAAATGGATGAGTGTATGTATGTATGTATTTCTCTCAGCAGTTTTTTTTTTTATATTCTGCTGAGTATTTTTCTTTTTTTTTTTTGATACAGTATCACGAAAGGAAATTTGCATTTTCATGAGTAAAGTCAGGGTAGGATGGGGGATTGGGGACATCTATGGCACTTAAAACCAAGCCCAAAACTATGATGATGATGGGTGTCCTTTGCAACTTTGCGTGTTGAGGGTACTACCCCACGATACTTTAGTACACATCGATTTCAGTCCTTCCTCTGTTTTTGTTCAGACCAACACTGGTTGTAATCTAAACCGAAAACCGTTGTTTTAACTCCCATATTTGTGTTCGTACAACTTCCCACAATCTTCGAGAGCCACGTAGTTACCCACTGGCAGGTTAATCGGCGTGATTCCTTGTATCCCGGTTGCCTGCCATTATTTTAACTGGCTAAAAGAACATACAGGCATGTATACATACATAGATGTATGCATGTTTGTGTACAAATAGAAAAGAAAATATTTCGTTTTACCCCCAATTATTCTCTTTTAACACTCATGCACGCCTCCCGAACGCATTTAGAATTTTGTACCCCAGTATCGTTAACTCTAGCACGCTTTGTCGTATCGACAGTTACCTTTTGCAATAACGTTGATGGTAATGATGATGATAATGTCCCTTTGTGTACCTTTGTCGGAATATAGGCATTTCTATTTGGGTCAGTGTGTACTGCTAAGTTTGAAGGCGGTTCTGGCGCCAACGATTACAGAAGAACATCTGACGGTAGTGCACATTAGCTTTTCGATAAAAACGAGGGCAAATAGGTAAGTTATCGCTTTGTCAAGGCAATGAAAACTTTTAGCTAAACGATGGAGCGGAACCCGGTTTCCGTTGGATATGGATTAATTGGGTCGTTTGCCTTAGTAGAGCCACAACTTTATTTAGGACTTTCGAAGGGTAGCATTTTGATTTGCTTTATTGATAGGGTGTATTATAATACTTACTCTAGTCATAAATACTGATACAAAGAAAAACTTATGAACAATTAAAACTTAAAAAAAATGAGATTTTTAAAACCAAATTTATACTTTTTTTTGTCAAATCACTGGGTACAAGTTATGGAAGACTTTATTCGAAATGGCCGCCATTCGCCTTAAAGTACGACCTGAAACGCACTGGAAGAATCATCAATCGCATTACGCACCTCATTCATTGGAAAGTTGTCGACAGCGCGGATAAGGGCTCGCTTCAACGACTCAATATTTCAGTAATGAGAAGTGCAGGCCATTCCCTCTAAAACAGACCACAACTTGTAATCTAAAGGGTTGAGTTCTGGACTACCAGCTGGCCAATCATCCGGTGATATGAAGTCGGTTACATTTTTTCAGCCACTCTTGAGCGGTTATCGCCTTGTGGGCGGGACCAGAATCTTGTTGGGATGTCCAGTGCCTATCTGCGAACATTTTTCGGCTTAGATGCTTAATGAGACGTCTTCCAAAACAGTGGTTTGGTAAACTTTCGCCGAAGTCTTGACTCCTTTTTCACAAAAGTGGAGGTAGTTATGCCATCGTAGCTCACTTACTGTGGCGACCGTGGCCGTGGTGGTTAGTGCGTTGGACTAATATGCATGCTGCTCGGGTTCGATTCCCAGCCCGGGTCCAACACCTAAAAATGTTTTTCACGGTTGCCACCTCTTTCGAATGTCTGACAAGCAATCAAAGAGTATCATTTGTCATGAGAAGCTCCTCAACTCGCCGTTCGGAGTCGGCAAAAAACTGTAGGTCCCTTCCATTCGTGGAAAAAATAACACGCACACACAAATGGTTGCGAGAAGCTAAGCTTGGTTCTGTATAGGACTGCAGACGCCGTATATTTATTTTTTTTTTTAGCTCACTTACCACCATTACTGAAGCGGGGTGCTGGCCTCTTTCAATCATTTGAACAAGTTCTGAAGCTTCTTTTGATTTACGAGCATACACTCGATCAGTTTGCTTATTAAAAGTCGGTAAACAAGTGAGCATTTTAAGCGTGACGCCTCAAGAGAGCTTTTGATTTTTGCTTGCGTTTTTGCTTCAATGCGACTGTTAGCAGGTGTCCAGTGTGTCTTTTGTCAGCACTAAGTTCCAAGTCTTCCTTGATGATGCGAGATATGGAATCCTACGAAATTTTCATATCCCGCGACAAGATCTTCTGCTTTCTCTGTGGTTTGCGTCAAATTCGAGCCCACACGGCTTTGATGGCTCCCGGAGTCCTCACAGTGCATGGACGGCGGGATCTTTGACGGTCACGTACTCCACCAGTATCCACGACACGAAAAATTTACTTTATTTGAATTTTATTTTTTTTTTTATAATTCACGCGCGCTAAAGGGATTATGAACACCCTTAAAATGTCTTGCACAGTGCGGGCCATAGGGAAATTTAGGTAGGATGAAAGAGGAGATACCGATGCGCATTGGTCTTAAATGTTTGCAGATCGTAACGGGAGGGAAAAATCGTGTTTGGTAAAGCGTTCCACATTCATGTTGAGCGGTTAAAAAACGGATCTATATTTTACTATACGTCCGAAGTTGGGCTTAAGGGTAAACTGATGGACATTCCTTGCGAGACGTGTGTTGCGGGAAAATTGTTGAAGGGGAGGAATACAACTAGCTATTTCGCTGGAGCCTATCTGCATTGCATGATTGCAATAAAAATTCTATCAGTATTTATGACTAGACTAGGATAATACACATGTGTTTTTAAGTTTGCTATTGTGTCAAGCGCGAAGTGGAACTTGAAATCGTTTCAATCGTTTCGCTAGCAATGAGTAGACAAGACTATGCACGAGGGAAATCCGAATGTGCTGGTCTCTTCTGAGCAATATTTGGCGACTGCACAGTGCCTTGTTCAAACTTTCGACCTTTGGTCGGCCTTTTTGCGAAATCATTAGTATTGAGGTATTCGATTTTTACATAGTCGATTTAGCGTTGCCCCCATTTCGATGAATGAAAGTATTCATTCGAGTCCAAAGTTGTACTCAAATAGTACTAAAAGTAGCACAAAAATTCAAACTACTACTTTTAACCTTACTTACTTAGTTGGCGCTACAGCTCGAGGTGAACCTGGGCCTGCTTCTCGCAACCATTTGTGTGTGCGTGTTATATTTTTGCACGAATGGAAGGGACCTACAGTTTTTTGCCGACTCCGAACGGCGAGTTGAGAAGCTCAATCGTGACAAATGATACTCTTTGATGCTTGTCAGACATTCGAAAGAGGTGGGCACTGTGAAAAACTTTTTTAGGTGTTTGCGGCGGGGTCCGAACCCAAGACCGCTGGCTCAGTAGTCCGACGCACTAACCACTTGCGCTACGGTGCCCTACTTTTAACCGCAGCGGATGTATTCACGTCCAAGAGTCTATAATTAGATGCAACTTCATTTGCTGTTGTTACTAAAATGTATTCAGAGGTATTTACATAAACCACTTAGAACAGGCGATATGTAAGATATAAATAGAAATTTCATCTTTTCTATTTTATAAAAAAAATATCCTTTAATGCCTTTATGTTTAATGGAAAAATGTAAAAAAAAAAGTGGCAAAAATATAAAATTGTATGCGACTGAAACCAAAACTAGGTCCCAATCATGTTAAAACTGGCTAATTTTTGATGTTTGTACAGGTGGATAACATTTTAGCTTTTTGCTGTGTCGATTCAATGTAAAGGTATTTTTTTGAACACTTTTTTTGAAAATTGAAAATGTTCCCTTTCCTCAAATTTTATTATAACTAAAATTACCAAACTAATTATAGATGATTTTATACGATTTAGCCAACATGAATTACATATTTTTTATAAACTGGTTTTAACATAATTTTCACGAATGCTAGTTCTCCCATCGTATGTGAATACTAGTGCGCTACATTTGTCCACCGAGAAAACCGAAACAAACAGTCAAAAATAAGCCACTGGAACAAAAAAAACAAATATGGCTCGAAGAACATACAAAAGTCGGAATAAACAAATTATAATAAAATAGTAGTACGTCTCACAATAAAAGTAGTACCGTACTCAGTTCCCAAAAATTGTACTCAAAAAGTACAATTGTAGTATGGGGGCGACGCTGTCGAATTCTATGATTTTCAAACTATTGCCTGAAAAATACTTAATCCTCTTGCCTCGATGATAATGCGTTAGATCGTAAAGTATAATTCCGTTAGCATTCTATAAAGCTATACGACCTACAAAGCCTAATATTAATAACGCTATGGTCATGGCTTATGCCTTTAAGACACTTAAGTTCCAATGAATAAATCAATGAAAAAAAAAAAAAAATTTATGATCACGTTTAAAAGCGTAGAGTATTGTTACCGTTTGCGGTCTGTCATTTATGTAAATATTAAACTTGATTTTTTTAAATTCTTAAATAAATCCGAAACCAGAATACCTATAACAGTCTATCTGTGATCTTACATTGAATTAACAATAAATTTTCCTTCCAGGCTACCACAAATTCTGCATGTAAAATCACTTTCCAGATGACTTAATACTATTTTTATTTAATTTTAATTTTATTACGTTCGCAGCATCGATGCATCGGTGGTAATTAAAAACATAATAATTGGTAAATTTGATGATCATTGGTGTGCAATAAAAACAAAAGTCCATAAGAATATTGTTATTTTAAAAACAAAGAAAAAAGTTAATACATAATTAGTTAGTCCTTACAAGGGATTTGTTGTATTTCCTCGTGGTTTTAATTATTCTACTATTTATTGTATATTGTAATTTTAGCTCTTAAGTTTTAAACTACAGGATGCGAATGGATACTGTGCCGATCTCTATGTATATAAATAAATATTTAATTAATTAGTTTCAGGTGAAGAGAACAAAGAAATATCTGCTTCATTATCTCTTTATTTTCGAAACAGCTTTTTAAGCTTTTTCTTAATATGGTTTCAACTTTAGATTATACCTTAACTAAGTATGTGTGTGTGTGCTTTTTTTTTATTTGGTAATATTCTCGCAATGAATTAGATACAAAAATATATATATACATACATATACTAATACATGTTTATTTTGATATCAGTATTTAAATATTTTGAAACACATGAAAATATATAAATATATATTTTATATTTATACATATATTTTTTTTATTTCATTTTTTTCTTTAATTTCACCTGTTCGCCTGCTATGTATTGCTTCGATGGATGGTCAACATTATATAAAATGTTCTATAAACTATATATAATTACATTTACACGGATTTTTCAATATTTATGAAATTCTTATAATAAAAAAAACAAACGACAACATTTTAAATTTACAAATCAAAAATAAATATATATAATATGCTTTTCGCTTTTGCATTATGTAATAAACTCTAACACTATCCAATCTATACACATACTTTATTTTGCACATTTTCAACTATCAAACAAACATTGCGCAAACTGTTACGGAAAAAAACAAAAAAAAAAAAACAATAAATTTAAAATACATTGGAAATAAAAATGTACACCGATAAATTTAAATCACAAAAAAAAAATTATATGTATTCAAAAATACAATAAAAAAAAAACATAGACTGCACCTGCTGCTACTCTGACACATCCCATCCCAACGCCTGGGCCTGCACCTCCACCAAATGCTGTTGCCATTGGCCATCCACTGGAAGTGGGCAAAAAACGTGCAGCTGAAAATGACATGTTTCAACTGGTATTGCCTTATTTTTTTAAGTTCTCAGTATTTTAATTTTGCAAGATATGAATTTTACAAAAGAATTAGTTTCTGATTTAATTATTTCTTAGTTTTATTTATAATTTAAATTTTGTCTATTCGAAACTACATATATAAGTAAAAACATGGTAAATGCATGGTTTGACATTCATAAATACGAGTACATATGTTTATAGAGCATGTTGTAGGTGTTAATGCACGTATGATGTCACATAGTTCAAAGGAAGATTTATTTTATTTGTTTGTTATGACACATACATACATATGTGTGTATGTTGAAGTTCAGTCATTTACGAACGAATCATGTCAACCTGTCGAATTTTTAGGCATTAGCCGTGCGCTGACAAATTAAATTATGAGATTGCATAAACACTTCTTAAAGATATTTATTACTTTCTAATTGACGTAATTGATTATGGGTAGAGCATCACCGGTCATACATATTATCCGAATTTGGAGTTTTGGTAATGACAACTTGTATGATGTACATATGTATGAACATTCTTGAAATGACGCTATAGGAAAAAATAGGGAAATATGTAGAAAGCTTAAAATGTTTAAAAACAAAATTGGCAAGTTCTTCCAACATTTGGAAATTTTTTTCCAACGTTTTAGGTTTTGTTTCATTAAATTTTCTGGCGCTATATACTTGTGTGACACTTGTTGAAGTGGAGTTTATTAAATTAACCTCGCACAGGGCAGCACTCGTTCAAGTGGTGTATTTTCCAAATATATTTCCAGATAATTTTTGGACTTTTTTAAAAAAAAAAAAATCCTATAGCGTTATTTCTAGGAGCAGTTTGAATGTTTCTGATATCTTTGTAATGTCGACTGTTTTTAATAGGCTATTTGTGTCATTACAGGACACTGCCTTATAGGCAAGCATGCAATTAGGCTTGGAATCATTTTAAATTACTTCTGTAAAAGTTGCAGAGACTTAGAAGAGGAACAGAACCCAACACATCTCCTCTGTTCATGCCCAGCTCTTTCCCGTAGTAGAAAACTACACCTAGGAGAATACTTCTTCGACGATCTGAAGAACCTAGCACAAAAAGACGTGGGAAGCCTTTTTCGCTTTATACAAAGCTTTAAATGGTTCTCATGAGTAGCGGGGTTAATATTCTAAAGATCTTTGGTATCACAATACACCTCATTAGGCCCAAGTGCGCTGGTACCCACAGCTACATAACCGTAACCTTTCCTATAATAGGCAATAAAGCCCAAAATAACAAGAAAATATACTTAAAAGGGAAATACCGCGTACCTTGACCTTCCGCAAGGCGTTCTGGGTCGGCGTGGGATGCCAACTTGTAACTAGAAATAACGCCCAAATTTAAAAAAAACAATTTCCATTGAAATTTTTTGGGTAATATTGCCTTTTTATAACTTGGATGATATTGCATTTTGGCGTTAAGCTTAGGCCATCCGCACACGGCTCGTATCGTCATCGTAGCATATGCGATGCGATATACGAGAGGCATACGATTTGTTGTCGCACACTTGCATTCAAAGTGAGAACCGCAGACGACTCGTCCGCTACGCGTAATCGTCGCAGCATGCATGCTGCATGACGACTATCGTCAAGTAGTGTCAGTCGCTTATCGTCGCGTCGACTGTACGCTTGAAGTTTGTTTTAATTTTTCGATTTTTTTTTTAAATGTCCGATTATAAAATTCGTTCAATTGATAGAAAACCGCGAATGTTTATACAAAAATAACACTGAAGAGATGAATATTTTTTTCTGAATTTTCTTTTTGTGACAAAGATAACTAAGCGTCGGTCGTACACTTTGTATTTTGACGAATAAAAGTTGCGTCTTGTGCGGTTCAATGGTCGTATCGTTATCGTAGCTGCGCGGCAAAAATATGACGTGACAATGACGCTACGATAATGATACGACCCGTGTGCGGATGGCCTTAGTCTTTTTGGGCGTTATTTCCAGCTGGTTGTTTATTTTTGGGCGTTAATTCCAAATCGATGTGAGTGTTATTTCCTTATGCATTATTGTTTAATTTATGATCCTGGTGAAAGTATCACTTCAGATTTCTTAAAACTGCTTTTTGGCCCGATTACCATATAATCACCGTAAACCTTAAAAATTAATCAGTTATTGAGAATATAAAAGCGTATTTAACACATGTGCTATAACAGAAAAGAATACAGAATGTTGCAGAGTCTCTTTATAAATCAACAGAAATAAAAATGCAGCATTCGAGGGCGTATACGTAACAATTTTACACTTTGATTAATTCAATGTACTCGTATTTTGTTCATCAAATTTTGTAGTTTTGGAAAATATCTTTATGCATGCATAGCATAATAAGTATGTAGATCCTTTTTTAATTTGTATTATATTATTTGCTATTGTCGAAATATAGGAACACAGTTTAAGCTATTACGAACAATAAAAACCATTAAGTGCAGCCTAAATTAAATTTAATATGCAAGTCAAAAATTAAGGAAACATAGCCATCCTCATTATTGTGTAGGACAGTTGTAAATATCTAACAAATTGATGTGCTAGCATTCTCTTGCGCTCTCACTTTCATCCCAAACTAAAGAAGTAATCAATCAATTAATCAAAATTTAATTTGCAAAGTTCTGGCTACCTCAGCAAGCTAATGTGTCCGCAGATAATATGATGCAATACTAAATTGCTTGCGTTCGCTCTACAGGCGCACATGTTCTCCTCATGGGATTACTCAAGCTAACTAAATAGATTGCCAGGATAATGTTGTTATGTTTAATTACCAAACATTCATTTGGGAAATGATTTATTGGAATATTGTCAGTGTAGATATCATCTGGAAGATTTCGAGATGGACTAATGAGATTCCATTTGTTTCAAAATATTGTTTTCAATTTTAAACTGTACACACACCATAGAGTTTCCCTATTTTTCGCTCTCCCATTGTTCGGGTGATGCAATGAATATCTATTATGATGTACATTTAGTATGAATATTTAGATTTTTATAAATGTCCTAGTATAAAGCCATAAAACCAATTTTCAGAAGATAGGAATGTATAACAGGCTTCGACTAAATAGATACAACATCTTTTAAATTTTTGCGATTATTACGATATTAATTCTATGTTGTTATTTGTTTGTCTATCATAGACAAGAGATGTTAAAACAAGAATATTTTTCCAGCAGCACGTTGCATAACGAAAAGTGGTTTTTTAGCATCAACCACTAAGTATATCAATTTAAGTGTTACATACACAAATGCATTTATCTGTGAAATACTGACGTACAAATGTTTAATACAAATACAATTTTTTTTAAAATGTCGGCAACTATATTCTTTGGAAAATACCTATACAATCACTCAATTTTCAATATGACAACCTTTAAAAAGGATCACAGTGCGTAATCTGTCGGAAAACGGATTGCATGAGTCTAGATAGAATGACGGCGAAACTTGTTTTCATTCGCAGACTAGTGCACGTGTCGAAGACCTTAATGCTTTCGGATTTCAAATCTGCTGTCGAAATGAGGTTAAGTATGTTTAACCGAATCTAAGATTGAGTTACAGAGAAATCTCTCATTAGCGGAAACCCTGTTTAGCAGACAAACCTTTGGTTCCCCATTTCTTATTTCCCATACGAATGTGTTCTTATAAACGGGCAGCTCTCATTACCGGACAAAAAACTCTGGTCCCGTAGCTTTCCACTTAAGAGAGATTTTACTGTATCTTGGCTTCGTGACCGGGTGTAGCATCCTACTGGAAAATACAGTGGCTTTTCTTTTCAAATGTTTGGTTACCCATGGTTTTACACAACCTTCCTTCTTGATAATCTGTGGCGAAATCTCCCGCCGACACAAAAGCGACCGGATTTTGTGTTCACTCTCGGTCACTCCAACCTATAAACATAAACCATCATGGACGCTATGATCCATATTCATAGCGGAGCCTTTAGTTCAGTCAATCAAAATTAGTCGGTTTGTTTTTTTACGAATTGATCACAGTAAACCCGTAAGTGTCGCCGCTTCGATGCCTTCGATCTTAAGAACTGCACAAACTAGCACCTAGCACTCGAGCACGTTTTCCCTTGATAACTTAAAAACACTTCGATTCTTGCAAAACCGAATTTGAGAAATGAACGAAATCGAAAATGTTTTTTTTTTTTTGATTGAATTGTTTTTGATCTTTATGTTTTCGCATAAGAGAACATCTCATATCAATTAAACTTGCTTATAAAACACATTTCAAAACATTATGCACTTTCCTATAAACATATATATGTATGTACATAGTTACGTTATATAAGAAAACACGGATAAATAAATGTATTTCTTTGGACTTTTTGACTTTCTTATAACCGTCATCTACTGTAACTACAGTTGTACCTATTCAGTTGACGCGAGTGTACCTTTAACTTAGATGGAAATAGGCAGTACCAAAATGAAAATCTATAGATCGATGACCGCCAATCGCAAAAAAGGACATCATAAGCAAAATTTAGAGCAGGGAGATATTGACTACGCACTAGACAACGTCATATAAAGACCTTTTTTAATCAGCAGTACAGCAATGTTTCCATAATACAGTACTACCTCGGTAATTTGAACTATGGGAGACCTACCCTAATTCGAACCACGGAAGTTTACTGGATACTTTTTTCGTAGTCAATATTTCAGGCAAAAAAGCAGTGTAAAGCTGTTTTAAGTAGTAAAATACAAAATCTTGTGGTGCTTTTGAAGACGGTTCATGCTTGTCTGACAAAAATGCTTTAAATGGAACTTAAAATCGTAATTTATCAAAATAACAAACCATTCACAAAGCCAGTTGACACAAAAATGCTTACTGCACGCATACCTAAAACGGTTTTGTCTCAAACAAAATTCAACTTACAGCCTACTGAAATGAAATCGACACTTATTTATCGTAAAAATGGTTTCTTCTAATACGTAATGTAAACAAATATGTGTTCGAATTAGTGGAGCGTTCGAATTAGCGAGGTAGTACTGTATATTTCTATAGTTCATACATATAAGATGCAGTTCTCATAGCTACAAACGAACTACATACACTACGCGCCACTTGAATAGAAACAAGGATTGTTTTCATGACTAAACCGCTTAGCGTTTTGGAAAGTTTAAAAAGCAGCTTTATTGTTTAATTTTTAAAAGAGGAATCCAAGCCGCTCGCTAAACAGTTTAGTCATGAGAAAAATCATTGTTCCTATTCAAGTGGCGCGTAATGTACGAGTACATCAATGATTTAATACTTAAATGGTGCTACTTGCATCGATCGTAGCGAATGAATCTCATACTCCAATCATAAAACTTTCAAGTAACAAATAATCTTTGCGCTTCTTAGTAGTCTTCTCTAGAGTGCTTATATTATAAGTTACATATTTAAATTGCAAGATTTTTTTTCGAGAACAGGTGAAGTAATTTTACAAAAAGCCAAATTTAAAAATCTATATGTATATGTACATATATCTAAAGACAGTTAATAATGAATGAGATATTTGTCTCTTTATAGAAAACCATAAATATAGAGTTTTATATTTTGTTCTATTTGAAAGCTTTCTATTTTAAAAAAATATATCCACATAACATACGTGTTTGTTTTAAGTACAAAAAAGTTTTTTTTTTTAAATGCCAACGTTTCTTTTTTATTTTTGCGCAAAAAAAGATATTCTATGTTCCTTACAAAAAAGGACTCTTCAACTGAGAAGGTGGAAATTTCAAGACCAGATTTTAATATTTCAATTCATCTTCAAATAAATATGTATTATTATAGTTTTTTTTTCATTAAATGTATTCTAGGTAGCAATTAATATATTTATATTCTTAATATTATAATTACAACTAACTGCACTTTTATCTCATTGTATTGTTTTTACATTTTACTAATCTCTTTTTTTTGTATACCTCTCTTCTCTTCCCTTATATAAACGAATTGCATAATTTTATGTCGAATAAAAACAATCATCTGTAACTTTGTAACAAAAAAAAAACGATAAACAACCAAAATGAATTTAAAATGAAATACGATACGATCCAACAGATGGATGTAAAAACGGTTGGTTCATTTTACTATGAAAATTTCGTAAGTACAAACAAAACATACTGCATTTTTTATACGTATCTATTACGTTTTATTTTCCTTTTTAATTTGTATATATGTAGTCAGTCTGAGACATGAACCAAAAACCGTTTTTGTGCATCTTTAATCTACGTTTCTTGGATACATGCATCCGCAAATATGTTCTCTCTGTTTACATCCATTTGTTTTGTAAATATGTATGAATGTGTAAAAATAGGCAAAATATTAAGTTTTGTAGTAAATTGACCAATTTAAGTCATACAGGAGTAACAATGTCTAAAGTATGAAAAACTTGCACAAAATTTATGATACGTTATAAAATACGTTTCAATAAGTAAAAGTGTTTTGGACTACTACGCATGTTGCTCCGGGGGATCAATCCCAGCAAGCACACAAGAGTCTTTTCACTGCGCCATTACTTGCGAATGTCTGACATGAGTTCAAAGAGTACCTATTATTTATCAAGAAAGCTTCCTCAATTCACCTTGCGGAGTCGGCAAAAAACTACAGTCTTCTCTTCGGATAAAAATATAACACGCACACACAAATGGTTGCGAGAGGCAGGCCCTGGTTTACCCCGAAATATAGCCTCACCTAAAGAAGAAGAAGTTGGAATAAAGTAAAAGCCGGTCCAGTGCAAGTCATACTTGCGCAACAAGTGTTCCGTACTATCAATTATTTTTACATACATATGTATGTAATAGATTTATGATACAGAAAAACAGCCAACAAAGTATGCACGACACATACGCATGCGCATCAGGTTTCATTATTCGTCTCGTTATTCGTTGAATTGTATTAAATGCTTGGAATTTGTCTCTCTGTGCCTCTATACAAATTCAATTTTTTCCAATGTAGTAAAAGTAGACACACCTATATTATAATGTATAGAAAACCATCAAGATTCCATTACGTGCATAGAGTCAATGGTTTAAGTATAAGCTCAATGCTATTTTTTGGGGCATATTTCTAGGATCAACCATTCAATTTACTCTTACATGTACAAATTTCCCTGCATGTATCCGCTTTATTTTGATTGAGATAGGGTTATGTCATTTCTGGATATGTTAACAGATTAAATTTAAAAAAAATAACTAAAAAGAAACTGTCGAAACCGTAGCAGTAGCAGTCCGGATGATTTTGGTTCAATCTACACTTCGCTCTTAATGTTTGTGATTTTATTCAGATTTTTATGAGCAATATTTTTAGAGATAAGATTGACATACTTTGTTTTTTTTTTTTGAAAATATTTCATATATGTATTTTAAAATTTGTGCTTTAATGAGCTTTCATTTGACATCCCACAAGATGATCCCTTAAAACTAGCCCACCAAAGTTGAAATGCAAGTTCTCATGTCTGTGTTTGGGCCACTTATTGCTACAATTGTTCCAAATTTCAATAAATTTCTTTCTCTGAGAAAAAGCCCTGTGACCGAAGAACAGACAGACAGTCACCGAACTGACTCCATTAGTGTTCCGTTACGACATTGGCCTTTGCCCTAAAAAAAAAAACCTTTTTATTTGAAAGATAATTATTTTTCATTTAACATTTAAAGATGATTTCGGGTATATTAGCACCGCGACTGGCAATTGCAAAGTGTATTCTGTCGGTCTAAGTTCTGACTACTTTCCGAGCATTTGAAGCCATTTATCCGTCATATACTGTCTTCCAAAGCTTCATTCGTTGCTGGTTCATCCACGTAAATAAGCGATTTTATGCTCCCCTACAAAAGATAATCGAGCGGCATTCTTCTTCCAAGTTGTGTGCTCGAGAACGGCTACGAACTCACAAAACTGGCCTGAACTGCGACGATATTTTCTTCGGAATACACTGATCTCATTCTTGTTGTTAGCCTAATATCATGCAGTTTTTAAGTAGTGCGAACACACAATACGACGAATAACACAAAAAATTGTCGAAGTGCTCGATAAGTTTGTGTAACTGAGCACTTATTTCGGAAGTAATATTCTACAGTTGGTAACCTACCTGACTTGAAATAAATGCAAGAATAGCTTTCGCGGGATGCTTGTAAATGAATAAGCCAATTTGAAAGTACCAAAGACTTATTAAGGCCATACAATCATATGGTACGTTAATTTCACCAAAATATTTAGCTTTTCTTCGCGACTCATTATTCTGGCAGTCTACATTTCGGTTTTCGGTATTCCAACCCTGTTGCGTCAACCGCCATCTTGAATTTAAAGGTGAATTTTTGTTTATTCAATACCTCGTTAATTTTCAATTTAACACGAAAAATGGTCATTACCAAAGTTGTTTGGAATTAAATTTCCTACAATGTTGGTCCTTATCAATTTTTCACTAGGGTCGATATTTTTCGATTTAGACCCGAAAAGAGGTGGGGGTGAATTTTTGTTTATTGCATAGTGCTAGGTTTCCTCTTGTCGATTTGAAATTGACAAACGATGTATTTTTATGTCAATTAGAAAATTGGCAAATGGAAATAATGAATAACTGCTGATTTACCATTATTTCCAATTGCCAATTTTCTAATTGACGTTAAAATACGTCATTTGTCAGTTTCAAATCGACAAGTAGAGTAACAGCTTAACACATTTATTTTTAATATTACACGTAAAATGGTTATCACCGAAGTTTGGAATTAAATTTCCTACAATAAAATAAAAAATAAAATAAAATATCGATCCTAGGGGAAAATTGATAAGGACCAATATTTTAGGAAATTTAATTCCAAACAATTTTGGTAATGACCATTTATCGAGTGAAATTGAAAATAAACGAAATATTGAATAAACAAAAAGTCACCTTAAAATTCGAGATGGCGAATAACGCAACAGGGTTGGAATCCCGAAAACCGAAATATAAACTGCCAGTAAGTGTGCTTACAGCGTGGAGCGTGATCTTATTATTTTATTCGACTGGGCTATAGTATTTTTTTTATTTTTAAGTTTATTTACAAAACTGAAAACCCATTCAGATAATTCAAAATAAAAAAAAAAATATATATGTTCAAAAATATTAAGTCTAAACAAATTTCTTTAAGGTGAATTTTAACACAGGCGAATATCTACCTATTTAAATTATTTATGTGTTTTTTTCTCTTATTTTTCTTGCAGGCATTTTCTGGTGGTATGGTTCCCTACAAACGGCCTGCTGCCGAAAAATCCGGTATACCCGTGTATCAGCCCGGCGCGACAACCTATCAACAGTTAATGCAACTACAACAACCATTTGTACCAGTGTCATGTGAGTACCAAAGTCAAAATCCTTCAGCTACAACTGCAATTCCACAACCACAAACATCCACCACGGCAAATCCAATTATCGCTAATAATAATACCAATAATCATTCGATGATAAATAATAATAACAATTTTATTTTAAATAATTTCAATCATTTAAACAACAACAATAAGACAAGTCAAGTAAATTTGAACACAGTTCATAATAGTATTGCTAGTAATGGTATTTTGAATATTAATAATTTAAATAATAATGCAGCGATTGCAACAACATCTACAACAACAGCTATTCAAGCTACAACAACGAGTAATAGTAACAATAGTAACGGTGTTGTCGTTAGCAATAGTAGTATTAATGTATTTGCTCCTAACAACAACAATATTGGTAGTAACACTAGTAATGCTCTCTTAGCCAGTAACATAACTAACAATACACTCATAGATTCAAATACATCTGCGATCACAGACACAACACAAACACAATCATCTGCTATTATTACACTTAATTCTTCATTTTCATCCTCATCCCCTACAGTATCCCCAACACCAACATCAGCATCCCCTGTAGTAACATTGGCGGGTTCTGTTTCTGCTACGTCAACACTGTTGTCGAGCAGCAACAATCCAAGCCAAATTTTGCTTAACAACACCAACGCAAGCACTGCTACACCAACTACTAACGAAGACAATAACGATGCACTGACGATTGCCGCTACTAATTCTAACCCATGCGACTCTATTAACACTGCTGGTAATGCTAATACTGCCGCCGCTACTGATGCTATGACTACAACTGCTAATTCTAGTGCTATTTTAACAAATGCAATAACATACAGCAATACGACTACTACATCTAGCCCGACCTCGACATTAGCTGCTGTTCAAGCTACCGCTGAACACCAATTGACAAACGGCGTACTGAAGTACGAGCAAACAAATGGCAGTTTGGCTATAACAACTACAGCTGCAACGACCGAGACATCTATGTCCGCTCCGGCAACCCCAAGCATTTCTTACCCGATAAGTACTCCGAATAGATTGTATTCCGCGCCGCATTCGTATGCCAATGTTATGGTGTCACACCATGGCTATACTCCGGTATCATCAGTTTCTTCATCAGCAATGTCCATCCCTTATTCTACGGCCCCATCCGCCTATAGCTATGCTTCGTACCCGACACAGTCTTATTCCACTCAATCCTATCAAACTCAATGTTATCCCACGACCAGTTACTATGCCGATGCCGCAACTCTTGCTAAAGAAGTCGCTCAGAAAAATTACGCCAATGCTGTCAAAATGGCTGCTGCCTCTAATGCTCTTTCGGGTAAACCATTAACTGCTGCTCTGAACTATACCGGCTTGCCTCTGAATAAAACATATGTCACCCAAAATCAGGCTGCTGCTGCCGCTGCACTTAACCATCATCACCACCAACAGCAACAACATGCCGCTGCCGCTCAAGCTGCTGCGGCTGCTCAAGCTGCTCAAGTTGCCAGTCTTCGCATGGGTTCTCATACCGTCGGGAGCGCTATGGGTACTCCAGTTGCTGCCCCTGTATCTACGCCAAGCTTATTGCCTAGACCTCCAACGGGTTACTTGCAGGCATCGCAAATGATGCGCACTCAACAGATGCCAATGGCAACTGCAACAACAGCTCATCCGTACGCAGCTGCAGCTGCAGCTGCTGCGGCCGCTGCTGCTAATCAACAGTATTTGCAACAGCATCAGCAACACTTTTTTTATCCCGGTATGATGCCAGGATACCCATTTCCGATGTCAGCAGCTGGTGTTCCCGGTCTAACTTCAGCAGGTGGGGTGCCGGGTATGCCCACCCAAATGCAAGCACAAATGGCGCAGATGTCTCAAGCCGCTGCGGCTGCGGCAGCAGCTCAAGCTGGTGCCCAAGGCAGTGCGGTTGTTTTAAATCCATACAAGAAAATGAAAACTTCCTAAGATGTTTGACTATTGGAGGCTTAGGTAAAATACGCGAAGCCCTGTACACTGTACTTAAGTCACAAGAAATTATATTGTTTCTGAGTTTTAAAAGTTTTAGATTAGTTTAGATTATCGAAAGAATATGTGCCTAGTGGGAGAAAAACATTTATTTATAGAGATCTAAGGATCTGAGTATAGAGCTCTAAAAGAGCGAATATAGATTGAAGACGTAAAGGAGGAAAGGTTCTGAGTTAATTTTGCAGAAACGGATTTTTAACAATAAGCTATGTAATGCATATGTATATGAAATGGGAATCGTACCAGAATGGTGATGTTTGCAAAAAACAAAAGCCTTTTTTTTTTGTTTTTAAATAAGATCTAGTAGCGAGTTCAGATCAGCCTGCTAAGCCTGCTAGAGTACGTACAATTGCAAGGCTTTTGTCAATTAATTCAGTTGTTCCTTCAGTGGATGTTAAAACCTGGGTTTACAAAAAACGCCTTACTCTCAAGATCATATGAAAATGAACACATTTGCGAATGGTTCCATTGAAACACACATACATGTCATTAACTTGTATGCTAGCTTAACACCCCAAAATTAATAAATGTCTACAAAATTTTGTAGGACTTATTCCTGTATTGAATTCTGTTAATCTCAAAATAAAGGGAAAACATATTGTACCTGGTCGTAAGCTACATGAAAAAATTCAAAATGTTCATATTTCGCGCATTCTCATACGCACAATACACATGCACATCGTTTACACGAGTATGTGATACAAAAAAGGGCGGATCTTTAAAATTGGAATTGTTTTTAGAAATTCAGTTTCTGCTGCATTCGTACTCTAGTTTGTATATAAACATTTTTTTTTTGTATCCTTTAATTGTAATGACAACTCAATTTCCTCCTTTATGGTCTCAAAACTATACGAACTTTTCTGTAAATTTTGTTTATATACAAAAATAGTGAGTAAAAGAAAATAACTAAAATACTATTATTGGGATAGCGAAGTACTGTGATAGCTTCAACAAACACAATCTTGTCCTATTCACAAATGCTTGGGGTTTGAATGTTTCGTTCCTTGTTGCTGCCATAATGAAATATCCTAAAAAGAAACATACATTACAATTATGACAAAACAAATACAATTTCACTAACTTAAATCACACAAACGCAAAACACTAGCATTAATAAATAATAATTAACATTTACTCAAAAATAATAACAATAAACATTTATAAAAAAGTAGATTTTAAGAGACAGCTAGGATTTGATTTTTTTTAGTAGAACGTCGTCTCTCTTTTTACAATTCAGTTTATGTATTTGTTTTCATATGCAACAAATTAAAATTAAAAAGAAATCTAATTAATAGGTTTGTAGGAAAAATAATAATACACTTAAAACTAATAAAAGAAAAAAAATAATTCAACGAGAGTTAAACTAGTAAGAAGTTATGCTAGTATAGATAGTCAGTTGTATTTTCTTAGTTCTTAGTTCCTTCAAAAGGAATCCTTTAAACAATAGTTTTATTTTATTTGTTAAATATTTCTTAGTTCCTTAAAGAAAAAAAAAATTGTTAATGTAACATGTGTTCTTATTCGTTGTGTAATTTATGAATTAGATTTTCTTTCCTTCTTAGATTCTATAATATTAATTTTGTTTGCTGTTTTAATTTTTGTTTACTTAAACATTAGATCTCGCGTGTTTTTCTAATAATTATTATTTTATTTAATGTTAATTTTATTATGTAAATGATATAGAAAATTTGGATTATTTTCGTGTCTTATATTTTAACTTACTATGTTTATTCTGTTTTTTTCTTTTGTTTTTGTGAATTGTAAATTATAATGAGTTGGAACTTATAATTTTGTGTATTAAATTTTAAATTCAAATAAAAAGGATTTTTTTTATATATAAAAGAAAACAATATATATTTTGTTTGTGCAGTCAATGGAAATGATGTGATTCAATTTGTTGTAGTTTTGATTTCTTATTTTCCGAATTCTCCCATTTTATTTTATACATATAATTGCTATACAATTTTTTTTTACACATATTTACATACGTCTGAAACATGTATGGAGAGCTTAAAATACAAATGTTGGCTTGCCGAATGCTTTTACAAAGTTTTTCTTTGTTTTGAGACAACATGCGAATTACTTATATGTATGTATGTATATGTATATTCAAGCAGTAGTTGACTAGTTTTGGATGTCTTAATGGGTAAAATTAATCAGCTAAACAATCAATGCTACTACGTGCCTGCATTATATAAAAATAATACTATTCTATACTATATAGCCTAAAGGAGCAATTTTTCGATTGCACTATGTTAGCTTTTTCGCTTTATTAACTTGAATTTATTTTATTTAATTTTGTTTTTCTTATTTCTGCGAGGTGTTTAATTATTATCTTTATTTCGGGTTTAGCAATAATTTTGAAGTCCACAGTAAATAATTGTATAGTTATGAATTTGAGCAAGGTTGCGGTAGAAGTGCTACCCAATTGTAACTTATTGCTCAGGCAATAATTGTACTCACACTCCAATTCTTTAACACATAATGCAGCATAAAAGAGGTTTGAACATAGCTTTTTTAAAATATTTACATATTCTTATGTATGCATATTATTAATTTTAAACAGAAAATGTTCTCCAAATAGCCTTCATATGTACATATGTATATTTAAAAATGATTCTGCTAGATTAATCTTCATGTCAAAAACGATATTTAAAACCGCGTTCAAGTGGAATGTTTGTTTTTATATCGGGTCCATTCAGAAGTATCACACATACATATGTACATAGGGACTAACAAAAGTTCGCTTAGTTGACTGGATAATAAATTACAAAAATGATTATAACTTTAGATATTTACATCGCTTTTTATTTACTCCACGCTATTCCCATATATTTCAATACATTTCTTCACCCGATAGATCCATCTTTGAAAACAACTTTCAAAATCCTCTTTTAGGAGCTTTTCGATTTCGACATCTCTTCATTAGATGTAAAGATTTTTCCCCTCAAATCTGTTTTTATTTTCGGAAACAGCCAAGAGTAACAGTTTGGCCTTTACGGGAGGATTTGCACATTTTGGGCTCAATATCTTGCACTGCTTTTTGGTTTTCGTACTTGTTAAACCAAGATTCATCACCTGTGACGATCTTATTGAAGCAGCTTAACTCTCCATTTTCAAACGTATCCAGGAAATATTGAGCAAAACAAACACGAGTCTCTTTTTGCTCTACATTCAAAATTTTTGGAGTCCATCAGCTGACTTCTTCGAACATTTTAGGTGATGTTTCGAAATTCTTGACACAGCCATGGCATGCAAGGCCAATTCATCCGCTATCTTTTTTTGTGTCATCCTGCCATCTTCGTCAATTTTAGCCTTTTCCAGTGCCGTATTTGTATCTTCGTTCGAGGATTTTGAACGACCTTCACGAGATTCGTCTTCCACAGAATAATTGCCAGTCTGGAATCTTCGAAACCACTTTGAAATAGTAACAAGGGATGTTGCATTTATTCCGTATGCATTTTGGCATTCGTGCAGAATTTCGACTGGCGTGAGTTGACGTCGAAATCCGAAGAGAATGGCAAATCGAATTTCTTCCTGTGTTGGCGGTGGAACTTCAACCGAACCCACGTCACTAATTTCTCTCTCTCTCTCTCTCTCTCTCTCTCTCTCTCTCTCTCTCTCTCTCTCTCTCTCTCTCTCTCGTCTCCATTTTTACATATTCTGAGATTTGGCAATAAGTATTGCTACAGAAATGCATCTTTTTTCAAAAACTACTAAATTGACACCAACTAAGCGAACTTTTCTTAGTAACATTACTGTATTTAATGCCATTATATATATGTATTATGTAGGTACCTATAGTATTTTTTGCAATTTCTAGATGAAAGAAGAACTTTTAAAACTTCAAGTTTCGGAACAAGTATATTGATAGAACTTTATTTAATTAATTTAAATTTATTAACTATTATTCAAAACTTCACCTGATAAGATGAATCGAGATTTACAAGTATTGTTGTCAATATTTTACAGAAATTTGAAGTAGCTATTTGAAAATAATGAGTCATTAGACGTTAGTAATAATGATATAAAAGACTTCAGATAAGTAAAGTTTAAATCAAATAATATCAGAGTAACCATACATATAATATTTGGAGAATCAGTTTTCTTGAAAGGGTGCGATTATAATACCAACATCTTATTTTTTTATAGTTTCTATGCATAGAGGCAGGAATGTCGAACACACATTAAGTAAAATAGTGTACGGGATATCTAAATGAAATATGTATGTATATACATTTTGTTTATACACAAAAAAACCTATAAATGTCATGTAAAGTAGCTTATTTTTGAGCACTCAATATGTCGTTGTTATAAATATCTTACATAAGAGAAGGAGTATGCTTAAATTCTAGAAGCACGAAGGAATATTATTTATGTACATATGTTACATACATTTATTGTCTCGAGAATATATTCTTACTTATTTATATACAGTATCTCAAGATGCGGAACATATTATTTCTGGTTAGGGTACATATGTATTTTAGCCATTTAAAGACAGTAAAACTCTGTAAAAGCATTTATCAAGTTTTTGTTTTAATCTTTCGGTTGTAATATTATGTATATGTATTAGGGACTATCAATGGCACAAAAATCATAAAAAAAAAACATGTCTTCCAAAAGAGGAAATATATTATATATTTCTATCAAAATATACTTTCTTTTTTAAACAACGTCATGGAATTTTTTTTTTTTAAACTTAACATTTTTTGTCAATATAAAAAGGTAACTCATCGACAATTTAATAAAATCAAAATATTGGATAATTTTTATTTCCTTTAATTTTATTATTTTCTATGGAAAACAACCAGTTAAAAAGTTATTTTGTGATACTTTTATTTTTGTTTTATTTACAAATTATTTTGTTTGTTTTATTGAATGAATAGAATAGAGTTTTAGACATTAGGATTGAAAATAAAGTATATACACAAACTTTCTAGAGTTTCAAGTTACCAATCTTTAGTCTTTCAAAGAGTTAAAATATTAAAAAAGTAAACAACAACAAAATTTGAAATAAAGAACAAATACAATAAATATAAACACCACATAGTATATACATTTTTAAGAAACAACGTTATTTAAACAACAACAAAAAGTTATATATATACATATAATTAAATTTATATTATATTTTACAATTATACATGTATATATATTATATATATATGTGTATATGTAATATAGAGTACATTTTAGGGAATATTTCAAACAAACTAGTCTTAGGCATTTTGTCCAAGTTAAGTAGTGTAGTTATAATGGAAAGAAACTTAATAGATTTTGAGAGAAATAAAATTTCGATTTTTTTTTCGAAGAACAGAACTTAACATCAATTTTGAAAACGAAGGGAAATAACCACAACCAACTATTATTATGAGAAATAAAATTGAATGGACTTATTGCATAGGTACTTAGATATATTATTAATAATTCGTCCTTTTTGTGAAAAGTTACACACAGGAATATACATAGATATATACACATTTAAATTGTATGTATAAAAAAAAAATTGTTTATCATAACCAAGGTTAAGGATAGAATTACACTTCAAAGTGTTTCTTAGAGTAACAGTTTTTTCCTTTTGAACACCTGGTTACTTTCAGTTTATAAATTATTTTCTGACATGCATAATAGTATAGAATTTTTAAAAGAAAGGGAAACACATACAACGACTAGTACTTTTTTAATCTAAATTGCTAAATAAACATATTATTTACAAAAATAAAGCTTTTTCGAAACCCCTTTTCACGTTTTTTTTTTAATAACTTTCACAACGTTCACAGTATTTTACCATTTTTGTTGGCTTACTAAGAGAAATGAATTTTAATTAAAATTACTAACACATAATCACATATTGGGACTGTAACTTTTTAAAATGTTTCTAACAAAATTAAAATCGAGATTACCAGTGAAAAAAAAAGTTACTACGGAAGCAATATCTGTGCTAGAACTAGAATTACACAATACACGTTTTGCTTAATATATTTTACTACTACTATTACTGTAGTCACAACGAGGAAACATTTTTAAAATATTTCCTTAGGCCTATTGTTGCAAATAAAACTGTTTTAGGCATTAAGGATAACAAAAAATGTTGCTTCTTTAAAAACAAAAAACAAAATAGAAAAAAATAATAAAGAAATTAAATGATACCCTTTAATAAAAATGCATATTCTGCTTTATATGTTATAAGAAACAAACTATATACTTTAAAATACCTAATGCACGATAACTTTACATATATTTCAAATTTTTTATTTTAAAAATATAAAATTAAAAAGGACTATCAGCGCTTTAATTTTGTTTACTCATTAAGGCTTTGCAGTCAAAAAAATTCAATGAAAGAGCTTTCAATGGATCATTTCTTTATAGCTTTGAATGCTCTTTGTTCACAAGGCTCATGCACAATCAAAATCCTATTCCTTTTCGGTGGCACATATCTGCATACACAACATATACATACATATGAAGTAAAGAAAAAATTGTAATTTTATTCATTTCATTTGAACATAATATGTATATTGATAGCAGGCTGAAAGTCTTTTGGGCTTTGATATTTCATAATATGTGACAGTGATTTTATTTAGATCGAAATACTGTGGATTACCGATCTACTATTTTATTGATCGTTTTCGACCTATACTTTCCTAGTTTCAAACGCTTCTCATTTAATTACGTCGTAGCTTTGAACTTATTTCCTTTGCACTTAAAAGTCCGATGACAGAATACTGCATCATGTATGTGAATGTAGGTAGGCAATATGTACAAACTGTACCTTAAGTGATTTTGTCCAAATGAGAAATAGCTCCCCGAGAAAAACGCGACGTTTGGGCTATTTAATAAAATTGTTTAATTTTGGTTGCAGGTTCTTTTGAAATCCGCAATACATATTAGTAATGTATAAGAATGTATCCCAGGCTATCTACATAACTGCATCCTTACTTAGTCCTAGTGAGGATTTTGAGTTTTTTCAACTTCATACATAGGTATGTGCATACCAAGTTCAACGATTATATAATTTCACTAAAAGTGATTTTTTAATTGTTTTTACTACACCAATTTACCTGTGCGGTAGGTACTGACTGTACTCTTATGAGTGTGAACTTATTCTTGCCGAAGCTTTAATACAAAACGTCTGCACTATTTTTATTGCATCCATTATTGCTCCAATTTTCTTTAAATAATTGTTTTGAAATTTGAATCAGTGTTCATTCTTCTCTTTGGAAAATATCTATATGTAAAATAGCTTTCGTCAGTTCTTACCTTTTTGACTTACATCACTTAAACGATATATTTGCCAAGTTCTTATCGTCAAGTCTTGCCTGGACTTCTTATTATGCAAAATAATTGCTTTCCCACGTAAAGACCTTACATTTAACTTTACACTGTTTTAAACGTTTACATATATTTACCTATACATACATATTTGTATAACCTAAGTAAATATGCAAAAGTACATAACCGGGTGTACTTCATTTTATTATACTAAGTGACCGAAAGCTCAACTTTCCAAATTAACATCTATTCTAAATATTTAATTTTATTTTTAATATATATACATAGTATATTTAAATTTAAAAAAAATTAAAACAATAAAGTGCCTGATTTTACTTAAAGAACGTAGCAACCAGTTTTTCTATCCAACATAACTTTGTTTTTTTTATTCTCCTTAACATCCTGAAATCATTGAGAAAATGTAAACTTTTGGAAAGCTATACCACAAAAAAAAAATAGAAATACCGCAATCGAGTCTTATAATAGATGTATGCAATAAAACAGTTTCTACAAATAAACATAAATACATGTAAATATATATTTTTTAAACTACCTACTTGTATATTTTACTTAATTCCGTCCGGCTACACATTCAAACAAAAAGTGTGTATGGCTGATGAATAGTTTATATTTTGTCAATAGAGATACTTAAAAAATCATAAAAATAAAAACATATTAAAGCAGAATATTTAGAACAGACAAAGAAGCATTATGTTTTGTTTCACTTAAAAAAAAAGTAGTTAATATACACCAATAAAACACAACACCAATTATACAATGATATATAATATGTATATTTGTACATCACCAACAAAATAAAACGGATTCTGTTTTTTTTTTTTTTTTACTAAAACAAAATTTATGAAACTATAACTTAGCCACTCACAAATTATATATATTTATTATGAAATAACCACAACAAAAAATTAAAAAAATAAATAAATAAATAAATGTATTCTAAGGATTTCAGTAAAATATTAAATATACATATAAAAAAAAATAAAAAGTTATATTTGAAAAGAAAACAAGTACGTCAACATCAACATATATTTATACATATTGTGAAAAGTTATTTTATATGCAGTTATTCAGAAAAAAAAAATTACTTATGAGATAAGAGTTTTAATAAAAAAAGAAACTACACACTAATGTTTAAATAAAGAAATAGAAAATGTTTTTGACAAGCAAAAAAAAAAACGAAACGAAATTATTTATAAAACAAAACACAAAAAATACATGCATGGATGTTTTCAAATATTATATTATACAATTATTATATATATATATTTAAAGAAAAAAGTAATTATACAATTATATTATTATACTGTAATTTGATGCTTTTTTCTTTGTTCTCTCTACTACATGGTTTTCACTCATTCCATATACGCTCAAACACATTGTATTTTTATGTTATAATTTTTTATTTATATTTTTTATTTCTGTTAACTCATCACGTGTCGTTCGAGTACGAAACTATACATGACCGTTTGTTCAAACTCATTAAACATGATTTTTCATTTTCGTTTTTTAGTTCTGATTTAGTTTTTTTTTTCTTTTATTAATACTATTTTGCAAGTATGTATCATCATTTTTGCTAACTTTTATCTTTTTCTACATCCTAATTTTCGAAGCACAACTGATGGCAACATTTCAATTGAATTTAAAATGTGCATTTTACTTTCAGTCTTATACAGCGCGGAAAAAGACGCTCGTGTGGCATTGGCCTAAATGTTAGAATAGGTAATACAGCTCCAGAAAAACGGGTCTCAGTTCGAACCAATTTTTGTTTCAATAAGGCATTCCTTTTTCTCATTTCGAATGACTATGCATCAGTGAAAATGCACACCTTTAATATTTCCTCTAGCTCTTGTTTAGCAAATAATGTTTCTGGAAATTAATAAGAAAACAGTGGTTGGTGTTTTTCAACATTCATGAAAAAACAGTCAGCTTAAATATATGGTATGGTATAAAAGTTGCAAATTAAATTACATACGAGTATAATACTTTTACGGCGATACTTTGAAGACAGTTTACTGACTGTTAAAATTCGAGCTGTAGACACTAAAGTATCGGATGCTAAATGGTTACACTTATAGCACAATGGAGTATTTGGAAACACTCTATGACTCTATGTAATGACCATTACGATATACATATGTTACATGGTGTGCTTCGGAAATTTCCCCACTCAAAAATAATGGTCGGCTTAGTTAAATTTTCAATTAAATTTCGAGCTTAACTCTTTATTTACATTTCTCATTTTGTTGTCCTTTTAAAAACCAATGTCATGTAATAGACCACTTTAATTTGCAATTTTGTATTTCTTTAATCTTTTTAGTTACATTAGTTTATTGTTATTTCTTTTATTTATTGTTTTTTTTTTTTCTCATTTCGTCCATTCCATTCACATAAGTGTTAACGTTTAATTGGTACCTGCTCCATTGTCCACTGAAACTAGAATTTGTTAATTTTTACCTTACTGCGAAAATGTTGCCTTAATTTTTCTATATATTATTGTAGTGCTAGTGATTTATATACATACATTAAAAAAAATATATATATACATGAAGAAAACGATATATTCTTGCTTTATCTGTTAAAAATACTTTACTATATATATTTATGATTATGTAACGCTATAGACCCACAAATCCCCATTCACGTTTATTTATCAGAGATATAACTTTCATTTGCATATTTAACAAGAACTATTTATACAATAGAAATACGGCCTCTTTGAGTCAATTTTAGAACTATTTTACACATTGGTGCTTATTTTTTGTCCGAATATTTTGTTTATGTTTTTAAATCATCAATAGCCTTAAAGAAGTGACTAACCTTACGAAAACTTAGGTATGTTTATTGCTTATTATAAAAATGATTCATCTTTTACTTATATAAACAAAATTAAATTCATTTTGGGTAAACCTTATTATTTTCAATTGATTTTTTTTTTTTTTGTGCACTTTAAAGCTTTTGTCTTAATTTATTATATGTTCTAGGCTTCCGGAAGACCATGTGTAAAATTGTTAAGCCTTTTAAATATTAAATCCTTATATACATACATACATGGTAACACAAGTTATAGAACTCTTTCTGTATACTTTAAGCAAGACTGCATTTTGTGAACATTTTTTTTATTTTTTTATTTTTTCAATTACTATGGGGCAAAATGGTAATATTTGATATTTGCAAAAATCTAGAAAACTTAGTAACATTTATTAAAACTATATATTTTTTTACAATAAAAAAAAAGCTTTTGTAATGTTTCCAGCATTGCTATGACCTAAACAAAATCTAAATCAACAAACCAAAAATCGTTGAAGATTATTATACAAATATCGCTTTTTTATTTACTTCTACTTTTATCTGTTATTTGCTTTAGATTGCAAGAAAGTGCAATGAAACCAATAATTAACAACCATATACAAAATATCTGCCGCCAAAAACTAGGTATTGGGCTCTTTTTCATTTTGAATGTTTTTCTGTAATTTTTGGTTTATTTGTAAGTGTCTAATGCAACTAGGTGGAGATACAATAATTTTGCAATTAAATTTTCATATATTTTTTTTTAATTCGTTTAATAATTATGTGATATGATTTGCATATTTAAGATAATAAAAAAGATGGTGGAAATCTGCAAGTATGAGTTTTTAGGTTTTGTATCCCGGAAAATTATATTTTGATTGTATTACATAGATGTGCATGTTAAGTTGTTCTCACCACTTTCAAAAGTATACAAGCTATCAGAAAAAAAAACCCCGAATAAAAACAAAGGTTCTTATCAAATACATATGTACCTTTGCCTTTAATTTTATATTTTTTTTTTCTTTTGTTTAATTATCTATTTGTTATGTCTGAAAGCTTTAAATATAATTCAGGGCTACGGGAACTTATTTGCATTTTGTTTAATTTAATACCACACATAGTTTGGCGTTATTAACAATTCTGACACTCACATGCCTCCCATATGAACACACTCTATTGAAAAAAAATATTAAAAGAACACTATTGCATCTGTGACTATGTAACATTACTACGTTTTACATAAATTTACCTAATGAATGAAACGCTTTTCACAGCATTGTAATGTTATGATTATTTTTAAATATAAACAATTTTTTCTGGTATTGGAACTGAAATTATAGCAAAAAATATAATTATTTTTAATGTGGGTTATTATTTTCAAATTAAGGATTTTACTACTACAGACCGTTCTTATGATACAACATTATCACATTAACACAAACACGAAAGTTTGAATAATTGAAATATCTTTAGTTAGATATCAGAGCCATGTACATAACGCATTTGGCTGAAAAGGATAATTTGCGTAGGTCCAATGTGATAGATTTTCCAATTCCGTATGTGCTCATACAAATGTGACGGAAATGGTTTTGTGGAGAAGCACATAAATGTTAATAAAAAATAAATAACCGAAATTATGTATGTCACTCGTGATTCATTTAGACTCATTTATCCGAGGACAATATGAGAAATACACTCCTCGACAACTGGTTGAGACATCCCCCTGATTTCGGCATTCTTCGATAATTTTGTTCCGTATGTGCTGCAAATATTACTGCAAGGTAATCATTACCAATTTTGAGGGGAATTCTAATTACTTTAAATCCTTTTTTACCCTTAATTTTACGAGTAAATTAAATGTATCCCTAATAACCGCCGACAAATGGTAGAGACAGGATTTAGGGTTTTTTTTTTTAAAAAAAAAATAAAAACACAATTTGAGTTTTATGCAATAGTTTTATTTTTTTTAGTAATGAGTAGTGAATATGAGTACTTCCTCGCTCATTACTTACATTTTCTAATATTCTTGATGGGAGTGATTTAAATAGTTTTTTTAATTAATTTTCGCGGGTTAAGTCCAATTTAGTTTTAATGGCGTCTTTAAGGTCTCCTACAGCTCTGGATAGATTTCCCCATTATCATACATTCTCAATTATGTTCAGGTCTGGAGACAATGCTGGCTATTCACGAACAAAAACGTTCTTACACACGCCGAAGTACTCTTTCTGCTTTCCGGGCTGTGTGGATTGCTGCATTATCTTGTTGCAGGATGAAAATTTCGTCTAATCTTTCATTAATTATGATGCACAATCTCTTTGTCTAACGTCTTAAAGCAGTCGTAACTTTTCATCCTCCCGCTTACGAAGCAGATATTCGTCTTATTTTGGTATGATATTCCTGCCAGAAGCGGCGTCGTCTTAAAAACAGCTCGTCCTTCCTCAAGTCGTGAATACCGTCAGGTCCATCAATGCAAAAGCGTTTATCATCGGTAAAGATGGCAGTTCTTTAACCCTTCATCCATCTGATTTCTGACAAAGATCTAATTTCTAAGTTTCGATGACCTTGTAGAGCGGGTTTTCTCTTAAAACGCCGATATTTTGCTGCAGATATTTTGCTGCAGATATTTTGCTTCAGCTTACACAGGCTGGCAAGTCCTAAGTTTTCTGTCCACATTCGATATTCCTGCTGATACCGCGATTTCCCTGTTGTTGCTGTAGAATTTGACTCTTCTCTGAGTAGGGACCGTCCATCTGCTGCTGTCAAGCTGTATTATCGTCTAGTTACATACATATCTTTTCCTGTTTGTTTTCTAAATCATTTAAAGTTTAAATACTTTGAAACAACTGCATGACTGCGGCTCCAAAGTTTTGCAATTTTGTTGAAAGAATATCCCTCCTGGCACATTTTTTGAATGTTTTGGATCTTGGTTTAACATCTTTCCAGACCCCATTTTTAACTTTTTTTACTTCTAAGACGTGTTTAAGTATGTACTTTCTTTTACACCAAATCACTAAAACTGACTAACAATTCACACGGCGAATGGAATCCGCAACTGAAATTCCAAAATATTTATACCCTGTCTCAGCTACTTGTCGCGTGTAATTAGTGACAAATTGCATATTCCAAGAAAATTAAGGGAAGTAAACGATTAATGGTGATAAGAATTAGAAGAATGCATTTTGATATTGGTAATGCTAACCTAACAGCAATATTTGCAGCACATATGGAACAATATGATCGAGAAACACCGAAATATCGTCGATTTTCAGAAAATAAAACTATGTACATACATATTACATAATCAAAAAATATCAACTTTAAATGGAAAAGGTTTCTACCATTCCAAAATTCTAATCGTATACATCATGAACGCAAATGAGTATATTTTGAAAATGTTGAAATATGAGGCTCATACATACATAATATGTGTATATTGTTTGAAAAGTCTCTAAACTCAATTTAAAATTGCCACGACAGAGTTTTTGCTTCTTTCGGAAATAGTGTTTGAAACATACTACAATATTCATAGTGAGAAATATAATAAAATGAAGGGTATTCAAATACAATTATGTACATACATACATGTACAGTGCTGTGCAAAACTTTTGCAACCAGCGCATCGATAGAAAGAAGAATACCAATCATTGCAATTAAATTAACAATTAAAGTTTTCGAAATATCTTTACAATATTTGTTTATTTCACTGAAAAGATCCTCCTTCTTTTTGCAAATATTGTTCCCAATTCTTCATTTAACTATCTCCCATAAGTTTTCGATTGGGTTGGGATCCAGTGATTGCGACTGGCATTGTAAAATGCCTAATTAGGACCCAATCTCATGATTTATAACAAAAAGGCACTTTTATGGCGGTACTTTATTAAATATTAAATAACTTACAATTCTCACTTCATATTTGGTTCGTGGGTGGTAATGGGCTTGTTGGCATAAGCCTTAGAATTAAAAAAAAAAAAACCCGAAGAAAAAAGTCCAACGGCGTTAAATTGCAGCCAATTCTGATTACATACCAAAACGGGAAAATGCACGACCAGGAAATGACTCATGCAGTAATTAAATTGTTTTTCGAGCTGTATTGCATTTGGTACCGTCTTGTTGAAACCACATGTCGTGGTTTTTTTTACCTTTGACATGTCGTCCTCATCCCTATATTGCAAATTAGGCACAAAAAACTGAATTATCATGTCGCGATAGCGAACACCATTAACTGTTATAGTTAATGATGATGCCTTCGGGCCAAAATCCGCACTAAACAGTGACACGTGGTGGATGCATGTGCTTCCAAATAATGACTCGTGCATTTTCTGGCACAGCACTGTACATATTTAACGTACATATGTATGTATGTACAGTACACTGTTCCGCTAGGTCCTGATTGCTGTGGATTGCCGCCCAAATCATCCCACGATTTCTAAAGACAAAATATCTTTCAGTGGTACATCAGTTGTCAAAACGAGCTTTACAACTCGCCATTTGGAGAGGGCTAAAAGTAGTAGGTTCCTTCCTTGCGTGCGAAAATAAATAACACTCATACATAAATGGTTGACAGAAGCTAGACTTACGCCGAATATGTTTCTCGTAATGCTAAACAATTTGACATACGTATACAAGTTTTAGCAACAAATGTACGAACTAAATAACGCTTAATTTAAAATTCAACTATCAACTATATTATTCTTTGCCGACAAATATATTGTCTTTACATCTTCAGACAGATCGTCAGACCGTTGACTTGATCTTTTCGTTGAAAAACATCAACACTTTCGATAACCTAGACATTTTTAAATTTTCTGTGTGGTTCGCTTACTTTTATACTCGTACACAATTCTACCGGTCATAAGTCTGAGGCCACCTCTAATTCATTTATGCAAATTCAGGTGAAGCCCGTTTAAAGGTTTATAAAATGCATAAAATTACGAAAATAATAAGAATGCCAACAGAAGAACAAAAAAATATTTATTTATTACTCTAGTAAGTCCCTATACTCTTCAGGAAAAAAAAAAACAATTTTACATTATCTTACTTTTTTTTGGAACTAAACGAAACAAACATGTTTCTTCTTTGAACAATGGTCATTGGTCTGGGAATCTATTCAGCTCATCCTATAAAAAATCAACGGGGTTAAGATCAGTTAAATGTGCCGACCTGATCATGTTGCATAATTTTGATCTTAGGTCAGATGCCAAAGACTCACTTTTTTCATCTGTTCCTCGATGTGCACCAAAGCTACAAGTTAATTTGCAGAGATACATACATGGTGCTACCACCTTGCTGGACCGTGGGCAATACAGCATTTGTTCTCCACGTCTTAGTTGGACAATGTTTGCCTTTTTCAGACAAAAATCTCAAACTTTTCTGTACCTGTCCAGTGCACTCTTCTGAATACTTCGTCTGTTCAGTTTTAATATAGCAGGGCCCATTATAAATGTTTATTTTTATATTAGACTGTTTTTCAACACTAATCTAGGCGACATTTGCCATACTTAGCACATTGTGTTCTTCTTTTTGGATTCTTTTTTTTTTTGTAAGGGGTTCTGACCGGCCAGTCAGATCCAAAGGATCTATTGTACCGCTCTTTTTGGAAATAAATCAATTAGGCCAAGTATTATCAGGCTATTTAGTGTAAGTAAGTTATTATGTATTGAATTATATTTATATTTCAGAAAAACTCAATAAAAACTTTTTTCAAAAAACAGTACGCTATCGATTCTTACAACCTCGATATTTGCAACCGACATAAATGGATTTCCTTTTCTCGATTTTTGCAAAAAATCCAAAAAAAATCTCGATTTTCACAACTCTGAGATTTGATTTTCGCAACATACAAAATTTGTGTGTGTAAGTTTTACTATGCAATGTTGCAGGCAAGAGCGAACCCCTGCCGACATCATAAATCGTCTTTACGCAATGTAGTAATAACAACACGTCTAAATTTTTTTTGCGTTTTAAATACAGCGAATCCTTCATAGATCAAAGTCTAATTTAGTCAACCTAAACTCTACTACAAAAACAATTTTTTATGAAGAAGCACTGAAAAGCTTAAATTTAAAACATGCCATCTTTTTTTTTGGCGAAAGCTTGGAAAGAGTTAAAAGCGAATACAATTGCTAAATGTTGGAAAAAAGATTATAAGAACTCCTGTTCTAATTCGGGATAGAATTTTGTCAGAAAGGTAGCGATGACATCTCTGAATGGATCTCCGAGAATCTGCAAAACGTAGAAGCCCGAGAAAATGAAGAAGTTTCTGTTAAAAGTGCGGAAATGGATATTATTGATACACAACCCAAATTAAAGTTAGAAGACGCAATAAAATGCTTCACCACATGCTTGCAGTGGGCAGAACATTAATTACTTCAAAATTTAAGAAATTATGCAACTCCAGACAATGCGCAATATACTGTTTATTTATTTATTTGCTTGCTTGTCAACAAGGAACAACAAATGGCTTTCTTAGACATAAAATATAAAAATTTTAAATAACAAAAAAAAGTGTAAGTGTCAAAAAATTACATAAATTAAGAGGAGCAATAAATAGAGCAAAACAATTACGATTGGACACAATTAAGCAAGTTTTTTTTTATACACGAAATGGACATATTAAAATCGATAAGATAAAGATAGGTATTATAAATTGACATAAGCCCATTGATTGATGAGGAGCTATCATAATTAGTACGTGAATGGGCAATACTGAAAAATCTTAAGTTTCGAAGAGATAAAGATGGGATATGTATGTTAAGGAGGCTTAGTATTTCTTGGGAGTCAATCTCTCCAGTGAGTAATCTATGCACAAACACAACTTTGTTCTCCTTACTTCTAACGATTGCATACTGATCAAATTTAACCTTGATTGGTATGATGGTAAGATACGATGGTCAGACCATGGGAGACCTCTAAGTGCAAAACGAAGAAACCTTTTTTGGATAGATTCAATTCTGTTTATATGAATTTGATAAAAGGGACACCAAACAATAGAAGCATATTCAAGGATTGATCTTACAAATGTTAAAAAAAAAGAGTTTTTATGACGTAAGGGTCAGAGAACTCACAGGCGTGGCGCCTTAGCATTCTCCAGGTTCGATTTGCTTTGTTTGATATGTATTCCACGTGGTTTACAAACCAACTTTTGCGAAGTGATCTTCTGCAAAATAAGTGCAAACCATAATTTCTACTTTTTTTTTAAACTTAGGCTGTATATAAATATACATTTTTGTATATACTTATTAATTTACCTGCATATATGTTTCGTATAAATGAATTTCTCTTCTAGCTATGCCCTGACATTCACATAGAATATGCGTGATATCCTCTGCAAATATCCATACCTAAGAGTCCGAGCCTCTTGGCGTGTTTGCCTAGAAGGCAATGCCCGGATAATATTCTTATAACTGTACTCATTTGTGCCCTTCTAATGATGTCTAATGATTTCACTGGTCCTTTTGCGGTCCAGCGCTGGCCAAAGTGCCTTGGAAACCCTTTGTCCTACAATGTTAGATCATCTATGGTCAGTCCTTCTCGAAATTATATCCTTTACCTTTGATTTGATGCAGCAAGGTGGTGGAGCTACTTTCACCGCCTTGGGTAGTGGCAGCTCTCCCCTTTCCTTGCCAACTCAGCGGCAAACTCGTCGCCCTCTATCCCGGAGTGACCAGGCACCCACCGGTCTTACCCGGTTCTGAGCATTGTGCGGCAGCTCCTGACTATCTCTGATGTAATAGGGCACGATTCTAGCGCCTTAAGCGCAGCCTGACTGTCGATGTAAATATCAATATCGTTACCGAATACTCGTTTCATGTTCAGAGTGTCTAACTTAAGCAATCAAGAGTATCAGTATCCAGTATCAACGCCCTTCCATTTGTGGAACAATATAACACGCATTCACAATTGGTTGCGAGGAGCTAGGTTCGGTTCTCCATAAGACTACTGATGTCTAATATTTATTTCATTTATTTCTTATTGATTTTTTCGTTTAAATGTCATTTTAAATAAATAACAAAAGTACAATGAAAAACGGGAATTACAAGCTTTTCACAAAAAAATATAGTCTATAAACATACGAACGACCTAACATATAAATTGAGCCTGTATTTAATTTACTCGATTAATTCACATAAGGAGAATAACAAAACGTTATTATTCACAGACAGATGCATAAAAAACGAATTTATTAATATCTACTATTTGTACAGCCATATACATGTATATTTGCAGGTACAGTGGACATCCAATATAACGAATTATGTAATGTACAGCCTTCCGTTGAATAGAAACATTCGTTAAATCGATCTTCGTTTATCTACCAAATAATCCATAATAATATTTATTATAAGAAAAGAGAAATCAATCCACATAAACAAAATAACAGAAGTAGGGATAAATGCACAAAAATGAAAAAAACTATTTTGTTTTAAACCAGAAATTTTATTCGTTAAACCGAGCGGACATTTTTTGCATCATTCCTAATAAAGAGCAATCAATGGAGAAAAATCTGATTCGTTGTATTGGAAATTCGTTAAATCGGGTATTCGTCAAATCGGGTATTCGTTAAACTGGACGTCCACTGTTTATTCTATGTGGACAACGAAAAAAAAAATCACTACTATTTACATGCGTAGGGTTTTCATTTCTTTGAATTATTTTTAATTTTGTAAGTCATACCAAATACCGGAAACATTACAAAAGCATTAGGGGTTATACATATACAGATAAAGGACATTTTATTTTAGTATTATTCAATCTCTATAAATATAACTGAAAATGTATAATCTAGAAAATAATCATTGGCACTTCAATAATATTGAATTTTAGTTATTCGTGGCAGAACTAGGAACTGTTTTCTTTATCGAGTTCTGAAACAGGCAGCTTAAGGCTACGTTGTTACAGTATATTATCAGTTTTGTAATCACGTATTTTGTCATCTTTTGACCGAATTCGATGTTGTATTTGGGCTGTTCGAAAAAAAAAATACTTTCCTCTATTTGTACTTCTATGTCGTTGTGTCATTGTTTGGAAAAGTGACACTCTAAAAGTATTCAATATCCTCTGTGTTATTTCGTAAATACATTTTGATGGAATGTATTCGTATTGCATTCGTATTATGGTATAACAGTTTTCTTACTTTTCAGCTGATGAAATTGTACTACTAGTGAGTTTGTATACATTATTTTTTAGAAAAGAAAAATTTCCTCTTAATTTTGCTATAATTTCAGTAAATGTTTGGCGTAAATAAAATCAGTAAATTAATAAATTTTATTTTTGTTTATTTTTTATTTAATTGGAGCTTCAAGTTGGTGTAACAAAAAAAAAACATGTCGCACATTTTCTTTCAAAAAAAAAAATCTAAGGTAAGACGCACTGAACTGGTTTTCTGCTAATTTGTTTTAAAAATTAAACAACTAAACATCAATTGTGTATGGTAAATTCGTAGCTGTTTTTGCTTTGTTTTTACGTTTTGTTTTTGTTGATTTCTGTGAATATTATGGATATTATATAAATTTTACATTTTATACATAAATAATAATTAATAATTATCTTTTATTTCTCCAGGTTTGCTTCTACCATTGAAAAAAAAAATATATGTATATTATAAGAACTTTCTTGGTTTTAATTGTACAACTACTAACATTTTTTTTTTATTTTGTGTTAACTAACAAATGTCGCTTTAAAAATAATATCGAAAAGAGAAATAAAACCGCTTTCCATTTTTTTATAGCCGTATATAGAGCACATTAAAGAAAATGCTCGAACCTCTTATCGTATTTATTTACTTCTCATTATAATATGTAGAAATATTTTATTTTAGAAAAGTCAAAACAAAATCAAATCTCCACCCGCTTAATGTCTTTGGATGATGGAACTCTCTGTGAACAAGTTGCATGGCTACTGAAAAACTTAAAACCAAAAAATCCTAAGCTACTTATATTTGTATTTGTATCTGTGTATTCGCAAACAAAAAAAATGGAAATAATTTTGTTCATTATCTGAACAAAAATTAAATATGTATATTTTTGTATAATTTGCTTTATTTTAGGACGAAAACACGTAGTCAATCATCTAACACTGAAAACATACACACACAACGGATAAAAACACTGCAAAAGTTACAAACACGTCACACAAGTCAATAGACTAATAAATAAAACTGCCATTAAACTCAAAAACAAACAAAAAAATAATAACAGTATTGGTAAACATAACTTTGGTAAAAATTTATTTCACTAACAAATGTACTACAGTGTATTTTTTACAGGCTTTTTGTAGTAAGTATTATGCTTTATAAAAAACCAAACTTTTAATTTTTTTTGTGTGCTTACAGCTTTTAGTTGCACCAATTTTTTTAGTTAAATGTTATTTTATACAACAAATTGTGAATATTAATGCTTTTTTGCTATTTACAGGCTTACGCTTCAGCTTGACATGAAATAAATGATAGAAAAACTTTTAGATAAAATAATAACAACAATTAATACAGTTTGGAAGATGAACGTATGTCTAAATATTTCATAATCCTATTTCACAATCAATACATCAATAATAAAATGTGAAGAAGTTGCTTTTCTTAGTCTTTATATTTTTAAGTACAAATCGAAAATATTTATGCCGGTTTTCATTAAGCAGCATTTTCTTCTCGGAAGCTTTTCAACCACAATATCATTGTTCCTAGATAAAATTAAAACCTAGGAGTTGTCTGTTTGTTTGCACTAGCACGCCCACATATCTGCAAAGGATAACCCAACAAAATTGGTGGTAATTCAGTACGGAACTGGACGTGCCTTACCTTGGTTCCATATGCTTAGATTTTTTTTATCTAGAATATCTACACCGTGACAAATATATAAAATACCCTAAAATAAAAAATCAGTTATTTAGCAAATATGGTCTCTTTTTTATTGTATGCTTAGTGACTTAAAAAATAATTACAATAGGTTTTTTTCAATGACACCCCCTTTAGCCTGGACTACAAGCTTCAAACGCTTTTCAAAACCAAGTTTGAGGTATGGGATGGTGCTCCATATTGATGAAAGCAGTAGTAATCATTTCCGAAGTCTTCTTTAGCATGTTTTAGCACATTTGCTTGAAGAACAGTTCGCAGATAATACTCAGTATTGATTTTCACTCCTTTTTCAATGAAAATCAGTGGAAATTTGCCTCTTTTACAAGCGGCACCTCAAACCATCACCGACGACTTGTTTTGGATTTTTGAAATATACCTTCGGTCAGCAGGAATATCACTTAGCTTAGCTCTTCATAAATGATCATTCTGAGGATTGAAACTTTCTTCCAGGACAAACAGTTTTTCATCAGAAAAAATGAACTCGTCACCAGCGCGCCACTGAAGAATTGCTTGGGCTCTCTGATTTGATATATTCTTCCGAAAAAAATTACAAGTAGAATGCACTATATTGATAAGAATACCTTGGGGACAGAATATATTTGTAACGGTGTAGTTGTTCGATATCACAAAATAAATAAAATGGTTAGATTTCAAATTTGCATAATCTTATGCGACATTTCCTAAATATTCACCCCAATATATGCAAGTCGTATTTGCGATTCACATACGAACATACTCGTATTTTGTTATTATGTTTACTGTAGACAAATGACTTTTTATCTGTCAACGGCATCGGATGCCATCGCATACGACTTTCGGTTTATATCAGCTAAGTACTATGCAAGTCGTATTCTCAACGTTTTTAGTGGTATTTTCTTCGGCTTCGATTTCTTCAGTGACTCTTTACGAGATTCAAAAAAACATGAAAAATAAACAATTCTGAGTTCTTGAATTGAAACTATTAAATCTTTTACTACCACCCCTATTCTGGAATCCTTCGGATCTGAGATTCACTTCACTAGTTAAATCCATGTGAACGTGTCCACTGTATCACTGAATCCGTCGGATGAACTGTCTTACCGACACGTCGGTTTATTCTTTCGAACGTCTTGCATTGTTGACAGGAATTTTTTTTTTATTTGTAAAATATTAGCTGAAATTAACCAAAATTGATACTGTGGCTCTATTTTTTGATCAAAATGAGAAAATTTCTGCAAGCAGAAGTACTCGTGTGAATTTAAGAGCACTAAGGATGAACTGATTTTCGAGCAAAACAAACACAAATGAGAACAACACATACGAGAATAAATCATGAGAACTTTGTATTCCAACATCCAACTCATTTGTTTTTTATTTTATAAAAGAATTTACACATAAATAAATAAAAATAACACTTCATTTATTTTAAAACATTTTGCAATAATAAAAAAAATTAATCAAAATTAAAAGCCTTGTTCAGCACAGTTCAATCATCTATGTATACCACGCAACAACCAAATCCGCACTGAAGTAGGTAGTTACGGATGTCAAATGTATGAGGAGATTCGATCCGATCGTTTTGAATAATCAAGTGAATCTCATTCATATTACCGACAAGTGAACGATTCCCTTCGAACGGATTCAATGAAAGGAAATTTCGAATTTCGGTGGAAGATTCCCGCCGACAGATTCCAGAATAGGGGTGTACATTTAAATTACTTTTACGTTTTAAAAATCTTAATGCAGGAACCAATTCGAAACGTTTATATCTGATGTGCCTATGGAGGCTAATGTGGACATTTCTAGAGACCACGGTAACAAATTTGATTTCTTTCGGGAAGATACTGCGGATAACATAGGATCCACTTTCACTATGGACTATTATTGTTTTGCTCAATTACAAACTGCATTTTATTCAGAATGTGGGAAAATATTTGCTGCCGATATTCCCAATATTAAATATACATCTCTCGGGAGCAGTTGTAAAATGACATCACCTTGACCTCGCCGGCAGGGAAACCAGCACTAATAGAAGAAAGTGCGTTTTGAAGTGCGGTGCGATACGTTGCTAACACGCAGCAACTTATAGGGAGTCGTATTTAACACATACGACTTGCATAATAACAAACGAAATAGAATACGGTACGAGTACGACTCGAAGTGAGATACGAGGTACGACTAGCATAATTTGGGTGATTGTATATTGACCAGATGTTTTTTTTAACAAATTTAGTTGCTGGTCTATCGTTTAATACTTTTATTGTTACTCGAATAATAAAAAAGTTGTTAAACGTTAGTTCACATATTTGAATAAACATAAACAGTTGCTGACACCATCACATCAAATCAGCAATATATTGTATCTGTACACATATGTACATACATACATGCAGTATCAGCACATCACCTGCAATGAAAATCCTTAACCGATTAGCGTGATGCACATCGCTTCGACATAGTCGTTCATAAGCAAGCAGTTACACACGCAAGTTGCAATTCTTAATTAACCTTAGTTCACACCTTTAGACACGCATTTAGGAACTGTACATTTGTATGTAAAAACATTTTAGTCAAATGCAAATCCTATATTTTCCTACGCTTTAAACTTATAAGCACGTATTCAACAACCAACAAATGAAAAACACTCATTAACCACGAAAAATACACGACACAACTTTCGCGAAAATACGAAATTAAAACAAGTAGAATGAGAGAAGGGAAAGGGAAACTTTGAAAGCACAAAAAGGGATAATAAAGAACATTACACATCCTCCGCATCTGGGTTGCGAAATAGTATAATCTGCACTTAACAAAGCTGTGCATACATACATACATATGTATGTGTTTCAGAATGTTTTGTTTCCATTTCTTCATACAAAGGACTAACACTATTCGTAAAACAATGACAACAAAGATTGGATAATAGAACATTTAAGTAGGAAATATGAAGGCACTCGTGAGCAGATGGAATTATAGGTCTTTTAATAAACTTCCGATACATGCATATGTACATAATGTACATTATATAATTCCAGAAAATAAAATTAGGGATAAGCATGGCTTATGTTGCACTTAAGAAGTTTATCGTGAGGATTTCCGTGAAAGTTGCGGTCTTGAAAGGAACTTTTCAAGATGCGTGGACGCATGATTTTCTTTGACACATTTAATTTAGTGATGGCAAATAAAGCTATGCTCTGTTAAGGAACAGGATTTAATAATGTTGAATTGCTTTGTGCATCCAGATTTCTGGTTACTGCGTAAGTAACAATCACCCAAACAAAAAACAAAAACATAATATAATTCAATCAACAATTCATTATCATCGTAGCAACATATAAATCTTAATGCCACGGTCTTACCTGTCAAACTTCGACGGAGATAAACTCCAAAACTAATTGACAAAATGAAGTTAAACTTCGCATACCTGTTCTTGAACATCCTGTGCCGATTTTTATATTAATTCATACCTGAAATTATTTAAATTAATTCCAAAATAAAAACACTAACGAATGACACTAGGTCTGTTTAGTAACTTACATCCAACTGTCAAAAATGAAGAAAAGAGAGAGCCAAATGAGAGCGTAAACAAATGTCCCCTCTTGCGAAATCGTGCTACATCTATTTCATGGAATCATCGAGGGACATCTATCAAACAGCAATCTGACAATTTGCAATCTGACAATCACTTCTTGTTAACAAAATAAAAGAAAATTTGTTTTTCGTGAAAATATTCAATAGTTAAAACGAAGGTAGAGAGGATTTTCCCCAACTTTTACTATTTGACAGATGTCCCATTTGTGTGAATAAAAGTTACCAAACACACCTACTTTTTGAAGAAACGTCACTTATGCAAAGTACAGATGCAATCCACACTTGTTTTGTGGATTGTAATTCAAAAAACCTTAAAGTGCGATCGCAGGAATTGCTTGCGCAGTCATAGATAGATGGCGTTACTTAAAAAGATTTCTTGCTTCAATTACTATTGATTACGAACTGGAATATAACTTGTAATTAATATGGACATTGAAGTTGAAAAATAAAAGAGCAATGATTGCTTCCTACCCGACTGTTTTAGTCCGCGGGCAATGCCGAGTAGTAAAAAATCTAGTAAAAAATAAAATAAAATTTTGAACTGACAAAACTAAAGAATCTCTTAGAATTACCTAACATAGATGGTAGTTACAGTTTCTGTGCTTTCGATTACTCCAAACGTCTATAATTAGGATCAATCTGTAGTGGTGTCCCAGCGAACTTGCCACATGATCATTGAAGTCACTCTTTCTTCTCCCTTGATTATTTTGGTGACAGTCGCTTCTTCGTTACTAGAAGTTCTCCTATAATAGACTTTGCATCTCGTCCGCAAGGATATCTATGGGGACCATCAGTGGAATTGAAGCCACTGATTACCCTTAGTGCGCTTAGTCGATATCTTGACGATAACAGTACTGAGCTTACTTGGGTCCTCCGATGCTTGGCAGTATTCCAGAAAGTGCTACCTGAAGCTTTGGCACCCTTTTTTCCCGAATAGTCGATGTGAGGCTTAAAGCTAAGTCTATTGTCGAGTATTGTCCTAGGTATTTGACAGAGTCTTTCGATCGGATAGTTTGACTTCCTACCCCTATGTTCACGTATTCCACATTTTTTCAATTGATTATTAGGACAGCTTCTGTTTTGTGATCTGCTAATTTTAGGCCGGCAGATATTAGCCAGTCTTTGATGAGGTCGATTGCTTCGTCCATAGCTGACCGTATCTCCCAAATGTTCTTTGCAACAGTAACAAGGGCGATATCGTCGGCGAATCTGATAAGTGTTAATTGCAGAACTCCGTCGTACATGAAAGCCGAAAGAAGTGAGCCCAGTACTTATCCTTGTGGAACTCCAGCTGAGACTTCATATTAACATACTTTTCACCTTCGGTTTCATATCTCAACCTTCTATTGGTGAAGTAGCTGGATACAATCTACAATGCTCTTGCTTTTACGCAAACTACTTCATTTTAGAACTCTGCTTTGCAGTAAATTTTGCTTATGCGTTTGTGAACGTCCTACTTTGCATAGTTTGCGCAACATATACGTTTACGAATTCGCCCTACCTTTCCCTTCGTCTCTCTGCTTTCGGTAAATCACAACAATTAATAAAACAAGTATTATTTATTTATACTTTTATTGAAATTAATTTTTTGCCTTTATTCATACAACTTTTTTTTATTTATTTTAAAATTACATGCCTTCCTCTTATACACACAACAAAAACTGCAACTTAATTTCTTTTATTAAATTTGAATAATCAACAACGTAATTTCTACCGATTACAACAAAAAAAAACTACATTCATACCCGCCAATTGCTTGCTCATGGAAATAACTTCATTACACTGCTGCAACAACCACTACCCTGCATTGTGCGAAAGAAAATGCTACTCTGTTACATATGGTGGTGAATTTTGGTGCACTCTTACCCACAACCCATCTGTATTTCTTGCAAACCTCTCGGGTGGTAATTTGTCTCTGGATGCTAAACCTAATGGAATGGAATGAAAACAAACGCACATGCCGTGAACATTTTATCAACAAAAATGTGACGCGGAATCGTTACAATCACTGTCATATAAAAATCGAAAACAATACTTTTTTATCGAATAAAAATCCATTGGACCAAATGTTATGATGTTGAATGAATATTATGGGTCCACACCACACGACTATCCATCCACCTGCTGCCTACTTATTGAAATTTAATACGATGCGTGTTGTATGTCCTGTATCCTGCGATATTTTGCATGCCACTATAAATGCACTCTAAAATATTCTTTTCTTATTGCGCCAACTTTTGATTTTGTTTCAATTTCTTATTAACATAAATAATTAACTTCAATAATTGATATTAAATATTTAAAAAACTAAAAAAAAAACGTATTAAATAAACACTTAATTAAAATAATATTATAAATTGTATTTGCTTTTGCTTTTCTCTAATACGGCATTCGATTCGCAATATGATAAATAACCATGTGCGCGTTTTTTTAACAATTTACAATGCTTATTGCTTTTTAAATAAAAATGCATGAAAACCCGATTTTGTTAAATATTGCTTTATTACAAATTTAAAAAAAAATGCTGACATAATAAATAAATAATTATAATATATAGCATCCAGTAAAGTACCATTAAATGCTTCTTATGTTATTTACACTGACGCAAATGGACAGGTACCGTTATTGAAATATAAATAAGTATAAATAGTTTTTTTTTCTCAAGGTGCATTATAATATTTTGAATACAGTAAGATACAATTTGTAAAGCTTTTCAGTAAGTAATGGATTTTTGTATGTATTTTTATTTTTTGTTAATTTATTTGTTTATGATGGTTTAAGTTTTAAACTTAGTTTAAGAATCAATATGTTATTTTCTTTTCATTTCAAAGTTAGTTCATTCATAGAATTATACAATGATCGCAATGTTATAATGCATTCATACATTTTTTTTTTTAAGTAAAGAGGAAATTTAGCAAGCAAGGATATATTTAAACATTTTATTGTTCACATCAGTTGTTTATTTTTAAAATTGGACACATTTTTTCATCTGCATAAGTTTATGAATCTAATACGATAATTAGGATTAATTGTCTAAGAAACGAGCCCACTTTGGATGCTTTAAGTTTAATACACTAGAAATTATAATTGAATAACTGTTGGTACTTAATTCTCTGAATGATATTTTTTAACCATCCTGTAGCTCAATGGGTGTTGAAGATAGACTCCCCCGGCCCACTGCCATACGATTTTTTTATAACATAAACCAGTGAATCAGGTCCCAAAATATCTGTATTCCAAAACGGATCACCCTGTATATATACAGTGGCGACAAAATAAATAGCACATGTAGGTTTTTTTTCAATTTTAAATTTTACGTATTTAACTATTAATTATGTTAATAAAATTAATTTAATAAGATACTCTGTTGCAATATTAAGTGGTATAAAACAAATAACACAGATGTCTTTAAGTAAAACATTAAAAAATATAAATATAATATTTTAAGCATGGCAAAATAAATAGTACGCTGGTCCAATTCATTAAATTCATTACAAAAACCTATTGGCCCTTATTGCGAAGATCAACTATCAATTAATAATTGAAATTTATCAATCAATTTTATTAAAAATGCTATTGTGACTGTCAACTGTCAATATTGTTGATACATTCTGATTTTTTTTTTAAATCTATTGTGAATGAAAAAAATCGGTATTATGAACAACAATTCTCATCGATTTTCTTGTTAGCTGTCAATTTTTCTTTCAATCGTAAATTTGCAGTCGATTAGTTCCCGCTAGCTAAAAGAATAACTAAAAAACGTGAGTTTCGAATTATAAAAACTAGAAACGGAGTAGAGCACGTACAGATTAATTAATTTTTATCTGAAAATCGACTTACATTTGGCTTTCCAATTCCAAAGGATTGGATGCATCCTTCAAACTTCTTCGCATTCTAACCATTTCGTGCATAGCAGGATCATTCAACTCCTCATCTTCATCAAAAAATAATTCAGTTGAAGTCATTTTGTATTTTGTTTTAATTATTTATTTTGTACGTTCTTCAAAAAAAAAAAAAAAAAAACATCTGTCGGACGCACATTTCCATTCACAATAAGAGAAATATTTTGAAGGCATTCACAACAGCACAATATTTTATCAATTAATTTTCACAATACCGATTTTTATTTGAATTGATAAATTCTATCAACCGTCAATCGGTTGATATTTGATCTTAGCAATACGACTGATTAACCCTTGCAACATTTTAGAACAATTAAGTTAACATTACTTGACAATACTATGATACTACTTAGTGGGATAACTTATTTTTCATAACGGCAACGCACACAAGGTTTATTACTGATACAAAGGCTTGGCAGCGCTCAAGGGTATGACATTCCAGGCTCGATTAACTTCTATCCAAAGTTGTCCCAAACTTGTAGCCGTAGATCCGTCAATTTTGTTGTCCACATCATTCGACATGTTCTCAATCGAATTGAGATCTGTGCTGACCAATTTAAAATATTAATCTGTTTTTCATGTTGTGCTCAAACTTCAATTTCAGCGGTATTTCCTCTTTTATATACGGAAGCACAACACTTCTTAAGATTTCATTGTATTAAGTTCGGTCCATAATACCCTCAATACATTGAATGGGTCAAACCCCGTACAATGTAGGACCACCCAACAATGATGCTGCCACCACCATGTTTCAACGTCTTCAGGGTGTTTTAAAAATTGTATTCCTGCTTAATGCCGCCGCATCTTACGTATTTATGCCAACAAATCCAAAGCTTGGATTCGACGATTAGCATATCATTTTTTGACCAGCTGGGTTCTTAATTTTAATGTTCTCTGGCAATCTGTAGCCGACATGAAAGATTACGCTTTGCCACCAACGGTTTCTGTTTAGCAATTCGTTCGAATATATTTTTTCTCATCGACAACTTTTGACAGTACTTACAAAAATAGTTACGTAATTGTTGTTCGATATTTTGTTTTATTTTACAAGCAGTCAAGAAGGAATCAACTTTGCTTGGACGAACAATGGCAACATCGGTTCTAGAGGTGGTTTTTCTTTGCCGGTTTTTATGAATTTTATTTTGGAGTTTGGACTAACCTTGTTCTTTTGGCAGTGGTGAATAGTTCATATTTATCGATTTTTTTTTTCTAGAATACTCAAATTGCCGCGCTCTTCATTCAAAAGCCTTTGATTCTTCAAGTTTAACACACGTTCCCTGGAATCCTAAGTTGAATGTTTTCCGCCTTATATTCTACACTTTAGTGTGCGAAATTTAATAAGTTGTTAAATTACCTAACTTAACGAATAATATCTCTATGTGCTAAAAAGTGTTATACCTCAATCATAAAAATTGGTGGTTAAGTTAAATGAAACTTCGAAAAAAAATAAAGTGTGCTATTTAAATTGTCTGGACTAAGTTAACAGACTTTCCTAAAACGACGTTTATTTTGTTATGGTACAGAAATTTAAAGCGAAAAATATGCCGCCACTTGACAGTGCAGTCCCGACAAAAAAGTCCCACAATCTAATTGCATATTCAAAACAAATTACATATATGATCTAAAGTGTCTTGAACGCATTTTCTAAAAAATGTGCTATTTATTCTGTCGCCACTGCACATACGTATGTATTTAAATAGGTACTAAGCTAGGCCCTAAGTTAAAAGTATGTATGTGTTCTTTAACATAATAATTGCATTTCTTTATTCATAACTTTGGATTAGGCAATTAATGGCTAAAAATTTGCACCAGTGTCCAATCACAATGAAGATAATAACAATCACAATGAAGATAATCCTGTATCTTAAGAATATAACCAGATATTTCCATATTAATTTGCAATACAAAAATTAAATCTTTACAATTGGGCATTATTTGCTGGAATAAAAGTCTGGAGATGGCAGAAGAAGTTCCATAGATTAACAAAAATACCTCCTGCATCCTGAATCCTGAAACCAATCAACTAAAGCAAATGAGCTCCTTTTCTTCTGTTATTTATGTTTTTTTTCGTTTTCTTATTCTTTCATAAACTGTTAGGTAATGCAAACGTTAGCATGAATAATGTAGGAAGAAATTGAGAAAATGCAATGAGAAATCTTTATTCTTATTCCACTTCCCCTTCAAGCCACAATGCATCCCCATTGTAATAATGGAATGCTTTAGCTTAATCTAAAAAATATTGAGTTGCTGACGACGATAATGGCAATAAGAATTTTTTTTTTAATGATGTGCGTCCTCTGAATGCATTTTTATTTTCCCGTTTGATTATTATTTTCTCTACCCTTTCAGTGGTTAGTTACGATGAAGCAATATTTTTATTATGGATTTCTCGTACGTAATGGAATCTCGAAGTTGAAGAAATTATTCTTTTTTTTTCCACATCCTTCACGAACTTACATAAATATTAACATCCACGTGATATTGAACTCTTTACAAAAATGATTCATTAGTAAAGAACTTATAAGAATATAATTCAGTTTCAGTTGACTGAGATTTTATGTTAGTCAATAAATTCATCCCCCTTGAACTCTCCCTAGAAAATCTTTCTGGTAACAAATAAATCATAAAATCACTAATCCAAAGAGTGGTATTTAATAAAAATGTTAAATTTTTGTTTGATAAAAAAAAGAGTTTTTTATAAACTTGTATTAATTAATTCGAATGTTACGTTGGAATTTACTGTTACGCTTGGACTTCTCTTCTTTCGACAAGTTGATATAACTCTTTTCTGCACATATGTATGTGTCTATTCGTTGTGCCAAAAAACTTTATTCGACCATCGTCATTATATGTGGCAATGGTTGAAAGGGACTTTTTTTTGCAAATCTCAGTCCACGACCACACGTCGCACAGTGGACCGTTTCATACATACTAGACGTGAAGAATTCGAATGAAACTTTTTTCGGTTATATTCAGTCCCTTATGACATAATAGTGCTTAAAATTTGATTTTTTTTAAACAATTAACTCATTTTAAGTAGACGCTCAAGGCCTCATTAGTATGTATGGTATGTATACTGTGCAAAAAATCGCAAAATAATTATTTCTTTGTCACATGATGATATGACATAGGTAAATCAATGTATTTGCAACAATATTTTTAATTTATTATGCTTGATTGGATTAGATTAGAAGATGAATACGGTCAGTATGATTAACTATGCAAATTTCTTAAAATTCTTAGCTGCTTCTGGTGTTTATAAAATTTCTTTCACTACATCTGCTATTTTGCGACTGCAACTAGCGCCGGTAGCTATTTGAGCAGCATACAGCAATTTCGATGGAGACCTTGATCCAAAAAGGTCACGAAGTATGGCACACTTTGAATATTCGCCACAATCATCAAATTATTTTTTTGGTCTTCCGTGCAAATTCCTCAGCTTTCATCAATAATTCTTTTATGATAAAAGATGACTGCAATTCCAGTATAACCTCCTAGGATAATATCGCTCTCCTCGAGTCAATCTTTATACTCTGAGAGGAACCTTTCTCTACATAAAATTTAACGAAAAATTTGTCGATATAAGCCGGATTTTTTGTTTAATTAGCTCAACTTGACGCTCATTAACTTGCGGCACACTTATTTTATTCATAACAAATTCTAAAAGTTTATCATTCCGCCAATATTTTGAATTTGAGCACCAAACTCCTTACGAGAAAGGCTAAACTGTGTACCTAAAAATATTTTTAAAAAATGCCATGCAAATCCGTGCGAAGCGAGACGAATACAGTTTCTTAACAAAAATGTTAAGCACTTAATTTGCAAACTAGAAAGGTACCATTCGCAGTCAACTAATTATTTGACTTTGATACGAGATTTCTCTCGATTGAAACAAACAAAGAGTTGTCTAAATGCAGTTTCGACGTCAGTGGATAGCTGTTATTGATTAGAACTTAAAAAAAAAAACAAATCGGAGTTAACTTTTTCACGTCTAGCATGTATGAAACGATCCACTGTGCGTCGTTGCGCATTGTTCGTCAGCATAAGTACATACTCGTGTCAGTTGGAGCTTGTAAATCTATAAATCTAAAACTGTGCGAAATTTAAAAAAATGGTTTGAATTAACAAACCTATCTCAATCTACAAATATATATATACACTGGGAAAACTCTCGCACCAAACCACCAAAATCCAAACTTCCCATCCAAAATTAGTCTATATGTATGTATGTATGTACGTATATAAAAGACTGCCGTCCGTATGTGCACTCATAACTCAAGAACGGATCGTTCGATTTACACCATTTTGAGCTTGATGGATTCGCATTGGCCAAAGGAAGAACACTAGGGAGGAAAATCCCGGAAAATTTCCAGGAATATCCGGTTTTTAGCTATAAATAATAGTGCTTCCAACTACATACATACTTCTTCTCTATCACAATATAAGCAAGTAACGCGACTGTTTTAGTGCACGGGCAGCGCCTGGCGTGCAACAAGTAGTTTAATAGAAACTTTAATTATTTCAATGGTTGTTTCTTGCTGCGACGACTTTCGGCACTGCAAGACACTGTCTGGTACACTTTATTTTAATTACGTATAATGCGTCCAAGCTAGCTACTAAGATCCTATCAAATGCAGCAAGCGAATTCATACACACGATTTACTTATTTATTTAGTCAGTTTTATTGACAGTTTATTCTATTGCATTTTTAAAAAAATGTGCACGCAAATTATTATAAAAATAATTCATGACTTTTATGGACTTATAGAAATATATAGGATATAGAAAATTTGCTCCATTGATGTTTTATCAGGAAATGTATTTTAGAAATACAATAACTATGTATTCCTTTCGTTGAACACATAAGTTCCAATATACGTATTTAAGTTTATTTAAGTTGACCAAATCATCTAATCTGTTTGCTCTTTTTTTATTTATTAAAATTTACATGTAAACCCATTTATCTCGAAGTTTTTTTTTTTTGTTCCTAAATCAATTCATTTTTTTTCTAGCTAAAACCAATTCAAATATTGTTCTTTTATTATAAGTAATATCAGATCTGTTTCGCGATGTGCAACTACAAGCAAAGGCTTACCAGGGCATAGTATGCATCCAAAGTACCAATACATACATAATGTACCTATAAACTATCTATACATATTGGTAATGAAAGAAATGTCTATATTGTCAAACGCATTTAAATAAAAATTTGCTTTGGAAATGTGACTTGACTTGTGTATCTACTTGACTTAAAAAACACATAGATAAATAAAAGCCAAAATACATTTAAAACTAAATAAAAATTATCAATTAGATTATCCCATCCTACGCTTAGTTATTGAAATTTCAAAACAAAACATTTTTTTAAACAACAAGAATTTAAAACAAAAACTCAATGCATTATTAAATTTCAGCCCCTCCGGAGACGGGTGTATTATACTCGCAGTGCCCTATTCTAATGAACGGCATTATATATGTAATTAGGTAAAAAAAATTAAAACAAATTTTTCTGCCAAAATATTTTATTATGCAAAACAATATAGTCTATATTTTTTTTTAGTTAACTCTATTACAATAAAATTAAATCATTTTTGATTTATTTTTTTCTATTTTATTTTATTTTATATTTCCGAATAATAGAATTTGCAAATAAATACATGCATTGTGTGTGCTGGCTTCTATTTGAAATATATTCGTTGCAATATTCTTACACATATCATTTCGCCAAAGATCCTGTCGTAGGCAATTTCATTTCACATATTTTAAGTATACATATTTTTATTTTTTTTTTTTTTCTTTTGGCTTTCCAAAAACTATACATGTACATGATGTATGTATGTATTCTTTTATTTTACTCTGTACGTATCAAACGCTTTTTTTTAACATTTAATATTATTATATTATAATGTTACATAAAAAAACTAAAAAATAAAATTAAAGTCGCATCCCCCTTACTTTTTCTAGTGCCACCTATTAGGATATGTTTCTGTGCAATAATACATCCACACAAATATTAACAAATAGAAATATAAATCAATTTACCGAAATCAAAAATAAAGTATCAGCAATCAAAATTTATTAAGTCAAAATACAAACAAAAAAAAATCGTTAAATATACATAGTATTCAAATAGTTTTTCTTCCGAAAATGAGAAAGTAAAAAAAACGAACAAAAGCAAAAAAGAATAATGTGAGTTTATTTGTTTTAAATTTTTAAAGTATTTTTTATGTTTTTTTGTTATACTAGTACCTATACATACTTATTGTTTTCCCAGCATTTATTTGTTTGAACATTATTAACATTTTGGTTCATTTGTATATTTTTATTCTTGTCTTGTGTCTGCTTATACCTTATTTATTTCTCAATAAGAAACATGTTAAATGGCGTATTTTAAATCATTTTAGTTATATATGTATATCCTTGCTGCTTAGTTTTCTTGCGCATTGAAAAAAAATGGATGAAATTTTCTGCTTATGCGCTTTTTATATCAGATGAAATATTTTACATCATTTTATACACAACAAAAAGAAAACAACGTTAAAAAGGACAAAGGATTATTTATAAAAACAAATTCTGAAAAAAAGCTCTTATAACAAATTGTAAAAAGTAATTTTAAATTACTGGAATAGGAATAAAAGTTGATTTGTAAATTATTATAAAAAGAAGAAATTATAATTGTTAACACCAAAAAAAAGGAAGAACAAATCACAACCAGAGTGCATTATTTATAATATGTTTTTGCCGCTATTTGCCAATGTTTTAAATTTTGTTTAGATGAACATTTAAAAACTATACTATTATTCTAATGAGATTTAATATTTTCTTTTTTTTTCTACGAAATTGAACATTATAGTTACTGGACACCCTCCCGGTGTGCCAAGATTTTAATAGATCTATGTGCAGTCGGTTAAATTGCAGATTCGTTCATTTAACTGAAGGTGAGTTTAATTTTTGTTATTAAAAAAATATTTAATTTTAGTTTACACTCTTTTTTATTTAATCTTAACAAATATGTAATGCGATGGTACATTTTTGTAATACATACAACTTTTCATCTGAAAAGTTTGAATAAAAGTTAGCGGTTAAACAACCTTTTGGCTTCATTTAGCTAATATTCTTCAAAAAAATATATGTACAGCCTTGGCCAAATGTATAAGGCACCCCATTCTTAATATCTTCGAAAAACAAAAATTTAAATGAAATGAAAAGACGCAGATGAGATAAATAAATAGTTTTATTAACGACTAGCTGACGCCCGGCTTCGCCCGGTAATCTGGTTTAAAATAGAAATGATACCCGTCAGAGCCCAAAGACTTTATAGAAACACACCAAATGTTCATAGTATGAATAAAGAACACAATGATCATCAGCATCACGTGGAAATATCCACGGAACCCTTCAATAAAATAGGTATAAAAAATATTTTTTTTATGTTTTCTAAAAAAATGTTTTCTATAGCCCTTCGGGACAGTGTAGCTTTCTATTAGTGAAAGGATTTTTGAAATTAGTTCGGTAGTTCCAGAGATTACCCCTTACATACAAACTTTTCCTCTTTATAATAATAGTATAGAGAATAGATAACTGGTATTTAGTCACGCCGCTTTTAGCCGTGATGACTGCAGCGACTATCTTGGGTATAGTGCTGACTAGCTTGCGACACTCTTCCGAAGAAATATCACTCCGCTCTTGTTGTAACACATTTTTAACTTTAAAGTGCTTCTTTTGATGTTATGAAGTGCTCCTTGATCCAACTCTTTAGAATACTCCATAGATGTTCCATCGGATTGAGATCCGGGGACTGCGCAGGCCACTCCAATAGGTCTACATTATTCTCCTCAAACCACCTCATAGTAAGGGCTAGTTTGTGGCAGGCTGCATTGTCTTGTTGGAATTTGACATTTCCCATGTTGGTGTCGCCGAAAATGTTGGAGAGGGAAAGTTGAAGTACATTTTTCAACACACTTATGTACTTTCGGGAGTCTATCCAACCATCACCCAAATGCATTTCACCCACACCGCTGGCAGCCATGCATCCCCAGATCATAGTACTGCCTCCACCGTGCTTTACAGTCGGTACCATGCATTCTGAGTTGTACTCCTCTCCAACCCTTCTCCTCACAAAAGTCACACCAGGGGTGCCAAATATCTGAAAATTGATAAAAAAAAAAAATAGTACTTAAAAAAATTAAATTCATCTAGGGATCACCAAAATTTGTTACATTTTTTGGTATTTAAATTAAAAGTGATCCATAAATGAATCTTACCGCAAAGTTAGATTCATCTGGCCACAATATTCTTGACCAATCTTTGTCAGTGAAATGCACATGTTTTTTCACCCACTCCAAGCGTGCTTTCTTGTTTTTTTCCGAGAGCCACGGCTTCTTCCTTGCTTTGCATCCTCTAAGTCCAACTTCCCCAAGTCTTCTTCTAGCGGTTCTAAGAGAAATTCTTATTCCTCGATCCTTCGACAACTCAGAAGCAAGCTCAAAAGAGGTTTTCTTTCGATTATTTGAGCGAAGATCGTATTATAAATCGGTCCTCCCGAGGCGATTTTCGCGATTTACATGCGAACCAGTCTGGCTGTACCTCCCAATCGTGTTTTGCACTGCACAACGTGAACATTTCACTTCTTCTTCAAAAAAAAAAACTGTATTTTTACACGTTCCGCTAGACTAAGTTCACTTCTTTTTGGCATTTTACAAGAAAAATTAACAAATTTCACTATTTTCAACAAAAAAAAAAAGGCGAATTCATCACGCGTCTGTCGATTTCGAGCAATAATCGCACACTGATCCTACACCGGAAAAAGCGCATAAACCCGCAATTCCATCATAAAAGTGCATTGGTGCATATTTTTTAAATTAAAAATTCGATTACAACTTCATAAAATAATGCCATAATTCATAGAATTCAAACTAGATACTTACGAAAAAGGATTTGGCAGCAAATAAAAAAGAAGGGGGCGCCTAATACATTTGGCCAAGGCTGTACATATTGTAGAACTAATTCCAAATGCGCATGTATCTACAGATTGACAAAAATTAGATACAATTCTGAATTATTTTTCATTATATGTACATAGTTAGTTTAAAAACACATTCATAAAACTTCATATTTTATTTCAGACCATAAAGTTGAGGTATGTGATCAACGTGTGGCTGTATGTCGTGATTATGCGAATGGTCAGTGCAGACGTAAACTATGTAAATACTATCACATACCGGTTGCATTGCCACCAGCAAATATTATGGCAACAATATTTAATCAACAACCATCGCAGCAGCCACAACAGCACCATCAGCAATTAGCAACAACATCAACAATAACGTCCATAGAACAGCAACAACAAGAGCAGCTACAACAACGCCAGCAACTACCAATCACTATAAATACTACTCGAGCAACTTCTGCGACATATACCAGCCTAAGCAACCACAATAACAATAATAACTTAGTGAATAGTTTTAACAATAATATTCTATACGATAATAATATTGAAAGTAACAACAATACCCTAAAATCACAACAACAATGTATCATTTCACCACCACTTCCTTCATCATATTCACCTAGTACAACACAAATAACGTCACCAGCAACAAAATTGATAAATGCATCTGTAACATCCAATCTCACTGCACTGACCACATCAACAACTACAATTCCAACACCTGCGGCAACAGCAGCAACTAATTTATCCGCCGTCGCCATCGCTGCTGCAGCGTATACTCCAACCTTTCCACAATTGTTAAATGTACAACCCCTTTTAGCATCAAACCTGGCCTATTACGATCTGGCCAGTGATTTCAGCACGAATTGTATTCCACTTCTGTCTGCAAATCAAACGTATGCAGCTGCGCCAATTATTTACCCATCAGCAGCAGCACATCAACCCCAACATCATCGGCAGCAAAATCCACAACTAACTGAAAGTGGACTTGGAATCATAAAAAATATTCAATTAGGCACTGCAATTGGCCAACAAGTTGCTCCGAATGTCGCGAATCTGTCAGCCATTGCCACAACATCAACATAGTAGAACCAAAAACAAGAAAATTGGTATGTTATTTTTAAAATATAATATTAAGTTTAAATTGTTAAATGTGGTAGGAAAACAAAAAAAAAAACAAAAAATACAAAGTTAATATAGAGTGAAAATTCAGTTTTTTTGTAAAAGAAAAACAAAGTTAAATCATTCTAAACAACACCCATGACACACACCAATCGCATACACTTCATATATATTTATATATGTATATGACTTCTATATACAAACAAACATTAAATGGAAATAAATTATAAATATTTATTTGTATAAATTTAAACAAAAAAATATAGTTACACCAAAACTCTAACATCAAGTGACAATTTTCTATTACCATAGGCACTTATAAAAAATATGAAAAAATACTTAAGTAAAAGTAAATTCCAAAATAGAACAAAAAAAAAACTAAATTACTGCAGAAGAAAATTATACATATATACATATACATATAAACAAAAAGAAAAAAAAATACTATTATTCTACATTTTCAAAATGCGATTCAAGTAAAGAATAAAATATATTAAAATATTATAGTACATAAGACGTTTATACTATTATTAAATTTAAATAAAATATTTAAATTATAAACAAAATTAATTTAAGAAGACTTGATGAAAATAAGAAAAAAAAACATATACATACTTAGAACTTAACGACGACAACATAACCTTACTGAACAAAATTGAACACTTTATACACAGAATATTTGAGAAAAATAGAAATAAATGAAATATATATTTACTCTACACATAGGTGATGTCTATATAAGATCGACAACAACAAAACATAAAATTATTAAAATTTACCTAATAACATATAAGGGGAAATTTACAATTTTCTTAACTATAAAATAAAAACTAAAAAAAAAAAACACAGTTTGGTAAATCCCCTATAAAATAAAAACTTAAAAAAAAACACAATTTGGTAAATACATACACAAAAGTTTTAGCGTTGAAGATTTCCATTACTCGTGTACAATATAGGGATTTTTAAAAGGTTTTAGATTTAGTCAATATTATATTTATGTGCAGCGTCGCTTGTTTGTTTCTTTAAGTTGTTGGAATGTAATACAAAATTTGGTATTTATTTTTTTTTCTATCGAGAATCACGGATAGATGATATTTATTTTTAGAAGATTTGCGTATTTTAGATCTTGGAATTCTTGGGACTCGGTAAATCTATAAATTTATACATGAAATGATTTCGAATATCTTTTTTTAAACAACTAACGGGATTCTATTAAACAATCAGCTTTGCATTACGAAGTTGAACAGGAATTGTTTTATCGTTTTGAATTCTGAATGAAACTGAGGCACTTACGTGTACGTATTTAAATATGATTGTACCTCCATAATAAGATTGGGTTTTCGAAAATGGTTCGGTCCGGAGTGGATTTTATATAAATTAAAAAGGAAGTTTATTTTTATTTACAATACAAACAAATAACTTTTTTTTTCTTTTTAATTTCTTTTTTTTTTTCTTGTCCTTGTCTATACCTTCAGACATACATTACTTAGAAATGCAATTTTACTTTCATAAAAATATTCCAGTGCGCTGTTTTTATATAATGTACGTATTTATTTATTTTAGAGTTCAAAGTCTTCTGAAACTTAAAAACCTTTTTTGAATAGAATTTTTCGATCAGCTTGCATATAGGCAGCACTGAAAGTACATAACTATTCTGCGAAAGTCTGTTTTTTAAGGTGAATGAATTTTTTTGATCCAAAACACTTGATAAAGTTATTCTTCGCGTTTTCCTATTTTTATCTCATATTTTTATGTTTTTTTTTTAACGAATATGTATTTACCAGGTAAGTGTTTTCTGTGTTTTTAATAAATAAATAAATACATAAACAAATAAAAAGTTAGAAAACAACATTAGTGTTCCATATTTAAAGTTATTTTAAAGAAACAGAAACATTTCTAAAATAAACTGTAAGTTAGGTGGGGTGAAGTGAAAAATGTTCTCCAAGGAAAACTAAAAATTTCGTCTAAGATGCAGTAAATTTATCACGTCCTATTTTTGCAACGATACATAATTAAAGATTTATAAAATACCCGAGGATAAAGTAAGCGTTTTTCGTCACCAAAAATAAAAACTTACACTTCAAAATTATATACAGCAGAAAAAAATAGTTCAATATAAATTACTATCCATATCTTTCTTTGAATGTTTTATGTTTAATCTTAATATTTATACAGTGTCTTCTTCTATAGTAGTTTCCTTTAAACTGTACCTACACTGTAGTTGGATTTTTTTTGTTTTTTTTTTTTATTTTATTATAAAAAAAATAATATGAATTTACTGTATGTATAAAAAATATGTATGTATATGTGAAAAAATGTGATCTTTAAAAAGAAATTTTTAAACCAAAATGTTAAGGAAAAAATAAAAACATTAAAATTAATAAAAAAAAAAAAAAAACTAAGGGCTGGTTATGATAAACGGAAAAGTCAGTTTTTTATTTAATTTTTTCTGTTTAAGTAATTTTCATGAAATAGAGCAATTGTAATGAAAGTAAAAATAAAAAAACAATAAATCACAAAAACAAAAGAACAAAATAAAATATCACAAAGTTTTTTATAGAAATATTTATAAATACAGTTGAAAATATTTTATATATAAATGTTTTTACATAAAAACAACCAGCAGAGAATAAGAAATTTAGAACTTAACTACATACAATGAATTGTTTATTATTTTAAAGATCTCCTTAAACCTAAATAAATTAAAACATATATAGGTAAACAATAATTACATACATACAACAAACTAACTACTTAAACATTATAAAAAAAATTAAAATACAAAGTTTTGCAAACTAAGAAGAAGGGAGGCATCAACAGGCAAAACAAGAGCAAACTGTGAATACTTGGGAATCGGTTTCATTTCGTATCAAGTTTATTTAATACACTATGTTTAATAATTTTGTTATATTTATTAAGTACATTCAGTTTCAATACTTAATTAAAATTTTCCGTCCATTGTAATCAGACCTTAACTATTTCAGTGAAGAAAATGTAAATCTGCGGAGGCATGTTGGCGCAATGGTCATTGTTTGATTTGTAAGAGGGTATTATGATATACTATATTATGCAATAAGAAAATCCTTTTGAAATATTGTAGTAAGTATGTAAACATGCAAAGTTTATCGTTTATTTTGGAATGTTTTCATTATTATGGTTACAAATTAACAAGGAAAAGAAAACGGAAAGCGTTTCAGGAAAACAATTCATATTATAAAGATATTCCCTATATTTATGTACATACATACATATGTATACCTACATTTATGTAAATTGAGTTAGCTTTTTTATTATTCTAAAATCAAGTTCATATACATGTATATATGTACACACAGGGTATCCCACGTTTATAGGTCATCGATTCCTTACATCAAACTAAGACAAATATAGTTCGGGTTATAAGCATTTGAAGGCCAAAAAATCGGGTCTAGAGGTGTCATCAGTTTTGTATGCTAAAACTTTTAAACTGTGATAAAAGCTTAATATGATTCTCAACAACAACCAGTGAATTTTAATACTCATTGACTTCAATTTAGAAGTGTGAACATGGAGTGCATTGACACGTGGTGATATTTATGAAAGAGTTAGTTGGAACTACATACCTATGTTCTTGTACTGTACGTGTTACATAATTAAATTTAAATGAACCAAAAAATAAAATAAAAGAATTTCCGAATTTTAAACTAAAATTTATGTGAGAAAAAAAACCTATGTAGGTACATATGCGTCTGCAGTGAATCCGAGTCTGGCATTGGCACTTAAAGTGGTAGTTATCTTTATTATAACATTAAATATTTACATACATACATACATCGCAAAAACGGTACCTACCAAAAACAAAAGAGAAAACTGTTTCTCAAATCAGATCATGGCTTCTGCGCACTTGCAACCAAACGTAAAAACCATGAATATAAAAAAATAATAATAATTTACATACATAACTATCTCCAATACTCTTTCCTAGTTACTATTATTATAAATTAATAATTAAAAAACGTAAAACATTTATGTAATTATAAATAATTATTAAGAATAAAACAAACTATTAAAATATATGATAGTCTTAAGTTTTCCGAATTTTGTTTCCTTTTTAATTTATTTTATAAAAAATGAAGGAAATTTGTATTTTTATTATAAAATATACATATATGTACATATGTATGTATATATACATATACTTTTTTTTGATTATAGGTTAGCGTATGAAATAAGTTTTTAATTGTTATGTATATATAACGATTTTATAATTATTAATTTACACAAAATTAACAAAAGAAAACGAAATGAAAGTGATGCGTAGAAAATGTAAAGTTGAAATGAATTGCGAACGAAATAATTTTTGGAACACGAAGATATTTATTGGGAAAACAAACAAATCGACAGAAAGAGATAAACCATAAGGAAAACAAACAATATGAATTATAAAAATAAATGAAAATAAAAATTAAAAGTAAATAAAACAATTTTAATTTGCCTTATATATTATAATATATTCAAAACAAAAACACAAGGAAAGAAAACCAATAAATATTGTATTGGATATACTATTATAATTTTAAAATAAAAATTCATTTTGAAAACGAAAATAACTTCTTTTAATTGAAATAAAATATTTACATGTTTTGAGTTCGAATATCGTTTTTTTTTAAAGGTTTTTCCTCGAATTTGGTATTTTTTTAAGTTAGAAAAAATAAATTATTGTTATTTTTTCCGCATGTGGCTGTATATTTTTGTTTTATTAATTTTATATAACACTCACTTTAGAAATATTATTTTTTAAACATGCACTTCTTTCCTACTATTCAAGGATTAAAACAAACAAATTAAATTCGAATGTGATTGTTTCTATATTTTGTACCACATTTACGTATGCATTTGATTTTATGTTAAAAGATATAATTTCTTTCAATAATGATTAGTATTATTTTATTCAGCATCAACGATAGACTATTGTGATTAATGGAATTTGTTCCATATTTATTTTTAATTGTGACTTTTTTGTTATTAATATTACATTTTCAGATCAATCAATATGTTTTAATTTTTGTTTTTGAACGTAGTGTATTTTTGACTCAAATATAAAACTTGAAATAATTAAAATAATTTAAATGTGATTAAAAGATTTTAGTATTTTTAATAGTTTTATTTTTATATAACCCACTGTATGTATGTAAACTTACTGTATTTTATTTTATTTTGAACTTTGAAGTTACCTTACTTTAACTTAAGGTTAATAAAACTTAATTGAACATGAAATGAGCAACTGTTTTTTCTTCTTATTTTTAAATAATCATTGAAGTCGTAATATCTGGCGCTTTTACTCTGAATCAAACGAAAAATTGTTTTTGATACATTATAATGTATACGTACGAGTATGTATAAATGGATTGCTAATAGGGTTCCGCACCCCTGAAGGTTACAACAAGGAACAATTTTTGAAAATCTGTACGCAAACACTAAAATCGAAAAATAGAGTTTGCGTACGAAGAACAGAACACTATCGTAGCGTACTTTTCTTTCTCTTCATGTTCACTACGTAGTGAATACCGGTTATGCATACGTACACAACCATTATGAGACAACGTAGCGTTTGTGAACTATCTGTTGGGTATTATGTTTGTGTACTTTGCGCGGCAGTGTACCGTACAGAACACTTAGGTACGGTACGATAGTGTTTTTTTATTTTTTCAAACCCTGATAGTTACACATTAGCGGTAACCTGGTTTTCTTCACTACAACCATCAACTACAACTTTCCTTTTTTTTATTTTATATAAAGGGTTTTTCAATAAGAGCGCTACAAAAGTTTTTTTTAAATAAAACAAAAACGGTTTTGGATATCAATGAAATTCTTTATTCATGTGAAAGTACGTTCGATGCCATTATGTATGGAACTCAATTTCTTTTGCATGGCCACCACGGGCACCCTTCTAGAAGTCCAGACGCTGAACCCAATTTTCGACGGTTTTCAAGCATAAATCGGCCGATACTGCTGCAATTTCACGTTCGATATTCGTACGAAGTTCATCAATCATCGCTGGCTTGTTGGCATAGACCATAGACTTGACGTAGCCCCACAGGAAATAGTCTAACGGCGTCAAATCGCACGACCGAGGCGGCCAAGCGACTGGACCATTTCGTGAGATAACACGTTCTCCAAACTTGCTTTCCAGTAAATTGATTGTGACATTGGCTGTGTGGCCGTCGTCCTGTTGGAACCACATATCCTCCAAGTCCATATCATCCAATTGGGGTCAAAAATATTCGGTTATCATTGAACGGTAGCGATTCCCATTCACAGTAACGTGCCGGTCTTGATCATCACGGAAGAAGTACGGCCCAATGACGCCGCCGGGCCATGAACCACACCAAACCGTAATTTTTTCGGGATGCAATGATGACTCATGGAGTACATGTGGATTGCTGCCTGACCAATACCGCATATTTTGTTTATTGACGAAGCCATTCAGCCAGAAATGAGCCTCATCGCTGAAGATGATTTTTCGATGAAAATCCGAATCATTTTCAAGTTATTGCTCAGCCCAATTCACGAACATACGACGCTTCTAGTGGTCAAGCGGCTTCAGTTCTTGTGTCAATTTAATTTTGTAAGGATGTAGGGCAAGATCTTTTCGCAAAATTCGCCACAACGACGTCACAGAGATGCCCAACGCTTGAGAACGATGTGTGAGAGACACATTTGGGCTTTCTTCAACTGAAGCCTCAGCGGCAGCAATATTCTCGACACTTCGGGCACTTCTTTGTCTCACTGGCACGGGAACATTTCGTACTGTGCCTGTGGATTCAAATTTTTCCACTAGACGCTCAATTGTTGATCTACTAGGACGATTATGACGACCATAAATTGGACGTAGCGCTCTTAACGTTGAGGCCACTGACTCCGAATTTCGGTAGTAAATTTTAATAATTTTGACTCGTTGTTGGCTCGTATATCTTTCCATCATGAAATGGCAAACCTTACTGAAGAGAAATGTCAAAAGAGCGGCAAGAAATATGGCGTCGTTACTGTCCCTGTCGCTCTACTTTTGTAGCGTCCCTGTTGAAAAACCCTGTATAATACACGCGCGCTAAAAGGGTTATGAATACCCTTAAAATGTCTTGCACAGCGCGGGCCAGAGGAATTTTAGGGAGGATGAAAAAGGAGCCGATGCGCAATGGTCTTAAATGCCTGTATATCGTAACGGGAGGGAAAAATCGTGTTTGGTAAAGCATTCCACATTCGTGTTGAGCGGTTAAAGAAAGTACAAATCTCTATATTTTACTGTATGTCCGAAGTTGGGCTTAAGGGTAAACTGATGGGCATTCCTTGCGAGACGTGTATTGCGAGAAAATTGTTGAAGGGGAGAAATGCAGCTGGCTATTTCGCTGGAGCGCTGTTTGTGGAAAAATCGATAAAACAGGGAAAGACGGGAAACATTACGACGGTGTTCAAGAGAGTCAATAGATTCAGTGATGTTTCTATCCCCTATAAGTTTTATCGCGCGCTTTTGTATTCTATCGATCAGGTGCAGTGATGTTTTTGGAGCACCCGACCAGATATGAGCATTGTACTCGAGCTTGGGGCGAATAAATGCCTTATAAATTATAGCTAGATCAGAAGGGGTGAAGCATTTCTTACATCGTTGAAGGAAACCTAGGCATTTCGCAGCGTTTTTGGCGACTTCGAATATGTGGTCATTCCAACGTAGGTTGGCATTAACACACATCCCGAGAATGGAAAGCTTTTCGGTTTCAACAATGCAAGAGCCATTCATGGGTAATGGCTGCTGGGTAAGATTACGCTTTAACGACAGAAGACAGCATTGCGTTTTTGAAGCATTAAATTCCACTCTATTATAAGGTCTGTTTGGTGTGCTGTTCGTGATCCAAATGGGACATCTGTCAAATAGTAAACAATTTGAAAAGTGGGGGAAAATCCTCTCAGAAACTTCTAATTACACAAACAAAAATGAAGATTGACATTTCACGAATTGTCAGATGGCTGTTTGATAGATGTCCCGGGACTACTACATGGATGTGATGTAGCACGATTTCGTAGAAGGGGAAATTTTTTGACACTCTCATTTGGCTCTCTATTCTCTTGATTTTTGACAGGTTCAGTAAATTTACGTAAATTTACTGCACACCAAACAGACCTATTTATACCCCATTTGGTTATGCTGTCAAGGTCGGCATTTAATGAGCTTAACATACGCGACCGTTCCAGTTCCACAGCCGAAGAGCAGAGACGTGAATCTGTAAGCGAATATGTGAAGCTGAGGCTGAGGGTGCTATTGTCAGCGAAGGAATGAATTGGATTAGATGTGGCAGACAAGAGATCATTTATGAAAATAAGAAAGAGTGTCGGAGACAAAACTGTGCCCTGGGGGACACCAGCATTTATAGGGTGAATTGCAGACGGCCTGAAAGGTAGTTTCTAATCCATTGAAGAAAATGTTCATCGAAGCCATATGCACGCATTTTCGACAAAAGAGCTTGATGCCAAACTCTGTCAAATGCCTTTGAAATATTAAGTGCAACAATCTTACACTCACCAGAGTGATGAAGAGCTTTGTTCCACTTTTCGGTGAGGTACGCCATCAGATGACCAGTGGATCTTTTGCTACGGAAGCCGTATTCCCGGTCACTGAGAAGCTTCCGTGATTCAAGATATTTCATTAGCTGACGGTTTATCAGCGTTTCCATGACCTTGGAAAGAAGTGACGTACGTGCTATGGGTCGGTAACTGGAGAGAGAAGAAGATTCGCCTTTTTTTAGGGACGGGCTGGACAAATGGTTTTCCATCTACTCGGAAAGAGCCCAGAGCAGTAGGAATGAAAGAAAAGCTTACGCAATGGTTTTGCCAGCGTGGAAAAACACCGCTCAGAACTATGGAAGACGGGCGGAATTGTGAATGTTAAGATCTTTAATTAGTTTTGCAACTGTACGAGTGCGAAAGTGGATTTGTCCGATGGAGTATTCAATGCTCTCAAGTACACGCGGAGGCAAAGCGCAATCAGGAAGCGTTGATCTAGCTGCAAAGTGTGCAGCAAGCAGATTGGCTTTGTCCAAAGAGCTGACAGCTGGAATGTCATTGCAAATGAGCGTCGGAATTGATGACGAGGCAGAATTCTTAATTTTTTTTACGAATGACCAAAAATGTTACTACCCTTGGGACACTGTAGTATTTTTTGCCTCAATTTTTGGTCATGGTCAAATTTCACACGTCGAATATGAGCATTGCAGTAATTTCTGGCTTGTTTATACTTCTTTCGGTTATCCTCAGTGGGGTTGGCTTTAAAAGACCAAAAACTTAACTCCTTTATCGCGATAGTCTCTTTGCAGCTCGAGTCACACTACGCTTTTTCCTTAGACTTGATACCATTCATTCTGTTGGAAATAAAGGTTTTCATGCCAGAGAGAAAAGTGTTTGTGATCATATCAGTGGCAGCGTCCAAGTCGCTATCGAGGAAACATAGTGACCAGTTAAATTACCTAAAGAAGCTGTTAAGGCTGTCCCAGTTGGCTTTCTCGTATTGCCAAACTATTCTTTTAGGTATTTGTTCTTTAACTGGAGTACGAGAAATTAGCTGATATAACACAGGGGTCTGACGAGCCTAGAGGCGGTAATATTTACATCGATGGTGTATTTATCGGGGTGGGAGGCAAGAAACAAGTCCAGGGTGTTGGCGGAATGACTTGAAATGTCTGGTATACATACGTGTAAGATTGTTTATCTCAGCGAAGATCTCAACATACCTTCCTTCGGGTGTTGTCAGTCCAGAATGACGAAGCCAAGAAGAATTGTGTATATTGAAATCACCCGCAATTGCGATTTCAGTATGAGGATAATGGACGACAATTCTTGTGATGGAATCAGACAGCACATCAAACGCATTACAAGATGAATTGCTGTCCAAGTTTGGGCTTCTAAATATAAATAAAGCAGTAATGTATTAAATGCTTACGGACATTGAATTTTAACCACATGAAATTAAATTCCGGATTGTCGGCCAGCTCGGGCGTGTCTAACGTTGGATATAATTGCGGAGTTGCGCTTAGAATTGCAAATTGCTTTCAGGACCGAGAGACTATCGAAGCAGATAATCCGTTTGTGTTGGAGCATTTTTTCACGACCTCAAATATTACTACCGCTTCCGCTGTAAAAGTTGAAGTTGTGTTTGGCAAAGTAGGTACATACCTTTTACCTGTATTAAACCAGTGTTAAAATGTGATGTAGTTTCGGTGAACATTTGTTTGTACATAGATTACTGGGTTGGTATTTTCTTTTCTAAGGTCACATAGGCTGAGTATTACAGAATTGCTGTCTAAAGCAGCCCATACACAATTCAATTGAATTGTCAATTGAGGTTACAGCTGAATTGATATTCGACCACACACTGCACCAACTGAGTTGAAGGACTTTGTATTTATAAAATGCCACAAATATGTGGAATTTTCTTTATGTGTGCGTTTAAAGTCATCTTGCTGTTTACGTTTCGCTCACACACACTTTCACAGATTCCACAAGCCTAGTACAAATTCCCCAGCAAATCAAATGACTTCCCCACACACACTTCAACTGATTTATGCAGTTTAAATTGAGCCTTAAAAACTTGGTAAGACATACGACTGAACCATGTCTCTCGGAATAGAGCCAGCAATTGATAAATCGCTCGTCAAATATTTTTAAGATGTAGGTATCCCGTCTATTTTAATAGGATTCCTAACATGGGACTTGTTTATAAACTCAATAATCCCATTCTTTTTCAAATGAAATTTTTTTGGAGCCCAAATCAATATGTTCTTGTGAATGAACCAAGGAAGACGACGAAACATCTCCTGCTTTACTAAGTTGTCAAGAAAAACGTGTCGTGTAAAGGTATATTAATAAAATAACGCCATACGTATGGCAGATTGTCATATTCATAGGTACTCCAAGCGTAGCTTACAGCCCTATTATGGTTAGCGAATCGAACGTTCGACATACGATATGAAGCGAACTCTTTTGCGAATCACCCGTATCGTGATATAGCGAATGTTTAGCGGATGTATCATTCGCCTGTGAAACAACTGCTGCAACAACAAAAAACAAATTAAATGACAGTTCCGAACATAAATCACGATAGGGTGATTCGAAAAACAGTTCACTTCATATCGAAATCGAACATTCGATTCGCTTAGCATAATAGAGGTATTATTTAGCGTTTTTTTTCAATAAGGTAGACTCTGGGCTTCCTATTCTAAAACAAAATCATTGCAAGCGGTTCAAAAACGTTTTTTTCATAGCTTGGAGTTGATTGAGGGCTTTAACTTCCAGCTGTGACCCAAAAACCATATTGGCATTTAATTTTTACTGAATGAAAAATAGAAACAATTTTATTTTATTTCATTTAATTTTATTGAAAAAAAAAACTTAAATCTATATTATAAAAAGCTAGTCAGTTAACTTCCACCTTTCGGCAACGGTCGGAACACACCCACGACAACAGCATGATCCCTTTCATACGGTTCCAACGTTATCTGTTCTTGAGGTTTAAGTTTGTCTGCTTGCATTTTCTTAACTTCAGCGGCAAATACAGCTTCTGGCTGTGCCGTCGAATCAATACATGACGCTTTGATGGATATCACAAAGTGTCCATTGTTCTTCAGGAAATGCTGGGCGTTAAGAGCAACAATACGTCCTTGATCAGGTTGGGCCACATCTGCAAAGATCGTATCGACCATGCCCACAAGCATGCGGTACTTATGCGGGTGACGAGCATCCTCAATTATGGGAATAATATTCGTTCGCTTTTTGGCCACATTGATCAGATCACGTCCAGAACGATGTGAGAACTCCACAGCATATACAAGGCCTTCAGGACCTACTACATCTGATACATGAGAAACCGTCGTTCCAGATGCTGCACCTAAATACAGCACTTTCGAGCCGGGCGGCATGTGAATTTTATCGACACCTCCGAGAATAGCAGCTGCAAGTTTGGATCTGAAGGGATTCCAGACTCTGTACTCAATTTTCTCTCCATCGACCTGAAAAGAAACACAAAAAACATTTTTAATTTTTTGCTCGCTTTGCTTTTAAGGTTATGTTTAATGTTTGTGTTCAGATAGCGCTTTTTGAAGTAACTTCTCGTCCAACTAGTCACTTTGGCCTCAAGCCGGACCAGAAGGAAAATGAGAAGTACTTCCATGGCCACATATTGCCAAGTTCTGTACCCCTACACAGTTTCATCATTAGAGAAAAAAAAACAATTGCGTATACGCGAAAGTAAATTAACCTACCTCAGAAGATATTCTTTTCTCGCCATAAACTTCTGATCCAGGAACAAAATTACGTGTGACAAGAGCATCCTCTTTGCCACGAGCAATGAATACACCTTCATGACGATGTGGCTCAATGACAACTGTTTTGCCGCCACGGAAGCCTCCTCCACCACCGCCTCGTCCACCGCCACCACCACGACCTCTGCCTCCGCCAGCACCACGACCTCCACCGCCTCCACGTCCTCTACCACCGCCACGACCACCAAAGCCGCCACCATCTCCACCGCCACCACGACTTCCAAATCCTCCACGTCCGCCGCCGCCGCCACGACCTCTACCGCCACCTCTTCCACCGCCACCGCGGTCACCACGTGGAGAAAATCCTAAATAATAAAGTTTTTTTTTTTTCAATAAAAAGTTGAAAACATATTTACGAAGAGCAACAGATACTGATAGATAAACAGATTTAAAAAGATATATGAAAAAACGTGAAAAAAACAGGATTCTAATTCCAGCACATTGGCGGACTTAACCCTCATGCGGTGTTCACTACTAGAGCGAAACACACAAAGCATGCCACCACATATTAAAATAATCTTACCTGGTCTTCCCATTACTATCGATTTTATTTATGCTTTACTGGATGAAACAAACTTTAATAAATTGTATTAATTTTGCTATTATTCCGCCGACAAAACGTTAGCTACGCACAAACACAAATTCATGTAAAAGAAAAACCAATTCTGTCACTGAAATAGCACGTGGTACACTTTACAGCAAAAGAAAAGACACACCGCATGAAGGAACAGCCGAGATGTCAATTTTGCCAACCATTTTGTTTTGTAGCATAACGAATGATATGTCTACACTCTACCCACCCCATAAACGCGGCTTCTACCGATACAAACTCCGTGCGAAGGACAGAGAGCATCATATGTTGTTTGTTATGACTGAGCTGTGTAGTAGAATGTAGTAGCGCTAATACAGAATGTAGTAGATGATTTGTAGACTACATTATAATTCGACAGTTACATTGGACAATTTTAGGGAATAATCTGAAATCAATAATAATTCAAATTAATGTTTGTCCGTGAAACAATTCCGAACTTTAATTTAAATTCAAACATGTAAAACAGATACAGCACGTAATCAAACAAGCACAAAAACGTTCGCAGCCCGTTAAAGGGAACAATCTGGAAGAATTGAATTAAAATTATAAATGCCAAAGTTTCTGTCGCAATATCCTCACGTTTACTTTTGCGCCATGACCCTTTGTTCATTTCCATTTTGAACTAATATTCCGTGGGCGTAAAACTGACAACCAAAACTTATGTCATTTTTGATCGAAGTGTCTCGCGTAAACATATAGATTTTGTTTGACACCAAATCATCGTTGTTGTTGTTTTTCTCTTTCTTTGTTTGCTTTTCGAATGACGAAATTTGTGTACATACAATCGAGCGAAAAGGGGGGTACACACGATACGACCGATCTGACGGACCTGGTCGGATGGATGTCTGACAGACCGATGTCGTTAGCGTACACATTGTCCGACATGTTGTCCGACCTCACTTTGCAAGTGGATTTGAAAGATGTCGGACGTACTGAGAGCAGCGCTTATGATTGATAAAATTTTAAAGAAAACATCTAAGAAAGAAAAAGGAATCGAATTTGGGTACAGGAATGGATGAAAAAGCTAAGAAAGTTTTTTTTTTATTTATTTGCTAACAGAATAACAAGATTGAATTCTCCAGACGATTATCAGAATTTTTTATATTTCCATTTTTTTTTTCTCCAAAATTCAAAATTTCCATACACAGCCATAATTAATTTGTGGTGAATATACATTTTTAATGGATACATACATATACTAATATTCGTTCATTTTCATTTTAATATTTTTGTTTGGCAATACCATGAAGTATACAATACGTTTAAAATTCATTTTTTGATTCATCTCTCTCAATTGTCATCCTTCTGATGAAATAGCGACGCCTTTTAACTTTTCAACTATTAAAACCTAAAAACAACTGTGTATCTTTATTTAATAAAAACATAATTTAAGTAATACTTTTAGTGTTGTGTTTTATTGGTGTTACGAAACACTAAATTGGTGACCCCGACAAACGAACACCAGTAGTTTTAAGGTAATTATTGCACCGAATCTGCAATGATTGAAACGCAGAACAACGAAAATAAAGACTCTACGTCCACGGGCTCTGGCGCCACAGCCATGAACATCGGCCCAATTGTGAACCGTGTAGCTGTTAAGGTTCCACCTTTTTGGCCTGATCATGCGGAAATTTGGCTAGCACAAGTCGAGGCACAGTTTAATGTTGCCGGAATAACAAGCGATGCATCCAAATTCAACACCGTAGTTGCTGCAATAGAATCGAATGTTCTGGTCCAAATATCTGACGCAATCCTTAATCCGCCTGAAAAAGATAAGTATGTCAATTTAAAGAAGTGTATTGTAGAACGTTTCTGTGAGAGCGAATTAAAAAAAACACAGAAATTACTATCTGACATCGATTTGGGTGACAAACGACCAACACAATTGTTAAATGAGTTGAGCGCTCTTGGTAAGAACAAAATAACCAAGGATTTTTTAAAGTCATTATGGCTGCAACGATTGCCAATACAAGTGCGAGCCATATTACAAGCATCTGACGCTGATCTATCCGAACTAGCAAAATTGGCAGACAAAATTATGGAAGTTGGTGAGTTTCACAATTTAGCTGTCGTTTCGAATGTGCAACCATCAATCTCAGGTAACACTGAAATAGACAAGCGTCTAGGGCGTATTGAACAACAAATAAACAGCTTAATAAAAAACAATAGCAACTTCAAACGCTTATCCCGTTCAGTTTCTTCTAGACGTCAAAAATCCCGTGATCACTCCAACGTGTCAATACATGCCGACGAAGAACTCTGCTGGTATCATCAAAAATTCGGACAAAACGCTCGCAAGTGTCGTGATCCGTGTGCTTATCGAAAAAATACGCCAAAAAACTACCTACGTCCTCCGATCAAGCGGGCGGATCTGAAGACAATTATCGGATAGCCCGCCTAGTTATTAACGATAGCATTTCAAGACAACGATATTTGATAGATACTGGTGCGGATCTTTCCGTGCTACCAGCCCATAACACCATTAAGCGAAGAACAACAAAATCAACTCAGCTGTTCGCAGCCAACGGCACACCGATACAAACATACGGCGAAAAGCGAATAACACTCTCGTTGGGATTAAGACGAAATTTCACCTGGACGTTCCTACTGGCTGACGTCAGCTGTGCTATTATTGGATCCGATTTTTTAAAACATTTCGATCTGTTAGTCGACATTAAGGAAGGCCAACTTATCGACCGAATGACAATGCTCAAATCAAAAGGAAAAAACACCTTATGTAATGTTGTACAAATAGTGGCATACGATACGCACGAACGTTACGCACAATTACTACATGAGTTCAAAGACCTCGCTACAATTAACGCCAACAAGAAACCGACCGACTCTAAAGTAACGCATCATATTACTACAAAGGGGCCTCCGACATATGCACGTGCTCGTCGCCTTCCCACCGATAAACTACAAGCGGCAAAAAAAGAGTTTGAATATCTGTTGGAAAAAGGCATCTGCAGACCCTCGAAAAGCAACTGGGCCAGTCCGTTGCATTTAGTAAGAAAAACGAACGGAGAGTGGCGGGCATGTGGTGATTACCGTGCGTTGAATGATATCACAGTACCCGACAGATATCCGATACCATATTTACACGACGTCACCAGTATCTTATATCGCAAAAAAGTTTTTTCCACGATCGATTTACAGCGAGCATACCACCAAATTCCGATGGAACCGTGCGACATTCACAAATCAGCTATTATCACTCCATTTGGCTTATTTGAATTTCTCTATATGACATTTGGTTTGAGAAATGCGGCTCAAACGTTCCAGCGTCATATAAATGAAGTATTGAAAGGTCTCGATTTTATCTTCGTTTATATTGATGATATCCTCATCGCATCGGAATCGGTAGAAGAGCATGTAAAACACATCCGCATCGTATGTTGTCGTCTTCGTCAAGCACACCTGGCTATCAATTTTAATAAATGTCAATTCGGAAAACGAGAACTAACTTTTTTGGGCCACACAATCAGTTCAGATGGATTAAAACCGCCAGAAGATAAAGTAAAAACAATACGAAATTTTCCACAACCGAAAGTCGCAAAAAATTTAAGGAAATTTCTAGGAATGCTGAATTTTTATCGTCCGTTTATTCCGCATGCCACGAAAAATCAACATATATTACAACGATTGGTCAATGGCAACAAAAAGAATGACAACAGTGTTGTAAATTGGACACCCGAGGCTGAGATCGCTTTCGTTGCTTGCAAGGACGATCTCGCAAATGCAACGCTATTGAACTATATGGCACCAGAAGCACAAATAACACTCACGACTGATGCTTCGGACGATGCTGTAGGCGCTGTTCTTCACCAGATCATCAAGGACCAAATTCAACCACTCGGATTCTACTCAAAAAAGTTTACACCTGCGCAGAAAAATTACAGCGCGTATGATCGAGAATTAACAGCCGTATACCAGGCAATTCAACATTTTAAATACGCACTCGAGGGCAGAGAGTTTATGGTTTTCACAGACCATAAACCACTCATTTTCGCGTTTAAGCAGAAAAGTGAGAAAGCATCGCCACGAAGAGCTCGACAACTTGATTTAATAAGTCAGTATACAACCGACATTCGTCATTTACCAGGATCAGACAACGACATTGCAGACTTACTCTCACGCATTAATACTGTACAAAAAGAAATAATTAGTTTCGATGAGATGGCCACACAACAACAAACAGATCCAGAACTGCAGACTCTTTTAAGCGAAGGTAACGATAAATCGATAAAGTTATCAAAACTATCCATTCCAGATTCGACGTATGAGATTTTCTGCCACGTTCTGCGAGACAAAATAAGACCATACGTACCGAAGTGTTTTCGTCAAACAGTGATTCATAAACTTCACTCTTTATCACACCCCGGTATCAGAGCAACAAAACAACTGGTAGCTGATCACTATGTCTGGCCTTCGATGTCCACAGATGTAGCTGCATTTGTCCGTTCATGTATTCCGTGTCAGAAAGCAAAAATACATCGACACACGAAATCACCTTTAAGCGACTATGCGTCCATCGATGTCCGTTTCGAGCACATAAATATCGACATTGTCGGACCGCTGCCAACTTCAAATGGATTTCGGTACTGTCTGACATGCATTGACCGATATACAAGATGGCCAGTGGCGATTCCGCTAATAGACATAACAGCGCAAAGTGTGGCAAGTGCACTAATCAGCGGTTGGATATCTACGTTTGGTATCCCCTTACGAATTACTACGGATTTGGGTCGTCAATTCGAATCGGCTATTTTTCAAGAATTAACGCAAATACTCGGCATCAAACATTTACGCACAACACCGTACCACCCACAGTCTAATGGGATTATAGAACGTTGGCATCGAACATTAAAGGCCGCCATCAAGTGTTCGGAGACGAATTGTTGGAGTTCAGCGCTTCCACTAGTGCTCTTGGGAATGCGATCAACCATTAAGAGCGACATCGGTTTAAGTCCGGCAGAGATGGTGTACGGAGCGCCGCTACGAATCCCTGGTGAGTTCCTTATGCCGCGAAAAAACAAAACCAGCCAAACCGAGTTCGTGGAATTACTTCGAAAATCAATGCTCGAGTTACCAATGACGAAACCAGTACGACACGGGATGGAGCGATATTGTGTGCAGCCAGCATTAAGAGACGCCAAATACGTGTTTATCAGGACCGATCGTGTAAAAACGCCTTTGGAATTCAACTACGAAGGTCCGTTTGAAGTAATATCCAAATCTGAAAAATACTTCGTTTTAAAAATAAATCAGCGAGTGACAAAAATATCGATCGATCGTTTAAAGGCCGCATACATATTCGACGATACAACAACACCAACAGCAATACCTCAACAGGAAACCAGTAAAGAACAAAAGAACGACATCGCTTCGAAAAATATTACTACATCAAATGATGCAAAACAAAAACAATCGAAAACCGACAACGAGCCACAAACAAAGAAGACATCATCTGGAAGACATGTTAGATTTCCTCTTAAATATCGTTAGTCGATAACTAGGTGGGGGATATTGTGGTGAATATACATTTTTAATGGATTAACATATACTAATATTCGTTCATTTTCATTTTAATATTTTTGTTTGGCAATACCATGAAGTATACAATACGTTTAAAATTCATTTTTTGATTCATCTCTCTCAATTGTCATCCTTCTGATGAAATAGCGACGCCTTTTAACTTTTCAACTATTAAAACCTAAAAACAACTGTGTATCTTTATTTAATAAAAACATAATTTAAGTAATACTTTTAGTGTTGTGTTTTATTGGTGTTACGAAACACTAAAAATTCTCCGCCAACAACCACACCGCTTGAAATACATTTCAGAAATGAAAATTGCTCTAGGTCGGACGGACAAGTGTACATTATCAGATATGTCCGTCCGACCACCAAAATATCAAAAAAAATTGAAAACCATCCGACATGTCCGTCCGGCGGTCGTTTCGAGCGTACACACACGTCAGACTTGGCCGGACAGACCAAGTCCGTCAGATCGGTCGTATCGTGTGTACCCCCCTAAAGATGGCCGCTGATTGTCAGTCAGAAGCAAACATTTTTGCACCTCATCAGTTTTGATCGACAAACCAACAACCACGCGCTTTCAGTTTTGATGGACGTCAACCAAAACCGTCAGTTTTGATCGATAGTGTATACCACGCTTAAGTCGAATTCCACGTAAGAATCCCTCCGATATCTCCGGGCCGTAAGTGGAACACGATAAATCACCTGAGGAAATTGAGATTTTTTTGCATTTGCTGAGACAATTTTTTTTTTCGATTCGCCTCCTCACTCTTTCTGCTGAAACCCGACATGTGATTATTTTGAACATTTTATGAACGGAATAGATCATACTTATATTACAAATGCGAAAGTAACAACCCGTCTGTCTATCTGTCTGTTATCTTGTCACGACTAAACCGCTGAACCAATCATAATTTCATTTGGCAAAGAGATAGTCTGGGACCTGGAGAAGGACATAGGCGAAAAAACTGCATGCCAGGGAGCCATGGAGTCAAGTTGTTACAAATTCTATACTAATTGACCAAAATGACTCATTTTCACAATAAACATATCTTGGTTTAGTGCCAAAAGAGAAAATTACAAATTCTGGGCCCGCTGTATGTAGTTGAGTTATAAACAAATTCTCTATTTAGGAAAACAAACAAACAAAAAAAGATCCGGATCTAACGGACATGTTTCGTTCAGGTTGAATGGTAAAGAATTGAATCAAATTCTCAACTGCAAGACGTGGGCTCTATTTAAAGAATTTTTGCGCTTTGGATAATCACCTGTGGTGAAAAGTGGAGTATGTATGGACCTAGGCACTGGTTGGATGTAGGGTAAAGGTGTTAACAGTGGATACATTTTTACTTATTGCGCCGTTGAGCTCGCATTTATCATAGTACAGCCATGACAATCTTTTCACAGCTTTTTCAATATTTTGTCTTCATTTTAAGCCCAAAATCTCAAAGCTTTATTAATGTTGAGTTAGTGAAAAAATTATTTGAAATCACCCTTCCCATGAGATCCACTGTGTACCATGGGTGTATACAGTGAATCAGTGCATGGTACATAGGGAAATAGGGATTTAAAATCAATTTATTTCGTAAAAACATAAGTTTTTTTCATAACATATTATATATTTATTAATTCGTTTTATTATTTAGGGATAGACGAAAGTATATAAACGAAAATAAAAACTCTTCAAGTATTAATACAAAAATAAATAAAAAAAAACTTAACAGTTCTTGTAAAAATATTACAAAACGTTACTTTTTTGTACGAAAATAAAAGAAAAATAAAACTGGTAATTCAGTAGCTCATAATTACAGTGGATTCCGCTTATTTGGGACACTTCGGTCCAGACCGAGTTTGTCCCAATTAAGCAGCTGTCCCAATAATGCGATGTCACAATCAAGGAAAAACCCAATTTGTTCTGTTCTGCTCTTGACCATTTGTCCCAGTTAAGCGGCTGTCCCGATTATCCGCCGTCCCAATAAAGCGGAATCTACTGTATTGAGATTTGAAAAATTAACATGGATTGAACATTTTGAATTCTGGAGCCTCGAACTGCTACCATCTTCATGATTCACTGTGTACCACTTTCAAATGATTCACTGTGTACAATGTTGTCATTTCACAAAAACATGTTAATAATTTACGAGGGGAAGTAAAAATGTGTTCTTTTCTCATTTCCAGATTCATTTTAAAATAAAAAGAGACATTATGAGAGCTATTGATTCACTGTGTACCCTGATTCACTGTTGACACCTTTACCCTACATACATACTATAAATGTTATATGCAAAACTAAAACACATCCCCTAATTTTGACAGACAAATTTCTCCTCTGTAGAGAATGTTGTTCCACTTAATAGAAAAATATCTGGTGAGGCAGCGCAGCGGAGGGAAACCTCTGATGTTCCCCCCACAGCCCGATCTTCGTGGGACTCCCGCTGGGGTTGTAGCTTCTTCCGTTCGCAAAAACTCACTAGACGTAAGTCGGGGTGTGGTACTTCGCGAGGATGGCGATGTCGTAGAAAAAGGACTGGATTTGGGTAGATCCACATCACTGTTTCATTCTGTAGTCGTATTAGACAGCGGCACGTTCTGCTCTTGTGAAAATTGTGGGAGTGACTGGATCCACATGTAAATACATACGTTGAGTTGGATGATCCCATTCGTATTATTGGTAATGCTGGGTGGGTGTCTTCTCGAAGGCGTCTTTGATGGTTTCGGATTTGGTCGATATGCCTTTTGACGCGTTTCCCAAAATAGTCGATTTCATATTGTAGGTCCCCAAGCTTAGAGATAATCGTTCCTGGTATCCATTTATCCAAGCGGCTGGTTCCTGATATGAAGAATACTGGTTGTCCTGGTTCAAGCGAACGGTAGGTCGGGTTGAACGTTGCAAATTGTTTTTCGGTGATTCTGGTATGTATATCCACAGACCTCACTAGATCCAGTTTGGTACGCAACGACCGACCTAGGAAGAGTTGAGATGGTGATTGTCCAGTGGTTGAATGTGGTGCTATCCTATATTGCCTTAGGAATTCGTTTAGATTCCGCTGTAAGAAACCAGTTGTAGCATATTTGACAGTCTGGACACTGCGCTCCGCCTGCCCATTCGTAGATGGGTGGTATGGTGCTGTAAAGTTGTGGAACTTCACGCCAATTTTTTGCATGTGTGTTCTAAATTCGCCCGAGGTGAAGTTGGATTCATTATCCGAGACCACAGTTACTGGAATGCCATAAGAAGCAAAAAGCTCGTCGAGAATTGCGATTGTAGCGCTGGTCGTCATCATAGCGGTTACTTTTACCTCAAAGCTATATGCATCGAAGACGATAAACAGCATCATTTCAGCAATCGGCCCAGCTTAGTCTATGTGGATACGTTCCCATGGACCCTTTGGGTACTCCCAGTGATGTTCACGAAATTTCGGTGGAGCATTCGCATGTGTGGCACAGTTGTTACATGCTCTTGCAATCCCTTCGATGTCAGCATCGATACCCGGCCAGTAGACAAATGATCGGGCAAGGCCCTTCATTTTAACCATTCCTAGATGCGCTTTATGGAGATCCTTAAGAACTTGGTTGCGAAGTGTTTCTGGTATGACGACTCGGTGTTCAAAGACAAGGCAGTATGTGGCAACGCGGTAGTTTGATTGAGGGGCTTTATAACCCGCTCGAATAAGACACTGACCCGATTGAAGTAGTCTTTAGATGTTTCCCAAATGTGGATCCTTCTGTGTTGCTAGCGCGACTTGTTCAGCTTTGAGCGGTAGCTGATTAATTTGTCTTAGTATGAAATGATCAAAGGCATCGTATTCATTTTCTTCTTCTACCTTCGATGGCCAATGACTAATCTGGCTTATACAGTATATATTCCCAGGAATAAAGTGAGGTTCGTTTTAATTCAATATACAGTGAACCAAAAAAAAAAGTCAGACAGCAGCTACACTGCAATTGTGACTTGAATATTTTTGCAGTTTGTAGGAATATTGAAGTCAAATAAACTACAAGTGAAGCTGAATTCTTTATATTTTCCAAATAATTTTATATCTTTTTTCTTAATTATTTCCTGTTATTTTAAACAAATAATTAACCGAAAATGTAATTTTGTAGAACCAAAAAAAAAACTTGGACAGTTTTTTCCTTATTCTAATAATTGACGCATTTTCCTATTTTAACATGTTTTTGTACGTTCTTTTAAGAGTCACTGTTTAATCTTTCTGTGATAAGATGTATTTTCAGTATCGATTTATTAAAAAAAATTAATAAAAAGCAAACATCCATTGACACGAAGGAACTGTCAATAAAGTAAGGGGAAAAAACAAAAAGTGTGAGAAAAATTTCCAAAATTGAGAAAAAACCTAGATCTAAAGCACAGTACACGTAATACAGGTGCCCTTTTCTAAAATTGAACTGAGTTTGGCATTTAACAGTCAAATTCATATGTGAGTTTGGCGTTTAATTCAGTCACTTGTTTTTGTTTTTGAATGTAAACAAATATTCGCAGGGCACGTATGGCGGCCATCTTTTTGAATTTTTGACAGGTGCGCGAACTTGATCGAAAATTAACACTCTGAGTACTCGTATACTACCTTTTTATGTGTACTGTGGATCTAAAGTGCATTATACCATCCGAGTGCTTGACAAAATGGTTTCTTGCAAACACCTAGTGGTTGTGGACGACCAAAACAAATTTCAACTCATCAAACAGAACGAAAAATTGTTCGATTAGTTGTTAGCGATCCCAAAATTTCTGCGGTAGACATAGCTAAAGACCTACAGGAAAATGTAATTGTAGAAGTGCACCTAACGGTTAGAAATTTGTTACATTCAATGGGTTTGAGAGCCTACACCCCCCGAAACAAGTCCCTTTATGTCTGCAAGAAACATTAAGAAACACCTGGAATATGCCCTTATGTATGTCCGTCAACGTTTAGAGTTCTGGAACATTGTAATTGTCAGCGACGCGACGAGTCGCAATTCAAGATATTTGGGTCTGATGGATGCCAATTTGTTTGGATGAGACGAGGTACAGCCTTAAATCCGGCGCATGTAAATGCCACTGTTAAACACGGTAGAGGCAGTGCGATGGTATGGGGTGCAATGGGCTCGAGTGGGGTATGTAACATGGTGTTAGTTGAAGGTAATATGAAGAAAATAGACTACATTAACATCCCTAAAAACAATTTGCTAGTAACGACTACTAAGCTAGGCATGAGCGATAGTTATTGCTTTGCTTATAATAATGACCCAAAGCACGCGTCCCATATTGTACGGGAATGGTTGCTCTAAAACGTGAACAATTTTCTTCACCATCATCGACAAGGCCCGGATTTAAAACCCTACAAAGCACCTGAGAGCGCACATGGAGAAAAAATTGAGGGAAAGGCCAATATGCAGCAAAAGTATCTTGAAAATCGCTCTTCAGGTTATATGGGCCAATTAACCGCCCAAGGTAACAAAAAATTTAGTTATGTCTATGAAAGCCAGGGGCCACTATACTTAATATTAAAATGTATAGTTTTGTTAATGTATTCGGTTCTTATAACGAATTCCCTAAGTGTTCAAGTTATAACAATGTTATAGTTAGGAAAGCGCCAGCACCAGGTTACGGTTACTGGTGCAACTACTACTAGCACAGACAATAAATCTATACATTTATTTTCTGTGCTACTAGTTCTTTCCTACTAGAATTTGTGTGCTTAAATCATGACAACCACTGTATGTATTCAACTCATTGATGCTTGTTTGATTAAAAAAACAAAGACAACAGCTTAAGGAGCATTTATTTCAAAAGGTTCCCTCACTTTCATGCTGTCTCTAGAAAAGGATTATTATTGAAGAACCCTGTGGAATACCTACAAGATTGATATGTAAATTAAATTGGGAAAAGAATGCACTGTGACAGTGTAGAAAAATTAGCATTGATGGTCCACGTGCTCCCACTTTTGTACTTTTTAGAAGTTCCTTTAACAAATTACCCGACCTGTGTTCCATTGTAAGTTCCTATTGATGTAATGGGTATAAGGGAAAGAAGCCGACTATAGGTGTCCAAATAAGATTAAGTTGTAAATCTAAAGAAGCTTCCCTTCACTCTAAAATCATGATTGGCTGTTCAGGTGCATCTTCCTTCTTAACTACTTTCTCGTTCATCTTTCTTACCACGCACCGCCTCTGCTTCTAGTCAGTATTCTATCCAAAGTAATCACTCGCGACGAATGCGACGAGAGAACAACAACAACATATGGCTGCATGGTCATATATTTAAAATCCTTGTTCTAACAACTATACCATAAATTACGGATAGTAATTTCAAAGTTGTGTTCAGGTCGTTTGTTAGTTGTTCCCTTAGGAATACTATTCCAATGTTTGCAGTCCAGGTAAACAAGGCAAGGAAAAGATTCGCATACAGCAGCAAAAGAAGAATGGAAAATAACCAAAAGCTGAGTGTGTTGCCCAAATGCATGATGGGTGGTTGCGGGTGAGGCTGGAAGTGCTATTAGACTACGTAAATCCTGTGGCAGTATGTATTCGAAGGAAAGTAACGTTTGTTCACACATAACAGAGGACTATGTTGAACATGGTAACTTTTGCACATGAACCATTTGAATATTTTGCAAATGTGTATGTCGTACATAATTTGAATTCCATCCGAAGAAGTCCTCTTGGGAGCTACTGTCGAAATATTTTTCTAGTTCCAACGATTTCCTTAGTGTGGTCTTGATCAACAACTGAGCGGTCTTTATAGTTCAGGTCATGGGTTAACTAAGCTTGACCCTCTTGTGGATTGTGTTCATGATGTTACACACGATTCGATTTCGATTTGTATGTACTTTACTTATACATATACATATATGTATCTATATACAAATTGAGCTGACGGCAATGCCATAGCTACAAAATTCATAAAAATTATAAACAATGTATCCAAAATAACGAAAAAAAATAAATGAATGAATTACTAATTACTTACTTACTTACAAATATATAAAAGCAGTTATTTCATCGAGAGAGACAGTAATCTATGGTTTTCCATATTTATGCTAAAAACTGATAATCTTTAAGGCTTAGAAGTCCGAAAGCAAATCCTTCCTACCAATGAGAAAGCAACGAGACCTGACAATACGAAGGTACCGAGATTAAAAAATTAATTGTTTTGTCTATTCAAGTAGTTTTCGAACACTCATACCTCGATCAGAATTTGAAGATCTGGTTAGCGTTGGTGACCTTCCGTTTGCAACACATAATGTTTGGGGCCATTTTCCGACATGGGTAATTCTTTCTTTTTCCATTACCTGTCGTCATGGTTTCTCCGATCCATCACCGCTCATCTTGATCCAATTCATATCAACCTCTCATTTGTAAAGTAGCTTGAGAAATTTATTGTATCACTACCTGATCCGTGTTCGCCTTGCTTCGCCCGCCTGTCATTTCTTTTCTAATTTGCAAATCATGACTTATTTTGAACGTATTTAAATGTTTTTTTTTGTAGATCCAAATGATTTTTTGAAGCTGAAGTGTTTAAAAAAAACATTTTCTTCAACGGTATGTTACCAGGAAATCGGAAACTCGTAATAGATTGGTACAAATTATTCTTTTATTAAATAATGTTCCTTGAAAGTCTTTCTTCTTTCTGTTGTTGTGTTAGCTTCCACCATGAATAAATGCGTTTTCAAAAAAAGGGATAATCGCTCTAGCTCAATTTTTTTCAAAAATCCATCTAACTCGCACAAATTTTGATCGCCCGTAAAAATTCGACTAAGAGGGATTCGACTATACATATTATCTTCACCGAATGCAGATTCGAGATCATGATGAATGCAGTTGCTTTTGGAAAAAAATGGGATTGCAAAGAACTAGAAACCTTTTCCGGCGTGGGCACAGCAACAATGCTGCGAACGCATTAAAGACGAATACACAAAAATTACTTTTTAAATATTGGGTCTATAACTTAATTCGTGCGGTTTGCTAAGAGATGGCGTAACTTGTAATATTCCATTGTTATTATTCCATTGACACTTGCGTTGGAAAGCTACTGTCACTGTACGGCATTTCAGTATATGTCATTCATTTGAAGCGTAAACAACAATAAATTTTTTTCACTCAAATATGTCGAACTTTGTGCCTGAAAAAGTGTTTTTGGGGGGAGTTCTTCTTCATTACTTTAATATGAAGAAAACGTCACAAGAGGAAGTAATTTTTGCATCGGATTGTTACTGGTGATGAAAAATGGATCCATTACGACAACCCCAAGCACAAAAAATCATATGTGAAACACGGCCAACCAGCCAAATCAACGGCAAAGCCAAATATCCATGGCGCGAAGGTAGTGCTCTGTATTTGGTGGGTTCAGAACGGTGTGCTGTATTATGAGCTGCTAGAACCGGATGAAACCATCAATGGACAATGCTACCGAACACAATCAATCCGTTTGAAGAGAGCAGTAGCCGAAAAACGCCCGGAATATGCGACCAGATACGAGGCAATCATTTTCCATCATGACAACGATCGTCCGCACGTTGTTATTCCGGTTAAGAACTATTTGGAAAACAGTGGATGGGAAGTTTTACCCCACCCGCCTTATAGCCCAGACCTTGCCCTTCTGACTACCATTCGTTCCCGTCGATTCATAACGCCCTCACTGAAATACGGTTCACATCAGAGCAGAATATCAAAAATTGGCTTGATTCATTCTTGGCTGCCAAGCCGGCGCAGTTCTTTTGGGATGGGATCCACAAATCGCCAGAAAGATGGGAAAAAGTCATACCTTCAGATGGGCAATACTTTGATTAATACTATTGTACATGCTTTTCTTAAATAAACGTTTAAATTTTGAAGAAAAAAAAACCGCACGAATTAAGTTATATACCCGATATGTACGACATATAAGAAAATGCAGCGTCAGCAGCTATGTGGCAAGCCCGGTGGAACATCACACAAAAAGAAAGCTGGACCTACAAGCTGATCCCGACTACCAATGATTGGATAGGTCGGAAACATGGGGACTACAACTACCATCTTACTCAGTTCTTGTCTGACCACGGTGGTTACCGGAAATACCTGCACAGATTTGAACACGACAGCTCACCTCTGTCAGGATTGTCCAAACGGGGAAGAAGAAACGAAGCACTCGGTTTTAGTGCACAAACTTCGTAACATAGAGAACCACTTTGCCAAATCTGCAGTCGCTTCTCGACCAGATGTTGTGGTCAGAAGAGAATTGGGTGGCCATCTGCAGCTATATAACAGTACTCCAGCAGGAGCTGCGGGGAATAAAATAGCTTAGAAAAACAACAGAAGCAGCAGAAGCTGACACATGACGTAAAGCATGATGATAACCAGCCCCGTGAAGTAGTACCTACCCAGTGGGAAAAGTTGTAACTGCTTCCATGGTAAGTGCATATTTCTTTAAAGAAAATATTGAAAATGTAAGATCGTTACTTTTGGTAAGATAGTAGATTACAAGCGAATGTGTAACGCATCGAAAATCTTATTTTAGATATTATTGAAATTTTACATCGATGCCATTACTTATTCGCTTACCAGGCGTTACTTTTGCAAGATGTTTTTCTCTCAAAAGCATTCTTGGAATGAAAATACAGTTATTCGACTCAGACTAATACAACTATGACCAACTCCGTCAAAAATTTTTTCGATGCGGCATCATTTGAAGTTTTTTACTGAGCGGTGCCAGTACTTTTTAGTATTTAATTAATAATAAACAAATAATTTAAGAATGTAAGTAAGTGCTTACACGTCAGGATGAAGTAGCTAATATTTTCAATAACTAAATTCTAAGTTAACTGATTCCCTATAAAGCAAATAGTAAGTGCTTACCCGCCAGGATGTAGTAATTAATGTTTTCAGCAATTATCATTCAGCGCGGAAATAAGTGATTACCGGTAAGCCAGTTGGTAAGTGCTTGCCACCCTAGGACATCCCCATGTAAATGTAATCGATTCTGTAATAAGGAAAGTATGCACTGGTAGCTACCAATCAGCACTTACAGAATCGATTCGGTAAGCAGTAATTTCCTACTGGGTAACGACAGTCCCGCGGGAAGAATGGTCGAACCCTGTGTATGGGGGTGAAGTTTAGTACGTATATCGGGTGACACGCCTAGGTCAGTATCAAGTATGTGAATCGTACATGCCAGCAGCGCGGACTTCTGGTATCTTGAGAAGATTTCCACCTCCTGGCGCAACCGGAAAAAGAATGTATGCACATATACTTAATGTATATGATGTGTTGAGCGCACATACACAGTATATGACAGTAGACTCAAATTTCGAAATAAATGCAGAAGATCTACTGTAATTGCAGCAAAGTGGCAACGCTGCGGTAGACGTGAAGACGACATAGAGACGCAGAGAGAAAACTCGCCTAAAAACTCTGTCGTCTTCATCTAGCACCCTAGCGCTCTAGCCAGCGCAGCGTAGAGAGAGACGCGGTGTTAACATTTCTCTATCGAGATTTTTCTCTAACTCTACCACTTTTTCTCTACAGTGTTGAGTGAACAGAATGCTTTAGACCAGTGGTGCCCAACCCGTAGCTCGCGAGCTCTAATCTAAAATCTTACTAATTTACGCCGTATGTATCTTGCGAAGTACAACAAGTGGAGCTATTTGACCAGCTACAATCTTAACTCGCAAGGTGTCTTGACAACATGTTCTATATGGAACATCTCTTTATTTTTGTCAAATATCCATTCATCAATATCGAAATTTTACAACTAGCTTCATTGATGGAAACTCATTGCTTTATCAATAAAGCGGAAGCTGAATTAGGATTTATTACACTTCCCAGTGAAAAGGTTCATGATCATCATGATTTCACTTTCGCTTTCCTCTGATAAGTCAAAAGTCAAATTATCATTACTAGTATCGCCTGTGGTCCAAATTCTACCAATTGTGCGAGATAAACGCACCTGGTTTTAACCTGGCTTAGACACAACATATTGGAAGCTAAAAAATCAACCGAATATAATGTGTTTAAGACAGTAAAAAAGGGGTTGAACTGTTTTGCCTTCGCCTATTTATATAATGATGATGATGATATCATTCTGGAGTAGAACAATGTTCAAACAATTAACTTTAAGACTCCTTGATAGAATTTTTAGTCGTCCTTTCCAAAATAGTGCTTTCGGTATTGATTTTTTGAACAATTTTTTGTTTTAACAAATTCGCCATCATCCGTATCAATTAAGTCCGGTTCTTCACTGGAATCTTCACTTATATCTGGGAATAAACGCTGAATGCGTTTCTGATCTTTTTCAAATGATATTTTTAAATTATATACACAAATTCATCCAACTAAAAAAATTACACAACTGGGTAGGTGGGGTGTTGATAGCACTCCTGCAGCTTGAACAGTCTGTCATGGCTTACATATGCAACTTAACTTTTTTAAAACCATCTGAATCTGTATAATAGAAAGCAACCGGAAGGTACTGTACCGAAAACGGGTGTTGTCTGTCGCAAAGTATAATATTTTCGAAATTAAAGGGCTTGGGGTGTTGTCAGCACCCCACCTACCCAGTTAAAGTTTAAATACAAAAACGAAAATAACTGTGCACTCATCGTTAAAGCATTTTTCGGGTCAATATAACGTGCTTTTTCTCAACTAAAAGTGAATAAATCCAAACACAGAAGTAAGTCAACAAACGAGCATTTCACAAATTGTATGATTTTGGGTTGCACAGAAGATTACCAACCAGACTTTAAGAAGCTGAAAAGGTGAACAGATAATTATCACATTAAGTTTGTGCTGTTGCGGTCTACTGTTTTTTTTATATTTGTCATAAAAAATAAAAAGTGGTGTAATGAAATAATGGGTCGTATTAATAAAACCTGAATTTACTCAAATATGTAGCAATTGCTAATATTTTGAGGTTTGCTTGGATTCGTATGCGAGAAAACTTACTTCAGCATTTGCTTTGTTCAAAAATTACGCTTGCTCAGATTTGTATGAATAAAAGGCATAAATCTAAGCATTTGCTTGGAGAATTTCAAGTCTGCTTTTTAGCTGACTCAGAGCGTTTGCTCAGTATTTTTTTTTAGCCATAAATCGACTGACTTGCTGTGCTTTTTTGTTAAAAAAAATAATTAAAAGGCAGCAGAATTGATAAAATTTTCTTGTGAGGCTGATGAAATGGAATACGATAGAAAACTGCAAAGGGTTACCGTCAGTATATTCCACTTTTGCTTTATGCGAACTATAGTCCTCGTGAAATTTGTTCAATTCGTTGACAAAATAATTTTTGAAATACTATTGAATACTAATTTTTAAGATGAATTACATAAAAATGTCCCCAAACTAAATATTTTGTTGACTATTGAGTCAAGTTAAGTATTTCTTTTGGAAACATTTTCTGGTGTCTCCTGACTAATTTACAAAATGTCAGTTGTGCGATTTGATGTCAAATATCAAGCAAATGCTCACTTCGAATTTTCGAGTTTGCTTAAGTTAACTTAAGTTTCATTCATACCAATTTCGAGCAAATGCTAAATGCCTTTTTTTATATTTTACTCGAAGTAATAGCTTGTTTTTATTAATACGACGGCAGTGCCCGCGTAGCATGTTGAGATTTTCAAAATAGCCCTTGGAGCAATACAAGTTGGGCACCACTGCTAGACCTTAGGGAGAGAGAGGATTTTAAAAAGACCTTAGATTACATAATATCGAAGTGTTGTATACCGTGATTTGTCGAAAACCGTGATTTTAAATTGATAGCAATAGCTTGTTTATGGTTCCATATGAAAGCGATTTTTAGAGTTTAAATCTACAGAACTGTTTTTATTGGGCATGAGAGTATAGTAGATATAACATATGTAGGTATGTACCTATTAGGTAGTCAATAAAGTTTGTGTTATGACAAATTAAAAGGTAAAAATCTCGCTGTGGAATCACCCCAAATAGAATGTAGGATTTTCTTCTAATGCTGACAAACGGCGAAACCATGCCATACTGCCAATGCAAATTATAAGATATCGCAACTAACACAACGAAAGGAAGCTCCAGACGAAAAATAAGTTTTTAACCAAAGAAACTGCCTTTTAACGTTTCTCATGTAGCATTCTCAGACGTGTCCTACCCCGCAGCGCAATGGTTGCTGAACCTGAACTGCAATTCAAGATTGTTTGCTCTACCTACACCATGTGCCAGAGACACAACTACCACTCGATATTTAAGACCAAAGAAAAATGCTTTCAAGCTCTGTCGTTCGAGGGAAAAAATCCACGACAAACAAATGTTCGCGCGAAGTTTCTCTCAATACCATCAGCATTAGGGCTTCCCTTAGGGTGGGACGGGTTGGTTCGTAATTCTCAGGATAATTTAATGCAAGAATTTTACAGGAACATTATTTATAATTAATACAAAGTAAGTGAGATGGAGTGGAAAAGTTCATTTTAAGCTATAAGCTGCGTCAGACTCCACTAGAGTGGGAACTTGGTGCTGTTCTACACCGAAAGCTGCTTTCACCGCAATGTGGTACCGCGAACTTATCTACTACTGAGAAACCACATTTTTGCAACAGTGCAGGATGAAGTAGCAGGAGCCAGGAATTAGAATTTTCGATTTTTGGCTGGATCTGCGACGATTTGTGGTGACGTGACTTCCGCGCTTTGGTTTAATTATTTATCTTGCTGACGAAATAATAAAAAAAAAGGTTTGAATGCTAAAGGATCTTATAGAACATTTTCACAAAAACGTATTTCAGTCGTGCTTAATTTTTTGTTTTGAAACAGTCAGAGAATGATTGCGTGTGCAGATGCTGCAATATATTGGCGGCAGCTCCAATGGTACTTTGTCATTACCTTAATAAAAAGGCGGTTACAGTTAAAAAATAAGCTTTTTTAATGTAAATTAAATCTAAGCCGGTTCGTTAAGCTCATTTTCTATTTGTTTTTAGCTTAATAGAAAAGTTTTGTTAAGAGAAGTTAATGGGCGGGTTTTTTTTTCAAATCTATACCTATGTATATATGTATATACATTTTAAGGCCAACATACTTTCTGAAATTCGACTTAATTTATTGCAGACTTTTTCTTACTTTTTACTAACACCATGAACGTCCTTTATAACATGGTACTGAGATCCTGGCACAAACCAATGCAAGGCTATAAATATTTTCTCGCTTTGCCTTTTGCTTTTATTGGCTGGCGAACGTTATTTGTAAGAAAGACTTTCAGTATAATCAACAACTTGCGTTAAGAAACGATCAGAATAGATTTCGAAATTCTTCTTCCTTCAAAAATTTGTTTATTTCTTTGATTCTCACTGGTCTTGTACGATTCAGAATCAAATAAAACATTATAAAAATCAAATTATTATTAAGGTATTATCACTTGGTAGTCGTTGGTCTATTACAAATGTTTAGAATTTATCAACTTTTCAACAAGTCAGTTTTTTTTTTCAACACTTGTTGTTTTTAGTTACAGAAATAATGGATTTATTAAATTAAAATAAAATTTAAAAGATTCCATAACAATTGTTGGAGTTCCCACAGACTTGTTGTGACGTGTTACAGAAATTCTCAACAGTTGTTGAATTTCACTTGTTTAACAAGTACTTGTTGTTCTGTGTTATAGGCCCCTGGTGTTCTATGTTCATGTTAAAAGAATCGAGAGCATTCAACGTCGCTTTCTCCATTTTGCTCTTCGTGGAACCAACCTATATAGACCGCCTTAAACTCATTAACTTGAATACCCTTGAGGAACACATAAATACAGCTGATTTTCTCTTTATTCGTCGACTCGTGTTAGGTTTGATCGACTGCGCATCTCTTTATAATTCCATATACTTTAATACTAACCCTCGTAATGTACGATGCCCTCGTTTCTTCTATCTGCCAACCCACCGCACCTCATGAATGGCTCTAATGAATCAATATCCCGTAGGTTGCGGAATGTCAGCTCAGACTTTACTGTTTTCGACTCCAACCGTAGCTCTTTCCATCTTAAATCAGAAGTCCTTCATTTTCCTCAACCTTAGATTTTAAATCTTAGTTCTGAATTTTTAGTTATTAAGTTGTATTTAGCTTGTGATAAGCCGAATAAATGGAGGCTTCCGCCCAACTAAAATTAAAATCAAATTAAAATTATTACCCCTATTACGGTTAACGAATTGAACGTTCGACTCGAGGCGAACTCCCAGGCGAATTTCTGCTGTCGAGGTATTACGGTTGGCGAACGATTTCATTCGCTAAGAGAATTCAGGGCTGTCTGAGGAAAAACTTCAAATATCAGCTGTGAAGTGTCAGAATGCAGAATTGTTTTGATTGTTTGTGAAATAAACTGCAATTTAATTTGAGATAAAAGTTTAAATTGATTTCGGTGGTTAAAAAAATAAATAAAATGATATGTTCCATGGAGCTCTTCTTCACCGAAGACTCTGACCAAGAGATAAATGTGCAAATGGGCAGGTTGCGCAGAACAATTCGACACAGTTCAAATCGTTTAGAGCTTTCGGATAATGTGTAAGTCCAGAGTAACATAGATTGTAAGATCTATTATAATACTTTTCTTTTAGGTTTATCATGTACTTCCGTTTGAACAAAGCTGGGTTTGTGTTTCTCCTAAATGAAATAAAAGATCATTTTCATTTTAAACGCAATTCGGGCATTTCACCTTTGATTAAGTTGGCGTGTGCGCTACGATTTTTCGCGAGTGGTAGCTTTCAGGCTTGGGTTGGTAATGACTTTGATCTCGGAGTATCACAGCCCACAGTTTCTGTTATCTTATCGGAAGTACTTAACGTATTGGAAAGGAAAATTTGCCCGGCTTGGATAAAGGTTTATATGTCAGAGAGGGAAAAACAAAATGCTCGACAAAATTTTTACACAAAATCAAGAATACCTGGAGTAATCGGATGCGTTGATGGGACTCACATTGGAATTGTAGCTCCAGCGCGTTTGCGACATCAGTATTTCAACAGAAAGGGGTATTATAGTTTAAATGCAATGATTGTGAATACTTTTAAAGTACTTCATCGGTATTTTTATAATAATACATTTATATTATAGGCTTGCGACCACCAAATGAACATCCGCAACGTTGATGCATGCTATCCGGGCTCAACACGTGACTCATTATTACTTGGAACTACAGTCAACTAAAAGTTATTCTCGAAAGATGGTATCAAAACGGCGAACGTTCAGTATATCTTGGTACGTAAACATCTGTGTTCATTGACAATTTGTTATCATTGCATATACATTTTAGGTGACTCCGGTTACCCTCTCGCTCTCTTGCTTTATTTACTGACACCTTGCAGAAATGTCGAATCTGAATCTAGAGAAGCTTTATTTAATAAGCTACATGCAAAAGGCAGGAATATTGTAGAGAGGACAATCGGAGTCTTAAAAAGCAGATTCAGATGTCTCCCTAATGAACGAAAGCTACACTATTCGCCAAACAAGGCTACGAAAATAGTAAATGCATGTTGTGCACTGCATAACATCTGTCGTAGCTACAACGTTCTGGATCCGGATGAGGTATATGATGAAGGCATTTTAGAAGATGAACCGCTAGATTCTAATCCAGCTATTTGTACATTTACTTTCAGCCTCATTTCTTACTTACTACAATAGGATAGGAAACAGAAAGTAATAATAATTCAAGAAACAGAAACTATAAAAACATAAAAAAAAACTTCAAATGCTTAAAATACTTAAAAATAAATAAAATTAGTCTGCATTTTGGTACATTAATGATTTAATTTCCAGTTTCCGCAGCTGTATCCCAGTATTTTCCTTATGCCGACGGTTCTTGTCGATATTTTCCTTGTCCATCCGCATTTCCTTGTCTCTTAGAAGCACCAGTTTTTCCTTTTTTAGCTCATATGATTTCCTGGTGTACCGCGCTATGTCTAATATGGCTGAATGAATGGACTTGCTTGTTTCGAGGAGCTCTTTTTGGACGGACGTTTGTCCTTCGAGCATTTTCAGTTTTGCATTATCTATATGTGAAGTATCTTTCCTGCTCACTCGGCTACTAATTGCCATTGCCATTGGCAGAGAAATCACATGCACGGCCGTATACTCTAGCTCTTCTTCAACATCATGCTGCTCCGATGTCTCTTCGCTTGCTCCAAAAGCTCTGCCAGGTGGATCGATCGCGTTTTGAAGGCTAAGAAGCGAATCCACAGCTTTTTCCAACGGAGACAAAGAAATTGATGAAAAAGGCCCCCCTCCGGTTGCAGTCACTTCTTTCCTGTTGGAAGCAAATTTATTTTTTAGTTTTCGCTTGTAGTCCAACCACACCTAGAGCATTTTCAAATTAATGGCAAACTTTTAAAGAAAATTTACAAAATTACTTTGTGCCATTCATTTCCTTCGGGTACAGTAGGACCCAAAGAATTCAATTCTATGGCAAATGATTCCCAGTACTCCTTTTGGGATTTCTTTGACGAGCCAAATTGTCCCAGGCCCTTCGCCATGTTTGGGTTAGCTTCCATCAACTCGACCAGCTTTTCAAACTGCCTAGGATTGGTTTTTTTAAAGCTTGAAATAAAATTTACTTCTAATAATATTATTTTTATTAGTTTTTACCTATTTCTTTCACTCATCACACTATTGCGCTACGCTGTCACCAGAAACTTTCATTCGAGTGATTTTGACAGAAGAAATTGAATTCTGGTCGAACGTTCGCTAACGGTAATATGATGAAATCATAAGGTTTGTATGATGTCCCCAGCCCAGGGCGTACTGACTACTGTCAGTGTATTTTCATGGTTGTCAAAAAACGCTGTGCAACCCCCATTTCATCGAACGCAAATAGCTTGCCCTGACAACTGTCATTCTAATATTTTCAATTTTCGAACTAAAATACAAATCTAAATCATGTTTATATTTAGATTTTAATTAATTTTATAAATATTTACTTTTTTGAAACAATTTCTTTTCTTCAATTCAAAAAAACAACCACAAAAAAAGTTCGCGATATGAAAAAACTAAACGAATAGAATTTTTGACAACCCTTTTTTCTTGCACTGAAGAAATACCCAGGGCGAATACAGGGCAGACCCAGTGCCGACATAAAACACAGGGCAGCATTTTCAGTGTAGCACTGACTGACATCGAACACATCAGTGCGTTTTCAGTGTGCCCCAGTGCGCCCTGGGGCTGACATCATAGAAACCTATAATTCGGGTGAAGTCATAATTTGACATTTGAGTCACATGAAATCTCGGCGAGTCGCTAACCGTAATACGAAATAGTCACATTCGCCAACTTTGTCATTCGAATTGCTAACCGTAATAGGGGTGTATATTTCCAGTTAGCCGCCTTTGCTTTAGTTTTAACTCACCACCCTTTAAAGTGCACGGTCAATTGACTGTTGCCACTGTCAAAATCCTTCTGTAGGTACAAGCATCAAACTTAGCTGCTCCTCTTTCCGAATTTGTCATTCTACTAGACACTAACAGGTAGACGGGCATACGAAAATAAGGACGTGACAATTGTCCACATAACCCTTTATCACAGCTCACCAGCATCCTCCTCGTCATCATCTTTAACAACATACTGAACGACCGAATTCTACCTATCACTCATTAGTTCAGTAACCAAATACAGCAACAGTAACCACAGCCAAAAGTCAATTGTGAATAAAAGGCGGCAACAGCAACAACAGCAATAGCAATAGCAGTTTAAGGACGTTGCAGGACATCGAAGGGAAAAATGAACAACATCCGCAAACCGGCAGCCACAAAAGCAGCTCATGTTCATTCATATGTATGTATGTACATATGTATATAGCCCGTGAATTATGATGTGGATACGTGATTATGGGACGGCAATACATTCATACTAGAATGCATAATTTGCACTTGCACTTGTCGCCTAACTTTCTCCATAGGGATCAATCAGGCACATCATATAGCGAACAGTTGAAAATACTCAAATAGAATTCCTAATTTCCCTTACATGAAATACTACATCGAAGGGCGTACGTAACAATTCTTCTTTTGATTCGTCTGTTTGATTCAGTTCATAATAAATTTGAGCTTTGAGCTTACTTTGATTACGAATTCAAAGCGAATCAAAGCCTAAAGGTGTGGTATCTAAAATGTAATTCCATTGAACGGCATTGGTTGAGTATGTACAGTTTTCAAAGGACAAACAGCCATGTATGAATATGCAATAAATATTATATTTGATTCAGCCGTTCTTAGATGCAGAGAAAACAAAGCACAACGAAGAAAATGGTTCTCCACTCAATCCCACTAGAGGGCATTGAAAACAGAATGAAACAAATAGCAAAAGCGTAAGCCATACATGTATAATTCGTTATTGCCAGCCAGGTGGTTTGAAATGTATTAATCAAAAAGCCACATAAGATGCCCGCATTTAAAGTGATTTAATACAACCGCAGGTTAGCTACCTTCACAGAGAAGGTTACAGATAGACAGATAAATGGACAAAGAGACACACAGGCAGGCGAACAACTCCGACAAATAGTGACCACGTTTTTCGGTTACACTGTACACTGAGTGTGTTCTGGTTTCAGAAAGTCCATTTTAAGTGGATTTGCTGGTAGTTGGTTAATTTGATAAATTTAAACTTCTCCAAGTATGGGGTGAGTTTGAAATGCTTTTGCCATTAGTGATTGGAGGTTATCTAGAGATCAAATTATTCAGGCGATAATAATTAAATTACATTGAAAGCGAATGCTGTATTTATGTAAGTTGGAATTAGTTGTGAAATCAAAGATTAAAAATCCTAAAACATTGATCGCATCCGTTGAGTTGACATATTTAACTACTAGCACGACTGCTCTGCTGTAAAAAAAACGGCCGTCATCGTATTCCACGGATGGGACTGTTCTTTTAGTCAAATAAGCTCACTTCAACGCATCCAACGCGATGAATTCTTTGGGGCTTGGGCCTTAAGATATCAATCAATCTTAAGGCCGAGTCAATCTTAACCTTTAACTGGGTAAGTGTGGTGCTGACAACACCCCAAGCCCTGATTTTTCAAAAATATTATACTTTGCGACTGACAACACCCGTTGTCGGTACAGTACCTTCCTGTTGTTTTCTATTATACAGATTCAGATGGTTTTAAAAAAGTTTGGTTGCACAAGTAAGCCGTGACAGACACTTCAAGCTGCAAGGGTAACACCCCACCTACCCAGTTGTGTAATTTTTTTTTACTGTGTGAATTTGTATAGGTAATTTAAAAATGTAGTTGAAAAAGATCAGGAACGCATTCAACTGTTATTGACGCTATATAAGTGAAGATTTAAGTGAAGAGCCGGCCTTAATTGATACGGATGATGGCAAATTTGTTAAAACAAAAAATTGTTTCAAAAATTAATACGGAAAGCACGACTAAAAACTCTATAAAGGGGTCTTAAAGTTAATTCTTTTAACATTTTTCTACCCCAGAACGATATTATAATGACATTTTGACCATAGAACCACTTACCTGAGGAAAGATAAGCGTTATAAAGTGAAATCATGATGGGGTGTTGTCAGCACCCCACCCACCTACTTACGTTACTGTTACTCAGCTACCTACTTAAAGGTTAAGACGTATTTTGCTGTATGTATCTACAGTAACATTAACAACAGCCAATCGAAGGAGAAGGAAAGTTATAGAGTTACGGGAACAATCTCTCTTTATTTTTCTCTTTTTCTATTACTTTTTAAATGCTATTATGTATAACTAGCAGACCCGTACTCGCATTGCATTGCAGACAACTTTTGTTTTTTAAAAATTAATTTAACAGAAATAATTATAGAAAAGTATACCTACATTCTTGAAGTTATAATACATATGTATTAATTTTTTTCAATTATTTTAGAATTAGAATAACATATAAGCATTATTGGTGGGCCGATTTTGTTATATTAATTACTGCTACAGCACTTTCACAGTGAAAGTTTCACTGCGTACCCAAATGAATACGATCATCTCATTTACTATACCAATGCTAAAGAAAATTAACTGTATTTCAGTTAAAAAAAATAACAATAATGAGTCCTTTTATAGTCAAACCATAAATTGGTGGTGCCTTTTAAATTCATATTTTCTCATACTCTACATACATAGTTTGGTTCAAATTCGTTGGCTTTGCTTTTGGTTGCACTGGATTCCTTGTGAACAAACAACATTTAAACAAAAAGAACCGGCCAAGTGCGAGTCAGACTCGCGCTCAAAGGGTTCAGTAGTTTTAAAACTAGTTATATTTTGTATAACTGTTTGGTTTCGTTAACACAAAAAACGAAAACGACCCACCTCTATATTCACTTAACAAACTTATAATAAGTAAAATTAGGCGTTTTTTTTCGTAATCTATATAGCCTTAGAAAATATTTTTCATGTTAAATACACTAATAATTAAGCCCATATAGAATAACGAAATCCAGATAGCTATCGAGTCTTATGTCCTTAGCCTGGACAAAAAAAAATGTGCTACGAAACTATTTTCTGTCGATTGTTATCGATTGTTATCGTAAGTGACAAATTTGAAAACAATTGCGGCGATGCAAACGTGATGCTATGCAAAGGCCTTTGGAAAACAAGTGGAAAAGTGAGGAAGAAATATTTACAGTCAGAAAAAAATTACTTTTTTCTCTGGCAAATCATTAAATAGGGTATCCCGCCTTTTTAAAAGAAAAACAGATGTTTAAATGTCGAATGTCAATTAGCATAGTGCTACCAAATCAACGAAGAGCTTTTTTTTTACACATACTTTTTTAAGGCTGTATAGATTACCAAAAAAAAAACGCCTATTATTCACTATGAGAAATTGGATAAACATAAAGAACGCGGGTGAGTTTGTATCGCGTCCATTATCCTTTCTTGCGCTGTACTACTGAGTTCAGAGGTCTCAGGTTCGTTTCTTGGCAAAATCCGTATTTTAATGAATTTTTTTATTTTTTATGCTAGCACAATTTCGGGTAGCCTTTAATTTTCCCAAAGTTATTGTTAATAGAAAAGTGGTAATTTCGATTGAGAAATTGAATTTCTCAAAAACTATACAACTTCTGAGACTCGCCTCAGACGACTCGATAAGTCACCGACAATATTATGTACATACAGTGGTTTATAAATAATAATTAGAAACAAATACGATTTATACAAAAATGAAAAATAACGGGTTTAATAAAACGTTTTAACACACATTTTTGGAATCTCTGTTTTGAGCCCTTTCGAATGATATCCCACATGATATCTTTTTCAGAATTTTTTTTTTAGATTACATTTTACCCACCCTGTATAGTTGTTCCACAATATTTTTAAGTAATATGTTGTCCATGTATGTGGACCACCATAATGTATAAGTGTGCAAAATTTCAAGTTTCTACGAAGAACGGTTCTTGATGTTTTTATCGTGATAGACATTTTTGAGTTAGAGCGAACTTATAATGGTTCCGTATTACCATATGGGTACGGAACCCTAAAAAAGCATAGCCTAGCCAGTTTTAACGAAAATAATGATTATTATTTCACGTTAATCGGTGCATCAGTGGCGGAGATAATCGCGCACAAAGTTTTTTAAAGTTTCGTTTTATATAATAGTAATGATCATGATGTTTGTTTATAAAATGAAGTACATAAAAAGATGTTAGTTTTAAGCATAGTTTGTAAGAAATTTTGTACAATCACTTCAAAGTTGAATTTCGGCAAATAAAGATCAGATTAAACGAATTTTTGTTTTTCTATAAAACGTGGCTTTAAAGTCGATTAGTCACGTACACCATTATGTACATACAGTGGTTTCTAAATAAGAATTAGAAACAAATACCTTTTATACAAAAATGAAAAATAACGGGTTTAATAAAACGTTTTAACACAAATAGACAAAAAAGCACCAGGCTATTACTTACTTACAGGAGAAATATTAAAAAGGCTCCCAAAAATAGCAATGAACCTAATAAGAAACATATTTAATGCCATTCTAAAACTAAAGCACCTCCCAAGGGTATAGAATGTTGCACAGGTTATCGCTATCCATTCAAGCCCCTCCTTTTAGACACCGATCAGCTTATTGCCACTTCTGTCAAAAATCTTTGAACAATTATGTCTTACTCGCTTGGAACCAATCTTAACTGAACAGAACCTAATACCAAATTACCAGTTTCGACGTCCACGATGCAACAAATACACCAAGTTATTATCAAAATATCTAAAGACTTTGACGAAAAAAGAGTTTATGTAGGCGTCTTCTTGGATATTGCAAAAGCATTTGACAAGGTCTGGCACCCTGACCTACTACAGTCCTGTAATTATCCACTGGTCTTAATTTTTTACACAGAACTGTATATAAATTAAAGAATTTATTCCCTCTTAAAGCCTACTGGAACGTTCCTTGTATGTCAAATATAATGACGAATGCTCTCCCTTAATGGACATAATGGTCGGTGTGCCCCAAGGAAGCGTGCTTGAGCCGTCTATCTACTATATACAGCAGTAATCCCGACCACAGAAGATCGACACTCTATGATAGCAACTTTCTCCACAATGCTTTTGACAAGCCACAAGTTCATAATCACAGCAACTAACAAACTACAATCGATGAAAACGAAGACAATAGAATGGACCAAACAATGGAATATTGCAATAAACGAAGACAAATCAGTCCAAATTATATTCACGACGAAAACAAGATATGATCCCTTACCGATTAACATAAATAAATTGACAGACAAGCTAAGTATCTAGGAATACCTACACATGGACAACAACCTGGAAATACCATATACTCCAAAAACGCAATCAAACTAAAGACAAATTCCGACAACTCTATTATCTCATAGGGAAACGATCCAAGCTATCTTATATACAAGAAAATAAGTAGATATTAAACCAATATGGACCCAATATGGAGACCAAATTTGGGGAACTTAAAAAAACCCAAATTTAACAACAATTCAACGACAACAATCGAAAATTCTCCGGACGATATTGCACGCACCCTGGTACATCTCAAATGCCGATATACACCGTGACCTAAACACACCGAAGTTAACGAAGAGATCAAGAAAATCAGCCAAAACCACGTACGTAAGTAATTTCTCATCCCAATGACAAGGTCAACACACTGATACAGAGATAAAATTATACAATCGCCGCCTAAGAATATTTAAACCAACAGACTTGCCACACAGATTTAATAACATCTGATACATCTATTACACGTAGTATGATACAACCACAGTCGACTCTCCCTTAGTCGAATTTTCACGGGATACCAAGATTTGTTCGAGTTAGAGAGAGTTTCGGAAAAATTCGAGTAATAGAGAGAAACATTTATTTTTGATTTAAAACGTTTGTTTGATAAAAAAAGGTTAATTTACTTTCAAAAAAGTTAACAAAAAAATATAGCTTACTAACTTACTAGCTATACTTACATTTTTTTTTAATTGATCTAGCTACAAACATGCACATAAAGACTGCATCAGCTCTGTTGAAGTGCCTAGAATCAACTGATTTTGAAATTCCAGCTGGAATCTTACTAAAACAAGATGTTTTTTATATACATACATACGCAGATAGATCCATTGAAAAACCTGTTTTCAATGCAACCAACAACACAAAGAAAAGGATAACAATTTTTTTTTTTATTTTTGCAACTTTTTAAAAACTGTATCTTTTTATGTAGGTACCAAGAATATAAATAGGAAGAAAAGCGACGAACTGGCGATGATGGCGCACGTGATGCTACACATATTTAGGGTATTGAAGTCTGTAGACTGTAGGTACTTGATGGTTAGTAGTTACATATATACTCAAATACGAATTCCGAAGGGGTATCTTATTTTTATTTTGTTTTGTGCTAAACAAAATTCGACTTAAGGGGTGAAAAAAGATGCCAATAATCGAGAGAATGTGTTCGAGTTAGAGAGAGTTTCGACTTAGAGGGAGTTCGACATAGAGAATGGTTTTCGTATGGAAAATTGAAGGGAATGAACAATTTCGAGTTAGAGGGAAATTCGACTTAGGGAGAGTCCACTGCTCTATAATTAAACTAAAAAAAATAATAATAATAATAACAAATATTCTTTGCACATATTACATATAAGTATAAGGCTATTAGGGCAGTGGCCCAAGGCCATAATTAATTCCAACCTTATTGTAATAAAAGTTACTGATGCCCGGTTTCACAGTGGGAGCTTAAGTCGTAGCTTAGCAAAGTAAAACGCAGAGCTTAAGTTTCGGCTTAAGTTTTTCGGGTTTCACAGTCATTTAAAATGTGTGGCTTAGCTAAGTCACACACTAAGTGTCATTGTGAACCATTTATGAAAAAAACTGATTATAAACTGATTAAATGTCAAATGAAATTTGATTTTCATTTCCGTGTCAAGTGAAAAGACAACACGTATAGGAAGAAAAGAAGAAGAAGCTATAGAATATAACATATAGTTTTTATAGAAGATATACAGTGCAGTTGAATTTGACACTCCGCCAAAAGCTCCAGCTGTGATAAGCATTCCACTGGTCAGAGCTGTAAAAGAATGCAATCATTTTGAAATGCATTCTTTTATGAGTTCAATTTTTTGACTACATTCATTGACTTCTTTTTGAGACTTAAAAAAAAAATGAATGCCCACCATTCAAAAGATTGCATTATTTTTTTCTACCATTCAATTGAATGCAATAATTGAATGCAATCACTTATCACTTCAATTGAACGCTTTGCGGTTTTGCATTCATTTGCAGTCTTTTGCATGCTTTGACATCCGAAATCTTGTAAAGGAATCAACTTCATCCCACCTTGTATGAAAGTGTTTAACACGATTTCGAATACTTTTTCCCTTCTAACGTGAACCACAATATTATTATATCATATTCAGAATCACTTCTTCACTTCTTTACTCTTCTTGGTCTGAATGTACACATTTCCATATTGAAATACAATAATAATTAATAAAAAAAAATGTCATCCAAATCATAAATAAGGAAAAAAAACTAAGCCAATACTTAAGCCACTAAAATCGGGGGTTCAAGTTATATCAATACTTAAGTGGGGTTTACCTCTTAAGCTGGTACTATGAAACATCAAAATGAGTTAAATGGTAGCTTGAGCTCCAATTGAGGCTTAATCTAGCACTGTGAAACCGGGCATGAATGCCTTAAGACAGTTGTAAATATTCAATGGAAATAAAAAAAAAATAGTGTAAGCAATATATGAATGGTGACAGAAAATAATTGAGACTGTAAAGACTTTTCATAATATTGCACTATTAATTATATCAATATTCGATGCCAATGACGATAAAAGGAACATTTTATAGGTATTCACGTCAACTGTTTGCACCCACGACAGAGACACACCTGCTTTTTTGTCCGACTTTTAATACCTATAAGTACATACATATATACTATGTACATATATGGAAGACATATTCCCGTAACGTTATTTACATTAGAAACAAACATTCTTCTAAACTGCATTCTTTTACCACAAAGCATCTCAAACAGCAGTTAATTTAACACCTTAAACTTAAAGAACTTAAAAAAAAAGATTCGGCGGTTCACCTTGGTGAAAGGAAATTTAAGAATAAAACAAAAACTTCCTAAAGATCCCAACAAATCATCGCCTTTACATTATGAACATACATAGGTATATGTACCTACCTACCACCTGCCACCCGACACCCGCCACACTAAAAGGCAAAAAGAACATTTCTCATTCGTTGGGAATTTGTGGGATTTCAAGATTGCACTACATTTCACACAACAAATAACGAATTCCATTTTCACAATGGTGCCATGTCAGTGATGCAGCCGTTACTTTGTTACAAAAGTACCTAGCTACGTACAAAAACGCTCATCCTTTGCATTAGGTGCAAATTATAAAAAAGGAGCCAAACAGAATAAGGCAACTTTTAACAACGGAATTCGAACCCAAGTGAAAAATTCCAAACAAATCTTTAATTCCAGCGAAACACCCCCAACGAAGGACTCAAGAAATGATGAAAGAAACAAAAAAACAAAAACAAAACAAGGAGGGAACACCGCGGTAACGGTAAAATGAAGAAAAACCGACACATTTACAGCAAACCAAAAACAATTTACCACGGCACCTTTTCGAAACCCCATTTTTGATTTTATAGCGTTAATGACCGACGACACTAGACCATTAATTTTCCACGGACTTGGCTTGGACTGAACTCTGGAAAGTTGACTTAACGTTTGGCTAAGTTTGACGGTTGTTGACTGGGGTGGCAAGAAAATTGACAAAAATCTAGAACATGCCCTCCCAACTTACGGTCAGGCGATTAATCTTGTTTAAGTTATTGTTTGTAAGTTGCTATGCTGATGGACAGAAAATAAAACACTAGCCGGGTGGGTTTTTTTTCTCTTTTTTTCAAGCTCTTGGTTAAATGGTTACACCCCCCTCCTCAGTTTTTGTTACTGGGAGGAAAAGTGAGAAAGAAGTTGTCTTATTATTGCTTAATTGTGTAACACTTCGTGCATAGAGTGTGCAAGGAAAGGATTATTATAAAGCTATGGATTGTGAAGTATTCTATCAAAATGAAATTAAATGCAGTCAAGGACGGATTTTAGGTGATGAATGGATACTTTCACAACTGAGTAATAAGAACTTTATTGCACAGAATTTTTAACAAAGGAACAAGTTTTGATCTTGACATCCCCTGCTGAAAGTTTATTAATAATAATGATATCAAAATATTTTTTTAAAAGTTGCGCTGCATGAAATATCACTTAAGGATCACATTCGCACGGTGATCGGAATGCTTACCTAATAAATACACAGTAGTTTTTTTTTAATTGGATTCATGGCAAAAGGTAACTAGAGTGAAACATATATATAGTAAAAATAACTTAACCCTTAAATGCCCAACGACACCGATTTGTTTGGGAAAAATATATTATATGTTAAATGAAACATAAATATTGAATCAGGTGGCGAAAAAAATTAAAAAAATTTTTTTATCAAGTTATTGATAAAAAACCGGTTGTATCTTTAAAGATACACTGGGCATTAACCCCTCAAACGCGTTCTGAAAATGATTTATTATGAATACATTATATCATTTCACATAATATAATTACATCCGCATGATTTTTTTTATCAATTTAGTGCTACGAATTCATAAGATATTTGATAAATAAAAACTAAATTTTTTTAAGTTTTGTTAAAAAACATTGCAGCCAGTAATTGTATCTTTAAAGATAAACTGGGCATTTAAGGGTTAACTCTGACGGTAAGATTACGTCACGTTCATATAAATGTGGTTTTTGCATGTCGTGTACTTACAGTGGCGAGCATATAAATAGGAAAATTCAGTCAACATTATTCAAACCACCATATACCCGCACTTAAGGAAATAGGTTCGCTAAGATGCGAAGTTTATCCTCAAAACAGATTTTTTTAGAACTAACTGTAACATGCATAACATATTTTGGTTTACGTTTCACGGTACAGATACAAAATACCATGCCAAGTGTTAAATTGGTACGAGCACATAAATAGGGAAATTATATTGTTTTTAGTTTGTACTCAACTTCTGTGTGAAAATGTTTAATTTTTAGTATGTAATGTTTACATAAATATTGCTTTGTTATTGTCTAGTCATAATAACTCGATTTGTGATGTTATAGGAATGGGACGGGGCAAACACATAACGGCTGAACAGCGGCGAGAAATTTGTCGTTTAAGAAGTGAAGATATTACGCTCTCAGCAATATCGAACCATTTAAATATATCAATTAATGTTTGTCATCGAGCTTTGGAACAGGTCAAACGCTATGGTAGCAGTTTTAATAAACCTCGCGCTCCCAGACCACGAAAAACTACACCGCGTGTTGGTTGGATAATGCAGCGCCTTTCTAAAAACGGTTCGTTTCAGGACCGCTGTTGACATTCACGCTGAAATTTTGGCACAAGAAAACTTGAATGTAAAACACACAGTACGACGTCGCTAAGCGGTATTTGGATTAAGAAAAAGCCGATTATAAGTAAAAAAAATCACAAGGCTACATTTCTGGTTTCGAAAGAACGTATGAATGACGTTTTAAAGTTCTCCAAGAAATAAGGATTTTTCTTCATCTATTAAGTTCAATTTTTTCTGTAACTGATGCTATAAGATACCTTCTAATATTACACCAAAAATGTATACTGCTAAAAAAATAAAATTGATAGTTTTCCAGTTGTTTAAAGTTTTAGCAAAACACACAGAAATTACTGTTTTTGGTTGTTTTTCCCTATTTATATGCTCGCCACTGTATGTTAGCAATTTAATTTCCCTCGTTCACACTTGCACTAGTAAGTGAAGAATGCATTTTATTACCTTCGCTTCATAACATGTACAAGTGCTCAGAATAAATATTCAAAGATGCAATCACAGAACACGACACGATGCGACAGCGGAAAAGTAATGAATTTAGCATAAGTAAAAAGCAGATAATGTTGTCATAATAGCAAGCGATATAAACGAATTGAGTAGCATGCGGAACAGACTATGATGTAAGCAATAACTACGGACTAAGACTAAGTACCGCCAAAACAATGTTTGTAGTCCTACATATGTATAGGTATGTAGGAAACAGCAATGCAAAGCTTTGAATGAAATGTAAACAACAAACAAATAGAATGAGTCGAAGGCAGTAAGTACCTGTATGTTTGATCAAATGCTAGTTTGTAAAATAAAAAAAAGACAATGCGATATTTGTCCAATGTAGATCAACTGCAACAAATTTAGCAATTTTATGTGAGAAGATTATCAATAACTTGGAAATTGGTTATTACTTTCACAGATTTTGCTAAACCTTTTGACAGAGTGAATCATGAGCATTTGGTTCACAAGCTCAGTCAGATTAGTTTCCATTCCAGTTTTCTGGATTAGATTAACTCTTTCCTTTATGGTCGCATCCAATTTTTCAAAATTTGAGTTTTTCTGTCAGAACTCTTCACAGTGACGTCTAGTGTCCCACAAGGAAGCCATATTGGACCTTTTCTCTTTCTGCTATTTGTCAATGACACTATTCATACTCATATTTATATTCAAATTTATTATTATAAAGTATCGCCAGTGGTCGAAATTCAACCAATTGTGCGAGAGAAATTAAAGTATTAATATTTATTATTTTACCTGGTTTTTACCTGACTTTTACACAACATATTGGTAAAAAATGTACACACTGCACTGCCCCTCTTCACAACCTTTCCAACAAAATAAAAATCAACCGAATATGTTGTGTTTAAGGCAGTTAAAAAGGGGTTGAACTGTTGTGCCTTCGCCTATTTATATAATGATGATTACAGCCAAAGGTTAAGGCTAAATTGACCAACCGATCCGACCATTCGTTCAATAATTATTCGTTTTGCATGGTTTTTTTTTCTATCATTTTCGGCTGACAAAAATTGCTTTTACTACCACTTCTGTAAATCGTTGGTGAAAAATTTATTTAACATAATTTTAAGAGAATTGCTTCAAAGTAAAAAAAATTCTATAACAAAGAAAGTTTCTTATCAAGTAAGATTTTTGAGAAAAATACACTTTAATTTAAAAATTGGAACAACGAATTTTCATCGTTTTGAGTTTAATGAGTCATAACCTTTCGACATTCTACGAGCTAATCTTCGCGAAAGCGTTCAAAAAATAATGGAGATCGAAAATAATTTTTATTTCTATCTGGACAACGATCCCAAACACAAGGCGCACAAACTGAGGATGTGCCTACTTTTCAACTGTCGTCACGTGATGGAAACTCCTCCGCAATCACCGGACCTCAATGTTATTGATCACTTATGGGAACATCTTGACCAAAAACTAAAGGACCACCAGATAAATAACAAAAATGACCTTGTCCAGGCCTTAAGAAAAGAATGGAGCCAAATTGAACCATCTTATTGCGAAAAGCTGGTTTCATCAATGCCAAGATGGTTGAAAGCGGTACTTAAATCCAAAGGACTACCTTACTTACTTACTTAGTTGGCGCTACAGCTCGAGGTGAACCTGGGCCTGCTTCTCGCAACGATTTGTGTATGCGTGTTATATTTTTGCACGAATGGAAGGGACCTACAGTTTTTTGCCGACTCCGAACGGCGAGTTGAGAAGCTCATTCGTGACAAATAATACTCTTTGATGCTTGTCAGACATTCGAAAGAGGTGGGCACTGTGAAAAACTTTTTAGGTGTTTGCGGCGGGATTCGAACCCAAGACCGCTGGCTCAGTAGTCCGACGCACTAACCACTTGCGCTACCGTGCCCACTACCTACCAAGTAGTAAACTTACCATCAATTAAGGTTTCTAAGTTAGAAAAATATGTGTTCAAAATAAATATGCATTTTCTTTGAGCTTTATATGAAATTTTATTGAATATTCAATAGAATTTTTACATCACACGTGAAAACAGTAAAAATCACTTAGCCACAACCCGATGCCCCCATCTGAGTTCAAAAAAGTGATAACAATGCTCCTCTGAACTAATTCAGCTACCGCAAATATTTTCCCTCCAT